>OX336388.2:1092645203-1095145203 GCA_946902985.2 Meconema thalassinum | reverse complement strand
TAAGGTCATGACTGTCTCCTCCCCAAGCCTAGACCCAATAAACACTTGCACAGTCATCACAATACCATAAGATAGGGCTAATGACCACAATGTCCCAAGCCCCATAATGAAACAACAGCAGAAGCAGTCAAACATTTGAAAAAGTGCATATTCAAAATTTAATACAAAGTATTTTGGCTTAAAGTTTGTTGCATGATGTATTCTTACAATGTTGTTGTTAGTTTGTTTTAGGGCCTTGGGACATCTAGGTCATCAGCCCCATGTACTTATTTGTCTGTGTTTCTGTGATGACCTACCCCAACATTTATCTGGAGGGATTGTTGGGATTCGAACCTCTACTCTCTAGACTTGCTGCAGCTCCCCATTGAAGTTGTGGTGAATGATTTAATGTGCCTGGCTATGCCATGGTGTCTTACAATACAGCACAATAATTTAGTTACAGCATGTCAAGCAAGAGAGACTCAGGACTACATTAAGTTACTGTACAATATGGGATAAAACTAACATTTATACAAATTGACAAGAAGAATAGGACATTAAATAGTTCTACAAACTACAGTACCAGACACATTGATTTCACAAATTGGTTTTAGAATTTTAAAAAATATTTTTAGGTTTAATTTCACAAATTAATTTCATAGTTTTGAACTATATTCTGAGAGTTACTTCCTACAACCAGTAATCATTGTTTTGTCTTGAGGCATCCTCTAGGTGGGGGTAAATATTAAATTACAATAGAGTCAAGATTTATTATGTATTAACATGAAGAGTTACAACATCATATAGACAACTCTGTGCCATAGGAGCGTGGTGGCGCAGCTGTCAAGCTGTTTGCCTCTCACCAAGGCAGACAGGGTTCGATTCCCGGCCAATGCATGTGAGATTTTCGAAGTGAAATGCCATGTCTTGTGGTTCGGATTCCACGGATAAAGGAGGTTCTGTGGCTCATGATCGCGAAATTAACGGTCACGTTAAACTACCAGCTTTCTACCTTTTCTTACTCTGTGCTATGCTTCTCTCTTTCCCGTTGACCTTCCTTGAACAACTCCTGATGGTATTTATTAGGTCATCTGAGATATAGAGTGTCTTTCATCTTCCCTGTGACCAACCTAACTTGATCAACACTTGATGGTATTAGGTCATCTGAGGCCCAGACAATCTTCCCTGTGACCTCCATTGATCAACTCTTGATGGTATTCCTTTAATTAATACCGTCATTTTTGATGGCTCAGAACGCTAAGTTTCCTTCTTCATATAAATTGTATGTTAAGAGAGGCAGATGACCTTGATGTTCTACTCCTTAAAACAACAATCTTATCATCAGACAATTTGTGGCACTGCTTCCTCCTACGTGTGCCAGTTTCTCTCGTGTATCATTCCTGTATCTCCCTTGGTCGACTCTTGCACTATTCCCTTCCCAAAATTCTGATTTTTTTGAGGGATCATAACTATAAGGGGCAGTCAAATGAAAACTGAACACCAGCTACAAAGTGACCATGGCATGGTTTTATTCAAAAGTAATTACCACAAGTGTTAATACATTTATCCCACTGGAAGACGAGACGATCAATTCCAGTTTTGTAGAAAGAGGTAGGTCGCTGACGGATCTACAACCACACCCACTCTTGCACTTCATCTGAATAAAACAGACGTCCATGCATGTCTTTCTTCAGGTCGCAAAAAAAAAGTGAAAATCACAAGGGGAAAGATCCGGGCTATACAGAGGATGTTGGAAGTAGTTTTGAGTTAAATGGGTAAATCGCAGCAGCATACATGGTGCGGGCAATATCATGCAACAGGATGATTCCGTCCCACAGCATCAATCGTTTGTCCTTCCATCAGTTGAAATACAGGGTGGCGCACGAAATGTGTCACCATTTTGTTTCTGAATAAAAGCTTTACTCTCAAGATTAACTCAAAGGAACATATACTACCATGGAGTACTCTCTGTGGAGATTTATTCTAATGCAGCACATGCTCAATATGTCCACCATTTTGATTCCTAATTTCTTTCAAACGAACACTCATGTTAGCGATAACCCTGTGGCACATGTATTATGTGATTTCACTGCAAACTTGAAGAATAAGGCGTCTGAGCTCCATTAAATCCTGTGGACGTTTCGGGAAAATTGTTTCCTTTAGGTACTGCCAAAGGAAGAAGTCACATGGATTGAGGTCTGGACTATTGGGGGGCCAAAATTGTCATTGAAACGATCTGGAAATCTGAGTGAAATGACCCGCATCTCGAAACACTCGCGTAAGAAATCGAACACAATGTTTGCAATATGTGACTTTGTTCCATCTTGCATGAACACTGTGTGTTGAAGGACAACGCAGTAGCAAGAAGCTGTGGAACAAAGTTACTGCGGAGCATGCTCAAATAATGCTCACTGTTCACAGAAGAACAAAGGTCCAATAGGTCCGTGGCTGGAAATTGCGGCCCACAGTGTAATCCTCAGAGCATCATTTTGTCGTTCATGAAGCACTTGTGGATTTTCAGCAGCCCAAAAGCGTACATTTTGTTTGTTAACCACACTGTGCAAATGAAAGTGCACCTCGTCTGAATACCAAATGTTGTTGAGATTTTGTTCCCTATCCTACACCCAGCGAGCAAACAGTAGTCTCTGCCGCTTGTGTTCTGCCGAGAGCTTCTGAGCAGAGGTCATCTTGTACAGGTACATCTGGAGGTCACTTTTAAGAATCCGTTGAACGGAGCGTCTGGATATGCCCAGTTGCACTACTGCCTTTCTACACTCTGTACAGCAACTCGTACCACTTCAATATTCTCCGGCGAACACACAGGCTTCGGCCGAGGTCGCTTCGCTTCCAATATTGATCCTACCCGTACAATTTGATCATACAGCCTGCGAATGGTTCTCTTCCAAGGGGACCAGCGTGTCGTAAACTGTTGTCGAAACCACCTCTGAGATGCAAGAGGACTTTTCGTTTCATGAAAAAGTAGCACAACTGATGATCGCTGCTGCGTTGTTAGTCTTCCATTGTCGGCCATGTTGGAAACACTGATCTCCTAGCGACGGTATCGTGAATTATCCGTCGTTTCTTCAAGCTCCACTGCTACTGCTGTTGAGATGCTCAACGGGATATCTAGTGTGACTCATAAATTTTGTACGAAACAAATGGTGACACATTTCATGCGCCACCCTGTAGAAACCACTGCATGCAAATTTTGCAGAATGCAAGTGATCTTTGATAATGGCATGCATGGAGCCATGGCTAATGCCGACCTGAACACAAATTTCTTCGTCGGTTTATCCGGATAAGACCCATCAATCCACGCTATCACATCAGGAGTAATGACTCGATGGGCCTGTCCTGGGTGCTCATCGTCTTGCAGTGATGTGCGCCCATCTGGGAATCTCTCATGCCACTCGTGCACACTCGTCAAGGACATGCAGTGTTCGCCATACACAGCAGGCATTCGACGATGAGTTTTGCATATTCCAACACCCTCAGCCACATGAAAACGAACCACACTTCTCTGCTCTTCTTTGGCTGCCTCCAACTCTACAGCTGGACGAACAAATTAGGCAATCTGCCCACCAACAAAGACATACCTCAACACCTGTGTGCACCTGAGAATTGCCACAATGTAGTTCCCCTACCACAGTGATGGCAGTATGGATACGTAACAACAGTGTTGCCACCTTTCGCGCGGAATGTGTGTTATGGCGGGTGTTCGGAATTCATTTGACTGCCCCTCATACTTTTACCTCCTCCTATGGAGTAATGTTTTTAGAAGTTCTGCCTCTTTTCAGGACACCAGGATGAACGAGATCCCTATACTGCATGACATTGACTATATGATTGTACTGTAGTTAATCATATTAATTTATAAATCTAGTCTCTTTAAACAAATATTAAGAATGACAGTGCTCTGACTAACACACAATATTGTTACGGTATCTGAGGAGTGGCATAACTATGCATTCTTTCCATTATATCTTTGTAAATAAAACTTTAAAAATCTGCATACAACCTTTCTACTCTATTTCATTCCTAAAAGAAGTCACAAAACAGTTTGTTCTCCATAAAGAATACATGGAAGAACTGTTGAATGAAAGACATGTACATGAATATTCCTTTGTATTGTGGAATATTTAAGCATTAGCATATTAATATAAACTATTTACAAAATATCTGAATGGATACTTGAGGTTAAAATGGAAATGGAAACATGACACTAATCTTATACAGCACCACATATATAATACTGGATCTTCCTATTCCATGTTCACAGACAGTTTCTTTGTGTATTACCACGATTGTTTATACAAAGTTTGTTTATTTTGTGGTTAAAACAACTAGGAGTTATATCTAGAGTTAAAATGGACTTGGCAGCCAAAAGGAAAAACAGAAAATAGCAAACACAAACTTCCTCACAATAACTGATGATTCAGTGTAGGAAGTACTTTTTCTTCAGTATTTCCATATGCTCATCAGTTGGGGACTGTTGAGAGGTGCTACACGTTGGTGGCTCTGGAAGTGAATCTAGAAGAAAAAATAAACTTGAATTGTAACATTAAAAACCACTCCGATGATAGATTACAGAGATTTAGAAGAATATGACAACTGTAGCATAAAGAGAGGTGAATTCTCAATGAGTGTGTTCGTTTAGATTATTAGGGATATTTATTTTAGCTAAGTGTATCTCGATTGTTTCCTTTATGTCAAGGGTTCTTCCTTTCTGTATGTGATGTATGATATTTAAGTGTCTGTTTCAATGTTAGTGAACCTGTGTACTGCGTCGTAAATCATCATCATCATCTTCCTTCCAAGTATTGGACCAAATGTCCCGTTACGGTCTTGCACTTTCCCTCCATCTCTTCATCGGATGTCCTATCAATCTATTTCCCCTTGGCTGGTAGTGAAGGATCTCCTTTGGTAATCTTCCAGGTTCCATCCTTTGGACATGATGCTTCCAGTTCTCTTGGTAATCACAAATGTATGTACTTATTGGTTTCACTTTTAGTTCCTTCAGCACATCCTCGTTTCTCTTATGATCCCATTTAGTATAGCCTGCTGTTCGGCGCATAAAGGTCATTTCTCGTGCTGTGAGTCTGGAGATGTCCTGAGATTTTATTGTCCATGCCTTGCTGCCATAGCATAGGGTTGGTCTGGCTAATGTGTTTTACAAACGCAAGCATGTATGCCTTTGGACAAGAGATGGCTTCATGACGTCATTGATGATTCCTATTGTTCTGGTATAATTAGTTATTTTTGCAGTTATGTCTCGTTCTTCTTGAAATGATAAATGATATCCTAAATACTTGAATTCGTTAACTCTTTCTAAAATTTTACCATCCAGACAAATTTTACTGGGGATAGGGTCCTTGTCCTTACCCTTACCCTTTAGTCTTTTCAGTAGAAATGCACATGCTGAATTTTGAAGCCACTTTCTGGAGGTTGAATATTGACCACTGCAGATCATCTTCAGATGCTGCTACCAATGCAACATCATCAGCAAATAGTATAGCGTCTAAATTTTTTAGATGCCTGCTGATAGGTATTGAACCATGTCTTTCACACCTCCATTCCTTTATTATAGCATTCATGCAGATTATGAATAGCAATGGAGAGAGTCCACAGCCTTGTCTTACCCCTCTGCTGATTGGCTTCCACTCGGATTTATGATTACTTAACCTTACTGCAATAAGAGTACCACTATACATGTTGTAAATGTTATCAATTAACTGTTGGGGGACACAATCCCTGGCCAATATGTCAATAAGTCTGTTTCTGTCAACAAAATCAAAGGCTTTCTTAAAATCAATAAATGATATGTGTGTTTCCAAATTGAACTCTCTGTGTTTTTCGATCAAAATGTTTAAGGTGAAGTAGGCATCTGCTCATGTGCGACCTTTTCTAAACCCATGTTGTTCATTCCCTATTACCTCAGAGTAATGTTTCAGTAATTTTTCTTTAACAATATATGCAAAAATGTTGTATCCAGAGTTAAGAATACTTATTCCTCTATAATTTTCCAAATCTTTCATATTTCCCTTCTTATGAAGAGGAACTACTATTGCCTTTTGCCAATCTTCTGGAGGCCTGTTAGCCATCCAGATTAAATTCAATAATCTGAGAAATCTTTTCTTGAAGGCATCGCCTGAATATTTCAACATTTCTGCATTTATTGAATCTTCTCCAGGTGTTTTCCCATTTCGAAGTTTCCTCAAGACCTATTCTAATTCTTCGAGTGTAATATTTTCCGAAGACTTGTTGTTAGATGCTTGTAAAACAAGTTGTTCAATATTTGGACTCAACCAAAGGCTCTGAAAATACTCAAGCCATTCTTTGTGAGATATTGCATTAATTTTTACATCTTCTTTTACTTCCCTATTTAGTTTTTTCAACATTTTATAGGTCGTCGTAAATATGTTCGCTAATATAAAACACAACCTCGTAGGAAATGAGAAACAACACAATGGTGTAGCCAGGCTAGATAAGGGGGCAATAAAGGGAAACATGTTACTGGATTAGGATGTACTTTGTACCAGATCATCAATAAACCAAGGCCGGCATAAATGGCAGAATAAAAGATTCCATGACATTCTAATCAGTCTAGGTGCGCTTAAAAAGGGATGTTTTGCTTACGCATGGCAAGAATGAAAATTGAATTGACAGTTGAAGATGTCTAGAATACAGAAGCATATACCATATTCAGGAAGATCTAGACTTGGCCAGCACAATATGTTACATTGCGAGATGAACATAGACAGGTAGGAATGCGGGAAAAGTCCAAGGAGGGGAAAGAGATAACAAAGTAGCAGCCTGCTACCATCCAGTTCAGTGTAGACAGTGGAAGTGGTAGCAGTTGCATAAGAATGGAACCCACATCGCTCAAACAATAAGCTAAGTTCATATTAAATTCCAACCTGATCATAGGAATTAAGTGATTCCTCATGATATGAAAATGACACTCAACTCATCATTAAATGATTAATGGCTCAACCGAAACTAATAGAAAAACTTTATTTCATCTGCTGATAAGTCAGCGTATAAATCTTCGAGAGCTCCTTTCAAGTTTATTTCATTATTAAGTGGAACATTTTTCTTCATTCTCACAATCATCTTGTAGAAATATGTATGATATGTACTGTACTTTATCTGTAAAATCTACCAAGGAACATGCCCGACAGATATAAAACTATATGTGAGTCCTTTCGAAAGTCACACACCCCATGCCTGGCATCACGCTTGTGGCATGTGGCATATGCCACGTAACTATAAAAGAAGCCCAGAGTTATCTGTCCAGACTGCAAGGAATTTGAGTTTTGAGTCCCAAGGGTGATATTACTTTCAATTACTGGTATTACACTTAAGATAAATGATGACTGAGTGGGTGTTAAGATGTTCATAACAATAAAATTTAAATTATGTGCTTTAACTACAAGGGAATCATCTAATTCCAAAACCGGCCATCTGCATATGTCACTCAGATTCTTTCTTTCCCTGTTTTTGAGCACTAAATCAGTGCTATTGGTTTCGCTTCAGTGTGTTGTCCTTTAAAAAAAATTCAAGCAATCAAAAACACAAATCAATTTCAGTAGATAGACAACAAATCAGAAATTTCCAAATAATCTGTTTTTATTTACAATTCCAGTATATTTCAGTTTATACAGTATTTTGTATTTTGCAATGTTTTTAACAGATTAAGAGATTTAATATGCAATAAACTTATTTCTGCATCACCTGAGATTAATATTTTGTTTTAACCTTCTTTACTTTAATAGCAGCCTAAATACATCTTAGCATGCTTTTGAAGTTCGAGATTATCATTCCTAGACTCCATCAAGTTAACCTATCTATTGTAGGTGCTATATTAATAGGTAAAGATTAGTGCAATCTTGTCATCCGCCATATTGATTGACCTCCAAATGCAATTGACATCAATCACACAGAGCACTTGTAAAACTGAATAGAAAAGCATCTGTCATCTTGTAGTTAGAAAAGCACCTCAATATCTCCAATGATGGTTGTTTTAAGGAGAACAATATTGCTGCTTGTAACACAGTTAAAATACAGATGGATGCCTAAATAGTTGTTGTTTTAGGGGCTTTGTGACATTGTGGTTATGTAGCCCTGTGTACTTGGGTGTATGTAGAAGCTGTCTGATAATCTGTATCACTGTGATGTCTGTACTAGTGTGTGTATTTGTAATCGAAGCAGTATTTGGGTAGGAAGCAGCCATGGCCTTGAGTTATGAACCATCCCGGCATTAGCCGTAGAAGTGAAAAACAACAGAAAACCCCTTTCAGGATAGCTGAGGTAGGAATCGAACCTGCCTCTTCTCAGTTTTGCCTCACGAGGTTGAGTGTACCCCGTTCCAGCCCTCAGACCAGAATTAAATTTCTTTGCAGAGCTGGGAATTGAATCCAGGCCTCCGCAGTGACAGCCGAGAATGCTAGTCACTATGCAACGAGGCAGACAGATGCCTAAATAAGAAGAACAGCTAGATACAAATAAACAATTATAATAACAAACAAAAAATATGCAATTTTTATAAATTAATCAAAAATACAATTTCAAATCACAAAAAAAAAAAAAAAAAAAAAAAGTTGTTTAAGTCAAAAATTGCTGGAAAATTTAAATTGTTGACCCTAACCCACTCTCTCCCATAAAACAGATGACACAATCAACAGTTGCTGTATCATTGCCTAATATGAAACAGACCAAGGTTTCTTAGTAAGTCAGCAAGAACCACAGCAGAAACTGTAAAAATGTAGGCCACGGTACAAGTGAGTGGACCTTGAATGACCTATCTAGGGGAGTACGTACGTCCTATACCTACAGTGTTAAATTTGCAATATTGCCCAGAACCTTTGACTGATAGAGATCTGAAACTTTTGGGAGATATAGTATCACTCTTTTTCTAATTACTGAACTAGAATCATAATATACCGACAAATAATTAGTTATGATTTTTTTTTTTAATTCTTCATTTTTTTCTTTTAAATGTCCACATTTTCTTCTGTAAATAAAAAACCGTTAGAGGCAGAAATGTTTTGGTAGTTTAGTAACTGCAGTATACTAAGAGGTAACACTATGTAAAATATGGTAAACATATCTGCAATAGTTTCTGAGATAATGGGTCAAATGTAAAAAGAAAAGTCATTTTTGAGAATCAAGTTCAAAGTTTGACATGGTATCAACTCACATATGGAGGCATGCCACCTTCCAGGAACAGTCAATCCTTTCTTTATGCACCTCATTCCATAAAATAGTCTAATATTACTATCAAATAAATCATTCTTGCATTTTCGAAAAGTCCAAAATGACTTGCAAAGTTGCAATCTCCACTGTATTACCCATTGTTAGCAACTCCAGTAGCTTGCCACGGTGGGTGAGTGGATAGCGTGTCGGTCTACTAACCCCAAGATTGCAGGTTCGCCCCCTGACCGTGGTAAGTGATTTTTGAAAGGCGGCAAAAATACGATACGCATGTCATACGATGTTGGCATGTCAAAGAACCCATTTGAATTCAGTAGGCCGAGTTCATAATGGCGAAATTAATCTCGGGAGTTTCAGCCAGCACAAAGTTCCTCATTTCTCTACTAGAAAGCGCTATTGTGTTCAAGGAGATTAGATATCTAACATCTAACCTCCTTGACTTTCATAGTCGGAACTACGAAATTCGACATGCAAGCTACCCTCTGGGTGTCAAATAGCAAAGCTTGCACCAGGCACCCGAGGCCATACGATATTATTATTAGCAACTCCAGTCCTTGCAGATATGTCTTCAGAGATGCTAATTTGCCCACCACACATTATTTGACACAACAACTTGTGAATCTCGTCCTAAGACACTCAAATCAAATTGTTGTTAATTTAATTAAGGGGCTTGGGACATCTTGGTCATCAGCCCCATGTAGTTGGGTGTGTGTTGAATTTGTCTGATGACTTGTATTTATGGGATAACTGTAGTTATGTGTGTAGCTGTATTAGGGACAGGGTGCCCCAGGACTTCAAATAAGGTACTATCTCTGCATTTGCCTGGAAGGAGTGTGGAAAAAAAACGGGGAAATGCCACACTCAAGATAACTATTTGTAATGACTCCTTCATTCTTGTCCATTTGTAACTCAACTGATTTATTTCTAAGACGTGCCAACATAACATAAGAAGCAGTACCAACATTACAATTTACACATATCATATATACACACATAATACCTATTACATTACACTCTTTCCTCCCTTCAATGGCAATATCTACTTGTTAGAAATCTATAAATTCAGTCTAACAGGAGGTCGACTGATGCGCTCAGATCTGCGCACGAGTTCCAGCAGGGGGAACGATAATTGTTGATTTCATGTCCTAACTGGATGATTCTGATACAGGTGCTACCTCAGGGTTAGGTTGAGGTATAGTTTCAGCTTCTAGGTGTATTGCTAGCGGAGTTGCCTGTTTCGCTAACATGGTTGTCTGGTTATGGGGCACAATTAGTTTGTCTGTGTTTGAAACATCTTGATTAGACCTTTGTTCCCCAACTTGGGTATTTGGCTTAGAATAATACATATTCATTTAATTTATATGCCATAAGGATTGTTTACCTTTTAAATCTACCAAGTATGTACCTCGCCCAAGGGCTTTTAACACTGTACCCACTTCAGGGATATCTTCCTTTCTCCTACGTACACGAACTTGCTCCCCTATCTGAAATGTAATTACATTTGGCACATAAGACTGTTTAGCAGCTGGTTTCAGCTTGCTGAGAGGTGTTCGTACCGGAAAGGTAAAGATCATTTCTGCTGGAGTGATATTACTTACTGTGCTTGGCGTATTTCGGTACTGGAAAAGGAAATTATAAACTTTATGCTTAATTGACAATTTTAGCATTTTCTTAAGACCAGTCTTTGCTGTTCGCACTCCCCTTTCTGCAAGGTCATACACCTGAGGATGATAAGGTGGGCTTTTAGAAGCTATTTTGTCATTATCTGTACAAAATTACAAGAAATTGAAGGAATCAAAGGGGGGACCATTGTCGGTCACTATTTGAGCAGGAAGTCCGAACGTGGCAAAGCATGCTTTCAATCTGTCAATTACAGCTGTGGAGGAGGTACCCCCAACATCCCATATTTCCAGCCATTTACTATGACTGTCAAGCAATATCAGATACACTTCAGTATTAAAATAAAAGAAATCTAAGTGCAGGCGAGTCCAATTACTGTTCGTCGAAGGCCAAACATGTTGTATTGGTGAAATCGCCTGAAAATTTACTCTAGCACATGGTTCACACAATTTAATATACTCGTCAATATCTTTGGCAAAATTTGGCCAGTAAACCAAATTTCTTGCTCTCATTTTCATCCTTACACTACCTGGATGTCCACCATGAAGGGTATCCAGTACTTTACTTCTTAATTCAAAGGGGATTACCACACGATCTCCAAAAAGAAGACATCCTTCTACCACTGACAGGCTATAGCGTATTTCAAAATATGGTTTGAGTGCTGGCATTGTCACTTGTTGTGGCCAACCCGACTGTGTTAACTCAATAGCCTTTGTCAATACAGGAACCTTAAGAGTAACATCTTCTACAATTTCAGCATTTATGCATAAACTTTTTACACTTTCTACAATTTCATCTTGACTGGGAAATCTAGACAACATGTCTGCGGGTCCCATATTTTCACTTTTCCTATACTCTGCTTTGTATTTGAATGCTGCTAAAGTAGTAGCACAACGTTGTAATTTGGCAGCTGCTACTACTGGCATGGGTCTTTCAGGTGACAATATGGATTTTAAGGGCAAGTTATCTGTAACTAATATAAACTCTCTCCCTGCTAAATACTTATCGAATTTAGTTAACCCATACTTTATAGCCAATGCTTCTTTTTCAATTTGTAAATATTGTTTTTGTGTTTCGGAGAGTGTTGATGAAGCAAAATAAATAACAATCCCATTTCTTTTCTTTTTGACTTCTCCCAGTCTTTCTCCTACATCCCTCCAATTTATTACTATTTCTTCCAACCAATCCCTACCAATCAAAGGCAAAAACAACTGAGGTGTGTCACATACTACCAACTTCAGCTCATGTTCATCTCCTACATTGTCACTAACCTTAACTGTTACTGTTCCTTCCACTTTAATAGGGGGTACCATCTACTGTTTTAAGTTTAGCATCACACCCGTTAATATTTAAATGTGGAAACAATTCTTGCAACTGCTTTACATGAATTAAACTGTATCCTGAGCCCGTATCAATTTCCATTAATACCTTTACACCATCAATATTGGCTTTCACTAACAATGGTTCATTATTATTGTAACGTGTTTTTCGAGGGGTTTTTATGCCACTAGCATAAGTCAGTAGGAAGCCATTCTATATTTATTTACGCGGCAAATTGTTCAGCCAAGAGAAGTTTTCATGTTAATTTATTATTATTATTAATTTATTATAATTATTATTAAGATATTTTCGGAGCATTTTATAAAAATTATAAGCATACAGATAGGTTTTCTATGTCTTAGAAAACGCTATCATGCAAATTATTACGAACGACGATATCATAGAAAATTATCTGATTACGGAATTTTACGGAGTTTTTGTCAGTTAGGGTATTTGAGAGAGATGACTCACTGGGAATTCAAATACAAGCTGATTCCTGTCGAGAAGAATTACGCAAGCGGGCTCGCATCGTCCAGGAAAGGCGAATTGTTGAAACGGAACCCTCCCGCCGAGTGTAATGACCCAGAGGAGGGGAAGATAGCGCGGCGTGCTCAGCCAATCAATGAGGACTACGTAAGCTAGTAGACGGCTCCGGAGTGGGGAGCCAACGTGTGCATATATCGTTCGACGCGCCGTCGAAGGAGGACAATCTGTGAAATACTTGACGAGTATGTTGTACGCGGGAATCGCTCCGATGTTCCGTGGATTGGAGGACTAACTTTTGTATAACTTAACCAGTGCGGTTGTACGAGTGTTTGGGTCCGAGGTACGGACCATAGAATTATCTAATCTACCAGGATCTCACCAAACATCGACGGAGATGACGACATCCAGGAGACTGTGGGAAGCTCACAGCATCATCAAGTACGAGGGAAATGCTTTGGCAATTTCCAGTGGTAAGCGCAAATAACGCAGAAATACGCAATCTCTCATTTCTCGTTGTTTTACATTTCATTTTTCAGTAACTTCATAGCTTGGAAATAAGAGTAAAATCAATTTATCAAACTCCGTTTTCACGTAATTTTCTATCGGTAATATTAAAATCGCAACGCTCCAATTTAAATTTTATACTTATTATTAATTTTGCTATACTTATTATTATTAATTTTGCTATACTTGTTTTATATAATAAATTCATTTCTTTTACAATGCAATCTTTGCTTTCAGTAGGTAGCATTAGATATAGACCAATTCCTTCTCCTGATCCAATTGTTTGTTGGGTTAATGATCAAATCATACCACGATCTGAGTGAATAGAGTCTTGAATGTGTTCTGCCAGAGCTAGACGTTGTTAAATACAAATTTAGATTTCAACATTGCGTTGAGGTCTTGGCGCCCATTAAAACAACATAGCTTAGGCAAAGGTAAACAGTTACATTTCTCACCCAACAGTTAGGGGCTAGCAAAACGTTTCATTTGTCGCTACCAACATGGGGCATTAATAACCATTACATTTGTCGCCGACAACTTGGGGCTGAAAACCTAATAACATTTGTGGAAGGAGAAGGGTATATATTTCTGTGCCTGTATTTTGGGGGTTATTTGTCTGTATCAGTGTATATCATTATGGGGGATGAGAAAGAAAGACAGATGAGGTTACGTAGTGGTCATCAACGGGAGAGTGATGATACGAGCAGTACCGGGGTAGTGGAGGTAAATCCCGATACTGAAACAGGGAGTGTAGGCAGCCAACCAGAATTAAAAACTTTACTTCTCGAGTTCATGTATCAGAACAAAGTTAGTAGTGATGCCTTAAATGCAAAATTAGAACAAAACAGTAGGGAAAATAAAGAGAGTAATAGGGAATTGAGCGATAGTTTAAACGCCAAATTAGAACAAAACAGTAGGGAAAATAAAGAAAGTACAGAAGCTTTAAATGCAAAGTTAGAACAGAATAATGCAAAATTAGAACAAAACAGTAGGGAAAATAAAGAAAGTACAGATGCTTTAAATGCTAAATTAGAACAAAACAGTAGGGAAATGAGTGACAAATTCGAACTGATTAGAGGTGAGATCAGGGGGGTGATGGAAGAAAAGGCTAAAGAGATTATTGCAGATGTAGACAGAAAATTAGGAAAAGTACAGGAGGAGTTGGAAATTAGAATCAGTACACAGGCTGAAAATTTAAAAGAACTAGTGCAACTGGAAACACAGCAGGTCAAAAAGCAATTTGTGGGAGAAATTGACAAAATTCAGGTAGCAACTAAAGAGGTTAAGGAACAGCTGGGGGGTAGAATTGAGAAAGTCCACTCGCAAATAGTTGCAGAAGTAAATGATTTAAGAGAGAGTAATAGAGAGAGCATTAGCAAGATTGAGGAGAAACAAGCAAAGCTATATGATAAAGTAGAAGAATCAGAAGGAAACATTAAATTAACAGTAAACAGTATTGAGAGGAAGGCTGAGGAGAAAATCGCAGAATTATAGTTAAAATTAAAAGCTAGGATCAGGCAAGAAAATAGTCAGAATAGGCCAGTTTTTGTGAATAGCACACACAGGGAGGTAGAACTGGGTAAGTTCAGCAATCGACAGGGGTGCCCAATGGAGTTCATGAACACTATAGAAAATAAATTCGGGGAGAGGTTGGAAAATGGTAGTATTGAGTGGTGCCAGGTAGTTGAAATTTTAGAACAAGTGTTTGTGGGGGAAACGAGGAATTGGTTTGCTGTCTACAGAGACAAGTTTACTGATATCAATGATTTTAAAATGAAATTCTGTGAAAAGTTCTGGAATGAGGTTATTCAGTCGCAGCATCGTGAGGGAGTAGTGTGTGGTAAATATAACCCTAAAGGAAGCTCCACCATGACCGAATACTTTTTAGGGCAGGTATTAGTGTGTAAATATCTGGATGGCTTGAAGGAGGAAAGTGATGTGGTAAGGTTGCTACTTAGGCACTTTCCCTATAGGATCAAGGAGGCTGCTTGTATCCAGAATGTAAAGACTATATCACAAGTAGAAAATTTGTTAAGCACATTTGATGCACTAGGGAGAGGGGGTTATGAGGACAGTTTCAATCGGAACCAGGGTAATAATAATAATAGACCTAATGAAGCCAGGCATCAAGAAGTTCAAGGGAACGGTGGCGAAGGGGCCAACGCTCAAAATACAAATAATAATAATCAGCTAAATCAGAACAGAGGAAATGGCTATGGTAATCAGTATCAAGGGAGGAACAATGATTTCAGGGGAAATCAAGGGAGGAACAATGATTACAGGGGAAATCAAGGGAGAAACAATGATTTCAGGGGAAATCAAGGGAGAAATTATAATGACAATAATTACAACCAGAATAGGGGTCAAGGAAGAGGACAGCCTAGTGGTAGTAATATACAGCCAAACAATGACAACACAGCCCAGAATAACCAGACCAGTTTAGTAGTTAGTAGTACTACGGCCAGCTGTAGCGGTTCTTTAAACGCGAACCAGGCTGCGAAGTAAGGTCAGAATCTCAGTCTGTAGCATGCCCTGTCCATACAATTATACAGGAACCCTATGACCTAAATGTAAGAAATGAATTATTACATGAACTAAATGATGAAGGTATTATTCAGGAAGTGGTTAGTAAGAGCCCCATAGTTAAATTTAACGTGTCCGAGGCGTACACAGATGTTTTAATTGATAGTGGTTGTATGAAGAGTTGCATAAGTAGTGCATTTTATGATAAAATGAAAGGAACTGGAGTAAATTTTGAGGAGATGCCAATTAAAAGCACTTTTGTTATCACAGCTGTTGGGAAGAGGTCTAAAGTAATTTCTAAGCAAGTTTTAGTAGACATTAAAATTAATAATCATGTAGAGAAGCAGATTTGCCTTGTAATTCCAAATTTAGTATTCAGTGTTATCTTGGGTTCAGAGTGGCTAAGTAGAGTGTCTGGTAACTTATGTTATGATGTAGGGAGTTTGAAATTTAAATGGGGAGATTCTGAAGTAGAAGTAGCGTTCAATGACCATATTCAGAGGAGTAGTATTGTAGGTGTGATTTGTACTTTAAATCAGATATCGCCAGCCGTAGAGCGGGGTTCTCCATGTTTTGTGGGCAGTGTGATTACGAACGGAAGTCTAGAGGACTCGTTACGTGAGGCTGCATTTCAGGGTAATATAGAGGTGGAACAATGTGTTCGGCTCTATGATGTGTTATGGTGTAATAGGAGAGTGTTTGAGGATCGCATTGGTATGGCCAATTGCTATACACATTCATTGAACGTTATTGATAGGTCAGTATTCACAGGACATAGATATCCTGTACCTTTCGCTTATCAGAGTGCAGTTGAGGCACAAAACAATCAGATGCTTGAAGATGGGATTATTGAGCACTCTAACAGTCCATATGTTAATTCTTTGATCACGGTACCCAAGACCGACGGCACTGTTCGTATTTGTTTAGACGCTCGTTTGGTTAACAGTAGAATTAGTTCAGATCAGCTGAAATCTATGTCAATAGAGGAATTAATGCAAACATTTGAGGGGAAGAAGTATTTCACTTGTGTAGATTTGAGTTCCAGTTTTTGGCAAGTGCCACTTATGTACGAAGATAGACCATTTACAGCTTTTAGTCATAAATATAACCTTTATCAATTTTGTAGAACACCTTATGGGTTAAAGAGTAGTTCAGCAGCTTTAATTAGGGCTTTAAACATCGCATTAGGGGATGACACAGGAGAGTTTGTAACCATTTACATAGATGATATGGTAATTAGTTCACGCAGTTTTGAGGAGCATCTACGTCATTTAAATATAGTTTTTCAGAAGTTAGATCAGGCAGGGTTCACTTTGAAGCTGTCTAAGTCGTCATTCTGTCAGTCAGAAGTGACATTTTTAGGTCATAGAGTGTCGAGTAGTGGTGTGACACCAGAAGAAAGTAGGGTTAATAAGATACTTAACGCAGAGGTGCCACAGAATGTTAAACAGTTAAAAACTTACCTGGGAATTTGCAACTTTTTCAGGAGGTTCGTTCTTAAATACTCAGGGTTGGTAGAACCATTCAGGGAATTGCTTAAAAGTGGGACTCGGTGGAGATGGGAGTCCAAGCATGATCAGGCTTTTAGAGCGCTGAAGGAAGGTTTTGAGAAAGCTGTAGTGCTGAAATATCCGTTAAAAGATAAGGAATATGTGGTTATGACAGATGCTTCACATATAGGCATTGCTGGAGTATTATGTCAGAGAGATGATTAGGGTAATCTGTGCATTGTATCTTTAGCCTCGCGAGGACTGACAGCAGCAGAGAAAAGATACACGATTACTGAGTTAGAGCTTTTAGGTATCGTTTTCAGTTTAGGGAAATTTAGAATGTATTTAGTAGGGGGGAAATTTGAGATCCACACAGATCACCATGCATTACTGTATATGAGAACTTGTAAACTCAGTTCTAACAGAGTTAGTAGGTGGATTCTTGCTCTGCAGGAATACGAATTCACAGTAAAATATATTAAAGGTAAAGATAACATTCTTGCAGACATGCTATCGAGGGACACTAATTTATGTAGGGATTATCCTGTGGTTAAAGCAGAGGACGGGATTTTAATATGTGCATGTGTGGACAGTAGCAACAGGGCATCGTTACAGACACTGAGAAATATGCTAGTGGAGCAACGTGATGACGTTAAGTTAAAGGAGCCACTGGCTAGGTTGGAAATAGGTGAAGAAGATTATGTGAAAGTAGGACGGTTCACGTACAAGATGCAGGATGGGCTTCTTGCAAGGAAATGTAGGAATAATCGGTGGGCTATATGTGTTCCTGCCACTTTGCGGGAGGAGCTAATTTGGTTCATTCATAGGGAATTAGGACACTTTGGTGCTGCCAAGGTCTTCTATGAAATTGGTCGTGACTTCATTTGGAGTAAAATGGGAAGGGATGTTAGGAGGATTTTAGCTAAGTGTGACACCTGTCAAAGGAGTAAATATCCAGTTAAATATTTAGTGGGGGAGAGATCTGCAGTTCTCACTAGTAGTCCCGGCGATCTACTGTGTGTGGATTTATTTGGCCCGATCGTTAAAGGACAGTACGGCTACGAGTACATTTTTATAGTTATTGACGCTTTTAGTAAGTATGTCAAGCTATATCCGCTAAGGAAAGCCACGGGACTAGCGTGTAGCCGTCTGATCATTAATAAGTATGTACCTGAGTTTGGCCTTCCTCTCAGGATACTATCTGACAGTGGACCACAGTTTACTGCAAAGAAATGGAGAACCAGTATGCAGGAAGCTGGTATAACACACGTTCATTCCTCTGTAAGGTACCCTCAGGGTAATTCTGCAGAGCGTCCATTAAGGGAAGTGGCTCGTCTTTTTCGGACTCTAGTGCATGACAAGCATACGGCCTGGGTTGGACATCTTCCCAAGGTCGAGACTTGGCTGAATTCTGTCCAGCATGAGAGCACGAAATTGACGCCATACGAAGTTCACTTCGGAAAAAGACCACAAAATGAACTAGCGAGGGTGTTGGGATTAAATGAGGGTAAGCAACCGGGGATGGATTACATTGTCCAGTTGGCGAAACAGAATTTATCTAAGTCAGCACAAAAGAGAATTCGCCAACAAAAAGAAACAAAATTTGACCTATTCGAGCCGGGAGACAGAGTCTTACTTAGAGTGCCGAAACAGTCAAATAAGCTAGAGAAAGTCATGTCCAAGTTCTTTTATCTCTACGAGGGCCCATTTATAGTTTCCAAACGTATTGGAAAAACAGCATATGTGCTGGAGAATAGTGAGGGAAACAGATTATACGGGACGTATAATATACATAGTCTACGAAAATATGTGTCATAAAGTGAGTGTGTTTAGCTGGCGAGCCAGCCTATCAAATGAGTAAGTGTGGTGTCTGGTGCGTGGAAGATCTGGTCTTCAAGGCAGGCGTATCGGAAGTCGCACAGGGGGGTAGTATGTAAGTAAATGAGAGTTTTTAAGGTACAGGGAAATATGACGGGATTGTCGGATGCTCTTGAGCACTAAAATGTCTCGATACACCAAGGCCAGAATTTGGTAGCGCTGGTGAATTCCCATTTGCCTCCAAGAGATGGGTGAGCGCTTGTACATGGTATTTTTGCTTAAGGCGTCCACGAGGCAAAAGATGGGCCATCAGAATGCGAGACAGTCCTTCATGAAACTCATACATATCAGCACACGTGATTTCTGTTTACGGCCTCGCCATGTAAGATTTGTAAGTGTGTAATTTAAGGTAATTTGTACAATGGTATTATTTCTGTGTTGAGAACTAGTACTAAGTAGAATATGGTCTACGGGAACTTAACAAGACAGGGCGATTACGGCACAGAAATATTTGGTGTTATATGTAATGCGCATTTACTGTTTTTTTTTTTCAGAAGTCAATATTAATTTAATCTACTTTAAAGAGAGATTAAGTATTATGGTCACGAGGCGCTGCCACAATAGTGTGATCGTGTGCTCAGTGATAAGTGAGATTAAATTTCACCATAAGGAAGGGACCTCCAGTGAAATTAGGAAGTTCTATGGTGATATAAATATATCAGAACACCTTCAATGCGTGTGATATGACATCATAAATACATAGTGCTCACACATTAATTATGTCTATTTCTCCAACATAGAGGAATTTGAGAGGCGGAAATATCCGTGGAACACTATTCCATATGTAAAACATTGGACTGGTTGCAAAGTGCAATCCATAGTGACAACAAACTTTGACGCAAAGTGCGTGAAGAAAAATTATGAGTGTATATATCTGTAATTTAGGGTGATCTCATTTATGTAATATGTATTTTGGATGGGGTTTATTAACGTGTCTGGGATAATCGAATAATGGACCGTCGTCACGGTAAATCATCCGATGATCCGAGGCGAATATGTAACGTGTTTTTCGAGGGGTTTTTATGCCACTGGCATAAGTCAGTAGGAAGCCATTCTATATTTATTTACGCGGCAAATTGTTCAGCCAAGAGAAGTTTTCATGTTAATTTATTATTATTATTAATTTATTATAATTATTATTAAGATATTTTCGGAGCATTTTATAAAAATTATAAGCATACAGATAGGTTTTCTATGTCTTAGAAAACGCTATCATGCAAATTATTACGAACGACGATATCATAGAAAATTATCTGATTACGGAATTTTACGGAGTTTTTGTCAGTTAGGGTATTTGAGAGAGATGACTCACTGGGAATTCAAATACAAGCTGATTCCTGTCGAGAAGAATTACGCAAGCGGGCTCGCATCGTCCAGGAAAGGCGAATTGTTGAAACGGAACCCTCCCGCCGAGTGTAATGACCCAGAGGAGGGGAAGATAGCGCGGCGTGCTCAGCCAATCAATGAGGACTACGTAAGCTAGTAGACGGCTCCGGAGTGGGGAGCCAACGTGTGCATATATCGTTCGACGCGCCGTCGAAGGAGGACAATCTGTGAAATACTTGACGAGTATGTTGTACGCGGGAATCGCTCCGATGTTCCGTGGATTGGAGGACTAACTTTTGTATAACTTAACCAGTGCGGTTGTACGAGTGTTTGGGTCCGAGGTACGGACCATAGAATTATCTAATCTACCAGGATCTCATCAAACATCGACGGAGATGACGACATCCAGGAGACTGTGGGAAGCTCACAGCATCATCAAGTACGAGGGAAATGCTTTGGCAATTTCCAGTGGTAAGCGCAAATGACGCAGAAATACGCAATCTCTCATTTCTCGTTGTTTTACATTTCATGTTTCAGTAACTTCATAGCTTGGAAATAAGAGTAAAATCAATTTATCAAACTCCGTTTTCACGTAATTTTCTATCGGTAATATTAAAATCGCAACGCTCCAATTTAAATTTTATACTTATTATTAATTTTGCTATACTTATTATTATTAATTTTGCTATACTTGTTTTATATAATAAATTCATTTCTTTTACAATGCAATCTTTGCTTTCAGTAGGTGGCATTAGATATAGACCAATTCCTTCTCCTGATCCAATTGTTTGTTGGGTTAATGATCAAATCATACCACGATCTGAGTGAATAGAGTCTTGAGTGTGTTCTGCCAGAGCTAGACGTTGTTAAATACAAATTTAGATTTCAACATTGCGTTGAGGTCTTGGCGCCCATTAAAACAACATAGCTTAGGCAAAGGTAAACAGTTACATTTCTCACCCAACAGTTAGGGGCTAGCAAAACGTTTCATTTGTCGCTACCAACATGGGGCATTATTTATTTATTTATTTATCGTATGGCTTTTGGTGCCGGGAGTGTCCGAGGACATGTTCGGCTCGCCTTAGTCTGTAGCTGCTTCCAGCGGACACCCTAAAGGGTGAGCTACAAGTTCCGTTCAATTTCAAGTAGTTCCAACTTTCGCCACCAGATATCAATGATACCTAGTGGCGAACGTTGGAACTTTGATAGAGCGTTCTGACGAAATCTAACCTAACAAATTTTGCTTTACACAAGTTTAGTCTGTGAAAGGATCTTTTACATGCCATAAATCTATGACATGGGACCGCCGGCTTTACTTCCCCTCCGAAGGAAGGCATACTGAAGGATTTTTAACGCTCTTAAAAATCCGACGACTTCGGCCGGGTTTGAACCCGCTATCTTGGGCATAGCAGTTCAGCATGCTACCGACTACGCCACCGAAGCCGCTAACATGGGGCATTAATAACCATTACATTATGTGTAACAAGGTTTACCTCCACTCCATTCACATAGTTCCCAGTATCTCGAATTACCTCATTATTTCTGTTTTTATTACTATCCTCAGTGTCGTTTTGTTTAAATCCTATTCCTTCTTCTACTACACACATGTCCTCATCTACTAGCCTACATATTTCCCTTGCTTCTTTCTCATTAAATGATAGTTCCCACTCACATGACTCTTCTATTACATCCCCATTATTTACTCTGTTTATGACTAATTGATCATAATCACTACTCACGTCATAGTCCAGAATACTTTCCTCACATTGCTCCTGTTTAGGAGTATCACACATGTGTTCCGATCGTTGTCCGTCGCCGCTAACAATAGCTTCAGCTGATTCCCTACAATATGGAGCATACCGCCATTGTTCACTGCACTTCTCTTGTTGCCCTTTGTCACTGACAACTGATTTAATTTGCTCTCGATGATAACGAGCCGTATGACCTATTTTTCCACACGCAAAACCATTTACACTTTTGGACCAGCAATTATCTGGGTGATACCTTGACGATCCACATCTCCAGCATCCTTGTGACGCCTTGTTAGGTTGCCTCCGCCCTAAGTGTTGACCTATAGGCACTGCGTGTACTCGTTCGAAATTTCCCTGGATTTCCTTTCCTCTGTTTGGCGTCGGCGATTGAAACTGTTGACCATAAGCTCCGTGTTCTGGGATAGTGCCTCGTCCCCAAGCCCGGCCTCGCGTCCCTCTATTATTGGTGACACGGCTACATCCGCGATTTTGACTGTATACAGGCCCATTCTTAATTTTATTGACAAGATATCCTTCCCGTTCTGTGGCCATCTGTTGTGACTGTGTTTGCCACTTCTCCATTTGTTTAGCCACCTCCACCGCTCTATCATAAGTAAGATTTGGCTCTTGGTATAATCGATCTCTAGTTTTGTCCGATGTGAGACCAAACATGAACTGATCTCGTAGACGAGAGTCCAAATTGTTCCCAAAATCACGCGTCTGAGCTGTGTCATTAAGTTTAAGCACAAATTCCGCACAAATTTAGAGTTGCCCGTACTTCGCAATTTAAATGATTAAGAAAAAACAATTTTTTTTCTCACGGTGTTTGATCCATCCGCGGGAGAATCGTTTCGTTCAGTTGCCGGTGCGTCCGGACCCAACGCATGGTTATTCATTAAACTGTAGTCCTCGAATCTGCTGTAAAAGTCTTCAATTTTCTCATCCTTTGGATTGAAAACGTCCAAGTTTCCAATAAGGCGCGGAGGTTGGGCCAAATTTTGAATGTCCTCCTCAAGTTCCTTTATTATATTTTGAAGTGCTGGCGCTCCCGTGAGCTGGTCGCGGCTTTCAACAATGCACTCGTCCATTTCAAATCCTTCGAAATCAAGGTCCATCGTATTTAATTGACTCCATTTAACTGAACTTTCCACATAATCACTATTTACTTGTCCTTTTCACTTAAATTACGTTTTTAACCACTGCACTCTGAAGGTTCTTTTTACTAAATCCGTTATCCACTCGTCGCCAGTGTAATGACTCCTTCATTCTTGTCCATTTGTAACTCAACTGATTTATTTCTAAGACGTACCAACATAACATAAGAAGCAGTACCAACATTACAATTTACACATATCATATATACACACATAATACCTATTACATTACACTATTGTCAGCACCGGGATTCGAACCTACGATCTTCGGATGTGCTGCAGGTGCACATGCGGTCGTGGTGCACGATTTAACGAGCATCACTACGCCACGGGACTCAAATACAATTAAACATAACCTAAACAATTTACATGTTTTTCTTTATGAATAAATAAGTATCCTTGTTTACTCTTCAAAGCACTAGTAGGCGTGTCCGTATCGACTACCTATAATTAAAAAACGTACTTTTTACGTTAGTTTAGGGATTAGCATTGGATTCAGATCCAGGCACATGATAATTTCCATGGAAACGTCTTCTAGATTGAACATTCCGGAGATACAGATATTTAAGGAAGTCACTGCATAACAACTGAATGTATTTACGTTTGCTCTAATAACTTTGAAATAATAAAAAACACACTTCCAATTGGAATTTTTCGACAAATGATGCATCAAATTATTCAGGAGAGATCAAATATTATTAAGAGATAATAATCGAAAAATTTCACTTTTTGACCAATTTCACCATACGTACTCCCCTTAATCTGCATAAAATGCTTGGAAGGAGCTCTGCCACACACAAGTAGTTCACTTCACCACACTCTGTTCACTGGGTCTTGGATCAGCTAGCCCCTGAGTTTCCCAGAATCATAGTATTTGGCAGCACAACTGAAAGCGAATATCTCTAGCTGGTAACTCCATTGGTCAATGTCTTTAACTCATGGAATTTCCATGTGGCTTGGTAGATGATTTTAGTGTCAGCTAGTGGTTAGAAGGTTGTGGATTCTGCACTAATGGGTGTTGCGAGAAACAGGAAGCAATTGACTACAATTAACCTTAAGAGTCAGTATACACAAGAAAGTGGAGTTGTGTTTCCTGTGAGGCAAACTGCAGAGCTTCAAAGATTGCAGTGAAGACACTACACAGACATACAGTCATGTTACTTAGAGACTGGCATAATTTTGTTGAAACTTTCATACATGAGATCAGAATAAGAAAATTCCTAATTCATTGACCACTCATTCGATGAATTAAAGTGAACTTTGGCATATGTATATGGTTGGTTTAGAAATTGGATGATTCAAGTACAGTAATTTAATATTTTCTTGGCTGTTAATATTTTAACTGTGGAATATCAATAGTTAACTCACCTGAACGAGTGTGCTTGCGAATGCTCTTCTCCAATTCACGTCTTAAGATGTGACTAAACGGATTATCAACAGGCCATGGATCAGGTACGGGAGCACTGCCCATCACAGTAGCATTCTGGACGGGACTGCGGACGGGTGGCATACATGGATGGTGCAGAGGAGATCTTACCTCCAGCATGCTTTTACAGTTGATCTCTTTTTCTTTGCTAAAAGAGAATACACAACAAATAATGTTCTACAAAAGAAATCAACTTAGTACATTCTAATAATGGTTAGGCCTATAGGCTCAGAATATGATACAATGTGGTGTACAAATTACAGTATACAGCCATCTGTATGGAGAATGAAAACTCCTGTATTGGATGGTTTCTCAATGAAGGCTTTGGCGTCGAGGATGTATCCTATATCAAGGGACCAAAACCAGAGGGTTACTATTTCCCTTGTCCGAATGCATGCAGTTGTACTGTTGAAATCTGAAGTAATATGCAAGTTCAAAACTCAAGTAGATAGTTTGCTTCCTCCTTCCCTCTTTTATCCTCTTTCAGGGTAAAAGTTCCAATCAGCAGTCAAAGCTGCCAATTATTTTTGCATAAACTGAATCAATATGTTATTATTCTCAGTTTTTTTTTTAAATTTTATCCCCTTATCTTATTTTAAAAAAATCCTTCACACAACCAGATTATAAAATAACTGGACGGTGGGTAATGGAACTCATCCATTAGGCGATGGGATTTCTTCGAAGATAGTTTGTAAATGCTAAAACATCATGAAATCTGTTATACTATATATCAGAATATTGCACTACATTGATGATTGGAGAACCTCACATTTGAGTAACTGTCAGTTACTCCAAATGCTTCTTCATCATGTCTGCCCTCTGATTGCAGACTGTTTGAAATGTGGAGTAGGCTTCTTTCCACAATATTTCATGACTCAATAAGCCACAAAACAAGGAAGAATGCAGTAATTTTATGGACAGTAACTCTCACATTCCAATAGTAATCATCAAGTTTCAAGGAAACTCATATTTATGAATAAATTATCTTAAAATTACATCAATACATGGAAGTGAATATGAGCATATAATTTCTATTCTTTAATTCTTTTCTGCTTGAATTTCATGTCTAGTCAATGTTAATTGTTGGTGCATCTTTAAATACAGGAAATGGAAAGTGTTTTTGAATCCGTACACACAAATGACACAGAACTTCCTCAGAAAGGGAAGGGAGGCAGTGTGTCAAAATGGGTGGTTATACTCACGAATTCGTATAGGTCGGCGCCAGATTGACACTGTATGATTTGTCAATGAGCCTCTTCCTCCTCATTTCCTGCTTCTTGTCACACTCCTTTGCAAGCTTCTCACATTTCTGTCTGAGCTCTTTCTCCTTCTCCCCCTTCTCTTGGAGAACGGCCTGCACCTTGGCAAGCTCGGACAAGAGCTTGAGACGAGTGTCCTGAAAGTCCTGCCTCATGGCCGCCTCATTTGAGGTACGCAACTTCTGTTCCTGGACCTGCACAATGAGATCCATTTTACACTACAACATAAGTTAGCTGAGAGATGCTCAAGTGAGAGTAACTTTTCAGGAAAAGTAAGTATTAGAAGACACTTTTAGTTCTTTTATGGTTCATTTGCTTCTACATTGCTCATGATGATGATGATTCTTGTTTTAAGAGGCTGGTAATTAATAACTGGTAATGTGTAGCTCACTTTCCTTTCCCCTTCTTCATGGAGAAGGAGGAAAAAGCACACTTTGTTTTGTTTTTAAGCATAATTTTTACTTATTTTTTTTAAACTTATGTGTTATTTGAAATGAGTTAGAGGTAAAAAAAAATATAACCTAATACTACTAGCAATATTCAACTCATAGCAATACTTAGATTGAACTGGGATTGAACACACAAGCTTTGAAAGTCAATGCTAAACCAACTGCACAACTCAACTCAACATCCTTTTAGGATATGGCTATATAGTGGCTGATAAATCTTGATGAACATTTGATTTGGACAATACTCTGTTCCATATGTTCTGCATGTTTCTTTCTGTATTAAACTGCAATTATGCCCTTGGAATCCTGAAGCCAGTGATGGGTGTACTCCTAATCAGCTACTGTGTGCATCCCAAACATACCGTTTTCTCAATCACGGCCCCTCCTCAAGCTTAGCTGGCTACCGGATAATTATGAAGTCACAGCATAGAAGTTAAAACTGATATAAACAGGAGTGCACTCATAAACTATTTGTATTACAACAGACCACAAGAATATGATCACAAGCCACTGGCAGTTAGCTACATGGCAACGTTATGAAAACTACACATTATGTTTGGCTCTTACATTGGAAAGAAGCAAAAGTTATATTTTCATGTCAATTAGTGAACTTTTCTGGTGAATTAGATTTTTAGCAACTTCCTTTTCTTCCACATGTACTACTGAATAAGTGTCTTCCTCTTCTGGACATATTCTCATATTTATCTGTCAGGGTTCATACTACCATCAATATTATTGGTTGAAATTGTTCATACTTCAATTATAAATGCCTTTTTTTTTCTGTACATTTTTTAAATAGAACCAACTGTATTGGAAGAAAAGAGTGATAAACAATTCAACTTTAAATATCATAGTTGGTGCATAAAATAGTCTTATGGGTAAGGAGAAAAGAAAAGTTCCATTTCCTCCTTTGATATATGTGATTTTATCAGCACTTGCTCTTTATAATGTTTGGTAGATACCATGGCCGCCCGCAGGAAGGGGCAAGGTGGGGCCGTGTACAAGTTTATAACTTGTTTTAAATAAATGTATTGACTAGGCGGAACAATTTCTCTTTTGTTATATAGTTGTTGTTTTAAGGGGCGGAACTATGAGGTCATCTTTGTTATACAGTGTGGTCCGCCAGCCCCTTATTTTTTTTGGAGGAAGGCAACCCAACTAACGCGTATATCACAGTCATCCTAAAAACATTAGTACCTGTTCCTTTACGTCCATTGTACAACTTTACCGTTGAGTACATCCTCGCGAATATAGTAGAAATTAATAGTGGCAGTTTTCTTTCAATGACCTCAAATATAATGCATGATTGAAACGATTAGAGCTCCGAATAACACTTGCTTACGTTTAGACAGGAAGTGTCTACGAATAGACTCAATGCGTGCCAGCAACATACCATGGTTCTCGGTAGCTATGATGGCTAAATCAAGAGTAGAGTCAACGAAGTCGCATTGTAGTAGGTTCGAATCTTGAACTAGTACTTTTTTTTTGCATATCTATCTGTTCCAACGAGTGATTTTTTATTTGGTCCTCAAAAGGACCGTACTTATCCGATGGTACGCAGCCAGATTGGACGACGACATAATGATCTGTAGAACGAAAGCAAGGTATCCTGTATATTCAAGGTAGCAAGTGTTCGAAATTTTCACCACCTTTGTTTAAAGGAAAACTCCGACTCACTCAGACGACCCACATAACAAATAAATAAATACATCAGACCGAAACTATAATTTCTTTCAACGGCGTCTGTGCGAAAAGCGCTTGCTATACACTTACAGTAATAGTTAGTTAGTTAGTGAGGTTTTAAGAGGTGGAACTACGAGGTCATCTGCCCCAAGCCTACAGTAAATATAGATAATTATGACATTATTGGTTTTACGTCCCTTTTAACTGCTCTGGCTTTTAGATACACCGGGGTGCTGGAATTTTGCTCGGAAGGGGATCTTCAACGTGCCAGTAAATCTACTGACACGGCTCCCTCGCATTTGAGCACCCTCAAATGCAAGCTGACTGCGCCAGGATACGAACCTGCAACCTTAGGCACAGCAAGCGAGAACGTTACCGCTGAGCCTCGCGCAAGTCAGTAATTACAGAACGTGTCATATTATTATAAATATTGAACTATTAAAATTCTAATTATCACGAATAGAGTCGCCTCCGTTGCGTAGTAGTCAGCGTGATTAGCTGCCACCCCGGACGTCCTGGGTTCGATTCCCGGCTTTGCCATGAAATTTGAAAAGTGGTATGAGGACTGGGACGGGGTCTACTCAGTCTCGGGTGGTCCAAATAAATAGAGGGGGTAGATTCCCACCTCAGCCATCCTCAAAGTGGTTTTCCGTGGTTTCCCACTTCGCCTTCGGGCAAATGCCGGGATGTTACCTACCGTACGGCCACGGCCGCCTCTATACCTCGTTCTTGCCTATCCCTCCCTATCCTCCCCACCTTTCCCATCCCTCAAGATATCCCTGTTCGCTTTGCAGGTGAGGCCACCTGGGCGAGGTGCTGATCCCACCTCCCCTGTTGCATCCCCAGACGAGATGTTTCAAGCTCCAGGTCACTGCCCGTAGAGGCGGTAATGATGGAATCCCTCGCTGAGTCTGTGGGAAAACCTAACCTGGAGGGTAAAATCGACTAAAAAAATATTAATTTTAACGAATAGTATCCATCCATGGTTTAGAACAGTTTTTTTTTAATTTTATTTAGTCAATTTACCCTCTAGGTTGGTGGTTCCCACGGACTCAGCGGGGGAACTCACCACTACCGCCTCGATGGGCAGTGTCCTGGAGCTTGGAACATCTGGTCGGGAGGGATACAACTAGGGAGGTGTGATCAGCACTTCGCCCAGGCGGCCTCACCTGCAAAGTGAACAGGGGCCTCATGAGGGATGGGAAAGGATGGAAGATTGGGATGGATAGGCTAGGAAGAGGAAAGGAGGTGGCCGTGGCATTACAGTAGGTACCATCACGGCAATTCACCGAAGACGACGTGGGAAACCACGGAAAACCACTTCGAGGATGGCTGAGGTGGGAATCGAACCCCCTCTACTCATTTGGGCCACCGGAGGCTGACTAGACCCCGTTCCAGTCCTCATACCACTTTTCAAATTTCGTGGCAGAGCCGGGAATCGAACCCAGGACTTCCGGGGCGGCAGCTAACCATGCTGACCGCTACGCTACGGAGGCGACATGGTTTAGAACAGTATTTAGGAAAAATAACCATTTAAATGAGACAAGAAAATAACTTTCCCTATGGTCTTCGTAGATAATGTGAACAAAACCAAGTTGAAATCTTGCTGTACGAGGTAGGGAGGGTATAATAAAATAGTTAAAAAGAATTTTAAAAATCTGCCGTTGGATGGTCTTGAACCCGGGATCTTCGAAAGAGCGAGCGGGCGCAATAACACTTGCACACATTTCCAACACACTCTGGAGGTTTTTGTTGCGCTTCTTATTAACGCGTATGGTAAAATATTCAATTATTACAGTTAGATCTTAAATATTGATTGGAATGCATTCGTTCAGTACCTGGCAGGTTTTCTAATTTACTTAAAGCAATTTTCGCGACCGCTTTGCGTTAATAAGGCGAAAAAACAGCAACTAATGCCCTCAAACGACAGCCCTTCGGTTTTATTTCATACAACTTAGCGTCCAAAATGCTAGCGTGTGATACACTTCGGTCATACAAGCAGGTGTACTGACGAAGAAAACAGAATTATACAGGATTTTGTACCAGCGATCACACCAGCTTCCTTGCCAGCGAGTGTCGTGTGATACGGGCCTAAAGATATGCTAAGACTTTTTGTTAAAATTTAATAACAAAACAAGATGTTCGGTAAAGAACGTATAGCCTAATTTCTCCTAAATACATGGGTATGGTTATAACCCTTTGTCCTTTTCAAGGAGTATAATTGAATGTTGGTTGTAGTAGCTTCTTGAAATACAACGTGCTTTACGGATATTATACATGAATATGATGTGCCCTTTGCTAGTGCTACCTCTGTAAAAAAAAAACATTCAATTCGGTTTCACCGTGTTTGAATTGATAGGGGGAATCGATTTGCACACAAACATGGCCGCTATCTGCACATTATTGGTCTGATGACCTTGTAGTGTGGTCAACAGATTCTCTATACATAAAGGTATGTCATTGCAAAATTTGGTAGGGATCAGATTATTAGGTTGGTCATAATTTGATTCAAGCTCTTAACATTATGATGGCCGCCATTACGTTTTCGTCAATATGGCGGCGATATAAAACATGACACTGGAATGCCCTTTGCTAGTGCTACCTCTGTACCAAATTTCGTTCAATTCGGTTACAGCGTGTTTAATTGATAGGGGGAATCAATTTGCACACATACATGACCGCCATCTGCAAACTAATGGGCTGATGACCTTGTAGTTCAGTCAAACGATGCACGCCATACAAGTATACGTTGTTGCAACATTTGGTAGAGATAGGATGATTAAGTTAGTCGTAATTTGATTTAAGCTTTGAACATTTGGGTGGCCACCATTACGATTCCGTCAAGATGGTGGCGATATAAAACATGACACTGAGGTGTTCTGCGCTAGTGCTACCTCTGTACCAAATTTCGTTCAATTCGGTTTCACCGTGTTTGAATTGATAGGGGGAATCGATTTGCATACATACTTGGCCGCCATATGCAAACTGTTAGGCTGATGATCTTGTAGTTTGGTCAAAATATGCTTCCCACATAAAGGTATGTTGTTGCAAGATTTGGTAGAGATCAGATTATTAGGTTGGTCGTAATTTGATTCAAGCTCTTAACAATAGGATGGCCGCCATTACGTTTTCGTCAAGATGGCGGCGATATAAAACATTACACTGAGGTGTCCTTTACTAGTGCTACCTCTGTACCAAATATCGTTCAATTCGTTATCACCGTGTTTGAATTGATAGGGGGAATCGATTTGCACACATACATGGCCGCCATCTGCAAACTATTGGTCTGATTGCCTTGTAGTGTAGTCAAAAGACGCTCGCCATATAAATATATGTTGTTGCAAAATTTGGTTGAGATCGGATGATTAGGTTATTCGTAATTTGATTTAAGCTTTGAACATTTGGGTGGCCGCCATTACGTTTCCGTCAAGATGGCTGCGATATAAAACATGACACTGAGGTGCCCTTTGCTAGTTCTACCTCTGTACCAAATTTCGTTCAATTCGGTTTCACCGTGTTCGAATTGATAGGGGGGGGGCAGACATTCAGAGTACACACTCACACACACACACTTACACACACACAACGTCACACACACACAGACAGACACACGATTTTTTGCTAATAATACAATGGGAATTTCTACGGAATACGTATACTTCGATGCAAGCACTGGCGATCAGAATATCCTTCGATATGTTGTTGTTTTGTTTCATTTGAGGGCCTAGAACATTTAGCCATGTTTACTTGAGTGTGTGTGTAGAATTTGTCTGATAACCTGAGTTATTGCGGGTTTGTAATGATGTGTGTATTTGCAATTAAGGATTGGGAAGGAGGCGGCCGTGGCCTTAAGATAGAATCCATCCCGGAATTTGGAAACCACGGAAAACCATTTCCAGGGTGGCTGTGGTGGGAATCGAACCCACTTCTTCTCATATTTGCTCCACGAGGCTATGTGTACCCAATTTCAGCCCTCAGACAAGTATTACATTTCTTGGCAGAGCTGGGAATCGAACCCGGACTTCCGGAGCAACACTCCGAGATGTTATGTTAATATTCATGCCAGTTTTTAAATTTTCTGCCATAACAGGTCACGTGGCATAACGTACCAATTCGATCGTGTTCTCTTTTTAAATCATCAAAATTCAAGGAACTCTTCACAAAAATTCGTCGTAAGGCAATAAATGTGGCAATGTAGTTACATCCCAACTAAATGGAATGTGGGCTTTCGTTCAAAAAAAGTATGCCTACTACTGGATTCGAAGCAACATTCTACCCGCTTGCGCCCACCAAGTACGGCCAGGCATTAAACCTCGCAGCCACCTAGATATTGCAAATACAGCACGCTAAACGTGCTTTAGTTACTGTAGCCGTCCCACCTCAAACGTTTAAGTCCATCTCAAAGTCTTCAATCACGGTTTGTGGTGTTGATTTAACTTTCTACTATTACAGATCACGTGGCGTAAGCTATTAATTCGATTGTATTACGTGTATGTGTGTTATTTCAAGGAGCAGAAAGTCATATGTTAGTAGAATGGGCCGTAGTATTTGGCGGGGAAAAGTTTAAGGTCGGTTTTTCTTTGCTAGACCCATGACCCAATTACATTGCTGTCACACAGTCAGAGCGCAGAGCAATAAGGACCATCGGGAGAAATGCTATGTTAGTTGGGTTTCATAAAACTAAATAATAAGGGGCGGGTGGACCACACTGTATATACAGTGTGGTCCGCCAGCCCCTTATTTTTTTTGGAGGAAGGCAACCCAACTAACGCGTATATCACAGTCATCCTAAAAACATTAGTACCTGTTCCTTTACGTCCATTGTACAACTTTACCGTTGAGTACATCCTCGCGAATATAGTAGAAATTAATAGTGGCAGTTTTCTTTCAATGACCTCAAATATAATGCATGATTGAAACGATTAGAGCTCCGAATAACACATGCTTACGTTTTGACAGGAAGTGTCTACGAATAGATTCAATGCGTGCCAGCAATATACCATGGTTCTCGGTAGCTATGGTGGCTAAATCAAGAGTAGCGTCAACGAAGTCGCATTGTAGTAGGTTCGAATCTTGAACTAGTACTTTTTTTGCTTAATGTCGTTTATTGTGGATGTATTATGGACGCATATCTATCTGTTCCAACGAGTGATTATTTATTTGGTCCTCAAAAGGACCGTACTTATCCGATGGTACGCAGCCAGATTGGACGACGACATAATGATCTGTGGAACGAAAGCAAGGTATCCTGTATATTCAAGGTAGCAAGTGTTCGAAATTTTGACCACCTTTGTTTAAAGGAAAACTCCGACTCATTCAGACGACCCACATAACAAATAAATAAATACATCAGACCGAAACTATAATTTCTTTCAACGGTGCCTGTTAGTTAGTTAGTGAGGTTTTAAGGGGCGGAACTACGAGGTCATCTGCCCCAAACCTACAGTAAATACAGATAATTATGACATTATTGGTTTTACGTCCCTTTTAACTGCTCTGGCTTTTAGATACGCCGGGGTGCTGGATTTTTTCTCGGAAGGGGATCTTCAACGTGCCAGTAAATTTACTGACACGGCTCACTCGCATTTGCCCACCCTCAAATGCCAGCTGACTGCGCCAGGATACGAACCTGCAACCTTAGGCACAGCAAGCGAGAACGTTACCACTGAGCCTCGCAGCAAGCCAGTAATTACAGAACGTGTCATATTATTATAAATATTGAACTATTAAAATTCTAATAATCACGAATAGAGTCGCCTCCGTTGCGTAGTAGTCAGCGTGATTAGCTGCCACCCCGGACGTCCTGGGTTCGATTCCCGGCTTTGCCATGAAATTTGAAAAGTGGTATGAGGACTGGGACGGGGTCTACTCAGTCTCGGGTGGTCCAAATAAATAGAAGGGGTTCGATTCCCACCTCAGCCATCCTCAAAGTGGTTTTCCGTGGATTCCCACTTCGCCTTCGGGCAAATGCCGGGATGTTACCTACCGTACGGCCACGGCCGCCTCATTACCTCTTCCTTGCCTATCCCTCCCTATCCTCCCCACCTTTCCCATCCCTCAAGATATCCCTGTTCGCTTTGCAGGTGAGGCCACCTGGGCGAGGTGCTGATCCCACCTCCCCAGTTGTATCCCCAGACGAGATGTTTCAAGCTCCAGGTCACTGCCCGTAGAGGCGGTAATGATGGGATCCCTCGCTGAGTCCGTGGGAAAACCTAACCTGGAGGGTAAAATCGACTAAAAAAATATTAATTATAACGAATAGTATCCATCCATGGTTTAGAACAGTTTTTTTTTTAATTTTATTTAGTCAATTTACCCTCTAGGTTGGTGGTTCCCACGGACTCAGCGGGGGAACTCACCACTACTGCCTCGATGGGCAGTGTCCTGGAGCTTGGAACATCTGGTCGGGAGGGATACAACTGGGGAGGTGTGATCAGCACTTCGCCCAGGCGGCCTCATCTGCAAGGCGAACAGGGGCCTCATGAGGGATGGGAAGGGATGGAAGATTGGGATGGATAGGCTAGGAAGAGGGAAGGAGATGGCCGTGGCCTTACAGTAGGTACCATCCCGGCAATTGCCCGAAGACGAAGTGGGAAACCACGGAAAACCACTTCGAGGATGGCTGAGGTGGGAATCGAACCCCCTCTACTCATTTGGGCCACCCGAGGCTGAGTAGACCCCGTTCCAGTCCTCACACCACTTTTCAAATTTCGTGGCAGAGCCGGGAATCGAACCCAAGACCTCCGGGGCGGCAGCTAACCATGCTGACCGCTACGCTACGGAGGCGACATGGTTTAGAACAGTATTTAGGGAAAATAACCATTTAAATGACACAAGAAAATAACTTTCCCTATGGTCTTCGTAGATAATGTGAACAAAACCAAGTTGAAATCTTGCTGTACGAGGTAGGGAGGGTATAATAAAATAGTTAAAAAGAATTTTAAAAATCTGCCGTTGGATGGTCTTGAACCCGGGATCTTCGAAAGAGCGAGCGGGCGCAATAACACTTGCACACATTTCCAACACACTCTGGAGGTTTTTGTTGCGCTTCTTATTAACGCGTATGGTAAAATATTCAATTATTACAGTTAGATCTTAAATATTGATTGGAATGCATTCGTTCAGTACCTGGCAGGTTTTCTAATTTACTTAAAGCAATTTTCGCGACCGCTTTGCGTTAATAAGGCGAAAGAACAGCAACTAATGCCCTCAAACGACAGTCCTTCGGTTTTATTTCATACAACTTAGCGTCCAAAATGCTAGCGTGTGATACACTTCGGTCATACAAGCAGGTGTACTGACGAAGAAAACAGAATTATACAGGATTTTGTACCAGCGTTCACACCAGCTTCCTTGCCAGCGAGTGTCGTGTGATACGGGCCTAAAGATATGCTAAGACTTTTTGTTAAAATTTAATAACAAAACAAGATGTTCGGTAAAGAACGTATAGCCTACTTTCTCTTAAATACATGGGTATGGTTATAACCCTTTATCCTTTTCAAGGAGTATAATTGAATGTTGGTTGTAGTAGCTTCTTGAAATACAATGTGCTTTACGGATATTATACATGAATATGATGTGCCCTTTGCTAGTGCTACCTCTGTAAAAAAAATCATTCAATTCGGTTTCACCGTGTTTGAATTGACAGAGGGAATCGATTTGCACACAAACATGGCCGCTATCTGCACATTATTGGTCTGATGACCTTGTAGTGTGGTCAACAGATTCTCTATACATAAAGGTATGTCGTTGCAAAATTTGGTAGGGATCAGATTATTAGGTTAGTCATAATTTGATTCAAGCTCTTAACATTAGGATGGCCGCCATTACGTTTTCGTCAATATGGCGGCAATATAAAACATGACACTGGAGTGGCCTTTGCTAGTGCTACCTCTGTACCAAATTTCGTTCAATTCGGTTACACCGTGTTTAATTGATAGAGGGAATCAATTTGCACACATACATGACCGCCATCTGCGAACTAATGGGCTGATGACCTTGTAGTTCAGTCAAACAATGCTTGCAATACAAGTATACGTTGTTGCAAAATTTGGTAGAGATAGGATGATTAAGTTAGTCGTAATTTGATTTAAGCTTTGAACATTTGGGTGGCCACCATTTCGTTTCCGTCAAGATGGTGGCTATATAAAACATGACACTGAGGTATTCTGCGCTAGTGCTACCTCTGTACCAAATTTCGTTCAATTTGGTTTCACCGTGTTTGAATTGATAGGGGAATCGATTTGCATACATACTTGGCCGCCATATGCAAACTGTTGGGCTGATGATATTGTAGTTTGGTCAAAATATGCTTCCCACATAAAGGTATGTTGTTGCAAGATTTGGTAGAGATCAGATTATTAGGTTGGTCGTAATTTGATTCAAGCTCTTAACAATAGGATGGCCGCCATTACGTTTTCGTCAAGATGGCGGCGATATAAAACATTACACTGAGGTGTCCTTTACTAGTGCTACCTCTGTACTTAATATCGTTCAATTCGGTATCACCGTGTTTGAATTGATAGGGGGAATCGATTTGCACACATACATGGCCGCCATCTGCAAACTATTGGTCTGATTACCTTGTAGTGTAGTCAAAAGACGCTCGCCATGTAAATATATGTTGTTGCAAAATTTGGTTGAGATCGGATGATTAGGTTATTCGTAATTTGATTTAAGCTTTGAACATTTGGGTGGCCGCCATTACGTTTCCGTCAAGATGGCTGCAATATAAAACATGACACTGAGGTGCCCTCTGCTAGTTCTACCTCTGTACCAAATTTCGTTCAATTCGGTTTCACCGTGTTCGAATTGATGGGGGGTGGGAGGGAGGGGGCAGACATTCAGAGTACACACACTCACACACACACACACACACACACTCACACACACACACACACACAGACAGACACACGATTTTTTGCTAATAATACAATGGGAATTTCTACGGAATACGTATACTTCGATGCAAGCACTGGCGATCAGAATATCCTTCGATATGTCGTTGTTTTGTTTCATTTGAGGGCCTAGAACATTTAGCCATGTTTACTTGGGTATGTGTGTGTGTAGAATTTGTCTGATAACCTGAGTTATTGCGGGCTTGTAATGATGTGTGTATTAGCAATTAAGGATTGGGAAGGAGGCGGCCGTGGCCTTAAGATAGAATCCGTCCCGGAATTTGGAAACCACGGAAAACCATTTCCAGGGTGGCTGAGGTGGGAATCGAACCCACTTCTTCTCATATTTGCTCCACGAGGCTATGTGTACCCAATTTCAGCCCTCAGACAAGTATTACATTTCTTGGCAGAGCTGGGAATCGAACCCGGACTTTCGGAGCAACACTTCGAGATGTTATGTTAATATTCATGCCAGTTTTTAAATTTTCTGCCATAACAGGTCACGTGGCTAAACGTACCAATTCGATCGTGTTCTCTTTATAAATCATCAAAATTCAACGAACTCTTCACAAAAATTCGTCGTAAGGCAATAAATGTGGCAATGTAGTTACATCCCGACTAAATGGAATGTGGGCTTTCGATCAAAAAAAGTATGCCTACTACTGGATTCGAAGCAACATACTACCCGCTCGCGCTCACAAAGTACGGTCAGGCATTAAACCTCGCAGCCACCAAGGAATGGTAAATACCGCACGCTAAACGTGCTTTAGTTACTGTAGCCGTCCCACCTCAAACGTTTAAGTCCATCTCAAAGTCTTCAATCACGGTGTGTGGTGTTGATTTAACTTTCTACTATTACAGATCACGTGGCGTAAGCTATTAATTCGATTGTATTACGTGTATGTGTGTTATTTCAAGGAGCAGAAAGTCACATGTTAGTAGAATGGGCCGTAGTATTTGGCGGGGAAAAGTTTAAGGTCGGTTTTTCTTTGCTAGACCCATGACCCAATTACATTGCTGTCACACAGTCAGAGCGCAGAGCAATATCGACCATCGGGAGAAATGCTATGTTAGTTGGGTTTCATAAAACTAAATAATAAGGGGCGGGTGGACCACACTGTATAGTGAATCTGTCAATACGGAAAATGAACTTCTTTCAGAGCACAATTTATATTTGTCTCTGTTGCTCAGATTTTCAATTATCAGTTATCAGAATACTAATATTATGGCATATTCACACGTTTCAGTTCCGAATGTTTTTTACATTAATACCGCACTATGTCTTGGCGTTTCTTAAATAGTTTATTTACCAGGAATATTTTTAGTCAATTGAATAAATATGTAAAAAAAAATATATATATAAGTTATATATATTCAGGAATAGATAATGAGAGGAAGGGACACTTGTAAAGTAATCACACAAAGAAGGTACGTTGCAAAACATTTAGGTCTATTATTGTTAGTCTAATTTATACAGTGCTGTTTTAAGGTAAGCCTAATGGTCACCATGGACCTCATTCTTGTTTAATATTATTATTATTCAGAGGAAACTGTAACACCCTTTAAATAATAACAAATAAATACGAACCTTAAAAAAAGATAAAATAACAATGCGTCTTTCTCGTGCAGAGAAAATTATTTGTAAAAGCTGTGCCTATATAACGAAATGGGGGCCTCAATTTTCTACACCTACAATAAAAACTTTTCATAACTTACCGAAGATGTATCCAGTTTTGCCTTCTTTATGACAAAGCGGTCGAACTTCTAAACACTCGCTAATGTGACAAAAAGAAGAAAGAAAAGAGCAACTATCAAACAACTCTCGGCTCTTCCCCAATACTACCCACTTACAAACTGTATCTCTCCTCTCGCACAGACACACAACCACCGTAAATCCCGACAGTGGCGACGATCAACCACGCTGCGCCAGTATTGTAACCTGGGACATTTTAACACTTCTATTTCCAGGAAATGGAAATTAAAAGCTGACAAGCTATAACTGGCCCCCTCCAGAGAGGTCTCTTGCTAATTGGTAATCTCCTAATTTCTTGATAGACTTTTGTCATCATCACCTGGTTGCATCCCCAGTACTGAGGCACCTACTGTTCTTGGAAAATCCCCCCATGTCACAATCCTAATTGCTACCCTGTTATTTCAGCTCCTCCAAGCAGTGCAAACATGGAAATAATGACTGGCTGTGCAGAGATTGTTAGTAAATTCTTTGTCAACGCACTTACAGTATTTAACATTTCGAAGTAGGTTCTAAATTTATTTGAGCCGAGAGAAAATTAATTTCTGGATTTATTAAGTGGGAGGGGGCGGCTCCTCTGCCCCCCACCCTCCACCCTCTGGCTACGCCACTGGCACATATAGATCCATTTCTTCCCTTGTAAGCCATTGTCCATTAATACACAGAATATGCCAAGAAAATGTGTCAAGAAATATCTCTCCTTGTGGACTGCAAACCAATATGTAAAATACAAAGCTTTTTTTTTCTACAGTGGGTATTTTAGATTCTTTTTTCTTCAATGGTCCTTTATTCATTGCCCTCCTTACATTTATTTTTCCTTGCATATTAACAGACAAACAGGTAAAAACATAAATACACTAAGAGTATGTAAATATGTGATAGCTCTTGGCCATTAAAGCACCAGGCATGTCTGCTACAGTAGTATACATATACTGGTTACACTTAAACACACCTGTTTCTCTATGTATGCATTGATCTGGCGAAGACGAGCACTGAGATCATCACGTGCCATCATCTCAGCTTCGTGCTTTGCACGGTGCAGTGCTGCCTCGTAGCTCCTCTTTAGTTGCTCTAGCTCATAGCGGGACACAAAGTCTTTGTCCAGACGACCTCGCAGCATGCCCAGCTCTCGCTCCAGTTGGGATTTTTCCTGCATGCACAAATACCTCATAAAAGCACATGCACTACTTTCAGGAATCTTCTAGAAAGCATCTACAAGCTCTAGCTAAATCAATTCATAATGCGAGCCTATAAATACATCTTCATCCCTGCATAAATTTAATAATTTAATTCTGATCACATATATTTCATTTGTTTCAATCAGTAGCCTAACTGAGCACTAACATTAAAAAATGACATGTATACTGTATATTTTAACATCAATTCACATTGACTTAATGTAATACAAAATAATTGTTACAATGAAGAGGAAAATAATACAAAAAAAAAAGTCAACCCCTGGCACTATCCAGCCCATGATGGGCTAAGGCCGACCAAGCGACCGCTACTCAGCCGTTTGGCCTGCAGATATTGGGTTGACGCGTGATCAGCGCGTCGGGTCCCCTCGGCCGTTAATCCTGGTATTCGTGATCGGGGCGCTGTCTCACTGTCAGATAGCTACTCAATTATTGTCCTCACGAGGCTGAGTGCACCCCGTTCCAACCCTCACGTCAGTTTTAAAATCCCTGACGGAGCCGGGGATCGAACCCGGGGCCTCCGGGTGAGAGGCAGGCGCGCTAGTCCAACACCACGGGGCCGGCAGAGGAAAATAATGTCAATATAAAATTGTTTCTGAGCTAAGGCATTTGATAAAAAGGCAATTACATAATTACATAATTATGTTTTTATCTTCACTCTTACAAAATAAAGTTTCATCATAAGTTGTGATGAATTTCTGCAGAGACTGAATATCCAAAAAAATAGTTCATTCAATTTATAACATATTTAAAAAAATGTTCAGATGATCTGTATTTGATGTTATTAATATTTTGTATCCAAGACAAAGTAGTGTACTCTTTTAACCTTGATGAATAATAGCAACTTAGGAGACACTCCCTTTTTTTATGTACATAGTGCACTAAATATTTAGCTATTCCTTTTTAGAATAGAAATAAAGATCCCCATGATCTGTAACAAATTGAGAACTGATGTCTTTAAAAAGAATATGAAGTATTTCATCAATCTGCAAGAAAGTTTTAATATAACTTACTTATAAACAATAACAAAGTTGTTATTAACTGTGTAAAACTGAAGCAGCATTTACCAGAACAGGTCTAATTAAGAAAGAACAATAGAAAGGCTGAAATCACAATTTGATAGCTTTGTTCTGTAATTAGCTTGTAGAAGGCATTATTGTAATGATAAAAAATTAATAGTGTTTGCTTAAATTGTATAATTCTTATAACAGACACCATTTGAGGAACATCAGTTCATTAATATAATCAAATGATCAAGGAAGAAAATAAACAGATAACTGCTTTGTTAAATTTTGTAAAAAAACAAAACATGTTTATTCATTAAAATATATTTCCAAAAGAATATTTTTGAAATATATTTCTTATTATTTACTCTAGAAGAGTCCGCCTTGTTGCGTAGTGGCTAGCATTCTTGGCTGTCACTGCAGAGGTTTGATTCCCGGCACTGCCAACGAATTTAATTCTGGTCCGAGGGCTGGAATGGGGTACACTCAGCTCATTAGGCAAAACTGAGAAGAGGCACGTTTGATTCCTACTTCAGTCATCCTGGAAATGGTTTTCCGTGGCTTCCCCCACTTTTATTCCAAAAAAAATGCTGGGATGATACAGACATCACAGTGACACAGGTTATCAGACAAATTCTACACATACCCAAGTACACAGGGCTACATGACTCCAATATCGCAAAGCCTCTAAAGAACAACAACACTCAAGAAGAAATGTTAAATAGTCCCACTTCTAAACTTGGAGGGTGTCTGGAATATCTGAATAGTGAAAATGCTAAGGAATTGATCATGAAATGTGATTTATTTAGGAGCACCAAGAGCCAGTTGATGAGCCAGCTTGGTGTTCCTAGACGAAACCCCACACAAGACACGGCATAAACCTAGAAAAATTGCTGAGTATTATTTAGAAGCTGTTTCTTTCAGAGAGGATATGTGTAATTTATTTTTATTATAGACTGCTATATATTGAAGTATTCTGTGAGGAGCAAAGAAGACACCTCCATAATCCTTCAACAGCAGTTAGCACTGTGGTCTCCTCTGATTTTACACCTCTCACATCATATCCCAAGTCTATCTCTGCTTTATAACCCTCTTTGGCTGACTCTATGAATCTCTTGGGTAATCCCTCCTTAGTCATTTGCATCACATGGCCACACTATGTAAGCCGACTTATAAAAACAACTTTATCCAACTTACCCTTCGTTTCTTCATTATGAATAATATCCGGCCATTTTTCTCAACTGTTTGTCTGTTATACTCTAAACTATTTCTCTCTTCTATGTCATAAGCAAAATTCATAAATACAGGGAGCACCACAATAGAGCTTACGGCTTATTAATGATATGTACACTGGAGGAGAAGTTCGGAATTATTTCCTGACACACAAATCCCTCCCTCCTGGCTAGCCAGCTGGTTCCTTCCCCTGATTAGTAAGAATTATATCCTTTTGAGGGCAAAACATTTAAATGTGAAGTGCTGTATTATAAGTCCTTTGATACCGTATATGAAGTAATCATCATGGATAAATACACATCTGACAGAGAGAGTTTATTGTGGAGATATTCACTGGCCGCCAAAAATTTCACATATCAAGAAGGAATTGTCAGTTTGCCACATACTTCAGAATCGGTTACATCTCAAGCTGATGGTCATATGATTAGCATAGGAATGTGATTAGTTGAACGGTCTCACCACCAGACGCTGTGCACATGCCCCCATCCGAGGCATATAAGGCTACTCAAACGTAGTGGACTGTTATTCCCTGTTGTGTAAACCTTGTCTCGACCATTCAAGATGCCTGCTCGACGTATTCAAAGTGCACTTACCCTGGAAAGGGGATGCAGGACTGGGCAGCTCAAGGCTGGATGGTTGTATCAGCCAATTGTCTACCAACTAGACTGCTCTGACAAGACTGTTCAAGCATGTTGGGACCAGTAGATGTATGAGGGTGTGCATACATGGCGACTGGGTTCAGGGCACTCTCTGTGATCAATCATTGGATTGTCCGAGCAACACATGCAGATCCAACGGATTCAGCACCCACAGACCACAGATTGATGGCAAAATCATTACAGGCCCTTGTGTCCAGGAGCAGGACTGAGGTAAATTTGGTCTCATGGTGTCTTTTGGCTACATGTCCTGCCATTAATACCCGCCCATATCAGGACCAAGCATTAGGAGCTTAGTGTGGAATAAAGATGTCCCACAAAAAAGCAAGGAAGTGTTGTACAGAAGCTACTATATCCCGATACTGACCTGTGCTTCAGAAACGTGGACAATGAAGAAAAGAGACATAAGCAGAATACAGGCAGGTGAAATGAAGTTCCTGCGAAGTAGGATCGGAGTAACAAGAAGAGAGAGGGTGAGGAATGAAAAGGTCAGGGAAATGGTGAAAGAGGAGCCCTTGCAAGGTAGGATTGAGACATCAAGACTGAGGTGGTATGGACACTTAAAGAGAATGGATGAGAAGAAGATTCCCAAGAGGATACATGAGATGCAGATGCAGAAGAAACGACCAAGGGGAAGACCAAGAGATAGATGGCTGAAAGGAGTGGAGGAATGTGTCAAGAAGAGAGGCGAGGACTGGACCAGAGTGACAGCGGAGAGGTGGTGGGAAGAAAGAACTAAGTGGCGAGGCTTATGTTCCAAACAGACCCAGCCTGGGGCTGGAAACTGTACAAGATGATGATGATCAGGACCAAGAAACCTGGACGGCTAAAGACTGGAACTGGGTTGTCTTAAGTCAGTGTGGTCCAACCCGCGGCCTTCACTCTTCGACAGTTATAATCCGTGGCATGCCTACTTTAATTTTTACTTTTATTCAGTAATGTTACGAAGGAGCCAGGTGGGAAAGGAAATATCCCGAAAAATACGCCAGTAATCAGAATTGTCTTTCCACGAATACGTATGGCACGAGTGGCCCCGCCCCCAGGCGACAACTGGTTGGCTGCCAGTGATTGGCTGCCGATAAGTTCGCGATCGTTCGTATGCGGGATGTAAGCTCATTAATAAATCTGCCCTTAAACATCAACACAGGCAGTTGCAGCTTACACACAAGCGCCAACTCATCCCATCCCTTCTCACTTTACCCATCTCCCCTCCAAGCGCTCCACAACTCCAAAATAGAGCCCTTACTAGCATACTCCATATTCTCCAGCAACTAGCCACCATTTCCCTTTAATCAGCCCTCATATACTCCGACAGCTAATCAAGAATACTCTCATCATCCCCTCCTTGCCCCGCGGTGGCGCTAAGTACCTGCTCGGGTGGTTAGCCACGGCCGAGCTACTCGGGATGGTGCCCAGCGGGCCGCAGGTTCGATCTTATCGCCAAGCCAAACCCTCACTACGCTGTATGCCTCTCCTGGCTCTATGTACACCTCATATTTAACTCCTTCTTTTATTTATTTTCTTCTTCAATAATTACTAGCCCTCTCGCTACTTCTGATTTCACTCTTTCATGCTATATGCATCAGGTCATATTCTGACCAGTTCTGATGCATAGGAATAGACCAAACCCTCTTAAACAAATGCTGCTATTTCCTTATACCGTTCCTACACAGCTCTCATGGCCCTTACGGGCTGAAAGGCTTTCAAAAAAGCTTCGCTGACTTTACGTCGCAGGTCTTCTGTCTGTCTGTCTTCGAAGAGGTCATATAACAGACAGAGATCGAGGCCGAGACTATTATAGCTTCCGAGCAAGCCACACGCTATCACTTCGAGCTTCGTGAATTGATGATCTGCCTGTCCATTAGCTGCTAATTCTTCGTTATCGTCAAGCCTGCCGTAGCCAATAATCCTCTCCTGCTCCCAAGTTAAAACCAACAATACCCTATCCTACCATTACCCATTGTTAAGCAACAAACCCACCTTCTAACCTTCCACGTTGCGAGAGCGGTACCCAATATGGCGGGACTTAATAAACGGCGTGTTCAAGATGAGAAACGACAATTTCAGTCAAAGTGGCAGGAAAGTTACTTTTTTGTTGAACATAATGGAAAACCACAGTGTGTTATCTGTTCTCAAGTCTTAGGTGTTTCGAAGGAGTATAACGTGAATAGACACTATACCAGCTTGCATAAATCAAAATACGACCAATACCAGGGAAGTGCCAGAAGTTGTGTGTTTAATGATTTGAAGCAGAAATTAACAAGACAGAAGAATATATTTCAGCAACCATCGAGCACTGCCGGTTTAAAGGCATCTTATGAGGTATGTTTAGAGCTAGCTAAAAGTAAAAAGTTAAGAGATGTGCTGTAAAAATGGCATCTTCATTTGCAGATAATAGGATGGCTAAAAATTTTGAAACAGTTTCCTTGTCTCATCAGACAGTTAGTAGAAGAATTAATGATATGGCTGTTGAAGTTTCAGGTTCTCTAAAGAGCATTTTGGAAAAATGTAAATTTTACTCTCTAGCTTTAGATGAGAGCACAGATATAGCTGACATCGGCCAGCTCCTTATCTTTGTCAGAACAATAAACGAAGAATTTGAAATTCATGAAGAACTGTTGGAATTAAGATCATTAGAAACCAGCAAGAAAGGTATTGACATATTCAACGCACTGGATGATGTCGTTTCTAAATATGGAGGTTTTGTGAAGTGCTCTGGCATTGCAACAGATGGAGCTAAAGCAATGGTTGGTCGTAACATTGGTTTAGTAGGGTTGTGTAAAGAAAAAGGATAGAATTTTTTGTTTTTCCACTGCATTATCCACCAGGAGGCTCTCTATGGAAAAATTATAATGCTCAGTGAGACAATGAAAACTGTTGTAAATACTGTAAATTTAATAAGGGGAGGCAATAAAGCCGGTAGACACAGAGCATTTATTGCATTCCTGGACAATTTGGAAGCTGAGTATGGTGACATTTCATTGTACTGTGAAGTGCGTTGGCTAAGTGCTGGAAATTGCTTGCAACAGTTTTTTGGGTTGAGGAATGAAATTCTTGCTTTTCTCAAAAATGAAAACATTGGGCATGAGTATCAAGAAAAACTTGAAGAAATCCAGTTTTTAAATAATCTTGCATTTCTGACAGATTTAACATCCCATCTAAATGCTTTAAACCTGAAACTACAAGGCAGAAAACAAAATATCTCCCAGATTTATGGACATATTGAGGGTTTCCGCAAAAAACTTGATGTACTACAAATTTCATTGAAGGCAAATAATATGGCACACTTCCCATCTTGTCAGCAGTTGAAAGAAGAAAAAAGTGACATAAATTTTAGTATGTTTCATGAAATAATAATTGATATCAAGAAAGAGTTCCAGAACAGATTCCAGGATTTTGACTCCCTAAAACCAAAACTTGCACTGTTCAACAACCCCATGGATATTGAAGTGAGTGAGGTGCCCTGCGACCTTCAAATGGAAATTTGTGATCTTCAGGCAGACCCATTCTACCAGACTAAAAAGTGTGATGTCCCTGAAAATTTCTGGAAACTGATTTCTAAAGAACGTTTTCCTAAACTGCTTAAATTCTCTCTGCAAGTGTTATCGCTGTTTGGCAGTACATATGGGTGCGAAAGTGATTTTTCTGCTCTCAAACTAATTAAATCAAAAACGAGAAATCGAATTGAAAGCGCTTCGCTGGAATCGAGCCTGAGACTTTGCCTTACTGAACTTACAGTTGACATTGATACACTTGTATCAGGAAAGCAGTGCCAATCATCACATTGAATTCTCAACTGTAAAATGAAGTGGTATATTAAACTAGTAATATTAAACTTCTTTTAATAAAAAATTGTATAAATGTTTTTGAGTAAAATATGTAATACCGAATACGTTTTCTTTCTGGAATGTCTCTGGCCCTCACATTCCTATACTAAAGCTTGATTGGCCCGCGGATAACTAAAGGTTGGACCACCCTGTCTTAAGTGATGAATCCGGGTTCTCTTTGTGCACTGATGATGGACATTGGTTAATCAATATTTGCGTTCTCTTTTCAAAGTTATTGTTAAATCTTTTATTTTGAAAGCAGGTTAGATGTCGGGGGACTAAGTTACGTGCCTTGCATTTTTTCAGAAACTCTATGTCTTTGATGATGCAGGCCAATTTTATTCTGTTTGAATTTATACCTCTTAGCTTGGCAGGCCGCTGCTGAATTGGGAGAAATAGCCATCTTTCAAGGCCGTATTGACAATTTGACTAATTTATTGATTATTCAATGGTCCGCCAATAAATACCTTTACAATGAGGTGTGCTGGTGGGCACTAAAAACGGGACATGTTTCGAACCTTGTACATTCGTTTCTTCTTCAGCCGATTTGAATTGGCATAGAAAAAATCACAGACAAGAGTAATGACATCATACAAGTATACATAAAAGACCCTTAAAATACACATTAAAACAATTAAAACACAATTTAAAAAACTTTCTTCACTTCATTTAAACCACTGTGCTATGAGTTTATCCATGCTGTGGAACAGCTTGTGTTGAAATGCGCGGAGAGAGCGTGCTTTTGTCCGTGCGTTCTGATGAATTTAAAAAACGTGCTTATCTTCTAATTTTCATAAAGTCCTTTCAGTTGGCTTCTGTTCAGTTCTACTTGACGAGAACATGATGAGATTCTATGAGTGGTTAGAACTTAGTCAAATGTGGATGAAAGGTGGAAAGTTGTCCCAATTGGGCAGTTCCTGCGAAGCTTGTGGGTCAGCGTGTTGGCATAATGTGGCCACTGTTAAACAAAAATTACGGAAATATGAAAAAGGGGGATAAAATAATCCCTAAATAAGAGAAAACCACACTCTAAAATGAACAAGAAAACCGAACATACAAATGCAATAGCGTAAGATCTGAAGTTTACCTATGTGGATCATGGGTGCGGGTCCAACCAGCTGGCTACGGCAAGTGCGCCAAAGTAGAGCGAGGCGAAGTGACGAACAGAAGAGGCAGAACTGAACGCTCAGAGAAAAGGGAGGGGGGAGGCAGCGTGACAAACAAGAGGTGAAGGGAATAAGGGAAGGGGGTGAAACGGGGGGGGGGGGGGGGAGAGGAGGAGGAGGAAGGGAAAGGAAGGTGTTGGCAACTCTGGCACTGTACATACTCTAATGACAGTTGGTCCCCCTGCTGGAGGGTTGTTGACCCATTAAGAGGAAGGGTCGTTTTCTTACCTGCGTCAAGCAGGATTCACTTGCAAGTAGGTAGCAGTGGCTACCGGACATGGTGTCATAGCACGCATGTAATATCTACTGTACTTGTTCAGTGTTTAATCATGTACATACAGTGTAAAATATATTTCTTTATACAGTCCACCACATCGTATTCTATGTATTCGACATAAGTTTTGGTCCTCCGGGCACGATTAGATGGCAAGGAAAACAGTGAAAATTGAACTCTGTGATCCCAAGACAGCATGGCTTCGCACGAATGGCGTGGGTTGTTGGCGGCATGGCGACTACTGGACAACAGAATTCATCATCCTGGTAAGTCACCGATCATCCTTAATTATTCCTTGTGACTCATATGCATTCCTTTGTTTCTCCATTCAAAACTGTTCGTTTGTACTTGCAATGTATTGGTATTGCTAGTGATCACACATGATTTCGCCCGTAAAACTGTATGTTATTTGTACGCAGTTTTCCCGCAACTCTTTGAAACAAAACCAGGAGTTCATCTTTGTATTATGTAAATATGTTAGGTATTTGTCTTTTCGTTTTGTCATTCTTTTACGTATAGGCATTTGGTCTATTGTGATTTTATATCATTCAGCAGTTTATTGGGAATTGCTAGTGAAAAATGGAACAAAAGATAAAATCACTGTGTAGCAAAAGGGGTAGGTTAAAGGCTAGCTTATCTCGCATACAAGGCTTCGTAGAGAAATTAGATTCTCATTCTAAGGACGTAGATCAGTTGGAAGATCGACGGGCTCACTTATCAAAAATCTGGGAAGAATATGAAACAGTTCAATCACAAATAGAGGATTTGAAAGAGGATGAATCATTTCAAGCAGAACAAGAATCTTATCGCTCCGACTTTGAGGAGCAATACTTCAAAACATCTGGTCTTATAAGATCCATAAACAGTGCAATTTCCAAGTCAGCAACTTCGCTAAGTGATTCTATTGGTGAATCAACTTCCAGTTCGCAAACACGTTCAGTTAAACTGCCTCAAATAAGTTTACCAAAATTCGCAGGTGATTATTTAGAATGGCCCAATTTTGCCGATACCTTTAAGAATCTCATTCATGAAGATGCAAATTTGTCAAAAATACAGAAATTTCATTACCTAAAATCAGTGGTATCAGGCAGGGCGGCAGACGTGTTACAGTCTCTAGAAATATCTGCAGCGAATTACGACATAGCGTGGAACCTGTTAAATGAAAGGTTCAATAACCGGCGAGCAATTGTTTCCTCCCACATTAATTCGGTCCTTCAGATTAACAAAATAGAAGTAGAATCTTCCAAGGCATTAAGAGACTTGTATGACGGCTTCAGAAGGCACATACAGTCGCTATCAGCGCTTGGTCTGTCTTGTGAAGAACAATTAGATGCCATTTTGATACATTTAATAACAAACAGATTTGACGCTGAAACATTAAAAAAATGGGAGACCTCGTTACCAACCTTTGATCTTCCATCGTATCAGACACTGGACAAATTTCTACTCGAAACATGTAATGCATTGGAATCGATCGAAACTAAGAATTGTGATCGCACAAAACAGCTGAAGCAGGTAGGCGTTTCATCTAAACCGAATGCATCTGGTTTCAAACCGAGGCCATTCACGAACCCAGGAAAAAATTGTTTCCTTTCACAGAAAAATCAGAAATGCCCGCTTTGCACGGAGGAACATCCCATTTTTAGATGCAGGACCTTCACTTCTATGGGTGTTTATGACAGATGGCGGGAGATCAAGAAGCATAAGCTCTGTGTTAATTGCCTGTCTGGAAATCACTTCGCTAACGAGTGCACTCGTTCATGTTGTAAGCTGTGCAAGGATAAACATAACACCTTGCTTCACAGGGACCAAGGGTCACCGAACCACAATAATAGTCAAACTTCAAACAAGAGTATTGTGTCCAATAATACTTCATTGTCTCCCCTTAATGAGCAACATAGTAGTAATGCTGTTTCATTGCACAATCACAACAATGATGTTTCCTCTCATGTATTGTTGTCGACAGCAGTAGTGAATGTCAACAATTCAGAGGGAAAAACCCGTCATGCTCGGGTTGTGTTAGACAGCGGCTCGCAACTCAACTTCATAACCAGGGAATTAGCTCATCAATTACGATTGTTAAAGACAATGACTAATATTCCGATACATGGGTTGCATAACACTACCATCAAGGTGGGGTCAATGGTAAGAACAAAGATTTCTTCGCGGTTCGGTTCCTTTGAACGAATCATGACATTTCACGTAATACCTTCAATTACTGGTCAGTGCTTACCCACTAAAAATATCAACATCACAGATTGGAGTATTCCAGAGTTTATATTAGAAAACCTTGCGGATCCTCAATTTAATGTGTCATCATCCATAGACATTCTCATTGGAGCAGAATTCTTTTATGATCTTATCGGCGCAGAACAATTTCAGCTCGACAGTTTCTCAAACAAACTACCGTTGTTTCGCAACACGGCTCTTGGCTGGGTAGCAGCAGGTAGTGTTGGTTTGTCTGAAAAGCACGCAGATAACAGTTCTTCCTGCCTCTTTGTGTCAGGTAAGATATTCAATGAGCCGGGGAAAGCACTGCTTGGCCAAGGACATTCTGAGCAAGAGATTAGTGAGAGGCTATTTACTGACGGTCACAGAAGGAATTCACAGGGTAGGTTCATAGTCCCACTACTCCTTAAAGAGGACCCGAGTCAGCTAGGTAGCAATGTTAATGAGGCAATTAGACGGTTTCACAGCCTAGAGAAGCGTTTTGAAAGGCAGCCCCAAGTCAAGTCGGAGTACGTACAGTTTATGAGAGAGTACACTGACCTGGATCATATGGAGGAAATTCCCAGTAATGAGATAAACAAACCATTACAGTACTACCTTCCGCATCATTGTGTATTTAAGGGTAATTCATTGACAACGCGCACTCGCGTGGTATTTGATGGCAGCTCGAAGGGCGATTCTGTATTATCCCTCAATGATTTGTTATTAGTAGGACCGATCGTTCAAGATGATTTATTTTCAATATTGGCTAGATTTCGCATGCATCGCTATGTATTGACCGCTGACATAGAAAAAATGTATCGACAGGTCCTCATAGAACCTGCACATACTGACTTTCAGCGCATCGTGTGGAGGGAGTCCCCTAAGGACGAGCTTAAACATTATCGTCTCAAAACAGTCACATATGGCACGTCATGTGCACCCTTCCTGGCCACAAGATGCCTCTCTCAATTGGCGAATGACACTAAGGAGGAATTTCCTGAAGCTTCGAATGTAATACGGCGGGATTTTTATGTTGACGATTTAATGACAGGTTGTGAATCAACTGACGGCTTAAGAACCACTCACAAGTGTGTTTCAGATATTTTATCCAGTGCGGGTTTTACCTTAAGAAAATGGTGTTCAAATGAGCCCAATGTACTATCGAGCATTTCTAACCACGAAACAGATCCCAAGTACATTATTAAGGTAGATGAAGCTGAAGACTTGAAGTTGTTGGGGCTATCTTGGAAACCCATCACAGACACTTTTCAGTTTGAGTTGAGAAGTGATTTCAGTTCGACACAGATAAACAAAAGAATAATTCTATCAGACCTGGCTAAAATATTTGACCCCTTAGGGCTTTTGGCCCCAGTATTGATTAAGGGTAAGATTTTCGTCCAGCAACTGTGGCAAATGAACTTAAATTGGGACGACGTTCTCACAATAGAACTTCAAATTAAATGGATTCGTTATATGCAGGATATTGCTAAATTGAAGGAGTTCAAAGTGCCTCGTCATGTTAGGGCAGTAGAATTTGTGGAGTATGAAATTCATGGATTTTGTGACGCGTCTCAGATTGCTTACGGCGCTTGTGTTTATGTAAGATCTCAGACAGGAGATGGTAAAATAACAGTTCACTTATTGTGTTCCAAGTCTCGCGTTGCGTCATTAGGCTCAGTAACTTTACCAAGATCAGAACTATGCAGTGCTGTATTACTTGCTCAGTTGGTCGAAAGAGTCATGAGATCCATAAACGTAACTAAAGACAAGTGTTTTTGTTGGACTGACTCCACAATAGCATTAGCATGGATTTCGGGCCATCCACACCAGTGGAAAACATACGTCTCTAATCGAGTGTCGCAGATTCAACAGTTGACAAATATTGATTGTTGGCAGCACGTCTCTACTCATCATAACCCAGCAGATATGATCTCGAGAGGAGTTACCGCGGAGAAGCTGTTAAATTCATCATTTTGGTTATCGGGACCATCTTGGCTTTCAGATAATAAAGACGAATGGCCTTCACAGCAGAGGCATAGCTCTCAAGAATTACCTGAAGTTAGGAAAACTAAAATCGTTCTAGTGTCATCTACAGAATCCCTTGGATCGAATCTGATTAACAGATACTCTTCCTGGAGCAAGCTGATTAGAATAACAGCTCTCGTGCTCAGATTTATCAAAAATCTTAAAACTAAAACAGACAGACAAACAGGTGCTCTTAATCCGGTAGAACTAGAGCAGGCTAAGTATTTATGGTGTAAAATTGCGCAAGGTTCTGAATTTTCACAAGACATAAAGGCTCTCAAACAAAATTTGCCACTACCCAAGGGAAGCAAATTACATGGATTAGCACCGTATTTGGATGAGCAGGGTCTGTTACGGGTAGGAGGCCGTCTGCAAAATACTAAACTATCGGTCAACAGAAGACATCCTATTTTATTACCTGGCAATCATCGCATTACAATAATGTTATTTGATCATTTTCATTTTGTTTTTCTTCATGCTGGAGCTCAGACTTTATTGACAATGATGCGACAGCAATACTGGCCTCTATGTGGGAGGAACGGTGCTCGAAAAGCAGTGTATCGATGTAAGACGTGTTTTCAATTCTCGTCTCGGCCGTATCAACCGATAATGGGATCGCTACCTGAAAGGAGAGTAGTTCCCAGTCGACCATTTGCATCTTCAGGAATAGATTTCTGTGGCCCAGTATATTTACGGCCTTCCTCCAGGAAGGGCGCTCGGATTAAGGCATATATAGCTATGTTTGTTTGTTTTGCCACAAAGGCTGTACATATTGAACTTGTAAGCGATCTGTCTACAGCTGCTTTTTTAGCATCACTGAAAAGATTCATGGCTAGACGAGGAACTTGCACCCACATATTCACTGACAACGCAACTAATTTCGTAGGTGCATCACGTGAGCTAAAGAAATTCTTTAATGATATGAATACCAAGCAGTCACTCATAAGCTTTGCTACTGAGAAGGGTATTCAGTGGCATTTTAGTCCTCCTGGTTCACCTCACTTCGGAGGGTTGTGGGAGGCTGCAGTTAAATCAGCTAAGTATCACCTTAAGAGAATAGTAGGAAATGCTGCATTGTCGTTTGAAGAAATGACTACAGTGCTTGTACAGATAGAGGCAGTTTTGAATTCGCGCCCCCTCTGCCCACTATCCTCTGATCCCAATGATCCGGAAGTATTAACCCCATCCCACTTCCTGATCGGTGGCTCATTTCATCTTCCTGTGGAAGAAGATGTGTCTCAGACTCCCTTGAATAGACTGAAGCGCTGGCAACTGCTTCAGGCTATGTTCCAGCAATTTTGGCGTCGATGGTCCAAGGAATATCTCGGACAACTCCAACAGCGTTCTAAATGGCGGTCGCCCGGACAATCCCCACAAATCGACACTCTGGTTGTTCTGAAGGAAGAGGGCGTGCCTCCACTTCATTGGAAACTGGGCCGTGTCGCAGCAGTGCATCCAGGAACCGACGGAGTTACGAGGGTTGTTACCATCAAAACACCCAGCGGAGCTCTTTTGAAAAGAGCAGTGTCAAGACTTTGCCCATTGTTGAGTGAAGAGAAGTGAATTGTTTAAATGTTTGTGTACATAGTGTTTATTTCAACTCTCATTCCAGTTAATAGAACAAAGTGACAGTATTTAATTGTTGTTTGAAATATTTGCTATTTCAAGGGGGGGAGTATGTTGGCAACTCTGGCACTGTACATACTCTAATGACAGTTGGTCCCCCTGCTGGAGGGTTGTTGACCCATTAAGAGGAAGGGTCGTTTTCTTACCTGCGTCAAGCAGGATTCACTTGCAAGTAGGTAGCAGTGGCTACCGGACATGGTGTCATAGCACGCATGTAATATCTACTGTACTTGTTCAGTGTTTAATCATGTACATACAGTGTAAAATATATTTCTTTATACAGTCCACCACATCGTATTCTATGTATTCGACAGAAGGTATAGGAGAGGCGTGAGCAGACATGCACTCTAAGGAGTTTTTTTTCCGCTTAATGCTGGTAGAATAATTAGTCAAAGTTTCATATAAAATATTGGTTTCAAAGTTAATTTCATTTAGATTGCCAGAAGGATTATTCCTCTGGGCCTGTTCGATTTCAATTTGCTCCAATATGTTAAGCATGATACCCTTGTTACAGTAATGCAGAATTTCCAAGTCGTCCCTGATGTTTGAAAAACTATGTTCCACAGCATGGACAAACTCATAGCACAGTGGTTTAAATGAAGTGAAGAAAGTTTTTTAAATTGTGTTTTAATTGTTTTAATGTGTATTTTAAGGGTCTTTTATGTATACTTGTATGATGTCATTACTCTTGTCTGTGATTTTTTCTGTGCCAATTCAAATCGGCTGAAGAAGAACCGAATGTAAAAGGTTCGAAACATGTCACGTTTTTAGTGCCCACCGGCACACCTCATTGTAAAGGTATTGATTGGCGGACCATTGAATAATCAATAAATCAGCTTCCTTTGGTCATAAATAAATTATTTTCTACAGAAATAATCCTCGAGATATCCTTTACAGAATGGTGAAAACCGCATCAAAACCCATCCAGTGGTTCTCGAGTTTACCCGTAACATACAAGATGGTGATGATGATAATTGTTGTTTAAAGGGGCCTAACATCTAGGTTATCGGCCCCTTAACATACAAGAATCGGGGACTTTGTTTTATACTAACAAGGGAAGTCTTAGCGCTACTACACTCCGATCGGGATGAAACTCAGGAGACAAATAGCTGAGGAAATGTACCAAACAGGACAGGAAACCGCATCGGCTCAAATTAATATTCAATACCATTATTTTGTATTGTATGAAACGTCCGCACATCGGGCGCGCGCTAGTAAGAGCGCGGCACAAGGAACGAAGCAGACACCATAAACGAGTTGTTGACTAGACTGTCTGCTTTGTCATGTGAATGGGGCTCCTGACAGAACGTGTGACACATCGGCTACTTAAGCAGAATGACAGGTAACTTTGAACATGCAGCTGACAATTTGTACACCCACTGTAATATTAACAAAGTTTGATTCTATAGAGCATCCAGCGTTTAGAAAAGACTGTGGAGCCTTATGGCGACAGTGTTGCTAACTCTAGGCAGAGGTAGCGCTGACGTCATATGTTATGTTCACCCGCTTCGAGTACTGCGCTTTCATAAGTTAGCGAGACAACCACAACCCCAGCAGCTACCTGAAATAGAACACGCCCAGGAAGGAGCAGTTTTGCAGGTGTTAACGGATTGGACCAGTATTAAGGATACTGTATGCGAAGAGAACCAATAACGACATTAATTTCGTTGTGATATGACGCATTACTGATTGACAGATGTCGAGAGCACAACCCTTCCTTCCTTCCTTCTCGGATGTATGCAGACGATGTTAACAATTTTTATGTCAGCAATACTGTTGATCATCACCTCTTTAGTTATTAGTTAGGCTGTAATTTAGTTTTTTTTCACTTTTATTCTTGTTGTTTTGTTTAGATTAATATTTGTAATATTGTAGTGAGTTAGCCGTGCGGTTAGGGGCGCACAGCTGTGAGCTTGCATTCGGGAGATAGTGGGTTGGAACCGAACTGTCGGCAGCCCTGATTCGATCAAACAGAAAATAAAACAGACACACAACAGTAACACCAATGACGGATAGTGCTTCAGAACTTATGTTGCCGGCGGAACTGAGCACGTGCTCCACTCCGGGCGAGCATGCAGCACAGGACGAGGCTCTTCTTTCCAGCGTGCTAACCTCGAAAATTTTTAAATTACTAAGACGTAATATAAGCGATACTTGTACGCAATAACAAAGGTAATCAATTAGCAGATAATTGTAGGAAGCTATTATGACGAAAAATATATATGTTCAGAGTTCCTTCATGATAAAAGGTGAGGCAACAAAACCAGAGTAGAGAGGATTTCCGTTAAAAGTAAAAGCCCATAAGACCCACAGTATTTTCTAAACGCTGGATGCTCTATACAATCATAAGGTATCGTTACAGAAACCGTGTCTGCCTGTGAGGACATAAAAAACATCAATACATGGAACGTTGTTCTGTGCCTGCACTATTGTTTTGCAGAGTGCGAAAAGACACCCACTACGGTTACAGCTGCAGAGGTGGATTTAGCCTGTGAATTGCACCGTAAGTAGGCTACATCCATGAATACATTTAGAACCTGTACTTTATTGGTTATTAATTCGGTCCGTGTTTTGGGGGCTAATTTGACGTCTTCGTTACAGGTCTCATGGCAAACCGTATAGATGACCCAAGTTTTTTCGTTAAAACAGAAGATAGCTTGGTTATGCTTGACCCTGTCAACGATGCAGAATACGACAGGGAGCACGATGAACCTGCGGGAGACAATAGTGAAGTGTGCAATATAAGAAAGCCGCTATTGATTTTTGGCGTAATCGAGGAGGTAAACAACGGAAGTTCCAAACTGTGCATCGCCGCTATAAGAAGTTGAAGTGTCTTACTGACCTTTACATACGGGAGAAACATGTTGACCGTGGAGGTACGAAAAAAGAAAAATTGAAATTAATTTTCGATGCAACCGCTAAACAGTTTCGATGCATCGAAAGTTTGGCTCTCCAATTTTAAAAGATCTTGCCGTATTGTGTCAAGAAAAGTGACAAAATTCGTGTCACATAATTATACAACAAATCATGCTGATCTACTTGCAAGTGCGACTACCTTTGTTGGAGATGTTGCAGAAGCCATTGAAACCTATAGTCCAATGTATGTCTTTAATACAGACCAAAGTGGGTTCAACACGGAATTTCACTCTGGACGAACACTTCACAGCAAAGGTGACAAGTGTATATTTGCTGAAGCACAATCCCTTAATTCGTTAACGCATAGTTACACCGTCCAACCAATAATCTCCGCGGATGGTCGTCTGCTTCCCGTTCTACTTGTGGTAATACAGGAAAAGAGCGGAGTCTTTGGACCAAGAGTTAAGGACACCTTGTTTACTGCACCTGATTTATATGTACTCGCTTCCAAGTCGGGTAAATTGACTCAACATTTATTTCAAGAGTGGCTCCGAAATGTGTATTTTCCGTTAGTCCCCGATTTTAGTGTACTGGTTTTAGATTCATGGACTGGACAAACAGAAGGTGCAGGCAAACCAAATGACAAGAACATTCATGTCAAGATTGTACCAAATGGAACCACAGGTATAATTCAACCCCTGGATGTATTTGGATTTCGGATATGGAAGAATTTCATTCGAAGTTTCTACGATAGTGTGCTGTTACATGGTCTAGAGTTCAATATTCACCTACGTAACAACATCTTGAAAGTTCAGTCTTTTCCACACAACCGTCACCCCCACGCTTTCAAAGCATGTGGACATATAGCTGGTTTAAGGCTGGCTTTGTAGATGAACGACCGTCCAACTTTCCGAACCCTGGATATTTGTGGCCAGTGTACAAATACTGCCATACTCACGTGAGGCTGGTGTAAAACAAATCTATGTATTGACCACCTTGTTCATGACATTCACCTTTGTGATAAGTACATTGATTGAAACGAAGGAAGGAAGCTTGTAGTTTAACGTGACCGTAAATCTTGAGATCATGAGCCACGGGACCTCCTTTTTACGTGGAATCCGAACCACAGGACATGGCATTTCACTTCGAAAATCTCACATGCATTGACCGGGAATCGAACCGCCTTGGTTAGAGGCAGCTAGACCGCTGAGCCACCACGCATGATAAACAAATGATACTCGTTAATTGTGTAAAGTACTGTACTTATGATTAGGTATCGGTTGCATTTCATTTCTGTAATTGTATATAATACTTAGGTAATATATCTCGGATAATGAACAAATTACGGCAGCAACCCTGCTACTATGTCATCCATTGTGTTTATCATAGGTAACACGTCCTGCATATTATTTTAATAAAAGTACATCTACATTGAAGGCCACGCGCTCGTATCATTCCGTCTCGCCTGTTACAGCCTCACTGGCTTGCTGCTCACCATTCTCGGTTCGGCACGCGTATCATTGTCATAACTTTAACGTTATAAATATGACATAGCATATTAATTTGAGCCGATGTGGTTTCCTGTCCCGTGTTCTCAGTTATTTGTCTCCTGAATTTCATCCTGATCGGAGTGTAGTAGCGCGAAGACTTCCCTTGTAAGTAGAGATTTCATTCTATTAGCATTTGTCCAACCCCTGCCTGCCCATTCAACGCTCAGAGGCGTACAAGATAGGTTGCAGCACCAACCTACTGTGATCACCGCAGCTTTTTCACTGCCAGCTTCATCGCGTCCCACCTGGCTGCTTTAAACTGCCTGCCCATTCAACACTTGGAGGCGTACAAGATATACAGTATATTAATTGCAGATTTCATTTCTGATTTACAAAAGAGCACGCAGCAGTACGGCATTCTAAAATCCAAAACACAACTTCACGGAAAACAAGCAACAAACGGTTGAACATCGTAATTCAGCGAGGCTCCAAAGCCTTTCACACTCAAAGCAATGGCTTCTTACCAAGCAAGGAAGTCAGACCGTACCTAACCTTACCGACAGTTCTACCCACAATGTGCCCAAGAAATCCCAGAAAAGTTATGCTTCTGCAATACAGTTAACACCGAATAAAGAACAGGCTATTATTATTGACGCCATTAACATCAATACAAAACAAATGTCTGCAACAGTGACATGAAAAAGTGGCGATCACAGCGGGTTGGTGCTGCTCTTAGCGTCTATATTTGGAAACGAGGTTGTACGCATAAACCAATGCTGTAATCGTTGAATGGGCAGGCAGTCTAAAGCAGCCAGGAGGGATGCGATCCAGCTGGCAGTGGTCCAAGGAATACACCACCACCATGAAATCAGACACACCAATAACAATACGTATGCAGAATTATCCACCTCCAAACATTCCCACAAACACGGGATGCATGATCTAACAGCTTAATTTACAAGCTGGAAATCAAACTCACGGACATGGACAGATTTCCACTAACACAGCAACTGTGAGACAAAAGAAGAGGGGACAGATCAGTGGTGAAGGTTTGAGAGGGCGACTCATCTCCAGACAGAGCATTGGCACGTGCCCAGGTTTGAGCCCAGCACTGGACAGAAGAAAGCCGCACCCCAGCCAGCGGTACAGTTGGCAAGTGTGGTGACATTCCCTTTGAATCCTGCTCCCATTGCTTACCCTCACAGAGAGAAATAGAAATACAAGCACTGCTGTCAGACTTCCGTTTTGTGTTTTAAAGAGACCTTGTTTCATCTCATCAGCCTTCCTATAATCTTACTCTACTAGGTCTGTGTAATGCCCAACTTTTGAGTTATATTTAGTAACTGTTTTCTTATTATCCTCTAATTCTGAAATATAAAAGAAAGTAAAAATCCATAAATATGTATGTATGTATGTATGTATGTATGCATGCATGTTAACATCACTGAACTGGAAAATAAGGAAAGAGAACAAACCCAACATGCAGGTGGAGAAACAAATCGTAAAGACAAGGACAATTCCCATGCCAGTCTTCAAAGGAGGACCTTCCACTCAATATCTCTTTATACTGTTATAGCCCCCAACAAGCTCACTTCAAGACCCCAGTCACAGGGTAGTTCAAAACAGGGACATATCCTTTTTATGCGATTTTTCCTTGACTTTCCTTTTTGTTTCTCCCTCCATTCCCACCTGGCTGTCACCTCTTTCCATGTTTCTAATCCTCTTTTCCTGTGCACTGATGTTTGTATGTCTACCTGCTGATATATAAGGTATGCTAGATATGTAATGGAACATTTTGTTCCTTCTTTCTTCAATAGCAGATTCTTTTAATTAAGAACTGTATACTAAGTCAATGTGAAAAGATCAACAAGATGTGATATTGGCATTAAACACAGTTAAAAATTGCCATGACTTTCATATATTCTTTTAAAGAATAATACTATTTTTTTTTTTTGCCATGTATTGAGAACCAGGAATTGGATGGTATGACTTGTATACAGAGAGTCTGCTTTTAGTTTTCAAGTGGCTGTCACACAGAATTATAGCATACATGCACAAATAACTAAGCTTTTATCACAGCTGACTCGATTTACCACTTTGCACCTTTCAATACAGCCTTGACAAACACTTAGTAAAAACATGTTTAAATTGCATAAGTGACAAAATTTATTGCTGAAAAGTAATGGGGAATTTCTCTATCTGTTTCTTGGCATTCACCTACCTAGTTCATCCAGCCACAACATGGCATACCGGTACCACTGTGTAGGCTCATAAATGGATTAAACTCAATGACAAAAAGAAACAAAACGAATAGTTATGAGGTTAGACTGGCAAGCAGTTTAGTAAATTGAGAATACTGGCAGAATAAAAGGCTGTAAAGAAAAGAGTAAAGAAACACATCGAGTTGGTTATACTTTTAAATGCAAAATCATAGTCATTTAGATGGCTTCTGAGAACTGTTGAGTGGGGATTGGGATCAATCAACATGTTTCTGCTTGCTTGCTACCGTAATTGCATGTTGTGTGACATATCAGTCGTAATGTAATAGAGAAGCAAAACAAAATAATGCGTGCCACACGACAGAGTCTCTCCTAATTTACACATGCTATTGAACTCTCATGCATTGTAGCAATAACATAACACCATGCTGTCATGGTTTCAGGAAGCCACAAAAAATATACAAAGCAAAATTTTGAAAACAAAAACCTTTCATAGTATGGCAAGAACAATGAACAAGCCCAAGAAATGCCAGAGACTACATTCTGCATTTCCAGATATCCATTGCAAGGCACCTCCAAAACTTGGTCTTCACAGAGTGAGGGGGTGGCATCCTTCTGTGTTAGAGCCATGAAACAGTGTATGTGTATGTATTAAGAGCTCTCTTCGGCTGGCTTTAAGCTGCTTGGCTGGAAATAAAGAATTTCCAGGTCGAGGAGAGAATTTTAATTCATAATTGCTTCTATCTATCCTGTTTCTTGTATTATTCCCAATATTAACTTGTAAAACTGCATGAGTTAAGAATACTTACCTGAAGCTCAAATCGCATCTTGTTCACCTGCACTTCCAATGAAAATCGTAATGAATTTTCTTCTCTCACTCTCTGTTCAAGATCCGCCACCTAGAAAATGAAAATGAAATGCATGACATCCTCATTTACATTTTATACTTTGAAACTAGACTGGAATTGCTTGTGTGTATTTGAGTCTTCAGTATTTTAACAGGTTTGATGCGCTCTCCGTGCCTTCCTGTCCTGAGCCAATCGTTTCATCTCTACATAGCTACCACACCTTACATCCGAAACAATCTGTTTAACATATTCTAACCTTGGACTACCCCTACAGTTCTTGTTCTCGACCCTTCCTTCCATAACTAAGTTTGATATTCCTGGGTGTCTTAGTATGTGTCCTACCAACTTATCTCTTTTCTTCATTAGCAGTCAGCAAAAACATCTCTCCTCTCCCACTCATCTTAATACCTCTTCATTTGTTACTCTATGTACCCATCTGATCTTCATCATTCTCCTGTAACACCACATTTCAAATGTTCCTATTCTCCTCTTTTCTGCAGCGCCAACAGTGATGAGAAAGAAAAAATCTTCGTCTAAAAAGAGAAAACTATTTGCTATATTGCAATTCTCACTCACGGATGATTGGAAAACCTTTACTGTGGTCTGGTAATTAGTCAAGTTCATTGGTCCAGCAACTTCAAATGCAACATTTTTCAGACTGGAAGAAAGCTTTCTCTTATTGAATGAAATGTAAAATTAAAGATGTGAAGATTCTTTGTGATAATAAGTGAGAAAATGAGGGTTTGAATCCCATCTCAGCCATCCTAAGTGTGGATATTTATGGTTTCCTACTTCTATTCCAGGCAAAGGCTGGAATACAGCTGCCTAGTATAGGCACCACAATAATATAGGTTATTGTATCCGACAGATTACATATATACCTAAGAGCACTAAGTAGATGTCTACAACGCACATAGACACCGCACTGTAATCGCAATTAATTAATTTCTCGGAAACGGCTGAGAAGCGCACCTTACTACTTGCACCTGGTATACGCCTAGTCATGCCCTACACGTGTACTAAAGATGGTTCGAATCGGTCACCCATGCATCGTATCCTCCCCTTGTTAGCAAAACCGTACACCGTAGTAACAGCAGAACATTCAGTTCAATATACTGTGCCCTTATCCACTTGTGCATATTGGAGATCACAGGCACATATTTAAAGTCCAGGCGCAAGTTTGAATAGCGCGCGGCTTTTATTCTCGAAGCATTTCGAAGCTTCATGCAGGCAACTGTGATGCTAGTGACGCATGCCGCGTCATCATCAAGGCTATATTTTGATTAAATAGTTCCCAATTTTATGGAAACATGGAATGCGTATCACTTTACTGGCACGGGAAAAAGGAGATGAATGAACCATATCGGAAGAAAATTGGATCATCAGAAGCCGAGATATTGGCAGTTTTGTGATTGAGGATTTCCTCCACTGTGACGTCAGCGTGTAGCTCCATGGAGTATAAATTGAGGGCCCGGCCAGACTCAATATTCACTTCTTCGCAGCGCACGGTCGCTGATACTTCGTAAGAAGCACTTCTTCATAGCGCATGGTCGCTGACACTTCGCAGATACACTTCTTCGCAGTACATGGTTACTGATACTACGCTACGGTTTAAACTTAGGTGCATGGTCGCTGTTACTTTGTACAAATACTTTAAAATTTTCGGACCAAGTGATGGTCAAAAGTGTTAGTCCTTTTCACATTCAGTGGAACTTAGAATATTTTTTGTGGAGCTATTTCAAATAATAGGCATCAACATGCAGTCAAATCTTAGTGAAATTCAGCTGCATCAGGACATATGGTAGACTTAATCTACAAAACTACATTTAATTATTTGGAATATTTTATTTCCAATTCACCAGACAAGCCTGTGGCTGGGTAACAGTAAGAACAACCACGACATCATATCAGTACTTATTAGATACCAGTCTTGCTTGGAAAGACCACTTAGCCGACGACTGGGACCAGCTGTGTCTGACGCTGTCTGGGGAATGCATAATTCCACCCATAGGATAATTATGGCAGGAACATCAGGTCTACACCAATGCACAACAAAATTGTAAGAGTATCGAAGTTGCATTAATGTTACATCTGGTTTTTCTTACCATGGATCTCAAAGATCGAGTCCCCTTAACGCAAATAGCCATAGCTATTAAAACATTCATCATGAACATTATCAGTCAAGAATATTTCGAGGCAACGAAGGAACTAGCAGTTATGTCTTGCTAGATTAACCACGAGTAGAATGGAGGCCGATACGAGGATTTAGGTACGGGTCCAAATGGGACCTAAGAATGGGACAATCTGGTTCTAACCAGATTTACATTGTCAACATCTACAAGAATGTAAGCTACATTTGAATTATTCTTATGCTTAGTTATTTGGAATTCTCCATTTCTACAGAACTATCAACACAACTTTTCTTTTGTAATTTGCTATCGCAATTTAGACCACGGGGCATTGGCGGCCTAGGTCTGGACATTTTCTGTGTTCAGATACCTTGATTCGTTGATTTGAATCTATGGACAGCATCATGAGCATCAAGTTTGATTTTTCATTTTTCTAATCACGGTCATCAGCCGTAGGATCTGTTGATCTTAATATTTATTTAGTTTGCGGAATGGATATTTTCCTATTTAAGAATTCGAGCTTGATTGTTCTCGAGTTGTTTTGTTAAGCTAATTCCAGTTTGGAAGTGAATAAAAATGTAATAATAATAATTTATTAATAACCATAATAATTTTCATTTTCTGAAATATAAATAATAATTTGATAACTTCTAATAATCATGTCGTGTTATGTGGATTATCAGTTTGATATTTGGAACAGTTTAGCTACTTCGGATCGTTTCTTTTTCCGAAGGTTAGTGGTTAGATGCACACCCACATTCTGAATAAGGTTTGAAGCATCTGAAAGTTGCGTTATAAAATCAAATTTTGTGGAGACACTGAAGGTTATCAAAATGGGAAATAAGATGCTTGTATAAATTAGGGTTTTCTTGAATTATATAAATAGTAAATTATTTGGGTAACGTCGTCTTCTGACAAATTTTTGACCATGAGTAGACACGATTTAAAGATACCTGTAATTAATGTGATGGTGAAATTTGTAGTACACTTATTGGAGGAGCTTACTAGCTTCCTAGTTTTCCAGTTGGATAACAAGCGATGGCTTAATTAAAATAATAATGTGTGATATGAATAATAATATGTGGAAAAATATTGTGTGTTATAAAAGATGAAATTTGTCATTCCAATTGTGCAATTAAGTCACATGAATGAATATGTTGTTACGTGAAGCATCAACTATAGTGATGGTTAGATGGCTTATATAAAATATGCTGATAAAAAATATGGAAGTAAAAAAAAAAAGATATAATTACTAATCACACTCTCGTCGAAATGGATGACCCAATGGTTATTTCATGCAACCATCACGGTTATATTTCACATTTGATCTTCTCGTGTTCTATATATTTTTCCCAGTACTTGTCAACCCGAGTTTATTTAACCTTTAGTTTTGACGATGCCTTGCCGTTAGTCAAATACAATGTGATCAGGTAATTGTTGACACATTAGTAGAATGGGCCGGTGCTAAAGATTATATTGTCATTGTTATTTAATGAACAGCCACTACCATCTCAAGGATATTTGTGATCCTATTGAAGTTCCAAATCTTATAAAAGCATAAAATGTTGTAGAAGTTAATATTTTCATATTCAGATGAATAATAATTTATGGGTGATAGTATTTGTTACTATTTTTATGAAAATTATCAGAAGGATCTGTTCAATAATTCGAAAGCTTAATGTTTGAATAATTAATGTTTTGTAATTTAATTGACATTTAGATATGTTTTGGTTAATGATTCGATCCATGGATATAGAGTTTGATGAATCATGTATTTTCGGATCGAGAACAGATGATGTAATTTATTTTTATTTTTATCACAATGGAAGTTCTTCGAATCCATGCTCATCATGTTTAAACAATTGTTAGTTAATTGATGCTCAGATGTCCTACAAATGTTATTTTTGTGATTACTCACTGCTATGATATTTAATGTACCAATTTTGAATGCAAATGTTGATTCTTGGAAAGTGATAGATTTTCATTAAACAAATGAACATACTGTATAAACAAAAGTGATTTTTGACAAACAAGTGAATTAGTTAAAATATGATTTCTTTTAACAAGTGATTACTCGTCAAGTAGGATTCAGGCTGGACGATTGAATTTGCCCTGAATAACCTACAGTTGTACATAAAATATTTGGACAATGCCAACAGGACTGATATTCTGGCATTAGTTCAAATTAAGCAATGTTTCAAGTGTTGATAATTCTGTCTTGTATATAATGTGTGTGAAACTGTTTCATGCATCCACAATGCTATTAATGCATTCTTTTAAAGGAAGGAAGATTGTAGTTTTACGTGGCCATTAATCGCGAGATCATAAGCCATGGGACCTCCTTTTTACGTGGAATCCGAACCACAGGACATGGCATTTCACTTTGAAAATCTCACATGCATTGACCGGGAATCGAACCCGGTCTGCCGTGGTGAGAGGCCAACAGCTTGACCCTGCGCCACCACGCGCCCCCCCCCCCCCCCCCTATGCATTCTTTTAGATTCAATTTTAAATATAGATAAAATGAGATTCTTTTATAAATTGTGGTATTTCCAAATCTTCCTTCTATCCTTATTGCTACATCAAGCCGAAAATCAGTAAAGAAATTTTAGATCTTGTTTGTTGTTGTAATTTTCATCCATATGGCGCCCTGAGATGTTTTGATTCTCGTGCTGACTGATTTTTGGTAAAATGCATTGAGTCGCCCAGTTGCAAAAGGGAGTATGTCCAAAAATACGAAAAATGAGGTTATGGCATAATGTTGTTCTTCCCACCATAGCGCATTGGTAACGCAAATCAAACTGCAGTAAAACGTAGGAACTCCCACTTAAATTTGCAATTGAAAATGCCATCCAGTTGCAGAAAGTAGTATGTCCCACCATGGTTGAAAAGCAAAAGGGAGTAAGTCATGTATACAGTGTTACTGCTGCATAACGGAGTAAGTCCTATGACTAATCATTAGACAGTTAACAGTGCTGTTGCAGATGGGAGTATGTCACATTACATTTATTTCTGACTTATATCGGGATGCTATTAGGAGGCAGTTGGTACAATTTACCGTCTCATTATTTATATAAACCTACCGTTTCGTGAAACCAAGTTGGTAGAACTGTCTTTACATAAGAGATGAATGCCTGCGAACATTTCGCTTGTTTTACGTGATATGAATACTATTGTCTTTAATGGTACGTCTTTCTGTGTACGTTGATTAGTTAAAAAGTTATAAAGATATTATGAGTATGGCAGGTGCCATACGACATGAGGGACAGATAGCCCCTGCTGAGAAAGGGAAAGGAAGAAAGAAAATCCCCTTGCCTTCACAATGGAAACGTGCTGTAGAACAACGTAAAAGGTATAGTACGGTATTATGGTCTTATTATTATTCTTGATTCCTGGTAATTGCTTTCAATAATACTGCAAATGCGCAAAGATTAATTATTAGTCTGAGTAGGCTAGTATGTGGGGAACTTGATGTAGTTAACAACTACAGTGTAGTAAGTAGTAACCACAACATTTCTGTAGTTAACAACTTTATTACTCATATTAGGTGCATCCCATAATAATGGACTTACTCCGTTTTCCTTGTAATTACAGGCACTCTGCAAAGGGATTCCCAGCCCTTCCGAATTGTGTACACCCTGAGAACAGGAAGTGATTTCAGTGCACCAGCCTAACACTCCAAGACGTCCGAAGAGCACATAATATATTTTATGAAGTGCCACATAAAATTAAGCAAGATGAGGTAATACTGAGGTTCACACAAATTGTACCGGTAAGCAGGAATAGGTCACGACAAAGGAGGTTCAATAAACAACTCACAGTAACCTATTTTCTTTCGAAGCGCATAGGCGAAAATAGACATGAACGTGTACAAGTGTGTAAGAAAGCGTTCTTATCTGTGTTTGCCATTACAGAGAAAAGAGTAGATGTGGTTTGTAAAATATTTTTTCAAACTGGCTCTTCTCCTAAAGAAAACCGTGGAGGTAACAGATGTGAGGGGAGATTTGAACAGCATCGAGCAGCAGTGAAAGAATTTATTGAAAAGTTGCAACCACTTCAATCCCAATATTGCCGTGGCAAGAATGTGACCCACCAATACCTGTCCAGCGATTTAACAATATCTTCCCTTTGGCACATGCATAATGAAAAGGCAACACTGTCTGTCAAATATGAGTTCTTAAGAACTTTATTCAATAAGGAGTATAATTTAGGGTTTGGTTTTCTACCAACAGACTGTTGCTCTACTTGTATTGCTTTGAATGAGAAACTTAAGATTACACGAGATTTGGTGGTAAAGGATGATATAAGTGTCCAGTTAAAGCTGCACAAATTGAAAGCTGCAGCATTTTATCAACACCTGCAAACTGAGAAGGATGGGGAACTAACATATTCATTTGACTGTCAAAAAAATCAGGTGTTGCCAAAGGTGCCAGACCAAAGTGCATATTTTTCACGCCAATTATATGTTCACAACTTTACCATGTGTTGCGGTACCTCCAAAGCAGCACAAACTAAGGAGAGTACGTTTATGTATGTATGGCTTGAAAATGAACACAAGAAAGGTTCTAATGAAATAGCATCTTGTGTGTATGACCGTTTAAAAAACACTGACCTTACTGGCATCCACACGATCCGCCTTTTCGGTCAGAATAAGAACCACGTGACGGTTGGAATGTTAGCCAAGTTTCTTAGTGAATGTGCTGGGGTAAAAACCATTGTCCATACATATCCACAAGTTGGTCATTCTTTTATCCCTCCTGACCGCATTTTTGGTCGTGTTGAGAAAATAATTAAGAAGAAGATGACTATTATAAATGTGGAGCAGTACCTCGAGATTTTCAAAGCAATTGGCACAGTAATTCGCGTCTCTTCTGAAAACGGTTGTAAGGTCTATGACTGGAAGGTAGCTCTTAAAGATGTTATCAAACCACCTGCTGTTTGGCACTTCCATTTCGCACCCATGAAGCGCCTCATTCTAACAAAATCGGCACAAGGAAGCATTCTACTCAAAGGAGAACCCAATTATGAACTAAATATTGATGTGGCAAAGGGTGTGTGTAAACGTGGGAAGACTATAAGTTCCATCAACCCAGGTTTGATCCCTACCGGTGTGCTAATTAAACCATCTAAGAAGAGGGACGTCGCTAATCTACTTCTCAAGCACTATGGAGAGATTTGCAGAAGTTTGCCAGAGCTTCATTATTTCAGAGATGTCATCGAAGATCCAAACGATGAGGAGGTTGAAGATGCGCCTTCCGACTTTGGTGACATAAATGAAGATAATGAAGGAATCTGAGATGATTATCAACCAAGAGCGTCTTCACCGGATGATTATCTCTTAGTTTCATGATGTTTGTACTTTCATACTTCTAATATAGAATATATTATGACAACTATCTTCATTATCTGTACTTCCCCACTCTTGTCCATACAGCTTTCCCGTTGCAAAAGGCAGCATGTCCACAATCGGGTTGCAAAAGGGCGTATGTCCAAATTTATTTCGATTTTTTACACAATACCCTTTGAATGAGTTTTTGAATGGTATGGACTCCGTCTTACGGAAAGAATTCATGATGAAAATAAATAAATGTAAAACAAAAATACTGGAATGCAGCCGAGATAAATCAGAAACCTCTATGGAGATCAAATTGGCAGGTGAAAAGCTGAAGGAAGTAGGAGACTTCTGTTACTTAGGAAGCAGAATAACCAGTGATGGACGAAGCAAAGAGGATATTAAAAGTAGGTTGGCTCAGGCAAAGAAAGCATTTCTACAAAAAAGGAATCTGCTGACATCGAATATAGATTTAGGTATTAGGAAGTCATTTATGAAAGCCTTTGTCTGGAGCGTGGCACTCTATGGAAGTGAAACTTGGACTATTGGTGCAGCAGAAAAGAGGAGAATTGAAGCATTTGAAATGTGGTGTTACAGGAGAATGATGAAGATCAGATGGGTAGATAGGGTTACAAACAAAGAGGTATTAAGACGAGTGGGAGAGGAGAGATGTTTCTGGCGACTGCTAATGAAGAGAAGAGATAGGTTGGTAGGACACATACTAAGACACCCAGGAATAGCAAGCTTAGTTATGGAAGGAAGGGTCGAGGACAAAAACTGTAGGGGTAGACCAAGGTTAGAATATGTTAAACAGATTGCCTCGGATGTAGGGTGTCGGAGCTATGTAGAGATGAAACGATTAGCTCAGGACAGGGAGGCATGGAGAGCTGCACCAAACCAGTCAAAAGACTGAAGACTCAAACAACAACAACAACCCTTCTCCCACCATTTTCGAAAGTTGGTGTAATAAATGTAGAGACATGCACAAGGTTAATGGAAGAGATGCGAACCTATTTTCTTTTCTGGGATTCAAAATAACAGTTTTTTGTCTCTCCTGAACATTTTGTTTATCAGGACATACTGCTCTTTGCAACTGGTCGTTGGACTTCGGTCTAAACGGACACAATACTTGAATGCTAACAAAATTAGATTATACTAGCACGAATTACGGCGTGTATTTAAAGGACATAATATGGCGAACACAACTGTTTTAGTGAAAGCTGAGCATATGCGAGGCTGAGCAATTGTCTTTTGTTCTGAAAGGCGGAGCACTTGCAGTTGTTTCGAGACGGACTACATACGGACGAGATGGAGTGAAATCAGACACTGGGTCAAGGACAAATAACATATGGCTTGGTGAGGAGTGCATTCTTACGAGCAACATTACGTCTCGATTCTTTATGTAAATCGGCTGCTGTAGGCAAGCTATTTGGAATATTGAAGTACTGTTTTAACGAGCAATGTGTTAGTTCGAAGAAGAATCCTTCACTTATGTAGACCGAAGCATTTATACTGTCTCTAACATCTTAAAAAAACACAATTTAAACATTGCCTTCAAAACCAACAATTCTAGCTTCAAAAAAATCTTCAATTCAAGCAAAATCAATCACACCAACAAATATTCCAAATCGGGTGTATATGAAATCAAATGTGATTCTTGTCCAGCCAATTACGTAGGCCAAACCGGTAGGAGCTTTCACACTCGTTATAATGAGCATTTTTCAGCAATAAAACAAAAAAAATTCGGCTATGGCATCCCACATGGAAGAAAGTAAACACAGTTTCACCAGCTTAGAAAACAACGTTAATATATTGTATTACGTATCTAAAGGCAGTCTGATGAATATTTTAGAAAACATACACATCAACGTGTCCCAAAGGTCCAATGCACACAAAAACTTGAATGAAATCAATTTTGATACCAATGTATTGTTCGATACATTAGCAGACCACCTCATCTCCAAAAAATTAAAACCTCCATAGACAACAGTAAGGTCATTGACATCGGTATTCCCGCCCCACCCAGAGCCGCGCCGGTCATTTCCACTCCGAGCAGTTCCACCCCTCCACTCCCCCACTGCCCATGTGCGCTCCTCAACCTCATCAGGCAGCAGCTGACTCCGCTTACAGCATTAGTGGACTAGTTACATGCATATAGGACTACAAACAGCCAGGCACTTGACCTACTTACACCGCGTTGCACCAGAAGTCACGTCGGTAAGTTAATTTAACATAATTTGCTCCATGCAACTTTTCATTATTTCAAAGTAATTTCCTTTTTTTTTTTTTTTTTTTTTTTTCTCAATTTTCGCTTCAGGTGTAGGAGCCGATCACCCAGCACCATATTATTGACATTGGTGCTTCGCGTTTCAAATCGTTGCTAGGTAAGTCCAAGTTTCTTAGGGCGGCACTTAAGTTTAATTTTTTTTTTGGTTTCAACATATTTCAAACCACCGAATGATTTCATTTCAGGTCCGTGGAGCTCTCAGCACAAGATAACACATCCATTTAATGTGCAAATTCCAAGTCAAGTAATCGAATGAGTTTCCCCGTTTTATTATCTACAAACACATGTCAACGCACTTTCAAAGAAAGTGCCGGAACCAAAGCTTCCACTTACGTCAACATTTACTCACCAGTACAGCAAGTTATTTGGGTCATGGACACTAAAATAATATGCTCTTTGTTTTCTTGTTCACAAAAGTGATTAACGACTGCGCAATTTGACCATCGCACACCTAACAAGAATGTGCATAATAGTGATTATATAATTACGTGGCTAATAACAGCAGGAATGTTTTATTGTTTTATTTGTTTGTATTGTCTGTAAGCTTGTCATGTTTTAAATTGTTTAATAGTTTTTATAGTATTTTAATATTGTGTGATATGTTTCTACATGGACGAGGTCTTTTTAGTCTATGTAATGATGTTCCTAATATTAATTATAAAGGGCTGAAGAAGGAATTGGAACCAATTCCGAAACATGTACCCAGAAGACACTAACTAAAATAATAAATGAGTGTTGATTAGGCGGAAACTTTGAAATTGGTTATACTGAATCAATGTGTTAGTATCATGGACTACAAAACTGTATGCTCAGAATAAAATGTCGGAAATTGTCAGCATGGTCATCAGCGACGTCAAGTACTTACACAATATGATGAATGTACTAAGTAACACGATGGAAGGCTAAATACAGAAGATATGGGGAGTTATCAAAACACCTGACATGACGGAGGAGAGTATGAAGACCTACGGGAGGAACCTAGTCTACCACGGGACCTGAGATGGATCGAGACCAGAAGAAAATGGAGCAGTAGAATAGGACGATCCATTATCAGAAGGACATCACAGGTATCCTCGCGGTGAAGACCAAGGTACAGACAACATCACCTCATGTACAGCTTAATACGTTTTAGTAGAGTAGATTTAGTAGTTGGAAATTTACATTAAAATTCCATTGCGACGAAGTTGGAAATTTACATCAAAATTCTATTGCCACAAAGTTGGAAATTTACAACAAAATTCTATTGCGACGAAGTTGGAAGTCTGAATGAAATTTTGTTTTATTGCGACGAAGTTAGACTTTCTTTTGAAAAATTTATTATGACTAAATAATTGGTTAATTTAATTATGGATGTTGAAACTTGAATTATGCACTATAGGATATAATTAGGATCTGAAGAGATTTATGGCGAGTCAGAAATGACATCGTAGGCATCTGAACTTCAACAACATTAAGAAATATTTCATTAGGGAGAAATTACACTGGAGAGAATGCCACATAAAATAGGATAGGCAAACACATTAGACTGGTATTATGTGCATATAATTAAAGGTTATAAGAGAATTTAAGCACATGTAACAGAATGAAATTGTAACGTGTTTTTCGAGGGGTTTTTATGCCACTGGCATAAGTCAGTAGGAAGCCATTCTATATTTATTTACGCGGCAAATTGTTCAGCCAAGAGAATTTTTCATGTTAATTTATTATTATTATTATTAAGGTATTTTTTGGAGCATTTTATAAAAGTATAAGCATACATATAGGTTTTCTATGTCTTAGAAAACACTATCAAGCAAATTATTACGAACTACAGTATCATAGAAAATTATATGATTACGGAATTTTACGGAGTTTTGTCAGTTAGGGTATTATGAGAGAGATGACTCACTGGGAATTCAGATACAGGCTTATTCTTGTAAAGAAGCATGTCGCAAGCCTGGGTTGCAACGTCAAGAAAAGGCGAAATTGTCTGGAACGGCAAACGACATCATCCGCGCGCCGAGAGTATTGAGCCTAAGGAGGGGAGTAGCACAGCCAATCAGTGAGGACCACGTTAGGTGGAAGTCGGCACCGGAGTGGGGATGCGACGAGTGCATATATCGTTTGGCGCGCCGTGGAGTAAAGGACTATCTGTGTAGAACTTAACGAGTATGGTTGCGCGTGTGAGTGGCTCCGATGTTACGTGGAGTGGAGGACTATCTCTGTAAAACTTAACCAGTGTGGCTGTACGAGTGTTTGGCTCCGATGTTCGGACCATAAGTTATCAAATCTACCAGGATATCATCAACTAACGAAAAAGATGACGGCGTCCAGGAGACAGTGGCAAGCTCTCTTCATCATCCAGTACGGGGGAAAGGCTTCGGCAATTTCCAGTGGTAAGCGCGAATGACGCAGAACTACGCAATCTCTCGTTTCTCTTTGTTTCATATTCAGTATTCAGTAACTTCATAGCTTGGGAATAAGAGTAAAATCAATAATTTATCAGACTCCGTTTTCACGTAATTTTCTATCGGTAATATTAAAATCGCAACGCTCCAATATAAATTTTAAACTTATTATTATTATTAATTTTGCAATACGTGTTATATATAATACATTCATTTCTTTTAACCATGCAATCTTTGCTTTCAGTAGGTAGCATTACATATAGACCAATTCCTTCTCCGGATACAATTGTTTGTTGGGTTAATGATCAAATCATACCATGATCTGAGTGAATAGATTCTTGAAGGTGTTTTACCAGAGCTAGGTGTTGTTAAATACAAATTTAGATTTCAACATTGCGTTGAGGTCTTGGCGCCCATTAAAACAACATATCTTAGTGAGTAGAAAACATTACATTTGTCACGCAACAGTGAGGGCTATAGAAACCATTACATTTGTACGCTCAACGTGGAGCAAAGCAAAACCGTTACATTTGGCGCCCAACGTGGGAATGAAAACCTAATAACATTTGTGGAAGGAGAAGGGTATATATTTCTGTGCCTGTATTTTGGGGGTTTTTCATTTATCGGTGTATATCATTATGGGGGATGAGAAAGAAAAACAGATGAGGTTACGTAGTGGTCATCAACTGGAGAGTGATGATACGAGCAGTATGTCGAGTGATGGTAGTACCGGGGTAGCGGAGGTAAATCCCGATACTGAAACAGGGAGTGTAGGCGGCCAACCAGAATTAAAAACTTTACTTCTCGAGTTCATGTATCAGAACAAAGTTAGTAGTGATGCCTTAAATGCAAAATTAGAACAGAATAATGCAAAATTAGAACAAAACAGTAGGGAAAATAAAGAAAGTACAGAAGCTTTAAATAAAAAATTAGAACAGAAAAATGCAAAATTAGAACAAAACAGTAGGGAAAATAAAGAAAGTACAGAAGCTTTAAATAAAAAATTAGAAAAGAATAATGCAAAATTAGAACAAAACTGTAGGGAAAATAGAGAGAGTACTGAAACTTTAAATGCTAAATTAGAACGAAACAGTAGGGAAATCAGTGCTAAATTTGAGCTGATTAGAGGTGAGATCAGAGGGGTGATGGAAGAGAAGGCTAAGGAGATTATTGCAGAAGTAGACAGAAAATTAGGAAAAGTACAGGAGGAGTTAGAAATTAGAATCAGTACACAGGCTGAAAATTTAAAAGAACTAGTGCAACTGGAAACACAGCAGGTCAAAAAACAATTGGCGGGAGAAATTGACAAAATTCAGGTAGCTACTAAAGAGGTTAAGGAACAGCTGGGGGGTAGAATTGAGAAAGTCCACTCGCAAATAGTTGCAGAAGTAAATGATTTAAGAGAGAGTAATAGAGAGAGCATTAGCAAGATTGAGGAGAAACAAGCAAAGCTATATGATAAAGTAGAAGAATCAGAAGGAAACATTAAATTAACAGTAAACAGTATTGAGAGGAAGGCTGAGGAGAAAATCGCAGAATTAGAATAAAAATTAAAAGCTAGGATCAGGCAAGAAAATAGTCAGAATAGGCCAGTTTTTGTGAATAGCACACACAGGGAGGTAGAACTGGGTAAGTTCAGTAATCGACAGGGGTGCCCAATGGAGTTCATGAATACTATAGAAAATAAATTCGGGGAGAGGTTGGAAAATGGTAGTATTGAGTGGTGCCAGGTAGTTGAAATTTTAGAACAAGTGTTTGTGGGGGAAACGAGGAATTGGTTTGCTGTCTACAGAGACAAGTTTACTGATATTAATGATTTTAAAATGAAATTCTGTGAAAAGTTCTGGAATGAGGTTATTCAGTCGCAGCATCGTGAGGGAGTAGTGTGTGGTAAATATAACCCTAAAGGAAGCTCCACCATGACCGAATACTTTTTAGGACAGGTATTAGTGTGTAAATATCTGGATGGCTTGAAGGAGGAAAGTGATGTGGTGAGGTTGCTACTTAGGCACTTTCCCCATAGGATCAAGGAGGCTGCTTGTATCCAGAATGTAAAAACGATATCACAAGTAGAAAATTTGTTAAGCACATTTGATGCACTAGGGAGAGGGGGTTATGAGGACAATTTCAATAGGAACCAGGGTAATAATAATAATAGGCCTAATGAAGCCAGGGATCAGGAAGTTCAAGGGAACGGTGGCGAAGGGGCCAACGCTCAAAATAGAAATAATAATAATCAGCTAAATTAGAACAGAGGAAATGGCTATGGTAATCAGTATCAAGGGAGGAACAATGATTTCAGGGGAAATCAAGGGAGAAACAATGATTACAGGGGAAATCAAGGGAGAAATAATGATTTCAGGGGAAATCAAGGGAGAAATTATAATGACAATAATTACAACCAGAATAGGGGTCAAGGAAGAGGACAGCCTAGTGGTAGTAATATACAGCCAAACAATGACAACACAGCCCAGAACAACGAGACCAGTGCAGTAGTTAGTAGTACTACAGCCAGCTGTAGCGGTTCTTTAAACGCGAACCAGGCTGCGAAGTAAGGTCAGAATCTCAGTCTGTAACATGCCCTGTCCATACAATTATACAGGAACCCTATGACCTAAATGTAAGAAATGAATTATTACATGAACTAAATGATGAAGGTATTATTCAGGAAGTGGTTAGTAAGAGCCCCATAGTTAAATTTAACGTGTCCGAGGCGTACACAGATGTTTTAATTGATAGTGGTTGTATGAAGAGTTGCATAAGTAGTGCATTTTATGATAAAATGAAAGGAACTGGAGTAAATTTTGAGGAGATGCCAATTAAAAGCACTTTTGTTATCACAGCTGTTGGGAAGAGGTCTAAAGTAATTTCTAAGCAAGTTTTAGTAGACATTAAAATTAATAATCATGTAGAGAAGCAGATTTGCCTTGTAATTCCAAATTAAGTATTCAGTGTTATCTTGGGTTCAGAGTGGCTAAGTAGAGTGTCTGGTAACTTATGTTATGATGTAGGGAGTTTGAAATTTAAATGGGGAGATTCTGAAGTAGAAGTAGCGTTCAATAAACATATTCAGAGAAGTAGTGTTGTAGGTGTGATTTGTACTTTAAATGAGATATCGCCAGCCGTAGAGCGGGGTTCTCCATTATTTGTGGGCAGTGTGATTACGAACGGTAGTCTAGAGGACTCGTTACGTGATGCTGCATTTCAGGGAAATATAGAGGTGGAACAATGTGTTCGGCTCTATGATGTGTTATTGTGTAATAGGAGAGTTTTTGAGGATCGCATTGCTATGGCCAATTGCTATACACATTCATTGAACGTTATTGATAGGTCAGTATTCACAGGACATAGACATCCTGTACCTTTCGCTTATCAGAGTGCAGTTGAGGCACAAATTAACCAGATGCTTGAAGATGGGATTATTGAGCACTCTAACAGTCCGTATGTTAATTCTTTGATCACGGTACCCAAGACCGACGGCACAGTTCGTATTTGTTTAGACGCTCGTTTGGTTAACAGTAGAATTAGTTCAGATCAGCTGAAATCTATGTCAATAGAGGAATTAATGCAAACATTTGAGGGGAAGAAGTATTTCACTTGTGTAGATTTGAGTTCCAGTTTTTGGCAAGTGCCACTTATGTACGAAGATAGACCATTTACAGCTTTTAGTCATAAATATAACCTTTATCAGTTTTGCAGGGTTCCTTATGGGTTAAAGAGTAGTTCAGCAGCTTTAATTAGGGCTTTAAACATCGCATTAGGGGATGACACAGGAGAGTTTGTAACCATTTACATTGATGATATGGTAATTAGTTCACGCAGTTTTGAGGACCATCTACGCCATTTAGATATTGTTTTTCAGAAGTTAGATCAGGCTGGGTTCACTTTGAAGCTGTCTAAGTCGTCATTCTGTCAGTCAGAAGTGACATATTTAGGTCATAGAGTGTCGAGTAGAGGTGTGACACCAGAGGAAAGTAGGGTTAGCATGTGTGGACAGTAGCAACAGGGCATCGTTACAGACACTGAGAAATATGCTAGTGGAGCAACGTGATGACATTAGGTAAGTGTCATAAAGTAAGTGTGTTTAGCTGGCGAGCCAGCCTATCAAATGAGTAAGTGTGGTATTTGGTGCGAGGAAGATCTGGTCTTCCAGGCAGGCGTATCAGAAGTCACACAGGGGGGTAGTATGTAAGTAATTGAGAGTTTTTAAGGTACAGGGAAATATGACGGGATTGTCGGAAGCTCTTGAGCACTAAAATGTCTCGATACACCAAGGCCAGAATTTGGTAGCGCTGGTGAATTCCCATTTGTCTCCAAGAGATGGGTGAGCGCTTGGACAGGGTATTTTTGCTTAAGGCGTCCACGAGACAAAAGATGGGCCATCAGAAGGCGAGACAGTTCTTCATGAAACTCATACATAACGGCACACGTGATTTCTGTTTACGGCCTCGCCATATAAGATTTGTAAGGGTGTAATTTAAGGCAATTTGTACAATGGTATTATTTCTGTGAGGAGAACTGGTCTGTGTTGAGAACTAGTAGTAAGTAGAATATGGTCTACGGGAACTTAAGAAGACAGGGCGATTACGGCACAGAAATATTTGGTGTTATATGTAATGCGCATTTACTGTTTTTTTTTTTTTCAGAAGTCAATATTAATTTCGTCTGTTATAAAGAGAGATTAAGTATTATGGTCATGATGCGCTGCCACTATAGTGTGATCGTGTGCTCAGTGATAAGAGAGATTAAATTTCACCATAAGGAAGGAACCTCCAGTGAAATTAGGAAGTTCTTTGGTGATATACATATATCAGAACAACATTGATGTGTGTGATGTGACATCTTATATACATAGTGCTCACACAGTAATTATGTCTATTTTTCCAACATAGAGAAATTTGAGAGGCGGAAATATCCGTGGAACATTATTTTATATGAAAAACATTGGACTGGTTGCAAACTGCAATCCATAGTGACAACAAACTTTGACGCAAAGTGCGTAAAGAAAAATTATGAGTATATATATCTGTAATTTAGGGTGATTTCATTTATGTAATATGTATTTTGGATGGGGATTATTAACGTGTCTGGGATAATCGGATAATGGTTCGTCGTCACGGTAAATCATCCGATGATCCGAGGCGAATATGTAACGTGTTTTTCGAGGGGTTTTTACGCCACTGGCATAAGTCAGTAGGAAGCCATTCTATATTTATTTACGCGGCAAATTGTTCAGCCAAGAGAATTTTTCATGTTAATTTATTATTATTATTAACTTATTATTATTATTATTAAGGTATTTTTTGGAGCATTTTATAAAAGTATAAGCATACAGATAGGTTTTCTATGTCTTAGAAAACACTATCAAGCAAATTATTACGAACTACAGTATCATAGAAAATTATATGATTATGGAATTTTACGGAGTTTTGTCAGTTAGGGTATTATGAGAGAGATGACTCACTGGGAATTCAGATACAGGCTTATTCTTGTAAAGAAGCATGTCGCAAGCCTGGGTTGCAACGTCAAGAAAAGGTGAAATTGTCTGGAACGGCAAACGACATCATCCGCGCGCCGAGAGTATTGAGCCTAAGGAGGGGAGTAGCACAGCCAATCAGTGAGGACCACGTTAGGTGGAAGTCGGCACCGGAGTGGGGATGCGACGAGTGCATATATCGTTTGGCGCGCCGTGGAGTAAAGGACTATCTGTGTAGAACTTAACGAGTATGGTTGCGCGTGTGAGTGGCTCCGATGTTCCGTGGAGTGGAGAACTATCTTTGTAAAACTTAACCAGTGTGGTTGTACGAGTGTTTGGCTCCGATGTTCGGACCATAAGTTATCAAATCTACCGGGATATCATCAACTAACGAAGAAGATGACGGCGTCCAGGAGACAGTGGCAAGCTCTCTTTATCATCCAGTACGAGGGAAAGGCTTCGGCAATTTCCAGTGGTAAGCGCGAATGACGCAGAACTACGCAATCTCTCGTTTCTCTTTGTTTCATATTCAGTATTCAGTAACTTCATAGCTTGGGAATAAGAGTAAAATCAATAATTTATCAGACTCCGTTTTCACGTAATTTTCTATCGGTAATATTAAAATCGCAACACTCCAATATAAATTTTAAACTTATTATTATTAATTTTGCAATACGTGTTATATATAATACATTCATTTCTTTTAACCATGCAATCTTTGCTTTCAGTAGGTAGCATTACATATAGACCAATTCCTTCTCCGGATACAATTGTTTGCTGGGTTAATGATCAAATCATACCATGATCTGAGTGAATAGATTCTTGAAGGTGTTTTACCAGAGCTAGGTGTTGTTAAATACAAATTTAAATTTCAACATTGCGATGAGGTCTTGGCGCCCATTAAAACAACATATCTTAGTGAGTAGAAAACATTACATTTGTCACGCAACAGTGAGGGCTATAGAAACCATTACATTTGTACGCTCAACGTGGAGCAAAGCAAGACCGTTACAAAATGTTGGAAGCGGAATGAATAATTCAAAGGTACCGTAATAATATTAATGTAATGAGGAATCAGTAAGAATTGATACATGAATTATGCATAATTGAGTTTCAATATGCAATGGTTTGGAAATATAAAGAAGTTACAAAGTGAAATATAATTAAAATGTTGATGAGAAAGTTGTAATTAATGGTGCTATTGAAAGGTAATAAATCTGCATAAGGGAAGGTTTACGAAGAATGTTCTGTACTGTTATAATTTAGGGAAATTAGCAGTTTATCTTTAATGCGAAGTAGTCTAATGAAACATCAGTCATTCTTACATTCTATGTGAATGGTTATTTGAATTTATGGAATGCAATATCCAAATCTAAGCATAACATTTGATTGAAATAGAATTAAGAAAAAGGAATGTTATATCAGTGAATGTGAGGAAAGCTAATTATCTATACAAATGGAAAGGGAAAAATCTTTGTAGAATGAATTTCAATTCAATTATATGGTTGACTAATTAATGGTGTGAGTGTTTGGCACTCAGCCAACACTTGATCATGTCCAGATAAAATGTATGATTATGTTAAGAGTTGTGTTGATTTTTGGCCATTTGAAGTTATTATGGACAGACGAAATGAATATTTCATTATAATAACCAACCAAAAACAACAGCACACATAGTTGACATGGAAAGACTTGAATATGGCATGAACTTTAGTGGAAATTCACTGTGTCAATCTGCAGTTAACAATTCCATCAGATGATGCCTTTAACATTCTTATTTTGAAGTGAGATCATGCAATATAAATGAGTATTATCCTAGCAAATGCTATTAATAAAATAGTTTGACCTAATGGAAATGAAACTTGAATCAAGGTAACAATAACAAATTATGACAAACCCTTGGAAGGTGATTGATGACTACAAATTTATTGTAAGTGAAATGAAAGACATTCTAAGTGAATGAAGTGTAAATTACATGTAAATAATTTAGGAAATAAGTATGAACATCCATATCAAACGAAGTGATTAGCTCGAAGGAGATTCAAGTGAATATAATTTATTTTGATTTTTGAATATTTTGTGGAACCATCTCAAATGTGAACTCTATAACAAGAGATGAGTTTAGAATACAAGTGTGCATTAAATATTTAAATTAAATGGAGTAACGACAGGATGGACTATAGTACATGTTTCAAAACTCATTGGTTTCTTCTTCAGCACATAAATATAATTGACTAAATTTGTTTAATTCTTTGTAAACCTGGCAGGCTCCATCATAATAAGCAAAAATATTTGCCATAATAGCAAATTGTGTAAATCCGTATTGATAGAATAATTAAAAACTCCATGTTATGTTATGATGGAGGTTTACAAAGAATTAAACAAATTTAGTCAATTATATTTATGTGCTGGAGAAGAAACCAATGAGTTTTGAAACATGTACACATAGTCTTTAAAATATAGACAATTAAGTGTTTTTTAAGTATTGATTTGGTGAATATCATAACATAAGAGTTTTTAATTATGCTATCAATGAGCCTCCGTGGCATAAGCGGCAGGACGCCGGCCTCTCACCGCTGGGTCCGTGGTTCAAATCTCGGTCACTCCATGTGAGATTTGTGCTGGACAAAGCGGAGGCAGACAGGTTTTCCTCCGGGTACTCCGGTTTTCCCTGTCACAAATGTCATTCCAGCAACACTCCCCACTATCATTTCATTTCATCTGTCATTCATTTAATCATTGTCCCAGGGGAGTGCGACAGGCTTCGGCAGCCGGCACAGTTCATATCCTCGCCGCATTCCATTCCCTGACCCGGTTGGTCGACTGGAAGCAGGCTGTGGATTTTCAATTATGCTATCAATACGGATTTACACAATTTGCTATTATGGCAAATATTTTCGCTTATTATTGGGATAGGAGTTGTCATTATTATTTCATTATGTGTAACCAGAGCAACCACAATAAATGCAGAATATTTTTATCTTATTTTGTGCAATTTCTCTAATCTTCGCAACGTCACTTGAAAGATTATCAAAATAATTTTGGGATTTTTTAACCCAGGAATCCAGTTCCAATTCACGCTCTGGAATCATTTAGATCTCGTCCTCCTGGATCATTCTACGTCGAACCTGAACGTGTTTTGATCGTTAAGATTTTTATTTCGTGTTGTATCGAACTCACGCAGCGGATTGTGGTGATAAGCTGGGCCACCCAATCTTAGGTTGGAGTATCGGGCACAGTATCAACTTTTTCATTGTATATCACATGCGGTGGGCCAATGCTGAAATAAAATTTCTGATGGAAGGAATTTGATACGAACCTTAAATCAAATAATGCCCACACCCCAAGTTTTCACTTCCAATTTTTGGAAAAAGAATATGCAGGTAGTATTCACATATTTATGTTAAACTTGTGTCAAAATGATACAAGTATTATTCTAGTGTGTGCTTAACAATAACCAATAACAAAATATGGTGTGGCGCACCTAGTGTCCATATTTGTAATTTAGCAAGTTAGAGATGGGAGTCTACTTACCTTCCTCTGGAATTCGCTAAATGGTTGTTCATGGTGTGAAGGATTGCTAGGTGTAGTTAACAGTGTGTTACTGCCAAGGCTCATGCTACACACACTTCCATTGCTATTACTAGCTGCAGCAGTAATGTTCTTGCCATCTCCTAGTTTACTGCGCAGAATCTGGAGTTCTGCCTTCAATCGCTTAATACTTTGCTGATTGCGTCGACCTCGCTCCTTCTCCTGCTCCAACTCCTTATGCAACTCGCCTCTGGGAGAGGTTGGTCCAGTATTCGTGGCAGCGTCCTTCAGTTAAAAACAAAGCCTCATACAAGTATCACAAAATAAAGAATGTCAGCAATAACAAAATCACTGCTATCACCACAAGCAGAAAACACTGTACTATATAGTTCAATTACATAGAGAATACTGTATATCAATTGGGACTTTCATGGCTTGGAATACCATACATGATACAGTAGTTCATTGATTTCTTTTTGCTGTTTTTTTTTATTTTTTTATTTATTTATTTTCATACAGAGGATGTCCTAGAGGGCAAGGCCCTATAGTAGGACTATACATTGTTATATAATAAGGAATATTAAATATTATTTAACATACAAAAACAAAGTTACAGAGTATTTTACAATGACAGTAAGTTACTATTCAAGGTTTTATTAATTTTATAAATTAGGAAGTATCAGAGTGTAGTTGTGAAGAATTGTTTGCAGGCTTTTTTGAATTTTAAGACAGAATTTATTGACTTTATATGTGCTGGGAGAGTATTATAATCCTTTATAGCCTGGTTAAATATGCTTTTGGTGCCGTATTTAGAGGTGTAGACCCTGGGAATTGCAAGGTTCTTGGAATTTCTGGTGTTATACTCATAGTTTTGTCCTTGTAGAGGAAACTTTATTGTGCCTTTATACGAAAGTTCTCCACTTTTATGTATGAACAGAGAAGCAGATACTTTTATACAGGTTTCTAGAAGGGGGATTCCTGAGATTCGAACTAAATCTGCTGTATGGGTAAGTAAGGGAAGGGAATAAACTGCTTTAATTGCCCTTTTCTGGAGAGTACTTACTTGATTTAATAATGTGGTAGTGCATCTTCCCCAAATACTGCACATATATGTTATATGGTTATGTACTAGACTGTAATACAGTGTTTTTAATGTATGAGATGGAAGAACATGTTGTAATTTGTATATTGCTCCTATTGCAGGAAGAATTTTTTGCTTAACTTTGTATATCTGTTCTTGCCAGCTCAGATGTTCATCAAAGTTCAGGCCGAGATATTTTATTGATGAGACCCTTTCAATTACTGTATTATGTAGTGTTACAGGAATCATGGTTTCTTTGCTGTTGCTAGGTTTAGTGAAATATATATAGTTTGTCTTTTTTGTACTAGGCAGCAATCCATTTAATTTACACCAGTTGTCCAGGACTTTTAAATCATCATTTATTTTTGTTGCAAGTTCTTGTTTGGATTTTGCGCTATATATTAAACTGATATCATCAGCAAATAGTGTTAAGTGGCCCTGTAGCAAACAATTATTGATATCATTCACATAAATTATGAAAAGTAGAGGGCCTAAAACTGATCCTTGTGGTACACCACTGACGCTCTTAGTAAGAGCGCTTTTAACGTTGTTTATTTGTACATACTGATATCTGTTACTTAGGTAATTTTTGATCCAACTATGCGCTACTCCTCGGACGCCTGCATCATGCAGCTTATACAATAATAAATTATGATCGACAGTGTCAAATGCCTTCTGTAGATCCACAAATAGACCTGCTGATATATTGCCTTCGTCTAGGGATTTCTCTAAATTTGTGACAATATCAAATAAAGCATCAAGTACACTTAGAGAGTCTTGGAACCCATACTGGTGTTTAAAGAAGTAGTTGCATTGAAAGAAAAATTTCACCAGCCTGCTTTTTATAATTTTTTCAAAGATTTTTGACAGATCAGGCAGTATAGTTATAGGTCTATAGTTGTTTGGATCATCTTTAGATCCCTTCTTATGAACAGGAACTATTTTACCAATTTTCAAAGGATCTGGTAAGATGCCAGTTTCCAAAGACTTATTGATCAAATCTGAGATAGATTTGGCTAGTATCTGTTTGCACTTTTTTAGTACCATGCTGTTAATATCATCATTTGGGTTATTTTTGGATTTTAGAGAATCAATTATTTTTATTACTTCTTCCTTTGATGTGGGAGTAAAATTATACAGTCTACCTGCATTGTTTATCATAGATGTTTTGGGACTGTGTGGGTCTACTGGCCTTAGGTTGGATCCTATATTTGTAAAGAATTTGTTAAATTCATTAGCTATCGATTCTGGTTCGATCATATCTTTGCCATCAATTGTTAATTTATTACATGATATAGACTCTGGTTTTGTTTTGTTATTTAGTGCTTCATTTATGACATGCCACGTTTTTCTTGGATTGTTATAATTATTTTTTAACTTATTGTTAAAGTAATCTCGTTTAAGTTCTCTTCGAAGTGTTGTTACTTTATTATTACATTTTTTATATTCTTCTGTGGTGAGTGGATGACACCAAGGTTTTAGTGTCTTTGCATATAGGACACTTTTTCTGTGAGTTAAGTTAATGAATTCCTCTGTAGCCCAAGGTGGGAAATTAATTTTTTTGGTTGTATGATAGTTTCTGTACATGACAATGCACAGGCATTTTTAACATAATTAGCTAATTCAGAGTACATCTCTACAGTATCATCCGCTAAAAACTGAAATGGATTTAATAACATTAAGTGATATACGTTATCATATGATATTCTTTTATAAGTAGTAGCAATATTATCCCTTCTTTTTTTAATGCTAGGTAATTCCAGATGTAATATTAAGATGTTGTGGTCACTAAAATCATTAACTATATTTGCCACCTTGGTGTTAGCATTGAAGTTCAGAAATAAATGATCAAGAAGAGACTTACTGCTAGGCCTAGTTGGTAGGTTGGGATTTATACATGTATAACCTTTGCTGAGTGTCATATCCAGGTACTGTACAGTATAATGATCTGTTTTGTTGAGTATATTGAAATTAAAGTCACCAAACAAGATGACTTTGTTAGAGTTACATTTAGTAAGGGCAAGCTCCAGATCAGGGAGGAAGTTTGGTGCATTGGTGGTATGTGGATTATAAGCTAAGACAAAGTTTACGTGCATATTTTTTACTTTAAGACTGGAGACAAGAACACTGTGTGTGGTACTGTTAATTGTATGTATTAGTTTGGCACTATAATTTTTATGAGTGTAGAGGCAAATACCACCTCCCCTAACCTCATTCCTGGATATATGTAGGAGGTCATAATTGTTTAGCAGGTAATACTTTACCTCTTCATTTGAAAACCAGCTTTCTGTAACTCCTATAACATCAGGGAAACACAATTGACTGATAATTAGCTTAAAATAATCAAATTTTCCTTCACTTCTTAAGCTGCGTGCATTCAGATATAAGATCCTGAACTGATCCTTATTAGCTTCATTATCAAGGTTATAGTCGGATATGGTGTTATAACCTATTTCCATAAATGGGATGGAAAAAACAAAAAGCTACAGCTGATTATTCGACAGAGTGATTAGGATGAGGAGCACTGAACGACAATTGCACTAATGTCCTTCTCATCTTCAATTTTGGAAGTACGATGATTCTCACTGATTTTCACGAAGATGTTTCCATTTCGAATCCAGATGAATTTGACTCCCAAGGGTTTCAGCTGATCACGCGTTTTTTTGTGGAGTAGCTTCTTCTTGGGGGTTAAGTTCTCATTGACGTAGATACGTCGGGGGTTGGAGATTTGGCCTAGCAAAGAAAATCCTAAAATACCTTGAGATTATATCACATGATTGAAGCACTTGTCCATTAGGGTCCTAAAGAGGTAATGCCTATCATCAAGATATGTATCACTTCCTGTGGTATGCACAAGAGCCTCTGAGTTCATAGAAATTAGTTCAGAGAATAACTCCCTTTATATGGGAGTGGTCATACTTATTCTTACATTCAGATTATTACCATTAAACATTTTATTACTGATAATCTTAGTATCTGAAAACATGCTGAGACTTACAACATAACCATTCTCTCTGTTTTGATGCAGGTATAAGCGATGTTACTGGTGATCTTGACTGTTTTCCAAGATACCTCTGGCTATAAAAACTGTAATTTTGTACACACGACTTTGTCTTTGTCAGAGGGACTTGATGTCTTTTTGCAAGGGGCCCCACCATGGTTAAATCTGAACTAGGCAATAATACTTTAAATTAAGATAAGCAGATCTTTTTCAGTTAATTTTCTGGGTTTTAGTTTATTTGTTACAAATGTAACAACAGAACTGAAAACAACTATTTACTACATGAAGTCAAGAAATGTTGTTAACTCAGTATTATACTGGACAATGGTATCTTTTCACATGCATGCACACAAAATATTGAGGTTAAAAGTTTAACTAACTACCACAAAAGGTAATAGAATCTGACTTACCCGGGAGGGTCGAGTGATAGTCTTGGGATAACCATCTGCACTGTTGCCCCTCCTGTGCTCCTTGCTAAGCTGTAGGTTGCTCCGTTTCTTCTCTACTGCCATTGGAATGTCAGGACCAGGAGGCATATCCATGTTGGACAAGTTAGTAAGCTCAGATAACATTTTTGATGGTGAAACTTCTGAATACAACACATCCTTTTGATCCATTGCCAGTTGGTCCTTGAGATATAAGCATCTATCAGGAACTTTCCTTTCATATTTAGTAGGGTCTACCATGATGCTATAACATTCTATATCATTCTCTGCCTCAAGTTCCTTCACAGCTGCAGCCAGATTGATCAAATCAACAGAGGCTTCAGCTGTATTTCTCCTCTCATTATTCCTACTCCTACTTTTATCCTGCTCTTTCTTTTGATCTTGAAATCTTGTCACATTGCTGCAAGCTCTGGGAACAGTAGTACGAGTATTAGGATCCGATATTGTTCTTCCACCCTTTCTAGGCACTTTTTCACTACTACCAGTCTTTGAATCTGTTCTTCCCAGGTTTTTGCAAGAGTACTCTATTTCAGGATCGTCTGACTTCACACAGACAGCAGAACCACTGCCATCCAACCTCTTTCCATTCTTTGGCAAGAATACTTTAGGGTGAGCTGCATGATTCTTACAACTGAACTCTGGCTCAATGTCTGCAGGTTGAATGAAATGCAAAGGATTTAGTGCTGTGCCAGAGCTGGCAATTTTACTACCATTCTTTGGAACTGAATGCTGTACGTGAGAAGAACTTGTTGGTAAATTTGTGCAACTATATTCCACATCAGTGCCAACCTGCTGTACATAACTATCGGACAACTTATTAACACTGTTTCTTGGAACATACTGCTGTTGAGTAAGATTCTTACATGCTATATCAGTTTCAGTACTGACCTGTTGAATATAAAACTGTTGGGTAGGCATTGTCATGCCAGTGATCATTTTACCGTTTTTTGGGACTGAAAGTTGAGAATTATTTGTCAAACAACAGAATTCACTATCAGGATTACCAGGCATTAAACAACATCTTGGTGAAAGAGAACCATCATCTACATCGAGGACATCTTTCTCCCCACCTGATGACAAGGATAAGAGGCTTCTACAATCCAACTCATGGTCTGTATCATTTGGTCTTATGCTAGTGTGAGTTTCTTCACCAAAGTGAGGGGAGGCAAGTTGCCTACATGCCTCTTCCAGTCCATCCTTTTCATTCTGAACATTATGCAACTGCGCACTTAAATGGGAGTTCTCATACCGTAACTGTTCTAACACGTATGTCAGTTTTGTGACAACTTCAGATGGTTTTGCTGCATTTTTCTCTTCTTCAACTTCTTTGGGTTCAACAGGAACTATTTTACTGCTACTCCTAGGTTTGACTATTGACTGTATTTCATTCTCAAGCAACCCGAATTCCTGTCTCACGCCTTCAACCTCAGCCTTCAATTCTTCATTCTCTTGCAGCAATCGAGCCATATATGGATCATCAGTCTGCGTGTGCCTGGATTCAACTGCTCTTTTATGTTTACCTTTCTCTTGTTCTAAACATTCCTTAGCAACCACCAACTGGGCCTTCAACTCAACTACCTCCTGCCTCAACTGTTCTACACCTCTTATTTCAAGGGGGCTATCTCCAGCTGCTTCCAGTTTATGTTTCATTTCTAAGAGTTCAGTGTGAAGAATTTCATTTTCCTGTATTAATTTTTCCATTCTCAACAAAACATCCTCGTACAGTTTCTTCTTCTCTAAGATATCTTCTCTCAAATCTTTGTTCTCATATGTAAGTGTTTCCACTGAGGATTTTGGAGCAACTTCTGGTTGGCCTAGGTTGGCAGAATCCAATGCTTTCTGAAGCCTTTTATTCTCTTTTCTAAGTTCCTGAATTATATTCTGGGAATCCTGATTTGCCTCTGGTATAGAGGATAACATAAGTTCTACCTTATTCAAGTTTGACTGTTGTTCAAGCTGAAGTAATAGATCTTCCACCTGGGCTTGCAGTTTGATGTTCTCATTTCTCAAAACTTCGAGCATAGGGTTGCTTTCTTCAATCGAGGTCTTTGTCTCATGGGTGTAGCGTACTTTCTCTGCACAATCTTGCAGCTGCTCCTCATACCTTTTCACCTGCACAGAAAAGAACTCTGTTATACTATAATGAATACTACCACTTATTATTCCCATTTCTATGGGATCAGCAATACGATACAGTGATGGATGGTTCTTACAGCAGGATACCCTTCCTGATACCAACTTTATGAGAGGAATTAATAACAGATGAAATGAATGAAGATGATTGAATGCAACTGGATAAGGAGTAAACGGATGTGACCTATTAGAAAGTAATGAAGAGAGAAAAACTCAATTATAAGTGAACACGCTAGATGAAGTTGTTCATATGAGCCGACTGAGATGGTGGGGTTATATGAAGAGAATGGGGGAGGTTATCAAGAAGTTAATGAGTTCAGTTGTAGAGGGTAAGAGAACCAGAGGCAGACCTAGGAGGCGATGGTTATATTCATGTTCAACAATTTCAAAGTGAGACGTGAAGAAGCAGAGTAGGCCAGAGTGCTAACTGCTAATAAGGGGTCATGAAGGTGACATGATCGCAAACAGAGGCTTTAAGACTAGACTGGATGCTGAAAGGCAAACCTGTCTCAAATGAAAATGTATGTATGTTTTATACTAGCTGTGTGACATTTTGTATGTGAGCGTTTGGATTTATATACCACTAGCAGTACCCAGCATGTGTTGCAATGACAATAAAGAAAGAAAATGTAATGAAATATGAAATAAGAGTAAATAATGATGAACTGTTTGTAAATCAACTAATCTCGTAGAGGCACAGATGGACAATTAAAGAAATTAAGCAAATTATGTCCCACATGAACTGAAATGTTGCTGTATGTATTTGATTTAACTCAATTCTGTCAAGCGTGCACACTCATACAACGAAATCACAAACTACCGCTAAACACACTCATTCTTTGAAACTACTAGAGTGCCACCTATTGTAAAATAGGTTTACCAATTCAGAAACATTTGCTGGCATGCGCACAACAACTCACCAAAGTTCACTTGTTGAAATGACTTGTGCACCACCTATTGTGAAATGGTTTTACTAATTCAGACACTTTCGCGGGCATGCACATGACAACTAACCAAGGTTCATTTGTTGAAATGATTCGCACACCAACACTCATTTGTTTAAATGACACGCACACCACCTATTATAAAATGGACTTGCTAATTCAGAAACATTCACGGGAGTGTGCATAACAACACATTAAAGTTTCATCACAATCGGATGAATGGTATATGAACGCATTCAGGACAAACGGACAAGCAATCAAGAAACATTCACTTTTATATAGAGAGATGTGACATATGGAAGCAAAATTCTTTTTAAAGTTACTCAGAAAAACAGAATCGACAAAATTCTAAAAGTAGAAAGAAGAATAGCTAGAACATGCATAAATAAAACATATCAGAAAGATGGACAATGCAGATAGTACCAAATGAAGTGGTATACAGGGAACTGGAGCACATCACTGATACTATTCAGAAGAGACGGATTTCTTTTTTTGGTCACATTATGGACACCAGAAACCAGATTATCTAGAAAAATTGTCGAGAAACTGTGGAATGTGAAACAACATGTAGGATGGATTAAGGAAATTGAGAAGATATGAAAGAATTAGAAATAACCTTGGATGACTTGCAAAACAAAACAAAAATTAAAAAAAAAACAAAAAACTGAAAGATATAAAAATAAGATTTCAACCAAAAATAGACAAACGTCATACAGTAAAAAGGATATTTACAGATGAGGAACGCCTGAGACGAAGAGGACCAAGAAATGATTGACTGAAGTGGTCCAAAGAGGCCGTAAAAGCAGAAGAAGAAGAAATGTTCATAAGTGTAATTTTTAAGTTCCTGTATTTCTCTGTCCTTTTATCTTTTGTTTTTGAGTCTTCGACATTAAAGCAGTGTTTACCTGATTTTTGTCTTTATTTGTTTTTAGGGTGGGAATATCTGACTGAAGGACAGCTTTTCTGACATGTTGGAATTCCCTAAATTCATAAACGCAAGACATAACAGTTTACTCAATTAATACACGATTCTCTAAATTTCACCACCATACTTGTTTGTTAATGGTGTTGTGAACATCTCAAGAAACAGATTTTATAGTTTTCTTTCCCTAGAGCAACTGAATTTGTGGCTTCTAGACATGTCCTGGCAATGCAAATGGAGGAGCGGAAGCCACTCCATTCTGATAATAATATGCTCTAGCTGATCGTTGAATTTAATCCTTTGTGATGAGAAAAATAATACTATCAAAAGAACTTATTCTACATTAAAAAGAAAATACTTGGTTAAGAATGAAATAAAATTATATTTTCCACTTCATGTTTACAACATGCAAATATATTTCTTGCAAATCTACCACAGTAGTTCTCCATAATTCTAGGGAGTAGGGTAGCAGGTAGGGTTGCTTTACTTTGAAATATACAGGACAACAAGAGTTATTAAAAATGTACTTTTCAACTATTTCAGGAATTAGTTTAGACTGAACGATTCGTAATCACAATTAAGGTCAGTATGAAAATTTTTGAGAAAGTAAATGATTGAGTATACACAATCTAATGGAGTACAAGCAGCAACTACAAGTTTGCAACATAGGCAGTTTTATGTCAGGAGGTAAGGAAATGGTAGAGCATGGAGAATAACATTTTGTTTCCTTCTATGTTATCACATTAGCACATCATGGTTTTGAAGAGATTAGTGGGAGAAAATATCTTAATGTACTAGACCAGGGTGTGGGAGTTGAAAGATTATTCTTAATTAAGTCAAGATTTTAGGATTGTATTTGAATCTGCCATTCCTTATTTGGAGATAAGCTGTGTAGATTTCTTTTCATGCCTGCATATACAAATATGTTGTATACAAAAATACACACACAACAATCCTGTCAACAATGGGGTATGTACAGCTAGTAAAATATGTAATATAACATTTGGAGCTTATTTTTATGCATCACATACATAGTTTTACTTACATTTAACTGCTGATTATGAAAACAGAATTTTATACACAGTAGACTCACAATTTGTCTATTTTTATAAATATCATTTAGGGATTGAAATGTATACTGCATATCACTGTAAAGAGGGTTGGATGCTATGATTCATAATATTCTTATTGTATTTTAGGTAATAAATGGAATCATGCTGCCTCTTACAGAGATTGATGAAAAGCTGGATGTCGCCTCTGTTGCTACCATTTCTATGATGATCACAACTGGTCATTCCTTGATTAGTTTACCAGAGTGGGGATAGTATTCTGGAAATATCTTGGAAATTGTTGACTTTAGGAGCTTAATATGTGGTTATATGAGGTTCCTTGGGACCTGCTGAGTATTGTTTCTTGCATCTAGGGCTTTTAGATGAGCAGCTATGTCCGATCGCTGTGAGACAACTTTGTTATTTTGCCTATCGTAGCCTCTGCTCGAGTGCTCAAGGCCAAAACGTGAAGAATGGAAAAGGCTGTCCATAAAAGAGTGGGTTATGCTGGGTTCTAAAATGTATGAATGCAAAATTTTGTTGAGATTGATGGAACAATGTAGAATTATGTAGAGAAAAACTATACTTACAAACATTGACTTTTTTGTTTTATTAGTATTAGGCTTTTCCATATTTAGGCATCCACCTCTAAATTTCAACTACCGGTAATCTAAATTAAATTTTTAAACTATATTATGAGCGGTAATCGACCTCTTCGTTCCACCCCTAAAAACAACGATCATCATCATAGTTACATTCACATTATAATGTTCTGTTAACTACTTTTTGAAACAATTTAAATGTTATAAAATACATGCTTGATCAAAGCCCTTGCACTACAATTTGCCATTACACACATACATATCCCATGTTGTTCCATCTATGCGATGGGTCAGAGAATGAAGCCGTGCCACCAACATCAGTCGTTATACTTTTCTTCTTCTACAATGCTGTCCCAATCTTCACCTAGTTTCTTACCATCCTTGGATGCCCTCTTGGTCTTATAATAATAATAATATGTTAGTTAGTTATTGTTGTTTTAAGGGGCGGAACTACGAGGTCATCTGCCCCTAATAATAATAACCCCTGGCACTACAGCCTAGGCTTACCAAGCGACCACTGCCCAGCCATTTGACCCGCAGATCTTAGGGTGACATGTGGTCAGCGCATCGGTCCCTTGGCCGTTGATGTTGGTTTTCGTGACCGGGGCACTGCCTCAATGTCAGGCAGCTACTCAATTGTCCTCACGAGGCTGAGTGCACCCTGTTCTGCCTTCTTGGTCTTGGTACTTTCAAATATACAGTATATCATACATTTTTCAGGGTATTCATCCAGCATCCATCGTTCTCATGTTACCATACCACATGCGTTTACGAAGAGTTGTTTTGTCCTGCAGTCTGCCCAGTAGGGCCATTTGCCTGATATTATCATTACGAATTCTATCTCATCTTGTTTTGCCAAGTCTCATCTCAGCTGCTTGAATCCTCCCTTTGTCCTTTCCCCCCATGGACCAAGTCTCGCATCCATAGGTCAAAATTGGCACCTAATAAGTCAAGTAGATTGCTCTTTTGCATTTTAGTGGCACTGTTAGGTTCTATATTAGGTCTCGAACAACTCTATAGGATGTTCCTCCATCTTAAATCCAGTTGTTCTTCATCGATGAAATCTGTTGTTGTTATCACGCCTCCTAGATATTTAAATTTGCTCGATACATTGAGTTATTTATCTTCCATTCAATGATACTTTCTGACTGACCCTTTTTCTGCATAACCAACACCTCACTTTACTCCTGACTGAACATGAGCCCATATGCATTAGATGTTTCTTTCCATGCAGTTCCTTGAATCACCCCATATACACTGGCGGCTTCGGTAGCGTAGTTGGTAGCATGCTGAGCTTCTATGCCCAAGATCGCGGGTTCAAACCCGGCCAAAGTCATCGGATTTTTTAAGAGTGTTAAAAATCCCTCAGTATGCCTTCCTTCGGAGGGGAAGTAAAGCCAGTGGTCCCATGTCATAGATTTATGGCATGTTAAAGAACCTTCCACTAATTACACCTGTGTGAAGCTAAATTGTATAGGTTAAGAATGTAAACAACACTCTTAGGTTCCTACGTTCGTTACCAAGAGCCGACTGTGGTGGCGTCTAGTAACTAAATTCTGACTAGCAGTCGTCGACTGTGGCGTTTGGTGGCAAAAGTAGGAACTATTTGAAAAATTCAAAATTCTGCAGTCCTTACTTGAATTAAAAAACAGAAAACACACACTGATACAGTCATCACAATCAACACTGGTTATCAGACAGATTCTACACACACCCAAAGTACACGGGGCTACATGGCCGCGTTGTCACAGCCCCTAAACTGAGGAACCAACCAACCACCCCATATACAGCTGCCATTATTACATGTAAAAATATTATTGCATTCTTAATCATCATAGGTGTAGCAATTACAGACTATTTGAAGTTATAGTGAATATTATTTTAGTAGCAATCGCTAGTTATTAATAATCACATTTGGTACATAAATAAATCTTTATCGATTTAAAAATCTAAGCATTTTCTTCTACAAATACAGGCTTACACTAGTGTTATTAGCCGACAGGCTTACTACTACTATTGTACTTTAGTAAGTAGGCAGAAGGGCGGTCAAAGATGGCTAATTTGGATTGGGTTTGGCCACCATAAAACTTACCCTTTTTTAAGTGACTGAAGGGGATGATCCCAGGATTCCCTAATATATAAATGTATGTTTTAAAGTCTATCAAAAAATGTTAAATGAGTATTATATTTTGTTTTAACATATTGTCCGCATCTTTACGCCAAATAGAGCTAGCCTATCAATTGTTGATTAAATTAAGCTGACAAGCTTGTAACGTGTTTTTCGAGGGTATTTTATGCCACTGACATAAGTCAGTAGGAAGCCATTCAATGTTTATTTACACGGCAACTTGTTCAGCCAAGATAATTTTCATTTAACTTATTATTATTATTAATGTTGGTTTTTTTTTTTAGCTTTTTCTTTAAAGATTATAAGTATACAGAGAGGTTTTCGATTTTATAGAAAACTCTATCAAGCAAATTATTACGACCATCATTATCACGGAAAATTATATGATTACGGAGGTTTACGAATTTTATTCAGTTAAGGTTTTTTTGCGAGAGAGATGAGTCATTGGAAATCACGTCTACAGGAATAAGCTTGTCGTGAGGCGATGACGAAAGCGAGGAACATTTACAACTAGCTGTTTCAAGAAAAGGCAAATTGGACTGGAACGGCAAATCTACTTCGTCAAGCCGAGTAAAATGACCCTTATGACAGGGGTATCGCGTGGTGGCTCGGCCAATCAGGGGAGTCCGGACCACTGGGAGACGGCAATGGAGAGGGGATTCGGCGAGTGCATTTAGTATTCGCGCGCAGTGAAGAGTGGAACTATTAATTTGTAACCTGTCCGAAGTGGACGTACTTTTTTGTTGGTTCCGCTGTGATCGGACCGTAACTTGAACATTGTATTTGCATAGTCTACGGACTACGTACTCGTGTTCGATGGCGAACTTTTCAATACTGCTATTCTCAACTGACACATTAGTCATGAGAAATACGCGAGCTCTTGTGAACAGGGAGTCAGCGTAGGTAGCTGACGGATTGTGATCCACCACTATCAAGCTCTAAACTTCAACATTTTAACAACGATCTCCGCAAGTAACGAAGAAGAAGGCGACGTCCAAAAGGCTGATGGAAGTTCTCGTGATTCATCATGTACGAGGGAAATGCTACGGCTATTTCCAATGGTAAGCGCGGATGACTCAGAACTACGTAATCTCTCTCGTCATTGTTTCATAATCAGAATTTCAGTAACTTCTTAGCTTGGTCATAATAGCAAATTCAGTAATTCATCCGACTCCGTATTCACGTAATTTTCTAGTGGTAAAATTAAAATCGTTATGCTCCATTTTTAAATTATTATTATTATTATTATTAAAATTGCCACTACTTGTTTTTTTATATAATAAATTCATTTCTATACTATGCAATCTTTGCTTTCAGTAGGTAGCATTAGATATAGACCTAATTCCTTCTCCTGATACAATTGTTAGTTGGGTTAATGATCAAATCATGCCACGGTCTGAGTGTGAAGATTCTTTAAGGTGTTCTGCCCGAGCTAGGTGTTGAAAAATATAAATTTAGATTTCAACTTGGTGTTGAGGTCTTGGCGCCCATTAATTCAACTTATCTTAGTCAGAGTAAACATTACATTTATCACCTCAAACGTGGGACTTGTTGTGGTTTTTCCACACTCTCCCCAGTAAAACGATTACATTTGTCGGCCAACAGAGGGGTCACTAGTGAAACCGTTACAAGCTCAGGAAAATTGATGTGTGTAGTTCTGAATACTAACTCACATTCATTTCTTAAACTGCCTATTTTGGAAAATAAGCATTTTGTGCTTAAAAGTTGATAATGATGTTGTATTGATGGACAGAACAGCGAGGTCATCTGCCCCTTTAAAATTGTGTTTATATTATATTGCTACCGTTTCCCTAGCCTACGGCTTCTACTTTCTTTTTTTAATTTATTGGGTTAATTCTGTACATGCTCCACTACAAGGTAGTACTACATGCTTTCAACTATTTCACAACACTATATCGATGTCTTTTGTAGTTTATAAATGTGACTAATCTTAATTGTTTTTAAATCTTGAAGGTCTAAAGAGTTAACATATTTTGCAAAGGGTTTTGAGTATTTTTTAATGAGAACCGACTTGAGTGTTGGCCAGTAGGCTACTCATCTTCAATTAAACTGTTTCTATGGATTTCTCTGTCTCTTTTCACTACATTACAATCAAAGATTAGGTGAACCACTGTTTGTGGTCCTTCGTTGCAGGAACAATTAGGACTGCATACTATTTTAAGCCAATGCAGATAAGAATTAATGTTTCCATGATCAGTTAGTATTGTGTCATGTTAGGCATGAGGTTGAATTTAATTGCTAATCTACTTTCTATTGTTGGTAAGAATTCCTTAGTAATGATTCCTTTCGAAGTCTCTTCCCATTCTTGTTGCCATTCATTGTTGGTCTTCTATTATCTATATATTTAAAACAGTAAGCTGATTTTTGTTACCGCGAGATTAACAGAACGGCTGAACCGATTTACTTCGTAATGCACTCTGACGAAAGCCCTTGATCTGTATATTTGCAGAGTGTCTTTAAAATAAACAAATATGTTACCATATATTTTTAAATTTATAAACAAAAATGCAAAATTATTGGCCCTAGCGCATGCGCACAATCACCTCGCCTCACGACAGTCATGGCGGTTACAAGTGCATCGCGTTTCAATTTGATAGTTATTTGCAAGAAGTATAAAGGAAGGGAACATTATTTATGACGTTCCCACGATATATACTGGAATACAATTATACACAACGGAAAATGTCAAAACACGTAAACAGTCGAGTGTTTAGGGACTATGTAGTTAAACTGTCTTAAAATTGCCCAGTGATTCCTGTGGTTTGGTAGCTCAGGTCGTAGAGGCAAGAAAACTTAATTTATGCATCGCGCAATGGAAGCTGTTCGAGTCCCACCTCCGACATGTTTTTTTATTTCTGTATTTTTATTTCTTGGTATTGCTATTCCATTGTCAAAACATATTTAACTCTTAGCATTCCCCTAAACTAAGGAATTCGTATATATTTTTAATTAATATAGAAAATTGCAGAATTCTTGCCCCTCACGCATGCGTACAATCACCTTGCCTCATGACAGTCATGGCGGTTACAAGTGCATCGCGTTTCAATTTGATAGTTATTTATAAGAAATATAAAAGAAAAAACTAAAGTGAGAATTTACAAAAGCATTATACTTCCTGTTGTTACGTATGGCTCAGAAACCTGGGTATTGTCCAAGCAAACTGAAAGGAAATTAGTAACTTTTGAAAATAGAATACTACGACGCATTTTCGGACCGATAGTAGAAAATGGCCAGTGGAGAATTAGAACAAATAAGGAATTGCGGGATCTCTACAAAGAACCGGATATCGTCGCTCGTGCCAAAAGCCAAAGACTGGTCATGTACATAGAAGAAGTAGAGAATTGAATTTAAGGGCAGTTTTGGAAGGTGTACCCAGAGGAAGGCGACCATTGGGACGACCGAGACTTCGCTGGTGGGACCAAGTTCAAAAAGATATGAGAAAAATCGGAGTCACGGAAGACATAATGGATGATCGAGAAAGATGGCGCCGTGCTGTTGGCGAGGCCAAAAACCTGCTTAGGTTTGAGTGGCCATCTAGGTAAGGTAAGGTAATAAAAGAAGTGAACATTATTTGTGACGTTCCCACGATGTATACTGGAATACATTTATACACGACGGAAAATGTTGAAACACGTAAACTGACAGTCGAGTGTGTAGGGCCTATGTCATCAAACGTCTTGATATTGCGTATCATTACAAGTGGTTCGGTAGCTCAGGTCGTAGAAGCGAGAAATCTTAATTTATGCATCGCGCAATGGAAGCTGTTCGACTCCCACCTCCGACATGTTTTTTTTTTATTTCCGTATTTTTATTCCTTGGTATTGCTATTCCATTGTCAAAACATATTTAACTCTTGGCATTCCCCTAAAATAAGGAATTCGTATATGTTTAAATTAATATAGAATTCTTGCCCCTCACGCATGCGTACAATCGCGTTTGATAGTTATTTATTAGAAGTATAAAAGAAGTGAACATTATTTATGACGTTCCCACGATATATACTGGAATACAATTATACACGACGGAAAATGTTGAAATATGTATACTGACAGTTAAGTGTGTAGGGCCTATGTTGTTTAACTAACTTAATATTGCGTGGTATTACCAGTGTTTCGGTAGCTCAGGTCGTAGCGTCAGAGACTCTTAATTTATGGATCGCGCAATGGGAGCTGTTCGAGTCCCACCTCCGTCACCTTTTTTTCCGTATTTTTATTTCTTGGTTTTGCTATTCCATTGACAAAACATATTTTACTCTTAGCATTCCCGTAAACTAAGAAATTCGGCGCGATTGACATTGCCATATATATATTTAAAACACTAAGGTAACAAAAGCATACACCACTGTTACAGATTAAATAATGAATATGAAAGCCAGATACTTCTTACAGAATTCTTGAATTCCTCGGAATTTTGCTTCCACATATTCATACTCCTAATGTTCGAGCCACAGTTATGCTCCTTAGGAATCTGGACATTTCTCAAAAGCTCCTAATTGGTGCCAGATTAATTGTAAGAATTATGCATGAGTATTGGTTGGATTTGGAAATAATAAGTGCAGATAATATTGGGCAGAGAGTTCTAATCCTTCGACTTTATTTAACACCATCCGATGAAAAACTTCCATTTTCGTTTAGAGCACCAATTTGCAATCGCTTGCCATACCTTATCACAATCAATAAAGCTGAAGGGGGAACTCTCGAACGTGTAGGTCACTATTTACCTCATCAAGTTTTCAGTCGTTGCCTCCGTAGCTCGCCTCTGTAGCGTAGTGGTCAGCATGGTTAGCTGCCGCCCCGTCCTGAGTTCAATTTCCAGCTCTGCCACGAACTTTGAAAAGTGGTATGAGAACTGGAACGGGGTATACTCTGCCTCGGGTGGTTCAAATGAGTAGAGGGGGTTCAATTCCCACCTGAGCCATCCTCGAAGTGGTTTTCCGTGGTTTCTAATTTCGTCTTCAGGAAAATGCCGGGATGGTACCTACCGTGAGGCCACGGCCGCCTCCTTCCCACTTCCTTGCCTAACCCTCCCGCTCTTACCATCCCTTCATCAGGTCCCTGATCGCTTTGCAAGTGAGGCCGCCTGGGCGTAGTGCTGGTCACACACCCGAGTTGTATCCCCGACTCAGAGTCACAAGCTCCAGGACACTGCCTTTAGTGGCGGTAGAGGTGGGACCCCTCGCTTAATCCGTTGGAAAAGACAACCCTGGAGGAGAAAAAGGTTAACGCAAACGTAACGTAACGCAAGTTTTCAGTAATGGCCAGTTATATGTTGCAAAGTCGATCTTTCTCTGTAATCATACAGAGAATGCATATAAGAAAGTCCTTCTTCTTCTTCTTCTACGCAATCAGGCCCAGTGGACCGTGCGCTGCTACAAGTTTCCTTCTCCATCGTCTCCTATCCATAGCTGCCATCCGCCAACTGTCTACGTTTATCGCTGCCTGTTGCAGATCTTCATGGAGTCCATCACTCCACCGCTTCCTTGGTCTCCCTGGTGGTCTTCTTCCTGTGGGGATGAAATCCAGTAGCTTCCGTGGCCATCGGTGGTCTTCCATCCGGGCTACATGTCCAGCCCACTGCAGTCTTCTGGTTTTGATGGTTCCAGCTATGTTGGCATCATGGTACAGGTCTTCTACTTCATGATTGTGTCTAATCCTCCATTCACCCGTGTGTACATCCCTCACCGGTCCGAAGATCTTCCGAAGAACTTTTCTCTCAAAAACGAGTAGTTTATGAAAGTCCTGTTTTCGGATACTCCATGTCTCACATCCATATAGTACAACGGGTTGGATCAGAGTTTTATACAGACGAATTTTGAACTGTCTGGAGAGACTTCTGGACCGAAGAAGCTGTGTTAAGCTGTAGAGAGTTTGGTTTCCTGCTTGGATCCTGGCGTTGATTTCTGCCTCACATGATGAGTTCTCCGTGAAAAGCGATCCTAAGTACTTAAATTCACGGACCCTCTTGTAGGACTGGTCCCCTACCCGGAGTGACTGTAGTTGGCCAAAAACGTGGCCTTGCCCGCGAGTCATATTGAGGTACTCCGTCTTGGTTTCATTCACGATTAGCCCAAATTTGTTGGCAGCTGCCTTGAGTGCTCTGGTCATTTGTCTCAACTCTTCCTGAGAGCTGGAGAGTAAACTGATATCATCTGCGTAGGCAAGGTATGCTAGGTTCTTCCCTTCGACTTGGATTCCTTCAAAATTCTCTCGAAAGGTCTCGCGTATGATCTTCTCCAAGGCAAAATTGATCAGTGTAGGAGATAACCCGTCTCCTTGCCTGAGACCCGTCAAAATTTCAAAATCCTCCGTCACTCGATTTCCCATTTTTATCTTACCGCGTGTTTCGCTCAGACAGATCGCTACCAAGTTGATGAGTTTCTCGGCCATTCCAAACTCTCTTAGGCAACTGAGTAGGCTCTTTCGGTGTATGCAATCATAGGCCTTCTTGAAATCTACGAATAACACGTGGAGTTCTTTGCCATATTCACCCAGTTTTTCAGTAAGCTGTCGGAGAACGAAGATATTATCTACTGTGGAACACCCCAGCCGAAAGCCTCCCTGGTAATCACCAAGCACTGATTCTGCCACTGGTTGAATTCTATATACGAAAGTCCTACAGTAAATATTTCCCCAATGACCGTTATGTTTTGCACATCATCGCATTTCTTCGTTATATTCCAAAATTATAAGCGACGGTTTGCGGCCAGTTGTATTAGACCCCTCAGAGTTCTTGAATTCCTTGGAATTATAAGATTTGCCTCCACATACTCTAAACGCTTGACCCATAGTTATGCTGCTTAGAAATCTGAAGGTTTCCCAAGGGCTCCTAAATGCAACCATATTGCTTGGATTTGGAAATAATAAGTGCAGTAAAAATTAGGCAAAGAGGTCTAATCCTTCGGCTTGATTTAATACCATCCGATATAACACTATAATAATTCTTTTAAGAGGCAATATTTTCCAATTCGTTTGGCATACTCTATCAAAATCAATAAAGCTCAAGGGGAAACTCTCGAACGTACAGGTCTCAATTTGCCTCATCAATTTTTCAGTCATTGCCATCAGTATTTTGCAATGTCAAGAGTGCAATCTTTTGACGCCCTTATAGTTTCAATAGAGCCAAAAAATAATCGTACAAAGAATGTACATTAGGCCTATATAAGGAGATTCTTCAGTAAATATTTTCCCTTTGACCGTCATGTTTTGACGGGTTTCAACTAGTAGTCATTTAAATCTACTATGAACATTACCCTAACCACTAACGTTCTTCGAAAAAAAAAAAAAAAAAAAAAGTAGATCTGTGACAAACTAAAGAGACTACTTTTCTTAAAGTTTAAGATTCATGCCAATGATTAATCAATATAAACCTATCTAGAATAATGATGAAATTAAGTTGGTAGTACTGAACTTTTTAATCAGTTAGAAATGTACATGAAATAATGTAGCAAAATAGAGCACTACAGTTGGCATTCCTGGTGACTGAATATATTCCTAGTTCCATCTCTTAAGGTATAGAATGCACATACAAAATTTGGTTGAAGTCCAATGGATAGTATCGAAATTACATGCAGTTAGACATTGGATTTATCAGCACGCATAAAATCATGTTGGCAATGTCATGTATGTGTTGTCTGTCTGTCTGTTAGGTAGTCAGCTCGAAGGCTGGTTGGATCCTCAAAAGCACCGCCGTTACGTTATGTGAGTAGATACCCACAAAAACCCAAGGCAGTGCTATATTGAGGCGTTCTAGGCAAGAAGAGGAGTGAGGTAGTTTGCCATTGCTTTCCTCACTATTCAGAATTAATCTGAAATATTATGATCTATTATTGTGCCAATTTTGGATGAAATGTTAGTATAATAATAATAATAATGTTATTGGTTTTACGTCCCTTTTAACTGCACTGGCTTTTAGAGACGCCGGGGTGCCGGAATTTTGCCCCGAAGGGGATCTTTAACGTGCCAGTAAATGTACTGACACGGCTCCCTCGCATTTGGGCACCCTCAAATGCCAGCCGACTGCGCCAGGTTTCGAACCTGCAACCTTGGGCTCAGTAAGCGAGAACGTTACCCCTGAGCCACGCAGCCAGACAAATGTTAGTATAGAAGTAACATGCATTTAAAAATTGGACCAATCAGCAGGCTTAGAATCATGTTGGCAGCACTAACTTATATTATTTACTCCAAATTAATCTACAATGCCAGGTACTAAACGCCTGCAAAGTTTAGTGCTGTTGGCTTGCAAACTTTCTGATATATTGATATTAGGGTAACAAAATAGAGAGAGCATTTATTAACAGTTGCCAGCCCTGGTTGCTCTTAAGAATACGCATAGTCATATCTGTTATGGTACACATAGCACATACGAAATTAAGTTGAAATCCAATTGATAGTATAGAAGTTACATGCATTTAAAAATTGGACCTATCAGCAGGCTTAGAATCATGTTGGCAACACTGTCATGTATAGGCTCCTGAAAATTAATCTGGAATGTTATTATCTATGTGTGTGTGCCAATTTTGGAACAGTTCGCATGCATAACTTCTGAGATATCCAACATAAGAGTTCAAATTTCAATTGTAATTTTTTAGCAGTTGGTAGTACTGATGTCATTTTAAAATATAGCCGTGAAATATTCAGGTATATATCTTTACTCAAACCAAATTTGGTTTCGATAGCTGCAGCCGTTCAGAAATTGATAGGGGGACACACCCACACAGACAGGATAGACATCTGCCCAGGTGATCTCATAACACTACTTTTTCATCATTTTTGCAAAATGTAAAAAGTAGGCTAATCAAAATAAAAATAAAATAACTGCCAGTGGTAGAGGGCTGAACAAGTGGGCTCCCACCAGGCTAAATCCCTAAAACAACAATAATAATAATAATAATAATGGCTTACCAAGATAATATACAATATACATAATAGAGTTGAAAACAACGTAAAACATTTTTAAGGATGACCCACGGTTGGTTTTTGAACCAACTTGTTTACCAATTCTTGGCCTTGTATTGTACCTTAGCAAGTGCAGCTACTGCAGTCGGTCACTGGGTATCCTTATATCTGCCTGAAGAACATTTTCTCTGTGCGAGGTCTAGTTACTGTATTTTCTGAAGCTCTGTAGCATATTTCAATTAATTATGAATTCCAAAGGTATCTAAATGCAGGGCTGGATTTGTGACGGTACGCACCGGTACGCCGTACCGAAACTTCTGATCAGGAGAAAAGTCGAATATATAACATAATTTTTAGAACTGTGGAACGTTAGTTGTAAGTCAAGGTCAACCTGGTCTTTGACTGGATAATTCTTTGAGAAAACTATAATAGGCCAGGCGACAGGTCGGAAAAAAAGCCTTAGTAAGGAAATAATTAGTGGAAAGCTGGAAATTGCTTTAATCACTTTATTTGGACCCAGATATTACTCTCCCAAGCTTTCCCCCTCGAGCGAAGTCGGCGTTGGCCCTTCTGGCCCTAAGAAGGTATCATTTTTCGTTTTGTTTTTGCAATTATCTCCCAAACCATCAACTTTATCAACAAAATAGGCCTACCTATTATAAAAAATAATCTAGAATAAATTTCCTACCGCAATGTTCTCTACCTTTTGTCTCTAATTTGAACCGTTATGATGCTACGACCATTCAAAGTGGAGCCCTTTTAGATTCTTGCGGAAAAGCTATGGAAATGATATGCCATATCAAAGTTTCTACATGTCAGCATTCCAGGTGCACAAGCTGTTAACTTGTGAAAAGTATAACAGCTTTTCAATGTAAACAACTGTGGCAAAGTACCTATCGTTAGTATTATTATTGCATAGTATTGGCATAAAATCACTTTTTCCCACACCACCTGGCGGTAGAGTAAATGGTGCGTTTTTTTTTTTTTTTAAGCGGTGTCCTCAGGAGGCCTAATCCACTGTTCAAATGTCAAAGTTAGTCGATTTTAAACCATTTTGATGAAGGCTGGCAGTCTTGATCGTCTGCCTCAATTTCTCCATCGCTTTCATCGTCTGTATCTGTATATTTGTCCGACGTCACAGGGCGCTCAAGATTAATATCGATGTCTCTGTGACAATCATCCATATCATCTTCCTCGGCAGCATTTGTACATGACCGTCCCATACAATTCATGCAGATTCTGGAGCATCGGAGGCCCGTTTTCCTGCAACCACAAGCTGCGTTACATCCTTTCGAACATTTGCAGGAGCGTTTGTGGCACAGGATCCCTCGTCGTAGGTATGGGAGCCAAACCACATTGAGAATTTTTCCAGCCCCAATCCAGTGGATTTGTACAATTTCCATGCCTTGTTTGGATTTGATGGTATGTTCTTAATGAGTGCTCACGTGCCGCTGATTCGGTGGGAGGTAAGCTTGCGAGATTAAATCGTTGTTTGCTTAGAGATTTTGCAAACAGTTGGAACCACAACTCATTCAGGGTATTTCCCGTGGTTTTGTTGTCATAAAGCCTACCCAAAACCAACTGGCCCGCTTTGTCAATTTCATCGGGGTTTGAGTTCACGTCTCGGAAAACCCTAACAGCTGTCTGCAGTTCCTCATTACTCTTCAGCAGTGTTACGGATTTCATTTTGCCCTGCCTGTGAAACGAAGACGTTGTATCGCACCCACTAAACGAATGCAAAAAGAGGATGTTTTCTTGCACACACGGCGGGAGATTGAAACAATGTGTTGTCCACGAGGAAAGGGATCGTGAGTTGATAACCATCCAACAAATTTTCTCAAGTCCGCATCATCCCGCGAGATCCGCGCACACCGTGCATCCACATGCTGTTCTGTAGTCGAAAACGCAATATTGCAAAATGATTCCAGTTCATTTATGTCGAACAGAGCAGCCATCGCGAGAATCCACTGCGCCAGTACGCTGCTGGTTATGCCACGCCCATGCGTAAGTCCACCGCTACTTTTCATCGATCGCATAAACGTTTGTTCTATGGTCATATCGGACCAAATCCCCGACCAAAACCTTTCGGATCTTCGCACCGTAAAAAGCTATTGTTCACAAATTGGTCATATTCGCATGGAGTAAGTTTGGATCGTAGATCGAACTTACTGTATCTTGCAGATATAAGTGGCAAGATTTCGCATACAAAAAGTGACCACTAGCGTGGAAATAAGGCAGCATCTTCTGAATGGAGTCTAAATGTAGTTGCCAGTTTCCACTTCTTTCTGCATACACGAACTGTTTCAGCAGAGTGACCATCTTGAAATATTGAATCCAGAGCTTTGCCGTCGGTCCCTGTTGGCTTAGTTCCTCCAATTTATTAGAAAAACTTTGTAAAATGCTTTTGAAAGGCTCCACATCTAGTTTCCGCATCGCACCATATTTCTCATCATCATGTTGAAGCCCGATGTCTTCCACAGCCAAGAGCATGTCAGCGGCTGCCAAATGCTCTTCGTCACATGCTCTTCGTCGGTCACATCTATCCGTTGAAATAAGCGTGGCCAGAGCCAGTTGCGCCAGGGAATGTGCTCTTAATGCTCTCGAATATGCATGGCCTGTTAACATTTTTTCGGTGGATGTTAGGGCATATGCAGTACTAAATAAATCTTGCAGACTGCTTCCATCCATTACATGTCCGATTGTACCCATGAAGGACATCACGAGGTGGAACCCACCAAGCCTTATAATTGTATTGTTCAATTCAGAAGCAGGATTCAACGCCCTGTGACGTCGGACAAATGTACCAATACAGATGATGAAAGCGATGACGGAGAAATTGAGGCAGACGATCAAGACTGCCAGCCTTCATCAAAACGGTTTAAAATCGACTAACTTTGACATTTGAACAGTGGATTAGGCCTCCTGAGGACACCACTTTAAAAAAGACGCGCCATTTACTCTACCGCCAGGTGGTGTGGAAAAGAGTGATTTTATGCCAATACTACGCAATAATAATACTAATGGTAGGTACTTTGCCATAGCTGTTTACATTGTAAATCTGTTATACTTGTAACAAGTTAACAGCTTGTGCACCTGGAATACTGACAAATATTTATAACATGTAGAAACTTTGATATGGCATCTCATTTCCATAGCTTTTCCGCAGGAATCAAAAAGGGCTCCAATTTGAATGGTCGTAGCATCGTAACGGTTCACATTAGAGACAAAAGGTACAGAACATTTCGCTAGGAAATTTACTCTAGATTATTTTTTATGATAGGTATTTTGTTGATAAAGTTGATGGTTTGGGAGATATTTGCAAACAAACGAAAAATGGTACCTTCTTAGGGCCAGAAGGGCTAACGCCGACTTTGCTCGAGGGGGAAAACTTGAGAGAGTAATATTTGGTTCCAAATAAAGCGATTAAAGCAATTTCCAGCTTTTCACAAATTATTTCCTTATTGAACTACCTGTCGCCTGGTCTATAAAGACAAATTTATAAAACAAGAAATAAAAGATTGTTGGTGAACATGTGTGTATTTTCAAACCGAATGTATTTAATTTATAAATTACGTAAAAAAATTGAATTGAAATAATGTACATTGCTTGAATGGTAGCCTAGTTGGGCTACATTAAAATGTAATATCAGCCAACGGCTATGGTAAGAAAAATGTTTCTACAAAAGTCTCAGTTTAATTTAAAATTGCAATCATAATTAGATTGCTATTTTGTCCACTGATTAATTTTTAAAGGTGTTCAGAAAAGCATAAAAAAATTGTTTTTAGAACTCTATATTTCAATATTCCATAAAGCCACCCCCACCCCATCTTCCCACCAGCACCCGGTAGCCCACAGTACCGGAACCTCTTTCTTTACAAATCAAGTACCGTCTAAATGTAAGTTAATCTTTAGCAAAATATTTCGGCCATTTAATTGAAAATATACAGGCTTTCCCTTCGAACATTCTGGTTGTGATATTCTTGAGACACAATGGCACAAGACTGCAAAATCAACAGTCTTCGGAGCAGTTTGAGTTTTCTTGCACGTGTGACATGTAACCTTGATCAACTGTATGGGGTAATCTGTGCTGATATCTATGCAGCCGCATTATAACTACTAGTATAGTTAGCTGGCTAATGAAACTAGTGGCAATTTTTGAAATAAAAGACAGATCTGACCTGAATTCGGCTGCCTCTTAAGCAGTCCACAACTACATACAGCTAATGTCATGAATTCTTGCTCATGTATGTGCGCCCCGATAAACATGGCAAGCTAAGCCGGCAGTAACTGGCGCAGATTGCGGGCGCGCGTACCCAGTTCAGCCAGTGGTTGGCGCGCGCTTTCACACTTTTACCAAACATGTTCACTAATGTGTACTTAGAGTGCTCATAGGTGATGCTGAAAATGTTCTCCCTCTCTTGTAACACACACCTGACATCTTCTGATTAAAGAATGTCCGTCAACTCTTTTGTTATTTACGGAGCCTGTTTCCTTGAATCGTTTAGCAAGCCTCCTAATTGTACTGGCATTAGGCACAGGTCTTCCTGGAAATTTGATTCGAAATTTTCGTCTCGTTTCAGAACAAGATTTTCTGCTTTTCATATACGAATTATAGACATACACACATTCGTGCTATGCGAATTGATGTCTAGGCATGACCAACAATCACAGTATTCACCATACACACTAAACGTGCAACACTAACGTCTAAGCTTTGCAGATACACGTCCATATGAATGACAAAACACGTGTGAACTAACGATATGAGTCAGCGGAGCGTTTCAACCCCTGGCTGAACCTCGTATTCGCGCCCGCGATCTGCGCCAGTCAGAGCCAGCTTAGCTTGCAGTGCTTATCGGGACGCACATAGATAATGACCCTGTGCATGGTTTCTTTTATGGCATTCTATCCATTCATCCAGAATCACTCTGTATACACCAAATAATTTCTGTTACTACATGAATTCTCACTATTCCGAACTATTAGGCTATTTAGATACCTGTCTTAACATTCTATTCTCAGTCATACCTGTTGTTGAAGGTCTTCTGATTGTTGCTTGAGCACACTGTTGGCATGACGTAAGTCTTCAATGATAGTCACATTTTCTGGTGGAGTCTCTTTTTCCACACTCTGCTGGGAGTTAAGAGACATCAGTTCTAGAGAGCAAACCTGCGGTAGGAATGATAGCACACTATTATACTTGGACAGGTTTATATAGGAAAATAAACAAGGTTACCATACAATAAATCACTTGACAGGAAAAGAAGAAGTTAGAAACACAGATACAGAACATACACAAGATCTGGCAGGTGTGTGCAGAGGGTGAGATAAAAGGGAAAAAACTGACATAGTTTTGTCATTGGTGAAGAAATTGCCTTTATCTACACACAATCTTTGACTTCAATTCTTGACCTCAAATGAGGAAATCAATATTGTCATGTTTTCGGTACGTTTCCTAACCGAGGGGAAAAATGTCATAAATATGCCTTCAACACCCTAGTAGAGCTGTAGTATCAGAAAAATGTGATGCTTTTTCATTTTTAACAATACTACAACAACGTTTTTTCTTTCTTTACCTAATTTATATATTTAGCGTATGGTATGGTACATCTACATAATTACATGCTAAGGAACACATTAAACATATTATACATTAGCATTTAAAAGAACAATAAATACTAAAATCAATTTTGATGAGGGGACACGTATTCAACAAATAAAATGTTCAGATTTACAAGGTAATATTTAAATTTGAAATCCAATCAAGAGCAGGCTGCATTGCATCATGAAAGTCTTTCAGGTTCCAATTATAGGCTCGAAGGCTGCAGTCCCCCACAATATGTTGGATGGTCTGTCTTTCAAATCCACAGTCACACTGAGGTTTAATAATGCCATACACCTCTTTTCCTGATGGCAGGCCCACTGCTGCTTTGGTCGTCCCTTGGACCTCTTTCCTGCAACTTCCATGGTGTTTGTTGACTTACTCATTGTATTTTCCTCTGCACACAGCACATGCCCAAACCAGCGTAGACAGCTTTCCTCCATTTTCTTCTGGATCGGTGCAACTCCAAAACGTTTCTGTATATCATCATTTGAAAGGTGATCCAGGCTAGTGATGCCAACCATCCACCTAAGCACCTTCGTCTCCATGATGCTTAGTTGACATTTGACTTTCTTTGTAATGGCCAACACTCGATGCCATGGAGAGCGACAGGATGGATGACAGTTTGGTAGATCTCGGATTTAAGATAGTCTTCCATATGCCAGACACAGGCGACACCTGTTGTTGCCAGTTCAACCAAGCTGCATGTGTACTTGGGTCGACTTCGTCTCTTCTGACTTGTTAAGTCCCAGGTCGCATTCCGCTAGTTGGTTGCTCCACTCTTGTGTTTGGCATTGGAGCTCAAGTTTGTTCTTTGCAGCCAATATAGAGAAGTGTCCATGGGAGTGGCTTGTGCAGGTCTGACGTATCAGTGTCCATCACAAGAATAAACAGAAAAGGCAGAACCTTGGTGGCCTCCTACCGTGATGCAGAAGTTATTGGATGCTCCAGCAGCAGCTAGAAAATAGCTTATTGGTTTTACACAGAGAAGCTGCATCCAGTTAACAAGATGTTCAAGCATGCCATGCTCACGGAGCGCTAACCAGATTAGGTAATGTGGTACCTGATCAATGGCCTCCTCGAGGTCAGGAATGCAAGATGCAGTAGCTTGTTCTTTTCACAGTGTTTTTCTACTAGCAGCCATGCAGCGTGGATTGCATCTGTTGTGTTACAATTTTTCACACATCCAGCTTGATTATTTTAAAGTTTTGCTATTTAATGAATCCTTTTGTCGAGAATACGTTCCAAGATCTTCATTGCGTGGCTCTGAAGTCTGATTGGACAGTAGTTTGAACACTCGGAAGGGCTTCCCTTCTCCTTAAAGATTGGTACCGTGATGCTCTGCTGCCAATCTGTTGGAAAACTGCCTTTTTTTGTGATCTAGTTGAAAAGTGTAGTTAGCCATCCTGTAGTATCCCACTATTGAAAGCATCATAACTCTGCCAGGATATCATCGGGGCCGGTGGCTTTCCCTGATTACATCTCCTTCAGAACGGCTTTGACTTCAGCAGTATCAATTTCCTTTATCGGTGCTTCAACAGGAGAGATGATCATAGTTGGTGGATGAGGAAATTCCTCGGTCAAATTTTCTCAATATATACTGATGATTTATAAAGATAAAATGACTATACATAATCAATGGAGAAAAAATGTCAATTAATGAAATTCTGAATCATGATCTCACAAAAAGAAAGCAGGTTTAGATTCTTTTACAAGGGGAATGTTGTGGTGGTTCTTTTAAGGAGTGGAACATTGAGCTCATCAGTCCCCATTGGTGTTTTCTGGGAATGGTGTGGTGGTTCTTTTAAGGAGTGAAACATTGAGCTCATCAGTCCCCATTGGTGTTTTCTGGGAATGTTGTGGTGGTTCTTTTAAGGAGTGGAACATTGAGCTCATCAGTCCCCATTGGTGTTTTCTAAGTAGTAGTGAAACATTATCAAGGTCATCAGCCCTATATGCTTAAAACTGTATGGAATTTTATGTCAGTTATCAGTTGGCAGTCAAAGTGAAAGGTCGTGTTTTTCCCGAGCTCTCAGGTGTGCTGGAATGGGTTGTTCTCTGGAGTGTTATCGGGCGAGGATCGGACTGTGGTATGCGAAGGGTAGTCGGGATTTCCGGTGTTTGTGTGTGCGTACGGGACCTAGCAACTTGTGGTTCGTAGCCCTAGTGATAGCTGCATTGCTAGTTATTGGTGGAGTGGAAGTGAATCCAGGGCCTGTTACTCCAAATGTGAATCAGGCAAATGATCCAGTGGCAGCTTTAAAGTGTTCGACGTGCAGTAAAACATTGAAGAATGGTGTTGAGTGTGGACTATGTGAGAAATGGTTTCACTTCGGCTGTATTAAGGTCAAGAAGGAGGATTGTGATGTCGGAAATTGGTTTTGTAAAGTATGTGATACGCCGGACTGTTTGAGGGTGCAAATCAAAGCAAGGGATCAAATAATACAGGAACTTAGAGCAAAGCTTCGTGAATCAGAAGAAACGGTGAAGGATGTGACTGAACGGCTTTCTACTGGGATCAGTGTGGAAGAGGGCGTGCAGGAGCAAACTGAGGATGACGTTATCATAATGGGTGATTCAATGATACGATGGAGTGCTAATATCTCGAGGAAATCAGGTGCGAAAGTGCGGTGTTATCCGGGGATTAAAATTGACCAGCTTGCCCAACAAGTGGAACAATCAGATGTAGAGGACTGTGACAAAGTTAAAGTGTTGTTGCTACATGTTGGGACGAACGATTTGAAGAAGAGGGCTACAGCTGATTACATCATGGGGGAGCTCTACGAACTAGGCAGAAAAGCTAAAAGCAAGTTTCGAAATGCAAAAATTATAATGAGTGGCATTGTTCGGCGGGGAGATGTTCCGTTAAGGCGAGTTAAGACTGTAAATGACCGCATGGACTGGGTATGTGCACAACTGGGCTTAGTGTACGTAGAAGCTGACTGCTGGATTGGTGGCCGTGACTTCGCCCGAGACGGGCTGCATCTAAATCGACGGGGTGCTTTTAACCTAGGGAGCCTACATGACAGGGTCATCGGTTCGTGCCGGCTTTTGTGAGAAGGAGCAGGTCCAGAGGTTGCCAGCCGATGGGAACAGAAGGAGCAATTTCGAGATATTTGCTGCGGAGGTAAGACTCTAAGATTACTGCAGGTTAATTGTCAGAGTTTAGGAAATAAATTAATCGAATTTTGGAATCTTGTAGAGACGTATTCTCCGGACATTATCATTGCAACTGAATCTTGGTTATATGAGGACATAAATAGTAGCGAAATAATTCAAGGGACCTACGAAATGTACAGAAGGGATCGGGGGAAGCGAGGTGGTAGGCTATTTATTTGTGTGCGCAAAAATATAGGTAGTTTCTTAAAGTGGGCAGATATGGATCATGAAATGTTATGTGTACAAATTTCGGATAAAGGAAATAAATTCCCTCTTCAGGTGATAGGGGCGTATAGAGCACCGAAAGATAACTTTTCTCTCCTCGAAACACTGTATGATAAAACTTGTACGGGTAATGCTATGAAAAAGAGCATAATAATTGCTGGAGATTTAAACCTCCCCAAAGTAGACTGGTCTGGTGAGTCAACTAGCTGTAGTCAAGCTCAGAGCGCTGCAAATAAATTCTTAAGGGAGGGGGGATTTTCCCAAGTAGTTGACTTCCCAACTAGAGACAATAATACCTTAGATGTTTATCTCGTAAGGCCTGTAGAGCTGTATATTAACTGTCTGAAAGTACCAGGAATTAGTGACCATTCTGGGGTTGAATTAAATATTAGATATGGTGACATTACAAAATTAGACTCTGATGTAGCAAAAAAGATCATATTCCAGTATCGCAGGGCGGATCAGGGCAAGTTTCAGGGGTATTTGATGAGCTATTTGTAGGATGGGCATCGGAAGGAAATCACATTAATATCCTGTGGACTAACTTTTTGAAAATTTTAAATAGCGCTGTTGATAAATTTGTCCCATTTAAATTGCTGAAACAAAACCCAGATCCTGAGTATTACACACGAGAAATTAGGAGTCTAAAACGGAAAATTAGGAAATTATACAATAAAAGACATGATAGTGACAAGAGTATGTTGAAATTTAAGTCCTTATCAAGAGAGCTCGTCTTAAAAAAGAGGGCTGCTCATGACAGTTATATGCAAGGTTTACTTGGTTCGGGAGGTGATGGGTGGAAAAAAATTTACAGTTACGTTAGGAGAAGAAAGGGAAATCCAAATAATTTGTCGATGATAATGTCCGGTGACGGTAAATTAATTACTGAGAAACAGGCCATTGCTAATGAATTAAATGTCTTTTACGGTAGTGTGTTCAATAAATCCAATAGCTGTGTGTTGGACCTTAACGACGAATCAGGTGCTCCCTTGTTCCAAATAAACCAGTCAGCAATTGTAAAGCTAATACAAAAACTACGTTTCAATGTATCAAAGGGTCCTGATAATTTTGTTAGTGAAGTACTTAAACTAGGGGGTAGGGCCGTGGCACGATACTTGGAGGTGATGTTTAATGTGTCCATAAACAATGCGCAAATCCCAGATGACTGGAAAAGAGCTACGGTAGTCCCAATATTTAAGGGAGGGAGCAGACTTGAATTGGGCAACTACAGGCCGGTTAGCCTTACGTCCATCGTTTGTAAACAGATGGAGCATCTCATTTGCGACTACTTGAGGGAACAGTGGGAAACATTATCATGGTTTAATGATAGGCAACATGGATTTCGGAAAGGTTACTCATGCGAGAGTCAGATGCTATCACTTTTTCAAGACATTAGCGAATCGTTAGACCATGGAGTTTCAGTCGACGCCGTGGTTATAGATTTTGCGAAGGCATTTGATGTCGTGCCGCATGACATGCTACTCCATAAATTAGCTTCGACGAAGATTGATAGAAGAGTAATTTTATGGATCCAAGAATTTTTGACGGGTCGTTCACAGAAAGTGAAAGTCGAAGGCATATTCTCGGATGAAATTACCGTAACGTCGGGTATCCCTCAGGGCAGCGTAATCGGAACTTTGTTATTTTTGGCGTTTATAAATGACTTACCAAATGGGATTCGCAGTGACTGTCGATTGTTTGCGGATGATTGTGTAATATATCGAAAGATACATGACTCACAAGACAATGCAGTGCTTCAAGAGGACCTGAACCTGGTCTATAAGTGGGCGATTGAAAATAAAATGAAAATAAACACAAGAAAATGTAGTCTCTTAAAAATAGGGAAAGTGCGGAGGCAGGATTTTCAATATAACATTGGCTCGGAAATACTTGTAGAAGAAGATTCTTGCAAATATTTGGGCGTTCACGTAAGGAATGATATGAAATGGAGTAGTCATGTAGGATGTGTAGTTTCAAAAGCTTACAAATCCCTGCACTTTGTAATGAGGGTATTAAAAGGAAGTAGTACCTCTGCTAAAGAATTAGGCTATTTGTCACTTGTAAGACCTATTCTGGAATATGCCTCGGCGGTTTGGGATCCATATCAAGTAGGGCTCATCAATGAGTTGGAAATGGTACAAAGAAAGGCCGCTAGATTTGTGCTCAGTGACTTTAATCCCAGGAGCAGTGTGAGCCGTATGTTAAAGAAACTTGGGTGGGAATCACTGGAGGCTAGGAGGTTGAAATCTAGACTCTGCGCTATGTACAACACGTATACAAATCAACCAGCATGGGGTGAGCTTAGCAAACGATTGGGAAAGCCCACTTACATGGGTAGGAGCGATCATCCTTTCAAAGTTAAGGGCCGACCACAGCGAACAAATTATGGTAAATATTCTTTTGTAAACCGTGCCATTGATAACTGGAACTCTCTACCTGCCGCAGTCTTAGAGCCTTTTCCCAAACATATAGGTGTGTTTAAGAAAAGACTGACTATTTGTGTAAATACTCCAGTTTAATTGTTGTATAATTGTTATTGAATTGCTATGTATAATTATTTATTTGTTATGTGTATCCAATTTGCCACCGGGGGACACTCCCCCCATTGCAAATAAATGAATGAATGAATGAATGAATGTCCACTTGTAACCAGAACTATAAGTTAGGTACATCCTGGCATTGTCCTGTAGTGGAAGTGATAAATCAAGTAGGAATCAAACTCACCTCTTTTCAGTTGTCCACACAATGCTGAGTGGATTCAGTCCCAACCCAAATTCTAAGATAGCTGAGGTGGGGATCAAACTCACCTCTTTTCAGTTATCCACACAATGCTGAGTGGATTCAGTCCCAACCCAATTTCTAAGATAGCTGAGGTGGGGATCAAACTCACCTCTTTTCAGTTATCCACACAAGGCGGAGTGGATTCAGTCCCAACCCAATTTCTAAGATAGCTGAGGTGGGGATCAAACTCACCTCTTTACAGTTATCCACACAAGGCCGAGTGGATTCAGTCCCAACCCAATTTCTAAGATAGCTGAGGTGGGGATCGAACTCACCTCTTTTCAGTTATCCACACAAGGCAAAGTGGATTCAGACCCAACCCAATTTCTAAGATAGCTGAGGTGGGGATCGAACTCACCTCTTTTCAGTTAACCACACAAGGCGAAGTGGATTCAGTCCCAACCCAATTTCTAAGATAGCCGAGGTGGGGATCGAACTCACCTCTTTTGAGTTATCCACACAAGGCCGAGTGGATTCAGTCCCAACCCAATTTCTAAGATAGCTGAGGTGGGGATCGAACTCACCTCTTTTGAGTTATCCACACAAGGCCGAGTGGATTCAGTCCCAACCCAATTTCTAAGATAGCTGAGGTGGGGATCGAACTCACCTCTTTTCAGTTATCCACACAAGGCTGAGTGGATTCAGTTCCAACCCAATTTCTAAGATAGCTGAGGTGGGGATCGAACTCACCTCTTTTCAGTTATCCACACAAGGCCGAGTGGATTCAGTCCCAACCCAATTTCTAAGATAGCTGAGGTGGGGATCGAACTCACCTCTTTACAGTTATCCACACAAGGCCGAGTGGATTCAGTCCCAACCCAATTTCTAAGATAGCTGAGGTGGGGATCAAACTCACCTCTTTTCAGTTATCCACACAAGGCGAAGCGGATTCAGTCCCAACCCAATTTCTAAGATAGCCGAGGTGGGGATCGAACTCACCTCTTTTGAGTTATCCACACAAGGCCGAGTGGATTCAGTCCCAACCCAATTTCTAAGATAGCTGAGGTGGGGATCGAACTCACCTCTTTTCAGTTATCCACACAAGGCTGAGTGGATTCAGTTCCAACCCAATTTCTACGATAGCTGAGGTGGGGATCGAACTCACCTCTTTTCAGTTATCCACACAAGGCCGAGTGGATTCAGTCCCAACCCAATTTCTAAGATAGGGTGGGGATCGAACTCACCTCTTTACAGTTATCCACACAAGGCCGAGTGGATTCAGTCCCAACCCAATTTGTAAGACAGCTGAGGTGGGGATCAAACTCACCTCTTTTCAGTTATCCACACAAGACCGAGTGGATTCAGTCCCAACCCAATTTCTAAGATAGCTGAGGTGGGGATCGAATCCACCCCTTTTCAGTTATCCACACAAGGCTGAGTGGATTCAGTTCCAACCCAATTTCTAAGATAGCTGAGGTGGGATTCAAACCCACCTCTTTTCAGATATCCTTATGGTGCTGAGTGTACCCAATTCCAACCCACCTTCTAAGATGACTGAGGTGGGAATCGAATCAATCTCTTTTCAATTATCCTCATGAAGCTGAGTGGACTCAGCTCCAATCCAACTTCTAAGGAAGTACAGGTGGGAATCGAACCCACCTCTTTAAAGTTATTCTCATGGGGCTGAGTGGACCCAGTTCCAACCCATAAATACATAAAAGATATAAATTTATTGGAAGACCCAGGAATTAAACCCAGTACCTTTGAGACAATACTTACATACCCCTAGAACACAGAAGATGGTGAAGCACACTACCAATATTAGCCGACTGACAATTAGTTAGTGGTATGCCACATCATGATTCCCTACAGTAAGTATTATAAATAGTGAAACTCTTTTTAAATGTTTTTTTGAAGCCAAATAAGTATAATTTTAACTATGTTTTATAAGCACACAAATTCCCCACACAGCTGCTGTCTTGTCAGAGACCTAGTTACATCATCCATTCCTTTGTAATTTGTATTATTGATTTAAGAATAATGATCTGTGACATGAGATATCCTCTTATTGATTGATGCACCTTCTAGTACACTTGCTGTCCAGTACTTTGGTGTGAAGAGGGATAGCAGAATAGGAATGAACTGGAGTCTAACATCACTGACAATTGGAACAGGTGAACTTGGATTACACCTGATAAACTGATATTTACTGCTGTGCTAAGTGTCTTATTGTTAATTTTATTCAAGGCATTCTTTTTTAGATTATTTGAGTTTACTTCTTCCTAGAATGTACATCACTTAAGTTCTGCAACACCCTAGCATTACAAATGGGCTTCACAACTTCATCTTTTTACACAGAAATAAATATGTATATCCCATTTAATGTCAGACCCAATAAGAGAATAAAAATGACTAACATTTTTTTTTTAAATAAGTAATTTTATTAATGCAGCGAATGGCTATTTATTTTATTTTCTGGACAGGTCAAGGAAGGGATTTAGGAGGGAAATCTGCCGTCGACTTATTGAAAGGAACCGTCCTGACATATACCTGGTGGTGAAATGAGAAACCACGAAAACCATTATCTGGATGGCCAAGGTGAGATTCGAACCCATGCTCTCCCGATGCCAGCAAGGCACAAATTACCGTGTTAGCACTCTCGGCCACCATGGTCTAAAAAAAATTAAGGGATAAAAATTAAAATTAATAAAATAAATCAAAATATATATATTTCCACTTCAAACTACAGGTAAGCTTATCTATCGTCATCGTCCTAATCATCTCTTTAGCTTGAGCATACTGATAAGCCAGTCAAGGTACAAGATACAGTAGTAATTATTTCTGAGCCATGTGGAAAAGGCTCAAGTATATGTTTACTGTCATTGTTTGGTGTATGTCTTGATTCTTCAATTTAAAAACCCGCACCCTTCATCTGATAGTTTCCTATTTACCTGTAGGGAATGGTAGCATGCAGTGAACATTTCATATGGTCTGGTTATTAAACCTGCTCACAGATTGCGCTGGAGTACGTATCTCGCTACTTGCACTGAAGCATTGCTGGTTTATGAACTGACTCATGGGAGTTACGTCGTCATTTCCACTTTGACAAGTAAAAGGTCTTATTTAAAAATCGCTAAAATCTTATTGAATGCAGTGTGGAATGGACATTTAATGTAATTGTTAATTCACGCGCCCTTTAATCGGATTGGTCCGTGGCAAAAAAACTGGAGCCGTGTGGAGTTGTGATATGATAGGTCTCAACTGCCATGTTTGAAGGACGAAGAGTCATCAACGATGTTTCCCAGACAAGAGAGAATGTCTCTTGTCTGGGGAAAATGGATTTGAAGAATCCTTTACTGGGATGAGCCAGAGGCTGGATTAAGCTAGATACGATGTATTACGTTTTGGATCATCTGTCCGTCTTCAAAAGTGATTTATGAAAACATGAAGAAAGTACGGTAGAACTCGACACTTAACCTTTTCACTGCTAATATTGTGAGAGACTATCAAACCCCTCCATGCTGAATAAATTTTTAAAAGTATGTTATTCAGATGAAGTTGCCGACGAGATATCTCGGGCGCAGCAAGGACGTGACGTTCTACCGCACCCAAGATATCTCGGGTGTAGCAGTGTAAAGGTTAATGAAGTGGCAGCCATGTTGGAAAAAAATGCAAATTCATGATGTGAATTTTTAAAATTTATTCTTAAATGTGATGTTAAATTTTATTTACCTACCCGGAAAGAAATTATTAAGGTGCGTTGTTTTTTAACATTTTATTCCATATTTTATTTGCCTAGTTATGTTTGATTGATGTGATGTGGTGATATCCACTGGCATGTGATATATTTTTTTAAAGTTACGGAGCTCCAATTTTAATTACTGTATAACTATTCTTTCTTTGTGTCCTTGTGTGTGATTAAATACAGTAGGATTTGATCTTTATTGTAATTCCAGGTGGCTCTTATTAGATATATTTTTGTTAAGTAATTAGTATGAATTTAACAAATAATACGATCCTAGTACATTTAAAACTCAGTGATATTTTGTGCCCAAATCCAGTGGCCTAGATTTGAGGGTACAGGCCACAATGCTAAGTCCAGAATTGAAAGTTTGAATAGCACGCGCCAAACCTTCTTAGAAGGAATTGGAAGCTTTCGACAGCCAAGAAATGGTTAAGTGACGTAGGCCGAGAGTGTCATAGTCGAGGCTAAATGTCATTAAATATTTCCCGATGGAGTAGATCTTGAGACTAACATCAGATTACTGGCACGGACATGGGAGGAAGAATGTGCTTTATTTCGAGGAAATTGATTGAGCGGAAGCTGAGATATGAGATGTTTTAGTTCCAGCATTGTTTCTCGCAGTGACCTCGAGTAGCCCGCTGAGGAGTATAAGGCACGCCTGCCCGAGCTAAGTATGTTCACTTCTCCATAGGCAGTCCGTTGCTATGGATGTGTATTACTTCGTGAGCGCTCTAGCCGCTAAACACTCTACGACTCCGAACACTGTTATAATCTTCGTGCACATGGTTGCAAATTCTTCGTTATTAACAGCACAGTTGCTGGGACTTAGTGTTTCGACAGTACATGGTTACTGGTATTAGGAAAGTGTTAAACATTTTAGTGATCTTCGAACTTTTCAAATGTTATCACCGAAGTGATAAAAATTTGTGGCACTGGTAATTATTTACTGCTACAACTGGACATATGGTAGACTTTGTCTACACTTCTTTCTTCTGTCCACAATTATTCTAAGCTGGATTATTTAATCCAACAGAGGACAAGCTCTTGTCTTGTTAGTGGACCAGCCAAGATAAATCAGTACTTTTATTACCATTCTTGCACAGTACAATTCTTTAGCCGATATTGGGAATACAGTTTTGCCTTGCGCAATCTGGAGAGTGAGAAGCTCTGCCCAGCAACCTCGACAGAATTTGTACTAGTGCTGAACAAGATTATAAGCGTATTAGGAGTATTGAACTCATCACAGTTGGGTCATGTTAATAATTTTCATCATGGATCATTTTGAACAGACCCCTGTCAACTTTACTTCAGCTTTTGAAGCTGGTAACATTTTTCTTCAAGATATTAAGGCTTCAAGTATGAATACCGCTATGTCTGTGTAAGACCATTGCGGGTATAAAATGGAGGCCGATACAAGATTATAAATACGTGTCCTAATGGGGACAAGAAGACAGAATAATCTGGTTCAGACTAGATTACAAGCATCAAGATCTACAAGAATGTAAGCTACAATTTGCATTATTTTTATGTGTAGTTAGCTGGATTTCTCATATTTTTCTACAGTCTTACCAACACATATTTTCTATTCATCGAGATGTTTTTGCTGTTGCAAATACTTTCTTTTGCAATATAAGCTTTGATCTGAGTAGTTTTTACACTCAGAAGTCAATGATTCGAAATTTATGGACGAGCAGAACGAGCATTTATTTAATTTTGATATTTTTCTAATCGCGGTCATCAGCTGTCGTAACTGAAGATTTAATAATAAATTTAAGTTGAGGAATGGATATTTATCCATTATTTAGAAGTCGAGGATGATATTCCCCGAACAGTTTAACAACTTTAAATCCTTTTGTTGAGGAAATAATAATAATAATAATGTTGATTTAATAATAATAATTATTTTTCTAGCCTCCGTGGCTTAAGCGGCAGCACGCCGGCCTCTCACCGCTGGGTCCGTGGTTCAAATCCCGGTCACTCCATGTGAGATCTGTGCTGGACAAAACGGAGGCCGACAGGTTTTTCTCCGGGTACTCCGGTTTTCCCTGTCAAAATTTCATTCCAGCAACACTCTCCACTATCATTTCATTTCATCTATCATTCATTTAATCATTGCCCCAGAGGAGTGCATCAGGCCTCGGCAGCCGTCACAGTTCATATCCTCGCCGCTAGATGGGGGCTTCATTCCATTCCTGACCCGGTTGGAGACTGGAAGCAGGCTGTGGATTTTCAATTATTTTTCTATTTTCTGAGATAATAATAATATTTGTGATTTCTAATAATCATTGTCATGTAGTATGATTTATACATTTGACATTTAAAACAATATTCTAAGATCGGATATTTGTTGATTCAGAAGGTTAGTGGTTAACGCATGCCCACAAATAAATAACATATTAATTCAGTGGAATTATTTCACACTTGCATTATGCATTTAAATCTTTGAGAAGACAAGGAAAGTAATGATACGGGAAGCTAAAAGCATGTATAAAACAGGGTTTTTGCTAGAGTTTGTATAAAAATAAAATCATTATTGAGCAACGTCTTTCAAAACGTTTGGCTAAGAATAGACACGGCGTGGAGTTATTCATGTTTTAAACTGATGGTAAAATTATTATTATTGTAAACTCATTGGGGGAGTTTACTAATTTATAAATCTTCCAGTTGTCGTAACAAGCAAAGGCTTGATTATTCTGTATAATTTGGGAAGAAATAATTGTTGTGTGTGCATAGAGTTAAATATGCCATTCTGAGTGCGCAATTAAGTCGCAGGAATGAGGTTGTGTGAAATGAAGCACCAATCATATTGTAGGTTGGATGTCTTTGATTAGTAGAGGAGTCGATCTTAGCCACACTTTCGTCGAAATATAACCAAAGGTTATTTTGTTGAGCCATCATTGTCAATTCACAGTTTACCCACGTGTTCTAGAAGTATTCCTAGTAATTGCTTACCCGAGAATTGTTATTGTTAAACTTGTACCTTTCATTACGAAAAGACTTTACCGGTGTCTGGATGCTAATTACGATTATGCGATTTTTGCCGCATTTAAATCGAATGGGCCGATGCTGTTAATTATTTAAAACTGTTACTTCTTAACAACCACTACAAACTGAGAGGATTTTGTGATCCTGTAAAAATATATAAACATTTTGCAAATAAGTTTGATAATTAACATATTTGACATTTTGTCAAATTATTGTAATTTTGATAATAATAAACGAAATTGTTTCATGATAAATTTTCTAAATAATATTTCCAATTTTCTAAATAATATTTCCAAGTGATAGTTAATTGATTAAATGGTTGAATCCATATGGAATGGAATTTATATTTTGTTGATAATAATATTTTAACAATTATATTTATGATTGAGTCAAAAGCTCTGAATAGACTCTGGATCGAGAACAGATGATTCAATAAATATTTTCTGTTTATCAAAGTTCATTGAATCCAAATGCTCGAAAGTCCATGTAAATGATATTGTGTTGTATTTCTTGTTAATAACTTTGTATTTGAACAAAATCTTGAAATAACTGAATCCTGAAGTGTTAGTTAATTTGCTACGATATTTCTGAAAAAGTGAACTGTGAGATATTTTTCAACGAGTGATAATTATTTTTTTTCATTTTCAATATGTGAATACTCAAATAATATAGGGATCAGTAAAGACAATTAAATTTTCACTGACAAAACCCTAGTACTGTAAATAATTCTTTTGAGCGTAGTCAACAGGACTATTAATTTGACCTTTGTCTCAATTGCTAAGTGTTCATGTGTTGGTGAAATTGTATATCTTGTACATAACATATGATTCGTCATTCATCTTTTATGCCATTTTGGCATACTTTCAGTCAATTTTAAAGTTTTAAATAAAATGAGATTAATTTTATCGGATGCATTCATTTCAGAAAATCTCCTTCTATCCTTATTGTTGCATTGAGTCGAAAATCAGTAAAGCATCTTTTTGTTGAGTTATTGTAGTCACTTTAACCCATCTGGCACCCTGTGATATTTTGATTCTCGTGCTGACAGATTTTTGGTGAAATGCATATGTGGTCGTCCGGATTTCGGTCTGAACGGGCACAATTTATCATTTAAATTTTTTACCGAGTGCTTTGCTTAGTAGATTTTCAAGGTTCACCCATCAAACTGGGGATTTTGAAGATAATTATTATTCAGAATAGTTTTGTGAACTGCTCTCAACAGGACCGCGCACTACTCAACCAGATAAGTAGCCCGTACAATACAAACTGAATTGACCATTTACAACAACCACATATTCACTCCAAACAAGCAAATTCTGGAGGTCAATCACTGCTTCCAGTATCTCAACAAAACATCACATAGACGACAACTAACAAATATTGATGAGTTACATTATCCCAACCAATACTGCAACTAAATAAGTGATTGTAAATATTTTCATCCATACTAAATTTTATAGCCAAGTGTAATGGATCTGATGATGATCGCTTGAAGATCGAAACTGGTCATCCAAGTGTATTTGCTAATCTCATGTATATTTTTTTCAGGATTAGGGAATAACCCATCTCATTTGGGTACAATCGTGTTGACCGACTGAAAAGCATCAAACTTTTGTTTACTAAAGCAACACTAGAAAATGGCTTCAAACACCATAATGCTACCATTAAACTTGTAACATGACAAGGTAAACTTCCATGATATTTCATGACATTCACAATAATTTTCAATGCACAGAAAAGAAAGAAAGAAAGAAAGAAAGAAAGAAAGAAAGATCATGATGCCATATCGCATCACTGGGCTGGAAAGGGTTAAAGAATGTTTTGATGGAAAAAGAGGTGTTTGCTTAGGAGGTAAAAGATTTGAGTGTATTCGTTTTTCAGATGATATGGTGGTTATGGGTGAGAGTGAAAGACAAGCAACACAAATGTTGAAAGACCTAGATAAAATTTGCAAAATATGAAAAATGAAATGAAAATAAATGAGAAGAAAACTGGTGGAAAAGGTGAAAAAATTACAATAAAATTAGAGGATGAAATTGAACAAGTAGATAGTTTTAAATACCTAGGAAGTTGGGTTACACAAGAAATGATATGCACTAAAGAAATAAAAACAAGGATTGCAATAGCAAAAGAAACCTTCAGTAAGATAAGTAAATTATTTTGTGGAGCAATGAAAGTAAGCCTACTGAAGAGATTAATGAAATGTTTTGTTTGGAGTGTAGCTATGTATGGAGCGGAAACTTGGACGCTTAGGAAAGAAGACGAGAGAAGAATAGAGGCTTTCAAAATGTGGCCATGGAGGAGAATGGAGAGAATAAGTTGGAAGGACAAAGTGAGAAAAGAAGTATTAAAGAAAGTAGGAGAAGAAAGGATGATGCTAAAGAAGATAAGGAAAAGAACAATGAATTGGATTGGACACTGCCTAAGAGGAGATGGTTTGGTGAAAAGTGCATTAGAAGGGACAGTCCAAGGGAAAATCCGAAGAGGAAGAAGAAGGTTTCAGATGCTAGATTCCATCAAGATTGGTAATCTTATGAGCTGATGAAATATGCTGCTGAAGACTGGATAAGGTGGAGAGACTGACCATGAGGAAACCTGCCATCAGGCAGATAAACTGATGATGATGATGATTAGAAAGTGCTTCCAGCACATATCCAGACATCTTAAATATGTACTGTTTGGACATCATCATTTCATTTCCTCACTGAACCCACAATTTTTAGAGCATTTATATTTTAGTCATTACAAATCTCCCAGATAACCTTCACAAATATTTTATGTATGATGATAACGACAACAATAAGTTGAGTCGTTTTTGAGATAATTTTGTTCAGGCAGACATTGGTTGACGACGATCGGACGAACAGCAAAGGATAGAATAATCAAGCAAGTTTGTAGTTTTTACCTTTCAATTATAGGCCATGAGACCTTCTCCTTTTAGGAGCAGATGATCTCGCTGTTTTACCTCTTAAGATAACAATAATCATCATCACTGACCTTCTCTTAACTTGGAATCCGAACTACTGGACGTGGATTTTAGTTCTAAAATCACACATACATTAATGAGGAATCGAACCTGGTTTCATGAGAGGCAAGAAACTCGGCTGCTGCACTATTAAGCCCAATAAATAAGCAAAGCAACAATTTAACCTTTCATGGATGGCAGTACTTGGTGTCTGCAAGCATATGAAAATGTAGAAAAACAAAACTGTCATGGAAACTGTTACCAATTACGCACCCTGTCTGATAATGGAAATCCTACAATGAAGAGGTTTGAAAACAATATACTCTAAGAGACAACATTTTTTCATTGGTATCATGTAACAATGACACAATATCGATATCACTAACCCCGTTCTGTGAATCAATTTCATTAAAAAACCATGAAACACAATAAAATACAGTAGTCACATAGAAAACATGCATTACACAATAAGAAAGCCGTGCACATCTCACTGATAGGAAAGAAAATGTAATGATACAGTAAGCAAATTTTCCATAAGAGTTAATTCGAAAGAAGCAACCTTTGCCTTCGAAGGGCATTTTTGGTAATTTTTTTTTACTTTGAAAAGTGTAGAAGATAGTGTCATTACAAGAGGACACTTTGGAATCATCTGTCGACTGCCGTTTTAGTTGAATTCTCTATTTTTCACAAGTTTACCTTCCAAAGTAATTTTAGCACCTTAAAACATGCCATACTCAGAAGCAGCAGGAATCAATATTTTGGATACTTTGCGCTGTGTACAATAGTAAATTTTCAAAGATGCACCACATGAAGTACTCACCTCTTGTTCATCAGATGACTTGTGTTTTAATGAAGTTGCATCCAGGTCCTGCTGCAGCCTTTCTGCCAACAGCTCAAGCCGATTGTTATGTTCTGACATAGCTGCTTCCACCTTTGTATATTCATGCTGCAGAATCCTTACTGCATTGGTTACCTCTTCCTGTAGAACACAAGTATGACACTAAATTTTTACATCTACTTGATGACATACAGTATTTCTAACTACAGTGAAAGTCCCATTTAGTGCTTGCTTAAGGCTTAACCATTGTGTCTTGAACCTAATCCTTATTTCCCAAGCAGGCATTAGACCCTAATTCAGCTCCCATGACCATGTATTTGTATCATGTCTTCCTTACAAACATACCTCACCCAAGGACTACTCTTCAAACTCCGACATCTCCCCATACCTAAAACCTACAACAGCTCCATTTCAACGTTCCTGAACTCCCAAAACTCCCAATCTGCACAAGTAATAACACCCTCTCCTCCACTTTTCAGCTGCGAGTGGGGATCCCCCTCCCACACTTCTTATATCTCTTACTTACTCTAGACATTTCCCAACCTGATCCTCTCCCCTTTGCATCTACCAATATGCAGATGATTTAGCCCTACTTGCATTAACAGTACAAAGACAATCCCCAAGAAAAATAATACAATCATACCTAGATGCTATAAGTGGTTAAGCGTAAGAGAGGGCCACAAACCCTAATTTTGCCATGAATGAATGAATGAATGAATGAATTAATAAATAGAAAATTGACATACTGGTAACCATCATCATCATCATCATAATCTTGCACAGTTTCCAGCCACTGGCCGGGTCTGTTTGGAACACAAGCCTCTCCAACGTCTTATGTCTTCCCACCATCTCTCAGCCTCCACCCTTGTCCAGTCTTCTCCTCTCTTCTTCACGCTTTCTTCCACCCCCTTCAGCCACCTGTCTCTCGGTCTTCCTCTCGGTCTCTTTCCTTCCCACTTCGTCTCGTGTACTCTCCTGGGTATCCTCTTCTCCTCCATTCGTTTTACATGTCCATAGCATCTTAAGTCTAGATTTCTCTATACCATCCTGTAATGGTTCCTCCTTCATTAATTCTCTGGTCCTCTCATTTCTTATTCTGTCCATCTTTGTAGCTCCAATACTGCTTCTCAAGAACCTCATCTCACTGGCCTGTATTTTGCTCTTCTCCCTTCCTTTCATAACCCAGGTCTCCGAGGCATACGTCAGGATAGGGACATAGTATGTCCGATATATGATCTTTTTGCTGTTCTGAAGGACATCCTTGCTCCATAACATGCTTCTCACACTCCTCCGAAATGCTTCTGCCTGCCTCCCCCGCTCATTTATTTCTCTATCGTTTCTTCCATTATCTTGTATCAGGCTTCCCAGATACTTGAAACTCTCCACTTTCTTCAACTGTTCCCCACCAATTGTTATTCCCGTTGTGGTTCTTTCCTTCTTCCTTGTTGTGATCACCATCTCACTCTTATTTATGCTAAATTTCATCCCATATCCTTGTATTATTCCTTCCCACACGTCCAACTGTTCCTGTACCTCCTCCTCCTCCTTGTTTCCCCAAATCATCGAACTGGTAACCAATGGCATATATTTCGTATAGATAAAACACATTTTAAAATAGTCCATCATGAAAAATATAACGTACATCATATACCGTAAGAGCCGCAAACGTCACACACTGTTGAAAATTGCTCCAACCACCCAATTTCACACAAATTAGCAGGCATGATACCCACGGTAAATAGGGCCATCAGTATACCTATGTCAAAACAAAATGTTAATAAAGAAATCGACACAATAAAACAGGTAGCAACAGAGAATAACTTTCCGCTCCGCACGTAAAACCAGATATTAGATAAACAATGGAAAAAAAAGGACAGATCAACAACTCAAAATGAAAATAAGAACATACGATTCAGTTTCGTGAACCAAAACACTTTAAAACAACAAACATCTTCAAGAAACAAGGTCTAAACATAGCTTTCAGAAACTTAGCCATATACGAACCCATGTATGACAACAATCATCGCACCACTAACATAGAAACAGACTTGAAAATTCTACACCACGAAGCAAAGGGAAAAGCTCTCGACATAAAAGAATCCATAGAAATAAATCTAGCGAAGAAAGACAATCCAGCGAATCTGAATGAACACACATGTTTAGAAAGATCACCACGTTTCGCTCTGCTAAAATAAAATAAAATCCACACTAGCAAAAATGAGGCAAGGAATGCAAACGGGAAGGGACAATTGGGAAATATGTTATAGGATGAGGATGCACATGTTTCAATTTTCAACAAACCTAGACCTGAATATAGGTAGTTTCGTAGGGTCCTATACCGTCTAATAGACCGGGTGGCAACCAAAGGGACAGATGTCTGGCAGACAGCTTAAATGATCTACGATAGGAATGAAAACAGTTCCAAGAGTCCATAACATACATCTTTCGTAAGTCATTCCAACCATGGTTCAGGTCACTGATCTCTATTATTATTATCTCTATACATGGATCGCTGATGGCAGCTCTCCGCTGCATGAGAAAGTACGCCAGGTTGAGGGCGCGGTCCGCCATTTCGGCGTACCCGGTCTCGAGCTCTCCTTATGGGGAAGCAATGATAGTCAATTTTAAATCGTAATAATGGTGCTTTGGAACAAATAAAAATATAGAGATATGTTCACTCAGTGTAACATGTTTTTCTAGGGGGTTTTATGTCACTAACACAAGTTAGTTGGACTATATCATATTTGTTAAACGCGGCAATAATCCGGCCAAGTTAAATTATTTCAGTTTATTCAATTTCATATTATTATTATTATTATTATTATTATTATTATTATTAATATTTATAACGTCATTTTTTTGGAGCTTTTAAATTTGGAAGATTACAGATAGGATTTCTACTAGTAGAAATCTGTATCTATATTGGATGATTCCAATATAATATTGCACGGCAAATCATTTCATACGTTAAGTCGGGATTTTATTCATTAGGGTTAAGAGAGAGTGGTGTGTGACTCACTGGGTATTTCAATACAAGAATAGATTGGAGTACAATAAAATTACGAAATCCGAGGGAACACTTCAAAGCAAGAAAACGTGTATGATCTACGTCTTGCCCGGATACGGAAATATAAATACGGGGAGGCAGCCTCATGGCGGGAATAGCCACGTGTGGTGACCAGCCAATCAAGGAAGAAGGAGCAACGTAGCTGGGGCATGGGGAGATATGTGACGCACGCGGATTGGTCGAAGCAGCGAGGCCGCGGTATTAAGCTGGACCCTGGTGGGAGAAGATGGAAGATATAGTGGACGCGCGGTGTGAGTGAAGACATTCATTAAGACATTATGCTTGGAGCAGTAAGGAGGTACCTTGTTCGTTAGTCCCAAGTGGGACAATTTTATTCACGCTTACTCCGCTGATCACATCAGATCATGAGTTCCACGCGTCTTGGAGTGTTTAGCCAGACGACGTGTTGTGGTTCATGGAATAGACTCCACCACAAGCTGTAATGATTACTTTTGATCAACGAGGAAGAATCTGACGCCGTCAACACCAATGCAGAGCATCCGACGCTGCGAGACTTCAACCACGTGGAGACAATGTTTCCGTTGGTAAGCACAAGTAATCTACGACACACACTCTCTGTTTTTCAATAGGGCTATATAAATTCTTTAAGCATTAATTTGGAAATAAGTTAAATTCACGTTATTCTCCCGACCGGCGTATTAAGTAATTTTGTTCGTGGCAATGTTTAAAGTAGTGTGCTCCATTAACAGTGTTAATTTTATTCATGTTGCCATCATATTTTCTAAGTGTATTAAATTCAATTATTACCAAGTAGATTCTTTAATTCCAGTAGGTAGCAATAGTTATAATACCTCATCCTTCTCCACAATCAAATGTTGTCTGGGTTGATGATTCAATCATCCCACGGCCTAGTCATTAAGAGTCTCTCATATGTTCTACTCACGCTAGGGGTCGATATTAAATATATAAATTTAGCTTGGAACCCAGTGTATCCAGCTTGGCGCCCAACATAGATCAAACTTAGCAGTAGTATTTTCTGGCGAATAGTCCGCCCAGGTAAAACACATTACATTTGTTCGCTCAACGTGGAGCTTAACGAATACCATTACATTTGTCGCTACCAACAAGGGGCATTAATTACCATTACAATATCATAAGGGCATTGGGATCACTGACACGTCATTCCGAGGTCAGTAAATCTCCGGAATAGCAATAAAAATGAATGTATAATAACGCTTGACAAATATCAACTTAGGTGCTGAGTATACGCAATGAGCGATCAGTGACAGAGTAACGAGTGATAAACAATTTCTGGAAACATTCTTGTAAATTGTATATATATATATATATATATATATACCACAAAATTATGCATTCTTCAAATGATGTACCTATAAACGTAGCTCACTATACAGGCCTAGATTCGACATATCGTAATCGGTGCTTGGTAATGAATTCCTATTTCCATGAAATAACATGCAGTTTTATTTATAAAATCAAAATATCATTAAAGCAAATGTACACATTTATGAAACCAGCAAATATTCAGAACTTGTCAAGATATCACATAACCAGCAGCTTAATTACCACAGTAAAAATTACACAAAAATAAATGTATATAATTATCAGGGTGCGAAATCGGAAATAAATGGTGGGGGTGGGAGAAGGATTGCAGGGCTTAATTACTACTGTTTATTTCAGGTAGTTCCCGGTGGGGGGGTATATAATTCTCCTTTCTCCTGTAAGTAAATTTCCTTCTCCTTGTAACTTTTTACCAGCCCTTCTTGGGCGACTGATTTAAAACTTCCCAAAATCATCCTCCTATTTTTGATCGGAAGTACTTCATCATATACCACACAATTGAAATGGCAGGGTCGTGGAGTGTTGGACACACATTTGGTCAACCTAACTGGTATCATTTGGGCGTTCAACTATTAGGTGTAATTCCCTATAAAGAAAACTAATTATAACCTTCAAAATATGTGTATTAATATCAACTTTAAACATATGGCGGGGACTCTCGTCGAACAGACTATGGTTTACTATCTTCTCTCCTCGGCAATGACGAAAACATGTGACCCAAAATGAATGTTGGAATATAAAGATGTTTGTTACTCACTCATCGACGATCTAGCAGATAATCTACGAGACATGCTCGATAGATCAGTTCTCCCCAGCATTTCTAAGATTTTCCACACGTGGTTTGAGGTTAGAGATGTTTACTGGTTTACATAGCCACATCTCTGCGAGAGAAATGAATGTGCTTCCGTACCCAACTTGAATTGTGCTAACAGAGATAACATCGTTGTGATATGTAGCCGTTTCGAGTACATTCACAAGCCATGCTTTCAACAAAACTGTTTCTCCAAATAGGCCTACGCCAAATTACGAGAACGCGACCTTTCCAATCAGACGCTACAATAGAAGTGAAGCCCCGCTATACACGAAAATCCCACCTCTCATCTTGTAAACACATGTTTTCGTCTTTCTCCGCCAGGGTCATGATACCCTCCAACCCATACAAAATACACCAATAATCTCGAACCCATGTATATTTCTTACAACTCGTGGCGCGAAACTCTTCTCTGACGTCAGAACCTTACACAATTTACACAAAGCTTTCTTCAAGACAAGGGAAGTTATTCTCGGCCCAATCTAAATTTGGCCTAGAGTTTCTTGCTGTTGCAACATCTTGTAGCTTACCTACACAATCCGCTGTCTTGTATACTGACATCTCCCATACAAATTAAATGAAATATTCCTGACTGAGTCCCCGAGATACACAAGATATATATACACTAAATAAAATGAAATTCTACAACCTAAATGATGATGATGAACAAGAAAAGAAATGGTATGAACAAATTACCCTAACCTGACTTCTCTTGCAGTCAACCAAATAAGGGTTTGGGAACATTGTGACCGGAACAGTCACAATACGCCCCCATGTGATTCACACGGGTGAAACAAGTGTGGATCACAAACACTCAAACAAGCAACGCACTGAAAACACAAAGAATTACACTATTACATAAATAAACCCTGGAAGACATATATACATACACACTTGTCAAATTTTCACACATTCTCACTCTCTCGAATGTCTTATTGTGTCCATTTCCTAGCCTCACTGATTTCTCTCAAGTGTCTTAGGTCTACCACTTCATTTTCTTCGTCTCATCATGAGACCCTATCGCTTCACAAGCCATGGTATTTGCCTGCACAGGCCTTATCATACCATCTATCCATCTAACACTCGATGCCACTTTGCTGGTTAGCATTCTTCGTCACATCTCTTGAGTTTTGTCATGCCATCACGTTATGTTGACTGATTCTCTAAGAGTCCATGCCATATTATTTTACAGAGTGATATCTACGGAGATTCCTAATATTATGTGTACTGACAGACTTACCATCCTGGTCCGTTAAACTATAGGCACACTCACCAATACGTTTAACCACCTTAAAAGGCCCCTGAAATAGATGAAAAAACTTCCCTATCTCCTTATCTACAGCTGAAGACGGATATGGAACCCTCAGAAGCACCTGATCGCCTACTTCAAAAGAATCAAACTTTACCCGCTTCTGCTGGCGCCTACGCTTATTCCCTGCCTTGATTAAGTTGTCCCTAGCCAGCTGGATACAAACATCCTTCCCAATCTCCTCTCCCGTGACCAAACCTAGCATTCTAGCAAGCTCATTGGTAGGCTTCCTACCATACTGAATTTCATAGGGAGTGCATTTTACACTCTCATGGAACGTACTATTGAACCATCGTTCAATATCTCCTAACTTGGAGAACCACGCATTGTGGCGATTGCTCACATAGGTGCGAAATACTCTCCCTAATTCTCTCATAACTCGTTCGGACAAATTCCCTTGAGGATATCGAATAGATGAGAATATGTGCTTGATACCCAATTCACTCAACTTGGTTTTCCAGATCTTTGAGGTGAATTGACTACCGTGGTCTGATAGTATCCTGAGAGGCACCCCAAACTCAGGTACATACTTATCAGTGATCTGTAGGACACAACCCTTCCCGGTCGCTTTTCTCAGGGGATACAGTTTGACGAGTTTACTGAATGCGTCAACAACCACGAAGATATACTGATATCCAAACTGAGCTTTAACCAATGGACCATACAGATCGACACAGAGTAAATCCCTTGGTTTTTCTGTGATCACCATTTGCCGAGGTCCCTCAAGAAACCTCGTTGGGCATTTACACCGTTGACACGAGTCACAACTTGCCAGAACTTTCCTAATCTGCCTTCCCATGTTCTTCCAAATGAAATGCTGCTGAACAGCAAAAAGAACCTTGCTTGATCCAAAATGCCCTAAAGCCTTGTGATGATACCAAATCATCGTTACCTGCAATGAGCTTGGCACACACACTCTCCAGGCACCTTCATGGCACAGCCTAGCCAAGAAACCACACTCCAACTTGTACCAATACTTTCCAACCTTAATTCTACTATCCACATCCATACCTCTCAACTGAGTCAAGATATCACCTAAGACCTCATCCTTCTCCTGCTCTACAAGCAGATTCCTTAAGCAGCGTATCTCATAATCACACTCGCTTACCTTGGTTACGCAGATAACAACACCTTCCTGTACCTCCAGTACCTGATGACCCTCATCACCCCCAATGTTTCTACTCATGAAGTCAGCCACAATGTTCTCAGTACCCTTAATATGCCTTACCTCAAAGTTATATTCACTTATAGCCAATATCCACCTTGACATCCTGTTCGAAGTGAGCTTGCAGGATCCAATAAAAAGTAATGCATGATGGTCAGTCAGTATCTGCAACTTACTGCCCAACACATAACTCCTAAACTTCCCTAGAGAGTATACGATTGCTAACATCTCTATTTCAGTAATTGTATATCTCTTCTCCGCCATGCTTAGCCCTCTGCTTGCTAATGAGACAATCCCTAGATTGCCCTCACTATCCTCCTGACACAAAATGCCTGAGATGCCTTGCATGCTCGCATCAGTCATCAAAATGTAGGGACAATCCAGACGAGGATACCTAAGCATGACAGTCTCTACAAAGCCTCTCTTCAACTCCTTAAAAGCCTCATCGTGCACCTGGGTCCATACCCACTTAGTACCCTGCTTCAGCAATTCCCTAAACGGTTCTACAAGACAGGAATATTTAACTACGAATCTACGAAAATAATTGAAAACCCCTAATATTGACCTCAATTGTTTGGCGTTACGTGGTGTAGCAGTGTTGTGAATCTTGTCTAATCGTGACTGTTCGGGAGACACCCCTTGTGTTGTGATAGTATGCCCTAAAAATGTGATTGATGTTGTGCAAAACAGAGACTTCTTAAGTTTAATTGTAAATCCCCCGTCCCTTAATTTCCCCAAAACAATGTCTAAGTGATCCAGGTGTTCCTTTAATGTGTAAGATGCAACAATTAAATCATCTATGTACATTGTCACAAACTCGTGTGTGTCCCTCCCTAACACTAGATTTAAGGCCCTAATCAACGCTGAACTGCTGGTCTTTGTTCCGAAAGGAACGACCCTGAATTGGTACAAACCACTCTTAAAGCTAAACGCAGTCAACTTCCTGTCCTGTTCTCTCAACGGTACCTGCCAAAATGATGCACTCAGATCCATAGTGGGAAACCATTGCTTACCATTGAATTTCTGAACCAGTTCCTCAACACATTCTGGCCTCTGTTGGTCCCCAGATATCCTACAATTGAGCTGCCTGGCATCAATACACAACCTGACCGAGCCATCACTCTTCCCAACCACAACTAAGGGATTCAGATATGCACTAGTTGAAGGCTCAATAATACCCTGATTCAGCATAATGCCTATTTCTTTCTCCACAGCATCAGCAAATTTGTGAGGTATCGGGTACTTGGGTCCTGAAAATGGAGAATGATCTACAATTTCGAACTGATGCGTATAGACATGTGTTAGCCCTGGCTTGTCACTGAAAACTTCTTGGTTTAGCTCTAAAACCTCTAACAACTTATCCCTCTCCTCAACACTTAAACCACTCTTATCCACAGCCTGCTGGAGTTGATCACACTTATCACCCTCCACAGCAATGTGACATAAATCCACAACTTCCTCCTCATCGTCAGCCTTACCTTCTGCCATATCCCCTACAGTGACCTCAGTAACACATGCCTTTACTGTCTTATCTACACTCTTGCATTTCATTCTCATCTCCTGGCTTATATTCCCCCTCACAAAGTTGATGACACCCCGGTCAAAATCAATAACAGCACTATGCTCGTTAAGCCAGTCTATCCCCAAAATCATTTCATAAATTAGGTTAGGAATTACCAAGCAAGTCTTGTGGTCAACTTCATTACCAAACCTCATGGGCAACAATACCTGCTTTCCCACTCTTTGGGATTTATTACCAACAGCAGTTACCACATATGTCGACTTAACTGGAATTTCTTCCAACTTACCACCGTCCTTGATTAAAGTATCATAAAATCCCTTACTGATGACACTTCTCTCACTCCCCGAATCCACCAATGCCTGCACTCTCTTACCTAGTATGCTCAACTCAACAGTTGACATAAAAGCCTCCTTCTCCCCGATACATGAGAACTCCTGCTGGTCAGCTAGCAGATCCTCCCGACTCATAGGCATAAAATCCTCCTCACCCACAATAACACACTGCTTGACTTCATTTCTTACGGACTGCCTGACTGACCTCCCTGCACAGCCCGTTCGGAGTTTAAAGCTCCTTGACCACCTTGTTCTTGTCTCCTCTGGTTCACCTGTACTCTTTCGTTACCACCTTCCTGACGCCCCCACCTCTCTGATAGTTACCTTCCTGTCGCTGTGAATTATCCTGACGCCCCCCACCTCTCTGATAGTTTTCCTGCCTCTGCTGATAATCTCTTTGCTCCTGATTAAATCTACCCCTATTAAACTCCTGATTATTCCCCCTATTGCCCCTAAATTCCTGTTTGACCTCTGGCCTCTCCATGTGCTGCTTGCCTAAAACGTCAAAGCTCGTAAGAAGCTCTTCCAACTCTTCTACCGTCCTTACCTTCTGCATACAAGCTGCCTCCTGAATTCTAGGTGGGAAGTGCTTCAACATGACCCTAACCACATCACTGTCAGAGGTCAGCCCATCCAAATTCTTCCAAATAAGTACATGTGCCAAAAAATATTCTGTCAGGGATACCCCTTCTCTCTCCTTATATTTCCCAAAAGTTAATTTTTCCCTTTCCCTGGACTGTACCCCCTCCCCCCAGAACTTAGCTTTGAATTTATCCCTGAATTCCCTTAAACTATTCATGTTAGGCCTGTATATTTGGAACCATGCTTTCACATCCCCTTGAAATGAGTTAGACAAGATCTCCAACACTGTTTCCCATTCGACAACCCCGTCTTCTAGATCCTTGCTGAATTTCTTCTCAATGGTTTTTAAAAACTCCATAGGGTTGAACTGCCTTGAGTTAAATTGTGGCAGACCAGGGTCCCTGAGTAGCCAACTAGATGGCATCACAACCCTTTGACTCATCGGTCGCTCTTTCAACTCTCTCCTGACCTTTATCAGCTCTTCCTGCAGCTTTTCGTTTTTCTCGGTCAATGCCACCTGCTTCCCTCTCAGACCCTCAATCTCTCCCAACTTATTTTCAACGGCACCTACTCTATCTAAATATTCCCTCTTATTCCCACTTACAGTGTTGCATATCTCATCACACTTTCCCGTTACATTCTGTACTTCTGCCCTTGAACTAGCTATCTCTGACTTAATTTTCGTTATTTCCACATCTTGCTGGTTCTGATGGCCTTCCATTCCTTCTAGCCTACTTGTGATCCCAGCCTGATTCCCCTGCATTTCTGCCCTGATTTCCTCTCCCTGTTTGCTAATTTTCCCACTTAATTCCAGGTTCATACTCTCCATTCTACTATTAAGGACAGACTTATGGTCCCGTATTTCTTTGCTGAGACTCTCTATCCTTGTGTTCGTGGCCCTGTTGCTCTCCTGAATTTCCTTACTTACAAATTCCTTCACTTCTACTATCTGTTTGGTCACTGACTCTACCTTCTCATTTACAGAGCCTACCTGCTCCTTAATTTCCTTACTCATAGATTCTCCTTGCTTCTTAATCTCTTTTATTTCACTCAGTAGCATTTGGATCAAACTATCGTTCATAACCCCCCCATTTACATTTAAGTTACTACCTTCAGCGATCAGCTGCGACTCAGTAGTAACAATGGTAACATATGTTCCCACTGTCTTTTCCACATCTTCCTCACTGCCACTTCCCCCAGTTTCCTGATTACCTGACATTTTACTGTTTGATTTACACACAACCCTTGACCTTAATTCTAAATTGTCTGATGTGGACATACCCCTTAAAACAAAACAAATTACTGTGAACCCTAATACTCCTAAGGTGTCTATCGGCTGTGTGCATATGTGCCCTAATGATACCTGCTAGGTTTCCCTACTCTTGCCCCACGTTGAGGTGCTATGTTGTAACTTTTTACCAGCCCTTCTTGGGCGACTGATTTAAAACTTCCCAAAATCATCCTCCTATTTTTGATCGGAAGTACTTCATCATATACCACACAATTGAAATGGCAGGGTCGTGGAGTGTTGGACACACATTTGGTCAACCTAACTGGTATCATTTGGGCGTTCAACTATTAGGTGTAATTCCCTATAAAGAAAACTAATTATAACCTTCAAAATATGTGTATTAATATCAACTTTAAACATATGGCGGGGACTCTCGTCGAACAGACTATGGTTTACTATCTTCTCTCCTCGGCAATGACGAAAACATGTGACCCAAAATGAATGTTGGAATATAAAGATGTTTGTTACTCACTCATCGACGATCTAGCAGATAATCTACGAGACATGCTCGATAGATCAGTTCTCCCCAGCATTTCTAAGATTTTCCACACGTGGTTTGAGGTTAGAGATGTTTACTGGTTTACATAGCCACATCTCTGCGAGAGAAATGAATGTGCTTCCGTACCCAACTTGAATTGTGCTAACAGAGATAACATCGTTGTGATATGTAGCCGTTTCGAGTACATTCACAAGCCATGCTTTCAACAAAACTGTTTCTCCAAATAGGCCTACGCCAAATTACGAGAACGCGACCTTTCCAATCAGACGCTACAATAGAAGTGAAGCCCCGCTATACACGAAAATCCCACCTCTCATCTTGTAAACACATGTTTTCGTCTTTCTCCGCCAGGGTCATGATACCCTCCAACCCATACAAAATACACCAATAATCTCGAACCCATGTATATTTCTTACAACTCGTGGCGCGAAACTCTTCTCTGACGTCAGAACCTTACACAATTTACACAAAGCTTTCTTCAAGACAAGGGAAGTTATTCTCGGCCCAATCTAAATTTGGCCTAGAGTTTCCTGCTGTTGCAACATCTTGTAGCTTACCTACACAATCCGCTGTCTTGTATACTGACATCTCCCATACAAATTAAATGAAATATTCCTGACTGAGTCCCCGAGATACACAAGATATATATACACTAAATAAAATGAAATTCTACAACCTAAATGATGATGATGAACAAGAAAAGAAATGGTATGAACAAATTACCCTAACCTGACTTCTCTTGCAGTCAACCAAATAAGGGTTTGGGAACATTGTGACCGGAACAGTCACATCCTTCAGAAAATATGTCTGTCTGTTAGGTAGTCAGCCCGAAGGCTGGTTGGATCCTCAAAAAGCACCGCCGTTACGTTATGTGAGTAGATACCCACAAAAACCCAAGGCAGCGCTATATTGAGGCGTTCTAGGCAAGAAGAGGAGTGAGGTAGTTTGCCATTGCTTTCCTCACTGAGTCAGAACAATAGAAACAATAGTCCTAACCCTATGAGTAGAACCTTTCACAGCATCCACAGGCACTGACTGTGCCCCGAATGGCATTACTAAGCACCACCCATACCTCAGTAGTTTCCATATAATCACAGCCATGAGTGAGACTGAGACATCAGTGAAAAGCCACCTTTTACTCTAGCCTGTGCCAACTGACAAATGCAAATGTACTGTATTCATCAAGAGATGGCAAACAGGCCATAGAAAATATGTAAATTGTAAATATTTTTGTTTGGAATTCTGTTGTTAAAACAAGAATGATAAATATTAGAAAGTTATTCCCTATCATTTCTATATTATTTGTATTATTGCTGATGTTTTTATCAAATTTGCACAGTAAAAACATTAATTTCAGTAATATATGCATTCTACAATTTCCTCATTATTTTATAATGAAAGGATCCCTTCCCTCTCCCCTCCCTCCACCCCTGGAAATTTTAGTTGAGGGGAATCTTTGAGATAAAGTCATTGGTGGGGGGAAAACCCCCCTTCCCCCCGCGATTTCACACCCTGATAATTATGAAAAAACATAGAAATGAAACCTGTAAATACTCAAAACTTTTCAAGGCATCACCTAACCTACAGAGTAATAATGTTTCACATAAAATAAATTCTCAATTGTGCATAATTCTATCACGAGTTCAAGGAAGAAAACCCAGGTGATGTACATCACCTTCTTGAAACAACTGAAAGAAGTCCACTCGCTTTGTCCCCGGATGGTAAAAATAATCATAATGATTGGAATCTAAAATTCAGTCACATAGAGTGATACCAGTAACAGGGAAAAAATGTCTAAAAAACACAGTCCTATTTACAATATTTGGGTAGCCCCCATCGACATACGGTGTGCACCGTGTCTAAAAAAAAGCCCCACATGTGTAAATTGTGGAGGTAGACATGCCGCTTCGTACCAGGGTTGCAGGCACTACAAGAAAACCATAAAGAAACAGCAGTTGAAAAACATGCAACAACAGCAACAACTCCATAAACCCATCCCCTCACTTCTCTCCCTCTCACCAACACTTCCCCCAAGTAATCCCAGCACTCTACATCAAATACTACAGCTTTTAATCACGCTAGCAGCACAATAAACTTAGTAATAACGGGAAGTAGATATAGAGATTATCTGGAGGGTTTTCCATTATTTAAGGTCCGTATTGACGCTTATAATTCAAGTTAATGGGTAAGAAATCTCCGCCCAAGGTATTGATTGGGCGGAGATTTCTTACCCTTTAACTTGAAGTAGATATAGGCCGAAACTGCACTTTAAGCCAAACCAATTTTACTCCCCAGCTCCACATAAAACTTAACACCACTAAAATCCTACTCAAAATATACTCTCCCCACTGTTTTACAACTATTAAGCGAACTATTCACACCCAGAACCGAAAAACCCTGAAATGGGATCAAATTTAAAAACGCAATAGCCTAGCCGATCACGTCTGCTTCAGCACCACCGCATATGTATACTTAACCTCACTATAACTTCAAAATTACGGCTAAGTGACCTATCTGCCTGAGAAGTAAAGGTATTACCGGCTTGCCTGGGATGATGGGTCACCAAACCGGTACTTAAAACTAAGATTTTACGCTTTAAATAACCAAATTCAGCCCATTTTACAACTACAAGAAACACAAAATATTTACTGCCAGTATAAATACATGTATAACATCAAACTACCAGAGCCGGATTCGCCCTCCCAACCAATCACAGCGCTTTATTACCTACAAGCATATTTAACTACTAAATCCAGCTACAAAACTACTTAAAAACCAATTTCATTCCTCCCTGGAGCAATAGAGGCTTATTTCCACTATTCTTATGTATTACTTAAATAACGACAACCTACTACAGGTCTTTAACTTACTTCAGACTACCAAAACCAACCCACTAGTGGTCATTCTATCTACAATCAAGAGGCCTGGCCACTGGGCCTGGCGTCACTGAACAAGGCAAGAGCGCTCCATGAACCACGTGGTCTACGAGCAATATTGCACCATGCGCTCGCTGCCATCTTGCTATACCTGTCATCGTCCATTCGGCTTACTGCTGCCTTAGCTACCAGCCATCCATGTATAGAGATCAGTGGTTCAAGTACAACAATAATTCATTCAAAAACTCAGTTACAACTTCCGATAAGAGATGGCGCAGAGGATGTCATGGGAACTAAGTTAGGCATAGAGATCACCGCCAGTAGCAGTGTGTACAACGATAAGTCAACATCACCGTGAGGAGTACCTCACCAAGTTAAATAAAACATTATAATTAGTTTTTTACAGTGCATGATAAAACATTTTAAACGATTTAATATTATTACAGTGTATTTTAGGGTAAGAAATGAAAAAATTAGGAAAGAAGCTGGAGTGTACCCAACTTTGAAAGAAAAAGTGACAAGGGCCCGTTTGAGATGGTTTGGCCATGTCAAGCGAATGGACGAGGGAAGGATAGCAAAACAAAGACTACACACAGATGTGGTTGGTAGAAGGCCGGTAGGAAGACCAAGGAAGAGATGGCTAGACCAGGTGAAGGAGGACATAGGAACAAGGGGAGTTAGCTGGGATGGAATCCTGAAAGAAGAATGGTACATGGACAGACGCAAGTGGAGGGCGCTCGTAAACTACACCCGGGCAACTGGAGTAGAAGACAGATGATGATGATGAGAGTGTATTATTTTAAATTCCATACACGTGCATATACACCATTACTCACATAATTCACAAAACCTTGAACACAAAACAAACCTAACGTATTACGAGATTCATATTGCGAATCGTATTATAATCACCTAACGACTTACTATTGTACTACAGTAGTGAATTTACATTAGTGAAAATTTAAACTTTAACACAGTGATCAGTATCTGATGATGGCCACTTGAGGATGGAAATGCGTAATCCTAAATTTCCCCATTTAATTGTAATAATTAACTAATAGATGTAATTTTTTCCAGGAGTGTATTTACATATTTATATCTTGTACCCGGCCCATTCATTGGGCACAATCATGTTGACCGACTGAAAAGCTACAAATGACAATTTGTATAGGCAATACTTAAAAAGAATTACTTTAAATTTCTACCATTAATAGAAACCAACACACTACATATCTCCGCATCCTATTCCAAAATTGTCTTGGGACCACAACATTTGAATGATGAATCTGAAACACATTGTGCTTATGGGAACAATAGATTGAGGTTTCATTGTATTTAAGAGTTACTAATGTTTTCTAGGTAATTTTTAAAGTTTTAGGTAGTAACTTCGAAGTACATTTTTAAATATGATAAGCATCTTCAAATACCTAAAACAACTTTTAACTGCTTAAATACAGGGTGAGATATAACTAGGCAATCCTAGGTCACGAAGTGCCAAAAGTCGTGTAAAACGTATAATGAAAGGAGTATGCTTTAGCAAGAAATTAAAAGGTTTAGTTACAGTACAAATAGTAGGCTAATCGAATGCCCTGTAGATTTTGTGTTTACGTTATGATGTGCAGAATAAGAAAACAAAGAAATGAGGTCTGGGGTGGATCTTTATATAGCGAGTGGTTCTCATAAAAATTCATGTTATTGCAAAAACTTTGTAGGAAACTTTAGTCTAATTAATATTGCAGCGTTCCGTCAGTCAACACAAAATAATTCAAATTATTGGAATATGTGAAAAATAACCTGAAATAAATTACATGTGACTAAGATATATATATATATATATATATGTGGGAATCTGAAAATAATGAACGTTCTTGGGTTTCCCGCCAGCTTCGACACTGCCCGGTGGCGCCGCGTAGAGGAGTCAAGTGGAAGTCGCGAGAAACTAAGACGATCAGTTACAGTTTTTGTGTCGAGTCATGTCACGTCAAGTTCTGTTAAATCTCATCTTATGTAATCTTACGTTTAAATGCATTTTTTATACTTAAAACTACTTCAAGACGTGTTCGGTTTATTCGCTTGCCAAAATTCATTCCCACATTTGGGGGCTCGTCCGAGAGATTAACGATTTTGAATGCGGAACGGCAATTTTGGCTAGGCCTACAGCGATAAAACCAAAGTCGACAAGGCGCGAATTGACGGCATTTTTCTGGCAAGCTTTACGACGAAGACGGGGGTCCGTGGAATATAGAAGACGAGTAGCTGTTCAACTTCCAAAGACGTGGTGATTCGAGCAGGCAGCAAAAGACGATTTCGAGGATCCTGAACCCTAAGACGACGAAAAGAAAAGTGATTAGAGCGAGTGCCAAAAGACAAAGAAAAATGGCGGACAAAGTGGCGTGATTACAAGATATTGAAAAAGTGAATAATAGCATTAGGCCGTGATTAAGACGTTACATAACCTCATTTTCGAAAAACTGCCACGTGATCGAAAGAACAGGCAGCGCTTAAGAGAATTCTCAGGATTCGAGTTTGAATGTCACTCACCAGAACACCTGGAGAAATTGAAGTTCATTGAGTGCGAATTCACCGAGGCTGAGCTAATTGCCATTTGCACTGTGCTAAACATTCAATATACGGGAGAGAAAGCAGTGCTTGTGCAACGCATCTGTGACAACTTAATGGACCTTTCGTGGCTGGGGATGCGTAAAGATGAAGAAGGTGAAGAAGAAGAAGAAGAGGCTGGTAGAAAGGAAGATGCAATGAGCAAGATGAAAGAGGAAAACGAAGCACTGGCGGAGGAATTACGTGAGTTAAAGGAGAAAATGGCTGGGATGAAATCCTCAAAACATTCAACCTCTAGCACGACAGGATCATCATCAGACTCATCTAGCTCGTCCGAAGACCAGAAACTCTCCAAAGCAATAGGAGGTAAACAAAAGAAAATAACAACGACCAAACACAAAGCGAAGGCTGTAGAAAAAAGCTCAAGTGAAGGGTAAGTCGACCAGGACGTGGTGGACTTGCGGCACACTGCAAACTGTGGAGTCGCACACAAGTTTGCGTTGACTTTCCGAGATGTAGAGGGCTCTGTCAGAACCTATGACGGCAGTGAGAACTATCCGGTGCGACGTTGGATTGAGGACTTTGAGGAAACAGCAACGTTGATGGGCTGGGACGAGATGCAGAAATACGTATTTGCAAAAAAGTCGCTGACAGGCCTGGCTAAGTTGTTCGTGCAGAGTGAACGTGGCATCACATCCTGGCACAAGTTGAAGAAAGCCCTGAAGAAAGAATTCCGAGATGATGCCAGCGCAGCAGAGATTCATCGACTGCTAACCAACCGACGAAAAACAAAAGTTGAAACTCTTCACGAATATTTCCTGGTGATGCGAGAAATAGCCAGCAGGTCGACAATCGATGATGAATTACTGATACAATACGTCATCGATGGCATTGAGGATGACACTGGATCCAAGATGATTCTATATGGAGCAAAGGACATCAAGGAATTCAAGGACAAGATGAAGATCTATAAGAGTGCTTACGCACGAAACTCCCAGAAGGTGACGATAAATGAGAGGACGACAAACAATCATACACCAAGAGAAGACAACAGGCAGAAGCAGACCTCGCCTGTAAAGAGATGTTACAATTGTGGTCAGAAGAACAGTCATGAGTCCAGAGAATGTCCACACAAGAGTCAGGGTCCAAAGTGCTTCAATTGCAGCAGTTTCGGACACATAGCTTCCAAGTGCCCAAACCCTGAGCAGAATGCCGAGAAGAAGACAGTGAACGTCTCTTTGGGAACCAAGTCGAATATGAAGATGAAAGAATTGTTGCTCCAGGGCCAGAAGATCAATGCATTAGTTGACACGGGCTGCCCAATCAATCTGATCCGTGAAGACATTTACACAGAGATGGGCGATCTGGAGCTGAAGACTACCGCCATAGTACTCAAGGGTTTCGGAGATAGTGAGGTGCGTCCCCTAGGATATTTTCCAACCGACGTCCAGGTTGACGACGATACTTACTTGACTGATTTCTATGTGGTGTCTGGAGATGTACTAAAGTTGCCAGCTATCACGGGTAACGACTTGCTGGACCAAGCCATAACTACCATCAGCAAAACCGGTGTCAAGATGTCCAAGGACATATCAGAAGCGTCCTTGTACCGAATCGACGTGGTAGCAGCCGATGAGATGGACATAGGAAAGGCATCGGAAGAGGCGAAGAGTACCAGCGTTGAGATGAGCATCACGATGAAACAAGGACTATTGCATCCCTTATTTAAAGAAAGCACACCATTTCACATTTACCATGCTGACCATCTTGAACCCTTAGATTCAATGAAAAAAGGATGCAAGCATATTCTCGCAGTAACGGATAGCTTCACAAAGTTTGTGTGGCTGTATCCCACTAAAACGACGAACACGAAAGAAACTACGGAGAAATTGGACGTGCAAAAAGGAGTATTTGGTAATCCTGCGCAGATCGTCACCGACCGTGGAACCACGTATATTTCACATGAATTCGAAGAGTACTGCACTGCCAACAACATCACCCACTCGCCGATCATGACCAGACTCCCTCGTGCCAATGGCCAGATAGAAAGGATGAACTCCACGATCATTTCCGTGCTGGCCAAGTTGTCCATCGAAAACTCTGGAGATTGGAACAAGCACGTCGAACCTGATCGAAGAGCCATGAATTCCACTTACAACCGCAGTATCAAGCAGACGCCATTCGAACTTTTGACAGGAGCCAAAATGCGCTGTGAAAATGACATGAGAATACTTGAGTTGATCAGTGAAGAGATGGTAGACGAGTTTGAGACCAGGAGAGATGAACACCGTGAAGAAGCGAGAGCACAAATCCAGAAAGTGCATCAAGAAAACAGTGTGTCGTTTGATCGAAGTCGACGGCCTGCTCGCCAGTACCAAGTTGGCGATATCAAAACCATCAAGAGGACCCAGTTTGAATTTGAACCAGGCCTTAAATTGAAGAAAAAGTACCTTCGGCCTTACAGAATCTCCAGAGTCAAGCTGAATGACACTTACGACCTCTGTCGTGAAGGGAATCACTTAGGCCCCAAACGAACAACTACTTGTGCTGAATTCCTCAAACCCTGGGCTGAAGACTTCTCATCATCCGAGGCAGATGATCTGCAGGATGGCCGATTGTGGGAATCTGAAAATAATGAACGTTCTTGGGTTTCCCGCCAGCTTCGACACTGCCCGGTGGCGCCGCGTAGAGGAGTCAAGTGGAAGTTACGATCAGTTACAGTTTTTGTGTAGAGATATGTCACGTCAAGTTCTGTTAAATCTCATCTTATGTAATCTTACGTTTAAATGCATTTTTTATACTTAAATCTACTTCAAGGCGTGTTCGGTTTATTCGCTTGCCAAAATTCATTTCCACATATATATACATGAATATGGACTATTGACCAAGGAGAAGAAGAAGAAGAAAAGAAAACTAAGGGATGACATTTTTTGCTCGTTAAGCAAGTATCATCAGATCAAAATATGCAAGACATACAAAACACTACCAAACCAAATTGTGGAATGTCTGCAAGCTACTCATACCACGACATTTCTGATGGCCAGTGCACATTTCCACCTCAATGGTGGAGATGGTGGCCCATGTGGTTATGGGTAATTTATGGTAATTAATATTGTAGCTTTCAGTCGGTCAACACACAGTAATTTCAATTACTGGAATATGTGGGGGAAAAAAAAACTAAAATAAATTACATGTGATTAAGAAGAAAACTAAGGGATGACATGTTTCGCTCATCAAGCGAACATCATCAGATCCAAAGACTCACAGACAGTCTCTGCCCTCCAAAAACAAAATACTAGAAAACCTGTCAGAAAACTTACTAAGTGTGGTGATTATTACTGATAAATATTAAAGCAATAAGCACCCAAAAGAGAAATATTTATTTTAATGTTGCAAAACTTAGAAATGACGATCCCATCAACAATCACAGCTTTCCTCCCCCAAACTAATCTATGCAGGAGTAGCTACTATTGCTGTGATACACTTAAGCAGTACCCGTAAGCCCTAAACTACAGTAGAATTGTAAATTAATGTGTGGAAATGTATTTTCCCAGCTGTCTGGTCATATCCCACCTACCCTGTATATCTCAGAAATAACATTAACCCAATACCTAACAGCTGGGTCCTTTTCATAATATGCACACAAATATAATTGACACATAAGAATTTCACTGTAACAGAGACGGTGCGAAAAGAATTTCATAAATCAGCCAAATTACAATACTACACTTTTGACAAAGAGAATAACAATATTATGCTATGAAACATTAGAAGAAAAATTAGTTGTAAATTAAAATTCAATGTCAACACAAAAACAAGATGTTCAGTAACGGACATATAGCCTACTTTCTCCTAAATGCATGGGTATACCTAGGGTAGTTATAAATCTTTGTCCTTTTCAAGGAGTATAACTGAATGTTGGTTGTACTGTACAGTAGTAGCTTGTTGAAATATAACGTGCTATATGGATATTAAACGTTGATTGATTGAATCCTCACCTGAATTATATGTTGTTATTGTTTCTTATGGCTAGCCCGGATTCCAATCCATCAGCTTTCTTGCGTTCCAATAGAGTTGTGTGAGGTTTCCAGAAGTTCTAGCAGTCACATCAAGTTTGTTGCAATGTAGCAGGTGCCCCTTATCCATTTTACTTCCAGGTTCGTGACAAAGTGTGCATTCTTCCGATCTCAATATGTTGATTCGTTTCAGATGAGCTGCAAGGCAGTCATGGCCAGTGTTAAGTCTGAAGAAGGCTACAGCTTCTCTTCTTGGTGTTAATTTATATTGATCCCATTTAGCATCAATGTCCTTCCATAATTTGGTTTCTGCTGTTTTCTTTGCCATTTCTTCATACCTGTTTTTGATAGTATTTTTCAAGATCTTTTTTGCTGACATAAAATCAGTCTGACCTGACTTATATATACACACACTAATACAGCCATCACAATAACACACGTTATCAGACAAAATTTAACACTAACCCAAGTACAGTACATGGGGCTAAATGACCATGATGTCCATGCTTCTCATATGAAACAACAACAACAACAGATTCCTACCCAAATCCTTCCTCGTATAAAAGTACATACACTAGTAAGCCTACAAACATCACAGTGACACAGGTTAACAGACAACTTCTACTCACACCCAAGTAAACAGGGCTACAAGACCATGATGCCTAAAGAATCAACAACAAAAGCTACAACAACAATAGTCTCTACCGCGGATCAAGGTCAACGAATAAAAATCGCTGTATTCGAGTGTTGAAATATGTGGTGTTATAAGTATATATATATAATATTTTCGATTGCAAATACACACTATATATGCTTAACATTATAACGTGCAAGTAGTTATAAATCAATAAATATGACACACCCTCCAATTTACTCTGACTGTCCACCGTCCTTCCTCAAACACTGAACTCCACTCCAGGTTCGTTCTCTCACACTGTCCTTCACCACATCCATCCACGGTACTCTAGGTCTTCCACGTCATCTCTTTCCAGTCATCCGTCTCTCCATCACTTGTTTCGGTATTCTTTCATCATTCATCCTTTTCATACCATACCATCTCAATCTGTTCTGCTCCAGCTTATCCTTCAGCTTCTGTACATTCACATCCTTTCGAATGTCTTCATTTCTCACTCTATCTCTCCTAGCCTTCTGTACCATACTCCTCAGGAATTTCATTTCGGCTGCCTGTATTCTACTTTCATCATTGGCCATACGTCATTATTGGTAAGTAATAGGTCTTGTATGTCACTTCTGTAGCCTTCAGTGGTATGTCTTTATCCCAAATTTAACTCCGAACCTGATGATAGAAAACACTCCCACATTGTATTCTCTTGTTGATCTCCATATCCAATCATGCATTTTCCATTAATTCACTTCCTGAATATATGAAGTGCTCTACTACTTGCAGCAGTTCATTAAGCTACAGAAGTTTTTACTTGAACCTTTTAACGAGTCAGATCCTTTAACTAATTATTATTAATTCTGTTGTCCTATTACACACTTCTATAAGGGTTACGTTTTTTTGTTTATATATTTGTATAGTTTACGCCCACATTGGATCACTTAAATCCAACCAACATATCAAGTCTTCCACAGTACGGTATAACGTATTTCTTCAACATCTTTCTTCCCTCCCAGAATTTCTTCACTCGAGTCGATCTTGCCGCTCTTTCGTCTTCAGATATGACATACTGCTTACGTTTAACTTTTTATGTGTATAAGTATGAAAACCTTTTAGATTATAACGATTTATATATTACTAGCAAACCGCCCGGAACAGTAATGAAAGCACATGAAAAGCGCTTCTTTTTTTTTCCATGCCAATGAATTACGACCTATATCCGTTTTACGTTTCGGCATGATGGGTAAAAATCACTGACTGGGCTATTAATTATTTTATCATGGAGATGCATGTGCAACGAATTCTTGTCAGACGTAATTTAACAATGGCGTGGTGCATAAACACAAATCCCCCTTCCGTCCAATGAGGACTGTGTATTTTGTGGAACGAAAAGTTTACAGGCGAAATGAAGAAAAGCCAAGTTGCACTTCCAGGGAATCTCCAAACACAACCACTCTTCTCTGAAGTCTTAACTCAACATGACTCGACAGTTTGCTGCTGGCTGTATCTGGGCTAATAGACTCACCCGCTAGCTAGACTGTAACTGGGGTGATAGGCTCGCCTCTAGCTAGCTCATAAACTATCGCCTCAGTAACTGAATGGAGATTGTTGGGAGAAATGAAAACATAAAAACACTTATACGGTGTGATGTATTGAAGATGGAGATATGCTCTCGCAGACTTTTTTGAAGAACATTTCATACTGAAAAATTCTTACACCCATGGTATATTGATTATATTGATATTTTTAACGGTTTGCCCAGCATAAGCTCAAAAAGCGCATGGGCTCCAGGATGATTTTTTTTCGACTTTTTCACTGAAATCGTTACTGCTTGGCTTCCTTTGATCATAAATAAATGATTTTCTACAGAAACCTTCCTCTAGATATCCTTTGTAGAACTGTGAAAACCACATCAAAATCTATCCAGTGGTTCTTGGATTACCCGTGACATCCAAGAATCGGGGACTTTTTATACTAAGTAGAGATTTATATGTTTTATGAAGTGTATAAACAATTCATGTATTTATTTCAGGCACTAGGAAATTAATAGTAATTCCCCACCCAATCTAATTGGGCACACTCTTGTTGACCGACTGAAAAGCTTCTACTAATAGATTTACTTAAGCAACACTGAAAATCATCATCTTCATTTCCCGTTTCCAGCTTCGTGGGTCGGGTTGTGAATTAAGGACCTCCAACGTTTCCTGTCTCTCCACCACTCCTCTCCTGTTTTTAGTACTTCTTCAGGTTTTCCTCCTCTCTTCTCTACACACTCCCACACTGTATCTGCCCATCTCTTTCGGGGCCTTCCTCGTGGTCTCTTCCCTGTCATCTTTTCACAGAAAGTTTTCTTTGGTACTCTCTCCTCTCCCATTCTCATCATATGTCCATACCACTTTAACTCGACAACATTTTAAAAGTAGAAAGAAGAATAGCTAGAACATGCAAAAATAAAAAATATCAGAAAGATGGACAACACTGAAAAATGGCTTCTAATATTACAATATCATAACTGTCGCACATCTAGCTCCTTTATCTATACACTTCTTCTAACCATAGCACCTTTGTTTAAGAAGCTAAGGAAGATGGGGCCATAATATAAGCAAGGGTGAATTACCTGGATTTGATCATAACAAGGAGTACAGTCCTTACTGAAGTTTTCTAGTCGCTGAATCACCTCCTTGAGTTCATCCTTGTATTGCTGTACATAACTCAGGGACTCACTGGTATCCAGAACTGAATGTCGGGAGGTCTGATCGCCCAGCTTCTTCAGTCCAGACTCAAACCTGCAAGAAGAAAACAGTTGAAAAGAAAAAAATATCCCTCTTGGCATGCCAGAATAGTAGATTTCATCAGGAAAAAATAAATAAATAAATACTTAAATTGTTTGGGATTCGCAGATGACTTAGCGTTACTGGCTAATAATATTCAAGAAGCCATAAATCAAATAATAAGCCTACAAAATATTGCACAAAAAATTGGACTTCAGATATCATTTGAAAAGACAGAGATAATGCTAGCAAATCCACTTGTAATGAATCACATAACAGTAAATAACAAGAAAGTTAAAATAGTGAAGCAATTTAAATACTTAGGAGAAATTATAACTTACAACTTGGAAAGAACTAATAAAATTATAAAAGCCCAAAAATTAACGTGGTCTACATATAAAAGAAAATGTCTTTCAATCACAACAAAATTAAAACATTACAAGACAGTGGTTCAACCAGAGGTGACATATGGAAGTGAAACTCTTTTTAAAGCTACTCAGAAAAACAGAATCGACAACATTTTAAAAGTAGAAAGAAGAATAGCTAGAACATGCAAAAATAAAAAATATCAGAAAGATGGACAATGGCGGATAGTACCAAATGAAGTGGTATACAGAGAACTGGAGCCCATCACTGATACTATTCGGAAGAAACGGATTTCTTTTCTTGGTCACATTATGAGGACACCACAAACCAGATTATCTAGAAAAATTGTAGAGAAACTTTGGAATATGAAACAACAAGTAGGATGGATTAAGGAAATTAGAGAAGATATGAAAGAATTAGAAATAACCTTGGATGACTTGCAAAACAAAACAAAAAAATTTTAAAAACTGAAAGATATAAAAATAAGATTTCAATCAAAAATAGACAAACGTCATACAGTAAAAAGGGTATTTACAGGTGAGGATCGCCTGAGAAGATAGAGCAAATGAAAAGCTACTGGGCAACTCGGAAATAAAACGTACTGAAGAAGAGGACCAAGAAATGATTGACTGAAGTGGTCCAATGAGGCCGTAAAAGCAGAAGAAGAAGAAATAAATGTTGAATTCACTACATTTGCCAATTTTGTATACCTACAAATGTTCCACATGTTTATTATACGAGAAAACCCATCTTCTTATAGTTCCAAAAGCATTTTGCTCATCCATTGGCGTAAAGGTGGGTCATATAAAACATTCTTTCAGGCAAAAGTTTTAGGTGATTTTTAGAGGACTATTGACCATTTATACGGTTTTGATATTTCATTTCATTTTCATTTCATATTTATTCATCAGTGCCTTACACTATATTTACATTACACTGAAGGGAGTCTCTGAAAAGAGCAAAGCCCCACTTCGCATTCGGGATGCGTCAGAGCCCCCAGGCACACCAAACCTGCCTATTAAGGGAGGTATGAATTTTTTTCTCTCTAAAAACTCCATTTCTCCATCCCTTTGGTCAATGGTTGGTGCTAGCAAAAATCTTTACTGAGAAAAGTTTCTGGCCCTCATCTGAAGAATGAATGAATGTGATTTTTCACATATTACATATTTGAACATCATTCATCATTATCATCATCGCAGCTTCATTCCAGTCAGCCAGGTAGGATGAATTCAAAGTGCGTATGTTTGAGTCTTCAGTCCTTAGACTGATTTGATGCAGCTGTCTATGGCTAATAATTATCATGAGCTAATAATTCACCTCTGCATCCTATATCTGAGGCAATCTGTTCAACCTATTTCTAACATAGGTCTTTAACTGCTTACAGTTCTTGTCCTCCATCCTTCCTTCCATAAATAAATTAGTTATTCCTAGGTGCCTTAGTATGTGTCTACCAACCTGTCCCTTCTTTTCACTAACACTCACCAGCAACATCTCTCCTCTCCTATTCATGTAACTCTTTATTTGTTACTTTAACTACCCATCTAATCTTGATCATTCTCTAGTAACACCATATTTCAAATGTTTCTATTCTTCTCTTTTCTGAGGCACAAAGTTTCACTACTATAAGGTGCCAGGCTCGAGACAAAGGTTTTCAAAAATTATTTTCTATTACCTAATCAATCTATATTTGATGGCAACAGATTTTTTTAGATAAACTTTTAGAAAACAATTAATTAATAACATAATAAGTAACACCTAGAATTATACAAAGTAAACTTACAACTGTTTCCAGCGTAGTGAGTCTTCCTGCAAAGCCTGTATCTCACGGGAAGATCTGGCACTCAACTGAGCATTCTCCTCCACGAGAGCCTGGTTCTTGTCAATAAGTTCATCCATTCTCTCCTCAAGAGATTCCTTTTTCTTCTCTATCTTTGCAATCTCTTCATTAGTTTTCATCTTTTCTTCTTCCAGATATTTCTGGAACCATTCACATTATGTAGAAAAAATTGTATGTCAATATGCTAATTTAAACAGTATGGTTATCTGCCGAGTCATTACATTACATTATGTTAGAGGTGCAGAAATATCCTCCACATTTGGGAGCCAGTTCAAAAATTTAGGAGCCAGCAATGACACCACCAGCTTTATGTCTAACAATAATTGAGTTCACACTTAACAAAGACTTCGAAATTACTTTTTATAAACTAATGCTAGTGTCAGCTACATTTTACAAAGAGCAAGAAAATATTGAACATTATAATAGATGTAGATTTATGGGTAGGAGAGGAAATAAATAAATAAATAAATAAAAAGAATGAAAAGAAAAACAACAATTTTTTTGGGTGGCTGGGACAAAAATTAGGCACCTTCAGCGAAAACTCAGTCACTGTGGTGATCTGGTGCCCAGAATTCCTGCACCCCTGCGCCATGTTATAGGTCAGAGTAAGTATACAGAGTGTCTCTCCATTTCTCTGGTGTTGCTGAAGATATTTTTAATTGCATTTTTTAAAGTGCAGGTAGAGTTCCTCTAAACAAAGACTGCTCTTCAGCTATGTCGTTCAACACTGTCAATGGAAAACAACGTTTTGGCTTACACAAAACATTTTTTTTAAGTACAACTTTATGTGACAAATCGATAGAGTGGCCTCGAATTTATCTTGTGATATTCAGATCAAGGATATTTATTAATGGTGACAGTACAACAAGAGAAATACTTAGTATTCCCAGAAGCGGCCGAGTAAAGCTGTTGTGAACTCTTATGAACGGCCAATATATTTCCATTGCATCTTGCTACATATACAGGGTGTATCAAAATGAATATCGGGGTTTTAAGGCTTTGTAGTATTTATTGCAGTTAACTTGCAATTATAAATAATACATCAAATGAAAGAGCAACTCAAACAGTTTGTCCTACAAGTATTCAATTTGAGCACCATTCGTCACACGGCACACATCGAGTAGATAGTCATGTTCGTCCCAAACCTTGCTCAATGTCTCTGGAGTAATTGTTGCAACGACTGCTTCAATCCTGTTTCTTAACACATGGAAGACGGGCCCAGAGAAATCTCGTAGTACACTCGCCAGCGGTAGATGACGGGCCCTGAGAAATCTCGGTTTTATACACGTCATTGTTTTCGGTCTTCCTGCGACATCTCTTGACCATGTGTTGAACTATTTCGGTCTAGCACATTGAGAAGGACATTTGTAATGTATATGTGCCACCTTCCGTCTATTCATGGCCTTCTTTTAGGCTTTGATTTTGTTTCGAAACATCGAACTTCCTTCTGTTGGTTCAATCAATGACAAGATGGAGGACTTGTATAATCAGATGATAAGATTTATCGTTTATATTATCGTTCTAATGGCACAAGTTATAGTGAATTAGTAGAAACTGAATGAGAGAGTGATATTCAGGTCTCTAGGCGATGTAATAACAACCAAAGTACATACCGTACTTTGATTGTTGACCAATCTAACCTCAAATATACTCCATCTGCTCTTTCTGTAAGCCGCCACTGCACATTGTGTCATGTTTCCAAATACATCACCCCCTTGAGCATTACTAGGGGTATGTAGACTCATATCAACTAGGAAGATAATATCTAGGTTATTTCAATAATTATGTACTTTTTCATAATCTAGTGCACTGGAATATTCTCAGTAGCAAAATGTCCGGTCCACAGGGGATGTGACATGTCCAGGCATCCGGTCAGCAATGTGTTAACTTGGTTACGCCAGCTGGTAGCGGAGGCATACACATGATCCTTTATGAACCCCCAAACGTAAAGATTGCATGGCGTCAAGGTGAACATGGAGGTCATGCGAAACAAGCTCCGTCGTCCGGCTCCTTGTGGCCAATCCAGCGGTCGGGTAAAACGTCGTCTAACCAATCGTGTACTAAGGTATGACAATGAGGCGGTGCACAATCTTGCTGCCAAATAAAGTTCTCTGGTTCAGCTTCTTGTAATTGAGTAAAGAGCCATAGTTGTAGTGCATCTAGATAAGAAACACCAGTTACAGTTGCTTCAGCATATAAGAAAGGCCCATAAACCTTCCGCCAGGATATGGCACAAAAAAAAACATTTAATTTAGGGGAGCCTCGAGCAACTGTACCATCTCGTGGGGATTTGCTGACCCCCAGATACACACATGTGTTCACATGTCCACTTAGATGAAATGTCGATTCATCACTGAAGATGACACGATCCAGAAAATTGTCATCGTTATGCAGCAACGTATCGTTTGCAAAGTTGGCATGTGCAACACAGTCTGTAGACTTTAGAGCTTGTAACAAATGCAAAGATAAGGACGTAGTTGTAAGTGTCTCCGTTAAACTCTCCACACTGACATCACTGGTGTTAGGGACCTACGCCTACCCGGTGTAGGTATAATCAATAAAACAAATTGAATGAAACGCTCAAGCCTTCTCATAAGAAAACTTTATATTCTGGTAACCAACATAAACATTTCACTGCCTTGTGTAACAAAGCTCTCAACAACAAGAAACACAAAAGTCATGGAGTAAAGAGCAATCGTCCGTGACATCCTCCCACCTTTGATGCAAATCAAACACAATGTTCATAAACAGAGATGGGAAGGCATTTTAACTCTTCTTCCACTCCTGGTGAAGTTGCGACTTCTGAGACTTACTGCCTCCGGAACTGCACCACTAAGTAAGGGCACCTCCTCACTCCCACCTCCAGCCTCCAAAGGATATAGGTGTCTCGTAGGTCGGAGGAGTTCTCCTGAGGATGTCTTTACCCTAACTACCCGGGTCACTTTGTCTTTACCTGGAAGTGTAGCTGTCACTCTCCCCAGGGGCCAGTCTATCCTTCTCTTGTCATCACTACCAATGATGACTACATCTCCTACTTTCCACTGATGGTCAGACTCCTTGCCCGATGAACTGCATAGAAGGCTACCCAGATACTCCGATCTCCTCCTCAGCTCACCCCTTAGCTGTTGAAGATATTGAGACGTTCTGGTGAGATTAACTTGATCTAGCATGTCTAAATCAGGAGTGCCAACCACGGGAATGTCCTGAAGAAACACTGATGGAGTCAGAGTCTTCTGAAATGTAGGTGAGGGGCCTCGAGTTGATTACCGATTCACTATCAGCAATCACAGTCAATAGTTCTTCATATGTCAAGATAGCTTTGCCTAAAACATGCCTTAATAATTTCTTGACCATTTGCACAATACGTTCCCAGAATCCACCCTACCAAGCGGCTGAAGGAGGACTAAATTTCCACTTGATTCTATTAACGGATACTTCCGCACACAATTTTTTCCAGTCAATGAAGCCAAACAAATTGTTGGTGCCAACAAAGTTTGTCCCGTTGTCACTATAAATCACACGAGGCCTCCCTCGTCGGGCTATGAAACGCCTAAGAGCTAACAGAAACCCTGCAGTGGACAAAGTCATGACTAATTCAAAATGGACCGCTCTCACTACGGCACATGTAAAAATCACAATCCAAGCCTTGTTCTGGCATTTAAAGTATAGCGGTCCAGCAAGGTCCACTCCCACTACCTCAAATACACCTGCATCTCTCACACGATCTTCTGGAAGGGCTGGCGGACCCGGAATTGTCTTTCCCATTTCGAATCTCCAGCACTGGGTACACTTCCTGATGACTTTGCGAATGGTTCTTCTTCCCTTTGGTATCCAGTAGTGTTCCCTGAGTATAGCGAGTAAACTCTGAACACCAGCATGAGAGGCTCTCAAATGACGATCGCTGATTATGATCTCAGTCAAAGGGTGCTTTGATGGCAATAAAACCGGCGCACGGAAATCATATTTATCCTTTCTGTTGGTAATTTTGTCTTAATCCTGAAGAGACAACCATCTGGTCTTTAAAAGGGCAGAATGTTTTCTGGTTGTCCCTTTCGGTAAACTTCTCTTCCTGAACTAATTTCAGCAGTCGTTTCTCTGCAATTGAAATTTCGAGACAATCTAATTCTGAAGCAACATCTTTCACTACGTTCTTCCTGACATTGTTGACAAACCGTAACATCCAGGCCACCATTCTGACGATTCTTGAGTACTTGGAAAAATACCTCAAATACCAGTGTTTTTCCTGGGAGACAAGCATAGTATTGGTAACATGGCCTTTTCTTCTTTCTTCATCGACCTCCTCTTCATTAACTTTTACAATGCGCGTTGGCCAGCTGTTTTCTTCCAACTTGAACCAAGCGGGTCCCTCTGACCAACGAGAAGAACTCAGCTGCAACGTAGAGCAACCTCTCGAAGGTAGATCGGCTGGGTTGTCCGTCCCTGGTAGATGAAACCAACGCTTTGGGTTAGTTAATGTTCTAATTTCTTTCACTCGGTTAGTGACGAACACTCCCCAAGCTTGCTCTCTTCGTATCCAACATAAAACAGAAGACGAGTCACTCCAGTAGTACTCTGGGACGTCCGTTAAATTCAAGCTTTCCTTCACTGTAAAGGCAAGACGTGAGCCTATTGTGCAAGCTAATAGCTCCAGTCTCGGTATCTTGAGTGGTGCTACCCTGGATTTTGCTGCGTCCAGTTGCACTTCAAATTCTTTCCCATTGAATGTTCTCAAGAAAATAACAACCGCATAAGCCACTTGACTGGCATCACAAAATACATGCATACTCCAAGAGGATCTGTCCTCACAATTATAAAATCTTCTAGGCGCTTTAATCTCAGCAATAGAGGACAGTTCATGTAACCATTTATTGAATTTGCTTTGGGCGTCTTCACTCAGTGGACTATCCCAACTTATTTTCTCTCTCCAACTTTCCTGAAGCAAAACCTTTGGCACAATGGAAACCGGACAAGTAAATCCAATTGGATCTAAGATACTTTGAGCTACCAACAAAACTGTCCTCCTTGTGAGAACATCAGATTCATTTAATTTTGCTACTTTACAAGCCAAAGTATCAGCTACTGGGTCCCACCACAAACCCAAAACGGGTGTCACTTTGGGAACCTCATCCTCCAGACTCAATCTGGTGTTCTCCCACCCTCGGAGGTCAAATTTTCCTTGTGACAGTAACTCCCTAGACTCATCCACAAATTGTTCGAGTTCTTCCTCTGTGTTCAAGGAAGTGACGCAATTGTCTACATATAGTGAGGTTCTTAGTTTATCTGCTGTCTCAGTGAAGCATGTACTGTTTTTCAGACGACTGTCCAATATGGCTCCAAGTAGAAATGGGCTGCAGTTCACTCCGAAAACGACCCGTTTGTGGCGGTATATTTTAAGTTGATGATGATGATTGTTGTTTTAAGGGGCCTAACATCTAGGTTATCGGCCCCTGATGGTTTGGGTGATCGTGAAGATGAAAATGAAAAGCGAACTTAAAACTAAAACTAACTAATAACCTACATACTAGAAGAAGAAATGGAAAACTAAAGGAGAATAAGGCAAATAAAAGTACAGAAGGAAAAGAAATGCCCTCAACCCTCGGAAATGGTATATTTTAAGAGTCCCCTTAGTGAAGTTCTCCCACCACAGGAATTTCAGAAAGTTTCGATCATTTTCAGAGACTGAAATTTGAAGAAAAGCCTTCTTAATGTCTGCGATCACACCTATCCTGTTAAACGGAACCGGTTCAAAATAGTAGGAATTACTTCCAACAAATTAGGACCCTTTTCCAGACAGTCATTGAGTGAAAGTCCTCCTTTCGATTTACATGAAGCATCAAACACCGGCCTCACCGCTGTACTCGATCCTTCCTTGAAAACTCCTCGGTGTGGTAAATAATACCCAACATCCTGAGAGCCCTCCTGACCAACTTCTTAGATTATCCCTTCCTGTTCCCAGTCCTGAAGCACCTGCTGGTACTTCTCAAATTTGTCTTCCTTGATCAAACTGTGTGTTACAGAAACCAGTCTTCTTAACGCAACTTCCTTGTTGCCTGACAATAACTGCTGATCTTCTTTCCACGGAAGTGCGACTTCATACCTTCTTTCCTCATTGATCTTATCATTTTCTTGGAAATGTTTCAATGTTGCAATTTCAATTTCCTTCTTCGATAGTGTTTCAGCAGGATCACCAATTCCAATGGTTTCCAGGTTCCACAGTTCACCCAAAGAAGCAGTTCTCATAAACAGAGAGTTCACCATGGGCACTGTGCTATCGTTTTCAGTTGTCTTCCAAAGCTGACCCATCACTGTCCAACCAAATGTAGTCCTAACAGCAACCAATCCAGGCTTCAACTTGATTGTGTCCCCAGTCAATAAACTACCCACAGTGTCTGCGCCGATTAGTAGTCCAATCTCCGATGGCTCTGGGCCAAAATCAGAGAGCCAGATTTTCTTTTCTCTGATCTCATCCATCCAAGGGCCCCGGTTTAACAGTGGGATTACACCACAAATTTCCTTTTGTCCCAACACCTTTATTTTTCGAGAAATTGAATGATGTAGGTCGTCTATATGTATCTCATATAGGTTATGATCATTGGCACTGATTGAAGCACCCCCAAAAATCCTGTGTTCAATTTTTTCAGTCTTTGATGGAATATATCCCATTTCCACAGCAATCTTCTCTAACAGATAGGATCTCTGCGAGCCTATATCTAACAACGCCCGTACAGTTTTTTCTCTCCCTTGATGAACCAACCTAACTACAAGAGTTTGCAGCAGTATTTCCGAAACATCACTAGTTTGTGTATTAAGGGTTGTAGTTGGGACACCAGGCAATTTTGAGCCCCTTTCCTGGTGCTTCTCCTCACCTTTATAATCCCCCCTATTTACATCTAATTTTGGGCACATAATAGCTTCATGTTTACTACTGCACACAAGACACTTCAGTTTCGTAATACAATTTGCAGCCCTATGTCCAACCTTCAGACACAAAAAACAAGCCTTGTTTTCAGACAGCCTTTTACGTTTGTCCCCTAAGTTCATTTCTTGAGCAAGATAACACCCCTTACTGTTGTGTGTTTTTTTACAGAAGACACACGTTAAACTGTTTCCTTCACCTTTACCAGCAAATAGAACACTAGCAGTTGCTAAACTACTCTCTTTCCATTCTTTAACTTTAGCACTCCTTGATTCACTAGAAACTCCAAAACCAGCTTGAGCAAATGTAATCCTCTCTTCACTCTCTACTTCACCCCTCAGAAAACCAAGTAATGCAGTCAGTTTGTCGGCATGTCTATTGTCTTGATCCCTCATAGCCGTTGACGAACTCCTCATCCAGACACGTAACACTTCCTCAGGCAAGCAGGATTCTACTAGAGGGAAAAGCATTGACCCGTACTTATCTCGGGTAACACCTATAGACTCCAGAGCTCTCAGTTGTGCTTCCAACTTGTCATATAGACTAGCAAGTTGAGTCTTCTTTCTTGTTTGAGAAACATTTTTCACTGCAAGACTTATGAGTTCCCTTACATAGAACTCAGTCAATAAATCCTCCCTTCCAAATCTACCCTGAAGAGATTCCACTGCTTTAGGGTAATTTTCAGCAGTAGGGGGGAAACTGGCAACTAATTCTCTAGCGCGACTATCAACTTTCGTGGATTGGATCAAGTATTGGAATTTGTCTTCGTCCTCAATTTCAGAGTCCTCATGAATGCGCCGAAATTGTCCCCAAAATTCCAACCAATTTTTAATCTCCCCATCGAATTTCATGAGTTCTATTTTAGGTAGTTTCAACTGAATTTTGCCTTTTGGTTTTATTCCCATCTGATAGGACTGATCTTGCTGACACCACTGCCAATACATTGGAATTAGCCTGCATACTTCTGTCTTGCATCATCCAATCTGTCTCTAAAACTGTCTACATATTCGTACTCACGGTCATACTCGTCCCCTTCCTTTTCCAGCAACATACTTAAAACTTTCTCGTCCAACGGTGCCAGCTAACCTCTCCAATTTGGTTGGCAAGGACTGTAAGGTGTCGTCGTCCACGCCGTCTTGAATTTCTTGATTTAAGTTTTGCAAAAACGCATTGTACGTCTTCGTAAAAGTCGCTCTTACCGGGTTCCGCGCTTTCATTAACTTCTCCATTTCCAATACGAATCCCAAGTCGTCTTAAGATTTCTGTCTGTAAAACCACGAAAGGATCTTGTTCTGTTATCTAATCTCTGTTCCTTTTTCATTTTTTGGACAGACTTGGGGTGCAAGGAGAGCACACCTTATTTCACAATGAAGAAAACTTCTGTCAAATAATCCTCAATAAAGATCAGGTCACATTATCAAGCTCGCATCGAGATGAACAAAGCGACAATCTGTATGAATTTACATGACACAATAGTCACAATAGATGTTTTATAGTGCTGTTAGTGTTTTTAATATTTTTATGTGGCAAAACTGCCCCATCAAGAAAAATGTCATATAGGAAATGGCATAATCAAACAGGCTTCCTCAAACTTGACACACCATTTATACAGAGTTATTTCACGGTGTTTTTAGTGTGTTTTAATGTGTTTTTATAGTGTTTTTAACATGTTTGTTTGCAGTGTATTTTTACATGGAAGAAACAGGACATAAGTTCACGGACATAAATAATGACGTCAAAATTTTGCATTACGCATCGAAGGGCAGCTATATGAATATTTTAGAAAATATTCATATCATTACTTATCAGAGGTCAAAGGAATGCAATAATCTAAACTAGGTTAATTTTGAAACGAATGAATTGTTAGATTTATTAGCAGATTATTTAAATAATAATAAAAAACGCAAACCACCTCCTCAACCCCCACCGCAATAGTTTTAATTCCAACATACATTCCTGACTCGATTTATTTTCATGACGCCACACCCAATTACCTTCCTGGGTGCTGGTTAGTTGTTTTCTCCGCTTTTGACAAGGTTATACGACACTTGTGTGCATTTCAGCAACCTACGTTGAAACTAGCAATGAGTAAATGTGTCAATGTGTCAATATTCATTACTTCAACTAAAAGTGTTTATTCCGTGAGTGACATTAATGTGTCGAATGACACAGGCCTAACAAAGGAAGAACAAGAGAAGAAATGTGAACTGTGTTTTTGTTATTTAGTGAGGTTATCGATGTTTTATGATGTTTAACACCAATAAGTGGGCTGAGGAAGAAAACATTGTGTGTTTTCGAAACATGTACCTATAGAATTTTTAAGTAAGTAAAAAGTATTGATTTGGCGAGAAATTTATGTTATACTTCATGTTTCCATTAGGGAGTCGAATAAAGCTGAGAGTATAAGGATCGATGCAAAGTATGAAACAACAAACAGAGTGCCAGGGGAAAGGTTTGCTTGGAGAGCTGCCATGTGAGGACCTACCCTAGGGCAGAACACTGATGATGATGATGATGAAAGACTTAATGAAGGATGGTGTAATATGTAACAATAAACAAAGGCAGTAAAGAAAAAATTGATTATGAATAATCTTACCATATGAATAAGTAATTCCTGCTGGGAACGTTCTCTGTCCTTTTCCTGGATTGTCACACACAGCCTCCTCTCTTCCTCTTTAGCAGCTAATGCACGCTCCAGGTTCAATTTATCCAAATCCTTCAGACGGATAACCTCTGTTAAATTTGACTTTTCATCTTCAAGCTGCAAAATTCCAAGCAAATCATTTTAAATGACAGATTATGTTATATTGTGTCACCCTCTCCCATTTCTCCTTTGAAGAATTATATCGTGGCTGCTGGGACTGCTGACTTATTCAAATATTTATCTTTTATAGCTACACCTGGCATGCATTGCAATGCCAATCAAAGACGGATAGAAAGAAAGGAAGATAATAATAATGTTATTAGTTTTACGTCCCGTTTAACAACTGCGGCTTTTAGAGATGCTGGGGTGATGGAATTTCAGCCCGAAGGGGATCTTTAATGTGCCAGTAAATCTACTGACACGGCCCCCTTGCATTGGCGCACCCTCAAATGCCGATTGGCTGCGCCAGGATTCAATCCTGCAATCTTGGTCACAGCAGGCGAGAACGTTACAGCTGAGCTCCGCAGCCAGCCCAAGGAAGATAGAAACTGAAGTGCCTTTGGATAAACAATATTCTTTGTTTTTCTGTCTGGTGTTCCGGTCCTTATACATTAGGCTGTGTTGAGACATTCATGTCAGGACATGTCATCTTGCAATGAATCAGCAAGCCTTTCTCACACCTTGCATTGTGGTGCCATAAGTATACAGATTGTGCAATTGGGTTACTGTGGGATTTAAGGCTTCCTGTTAAGTCCTTCACCCTTTTGTGTTACATAAATAATTTGCAGCCAGAAACCTTCCCTGGAGTGCATACAAGAACTCACCCAAATGTCATCGCAATCGGATAAATGGTATATCAACTCATAGGGGACATACAGACGGACAAACTATCATGTAACACTGATTTTTATATACCGTATATAGATTTAAAAAAAAAACAGATTAATAAAATACAAGTGCATGGTTATTGAGCTGCATTCACTTTGGCTCACAAAGTGATCAAAGTGTCCAGTTGAGAATTATCAGCATGTAAAAGGAACATTCCAGGCAACAGTTTTTAATGAAAAGTACAAGATCATGAAACAAGTTTTCTTCACAGTTCACAGAGCAAGATAAAATATGTGGTTTCTTCCAATAAGATGGGTTTGTCTCACACACAGCATGGATTTGAATTAAGTGCGATGTTTTTGGGGATCCCATTATTAGTAAAGATTTGTAGCTAATGTCCTCCCCTGATTTAATGCCCTGTAACTTTTACTAGTAGGAAACTTTTAAATACTAAGTTTACTAAAGTAACCATAACTCAATCCATGAGCTGAAGGATGTAACTAGCCAGGCAATTTGCTGTTGCACCAATTCCACCTCTGGAGAGATGTTGAGCTATGTCATCTGGATAGCTGTCCATACTCCTGATATTTGTAGGTGCAGGATCATGGGTTCAAACAGGCTTCTCCACCATAGCCCATGAATTGGGTTCATGTCAGGTGAATGTGGTTACCGTTCGTCAAAACTGGTCTCAAACCAATTCTAAACAATTTGGGGCCAGCATGTTCCATTTTTAACAATTTGGGGCCAGCATATTCCATTGTTATAATGGTACTGTACATGAGGGCTATGAAGGGTTGCAAGTGATCACTAAGCAATTCGACGTAGTAGTCACTAGCCAACGGCATATTCTGGAGGACCAGCAAATTCAACCTGAGTCATCTATTACCACCGGCTTGCACAGAGCATTATTGACAACTGGTGTCCATGCCCTAAAGACGTCTGTGGAATTGGTACCATGACACTTGTTGTCATCTTGTGGGATGCAATGAGGGATTTCACAATCCACATTGTATAGCACCAGAAAGAGAGAGGAAAAAATCATTATACTAACCCATTCATTTAAAATCATCCGACATGTGACTTTAGAGAACAATGCTACTTGCTGGACTCCACTTCTCAGATCACTATGTTAAGCATAACTTAGCAGTGTTCGTGAACACTACAATAAAAGTTTCTACTTGTTCAGACTTCTCAATCTATGTAGCCCTGTTGGACTCATCATTTTAAGGGGGTATAAAATAATTGATTGAATTTTGATTAAAGAATAGTTGACGTTCATATCAGTACTGACAGTCAGCTTTGTACGGAATAGGTAGAATTTCCTTGGAAACATTGACCATCCACCTTAATATGTATCTGTCACAATTTATGCACAATCTGAAAATTTCCAGATGATAAGAAATATGCATCATAAATCAAAGGAAACTTTCATGTGTAGTGGGGTAGGATCCTAGTCTACTTACTTTGCGACAAACTTCATTCAAATGACGTAATTCCTGCTCAAGGTTGCCCAGGCGTAAACGATAATGTTGTGTTTCTTCAAGGCAACGCGTGTACATATCCTCCAATCGAGTGAGTTGTGACTGCAACAATGTTATCACCTCATCGCGGCTCCTAGCGGCTTCATGAGCATCTGCAAGCTCATACTTGAGCTTCTCAGCATGCTCGCCCAACAGTGCTGCTGTTTCTTCCAGCCGCCCACGTTCAGCAGTAGCTGCACGCAGGTGTTCTTTGAGTAGTGAGTGGTGACCCTGGAAACAATAGTACAGAGCATCCAGCACTCAAGTGACAACTTGCCTAAAACATACATGGTCCATGTGATAGTCAAACCTAAGAATTTGGTTTGAGTATGTCCATTCTTAGAAAAGGGATGGTCTATCAACATACAATTTCCAGTATGAATATCTTTTACAATTATCATTTTTCCATATTGATATAACAATTAATCAAGAACAATAATCCATTTTTCAATGTTCTTGATTAATACAATTTCCTCATAGATTGTTTGATCTAATATATACACTAAGAATAATTCTAGAGCAAAGTAATGAATGGCAGGTAACATTGTACTTGACGTTTATAGATTTCGAAAGTGCATTTGATTCAGTAAACAGGACTGTAATGTGGTACACCTTGATGAGATATGGAATATCACATAAAATCTTGAATCTTATGAAGGAAATGTATGAAGGATACAGGTGTAATGTAGTACATGAGGGGAAGCTCACAAACTCTGTGAATGTCACAAGTGGAGTTTGCCAGGAATGCGTTCTGTCACCAAAACTCTTTTTAGTGGTACTCGATAATGTTATGAGGAAAATGTTGGGTAGGATAAAAAGAGGAATACAATGGGGAATGGGGGAAAGACTGGAAGATCTAGAGTTTGCAGATGATATTTGTTTTTTGTCTTCAAGATTTAGTGACATGAAACACAAGCTAGAAGGATTATGAAAGGAAGCAGAGGCTGCAGGACTCAACATAAATGTTGATAAGATCAAGGAAATGAGAGTAAATGCCAAAATTGAAGAAAGGTTGATTGTGGCAGGAGAAGAGATTGAGGAGGTTAAAACATTTCCTTATTTGGGAAATGTAGTGACAAGAGAAGGAGCAGAAGAAGATGTGAAAGCGAGAATAAGGAAAGCAAATGTAGCATTTATGCAGCTGTATGCGGTGTGGAAGAATAAAAAGATTGCTAAGAAGACGAAAATTAAAATTTTCAACACAAATGTTAAGTCAGTCCTTCTATATGCTTGTGGAACTTGACAGGTTACACGAACTATCACTAATCTTCTGCAAACATTTATAAACCGTTGTTTAAGACGCATCATAAACATCAGATGGCCGGAAATAATATCCAACGAAGAACTATGGAGAATAATAAATCAAGTTCCAGTTGAAGTGGAAATCAAGAGGAGGAAATGGAAATGGATAGGTCATACTTTGAGGAAGCCAGTAGGATCTGTAGAAAGAACAGTATTGGAATGGAATCCGCAAGGTGCACGGAGGAGAGGTCATCCTAGGAAGACCTGGAGGAGGATTGTAGAGGAGGAGGCACTTGAAATTGGGAAGACCTGGAAGGAAGTTAAAGCATTGGCAAGTCGACGACCGCAATGGAGACGTTTCACGGATGCCCTATGTTCCAGTGGGAACAAGAGGAATTAAGTCAAGTAAGTCATAGATTGTTACATATTTCTGTGTGAATACAAGTCTATGAGAGCGAACAAGTTGCCTCCATGATTCCTTACTTGCAGGACCACACTGTGGCCCCGTGTGCTTCTACACCTTGAAATCATAAAACTCCTATTCTAACTGCCATTACCCCTTTTACAGGTGAGTTTATTAGTCCCCTAAGTAGTTTCTACTCATCCATTCACTTCATAACCCCCACTACCATGCCACTAAACTATATCTAGTGTTTTCCTGAAACATTTTCTCAGGGTGGAAGGGTCCACCCATTGTCAGTGGAGAGCCTTAATATTTTTGTCTCCTTTCCATAACAACACAGAGCTCTACTAACCTGCAGTATTATTTTGTCACAGAACAAAGCAATGATATATGTGATAAGCTGTATGACCCTTTATTAATTGTGTGCAAGCTGGTATAGGCTACTTTAGTATATTTCATGGTATACTAAAAAGGGAAGTTTGTAATTTTACGTGACCATTAATCTCGCGATCATGAGCCATGGGATCTCCTATTTATGTGGGATCCGAACCACAGGACATGGCATTTCACTCTGAAAATTTCAGATGCATTGACCGGGAATTGAACCCGGTCCGCTGTGGTGAGTGGCCAACAGCTTGACATCTGCGCCACCACGCCCCTTCATGGTATACTATATTATTAGATTCTAGTTAAAATTATGTTCTCTTAACATATTTTAATGCAACTGAGAATGCTCCAAATACATTGGTACTGAAGCAGTTTGATGTTACTCCCATCAACATTTAGTCAAAGCTTAGAAGATATAAGAAGTAGGTTGGCTCAGGTAAGGAAAGCATTTCTACAGAAAAGAAATCTGTTGACATCAAATATAGATTTAGGTATCAGAAAGTAATTTTTGAAAGCTTTTGTCTGGAGCGTGGCACTCTATGGAAGGAAAAAAGGAATATTGTAGTTTTACGTGACCGTGAATCTTGTGATTATGAGCCACGGGACCTCCTTTTTACGTGGAATCCGAACCACAGGACATGGCATTTCACTTCGGAAATCTCACATGCATAGACCGGGAATCGAACCCGGACCGCCTTGGTGAGAGGCATACAGCTAGACCGCTGAGCCACCACGCCCCCCACTCTCTATGGAAGTGAAACTTGGGCTGTTGGTGCAGTAGAAAAGAGAAAAATAGAAGCATTTGAAATGTGGTGTTGTAAGATAATGATGAAGAACAGATGGGTAGATAGAGTAACAAATGAAGAGGTATTAAGACGAGTGGGACAGGAGAGATGTTGATAGGTTGGTAGAATACGTACTAAGACAGTTATGGAAGAAACGGTAACTGTAGGGTTAGACCAAGGTTAGAATATGTTAAACAGATTCAGGTTCACTGAATCACTGCACTGATATTTTTGTGCTTGTGTTTATGCGTGCAGCAAGCATTTCTTATCCCAGCCCAGCTGCCAGATAATATACAGCTCGGGGATTCACCAAATTGCATCATCCCTGGGTCACATTACCATACGCAATATTCTATCAGAGAGTTGCATCATCACGTGCAACATGAATCCCACTGTAAGTAGGTGGCGATACATTAGTACAATTAGTACAAAGAAACAGGAAAAATATTTTTACATTGCACAATTTGCCAGGGAATGCACTTGTGTAAAATATAAACAGAGTTTATTAGAATATACAGTAGAAGAAGAAAATTGTCAATTGTTGATGACTCCCGATAGATTATACTCTTTGTTCAGACAACAATGACTGCAGTATACACAGTGAACAGAAAATTAAATTTTGTGTTACCAATCTATTTATCTATGGACTGAGGAGAGAGGCTGAGGTTAATTTTAGGGAAATTCAAGTCCCCAAACTGCTGTTAACACTGCTTCTAAATGGAAAGATTTCACATGAATATTGAAAATGTTAGCACCAACCTTGACAGTGTGCTGTGGAGTGACATCATTGTGTGAAGCACCACTCTCACCATCACTTGGAGAATCTCTGTGCAGTTCCAACGATTTCTGGTCTGCAATGTCAGCAACCAAAAAATAAATTAATAGATTCCTAGCTTTAGGTATATACCATAAAATAAAGTAATGGATGGCAGGCAGAGTGATACAAAACTAGAATTTGACATAATGAAACCAAAATAGATATGATTTTAAAAGAATTAATCTACATTAAAATTGCTACCGTATCAGAATCTATAAGTATTTTTCATTTAATGCCTGACATTTTAAAGAAAATAACTTGGAATAAGTTTAGGAGTATTGAAATGAATGTAAAATATTACATTAAGTAAAGATGAGGGAATATTTACCTTCAGGACATTCTAATGATACTGATGATGGATGACTTACGGGTGCAGCATCATCCCCCAATAACTCAAGGCAACTGGAACAACAATATTACAAATATGTGGGCAATTTTTGAAAGCAGTATACTATTCAAAACAAATATTCTATCAGATTTTCATAGGAAATTAAACAGAACATAAAATGGCATCTTGATTGATGTTTAATGTGAAATCTTATTTTAGATTAAATGCAGAATAGCAGTCTATATTCCATCCCATTAGGTAAGCTTAGTTGATTGGCAGACTTAACTATGTTAACTTTTGTTTTCCAATACAACGAAAATAAAGATGATGATGATGATAATTGTTGTTTTAAGGGGCCTAACATCGAGGTTATCGGCCCCTCGAAAATAAAGAGACCACATAGCAGTATAGAGAATGTCATAGCCACATAGTAAGCCTACCGGCAAAACTGAGAAGAGGTGGGTTCGATATTCACCTCAGTCATCCTAGAAGTGGTTTCGTACTTATACCTCAGACAAATAACAGGATGACCCCTAACTTAAGGTCACAGCTGCCTCCTTCCCTATCCTTACCACAATTACAAATACATACAGTAATAAAAGACATCACAATAACACAGGTTATAAGGCAGGTAATATATACCTACACACCCCAATTTCATGTGGTTGAAAATATCACGATATCCAAGGCTCTAAATGAAACAACAACAACAAACATCAATATAATAGATAGAGAAGAAAAGGTACTAAGGGGGATGGAAACCATATACTATACAAGTTGGTTCAGTAGTTTTTGTGTTTGGTGGTGGTGATGGTAATTTCATTTATACCTCAATACAGAAAAATCAGAAAATTTGTCATATAATAATCAGTGTACTGACATGTAATCTGAACAACCTTATTTATGTGAATGAAGCCCACTAAGCTACTGTTACATGAAATAGTGCAAACCTTAATCACCAATAATCACTTGTAAATTCTCAAGATGCCACATAAACAATGTTTTAGTTCAAACTTACAGCATTAATGTGGTTGCCATATTATTATCATTGCTCATCATAATTTACTATTGCGATGTAGCAGGTGAACACATGGAAACAGAGCAGGCATCTTCTAACAATAAAAAAATAACAATAAGCTTTTCATACTTAATTATTTCACTTTCTGATTGATACTTCACTTTACAAGGGAAATAAAAATCTAGGTCATGGGTACAATAGGCAGTCGACATTGTGTTGTACAGGGAATTTTCACATTTCTAACATGGTGTCTTACTTCCTTTTCCTCTTTGAGAGTACTGTACTGTAATTAGGCAAGCTTCTAACACTAAGGTACCAATGCATATCAAATACATAATACACCTCTCCTTAAGACTGCACCCCAAGTTTATAATACAACTTTTCAGTCAGCCAACACAATGTAATCCCAAATATTGGGACATTTCCAAACATATATATATATATTTATTTTAATCACATGTAATTTTCTTTTCTTTTAAGGTTATTTTTCGCATAATCAAATTTAACCCTCAATTGGTATCATAGTGTCCGTCAGACATCAGATATTTCCTATTATATTAAGCGATCCTTTCGTAAAATGTTTATTTAGCTGATTTTCTTTAAACATATGTTTTCAGCATACTATAGCAAAGCTTTGAAGAAAAAATTACAACCCTTTGAGGAGGTACCAAATTACTAGAATTATGCTCCAAAAGAAGGTGTGATTAATTTTCCCAAAACCCTAAGGAAAATATTTTTATGACTACTGTTTCTCTGCTAAGGCAGTCTTTCATATGGATCCTAGAATAAGAAATAAAACAATATACAGGAAAACTAAAAACAACAAGTAGTTCCGTGAAGAACTATACAGCCTATTTTCATATATCCTACTCATGTTAATTGCCTCTATCAACATACAAAATTTAAGTTTGAAGGTTGTGATAGATTCGTAGATATTGTGAACCGTCTAAATATTTCAGATGGTCGCCAGGTTTGTACATGTGGTATTCAAACTTCAATCGCATGATTAGAACACAAGAAGTAAAAACGAGATTTAAAAATTTCACACAGCTGCCATCTTGTGGTTATGGAAACAATTGAAATAAAATAGATGCCAGTGGATTCACATCTGTATAAGCATACAACGTGCAAAGTTTCACTGCACTCGGATGGTTAAATCGCGAGAAACGTCCATTTAAATATTTATAGATCGCGTCGCCGCCACGTTTGATTTGTGCTCACCAGGTTACTGAAAGTCCTATAGGTGAACTTATGTTGATAGCTTCTATGAACAAAAAAAAATTCAGCTTGATTGCTGAAAACGATTCGTAGATATTGACAGCCATCTAAATATTTCCGATGCTCGCCTTTTTGGATTGTTATATGTATAGGCCATAGAGTTATGTACCATTAAAGGAAAATTATTGCGTAGGTTCATTACTCAAACTTTCACTTCGATCGCTTGATTACGACTCAAGAAATAAAAACTTAATTTTAAAATTTCGCACAGCCGCCATCTTGAGGTTATGTAAACAATTGGACTAAATTAGATGCCAGTGAATTACACTATGTATAATTATTTACTGTACCACATTTCACTGCGCTCAGAGAGTTAAATCACAAGAAAAGTCTATTAAAATGTTTCAAATTCGCTTGCCCGCAATGTTCCTTTTTTTACTTTGCAGGTTTATGAAAGTTACGTAGATAAACTTGTACCAGTGCCCTTTATTAGCGCACAAAATTTCAGGGTAATGTCTGTAATAGTTTCGGAGATATGGAATGCCAGTGAAATATTTCGCACAGCCGCCATTTTGAGGTTATGTAAACAATTGAACTAAATTAGACGCCAGTGCATTACAATGTGTATAAACATTTGCTGTACCAAGTTTCATTACGTTTGGATGGTTAAATCACGAGAAAAGTCTATTTAAAAGTCTCCACTTCGCTTGGCCGCCATGTTGGTTTTGTAGTTACCAGGTTTTTGAAAGTATCATAGGCGAACTTCTAGTTGTGCCCTTTATCACCGTACACAATTTCAGCGTGATATCGGTAATAGTTTCGGAGATACTGAATGCTGGTGAGAAATTTCGCACAGCCGCCATGTTGGATTGGTGAAACACAATAAAATTTTAAGGGCACGGTCGAGGTCACCCAGAATGGTGCTTTGAACTTACCGAGTTTCATTGAAATCGCTAGAGCCGTTTAGAAGTTATTAGTGGGAGACACACAGACAAAAGGTGATCTCATAAGCCTATTTTTTTTTTTTTTTTTTAAATGAAAATAGGCTAAAAATAGATATTTTGATATCAAAAATCCATGAACACACAAGTTACCTTATTCCAAGGTATGCCACTTATATTTACATGTAAATAACTAAAACTTCAAAAGCTGTTTTTGTCCAAATGTGAGTAATAATTTCACTTAGGAAACTATGAAGAAATTAACAGACAATGATAGGTCCTTTCATAATCTGGATCACTTCATTTATATCGAAAGCAGTGGCTACGCTGGCTAAAGGGCAGCTTTAGGTCATTGGGCCAAGCTCTCTGCTGACTCGGTAGACGCGTGGGTTCGGCCTCACCGTCGGCCGTCCTTGAAATGGTTTTCCGTGGTTTCCCACTTCCAACATCAGGCAAATGCTGGGACGGTACCTTCTGACAGGCCACGGCCGCTTCCTTCCACATCCTTCAACAGTTTAATTCAGCTTCATCCATTCCATCTCTCATCCCTATGCGCAGGTCACCCACGGGCATCGACTAGAAAGACCTGCACTCGGCCTCTCAGGAGGCCACACGACCAAAAGAAAAGAAACTTTATTTAACATCAGTTCCTAATTAGTTTCAAAATTTATTCGACTTTCTCTTAGATGGAACTGGCTGTGGCTCCAAATTATAGTAATTAATTGCAAAGCAGGGCCAGTAACGAAACGTTATACTGTATTACACCACAATAAATTCAGAACAATAAAATTAATGCACGAACGATAGTCACTGAACTGGCCACCACAAGGGACAAACCATCTGACTTAAAGTTACACAAAAAGACAAAGCATTAGGGCCCTGGAAGGAGAAGGTATGGTCTTGAGAAACATAAGTAGCCATCTCACAGACATATGATACTAACTGAGGGTTAAAGGTAACACCTGTTAATACTATTAAGGTATGTTATTTCTAATGTACCATGTTTTCGACCCACATTAGTGTCATCTTCAGCATGGGTTGTTCTTCCTCTAATTTTACTTTCGTAGGTTATAAAACGAAAAACATAATATATCAAATGAAAGATATGCTCTAACAATGACACTATGAAATTACAATACTATTAAAATGGATGTCCTTACAATATTAATTTAAGAGAGGTGTTGTTCATGTATTACATTCTTGATTTTCCATGTGATGTCTATTGAAATACATTGTGAAGTGATCTTAGTTCAAAGTCTATTCAACAGTCTATTTAATAGCTTTTGTGTTAATTCGATAGTCTACCCAATGGGGGTATCATTAAAACTTGAATATCATTAACTCATGTTATAAAGCACAACTAGTGTGAAATTTGATGAGAGATAAGTATCATATAAAAGACCCCGCTAGCAAAAATCATAAGAATATCACACTAAATATAGCATGCAGTGGCCATCCTGAAATTACTAATATATAACACTATATATTAACTAAAATCAATATTGAACTAAATTTGTACTTTTTAAATGAACAGCCTTGTCATACATTCTCGAAGCTGGCTGAGTGTACTCTAAAAATGTTCGATAAAATTCCGTTATTGCATCGCGAGGAATTGGTTCAAACATTAGAAAAGTACGTCCATCCACCATCCTGAATTTATGGAATCATTATTCTTGTGCCTTCAGCAGAGAATGCCTCTCATGTAAGCCTGTTTCGTCATTGTAACTGGATTATTGATATTAAAGTCTTATATTTTCAAATGAAACTTTGTAAGAAAAAAAAGGAAGCTTGTAGTTTAACGTGACCGTTAATCTTGAGATCATGAGCCACGGGTCCTCCTTTTTACGTGGAATCCGAACCACAGGACATGGCATTTCACTTCGAAAATCTCACATGCATTGACCGGGAATCGAACCCGGACCGCCTTGGTGAGAGGCATACAGCTAGACTGCTGAGCCACCACGCCCCCTAAACTTTGTAAGAGAGATTGATCATATAAGAGACCTCGCTAGCATTAGTCATTAATACTAACACCCAAAATATAGCATGCAGCCGCTATTTCGACTTTAATACTGATAATCCACTATCTATTACAGTAAGAATGACGAAATGCCACATGCATGTAGACTCACATAAGGTGTTCTCTGCTGAAGGCACAAGATCAACAATTCCATACATTCAGGATGGTGGATGGACGTACTTTCCTAATGCTAGAATCAATTCTTCGAGATGCAATATCAGAATTACATTGAAACTTAGTAAATGAGGAATCTTATATAGGGTGCAACTCTTAACGTTCATAAGAGTTTAGTGCTTTTCAGTCGGTCAACACGAATGTACCCAAAAGAGCTCATGTGATTTATTTCAGGATTAGGGCATAATCCAGCTATTTTGGGTACATTTGTGTTGACCGACCGAAAAGCACTAAACTCTTGTTATGAAAGCCGCATGGGCTTTCATATTGCCGTGGTATGTTTTTTCGAGATCTAGGAAACTAAGCGTCGCCGAGGGTTCAAACCTCTACCAATCGAATTGGAGTCGAAAAAAAAAATTTCAAAAAAAGTCTGTATGTATGTATGTATGTGACGTTTTTGCGTTTCGCAAAGTACAGGTCGCAATTTCAAAGATATAGAGCTGAAATTTGGTACGGTGAAAGAGATTGGGCCAGTGACGAACCCTATTGTTGGGCGTTAAAATCGGTGCAGGGCCGGACCTTTTTTTGGGGCCCTGAATTTCATCCTATTTTTTTGAATCGATATATCTCGGAAACGGTTGGTCGTATCGAAAAACGTTAAATATATAGGTGTAAGATCTCCGCGGAATGCAACTTTTTTCCTCATAACGATTTTTTGATATCTCTCACCGTTTTCTTTTTTTGGGGCCCTGAAAATGACCATTGTGCGTGACATTTTTGCGTTTAGCAATGTCCTGGTCGCAATTTTCAAGATATCCAGCTGAAATTTGGTACGGTGAAAGAGTTAGTGCCTATGACGAACTCTATTGTTGGGCGTTAAAATCGGTGCAGGGCCGGATCTTTTTTGGGGGCCCTGAATTTCAAACCTTTTTTTGGAATCGATATATCTCGGAAACGGTTGGTCGTATCAAAAAACGTTAAATGTACATGTGTAAGATCTCCGCGGTAAGCAACTTTTTTACTCAGAGCGATTTTTTGATATATCTCACCGTTTTCTTTTTTTTGGGGCCCTGAAAAAGTCCATTGTTTGTGACATTTTTGGTTTGAGCGAAGTACAGGTCGCAATTTTCATGATATCGAGCTGAAATTTGGAGCGGTGAAAGAGTTAGACCCTGTGAGGAAACCTGTTGTCGGGCGTTAAAAACGGTGAAGGGCCCGATCTTTTTTGGGGGCCCTGAATTTCAAACATTTTTTTGGAATCGATATATCTCGGAAACGGTTGGTCGTATCGTCAAACGTTAAATGTACAGGTGTAAGATCTCCGTGGTATGCAAATTTTTTACTCAAAACGATTTTTTGATATCTCTGACCGTTTTCGTTTTTGGGGCCCTGAAGATGTCCATTGTGCGTGACATTTTTGGGCTTAGCGAAGTACAGGTCGCAATTTTCAAGATATCGAACTGAAATTTGGTGCGGTGAAAGAGTTAGACTCTGTGAGGAAACCAATTGTCGGGCGTTAAAAACGGTGCAGGGCCGGATCTTTTTTGGGGGCCCTGAATTTCAAACTTTTTTTTGGAATCGATATATCTCGGAAACGGTTGGTCGTATCGAAAAACGTTAAATGTACAGGTGTAAGATCTCCGTGGTATGCAACTTTTTTACTCAATACGATTTTTGATATCTCTCACCGTTTTCTTTTTTTGGGGCCTTGAAACTGTCCATTGTGCGTCACATTTTTGGGTTTAGCAAAGTACAGGTCGCAATATTCAAGATATCGAGTTGAAATGTGGTACGGGGAAAGAAATCGGCCCTGTGAAGAACACTGTTTTCGGGCGTTAAATTCGGTGCAAGGCCGGACATTTTTTGGGGCCCTGAAATTCATCCCTTTTTTTCACCCCTTAGGATGTTTTGATATCTCTCACCGTTTTCCTTTTCTGGAGTCCTGAAAGTCTTCCTTTTTTTTTTCAACCGTTATATCTGGGAAACGGTTGGCCGTGTCTAACAAAGTTAAATCTACAGGTGTAACATCTCAGTGATTAGCAACTTTTTCAACCCGTATGATTTTTTGATATCTCTCACCGTTTTCATTTTCTGGGGCCCAGAATTTCTTCCTTTCTTTTCGAACCGTTATATTTGGGAAACGGTTGGCCGTATCGAACAAAGTTAAATCTACAGATATAAGACCTCAGTGATTAGCAACTTTTTTAACTCTTATGAATTTTTGATATCCCTCACCATTTTCTTTTTTTGGGGCCGTGAATTTCATTCTTTTCTTCGAATCGTTATATCTCGGAAACCGTCGATCCTATCGAAAAAGTTAAATCTACAGGTGTAAGATCTCAGTGATTAGCAACTTTTCTACCCCTTATCATATTATTATATCTCTCACCGTTTTGATGTTATTAAATGTTTTTGGTTTTTGAAAAAAAAAAATGGGGCCCAAATGAATATAATAATTGGTAAAAATTCAACTGATGTTCTATTTGAATTCTACGGTAAATTATCTATAATAACCCGTTTTAACCTTTTCAATAAGTTGAATCATGTATTTACAGCAGTAAGATATTTCCCATCTCCGAGGACGTCCGGCTTTCATAACCATGTGATGGTGTCAGCATTGCCTAGAATAACATTTTATAATTTTACTACATTTCCTCGCAATCGGGTCGAAGGTCCGAAATGCAATTCCGCAGGCCTTGCCGCCAACGAAGTTGTTGTTTGAGATTATTACCCGTCTTGCTCGCCGCTATGTATAATAGCCGCACCGTCTCATCCCAAGCAGGTCGTGTGGCGTGGACTCCTACTTGTTATGAAAGCCGGATCTAGATCCTATAGGCTTTCATATAGCCGTGGTAGGATTTTTCGAGATCTCGGAAACTAAGCGCCGCCCAGTGTTCAAACCTATTCCAATCGAATCAGAGTCGAAAAAAAAATAATTCAAAAAAAGTCTGTATGTACGTACGTATGTACGTGACGTTTTTGCGTTTAGCAAAGTACAGGTCGCAATTTTCAAGATATCGAGCTGAAATTTGGTACGGTGAAAGACTGGGGGCCTGTGAGGAACCCTATTGTTGGGCGTTAAAAACGGCGCAGGGCCGGATCTTTTTGTGGGGCCCTGAATTTCGTCCCTTATATTGGAATCAATATATCTCGGAAACGGCTGGTCGTATCGAAAAACGTTAAATGTACAGGTGTAAGATCTCCGCAGTATGCAACTTTTTTACTCATAACGATTTTTTGATATCTCTCACCGTTTTCTTTTTTTGGGGCCCTGAAAATGTCCATTGTGCGTGACATTTTTGCGTTTAGCTAAGTACTGGTCGCAATTTTCAAGATATTAAGCTGAAACTTGGTACGGTGAAAGAGTTAGTGACTGTGACGAATCCTATTGTTGGGCGTTAAAATCGGTGCAGGGCCGGATCTTTTTTGGGGGCCCTGAATTTCAAACTTTTTTTGGAATCGATATATCTCGGAAACGGTTGATCGTATCGAAAAACATTAAATGTACAGGTGTAAGATCTCCGCGGTATGCAACGTTTTTACTCAAAACGATTTTTTGACATCTCTCACCGTTTTCTTTTTTTGGGGCCCTGAAAATGTCCATTATGCGTGACATTTTTGCGTTTAGCTAAGTACAGGTCGCAATTTTCAAGATATCGAGCTGAAATTTGGTACGGTGAAAGAGTTGGGGCCTGTGACGAACCCTATTGTTGGGCGTTAAAATCGGTGTAGGGCCGGACCTTTTTTTGGGGCCCTGAATGTCATCCTATTTTTTTGAATCGATATATCTCGGAAACGGTTGGTCGCATCGAAAAAAGTTAAAAGTACAGGTGTAAGACCTCCGCGGTATGCAACTTTTTTACTCAAAACTATTTTTTGATATCTATCACCGTTTTCTTTTTTTGGGGCCCTGAAAATGTCCATTGTGCGTGACTTTTTTGCGTTTAGCTAAGTACTGGTCGCAATTTTCAAGATATTAAGCTGAAACTTGGTACGGTGAAAGAGTTAGTGACTGTGACGAGCCCTATTGTTGGGCGTTAAAATCGGTGCAGGGCCGGATCTTTTTTGGGGGCCCTGAATTTCAAACTTTTTCTTGGAATCGATATATCTCGGAAACGGTTGATCGTATCGAAAAACATTAAATGTACAGGTGTAAGATCTCCGCGGTATGCAACTTTTTTACTCAAAACTATTTTTTGATATCTATCACCGTTTTCTTTTTTTGGGGCCTTGAAAATGTCCATTGTGCGTGACATTTTTGCGTTTAGCTAAGTACTGGTCGCAATTTTTAAGATATTAAGCTGAAATTTGGTACGGTGAAAGAGTTAGTGACTGTGACGAATCCTATTGTTGGGCGTTAAAATCGGTGCAGGGCCGGACCTTTTTTTGGGGCCCTGAATTTCATCCTATTTTTTTGGAATCGATATATCTCGGAAACGGTTGATCGTATCGAAAAATGTTAAATGTATAGGTGTAAGATCTCCGCAGTATGCAACTTTTTTACTCAAAACGATTTTTTGATATCTCTCACCGTTTTTTTGGGGGGGGCCCTGAAAATATCCATTGTGTGTGACATTTTTGCGTTTAGCTAAGTACTGGTCGCCATTTTCAAGATATTAAGCTGAAATTTGGTACGGTGAAGGAGTTAGTGACTGTGACGAATCCTATTGTTGGGCGTTAAAATCGGTGCAGTGCCGGATCTTTTTTGGGGGCCCTGAATTTCAAACTAATTTTTAGAATCGATATATCTCGGAAACGGTTGGTCGTATCGAAAAATGTTAAATGTACAGGTGTAAGATCTCTGCGGTATGCAACTTTTTTACTCAAAACGATTTTTTGATATCTCTCACCGTTTTCTTTTTTTTAGGGCCCTGAAAATGTCCATTGTGCGTGACATTTTTGCGTTTAGCTAAGTACTGGTCGCCATTTTCAAGATATTGTACCCGATACCTAGTTGAGGCTATCGGCTACGCCAGCTGACATTAAGCCGTAGTTGAGATTTATGGGAAAAGTTGTAAAGATAGCGCTCAGATCGAGTCGAGAGGAATGTTAGGAAATGACGTAGAAGGCCAAGGATTAAGATGGCACTGCCAGTCAAGCAGATGGAATTATGGGAGGAATATTGAAGTTTTATTAAGATCTATATGGAACAGTATATTTAATCATCTCAGAAGAGAAGAAATAACAAGCATTATATATGGTGATAACTTGAAGAAAGACAGATAATCCCTTAAGTTATTGTATAACTTAATAGCCGAGATTATGGTGGTCGAGATTATACTTGTGACGCATGACCACAGAAGGTGGGGGAGCATCACGTGACAGCGCCAGGTAGGAGCTCCTCAACGCAGTCTAGAGACATCAGTCGAGTTCAGTCAGCAGGGCTGAGTAGAACACATGCGCAGAGAATACGGCAAAGTTGAGCGGTGCACAGCACTTGTTACGTGGCGTGAAAGCGACAGTATTACTTCACCAAGCAGAGAGCGGAAAGTAGGTCAGTGAGTCAAGGCAAGCAACGCACGATAGGCGATGCGAGGACCGGTTACGAGGCAAGCTGTACGGGCCGTGTAAGCAGGAGAAGAGCCGGGGTTCAGAACAGCATTATAATACGAGATTGAGAACTTTATTTCGAGCTGATTTTGTAACGCAGAACAGTACAGCAAAGCGGTATGGCGAGGCCGGCTTTAAGCGTCGATCATTCTGGAACAGTGCAGTAGAGCCGAGCGTGCTAGTTCCGACTTTTATACGCAGGCAACATTAAAGAAGCTGAACTTCATTTCAACATTCAGTTACAACGTTACGAATATGGGACTTGTATTCAGTAATAAAATTGTGCAGGCAGATAGTTATAATATACTGCAATTGTGAACTTCAAATGAACTTAGATATTCAAATGACATTACGACTATGCATTTCATAACGGAATATTTGGAGCGACCATGGGGTCAAGCCAGCATTGACGCTTTTAAGGCAAACGAAATGTTACAAATATATGCACTTATGAACATTGGCGCGTGCATTAATACAATTCTTTTTCATGAATTATAAAATATCGAGTACGAACACAGCTACAGGGTGTTTCAAAAACTTATACACTCTCATAAATAAAATTTATTTTCTGCAAGTGAGACTTAACCGCTGTGGAGATTGAACTTTTAACAAGCAAACCGAACATTGTATGGGACAGTGGCGTAACACAGAAGAAGAATATGGAGTACGCTGCTTTTATGAACTTTTACGTAAGAATTTGGACAGTATCCGTTATGGATAACATGCAGTTCATCATGTCGGAGTAAACGAAGACAGAGACGCGATGGCACCACAGAGCGATGGATTCGGTTCCTGAAGAAGAGGAGGCCTAACAGCTGATTCACTTGGGATATGAAGGCGATCGTTATTGCGTGGGTGATACGATATTCACGTCGATCTCTCGAGAAATTTATTACACACAAGGATAATCGACGATCTTGGAAATATATTAACAGCTGATATGAGAAGGTACTGTAAGAGTTATGACTTTCTGATATGATATTTTCATGAACACTGGGCATACTTGTATATATTTTTCTAGTAGGAGTTCTACGATTATTTAGACATGGCTTAGACATTATGTGCTCCAAATTTTGCTAGAATATGGCGTTACCATATGATATGGCAGGCACCATTATACGAAATTATCACCACTGGTTGGCTTTACTAAGCAGATGTTTGGTCTTTTAGACATTTTCCAGTAAGGATAGTTTTCTTGGATAGTTATTTTTTTGTGGCGAGTATTTCGAACTCGTGATCTGCAATTGGATTATTTAAATCACTTCGTCAGTTCATTGCATACTAGCGAGTGTGTATTATTCATCAGTAGGGATTTTTTCCATTGGATTGTTTGGAGATATTAAGATGTTATTCACTCAAGTGAATGAATATCGCTTTTATGTGACAACTAGAGACTTGTTGATTCCAATCTGGTACATTCACTCATTAGACGACGAGATGGGGCCTTTCGCTTTAGGCGATTGCGTGGTGGTACACATCTTTACCCATCGTTCAGGGCATTATCATGTTAGACTACGGGGCAAGGCCTTTCGTATTTATACGATTGCGTGGTGGTACTCATCTTTACTTGCCATTGAGGAACTCATTTTTATCATCCGAGTGTACTTGAGATTGTAAGAGGATCAAACAAGAAACTACTAGTCACATATCAGTCGAATTTTGTTAAATAAATTAAAAATAAATGTCAGCAGGGTTACATTTTGTAATTCTTGTTTGCCAATCCAATATTTTGTTGCTATACTCTTTTGAGAGTACTTTCATTTAACAGCTGATACAGCTGATGCTTTTGATAACATTTTATGATTGAATTTGATACCTTTGAGAAGGATTTCAAGTAATTGAATCTTGTAAGATGAATCATTAATGGTCAGATTTATTTTGAGGCAGATCAGTATTGCATATTTCGATGTAGAGATTATAGCACATTGGTGTTTTTCTGTGAAGTGAATTATGAGAATTTTAAGAGAATTTATGCTATTTGAAAGCAGATCTTGAATTTGATTTCGATTACTAAGGTAATATTTTTCCTAATTGTTTGAGAAGTTGTCTAGATGTGATCATATTAATTACAGTTATTGGAGATTGTGTGCGTTGATAATTTGAAGCCAGTTATATGTTTTTGTAGATCATGCAACGTGATTAAGTGAAGTTTGTGATAGGCATTTTGTGGAAGTTGCCAAGTGGAAGTTGCAATATTGCTAATGTATTTTGAGGCAGACATGAGGTTGTCGAACCCAGTCTAGCATAATTTTTGAGATGCATGCTGTGCGCTGAATATTTATGGAGTTTTGTGGAATAATTGTGGTATTCAAATGTGATATTTGATAAAGTGAGAATATATAGTGTAGTTGTGGATAGTGAGATCCAACGTGATTTTGTGAAGGCAATAATATTTTTTGGCATGATAATTGAATACGAGATATAACTTGGAAGTGATAAAACTGTAAGACAACGTTCTATAACCCATATTAAACAATTTGTTAGGAAATTAAACAAATAAATAATGTTGATGATACAAGATTTTCTGATAATAATAATAATAATTAATGAAATAATAATCTGAAGTTTAAGCATATTAATGATCTGACCTAATGAAATAAAAATCAGAATGACTAGATGAAATAATAAAAATCTAAATAACCAGATGAATAAAATTTAAATAAATTGATAAATTAAATTTTGAAATAAATCAATGAATTAAATAAATGGATGAATTAAAGATTGAATAAATAAGCTGATTTAAATAAATTAATAGATGATTAAATAGATGATGAATAACTGAATTAGAAGGTGATAATTAATTAAAGAAGCTGATGATTAATACATTTAAATGGATTTAAATAAATTTAATTGAGAGATATGATTTGAATGATTTGAAGAATTGCAACTTGAGTTGATGAATTAAACAATTTATATTGATGAGTTAAGATGATTTAATCTGAAGGAGATGATGAAATGAGAGTGTGTGAATAATTAGAAAGCATAAAGAATGGATGATTATAATATTCATTTAAATAATTTGATGATAATGAATTAATTATTCTGACTTGAATATATTGAATTTTGAGATGAGAACTAATGTGAGAAATATTTAATTTTGATGATGATGATGATTATGACCAATGAGTAGTGGATTTTCTGTGATTCACAAACAAGCAATTATTAATGACAGTGTAAATAGTGTAAATTACTTATTCGATGTTTAGGAGCAATTTTTTAACATATTCAGCATTGAATAATGCCATGCAAGCCATAAATTATGTGATATTTAAAATTTGTGATTATAATATGTGTGTTTAGACAGATTTATAATATTTTTAAATCCACATTCATGATGTTAATTTAAAGAGAAGTTAGGTCTCAGTTATCACGAATGTCAGTGACGCAAAGACATAGTGCTACGGTGATCCTGAGAACCCAAGAGAACTTTAGAATTTTTTTCCTATTTTATGTGGATTAAATACACTTTGAGTAGAATAGAGATGGTTCGATTTTCTGGACAATGACAATTTAACGTTGGCATTCGACCATGCTCATAGGTAGGATGAGTGTTTAATATGTCTGTCTGACTATTATCAAAGTTAAATAAATTTGTTTTTATCTTAGTTGTGATCTGATGATGATGTGATTTTCCTATTTCTTTCCTTGTCTTAATTAAGGCTTAACCAGGAAGGATGTGGTTTGCTAGGGATTCAGTTGATGGCGCCCATTTATATTTGTATTTTTTTTTTTTTATTAAATTTAAACCCGTAACGACCCTGGAGATACTTTATCTCGTGTTACCCTCTGCTTTTGAGATATTTCAACTGAATTTCCGACACATTCCTTATTTGACTAGATGTTCATTTAACTCCGCTCTGTCCTGGTAATCCAGGAATGCGATGTAATAGCAGATGGGTCATCGCATCCCCAGGACGAACGGGTACAATATGAAGCTGAAATTTGGTATGGTGAAAGAGTTAGTGACTGTGACGAATCCTATTGTTGGGCGTTAAAATCGGTGCTGGGCCGAATCTTTTTTTTGGGGCCCTGATTTTCAATTTTGTTTTGGAATCGATATATCTCGGAAACGGTTGGTCGCATCGAAAAAAGTTAAATGTACAGGTGTAAGATCTCCGCGGTATGCAATTTTTTACTCTAAACGATTTTTTGATATCTCTCACCGTTTTCTATTTTTTGGGCCCTGAAAATGTCCATTGTGCGTGACATTTTTGGGTTTAGCGAAGTACAGGTCGCAATTTTCAAGATATCGAGCTGAAATTTGGAGCTGTGAAAGAGTTGGACCCTGTGAGGAAACCTGTTGTCGGGCGTTAAAAACGGTGAAGGGCCCGATCTTTTTTGGGGGCCCTGAATTTCAAACTTTTTTTTGGAATCGATATATCTCGGAAACGGTTGGTCGTATCGTCAAACGTTAAATGTACAGGTGTAAGATCTCCGTGGTATGCAAATTTTTTACTCAAAACGATTTTTTGATATCTCTGACCGTTTTCGTTTTTGGGGCCCTGAAGATGTCCATTGTGCGTGACATTTTTGGGCTTAGCGAAGTACAGATCGCAATTTTCAAGATATCGAACTGAAATTTGGTGCGGTGAAAGAGTTAGACTCTGTGAGGAAACCAATTGTCGGGCGTTAAAAACGGTGCAGGGCCGGATCTTTTTGGGGGGCCCAGAATTTCAAACTTTTTTTTTGAATCGATATATCTCGGAAACGGTTGGTCGCATCGAAAAACGTTAAATGTTCAGGTGTAAGATCTCTGTGGTATGCAACTTTTTTACTCATAACGATTTTTTGATATCTCCCACCGTTTTCTTATTTTGGGGCCCTGAAGATGTTATTAAATGTTTTTGGTTTTTGAAAAAAAAATGGGGCCCAAATGTATATAATAATTGGTAAAAATTTAAACGATGGTCTAATTGAATTCTACGTAAAATTATCTATAATAACCCGTTTTCACCTTTTCAATAAGTTAAATAATGTATTTACAGCTGTAATATATTTTCCATTTCCGAGGACGTCCGGCTTTCATAACCACGTGATGGTGTCAGCATTGCCTAGATTAACATTTTATAATTTTCCTACATTACCACACAATTGGGCCAAAGGCCCGAAAAGCAAGGCATGAGACCTTGCTGCCAACGAAGTTGTTGTTTGAGATTATTACCCCTCTTGCTCGCCGCTATCTTGCCGCACCTTCTCATCCAAAGCAGGTCGTGCTGCGTGGACTCCTACTTGTTTACTAAGGCAACACTGATAAAATGGCTTCAAACTCCACAATGTCTTAACATTCATCACAAGAGCATTGAATTATAATGCTTGAAAGGGACAAAGAGTTATAACTATACTCATACATGTAAGAGATAGTACGCTATATGTTCTTTACTGAACATCTTGTTTCCTAAATCACTTATCTTTTGCCTTTTGGATTCTCCTGATCTGGGGTATATTATATGTTCCCAGCTGCCTAGTCATTTCCTACCCAATCATCCAACAGTCTAACTTTTTCTCCAGTGTTTTTGAAGATATTTTCAATTAAGTATTTTTAATAGTTCCTCTGGTAGTAGACCTGTTGTTTGGTCCATATCGATGAACAATGTTAATAAAATCCTGTAATTTAATAAAAGATTTCTTCCAAAAAATTGGGATACACACTGTTACATGTTTAGGTGTGCCAGAACCCCTTCATTAAATACATGAAGAAAACAGATAGAATTTTAAACCAACTTGTTAAGAAGATCTTGAATAACACAGTAACTGCCCATTTAAAGATCACTCATTGGTGTGTGGGTAGAGTAAGCCCAAATCAACACTGACTAATCGCTACGTCTTGCAACATCCAGTTTCAAAACTTCTTCCTGTTTTCTTTGAAGTGAAACACACTGTCAGAGAACAGGTTCATAAGAAAACAAATTGTGCGTATACAGTACCTACGAAAGGCTCATCTTCTCAAGAACGTGTTTTCTGACTTAGTGTGTTTCAGTTGTAGGTTGACAATATTTGGTTTAAAGTATTATTTTATTTGACTGATTCAAAGGCATCAGATTAGGGGCAGCATATTTAGTAATAGTTCATCTGAAGGAATGGCTAAACCATTTGGAATCGGAATTGTCTCTAATTAAAGCTATTGGTTGTAGAAGAAGTGTATCTTTAAAATATAGAAAAATAAAAGTGTGACCACATATATTACACCGGTATATATAAAAACAGTGATGATGGGTAAATATGATCACCCCACCTGGACCATTTCATCCAATAGTCACACCGTTGCTGGATTAGTGGTGGCAAAAGGCACATCATTTGGTTAGCAACCAGGCGCGGATTCAAGGGGAGTGGTGACCCACCCCCACGCAACGGAGACCAATTTTTTTTTTGCAATCTAAAAAAACACAATAACCAGACAAATAAAACTTAACGAATTTTAACTGAAAAACAGTTTTTTTTTTCATTTTATTCAATACTGAAAATATCTTGATTGCAATTATTATCTTCTGTTACAACTGTACATAAGTTATTTACAATTTCATGCCTGTTATATAAAAACGATTGGATAGGAATTTGGGGCTTTTTTGGCACCAAAAAATTTTGCCAACGTCAAAACTGCAAGCTTGGTTGGCAATTTACACTGCGACTTTCTCCCTTTGTCGGTACCAACTTGACTTGCCGCAACTGTAATGTACCTTGATACTTTTCTCGAAGCTCGATGTAAAAGTCACAAAACACGCCGTTGTAATTTGTACAAATATTTTTGGTACGCTAAACGCATCAAATTTCTATCCATGTAGCTTGCAAAAAAATTGGTCTGGTTTTGTTCGTTTGGCTATTTTTTGATTGCGTTTTAGTGATACCATTTTTCTTAACAACTTCGATTCTCTGACCCCCCCCCCCCAAAGCCAAACTCTACATCCGCGCCTGTTAGCAACAGGTGTATTCTATGCACAAGTACTCCACTTCATTTTAAAAGAAAATGACAGGAAAAACAGCAGATTTTGTCTCCACTCCACATCAACTAGCTGTTATTTGAAACCCTAGAGTGTAGCTATGCACCATGACTGTGCAGGGGAGCTTGAAGTCCTACTGCTGACTACCATGATTTTTCTCTGCTTTTTTCCACACTCACACCAGCCAATATGGTACCTTACATCAAGTGCTGGAGTACCTACCCCAATCCTAACCCAAGTAATAACAGTCACAAGCACTATTACAGATTACATGAGTACATGGGGCAGATGAACAAGCTCCTAAAATGAATTAAAAGGAAAATACTTATTTTCAGCTGATATTGTGAGCTTTATAACTGAACTACAAATTATTTCTCAGAACAACAAATATCATAATTATTTATTTTTATAAAATCTAATCTATAACAATGAAGCTTGTAGATTACCTAGCAACAGTACATTACTCGAATGCTGTTGAATGAGAGCAGCTGTTGATTTACAATTGTGGGAACTTATATGAAAGAATCTTCTCAATAAGTATCTATTTGTTATAATACAAGTAATATACAATTAATAATGGGAAAGGGAACCCATAAAAGGCATTCACTGAGACTGAAAACTCCAGAAATGGCTCCCGGAAGGTCTCCTTCTTATTTACAGAGACTATTGGATTACAGGGCACATTTAAGGCATCTTAACAGTGTAAGTTAACTGTTTAATGATTTAACTACAAGTATATGATGCAATTTTGGGGACAGTCTGATATAAATACAGATATTCATAGATAGTAGTCTTGGTCATTCAGCAATGGGGAACTGGTAGTGAAGAACCAAATTACTTGCAACTGTTAACACCAGATAAGTTTCTAACTCATCCATAAGAAAAAAACACTTCTTCATCTGTTCATCTCATTGCATATTGTCAATGCACACTGTAAGAAATCATTCTGAGAATTATTCTTCTTCTTCAAGTGCTATGTCTGGTACCCCTAACATTACTGATTGCTCCCCTATCTTCAGTCATTCTGAAGAGATTACCAGCCCTTTGGATGTCTGTCCACTTCTAATGTTTCTCAACCACAACATCTGTCTTGGACATATTTCCACGACCTACCCATCATTCTTCCCTCCAAGCTGAACTGAACAAGACAGTACTTTTCTCCATGTCAGGGTCAGCTTGCATGAGGAACGGCACATAATTTGGTTAGCAACTGGTGTATTCTATGCACAAGTACTCTGCTTCATTTTAACAGAAAATGACAGGAAAAACAGCAGATTGTGTCCTCCAGCTACCTGCACACATTCCCCTCTATATTCGCAGTAAGGCCATCTCCTCTCCACCTCAGCAGAGAAACAAGCTAGTCAGAAACAAGCAGCTCGGCCAAGATTAGATATTGCAGTTGTGAGCTGGATGGTCGGCCCCATGGTGTTGGGGTAGTGAGCCTGCCTCACACCCGGAGGCTCCGTCAGGGATTTTAGAAACTGATGTGAGGGCGGGAATGGGGTGCACAGCCTCCTGAGGACAATTGAGTAGCTGCCTGACAGTGAGGCAGCATCCCGGTCATGGAGACCAAGATTAACGGCCGAGGAGAGCCGAGGAGCTGACCTCGCGTCACCCCATAATCTGCAGGCCAATAGCTGGGCAGCGGTCGCTTGGTAGGCCTAGGCCCTCCATGGGCTGTAGTATATCTTATATATATATAAAAAGGAATGTCTGTCTGTTCGTCTTTTATGCATTCATAAACCATTCATCCGATTGCGATCAAATTTTGGTGAGTTGTTGTACACACTTTCGGGATGTTCATAGGCATAGTTAATCCATTTCACACGAGATAGCGCGCGAGTAGTTTAAACAAATGCGTAAAGACGAAGCGTTCATATACAATTCATCCGATTGCGATCAAATTTTGGTGAGTTGTTGTGCACAGTCCCGGAAAAGTTATAGGCGTGGTAAATCCAATTTGCAATAGATGGCGCGCGAGTAGCTTCAACAAAATGGCGTGCATTTGTTTCAAGAAAGTCCCACATGCGTTCATATACCATTCATCCCATTGCGATGAAACTTGGGTGAGATGTTCTGTACACTTCAGGTAAGGTTTCTGGCTTAGTAAATCTACTTAACAATAGGTAGCGAACGAGTAGATTCAACAAATGAGCGAAAACGGGCGAAGCGTTTCAACAAAGTCCGGTATGCGTTCACATACCATTCGTCCGATAACGATGAAACTTGGGTGAGAGGTTGTGTACACTACAGGCAAGGTTTCTGGCTTAGTAAATCCATGTTATAATAGGTAGCACACGAGTAGATTCAACAAATGAGCGATGACGCGCGAAACGTTTCAACAAAGTACCGTATGCGTTCATATACTATTCGTCAGATAGCGCTGAAACTTGGGTGAGTTGTTGTGTACACTTCAGGGAAGGTTTCTGGCTTAGTAAATCCACTTAACAATAGGTAGCGCACGAGTAGATTCAACAAATGAGCAAAGACGCGCGAAGCGTTTCAACAAAGTCCTGTATGCTTTCACATACCATTCGTCCGATAGCCTAGTAGTCGTTGACGGTGGCGCTTGGCGGCAAAAGTAGGAACTATTTGAAAAATTCTAAGTTGCAGTACTTCAATATAAAACAGATAACACACACTAATACAGTCATCACAATTAACACCGGTTATCAGACAGATTCTACACACACCCTAAGTACACGGGGCTACATGACCGCGTTGTCGCAGCCCCTAAACTTAAGAACCAACCAATGCAGCGATGAAACTTGGGTGAGAGATTGTGTACACTACAGGCAAGGTTTCAGGCTTAGTAAATCCATGTTATAATAGATAGCGCACGAGTATATTCAACAAATGAGCGATGACGCGCAAAGCGTTTCAACAAAGTCCCGTATGCGTTCATATACTATTCGTCTGATAGTGATGAAACTTGGGTGAGATGTTGTGTACACTTCAAGGAAGGTTTCTGGGTTAGTAAATCCACTCTACAATAGGTATTGCACAAGTAGATTAAACAAATGAGCGACGACACGCGAAGTGTTTCAACATAGTCCCGTATGCGATCATATACCATTCGTCCGATAGCGACTAAACTTGGGTGAGTTGTTGTGTACACTCCAGGGAAAGTTTCAGGCTTAGTAAATCCATTTTACAATAGGTATCGCACAAGTAGATTAAACAAATGAGCGAAGAGGCGCGAAGCGTTTCAACAAAGTCCCGTATGCGTTCATATACCATACGTCCGATAGCGATAAAACTTGGGTGAGATGTTGTGTACACTTCAGGGAATGTTTCTGGCTTAGTACATCCACTTTACAATAGGTATCGCACAAGTAGATTCAACAAATGAGCGAAGGCATGCGAATCACTTAAACAAAGTCCCGTATGCATTCATTTACCATTCAACCGATTGCTATGAAACTTTGATTGAATTGTTGTGCACACTCCAGGAAAGGTTTCTGAATTAGTGAATCCATTTTACAATTGGTAGCGCACGAGTAGATTCAATTAATGAGTGACAGCGCGTGAATCGTTTCAACCAAGTCCCGTATGCGTTCATAAACCATTCATCCGATTATGATAAAACTTTGGTGAGTTGAGTACAGTCCTGCGAAGCTGTATGAATTCATAATGTGGATTATTCAGGTCCGTATTGACGTAACTATAACTTAGAAAGAATAATAAAATTTCCGCCTTTCAATACTATTTATTGCTAATTACTTACAGGGACATGTTTCGAGGGCTAACACTCCCCCTTCATCAGCCTGTCCAACAAAACTTCAAAGGAAAACTTTCCTTGTATAAGCACATACAAATCACATGAAGAATAATGAAAATGTTCTCCAATCCATTCTTTCTAAGATAAGTTATGGTGTATGAATTAGTAAATCCATTTTTCAATGGGTGGCGCACAAGTAGATTCAACAAATGAGTGACGGCGCGCAAATCGTTTAAACAAAATCACGTATGCGTTCATATGCCATTCATCCGATTGCGACGAAACCTTCATGAGTTGTTGTGTACATGCCAGGGAAGGTTTTCGACTTAGTAAATCCATTTTACAATAGGTAGCGTACGAGTATATTCGACACATGGGTGACGGTACTCGAATCGTTTCAAGAAAGTCCCGTATGCGTTCATATACCATTCAGTTCATTGCGATGAAACTTGGGTGAGTTGTTGAGCACGCTCCCATGATTTTTTTGAGATAGTAAATCAATTTTACAATCGTTTAGAGATGGTTAACGGAAAAAGAAAAAAATATTGGGAATCCAAAAGCACTTCAACAAACAAAGTTACAACGCCAACACTTTCTTTGATTGGCATTGCAACGCATGCCGGGTACAGCTAGTATATTATATTTCTATGTCCGGGAGACACACTAAATTCTTCCTTTCCAGAACTCTGCAGCTCTTATCCCTCGGTCTGTGGCCAACATAAGGCCTTCCTGGCTGCAGGTGTCATTCAGATCTTGGCATGTGAGCAGGTGTTGTGGAGTCTGGATTTCTCCACAGTCACATCTTGGATCTTCTGCATAATTCCACTTCATAAGGTTGCTGTGACACTTAGGCACTCCTGTTCTCATCCGGTTTAAGGACCTCCAGGTGGTATAAGGCAAATATGGGCTGTAGTGCCACGGGGTTTGGTGTTTTTAGTTGTGAGCTGGATCAAATTTGCTTAACAAGAAACTTCCTCCTCGCATGCGAACAACACACTCTGTCCGCATGTAAATATATATAGGAATAGATACCACCCCTTAAAACAACAACCATCATCATAAAATGTTGCAGTGTGACCATCTATGTTACTTATGCTTTACTCCATGCATGTGGTGTTTTTCCCATGAGAAGTGGGAAGGGGAAGTGCACATCCCTCCTGGGTAGCTGCCCTTGCATGTGTCCAATGTCACAGTAATATCTCAATTGTTACTAAGTGTGTGTGTTTTGTTGTTTGATTATTCGACAGTGAAAACCCTATGCTGCTTTTTTTCTTTCTTACGCTGAATTGTTTTATGACTTGGAACAATTACACCTAGAAATATTTCTTGAAACTGTCTTTTAACTTCATGAGCAGGTTGAGTTAAAACATATGAATTGCATGAAGACACACTTGGTATCGTTGAAAAGGCATGAGCCAAAATACACTAATTAAGAAAAGAACAAATGTGTGCAGGTAGCTGGAGGACCCTTGTACATGAGCTAAGATTCTTTATGCAAGCTACAGAACTGAATGTGAAATATTTCCAACACTTTCGTGGTGATCCAGTTCATATACACTAAAATTTTCAGTACACCATACCATATTGTTACTTACTGTACCGTACTGAAGTTTTCACTACTAATTTCATCACGGTGTGGCAACTTCATCAGGAGGACGGTTGCAACTGCGCTCTTCGATCAGGTGGCTTCTTTTCGCATTGGTCTCTCTCCTCAGCGCTGTCTGGCAGTTGTGGTTCGGTCCCCTGTCCGTGTGTATTAGGGCTGTGTGTTGTCCCATTGTGTCGATTATGTTCTCTTGGACTCAGTATAGGTTCACAAATGTCACTTACAGTACATGATATCCATCATCCCTGTTCATATTGGCAGGATGGCACTGTAACACCACAGCTTCAGTCACAAGACGTGCCATATAAGCTAACTTGGTTCGTTTTTTTTGAACTTTGGCAACGTCCAATTTTCTTTGGAGGTCAGAACCTGGTGGTAATGTTGTTCTTTTTTAGAATATGGGCAAACGTCTACATAGGATAGACTGGAACAACGGTAAAACTCAGCCAGAAAGACGGCCTACTCCGCCAATCCTGACTGGGGTTTCTCATACCTTATGTTCCCAGCATACACTTTCAGCCTGTGTTTTACTGTCCTTCCAGATTGTCCTATGTAGACCTGATTCGATACACGGAACACTGTAAATTCCAGGTTCCTCAGTGGCTTGGACCAGATCTTTCACACTGCGCATCAAGTGTCCAATTTTCTTTGGAGGTAATGTTCTTTTTCTAGAATATGGGCAAAGGTCTACATAGGATAGACTGGAACAACGGTAAAACACAGGCTGAAAGAGCATGCTGGGTACATAAGCAATGAGAAACTACTGTCAGGATTAACAGAACATACCTATCTCTATGACATTGCCAAATTTCATATAATCAAGCGAACTTATATGTTATATCTCATGACGGAAGTTATAGTGCCATCTGGGCAGTATGAACAGGGAATATGGATATTAAGTGACAATTACCGAGGCCAAAAGAACATAATCCACAGCCCTAACACATGGACAGAGGATGTCACAGGAATTGATCCACAACCACCAGACAGTGCCGAGGAGAGAGACTGTGATGACATGCCTGCTGTGAAGAAAAGCCACCACATTACGGAGGGCAGTCGTAACCACTTACACTGCCGGCCAAAAGTTTCCAGGCACTCCGAAAATTCTGTGTTTTATGCTTATATCCTATTGTGAAACTTTCCCGGCTTCACCAAAGTGATTTACTAGAGTTACAGAATGCATTCTGTGTTTTATGCTTATATCCTATTGTGAAACTTTCCCTGCTTCACCAAAGTGATTTACTAAAGTTACAGAACGCACGGGAACTTGTTCTTATCAGAAACAGCCGTGAAATCTCATTGTTGGCGCCAATACTGTCCCATAAGGTGATTAGCGATCAGTTGCTAGGTAACATTCTTGTGTGTTGGCTGTCTTACAAGTAACAAATGAACGCACATTTGAAGGTTTGAATTCAATTGTTGTGTTAAAATCTTCGTGGGGACTAGTAGAAAGGTAATTATCCAATGTACTTTATAATGTTATATAGGTCTATCAGCAATAAATGGTACACTACAATGTTTTAAGCATAAATTTCCATCCCATCAATAATTCATTATTATTCAGTTTCACCCATTTTTATTGCAGAAATGGGACGAGGACGTACTCTAGATGTAGAACACGTTCCGCAGTGAATACTCTTCACAATGAGGGCTATTTGATCTGCAATATAGCCAAAGAATTGAAGTTTTCGCGATCCTGTTCATGACACATTATCAAGATGGTTGAAAACTGGATCAGGACAAGAAACGAAGTGGAAGACCCAGGGTTGTCACTACCAAGGCCGAGGACCAATCGGTGATATTGTCCAGCAAGAGAAACAGAAGGCTCACAGAAGGTTAACTTCAAGCAGAATTCAATAGAGCCATGACTGTGAATTTTCTGTCACCACTGTGAAGCGTCATCTTAGGAAAGCCAATTTAATGGGCAGGATAGCGGTGAGGAAACCGTTACTGAGGAAAGTCAACAGACAAAAAAGACTAAAATGGGCTATTGCATATACAGAATGGACTCTTGAAGACTGGAAATGTGCTTTGTGGACTGATAAGTCCAAGTTTGAGATATTTGGGCAAAGACGTCGTGTGTATGTCCGGAGGAACGCAGCAGAAAAGATGCATCCCGACTGTATTACTCCTACAGTCTAGCATGGAGGGGGCTCTGTGATGGTTTGGGGGTGCTTTTCTTATGATGGAACTGGGGATATGTGCAGAATAAAGGGAATTCTAAGGAAAGAAAGCTATCACAACATTCTTTCCAGGAGTGCAGTGCCATCTGGCAAGCGACTGAAAGGACATGGGCTCATCTTGCAGCAAGATAATGAGCCCAAACACACGTCAATACTATGCAAAAATTATCTCAGTGTGAAACAGGAAGCAGGAGAACTCAAAAACATGGAATGGCCACCTCAGTCACCCGACCTTAACCCAATAGAGCTTCTGTGGGAAGAACTGAATCGCAGGATGCGAAGAGTATGTCCTACATCAGAGGAAGATCTTTGGAAGACTCTTCAGACTGCCTGGAATGATATTCCTTCATCAGTTCTGCAGAAACTTAATGAATGGAGACAAAAGATAGTGAAGAGTGTCCCCTGAGCAAAGGGTTGCTTTTTCGATGAAAAGAAATTGTGATGTGTATTTGTTTTTTTGTGCTTAGAAATATAATGTAAGTTCCTACAAACATGGTTCTGTACGTTAAGAATACATATATTTTAAAATTATCTGGAAATAAGGCTTCATTCCTCCCCCATTCTTTAAAAAACGGAAAATTTTATGCTGTCCGGAAACTCTTGGCCGGCAGTGTACTTCAGTAAGTAACAATATGGAGTGGTGTACTGACAATTTTAGTTTCTAGGGCCTGGGAATGAGTGTGTTTTGTGTGCTGTTCCTGTACCAATGTTTTTGAAGCATTTGATTAGTATTTTGATTAGTAAAATCTGGTAAATTCATGATATATGTTTTTGCAACACTTATTGCACCAATCAGATTACCTCAGTGCAGTGGGTTTGAATCCTCCATCAGCTATTCTGTTTTCCACTCTCCATTTGCCTTTCTAAGAGATCATACAGTCGCTTTCCTTCCAATACCTAGTTGAACTGATTCGAGTGTACAGACTGAAGCTTTAGGGAGACATCCCTGGCCCATACTCCATGGTCAAAAGGTATAACATGCAATTAGTGACACAATCAGTCATGGTCTTTGTACAGAAATAGACTTGTCTGTGTCTGTTTTGTACTTAATTGATAGCAGGGGGGATATCAGAAAAGATAGATATTATGATTGCACTATCAATTACCAACAGGATAAAATGCAGTGGAAAAAACAAAATGGCAGGTGCATATACATAGAGACCTATGCCTGGCAACTGCCATAGTGTAGGGGTAGCACACTTGCCTCTTACCTAGGAGGTTTCAGGTTCAATTCCAGGCTCTGTCAGATGTGAGGATGGGTTGCATTCAGCCTCGTGAGGACAACTGAGTATCTGTTCTGAGAAGAAGTGAAACCCCCCCTGGTCAAGAAAGCCAAGATTAACAGCTGAGGGATACTGGTATATGGTCGTGCTGACCATGTGTCTCCTTGCAATATGCAGGTCATATAGCTGAGCAGCAGATACTTGGTAGGCCAAAGCCCTCGACGGGCTGTAGAGCCACAGGGTTTTTGAATGGCCTATGCCTGTTAACCATGGTGTTAATCAACTGAAGAGCAAACTAAATGTAGGATTTAGCTAAGAAATTCTGAAAAATATGGCTTGAAAACTTATGACAGGTGTACATTCAGAATGGCTTCCAAGGTAACCTCTCAAAAGATGTCCAAAATATTTAGTCAGTATGCTGTGGTTGTTGTTGTTGTTTGAGTCATCAGCCTTTTGACTGGTTTGATGCAGCCCTCCATGCTTCCCTGTCCTGAGCTAATCGTTTCATCTCTACATAGCTACCACACCATACATCCGAGGCAATCTGCTTAACATATTCGAACCTTGGTCTACCCCTACAGTTCTTATCCTTGACCCTTCCTTCCATTACTAAGTTTGCTATTCCTGGGTGTCTTAGTATGTGTCCTACCAACCTATCTCTTCTCTTCATTAGCAGTCGTCACAAACATCTCTCCTCTCCCAATCGTCTTAATGCCTCTTCATTTGTAACCCTATCTACCTATCTGATCTTCAACATTCTCCTGTAACACCACATTTCAAACGCTTCAATTCTCCTCTTTTCTGCTGCTCCAACAGTCCAAGTTTCACTTCCATAGAGTGCCACGCTCTAGACAAAGGCTTTCAAGAATGACTTCCTAATACCTTAATCATTATTCGATGTCAACAGATTCATTTTCTGTAGAAATGCTTTCCATGCCTGTGCTAACCTACTTTTTATATCCTTTTTGCTTCGTCCATCACTGGTTATTTTGCTTCCCAAGTAACAGAAGTCTCCTACTTCCTTTAGCTGTTCACCTGCCAATTCAACATCCATAGGGGTTTCTGATTTCTTTCGACTGCATTCCAATATTATTGTTTTACATTTATTAATTCTCATCATGATTTCTTTCCTCAAGACAGAATCCATACCATTTAAAAAAAAATCCTCTCGGCACGCCGGAAGGCGGAGGTAGATTTTACCGGGCAAACTAGGGGATAGGCTATACTAGGCAAAATATTCAGGGTTTCATAGAAGGATCAGTGCTCATTTATTGCCAGAAAGTATTTTACAATTGGAGCTTAATTAACTTTGTTTTCGTCTTTCTATGCATATTTTTAACATTTTATTGTCTAATAGGGACGGTAACCTTCTTGTCATTTGGGATCCATTTTTATACTTGTGGTCACACTGTCCTTATGCAAGATAACGACACTGATGTGTAACGTTCTAACAGTCTAAGTTCTTCACGCAAAATTTTATCTCCCGCAGAGATGTTGGTTGGTTCCTCAGTTTAGGGGCTGCGACAACGCGGTCATGTAACCCCATGTACTTTGGGTGCGTGTAGAATCTGTCTGATAAACGGTGTTAATTGTGATGGCTGTATTAGTCTGTAATTCAGGTAAAGGCTGCAGACGGTTAATTTCAAGTAGTAGTTCCCAGTGGCGGCTGATGGATAATTGTTCTGGGTGTTGCGCTATTATCATTAAGGGGGGGGGGGTTAAGCTGGTACATGGGCACCCGCAGGATTTTTTCAAGGGTGGGGGAGTAATATGTTTTTCATTTCATTACCTCGTCACTAGGTGTTATTGAGACGTACACCCTCGCGCAATTTTCGTTTCATTTCTTACTTGCTTCGTGATATTCATTATTTGGCTGCGCTTAAACCGTTGGGTACATGATCTTTATGGCATGAATGGGAGGAATATTTTTTTTAGTTCAGAGTTTTTGTCCATAGGAGTTCTTTGTGAATCATCGTCATAAATCATTTATTTTAAACAGGCAAAAGTAGTTGTATCACCATGTAGGCCTACCGACAAAAATAAAAATCAAGCAGTTCATTAAAATGGTAATGTTAATCCAGTTCGCCGATTTTCTAAATACCGTAACTGAAGATACTCTCAAATAATCCAAAATTTCTAAGTTAAATAAAACTGTGGAATTATCCCTACATGTAAATCAGTTAACCATCAGTAACTTCAATTTATGAAATAAACTGGTGTGACAATGAACAATTTCAGGGGGGTGGGGGGCACGGCACATCCTTGTGCCCCCCCCCCCTCCCCCCTCCAGATGCCCATGAGGTGATAGGACTGCTTGATATCGGAGAAAACTGTATTCAATTGCGCGGTAAAACGGATGTACCGGTACCTCATTCATAACGAATGCCGCAGTTCAGAGACATCACATTTTCATCGGATTAAATGGAATATAAGTTAGTCTACATGAAAACCTTCATGAGAACAAAACAATGTAATTTATATACGAGGGTGAGTATCACAAGTACGTCCAACATTGCAAAACATAGTATCGGCAGTTGACGGAGCATCTCGGATGACTCCGGCCGCGCCTCGGCTTCCTGGTTGCAATGAGCTGGCAACGACTAGCCGTGTTAACTGTTGGGATAGGGCTCACCCGATCTAGCATCTCTGCCATACCCTTCACTATTGAGATCTGGTCGGTGCTTGGGGCTGGCAACGACCAAGCGGACGAGCGCTCCTAGACGGCTGGCGCGCTTCGCTTTCTCAGTCAGTTCACAATACTGTAACTTACTATGAGATTTCCTGAATTATTAAAGAACAGAATTATGAATTTCTATACATATAACAGGAAACATATAGCTTTTAATACTAAAAATATTATCGCGGTATTAATTGTTTTTCATGAATTAATCTGGTCGTTGTGCAACACTGCAACCTTATTACCGGCCGCCACTGGTAGTTCCCAATTTTGGTACCAAATACTGCCATCAACGACAGCTAGCTGTGAACTTGGCAACTAGATGCCACCACAACCATCAACTCGCAACGAACGTTGGAACTTTCCCTCCTAAGGAAAGCATACTGAGGGATTCTTAGCGCTCTTAGAAAATCTAACGACTTTGGCTGGCTTTGAACCCGCGAACTTGGGCATAGAAGTTCAGTATGCTACCGGTTACGTCACCGAAGCCGCTTCCCACAGAGTCAGATAGAAAACTGAATGTGATCTCGTGCAGTGGCGTTGTCATGCCAACCTCTGATAGCTCATCCCTCATCAATTTAGAAGCGTTGTCATGGTAACCTCTGATGGCTCTTTGGATTTTCTTCTAATTCCGAAATCATTTTGTTCATCCCTTGGCGTAATGGTGGGTCTTATCAAAAATTCTTTCAGACAAAAGTTTTAGATAATTATTAAGGGAATATTGTCCATTTTGTACGGTTTGGATATTGTGCCTATTAAGAGAGTTTTTTTTTTTTGTTGAGACGTTTCGGCCATCAATGGACCACGATGTTCTTCACTCATATGATCACTGTAATGCTTGTTTTCTTGTCTGCCAGTAGATCTTCATTCTTGACGAATGTTCTGCTCTCCTTTCTTCCGTCCACTTGCAGTGAGGGCGAGGCATCACAGATGTTAAAGGGTGTAGATTACTGGTTGATTTAACCGCCTTATTAAGAGAGATATGATTAATGTTTCCCGAAAAACCCACTTTTTCCCACCCCTTTGGTCAATGAATAATAATAATGTTATTGGTTTTACGTCCCTTTTAACTACGCTGGCTTTTAGAGAAGCCGGGGTGCCGGAATTTTGCCCCAAAGGGGATCTTTAACGTGCCAGTAAATATACTGACACGGCTCCCTCGCATTTGCGCACCCTCAAATGCCAGCTGACTGCGCCAGGTTACAAACCTGCAACCTTGGGCCCAGCAAGCGAGAACGTTACCGCTGAGCCAAGGAGCCAGCCCTTTGGTCAATGGTTGGTGCTATCAAAAAACTTTTCAAACATAAATTTTTGGTCCTTATCCGACACATAGTATGAACTTTGAATGGATTCGATATTTCAAATATTAAGAGAGTTATAGCGATATTTCACTATTTCAAAAAAAAGCCCCCCGTTTTCACCCCCTTCGACCGATTGTGCCCATTAACGAACTCGACCGAGATTTTATAGGGATACATATTATGTAAAAAATTCAAAGTGATTGGTGCAAAATTGCGGTAGTTATCGTGTCCACAAGAAAGTGATGTATGTACATACATACATATATATATACAAAAAAGTCAACAAAACAACCCCTGGCACTATCCAGCCCATGACGGGCTAAGGCCGACCAAGCGACCGCTGCCCAGCCATTTGGCCTGCAGATATTGGGGTGACGCGTGATCAGCGCGTCGGGTCCCCTCGGCCGTTAATCTTGGTATTCGTGATCGGGGCGCTGTCTCACTGTCAGACAGCTACTCAATTGTCCTCACGAGGCTGAGTGCACCCCGTTCCAACCCTCACGTCAGTTTTAAAATCCCTGACGGAGCCGGGGATCGAACCCGGGGCCTCCGGGTGAGAGGCAGGCGCGCTACCCCAACACCACGGGGCCGGCATATATATATACAGTATACATAAATTATATATAAACTTTTGAACTGACGGTGGTTTTGGGGTCTAGGGGATGTGAAACGCGAAGATATGTCGAAATTTTCCGGAAGTCGAAACATGGTACCCATTGCAATAGTTAGCTTTCTAATGAAATCTACCTAACTCTTTCAAATCCTCTGGTGTGACGGCTAAGATGAAGATGTCATCAGCAAATCTCAGACTTGAAATTATTTCACCTTGATGTTTACTTCTACTTTGAATTTTTCTCCAATTTCCTTCATTGCTTGTTCAATGTATGGGTTGAAAAGTATGGGTGATAAGTTGCAGCCTTGCCTTACATCTTTCTGAATATCTGCTTCTCTCTCATGTCCTTCGGCTCGAATAACTGCTGTCTGGTTTCTGTATAGATTGTACAGCATGTATGTGGAAACAATAAACCTTGTAATTGAAATCAAATATACCACCAGGTATCCTATAATTTAGAACTGAAATTGGGTGGTGACCTGGAGACATGCAGGAAGTTTTTACAAAATCAAACCAGTTTTTGTTCAGCCTATTCCTATTACTGGGATGTAGGGGGATACTCCTAACAAAGACATAAAGTGTAAGTTAGAAATGGACACATTAGATGAGGCTATTTGTTTGAGCTGGCCTAGATGGTGATGATATGTGATGAAGAGATAACCTAGAACATGGCTCTCTACCTCTAACTGTTCCTTGGCCAGCTCAGGGCTGCTAAGCTGTGAGTGAGCAGATTTACTACCCTGTACAATATAGTCACGGTAGCTATATTGGGGTGAAGCTTCCAAGTAATCACCAATCCCCATCCCACCTTCCAGACAAGGTGGAGGAGAGGGGCAGATGACCTCGTAGTTCCGCCCCTTAAAACAATAATAACTATAACTAAGGTGAAGGAGGAAACACGGAGTGGAGGTCTGAGCCAACAGACGGCACTCCTGCTTGAAGGGCATGGACTGAAGACCCAAGACCTAGGAGATCAATAAACTCAGCTATAGAGGGAAAGAGCATCAGAGTTAGATCTAGGAACCAATGGTTAATCTTGCAGCTCTGGGACCTACAATTTACATGGAATCCAAATCTAGACAATTCACCTCAAAAATCTCACATGCATTGACCGGGAATTGAACCTTGGTGAGAAGCTACTAGCTTGATCCCTGTGGCATCACAGCTCGAAGTGAAGCAGACGTTCTTAGCAGGGGATAGGATCACCTCTAATAGCTATGCATCATCTCTCCATACTTTGAACAAGGTTGTCCATGCCTCTATCTGCACCGTTTTCAACTGCTGGACACATTCTGGTGGGCAATCACATTGCATACATGTTGTAAGGGATTTATACAGAGAAACAAGCAGACATGGCTATGAACAGATCAGGTACAAGAAAAGGTCCATGATAAGAAAAAAGCATATAAAAGTTGGCTTTCTCTAAAGACAGATGTGAACAGAGAAAGGTACGTCACTGCTAAACAAGAGGCAAAGAAAGCCGTGGCTGAAGCCCCCAAATCACTGCACAGGAAGTTACCACTGCCTTAAAAAGCATGAGAAACCATAAATCTCCTGGGCCAGACAACCTCTCTGCTTACTTCTGGAAACTTCAAGAACTGCAATCTACTGCGATAGATTGGCTTGTTACCTTTTTCAATGCCATATTGGACTCCGGCCACATCCCTATTAACTGGGCTACAAGCATCACACTACAGATTTTCAAGAACAAAGGAGACCCAGCGGAATGTTTAAACTATCGCCCAGTATGTCTTCTCTCACACACAATGAAGATCTTTGACAGAATTCTTGATCGATGCCTACGTACCATCACCGAAATCAGCTCCAACCAGTGCGGGTTTGTCAAGGGGGATGGAACCTCTGACGCCATCTTCGCAGCGGGATTACTCATGGAGAAGCACCGTGAGAAAAGAAAGCCTCTGCATATTGCCTTTCTTGACCTTGAAAAGGCCTTCGATCGTGTTCCTAATGAGTTGATTTGGTATGCGCTCCGCAACCATGGTGTGCCAGAATCATTTGTAAATGTGGTCAAGATGTTATACACGAACACCAGCAGTAGAGAACGTTGTGCTGTTGGCATCTCGGAAAATTCCTGTAAATGTCGGCATCCACCAAGGCTCAGCACTATCACCGTCCCTTTTTGTTCTTGTGATGGACACCATCACTCGTGACCTGCAACGGAATGTTCCTTGGATCCTTCTGTACGCAGGTGATATAGTGGTTGCAGATGTCACCCGAGAAAAACTCCAATGTCAAGTTGAAGACAGGAATAACCGCCTTACCCTGTATGGCCTATGTCTGAATGTGAAAAAGATGGAGTATCTGGAGTTAAACCCAAGCGACGATACCATTCAAGTCGCTAGACAAAATCTAGTCAAGACAGAATGCTTCAGATACCTTGAAAATTTCAGAACGTCACCTACACATCGATGGTACCTCCCTTATTGACCATGTCAGAAACGACACAATTCGGGAGCAAATGGGTGTCGCCCCAATTGTGGACAAAATGAGAGAGATACGTCACTGTTACTAACTCTGTCCTTCATTTTGAGGTTGTAGGCCTACGCCCCAGAGGACGACCGAAGCAGCGTTCGTAAGACACAATAATTAGTGACTTAAAAATTACCGGCCTAAATCCAGCTGACGCACGAAACCAGTCAAAATGGAGGTAAAAAAAAAGCGGACCCTACACCAGCGGGACAACGCTAGGAAGAAGAAAAAGAAGAAACAAGCATGTTAATTAATTCATTGGTTCCCAGTACTTTGTTAACACTGGCCTAGCATTATTGCTCATGAGAACAAACTCAGAACCAACAGAACCTCGGAATGGGGAATAATGATCTCACTGCAATAGTGTTTGTCAGTTACAGTACTGTGCTCTAATAACTCCAGCTTTGTCATCCACCCAACATTATGCCTCCCTGGACAGTCATATCCTTTCAGCAACGTTTTTGGGGCAATGCCTGGTTCCAACACCTTACCAGATTAGCTGAACTGTTGGAACTAAATTTTCTCACGTCAGTAAAGAATACAGTACTCTTTGCATTTCTAGTGCTTTCTGCACAACTTTAAATAGTGGTAGAACTTGCAAACAGTCCACTTCTGTGTAGTGTCTGGGCTTTAGTAACTGTGACACTCTGAGTCCTGTGTCCCAATGCACTTGTGCAATGTTATTTGCTGTCTGTTCCTCTTGGGTGTTATAGTCTGTATTACGAATAATGAATGCTGAGGTCTGTCAAAGCTAGCACGAGGGGAAATGCTGCGTTGCTATTGGGACAGGTCATGACTCATAAGATTCCAAGAGGCTTTCAGAAAGACACAAATACTGGGGAAGCTATCCCCCCTGCCTGGCAATCTGTGGTGTGTCAGCCGTACACGGGATGATAGTGACGAGTCAAGGCACGGTAGAACACTGCCTCAAGCCATGTGCTCACCACTGTCTCTGCATGCATTGCAACACCGCTGGCTGTTACCATGGATACCGTTACCCCACACATCCCCTCTCCACACCTCAGCCTTCAAGCATATTACAGCCATCACCGTTCACCTCTCGTAATATACAGTATTGTAACCTTCATTGGTCTCTCATGCTTGTTATTCTGAAGGAATTCCATGCCAGTGATGCAATGCTATGGGCACTGCTAGCTGGATTGCATCTGGCTGCTTTAAACTGCCTACCCATTCAACGATTACAGCATTGGTTTATGCAACAACTTTGTTTCCAAATAAAGGCGCTAGGAAGCAGTACCAAGTCACTGTGGCAGACATAAGTTTTTTTATTGATGTTAATGGCGAAGATGTGTTTTGGAATGTATTCTGAATGAGTTTGTAATGGTGTACTGCTGCGTGCCCTTCCGTAAATCAGAAGAGGGCAAGTTAGAATACAGGGGAGTCTCATTTCATGAGATACCATTGGACAATTCACTGCATGAGAAGTGGTTATGTTGCAATTTTCAGAGAAGGTGACAAGAAAGGAAGCAAATGGGTACCTTCTGATCGCTCTGTTGCTTGTAGTCTTCATTTTCTTCCTGAGAGCTTCTAGTGGGATGTGGGTTGGTGACCATGGAACCCCAGCTGAACTTCCTTGAGCTGAGCTCCTCTCTTTTATCTTTCCTGTCAACTCTTGTTCTCTTCCTACCCCAACGTTATTAGGGTATCGGAGGCCCGGGATGTCTTTCATTTTCCGTCCTTAATTGGCTCTTGTCTTTTTCTTTCCTGATGCCCTAATTTTTTAGGACCAGAGCTCATTTTGTCTTTTTTTCTGCCTTTTGTAAGAGGCCCTAAAGGAGGTAGGATGTGTTGCCTCACCATGCACGGTGCACCTTCGATATCCATACATCCTCAATGATGAAGGTAATAGTTTAAAAGGGTGAAACATCTAGGACATCTACCCTTACTGGTTTAGGTGACGGTGAAAAATTATGATGAAATGAAATCTACAACTAGGCTAAAACTAATTACTGACTTACAAGTAACTTATATACAGTACCTCACTAGAAGATGAAAATGACAAAAATAAAAGAAAGAAACGAATAAGGAAAATAAATGACGGAAAAGAGTAATATAATAATGTTATTAGTTTAACGTCCTTTTTAACTACTGCGGATTTTAGAGATGCCTATGTGCCAGAATTTTGCCCGACGGGGATCTTTAACGTACCAGTAAATCTACTGACATGGCTCCCTCGCATTTGTGCACCCTCAAATGCCAGATGACTGTGCCAGGATTTGATCCTGCAACCTTGGGAATAGCATGCGAGAACGTTGCCGCTAGAGGCAGATGACCTCGTATTTCTGCCCCTTAAAACAACAATAACTAATGTCACCGCTGAGCCACGCAGCCAGCCTGACGGAAAAGAAATGTCTTCTCTCTTCAAAATGCTCTTCAGCCTCTTGAAACAAGAATCAATCTTCGAAGAATGAGTACCGAGGTACTTGGAAACTACTAGAGCCATGAAAGGCAGATAGAAAAGGGAAAGAGGAAAGGGTCCACCCCAATGTCAATGCAAAAAGGAAAAAATGGATCGAGCCCTGGAACTCCTCACGATCACCAACTCCCGAGCTCAAAAGCTGAGCCCTTGAAGGTGTAGCCTTATCCAGGGTGTACCATGTGTGGTGGAGCTACACACACCCTGCCTCCTTTAGGGCCTTGTGTAGAAGGCATGAGATGCCATGAAACTAAAAGAATAGGGCTGACCCCTGAAAGAATGAGGGTATCAGGATATATGATATAAGGGTCAGTTAAGGCAGGAAAATGAGAGACTCCCTAGATTTCGGATGCCCTAATACCGTCGGGGTTGGAAGAGAACAAGAGTTGACTAAGGGAGGTCGACAGGTAGATGACACAGAGGAGTTGGGTAGGGTCCAGTGGTCTCCAATCCAAGTCCCACTAGTTGTGAGCCCTGGTGGTGGGGATACACCCTCAAGGGCTCATGGCTAGTGAGCTTGGGAATTGGCACCCCTGATGGATTCTTGAGCTGGGTCCGGTTTTCCTCTTTTTCCAGTGACTGGGGGCAAACCCTTCTTCTCGGCTCTGCCAAGAAATTTAATTCTGGTTTGAGGGAACGGGTACACTCAGCATTGTGAGGCACAAATGAGAAGATGTGGGTTTGATTTCCACCTCAGCCATCTTGGAAGTGGTTTTCCATGGTTTCCCCACTTCTCCTCTAGGCAAATGCCGGGACGGTTCGTAACTTAAGGCCACAGTTGTCTCCTTCCCAATCCTCACTTGACTTATAAATACACACACTATTACAGCAATCACAATAAGACGGGTTATCAGACAAATTCAACACACACCCAAGTACACGGGGCTACATGAACACAATGTCACAAATAAATAAATAAATCAACATATCCCATTCTTCGGGGACTGCAGGCATTTCTTTTCCCTGTCTTTTATTGCCTTTATTTTTTTCTTTTCATCTCGTCTAGTATGTTAGTTAGATTTAAGTCAGTTGGAATTTCAGTACTTTTATTTTTATTATCATCCGTATAATTACGGACAAATTAGCTAGATATTTTGTCCCTTAAACAATCACCTCCACCACCATGTATTTTTGCTTTCCTTTATACAGTATTGAAAATTTGCCCGTAAGTAGGCGATGTGTCTGAATTAATATTATATACTTTATGATGATTGAATAACAAAAGAACTAACTTAATGTAATGTTTCCACGTCCGTTAATCTCGATATTAGGCCTCCAAACTTAGCAATCCGTTTCAAGTATCTTCCCCTTTAAAGAGCAGCAGCGATCACAGTGCTGCAACCTAGCGGTGAAGTATTATCTTTTACGCATTATTGTACTGTATTATCTTGTAGGCAGTTTAAAGCAGCCAGAAGAGATGCGATCGACCTGGCAAGTGGCTATGGGCAATAGCAAACTCCTGCACCACACTTGCCATACTCAACTTCGCTGCAAGCCTCCCAAACATTCAACCTTGAGTTATCTCATTTAGATGCTTTCTGTGGGCTTTTTAGTTATTTGTGTATGTTGGTGCTCTCCCTATGAAGACTCCCATTCAAGTAGTGTCTTCAACAGCATTTAAACTTATACCTGATACAAGTTCTGTAGTCATACATATTTTAAGGTCATGTTTGTAAGCTGCTGTCCTTCCTCTCACAACACCACATACAAAACATTCATTTGGTTAAAACAGTTATGACCGATGGTAGGTGTTGTTTTGTACATCATCCTTAATATACAAGGACATTAATCATTATAAGTATTTTATGTCAAAGGACCTTCCCTATAGCCTATTTAGAACTGTAATACTAGAAAGTATGGCTTCAAAACATTCAATAATGTTCATGTAATTACAGATAAAATATGCAAAAGCAAAAGTTGATACCAGCCCTCCTAAGTTATCTCCACATCACTACATTGACATAGGAAAGCTTATTGGTAATCAAAAAAGAATGCAGAATATACAGAAGGAAAATATCAAATTAGTAAGAAGAATCAATGAGATCAACCGCCTAGGAGTAAGTATGATATACCTTATATTCTCTAGACGTCTACAGCTATTTTAGATTTAAGGCTAAGCCTCCTTCATTCTGTCATAATTATAGTATAGAACTTAGCCTACCCTGTTCTATTCCTATAAGTTACTTTTAATAAATAAATACAAGAATTTTCACAATGTGCATATTATATGAATAATTTCAAGATTTAGGCCTATGACGCAGAAAATTATTGTCAGTGTTTCAGTCCTTTTTGTGCAAAACATCGCATGGTATCTGCTACATAGCCCACCACAGCGCTTACACACACATTCCAGTTCCGACGAGAGGAAATTCTCTCTGACATATCAGTTGATGAAAACCATGTACTGCAAATCTAGTCACTACATGTTTGAGGTCGTAGTTCGAGTTTTTCCAATCCTGTTTGATCATAGCATCAGTAGTAAATAACTCTTCCCAGATTTCCTCTCTTTAATGTAAGGTCCATCATGATCACACTGGCTGGGAGTAGAAATTTTCGCCTTATTTCTTCTAAATAGAATGGTTCTCTTGCCAATATGTAAGTATGAGGGAGTATACTTGGAGACACATAAATAGGATGCTTTAACTTTTTCTAGGTTTGACAGTTAGGTATGGCCAGATGTTTTCTATTCCGTAATAAGTGGCAACAGGCGACACCTTGGTATTGAACAATTTTACTGCTCATTTTAATGACAATTTTCTCAGGTGTTTTATGCTAATTGTGCTTCTAAAAGCTGTGCTGACTCTGTCTTTAATGTGAAATGCTAATTTATCTCCACCTGTTTGTATCATTATTCCCAAATATTTCACATGTGTCACTGCAGCTAAAGGATTTGTTCTGTAGAAGAAAGTCGCCTGTTTCCCACCTCTTCTAAATGTCATAGTCACTGTATTTTCTTCGTTAATATATATTTCATTATTCTATGCCCAGTCTGCCAATTTATACTTTTAAATGTGGCTAAACAATTGGAATACGAGTTACTAACAAACAGATGGCACGAGGACATGAAACACATGAGAGTTCATCTACAACGGCCCTGGATCGTGCACAAAAATGCATGGTTCATATTAAAATAGTGTTTAACCTGTATAGTATAGCAATGTTTTGGTTACTTAGATAGACATTTCACTGCCTCAGGGTGAATATAAGTTGAAAATAAGCCCATTCGCATTACGACTTATTTTCCTAAACTAACTTCTTAAAGAGAAATAAACAAGATTTCAACACTTGCCACCGTACGATTTGTGTCATGTTTCCTTGTAGGCAGAAAGTCAGCTTTGGTTAAATCAATTTATTCGCAATGAATACAGCAAATAAATTCATCAATAGATAGCCTATGTCACCATTTCTGAAAATTCAAGTGACAGACACATCTGAAGCCTACATTTGTAATAATGCTCTGCTTGCAAGGAAACAGCACAAACCACATGATGGGTTGTAATTAAAGAGCAATCATTATTTTCCGTTCAAAAAGGCAGTCTAGATAAATAACATGTATGGGCTTATTTTCAATTTTCAAATGACAAGAAAACATGAACAGGCTCTGCACACGATGGAGATGAAGATGTTTCGTTGGACACTTGGACTGACTAGATATGACCATGTCAGAAATACATATGTTCGACAACAATTAGGTGTCACACTAGTTATGGAGAAAGTGAGGGAAGCTCGTCTCCGTTGGCATGGTTATGTTATGAGAATGCCAGGCGATTCTGTCGCGAAAGTAGATTTAAACCTGGACCCAGGCTGAATGCGACCACGCGGACGACCTGCGAAGCGTTGGATCGACAACATTAAGATGGATATGCACGACCTTGGCTTACAACCTGCAGATGTCAACGGCAGGAAAAAGTGGAGAAGATGTAGCAGAGCAGCGGACCCCGTACTGGGATAAACGCTAGGTAAGAAGAAGATGGGCTTATTTTCAATTTACGTACTTTCATCTTGAGGTAGTGATGTGGGCCGGGTAAATACCCAGTGGGAAGGTAAATATAAATTCGGTATTTACCCGGATATATACCCAGTGGTCATTTAAATACCCAAAATGAGGGTTATTTTCAGTTTTTTGGGCTTTGTACAACACTTTTTGATGTGTTGATGAAGTGTTGGACAAACAAGGACTGAAACACAGGTATTTCATGACTTAAATTGAAATCAGGAACAATATTGATCCATCAAAACTAAAAGAAATGGATGTCCGGGTATTTTTGGGTATTTATATGTTTTGGCACTGTAGCCTTGTCTTTAAGTGAGTTTTTTCCTTAAACTAAAGTAAAATATTGGATAAAACCTTTTGTGTTTAAAATTATTAATAAATACCAAGATATTGAGAAGGTCTAGTTTTATCACGGTACTAGAAATGAGCAACAAAGATGTGGGTGGGAAAAGCTACTTTTGTAGTAATAAGAGTAGACTATATGCATATGAATTGAAATGTGTATGCCAAAACTCAAAAGGTAATGAAATATATTCAATAGAAAGGATATTTGAAAAAAGAAAAAAAAAAAAAAAAGAAAAAAAAAAAAAGGGGGAGCTTAGTAAAAGTGCTTTAAGTTATTTTTCATTCAATTTGAAATATACAAAAATTATTAATTTTTTAAATCGTACGGTACTCTAAATAATATAAATGCATGTCAGGAAGTTTTTGTAGTATGTGGGCTCCATAATGGGTAAAGATGTATGCCAGCAAGCATGTGAGCTGGCAACACTGATCAGCTCATCCTACCCAGAATTCAAACTGACACTGTACTTCCCTACCATTCTCTATTCTTTGTTTGATGCCTACTGTACTCAACCTAACTTTTTCAGTGTAGTGGAGTTGTTAGTTTATATCTCCTGATCTGATTCCCAATTCTAATTCTGTTTTTAATTCCCAATTCTAATTAAATTTAATTTTATTAATTATCTAATGTTGTTACATTTCTAAAAAAGTTAATGTAGAATAGTTTGCATACCAGTACCCTTTTTTAAGGTTCAACTTACCAGGACACAGGATTTTTAATGAAAAATCTAAAATACCTGGGTATTTTCCCAAATTGGGTATTTACCCGAGTATATACCCTGGGTATTTACCCCGATTTATAAATACCTGGGTATTTTCCATCACTATCTTGAGGCGATAAAAATTCCTTCTAACCAAAATATAGACGTTGGCATGGGTGATGTCAATGTGAGAGGAGAAAGATTACTGGAATTCTGTGAGCAACATGAGATGGTAATAACTAATACCTGTTTCGAAGTTTGCAAGAGAAGACGTTACACCTGGATAGCACCTGGAGATAGAAGAAGGTTGCAAATTGACTACATCATAGTTAAACAAAGATATAGGAACCAAGTGAAAGCCAGCCATAGTTACCCTGGGGTGTAAATTGATAGTGATCACATCCTAGTTGCAGCTAAATGTGATGTAAGGTTCAAGAGGAATAAAACATTTAGATGAAAGAGATGGTGTTTAAATAAGCTTCAGGATCCTAATTTAGTACAAAAATTTAAAGATGTTAGCAAATTGGTTAAGGATGAGACTTTAGGATGGGATGATATAAGAAATTTATGAAAAGGTATTGGAGATGAAACGTTTTGCTGCCCCTTAACTGTTGTGTGAGAAATGTAACTGTTTACCTTTGCCTAAGCTATGTCGTTTTAATGGGCGCCAAGACCTCAATGCAATGTTGAAATCTAAATTTGTATTTAACAACGTCTAGCTCTGGCAGAACACATTCAAGACTCTATTCACTCAGATCGTGGTATGATTTGATCATTAACCCAACAAACAATTGTATCAGGAGAAGGAATTGGTCTATATCTAATGCTACCTACTGAAAGCAAAGATTGCATTGTAAAAGAAATGAATTTATTATATAAAACAAGTATAGCAAAATTAATAATAATAAGTATAAAATTTAAATTGGAGCGTTGCGATTTTAATATTACCGATAGAAAATTACGTGAAAACGGAGTCTGATAAATTGATTTTACTCTTATTTCCAAGCTATGAAGTTACTGAAATATGAGATGTAAAACAAAGAAAAATGAGAGATTGCGTATTTCTGCGTCATTTGCGCTTACCATTGGAAATTGCCAAGGCATTTCCCTCGTATTTGCTGATGCCGTGAGCTTCCCACAGTCTCCTGGACGTCGTCATCTCCGTCGGAATTTGATGATATTCTGGTAGATTAGATAATTCTATGGTCCGTACCTCGGACCCAAACACTCGTACAACCAAGTTTTACAAAAGTTCGTCGCTAACTCCACTGAACATCGGAGCGACACGCACTCGCGACCGTACTCTGCAAGTTCTACACAGATTGTCCCTAACTCCACTGAACATCGGAGCGACTCGCACGCGCATCCATACTCCTCAAGTATTTCACAGATAGTCCTTGTTTCACGGCGCGTCGAACGATATATCCACACGTTGGCTCCCCCACCATGGTACCGACATCTAGCTTACGTCGTCTCCCCTGATTGGCTGAGCACGCCGCCAGTTCCCCTCCTCTGCCTCATTACACTCGGCGCGCGAGAGGGAGAAGTCGTTTTCCGTCCCAACAATTCGCCTTTTCTAGACCTTGCGACCCAAGATTGCGTCATGCTTCTCGACAAGATTAAGCGTGTACTTGAAATCCCAGTGAGTCACGTCTCTCGATATACCCTAACTGACGAAAAATCCGTAAAATTCCGTAATCAGATAATTTTCTATGATATCGTCGTTCGTAATAATTTGCTGGATAGCGTTTTCTAAGACATAGAAAACCTATCTGAATGCTAATAATTTTTATAAAATGCTCCGAAAATACCTTAATAATAATTATAATAAATTAATAATAATAATAAATTAACATGAAAAATTCTCTTGGCTGAACAATTTGCCGCGTAAATAAATATAGAATGGCTTCCTACTGACTTATGCCAGTTGCATAAAACCCCTCGAAAAACACGTTACATATTCGCCTCGGATCATCGGATGATTTACCGTGACGACGGTCCATTATCCGATTATCCCAGACACGTTAATAATCCCCATCCAAAATACATATTACATAAATGAAATCACCCTAAATTACAGATATATACACTCATAATTTTTCTTCACGCACTTTGCGTCAAAGTTTGTTGTCACTATGGATTGCACTTTGCAACCAGTCCAATGTTTTACATATGGAATAGTGTTCCACGGATATTTCCGCCTCTCAAATTTCTCTATGTTGGAGAAATAGACATAATTAATGTGTGAGCACTATGTATTTATGATGTCATATCACACGCATTGAAGGTGTTCTGATATATTTATATCACCATAGAACTTCCTAATTTCACTGGAGGTCCCCTCCTTATGGTGACATTTAATTCCACTTATCACTCAGCACACGATCACACTATTGTGGCAGCGCCTCGTGACCATAATACTTAATCTCTCTGTGAAGTAGATTAAATTAATATTGACTTCTGAAAAAAAACAGTAAATGCGCATTACATATAACACCAAATATTTCTGTGCCGTAATCGCCCTGTCTTGTTAAGTTCCCGTTAACCATATTCTACTTAATACTAGTTCTCAACACAGACCATTTCTCCTCACACAAATAATACCATTGTACATATTATCTTAAATTACACACTTACAAATCTTACATGGCGAGGCCGTAAACAGAAATCACGTGTGCTGATATGTATGAGTTTCATGAAGGACTGTCTCGCATTCTGATGGCCCATCTTTTATCTCGTGGACGCCTTAAGCTAACAAGCCCTATTCAAGCGCTCCCCCATCTCTTGGAGATAAATGGGAACCCATCAGCGCTGCCAAAATGGCCTTGGTGCATCGAGACAATTTAGTGCTCAACAGCATCCGACAATCCCGTCATATTTCCCTGTACCTTAAAAACTCTCATTTACTTACATACTACCCCCCTGTGTGACTTCTGATACGCCTGCCTTAAGACCAGATCTTCCACGCACCAGACACCACACTTACTCATTTGATAGGCTGGCTCGCCAGCTAAACACACTCACTTTATGACACATATTTTCGTAGACTATGTATATTATACGTTCCGTATAATCTGTTTCCCTCACTATTCTCCAGCACATATGCTGTTTTCCCAATACGTTTGGAAACTATAAATGGGCCCTCGTAGAGATAAAAGAACTTGGACATGACTTTCTCTAGCTTATTTGACTGTTTCGGCACTCTAAGTAAGACTCTGTCTCCCGGCTCGAATAGGTCAAATTTTGTTTCTTTTTGTTGGCGAATTCTCTTTTGTGCTGACTTAGATAAATTCTGTTTCGCCAACTGGACAGTGTAATCCATCCCCGGTTGCTTACCCTCATTTAATCCCAACACCCTCGCTAGTTCATTTTGTGGTCTTTTTCCGAAGTGAACTTCGTATGGCGTCAATTTCGTGCTCTCATGCTGGACAGAATTCAGCCAAGTCTCGACCTTGGGAAGATGTCCAACCCAGGCCGCATGCTTGTCATGCACTAGAGTCCGAAAAAGACGAGCCACTTCCCTTAATGGACGCTCTGCAGAATTACCCTGAGGGTACCTTACAGAGGAATGAACGTGTGTTATACCAGCTTCCTGCATACTGGTTCTCCATTTCTTTGCAGTAAACTGTGGTCCACTGTCAGATAGTATCCTGAGAGGAATGCCAAACTCAGGTACATACTTATTAATGATCAGACGGCTACACGCTAGTCCCGTGGCTTTCCTTAGCGGATATAGCTTGACATACTTACTAAAAGCGTCAATAACTATAAAAATGTACTCGTAGCCGTACTGTCCTTTAACGATCGGGCCAAATAAATCCACACACAGTAGTTCGCCGGGACTACTGGTGAGAACTGCAGATCTCTCCCCCACTAAATATTTAACTGGATATTTACTCCTTTGACAGGTGTCACACTTAGCTAAAATCCTCCTAACGTCCCTTCCCATTTTACTCCAAATGAAGTCACGACCAATTTCATAGAAGACCTTGGCAGCACCAAAGTGTCCTAATTCCCTATGAATGAACCAAATTAGCTCCTCCCGCAAAGTGGCAGGAACACATATTGCCCACCGATTATTCCTACATTTCCTTGCAAGAAGCCCATCCTGCATCTTGTACGTGAACCGTCCTACTTTCACATACTCTTCTTCACCTATTTCCAACCTAGCCAGTGGCTCCTTTAACTTAACGTCATCACGTTGCTCCACTAGCATATTTCTCAGTGTCTGTAACGATGCCCTGTTGCTACTGTCCACACATGCACATATTAAAATACCATCCTCTGCTTTAACCACAGGATAATCCCTACATAAATTAGTGTCCCTCGATAGCATGTCTGCAAGAATGTTATCTTTACCTTTAATATATTTTACTGTGAATTCGTATTCCTGCAGAGCAAGAATCCACCTACTAACTCTGTTAGAACTGAGTTTACAAGTCCTCATATACAGTAATGCATGGTGATCTGTGTGGATCTCAAATTTCCCCCCTACTAAATACAATCTAAATTTTCCTAAACTGAAAACAATACCTAAAAGCTCTAACTCAGTAATCGTGTATCTTTTCTCCGCTGCTGTCAGATTACCCTCATCATCTTTCTGACATAATACTCCAGCAATGCCTATATGTGAAGCATCTGTCATAACCACATATTCCTTATCTTTTAACGGATATTTCAGCACTACAGCTTTCTCAAAACCTTCCTTCAGCGCTCTAAAAGCCTGATCATGCTTGGACTCCCATCTCCACCGAGTCCCACTTTTAAGCAATTCCCTGAATGGTTCTACCAACCCTGAGTATTTAAGAACGAACCTCCTGAAAAAGTTAAAAATTCCCAGGTAAGTTTTTAACTGTTTAACATTCTGTGGCACCTCTGCGTTAAGTATCTTATTAACCCTACTTTCTTCTGGTGTTACACCTCTACTCGACACTCTATGACCTAAAAATGTCACTTCTGACTGACAGAATGACGACTTAGACAGCTTCAAAGTGAACCCTGCCTGATCTAACTTCTGAAAAACTATATTTAAATGACGTAGATGCTCCTCAAAACTGCGTGAACTAATTACCATATCATCTATGTAAATGGTTACAAACTCTCCTGTGTCATCCCCTAATGCGATGTTTAAAGCCCTAATTAAAGCTGCTGAACTACTCTTTAACCCATAAGGTGTTCTACAAAATTGATAAAGGTTATATTTATGACTAAAAGCTGTAAATGGTCTATCTTCGTACATAAGTGGCACTTGCCAAAAACTGGAACTCAAATCTACACAAGTGAAATACTTCTTCCCCTCAAATGTTTGCATTAATTCCTCTATTGACATAGATTTCAGCTGATCTGAACTAATTCTACTGTTAACCAAACGAGCGTCTAAACAAATACGAACAGTGCCGTCGGTCTTGGGTACCGTGATCAAAGAATTAACATATGGACTGTTAGAGTGCTCAATAATCCCATCTTCAAGCATCGGATTAATTTGTGCCTCAACTGCACTCTGATAAGCGAAAGGTACAGGATATCTATGTCCTGTGAATACTGACCTATCAATAACGTTCAATGAATGTGTATAGCAATTGGCCATACCAATGCGATCCTCAAAAACTCTCCTATTACACAATAACACATCATAGAGCCGAACACATTGTTCCACCTCTATATTACCCTGAAATGCAGCCTCACGTAACGAGTCCTCTAGACTTCCGTTCGTAATCACACTGCCCACAAAACATGGAGAACCCCGCTCTACGGCTGGCGATATCTCATTTAAAGTACAAATCACACCTACAATACTACTCCTCTGAATATGGTCATTGAACGCTACTTCTACTTCAGAATCTCCCCATTTAAATTTCAAACTCCCTACATCATAACATAAGTTACCAGACACTCTACTTAGCCACTCTGAACCCAAGATAACACTGAATACTAAATTTGGAATTTCAAGGCAAATCTGCTTCTCTACATGATTATTAATTTTAATGACTACTAAAACTTGCTTAGAAATTACTTTAGACCTCTTCCCAACAGCTGTGATAACAAAAGTGCTTTTAATTGGCATCTCCTCAAAATTTACTCCAGTTCCTTTCATTTTATCATAAAATGCACTACTTATGCAACTCTTCATACAACCACTATCAATTAAAACATCTGTGTACGCCTCGGACACGTTAAATTTAACTATGGGGCTCTTACTAACCACTTCCTGAATAATACCTTCATCATTTAGTTCATGTAATAATTCATTTCTTACATTTAGGTCATAGGGTTCCTGTATAATTGTATGGACAGGGCATGCTACAGACTGAGATTCTGACCTTACTTCGCAGCCTGGTTCGCGTTTAAAGAACCGCTACAGCTGGCCGTAGTACTACTAACTACTAAACTGGTCTGGTTGTTCTGGGCTGTGTTGTCATTGTTTGGCTGTATATTACTACCACTAGGCTGTCCTCTTCCTTGACCCCTATTCTGGTTGTAATTATTGTCATTATAATTTCTCCCTTGATTTCCCCTGTAATCATTGTTCCTCCCTTGATTTCCCCTGAAATCATTGTTCCTCCCTTGATACTGATTACCATAGCCATTTCCTCTGTTCTGATATAGCTGATTATTATTATTTCTATTTTGAGCGTTGGCCCCTTCGCCACCGTTCCCTTGAACTTCTTGATGCCTGGTTTCATTAGGTCTATTATTATTATTACCCTGGTTCCGATTGAAATTGTCCTCGTAACCCCCTCTCCCTAGTGCATCAAATGTGCTTAACAAATTTTCTACTTGTGATATTGTCTTTACATTCTGGATACAAGCAGCCTCCTTGATCCTATAGGGAAAGTGCCTAAGTAGCAACCTTACCACATCACTTTCCTCCTTCAAGCCATCCAGATATTTACACACTAATACCTGCCCTAAAAAGTATTCGGTCATGGTGGAGCTTCCTTTAGGGTTATATTTACCACACACTACTCCCTCACGATGCTGCGACTGAATAACCTCATTCCAGAACTTTTCACAGAATTTCATTTTAAAATCATTAATATCAGTAAACTTGTCTCTGTAGACAGCAAACCAATTCCTCGTTTCCCCCACAAATACTTGTTCTAAAATTTCAACTACCTGGCACCACTCAATACTACCATTTTCCAACCTCTCCCCGAATTTATTTTCTATAGTGTTCATGAACTCCATTGGGCACCCCTGTCGATTGCTGAACTTACCCAGTTCTACCTCCCTGTGTGTGCTATTCACAAAAACTGGCCTATTCTGACTATTTTCTTGCCTGATCCTAGCTTTTAATTTTAATTCTAATTCTGCGATTTTCTCCTCAGCCTTCCTCTCAATACTGTTTACTGTTAATTTAATGTTTCCTTCTGATTCTTCTACTTTATCATATAGCTTTGCTTGTTTCTCCTCAATCTTGCTAATGCTCTCTCTATTACTCTCTCTTAACTCATTTACTTCTGCAACTATTTGCGAGTGGACTTTCTCAATTCTACCCCCCAGCTGTTCCTTAACCTCTTTAGTTGCTACCTGAATTTTGTCAATTTCTCCCCCCAATTGCTTTTTGACCTGCTGTGTTTCCAGTTGCACTAGTTCTTTTAAATTTTCAGCCTGTGTACTGATTCTAATTTCTAACTCCTCCTGTACTTTTCCTAATTTCTTGTCTACATCTGCAATGATCTCTTTAACCTTCTCTTCCATTACTCCTCTGATTTCTCCTCTAATCTGCTCCATTTTCACACTAATTTCCTTGTTGTTCTTATCTAATTTTGCATTATTCTGTTCTAATTTTGCATTTAAAGCTTCTGTACTTTCTTTATTTTCCCTACTGTTTTGTTCTAATTTAGCGTTTAAAGTTTCAGTACTCTCTCTATTTTCCTTACTGTTTTGTTCTAATCTGGCGTTTAAACTATCGCTCAATTCCCTATTACTCTCTTTATTTTCCCTACTGTTTTGTTCTAGTTTAGCGTTATTCTGTTCTAACTTTGCATTTAAGGCATCACTACTAACTTTGTTCTGATACATAAACTCGAGAAGTAAAGTTTTTAATTCTGGTTGGCCGCCTACACTCCCTGTTTCAGTATCGGGATTTACCTCCGCTACCCCGGTACTACCATCACTCGACATACTGCTCGTATCATCACTCTCCCGTTGATGACCACTACGTAACCTCATCTGTCTTTCTTTCTCATCCCCCATAATGATATACACTGATACAGACAAATAACCCCCAAAATACAGGCACAGAAATATATACCCTTCTCCTTCCACAAATGTTATTAGGTTTTCAGCCCCAAGTTGTCGGCGACAATTGAAACGTTAATTAGTGCCCCATGTTGGTAGCGACAAATGAAACGTTTTGCTAGCTCCTAACTGTTGTGTGAGAAATGTAACTGTTTACCTTTGCCTAAGCTATGTCGTTTTAATGGGCGCCAAGACCTCAATGCAATGTTGAAATCTAAATTTGTATTTAACAACGTCTAGCTCTGGCAGAACACATTCAAGACTCTATTCACTCAGATCGTGGTATGATTTGATCATTAACCCAACAAACAATTGTATCAGGAGAAGGAATTGGTCTATATCTAATGCTACCTACTGAAAGCAAAGATTGCATTGTAAAAGAAATGAATTTATTATATAAAACAAGTATAGCAAAATTAATAATAATAAGTATAAAATTTAAATTGGAGCGTTGCGATTTTAATATTACCGATAGAAAATTACGTGAAAACGGAGTCTGATAAATTGATTTTACTCTTATTTCCAAGCTATGAAGTTACTGAAATATGAAATGTAAAACAAAGAAAAATGAGAGATTGCGTATTTCTGCGTCATTTGCGCTTACCATTGGAAATTGCCAAGGCATTTCCCTCGTATTTGCTGATGCCGTGAGCTTCCCACAGTCTCCTGGACGTCGTCATCTCCGTCGGAATTTGATGATATTCTGGTAGATTAGATAATTCTATGGTCCGTACCTCGGACCCAAACACTCGTACAACCAAGTTTTACAAAAGTTCGTCGCTAACTCCACTGAACATCGGAGCGACACGCACTCGCGACCGTACTCTGCAAGTTCTACACAGATTGTCCCTAACTCCACTGAACATCGGAGCGACTCGTACGCGCATCCATACTCCTCAAGTATTTCACAGATAGTCCTTGTTTCACGGCGCGTCGAACGATATATCCACACGTTGGCTCCCCCACCATGGTACCGACATCTAGCTTACGTCGTCTCCCCTGATTGGCTGAGCACGCCGCCAGTTCCCCTCCTCTGCCTCATTACACTCGGCGCGCGAGAGGGAGAAGTCGTTTTCCGTCCCAACAATTCGCCTTTTCTAGACCTTGCGACCCAAGATTGCGTCATGCTTCTCGACAAGATTAAGCGTGTACTTGAAATCCCAGTGAGTCACGTCTCTCGATATACCCTAACTGACGAAAAATCCGTAAAATTCCGTAATCAGATAATTTTCTATGATATCGTCGTTCGTAATAATTTGCTGGATAGCGTTTTCTAAGACATAGAAAACCTATCTGAATGCTAATAATTTTTATAAAATGCTCCGAAAATACCTTAATAATAATTATAATAAATTAATAATAATAATAAATTAACATGAAAAATTCTCTTGGCTGAACAATTTGCCGCGTAAATAAATATAGAATGGCTTCCTACTGACTTATGCCAGTTGCATAAAACCCCTCGAAAAACACGTTACAGAGAAACGGATACGTAAGGTAACGGAACAGCAACCGAGGGAGGAGCAATATGCATTTAGGCAGGGGAGGTCCACTACTGACCTCATATTTGGAGTGAGACAGTTACACGAGCGTCACTACGAGTATGGGGAAGATTTGGTATTGGCCTTTATGGACATTGAGAAGGCATACGACAGTGTCATAAGAAACAGAGTATGGGGAGCGATGAGAGCCAAAGCAATAATGGAAGAAATAGTGATGAGAGTGAAAGACATGTATGAGGGAAGCAGAAGCTGTGTGAAAGTCGGTATGGAAAGAACAGAATGGTTTGAGTTGACTAATGGACTAAATCAGGGAAGTGCCCTCTCGCCCTTGCTCTTTATAATGGTGATGGAAGAAGTGATGCAAAAGATAGCACAGCATATTGGGGAGGAAGAAATGAAGGCAATGGTGTTTGCAGATGACTTGATGATCTGGGGAAACAAGGAGAGGGATGTACAGGAGCAACTCAATGCATGGGAGGAAGTAGTGTCAACCTATGGAATGAAGTTTTCGACGCAAAAGAGTGAAGTGGTGATAACAATTCGTGGGAAGGACAGATAAGATAAAGTTAGGCGGAGAGCAGTTGAAGAGAGTGCAGAGCTTCAAGTATCTGGGAAGTGTCATTGGAGAAAATGGGGGAAATGCCTTGGAATTAGGTGAAAGAGGAAGGTGTGCTGATGGATTCTTCAAGAGTGTTAGAGGCCTGATATGGAGCAAGGATGTGCCACAGAAATGTAAAGGGATCATGTACAAGATTTACTTTGTGCCGATCCTAACATATGGATCAGAAACTTGGGTGATGAGGGAGAGAGATAAAAGCAGAATACAAGCAGTGGAAATGAAGTTTCAGAGGAGTCGTATAGGTGTAACTAGAATGGACAGAGTCAGAAATGATACTCAGAGAAATATTAAAGGAAGAACCCCTAAAGGATAGGGTTGAAAAATCAAGGCTACAGTGGTATGGACACATGAAAAGAATGGGAGAAGAGAGAATACCATGGAAAATATTGGAAATGGAGTGGAAGAAAAAGAGACCTAGTGGAAGACCAAGGGATAGGTGGATAAAGGGGGTGAAGAAAAGTGTCGAGAGAAAAGGAGTTAATTGGACAACAGTGATAGAAGAGAAGTGGTGGATGGACAGAAAACGATGGAGAGGCTTGTGCTCCATGCAGCCCCAACCTGCGTTTGGAAACTGCTCTAGTTGATGTTGATGGTGATATAAGAAATGGCTTAGAAACAGCTGCAACGGAAGTACTAGGCAGAAGAAAATTGGAACCGAAAAAGAAATGGATGACCCAGGAAATCTTAGAGCTTATTGAAGAAAGAAACAAATTTAGAAATATAGACACTCAAGCGTATAAGTCTCTAAAGAATCAAATAACAATGAAATGTCGCAAGGAGAAAGAAAATTGGATGAAGCAGGTATGCATGGATATTGAGGATGACCTGAAAAATGGGAAACTTGACAAAGCTTATTTTAAAGTGATATCTTTGAGCTATCAGCAACGCATCACAAGCAACGTAGTTAAGGATTCCAAAGGGAAGCTATTGTTTGAAAATGAAAAGGTATGTGAGTGATGGCAGGAATACCTTGAAGATTTGTATGATGGACCAAATATTACTGACAATAGTATTTATATAGAAGATTAAGAACTAATTGAAGAAGATGATAAAGGTCCAACTATTGTAACGTGTTTTTCGAGGGGTTTTTATGCCACTGGCATAAGTCAGTACGAAGCCATTCTATATTATTTACGCGGCAAATTGTTCAGCCAAGAGAATTTTTCATGTTAATTTATTATTATTATTATTATTATTAATTTATTATAATTATTATTAAGGTATTTTTCGGAGCATTTTATAAAAATTATAAGCATACAGATAGGTTTTCTATGTCTTAGAAAACACTATCAAGCAAATTATTACGAACGACAATATCATAGAAAATTATGTGATTACGGAATTTTAAGGAATTTCGTCAGTTAGGTTATTATGAGAGACATGACTCACTGGGAATTCAGATACAGGCTTATGCTTGTCAAGAAATATGATGCAAGCCTGGGTCGCAACGTCAAGAAAACGTGAATAGTATGGAACGGCAATCGACTTCACCCTCCCGCCGAGTGTAATGAGCCAGAGGGGGGAAGTAGCGCGTGGGGAGCAGCCAATCAGTGGAGACCACGTAAGGTGGAAGTCGGGACTGGAGTGGGAAGCCGACGGGTGCATATATCGTTTGGCGCGCCGTGGAAGGAGTGACAATCTGTGCAAGATTTGACCAGTACGGTTGCACGTGTGAGTCGCTCCGATGTTCCGTGGAGTGGAGGACTATCTGTTTAAAACTTAACCAGTGTGGTTGTACGAGTGTATGGCTCCGATGTTTGGACCATAAAGTCACCAAATCTACCAGTATATCATCAAATATCGACGAAGATGACGACGTCCAGGAAACTGTGGGAAGCTCACAGCATCATCCAGTACGAGGGAAATGCTTCGGCAATTTCCAGTGGTAAGCGCGAATGACACAGAAGTACGCAATCTCTCGTTTCTCTTTGATTTAAATTCAGTATTTCAGTAACTTCATAGCTTGGGAATAAGAGTAAAATCAATAATTTAACAGACTCCGTTTTCACGTAATTTTCTATCGGTAATATTAAAGTCGCAACGCTCCAATTTAAATTTTAAACTTATTATTATTATTAATTTTGCAATACTTGTTTTATATAATAAACTCATTTCTTTTACAATGCAATCTTTGCTTTCAGTAGGTAGCATTAGATATAGACCAATTCCTTCTCCTGATACAATTATTTGTTGGGTTAATGATCAAATCATACCACGATCTGAGTGAATAGATTCTTTAAGGTGTTCTACCAGAGCTAGAAGTTGTTAAATACAAATTTAGATTTCAACATTGAGTTGAGGTCTTGGCGCCCATTAAAACAACATAGCTTAGGCAAAGGTAAACAGTTACATTTATCACCCAACAGTTAGGACCAGTCAGACTGTTACACTATAACTAAAGCAGAGTTTTATGCAGCACTCACTAAACTGAAAGGAAATAAAGCAACTGGTGTAGATAACATTCCTGCAGAGCTCTTAAGATGTTGTGATGTAAGCATTAAGGAATGCCTTTTTCAAATCATTACTAAATGCTATGAGGACGGAATTATACCTCCTGATTTTATTAAAAGTTGAACAATCACACTACCCAAGAAAGGAAATGCTTGTGAATGTTCTAATTATAGAACTTTAGCCATTCTTTCACATGCATCAAAGATTTTATTGATCATCATCAAAGATAGACTAAGCATGAAAATTGAACAATATCTGGATAGTGATCAGTATGGATTTAGAACAAGGAAAGGGACTAGGGAGACTATCCTAGCATTACGTCAGATTTTAGAAAGAAGACTGGAAGTTAATCGAAAAACCTATATAGTAATCATTGATATAGAAAAGGCATTTGATAATGTCAATTGGAAAACCTTATTTCTTACACTGGCCAAAGTCGGGATTGACTGGAAAGACAGGCACCTTATTCTGAACTTATATAAAAATCAAACTACCGAAATAACAGTTAATTATAAACCGCACTCGTTCCAGGTTCCGTATTGACCATGTTTACAAGAAGTATAACACAATTTTCACTCGCCAAATCAATACTTTACTTTACTTTACTAAAAATACTATAGGTACATGTTTCAGAGTGAAAATTGTGTTTTACTTCTTATAACAGTTAATGGCAATAAAAGAGAAGGAAAAATAAGAAGAGGTGTAAGGCAGGGTTGTCCTCTATCACCATATCTTTTTAATATATATATAGAAGCTGCAGTAAATGCATTAAAAGAAAAAAACAAAAGGATTAAAATTTAATAGAGTACAGGTTCATAGCATTCGCTTTGCAGATATTATTGCACTTTTAGCAAAATCTGCATGTGAAATGAATAGAATGTTAAAAGTTTTTCAGAAATCCTTAGGAAAATTCGGGCTAAGAGTTAATTCTCGGAAGACAAAATTAATGGTGGTTGATAAAAAGAAACAACCAATCTTAGCTAATATAATGTTAAATGATAGTGCCATTGAACAAGTAACGGAATTTTGCTATTTGGGAAGTGTGATTAATTATGACAACAGATGCATCTCAGAAATTAAGAAAAGAATAGTGTTGGCAAAGAAAGCCTTTCAAAATAAGAAGAATTTGCTGCTCAATGAGCACCTCAACATGAAGATAAGGAAATCATTTCTCAAGACCTTTGTTTGGAGTGTGTTGACCTATGGTTGTGAAACATGGACACTTGGGAGAGAAGAATCAAAACTTGAGACAGCTGAAATGTGGTTTTGGAGACGAATGACCCAGACAAGCTGGATGGAAAGAAAGACAAATAAGCTTGTTCTGAACCGAATTCAGGAGAAACGATGCTTGTTGAACACCATCAGGAAAAGGAAAGCAAAATTCATTGGACAAATACTCAGACATGACACTCTCCTCCAGGTAATTTTTGAAGGAAAAATTTTGGGGAAGAAACCAAGTGGACGACCAAGACAATCGTATCTCAAGAACATTGTTGAGGAAATGGAATGTGACTCGTATGTCAATATGAAGAGGACTGCTGAAGACCGTAGGAAATGGCTGCAATGACAAGGCTTTTAGCCTTTAGAAGCTGATGAAAGCTATGATAATGACAATATTTTTAAGATTGATCTATAGATCTATATAGATAAATTGAAGTATTAAGTTAGAAGCCATTTTTCACTATCGCCTAGTTCTATTATCTATTATAGAAAGCTCTTCAGCCAACACAAATTGTGCGCAATTACATTAGGCGGGAAAACAATTAGTATTTATACACTTTAACCTGAAATAAATATTACATTTGATATTTATCACAAAATAACACTCTTTTATGTACAAAAAAGAAAAAAAGGGGGGAAGGGGGGTTAGTGGGGTGGGGGATTATATATACGGTACTGTTTTCTCGCCCAATGTAATTGGGCACAATTTGTGTTGACCGACTAGAAAGCTTTCCTTAAGAGAATTAAACAACACTGAAAATGGCTTCTATCATTTCAATTAATGATAACATGTGTCCACTGGGGAGGTCTGGTGCAAACATTTCAAATTGAAGCCCATGGGCAACCTGTGCGTCATGATGGAAGATGTCACTAACACCTTTTCATTCCAGAAGTCACCGCAATAGTACCTCCCCATCTCATCATCATCATCTTGCACAGTTTCCAGCCACTGGCCAGGTCTGTTTGGAACACAAGCCTCTCCAACGTCTTCTGTCTTCCCACCATCTCTCAGCCTCCACCCTTGTCCAGTCTTCTCCCCTCTTCTTCACGCTTTCTTCCTCTCCCTTCAGCCACCTGTCTCTCGGTCTCTTTCCTTCCCACTTCGTCTCGTGTACTCTCCTGGGTATCCTCTTCTCCTCCATTCGTTTTACATGTCCATACCATCTAAGTCTAGATTTCTCTAGACCATCCTGTAATGGTTCCTCCATCATTAATTCTCTGGTCCTCTCATTTCTTATTCTGTCCATCTTTGTAGCTCCAATACTGCTTCTCAAGAACCTCATCTCACTGGCCTGTATTTTGCTCTTCTCCCTTCCTTTCATAACCCAGGTCTCCGAGGCATACGTCAGGATAGGGACATAGTACGTCCGATATATGATCTTTTTGCTGTTCTGAGGGACATCCTTGCTCCATAACATGCTTCTCACACTCCTCCAAAATGCTTCTGCCTGCCTCCCCCGCTCATTTATTTCTCTATCGTTTCTTCCATTATCTTGTATCAGGCTTCCCAGATACTTGAAACTCTCCACTTTCTTCAGCTGTTCCCCACCAATTGTTATTCCCGTTGTGGTTCTTTCCTTCTTCCTTGTTGTGATCACCATCTCACTCTTATTTATGCTAAATTTCATCCCATATCCTTGTATTATTCCTTCCCACACGTCCAACTGTTCCTGTACCTCCTCCTCCTTGTTTCCCCAAATCATCAAATCATCTGCAAACACCATTGCTTTCATCTTTCCTTCCCCAATTACTTGTGCCACTCGGGCCATTATGTCATCCATCACCACAATAAAAAGTAACGGTGACAGTGCACTTCCTTGTTTCAGGCCGTTTCTCTGTTCCAACCAGTCTGATCTCTCTCCTCCCACTTTCACACAGCTCACGCTTCCCTTGTACATCTCCTTTATCCTCTTTATAGTCCATTTCTCTACTCCTCTATCCTCCAGGGACTTCCATACTTTGTTTCTGCATACACTGTCATATGCTTTCTCAATGTCCAGGAAGGCCATCAGTAGACCTGTTCCATACTCATAGTGCTGTTCTTGTAACTGCCTTACAGCAAAAATCTAATCCACTGTGGACCTTCCTGCTCTGAAGCCATGTTGTTCTTCCCTCATCCCTCCTTCTATCCTTGTCCTAATTCTCTTTTCCAAAACTTTCTCGAAGATCTTTGCACAATGACACATCAGTGTTATTCCCCGGTAGTTTCTGCAATCTGTTCTACTACCTTTCTTGAAGATCGGGACAATTATTCCTTTTTTCCAGTCCTCTGGGGTCTTCCTTTCCTTCCATGCTGTCCTCATCACTCGGTACAACCACTGTATCCCCACCTCTCCTGCTGCTCTCACCATCTCCACACTCAACTCATCCACACCCGGTGCCTTCCCTCCTTTCATCTTGTTCACTGCATCTTCCACTTCTTTCCATGTTAAGTCCTTTTCTGTTTGCAGTTCATCTTCCTCTTCCCCGATTTCTTCCTCCTCACCATCTTTTCCATTTGGGTTCAGAAGTTCTTCAAAATATTCTTTCCACATTTTCTTCAGTTCTTCCCTATTTTCTATCTCTTGTCCCCTTTTGTTCACCATTCTGACATAATCCGTAGGATCCTTCCGCCTCTTATTTTTTACCATCCCATACAGGACCTTTTTTGTACCTTCACTATCCTCCTTCATCATCTTTGTCCACTCTTCCATCCACTTTCTTCTCTCCTCAGCCACTACTCTCTTCGCCTCCTTCTTTCTTTCCTGGTACTTTTCCCTTGTCTCTACCGTCCTATTTTGATACCACCTCCTAAAGGCTCTATTCTTTTCCCTTACTATATCTTTTGTCTTCTCATTCCACCATGGTGTTTCCTTCCACCTCTTCTTACTACTTGTCCTCCCACATACTGCTTCTGCTGCGCCTACTAGTGTCTTCTTAAATCCAGCCCATTCCTCTTCCACCCCTCTTTCTTCATCTGTTGGAATTCCTTTCTTTACCATTTTGAGGTACTCGACCCTTCTATCCCCTTCTTTCAGTTTCCATATCCTTATACGTCTTTTCTGGTTCTCAGTCCCTTTCTTCTCCGTACTCCCTCTCAGGTTCATTACCAGCAATCGATGGTCGCTATCCAGGTTCTCCGATGGTATAACCTTGATGTCCGTGATGTTCTTATTTAGTTCTTTCTCATACAGTATATAGTCGACCACCAACTTCCTGGTTAAGTCATCACTGTACCATGTGATTGTGTGGCTCTCTCTTTTCTTAAACCAGGAGTTCCCAACTAGCAGGCTGTTCCTCTGGCAGAAGTCCAACAGTCTCTTTCCTTCCTCATTTCTTCCGCCCCAACCCTCTGGTTCTAGAACACTCTCATAACCTTGTCTTTCACTTCCTACATGGGCATTGAGATCCCCCATAACAATCATATTTCTTCCTACCAGCTGCTTCTGCAATTCCTCTTCAAACTCCTCCTTCTTTTCAGAGGCGCAGCCTACTTGTGGAGCATACACTTGCACTATTTCTACGGTCCCTCCCCTCAGTGCTACTTTCATTTCATCATTCTATCACTTATTCTCCGCACTTCTTCTTTTAAACCATCTCGTACTACTACTCCCACTCCATTCCTCTTTCCCTCTTCGTTCCCACTCCAGTACAGTCTATAGCCCTTTCTCAGTTCTCTCCTTCCTTCCCCTTTCCACTTTGTTTCTGCCAATCCCAATAAATCCAACTTCCTTCTTTCCATCATATCCACTATCTCCTCCACCTTCCCCGTCAGCGTTCTTAGGTTTAAAGTTCCAAATCTTAGTCCGTGTGTACAGCCGTGTCGTCGTCTATTAAATCCAGCCTGTCCGAGGCTCGTTCCATTTTTGAAAGCATTTGGTTTCATCCACTACTGGCTTGCTGGGCCTATCGTAGCTTCACCAGAGCCCCGTTAGCCGTCACTTTTCAGGGTTCCTGTAGGACCTTCACAGCTACCGTAACGGTCCCGGGGCACACAAATTCCCCACTGTACTTCGCCCCTACAGGCGATCCTCTACTTTGTGCCGTTGTCCGTCTCCCACGACGTGGACGAGGGGTTGGACTTATGGGAGACGTACCTCTCCATCTAAGACTTTAAAATTTACCATGGCCAGAGAGTGGTTGCTAAATGCCCCTACCTGGACAGCAGAAGATTCGGGTTTGAGTCTCGACTGCGGTCACATTTTCTAGTCTTACTCAACAGAGGTGGATATAAGTTATAGATGTGTTAAGTGAAACAAAAGTAATTAATATCTTAGTCCTGGTACTTAACATTTTCCCCTCCAATGCTTTTTCTGTGATGAACACCACATGGAGAGATGAAAGGAACAGAAGCTAATCAACTTCATAACATATGAATTGATCACATATCTAAATTATAATCAAACTTGTAGCAATTTTTTTATGAAGGTACAGTAGGCTACTTGAAATGACTAAAAAAAATATTGCAAGTTGTTGTGTAATATTTTAGATGCATCATTATATGTATTGTTGATTATGTTTGCTTTTTTAACAGTATCTCTGTGTTATACTTGTATATATCTTTTAAATTTGTTAGAATTCCAAAAATTCTTGACATGTGTTCTTTTCGTACAGTGTGTCTGCAAAGTCCCTCCGCAGCGGCGAGCTATGCAGGTCGCGCCTTACGGGATGTGTTAAGTTAGCAGCACATTCATGTCACTGTATAAGCAAAATCTCACCGCAGTGGTTGGCATAAGCATGCACTTGTTCCATGTTGACCTTCAACTGGAGTGATAGGGTGGGGAATACCGGTTCATTATTGCCGACAGTGAGTGCCTGCGTGTGGCAGTGTTGATGCTGTAAGTTGTGAACTTGTCAAGTTCTTGTGTAAGCTGAGCCTAGTGGGAATGCTTACTACTGAAGAGCGTGTGTTTTTAGTGGAAAAGGTTTCCCGTGCTGGTGGAAACTTTATGGAGCACAGTGTGATTGTGGTGAGTACCGTATATAATTGCATTACGGTACTTAATTTAATGTAATCATTTTCCTTGTAACAACATAACATGAATGTACTGCCAACCCAACACGTCCCGCAAGGTGAGATACACTGTGCCCGCTTAGACCGAAGTGCAACGACCACATATGCATTTCACCAAAAATCAGTCAGCACGAGAATCTAAACATCCCAGGGTGCCATATGGGTTTAAGTGACAACAATAACACAATAAAAAAAAAAATGCTTTACTGATTTTCGGCTCGATGCAACAACAAGGATAGAAGGAGACTCTGAAAGTAGCACAATTCGTAAAATAATCTCATTTTATTAAAATGTTAAAATTGACTTGAAATAAATGCCAGAATAGCATTTAAGAATGCATCACGAATCATACATTTATGTACACAAAATATACAGGGTTACTAACACATGAACACTTGATGAAAACTGTTCATATTGGCTGCTTTAATAGCTGTAGTTAAATTCTTGACAGGGGTAAGATCTAATTGATCCATAGTGAAAAATACCAGATGTAACAAGACCCAACAGTGATGCATTCAGTACAATTTAATACACTGGCAATCTTATTCAGCATCGGTAACAGTTCTGATGTTCAAGTCCCTGGGTAGAGTTACGCGCTCTCCAGACAGCGCTAGGCACAGCTGGTTCCCTATGTCGGCTAAATGAACTGAACCGTGCAAGAAAGGTATTTGAAAAAGTACTGACATATAATCTTGGTTGGTCATATAGTTACCAAGACAAAAGCTTGCTTCTGGCAATTGGATATGAAAATAATCCAATAAAAATATTTGTGGACTGTGGAAAATTTATAGACTACTGTCGACCAAAGTATTATGTGTACTCGAGTTTGAAGGTTGTTTGTTAAGTAACCAATAGACCTACATAAAATCCAATACCATCAACATTTTCGTCGTTCTATTTTACGTTAGTTCATGTAGGTTTGGATTTTTAAATTTATATTTTAATATTTGTGTTAGTGTAGAAATGATAAAGGCTGCTGGACCTGTTGGTATGCAATGGTTGTATCGACTGCTAAAGTGTGTGTGGAAACGGAAATGTGTACCAGAAGACTGGGAGAAAGGGCTAATAATACCAGTGTTTAAGAAGGGGGACAAGAAGGTGTGTGATAACTATAGAGGGATCACCCTCATATCACAGATAGTAAAAATACTGGAAAGGATATTAGAAAGAAGAATGAGAAGAAAGGTGGAAGGAGAGTTGCAAGAGGAACAGTATGGCTTCAGGAGTGGAAGATCCACAGTGTACCCAATCTTTAGCTTGGGGCAGGTGATGGAAAAGAACTGGGAATATGGAGAGGATTTGATCATGACTTTCATAGATCTAGAAAAGGCATATGATAGTGTCCCCAGAGAGAAGGTATGGGAAACCATGGTTAAGAAGAGACTGGGAAGAGAAATGTTGGAAATGGTGCAAGCAATGTACAACAACTGTGTTAGCAGGGTACTGACCCCAGTTGGAAAGACAGATTGGTTTAGGAACAAGACTGGACTAAGACAGGGGAGTGTGCTGTCACCTCTCTTGTTCATAATGGTGATGGATGAAATTGTAAAGGAAACAAAGGAAGCATATGGACATAAAGAAATGAAGTTACTGTTATTTGCAGATGATATTGTGGTCTGGGGAAGGAACACCGAAGAAGTGCAAAAACAACTAGATGCACTGAACGAAAATATTCAGAAGTACGGCCTGAAAATCAGTATAGAGAAAAGCAAGACCATGGTGATGACAAGAGGGGAAAGACAAAGAAAGGGCACTGTGAAAATTGGAAATCAGAGTTTGGAAATTGTGGACACGTTCAAATACCTAGGAAGTGAATTGATGCAAACTGGTAGGTTGGACATGGAGATTGGCAGGAGGGTACAGCAGAGCAATGCATTCTATCAAAGTGTAAGAAAACTTTTGGGATAAGGAAGTACCAAGGAAAAGCAAGGAGGTAATGTATAAAGTGTACTATGTTCCCATATTAACTTATGCAGCTGAGACTTGGGCCCTGACAAGCAGGCAAGAAAGTAGAATCCAAGCCAGTGAAATGAAATTCCTAAGAAGTATGATAGGAAAGACAAGGAAAGACAGAGTGAGGAATGAAGATGTCAGGAAGGAAGTTGGGATGGAAAAACTAAATGAGAGAATTGAGAAGAATAAACTAAGGTGGTTTGGACATGTAAAGAGGATGGAGGAAAATAGAATACCAAGACAGATGCTGGAGGCGAAGTGCAAGGGTAAGAGAGCAAGAGGAAGACCTAGAACAAGGTGGATTGATTCAGTGAAGAACAGCGTACGAAAAAGAAATCTGGACTGGGACAAGATCGTGGAAGAAGAATGGTGGAAGGAAAGAGGAAAGTGGAGAAGTGCCATAAATACCCCGACCCGGCAGGAGCTGGATAAGGGGAAATGATGATGATGATGATGATGATTTGTTATCGCAGTTGGAATACAAAAAGTGCCCGTTTTTAAGTGTGTTTCAACCATGCGTTACATTTAAGAATTATCATCTCAAAAGCCCGTCATCAAATCGAATCCAAATTTTAACACAATATACATTGGAATGTTGTATAACTGGTTTATTAATTTCACAATTTTGTGTGTCCAAGAAACAAAGTTGTTATCGTTGTTGTAAGGTAACTTTTTCTCGGCCCAGGGTGGTTGGAAAATGTAGTTCTTGGTTGCTTTGTAATCATTATACATCAAAAAGTTATGCTGTATGACTGTGAAATACGTAAATTAATTCACTTATTTTATATCAGTTTGTATTTGTACGAGGAAATAACACATGGTTCTCCAGCTAGCCGCTCTGGCAAAAGCTGTACAGCGTTGCTGAGATGGAGCCCATCACTTCCGAGCGAGACGCGCCATGTTGCGAGTGGGCACCATTTCGGCAACGCTGTACAGCTGTTCCCGGAGCGGCTAGCTGGTGAAACATGTGTTATTTCCCTGTAGAAATACAAACCGATATAAAATAAGTGAATTAATTTACGTATTTCACAGTCATACAGCATAACGTTTCGATGTATAAGGATTACAATGCAACCAAGAACTACATTTTCAAACCACCCCGAGCAGAGAAAAAGTTACCTTACAAAAATGATAACAACTTTGTTTCTTGGACACATACAATTTTGAAATTAATAAACCAGTTATACAACATTCCAATGTATATTGTGTTAAAATTTGGGTTCGATCTGATGACAGGTTTTTGAGATAATAATTCTTAAATGTGACGCATGGTTGAAACACTCTTAAAAACGTGCACTTTTTGTGTTCCAACTGCGATAAAAAATATTAAAATATATATTAAAAATTCCAAACCTACATGACCTAACGTAAAATAGAACGACGAAAATGATGATGTTATTGGATTTTATGTAGGTCTATTGGTTACTTCACAAACAACCTTCAAACTCGAGTGCACATAATACTTTGGTCGACAGTAAGTCTATGATATGTCCGTTATCAGTTTTATATTTACCAATGTTTCTGCCACAAAATGTCTATCACCTGAGTGATAACTGACGAAAAATCCTAAGTTCACTGAAATAATTTCCAACACTCTTTGAAGTTCCAGTAACCATGTACTGTCTCGTTGAATCACACTAAGTCCTAGCAACCATTGCTAGTTATAAGTATAATGTTGAATATAGCAACCATGTGCTCGTAGATATGCTTCGAAGAAGTAATAGCGATGAACTAGCGACTGAGCGCTGTGTCAAAGTAACATACGATGTATCAGCGACTGGGCGCTGTGATGAAGTAACATAATGTGCTTTTTTTTTTTTTTTTTTTTTCGGGGGGGGCCCCGAAAGGTTTCCCGCTCCCCCCGCGTGGCACCCGACCTTACTACTGGTGCCTCCGACATGCAGTTAGTCTACGATAGTAGAAGAGAAAGCATAGGGGATTGGAAAGGAAGGATTGCCCTTTGAGGCTTTGCTTTGGTCCTCGCCCGTTTTATACTCTCCAGGCGGACTCCTGACGTCACTGCGAGATATGTCCCCAATCCTTAAACTTCTCATATCTCGGCTTCCGCTGGTTCGATTTTCTTCAAACATAGCACATTCTTCTTCCCTTTTCCGTGCCAGTAATATGGCATTAGTCCCATGATTCCAATCAATCGGAAAATATTTTATTAAAAATATAGCCTTGCTTGTGAAAACCTGCTACGTCACTTGCCGTTCTGTAGGCTGCATAAAGCTTCGATTTCCTTCTTAGAACATTCGGAGCACGCTATTCAAATCCTCCGCTCGGGACTTAGCATATGGGCCTGTGCTCTCAAATCTGGACAACTGGATTTGGGCACAACACGCTGTGGGGAGACTTTGCGGACACACTAGTAGTAACAAATGGTACGTTCTGGCTGGTTGCTACTGTACAGTGCAAAAGGTACTAAAATGTAGTTTTGTGTGGCTATTTTACTGGGTTTTTGTACATTATGAGCATTAAATTTTTGATAAAAATCATATTTACAGATTGGCTGCTGTGCAGATGAGCAAGGTCCCGCCCGGGTTTTGTTAGCGAGAGGGCTGGAACGGTGTCTTGTACTTTTGGGTAGTTTAAGCTTTTTTCTCCCAGGATTAGGTCTCCTTCGGTTTTATTACAGTAGTGGTGATTAGCAGCAGGTCGAGTTCTCAATCCTCACGGCCCACGTGAAGACGTCATTTTTGTTTTGTGGGCTATTTTGTATGGTGCCTTGTACATTTTGCATTTTATTTTGCAGATTGCAGCTTGGTTGAGATGTCCCGGGTTTGATTCTTGGTGCTTTGTACTTTTTTGTGTGTCGTATTATAGGGACGATGTTAATTGGGCTCTAGTTATGTGATTCTGGTTGAGATATTCAACAGTAATGATTTTGTGCTATTTTGCAGAGTAATATTGACTGTCATATGGTACAAACTGTAAAATTCCAAAGCAACCATGTAGCTCGGGTCCATAAGGAGATGGCTATATACAAGGAAAATCTCAATTTATTGTATAGAATACTGATGAAGGTAAAAACACAAGAATATTATACACTGTTATTATTAGCTGTTTTACCTAGATAGTGTTAAAACATGTAAGTATATTTTAGTTGCAATTTCCTTTTTAAGGGCCAGTCCCTGTTATTTGGCATCAGTGTTGTTCTGGTGTCTATGATACTATATTTATTGGGGTTCAGTGGCGACTGGTGGATAATTGTTCTGGATGTTGCACTATTTACACTAAGGAGAGGTGGGGTAGGGTAAGAGATTCCTTGATACCAGAGAAGACGGTATACACGTGTGCGGTAAAACTGATGAAGCTTATTCGTTACGAATGCCAACGTCCTGAGAACATCACATTCACCTCAAGATTAAATTGATTACGGTATTGGAAACTTCACAAGAACAAATTCGCTTAAGCTATAGGCTACACAAGGGTGAGAGAGAACCGCAAGTATTGCACTCACGCTCAAATAACATTGCGAGACATGGTATCGGCAGTAGACGGCAAATCTTGGATGTCTTCGTCCGCCTCTCTCCCCCCTTGTTACAATCGGCGAGCAACGACCAGCCGAGTTAACTGTTGGGATAGGACTTACCTGGTCTAGCATCTCTGCCATACCCTCCACTATTGAGATCTGGTCCGTGCTCGGCCTGGCAACTACCACACAGCAGGTGCTCCTATTTAGTAATGTTGACTGCTTCGCTTTCTCAAACAGTTCACAGTACCACACGTTTTTCTGAATTATTAAATAACAAAACTATGAATTCCCGTGCATGTAAGAGGCACATGTTTTTTTTATTGCTAAATGGTTATTATTATTAATATTATCATCATTTATTTTAAAAATCTGGTCATTGTGCAACACTGCAACCTTATTACTGGAAGCCACTGTTGGGGTTAATATTGGGGAATTAAATATAATGTATATTATCAATTACAACACTTGTATAAGGTATAATTGATCCTTGCATCTTCAATAACAATTTGCACAAAATGATTACTGTATACGGCCCCTCGGTCCCAATACCTGAGGGTTCTAAGTAACAATAGTCTTCCTAACTGCAGTAACTGAAACTAATTAGATTCATTCAAGTCATACACTGAAATATTGTTAATTAAGTTATGTTATGTGAAGATGCAGACTCATTCTATTCTATTGTTGTGAATAATGAGGTTTCACATGTGATTATCTGGGAATTAAATTGCTATAACTCATCACAGAAAGATGCTTCAAATCAGTCAATTACAAAGTCTTCATGAATAGAAATGAAATACTATGAGTATTGATTGGTACACCTTAGTCAATAATAGTGAAAAAAGTATATGTTATACATGTTTCGACAACATTGTGGCCTTCTTCAGTAACTGTCTGACCTGGCCTGATCCACGCAAGCGCGCCGACTTCGTTGCGTTTTGATTGAGCCTGTATGACCGAGGACCTTTAGAGCTCTATCAGAGGGTGTTTCGACCTACTGCAATTGGATGAAGGGGGGTTGGGTGATTACCTTGTATCTAGTTGGTCAGAATGTGACCTAGTGTATTAAAACACAGGAAATACAGAAAGTAGAAAGAGATAGTAGAAGTAAAAGTTTCTTGAAAAGAAATCATAAGTATAGAGAAAAGTCGAAGTATACAGTTTCCAAAGAGAAGGTAAAAGGTGTGCTATGGTAGCAACATGTTGAAGTAGATTATTCAATAATAATGCGGGGTCGCTTATGACGGCTCCCCTAGCTTGGTAATCACCCAATCTGTTTATGAGAGGATTTGTGCTGAGTGTAGCTGTACGGTAGAGTTTGACTGCCTGTTTGTCTATTCTCTGACGGGTGGTCGAGATATTCTAGTCTGTATGCAACTGGGCATGCGCATATACCAGGGGGCTCCTGATAAGGAGCGCAGTGCCCGGTTCGGGACAACCTGACATTTATTGATAGTGGAGGGAGCAGCATAGCCCCAGACAGGACTGTCATAATAATATTATCCATTTCAGGTCCGTATTGAATATGTTTACTAATAAAACTATCAATATTCTCCGTCTTTTCAATACAATATTAATCGTCTATTTATACAATTGGGTACATGTTTCGCACATACGTTAGTGCTTCCTCAGCCCAAATATACATTAAGACATAAACAAACACTAACGTTTGTGCGAAACATGTACCCAATTGTATAAATAGACTATTAATATTGTATAGAAAAGACGGAGAATATTGATAGTTTTATTAGGACTGTCATATTCCATAACAGGACACATTATTAATTGTGCTGTATGCGAGAAGCTTGCAAAATTCATCTACTGCGTTCTGGGACTTTATAAAGGCCAGAGTTTGGCTTGAATTGCTTTCACTAGGTACCAGGGGACTCCTGATAATATGCACAGCGCCCAGTTCTGAACAACCTGAAGTTAATGCAGCATAGCCCCAGACAGGGCTGGCATATTCCATAACAGGTCACACAATTGTGCTGTATGTGAGAAGCTTGCTAAATTCATCTAGTGCGCTCTGGGACTTTAGTAAAGGCCAGAGCTTGGCTTGAATCACTTCTGCTAAGTTTGCGCGCTGTGCTTTAAATTGAAGATACAGTACTATAAAATATTTTTTTCTGAAAAATATTTTGTATAAAAGGAAGATTTTTTTTAAAATCTTGCGAAGAATTTTCGTATGATAAATGTTGCTCTTTGCTGAGGGGAGAATATGTGAGGATGACGAAAAATCGGGAGTATGGTTTTGGAAATCTGTTGTAATTACTCCCTGCTTAATTGAAATATCTGTATATGGTGTGGATGGTCCTTGATTGAGAAAATTGCGTGGATATGCAGGGTGTAACTAAATATGTGGGAAAGCTCCGTGGATTCGATAGAGGTGACGATGATGAAAATTGTTGTTTTAAGGGGCCTAACATCGAGGTTATCGGCCCCTAATGAAATGAAATGGCGTGAAATGAAAGGATGAAGATAAAAACAGCTCACTGTCCTGGATGAAACGAAAATGGAGTCTATAAAACAGACAGTGAGCCCCAACAATTATGCCTTATTTGAATAAAAATAGTAAAAGGGGGTGGTAAAAACAATAAAACAAATAAGGCATAGTAAACAATAAAATAGATGAACGTAATAAAAAACGTAAAATAGACTTAACCTGAATTACAAGTCTTAACTTACATTAAAACTTTAAAAAGTAACCACTCTCCCTCATGAATCGGATGACGAGGTCTACTGATGGCCCGTCATCACGGAGTATAAAAGGAAAGGTGTTAGGCAGTTTAAGAGTCCTTTGCAGATCGGCCAGATCCACACGCTCCAAGAGAATGTGTGTCACGGTTAGGTGGGCGCCGCAAGTACACACAGGGAGGTCTTCTCTCTTTAGCAAATGGGAGTGCGTAGCAATCCCATGGCCGATCCGGAGTCGACAGAGTACCACAGCTTCCTTCCGAAGAGATCGGAAGGAAGATTTCCACACCTTCGTTGTATCCTTGATGCTCCCAAAGCTACAAGATCGAATGCCGCAACTGAGAGCGCACATCACTAGCAGGCACCTTATACGGTAGCGAGGGCAGTGCGACTGCCTCTCTCGCCGCCTGATCAGCAAGCTCGTTTCCCGCAATACCCATGTGGCTACGAAGCCACACAAAGGTCACGCCGGTCTCAGCGTTACATAAACTGACGAGCAGGTCGTGCACACGCTGGACCAACGGGTGCTTCGGGAAACACACATCGATCGATTGCAGCGCACTAAGAGAGTCAGTACACACAAGAAAGTGCTGGTGATCGCCTGATAACGTGTACCGCAGAGCCTTTAAGATGGCATAGATCTCCGCTGTGTACACGCCACAAGCCTCGGGAAGTTAAAAGAGAAACCGCCGATCCTCAACAACAAATGCACAGCCTACTTTCTCGTTTACCCTCGAACCATCCGTGAATAGAAGCCCTGATCCCGGATACCAGCTCACCATGGACTGGAACAGCCTCCGATGGACGGAGGAGTCCGTGTCCGACTTGGGGCCGGTGTGCAGATCCAGGATGATATCAGGGCGAGAGACCATCCACGGGGGGGCCTTGCTAGGTACTCGGACGATACAGGAGACAGAGGGAAATCGGAACTGACGGTATAAGTCATCCAAGCGAATCCTCGCCGGCCGAGTGGCTCGGGGAAGCGCATCATACAGCCGGCGATTCGGATTGGTAAACTAACAAGGATAGCTTGGATGAAGTGGCATCTGTCGAATAGTTGCAGCATAGGTCAGCAGTACTTGTTGGCGCCTCAGGTGTAAAGAAGGTACGCCAGGCTCGGCGAGCAAGCTGACGACTGGGCTCGTCCGAAAGGCACCCGTCGCCAGCCTCACACCGCCGTGGTGGACACTGTCCAGTTTAACAAGCACTGACTTATGTGCCGAACCAAATGCTACACTGCCATAATCTAATCTAGATAAAATCAGTGCCTTATAAAAACGTAGGAGCACCGCGCGGTCCACCCCCACAATGTACCGCTAAGAAACCGCAACATGTTGAGTTTCTTAGCACAGGCAGTCTTCAAACACCGCACGTATGGTTCCCACGTCAATTTCTGATCGAAAAGGAGCCCAAGGAACCGGTACGTAGCAACAACAGGCAAAGCTACATCGCCCAGATAAAGCTCAGGATCAGGATGGAGAGTGCGCTTTCGGCAGAACTGGACAACCGAGGTCTTAGTGGTTGAGAACCGAAAGCCATGCTCTAGTGTCCAGCGTTCCACTCTCCGAATAGCTGGTTGTAGCTGTCGTTCAGCGACCGCCATATTTTGCGCACTATAATGTAGAGCGAAGTCGTCTACATATAGCGACGGTGCCACTGTTGGACCAGCAGCAGCGACTATACCGTTTATGGCAATCGCAAATAATATTACGCTAAACACCGATCCCTGTGGGACTCAGTGTCTTGGTGAGGTGTGCTTTAACCAACTGAAGAGCCCAATAGCACACCGGGGCGAAACGCTGTCATTTTGTTGAGTTATGCCAGAACATTTAGCACTATCTGTGTTTAAATATATAATGGCTCAACGGGCAATACATAATTTTCTTTTGAAAATTGTATATTCAATGCCAAGATAAGGTTATAATTGCTTTGGAGTGGAGTTTCGACTCCCATAGTGCACTGGCTTTGCTCGTGACCTGGGTACACATGTATCAAATACGTCTTGCAATAGCCTTCCCAGTGTGTACTTGACAGTGTCTTGGTGAGGTGTGCTTTAACCAACTGAAGAGCCCAATAGCACACCGGGGCGAAACGCTGTCATTTTGTTGAGTTATGCCGGAACATTTAGCACTATCTGTGTTTAAATACGCCAAGTGGTGTCATAGGCCTTCTCGAGGTCAAAGAAAACAGCGACTAGGTGCCGTCTCCGGAGAAAAGCGTCCAGTATGGCGGTCTCGAGGCGTACCAGATGGTCATTGGTACACCGAGACGCCCCGAAACCACACTGGTATTCTGACAGGAGTCCTCGTTTCTCCAGGACGCACACCAGGCGCCGATTGACCATCCTCTCAAAGAGCTTGCACAGACCGTTTGTGAGACAAATAGGTCTGTAACTCCCTGTCAAATTGGGATCCTTATCGGGTTTCAGGATAGGTATAATTATACCTTCCTGCCATTGCGCTGGAAACACACCTTCCAACCAGATACGATTATACACCCTGAGCAAAGAACGAATGCTCCCATCGTTAAGGTGTTTAAGCATCTGGTTGTGAATATTATCCGGCCCGGGAGACGTGTCCTTGCAGAGCACCAGGGCTCCGCGGAGTTCCCACACCGTAAAGGGCACGTTGTACTCCTCCGAAGCGTGGGAAGCAAAACAGAGCTGGAAGCGTTCTGCCTCGCGTTTCAAAGCAACGAAATCTGGAGCATAATTATCCGAACCGGATATATCGGCAAAATATGAGGCGAGATGGTTAGCAACGCGATAAGGATCTGTAACCAACTCATTATCAATTGAAATTCCTGGTACAGTAGAAGATTAATTGGAGGATTATCACAGTAGAAGATGTCTGAATTCCCGAAATGCGTCGTAGTTTAGTCCACACTTGAGAGGAGGGGTATGTGCCTTAATAGACGACACATACCGTTCCGAGGATTGTTTCATACTCTGGTGAATAAGAATCCGTGCCTTGGCACGAAATTTCTTGAACGCCACCAAATTGGCCATGGTTGGACGTCGACGGTAGTACTTATGAGCTCGACGACGGTCTCTTATTGCCGCTGCAATATCCTCTGTCCACCGGGGAACGAGTTTGCGACGAGGAGTCCCAGAAAAGGATGGAATAGATTCCTCGGCTGCAGCAAGAAGCACGTCAGTGATGTGCTGTACCTCGTCATCGATGCTCCGGCATTCCAGGTCATCAAATACAGCGCGTTTTGTAAATTATGGCCAATTGGCTCGTTTAAGTAACCAACGACTGGGGAACGACACGGGCTTCTGGTTCAGAAGTGTAAGAACGATCGGGAAATGGTCACTGTCACAGAGGTCGTCGTGTACATACCAACCAAATAGGGGGACCAGTGCACGGCTACACACACTCAAGCCAATGTGTGAGTACGTGCCGTGCGCTAAGCTAAAATGTGTAGCTTCCCCTGTATTTAATAGAGATAAATCCAACCCTTGAATTAAGCCCTCCACATCCCTTCCTCTGGGGCAGGAAGATGGTGATCCCCATAGGGGGTGATGCGAGTTGAAATCACCCACGATAAGGAAAGGGACTGGAAGTTGATCAACAAGATCAAAGACGTCATTAATATCAAGGGGCTGGTTCGGTGGAAGGTACACGTTACAAACAGTTGTCATAGCAGGCAGGGACACACGAACTGCAATAGCTTCCAGAGGAGTGGCGAGTGGAAACTCTTCACTGTAGCAGTCAGAGCGAACGAAGGTACAAACGCCCCCGGAAGACCGGGCGTCATCTTGTCGCTCTTTAGAATATAGTCTGAAACCTCTCAGAACAGTCTCGTGATCAGGTCTGAGGTTTGTTTCCTGTAGGCAGACTATACTCGCTGCGTATTGTACAATGAGCTGACGGAGCTCTGTCAAATGCCTGTCAAAACTGTTACAATTCCACTGTAACAGTGCCATAGTGTGAACTTATAAACTAGGGAATAAGTTGGAGCAGCAAGCTACAACTTATCCTCTGGAGGATCATCACCCACTACGTCGACTATAATCCCCATGTCCTCAGGCGAGGTCGTGGAGTGAATCGACTCAGCGGAAGATTTCCTGGACGCAGTTTTGGAAATATCTGTTCCCGGAGGAAACAGGATGTAAAATTGTCCGATTGAGCTATGTACATTAACAAATTCACAAAGAATTCGCTCCGTGGGGAGCGCACAGATCTGGGGACCAAAACGTCCCCAGGCGCAGAAGCATCCGCAGGTGGTGGGGCAGATGGCTTCCCCTGTTTTCGAGGAGAAAGGGAACACGTAGTGCGGGCTCCCTTCTTCCCCGCCTCTTTCAGATATTTAGACGGGTCAGGAGACTTATTCCTGACCCTGGTCGACGATGCCGCCTCCGCCGGCTTCGGCGCGGCTTTCGCCAACCGTTTGGGGGGGGAGGAAGTCTGTGGCCGAAGGTGGGGTAGAAATCACCTTCGGGCTCTCTTTCTGATTCTGGGGTGTAGATGGCGGTGGTACATTGGAAGGTTTCACAGCTGAGACAAAAGATAAGGTAACCGGGACCAAATTTGGTATTATAGCTCTATAATCAATCTTTGGAGAAGGAGAAATCGTGGTATGGTACTTCTTGCGGGCCTCCTGGTAGGTGAGACCATCCAGGGTTTTGATCTCCTGGATTTTCTTCTCACTCTGGAAGACAGGGCAGTTCCTGTCCCGAGGAGAGTGAAATCCAGGGCAATTAGTGCACTGATAAGGTGTTGTGCACTCTTCCGCTTCGTGTGGTACCTTACCGCATGTTCCGCAGATTTGAGGGCTCGAGCATCGGGATAACATGTGCCCGAACTTCTGGCAGTTATAACACTGCATTGGTGGAGGGATGTAAGGCCGTATGTCACAACGGTAACTTGTTACCTTGACTTTTTCCGGGAGCACCGAAAGCTCAAAGGAAATGATGAAAGCACCAGTATCCAAGATTTGACCATTGACCTTGCGCGTAATGCGCCGGACATCAGTCACGTGATGGTGCCGCATATCCTCCTTGAGCTCCTCGTCAGTGTTCAGAATCAGGTCCCGGTGGAAAATAACTCCTCGGACCAGATTCAGAGACGTATGCTTTTCCACTTTGACAGGTATCTCGCCAAAGTGGTCACATTTCAGAAGTTGTTCAACTTGTTCACCAGTCCTAGTCTTGAGCAACAAGCTACCGTTCTTCATCTTTTGTACTTTCTCAAGCTCACCATAGACACCTTCTATGTGGCGAGAAAATAAAATACTCTTTACCAGCTTGAAATCACCCCCATCTGTTCTGGTCACTACCATAAACTTGGAGGTGTCAGCACCCAGATTTTCGCGTTCAGATTGTTCCCAGGGGGTTGATCCCCATAGGGAATCGAAAGTTAAAGACTTGGGTGTAGAACCACCCTGTTTTGGGACTTTTCTTTTGGAACCCATGGCCAGATCATCCTCCCCGAATGCCACCTACATCCAATCACGGGCCGACACAGTAGGCTCTACCCAGCCAGGGCAAGGCCCGCCAAGCTTGGAAGGCATTGCCCGGGGGTCCGATGTTTTACAATGCCGTATCGGCATGTACCCCTTGGCATATACTGGATTTTACAGCTCTGACATTCGGCTGTGCGGGGACCTGCGTAGTCAGGCGGATACTACTGCACGAGTAAATGGCGCACCCACCTGTCGGCGCGGCCAAGACCGGACAGGCTTTCGAGCGTAGTCGCAAACGTAAGTGGCCCATCCCCTAACTGCACGCACATATAGAAATTTTGGTTGCCAGACCCTGAAAGCAGTAACGGAAAGAAGTGCGATATAACCTAATGAGAGTTATACCGCACGGATGTATGTCTTTTAGAGCTGACTGTCAAACCCTCGAAAGGGGACCGATCCGAGAAACCCTTTTAGTCGCCTTTTACGACTGGCAGGGATTACCGTGGATGTATTCGCTTCCTCCCACCCACTGGGGGTCCAATTCACAAACCAACGCGGAAGCCAAGGTCCCCCCTTTTAGTTGCCTCTTATGACAGGCAGGGGATACCGTGGGTGTATTCTAAACCCCCACCCACAGGGGGGGGGGATTCGATAGAGGACCTGACAACAAGCAAAACATGTCCTGTAAACATATGATGTATGTGCGTTCGTTGCCGTGTTACAAGCATTGCTTGTGGTGTGCATAACACAGACGGTGGCACGATGCTAGTTGGTCATTTGTGGAGGGCAAACAGGCCACATGTATGTTTTGTTGCTATTCAAGCCTGTGTGCATGTTTTTGCATTCAGGGACCAACACAGTGGCCTGCTCGCCCGATCTCTTCCCATTAGACTTCTTCTTATGGGGACAAAGGGGCCGATAACCTAGATGTTAGGCCCCTTAAAACAGCAATTATCATCATCATCATCATCTAATGGGGTCATTTACAGGCCATTGTGTATGCCACACCTATTCATAACTTGGACATGCTGCGTCAGCGAATAGAGCAAATACGTCAGCAGATACGACAGACGCCAGGAATATGGGAGCGTGTGAGACAGTCAATGATGTGGCGCATAGACGCCTGCATTACACCTCATGGTAGCCATTTTGTAAGTAATAACGTAAACTTTATCAACACAAATGACCAACCTCCATAGTGAAGCGGTCTGTGTTATGTACACCAGAAACAATGCTTGTAACATGGAAATGAAAGCAAATACACCATATGTTTACGGGACATGTTTTGCTTGTTGTCAGGTCCCCTATCAAATCCCGGAGCTTTCCCACATATTTAGTTACACCCTGTATATTGTGAAGATCGATTGCATAGGTGTTGATGTTGCGTTGGTTATATGGCCCCATCTTAAAAACAACGCAGCATCAACAATCGATCTTAACGATATATACCCACGCAATTCTCTCAATCAAGGACTATCCACACCATATACAGATATTTCAATAAGGCAGGGAGTATTTACAACAGATTTCCAAAACCATACTCCTGACTTTTCGTCATCCTCACGCATGCTCCCCTCAGCAAAGAGCATCATTCCTCATATGAAAATTCTTCGCAAGATATATTTTTTTAAATTTTAGATTCTTCATTTTATAAAACATATTTTTCAGAAAAAAAAATTTTATAATACAGCATTTTCAATTTAAAGCACACTTTGTTAACAGATCTGTTCTTTTGAATACTTTTTTAATGAAATATTATCATCAAATCAAATTTTTGCTCATATTTCAATTACCTTTCATTTATTTTAGAAACAACTTTACTCATATTTCTATTAGTTTTAATTAACTTTAGACAGTTACTGAAGAAGACCACAATGTGGTCAAAACTTGTATAACATACTTTTTTCACTATTATGACTTCTATTTATAATGTCAATAAGGAAACTTTTCAATATGATTAATTTCATATCATTACGTAAGTCTAGATGAATAAACAGCAAACCTTGCTTCTTGGATTAAATGGATAGGAAAGAATGTGGATGGAATCACACCAAAAAGTAATTTGCTGTATCAGATACACATTGCTTCCCCTCACCCCAATATTTTGGAGAAATGTTTGATAAAATTTCATTGGTATTTTTAACACTAAGAGACCTTCAATGCGACACATCGCATGATAAATAGGGTGAAAATTCTTTTATAACCCCCTGCCTCCTCATATACCTCCAGACTTATTTTCAGTCAGTTATAATACTACAATGAAAACACAGTGTGTATAACAATAGTACATTATGCCACGAGCCTATAATGGCAATAATTAAGACACGAGTATGTTTATAAAACGAGCGTATGCGAGTTTTATAATTTCCATACGAGTGTCTTAATTACCATTATAGGAGAGTTGCATACGACTGTTTATGTTCGGCAATAATTATTATAACTATTTTATGTTCGAACATAAATATTCATAAATATCTGTTGAGATTTCGCCAGTTTTATGTACTGAGCAGAGCGCATGGGACGCAGAGAATGCCTTGTATTTGACCATGGCCTCCTCGATTACCCCACTATGACACTAGGCAACACAGTGAAATTTAAATTAGAAGGCCTTGGAACACCTTATCTGATTGGTCAAACAACTGTTGCTTGATCTGTGATTGGTGGGAGAAACTGTTTCATAATGAAAAATAGTGTTATAATGACCATCATTATGAAATAGTTTTCTACATATAATAGTCGGGGTCGAACATAAATATCACAATGTCATTTACTGTGCTGGTAAGAAATATACTTTAGTATTGTAGCTTTCAGTCAGTCGACACAAAATAATTCAAATTACTGGGATATGTGAAAAATAATCTGAAATAAATTACAGTGGAACGTCGTTTATCCGAACTAATTGGAACCGCAATTATTCCGGATAATGATTTTTCCGGATAATCGAACATGTGTTTATTTCATAGTACAACCATACTACAATAGTGCAGTTTCTAATGCAGTAAAATCTTCTTCATGACTTGGCCCTTCTTCATCTATCTCATCTAGGCTTTCATCCTTTTCGTCTTCCCCACTTACTTTTTGCACCAGAGAAGCAATTTCATCATCTTAGATTTGAAAACCTGAGTCACTGTCTCTTTCCAACCAAGCTTGTGCGTCTTCTCTATCACAGTCGGAAAATCCAGCAACTTGATAAAGGTAGCTTGTGGTTTAACGTGACTGTTAGATGATGATGATAATTGTTGTTTTATGGGGCCGAACATCTAGGTTATCGGCCCCACGTGACCGTTAATCTCGCGATCATAAGTCACGGGACCTCCGTTTTACGTGGAATCCGAACCACAGGACATGGCATTTCACATCGAAAATCTCACAAGAATTTACCGGGAATCGAACCCGGTCCGCCTTGGTGAGAGGCATACAGCTTGACCGCCGCGCCACCACACCCTGCCCAGGAACTTGGGGGAATAACTCATTTGTCACTGCATTCAAATCTTCATCAACAGTGTCTGTGTTCTTAACGGTCTCTTATTCAATGCATTTCGAAGATTATGTGGTGTTCAAGTGTTCCATCCATCAGCTATCAAGTAACAGTAGTCCTTAATAGAAAGTTTCATTTTTTTGAAAATGATATCACACTCTCCTCGTCTTCTGCCAACAGTAAACGATGTAAAACTTCTTTCTTGTACATCCGCTTGAGCATTTTTTTTTTGCACGTCCGGATAATTGACGTTCCGGTTGTTTGACGTCCGGATAAACGACGTTCTACTGTATATGTGATTAAGAGATATATCTTTCAGCAGTGTTATATGTCATATAACCTGAAATAAATTACATGTGGTTAAGATATATCACAGCTATCACGACCAGAAGGTGAAATTGCAATGACATTATCGTCAGAAGATCATCGTGAAATCACCAGAGTATGTGAGGAACTGTGTGTCCATGTCTGCATTGTAATTGGGAAGGAATTTGAGCCAAACTTTTCTAAATAGTGATGGAAAATTCACAAATATATTAGTGTCAAAGTACTGTAGACTCTGTAATTTTTGTTTATTTTTATAATTTTTATTTTTTTATTTAATGTTTTTGTTTTATTAATTTTTGGTCTTTTTAAATTCAGGCGTCCACCTCAAAATTTTAAATTCAATTCCAAATTTGTATTCTTTAATCTGTGTTAAGAGGGGCAGATGACCTCGTAGTTCCACCCCTTAAAACAACAATAACTAACTAACTAAGTTGCAGACAAGATGTTCAATTGGCAAGATAGACACTGAACAAGAGATGTTCAAAATTAGGACTGGACATGCTGCATAGCTCATGTTTTCTCCTGAGTAATCTTCATGTAGTTTGATCATAAATTGTTAAACTATATTTTACAGTTATTTACATTTATCTGCAAGGGATACCTCACTGCATTTATACAGGTTTCTTTCAGGAGGACTATGAGAATCCCATGGCAGTGACATCTTACATACCGTAATGCTAAAGAACTAGAATGCAGTAACTTTTCTTTTGTGATGGGTAGTTCAAGAATCAATGCATTTTGTTATGCAAATATCACATTGAGTATTCTGATCATTTCTGAAGAAGTGCATTAAGTATATCTTTTTGTTTCTGAGAGAAAATATTTTCTGTTTCCTTCTTTTCATTTTACTAGTACTTAACTGATTCTGCCTCATCACAAAATTGTAAAATTGCTCGTTGAGAAAAATTGTAATCTATTATGAAAAGCTGCAGGTGAAATAACTTTACTTTTGACATCGTTATTAATAATGTGCCATTCTTCTTCTTCTTCTTTCGTTAGGGCTACTATATGCCTTGTTACGAGCCCACCAGGTGTTTATCCTTTGTGTGCTTCCTTCCATACTTCGATCGAGTTGTGACGACTTCTTCTTGATGAGCCTGCTTAAGTTTGTGTTTGAGTGGTGTTGGGAGTTGAATGTTTGTTTCTAAAATTCTATACTTTAAAAGGTCCTTATTGATCTCTAACAGGAATAATTTTGAGATGTGAAGTAGGATAAGAAATGTTTATTAATTCTTTCAGCTGGCAATCAGAAGAGGTGAGCGTTATCCTTGATGTTGTTAATTTTAACATTATAGTGATTCCATATATACACTGAGTGAAAGCAGGGTTTGTGCACATGGTACCCATTACACAAGTAATGTCTCTGCCCCCACATTATATACAACCAAACATAATACACATCATCATCATCATCGTCAGGGTGTTTATGGTACTCCTCCACCTTCCCCTGTCCCTCCACTCATCTTCTTCTTCCAGAAGTATGTTCCAGACCAACAGGTAGCCCAATTCCTGGGGGCTTTACAATGCTGGGACACCCTGTCTCCAGGGGTTATAAATATGGAGGGCACAGCACTGGATTAAGAGTGAAGATCTCAACGGCACCTACAGTGGAGAAGGAGTGCTTCGGTCCAGTGTAGATTGTGGAAGAGACAACCCTGTGCTCGGAAAATGGAGTAAAAGGTATATGTTTATAGTATGGGGAAATATCAGCATGTAGCGTCTGTGCTCCAGACGAGCGGCTACGACAGGTGTCTGTTCTCCATGTTAGGAGTGGCCTAACAAAATGCTGGCAGTGGCTCTAAAATGCCTTTGGGAGCGGTGAACCCATCGTAATAATAGCCTATATATGATATGGTACTTGGAATAATACACAATCACACAATATTATACCTAGTATACACAAAATTATGCTCTGGGCACCTGGCTTTTCTCGGGGTACCTTAGAATGTAAGAGAAAGTAAATCACTAGCTCCTCCACGTTGGGTGTATTCAAATGGTGAACTATTTATTTTCCAAACTATGTGTAACCCAGGATTACTCACAAACCAGATATATAAATATATATATTGAAAGGTTATTTTACTTGAAATATAAATACAGTAAGCCTTCATAAAATTTTACTTGCACTGCTACAGAGTATTTTAAATTACAGAAAACCACTGTATGCCTCATTTAAAAATACAGTATTCACTTTTTGCTGTATATATTCACACAGATCTAAATTTTTTGGAATTACATTATTTCATTATAAACTCATTTCAACAATGACAATACTTGGATGAATTAAATTATCGTCAATTTTTTTTTTTTTTTCAAAATCCATAGGAATCTGTGACTTTCCTATAACAAGGACTGGAAGTTTATGTGAACGATCAAACTTTGAAGCCAGCAGAACTTCACTTTATGTCATCGTCGGTTCTCAATTCTATGTCAAAGTACTCTTGTGTGTTTGCATGATTCATGCTGAGAACACCAAAAATAATAAAAGCCTAATGTAAGTACGCCCCTACAATAACGGATAACTCTGAGAGATATATAAAGTTAAATCGAGACTTGGGTAAAACTACCGGTATTAACAAGAATTATGTTACGTATAAACCAGTTTCAACAGTACAGCATATAATTCCAATATATCACCTAATGTTTGCCCCAGATGAATTTGAAGCTATTCAGAAGTTTCAAGAAAATCCATAGAGCCATCTCACGATCTTACAACACTCGGAAATAATTTCTGGAGGTTCATACACACTGGCCCCTATCACTCCCATAAAACAGGAATTTTATTTCAGCTATTAGGTTGTGTTGTGTACATGAAATACATACAAACCATCAAGATGCTGAACAGAGAGTTAAAATGTTTGGCATGACCAGGAATAGAACCTGAGACCTTCAGATTACTGGCCCAATGCTCTTTCCAACTCAGCTACCACTTTTGGTATTCAAACAATTGTAAAAAATACAAATTCCAATATGCCCCTCAGCGGGCCTTACTGACACAGCAGCAGGTGGCAGCAGTAGTTGCTCCAGTATATGGATGTACAATCTAAATATTCAAGTGTACATTTAATCAACAATTTTTTTTTTTTTGAAATTCTGAATTACTTTTCCATATTTTGTTTATTATTATAATTATTAGTTTAATCTAATTTTTTGTTTTATTGATTTGAGGTTGTTGTTGTTGTTTGAGTCTTCAGTCTTTTGACTGGTTTGATGCAGCTCTCCATGCCTCCCTGTCCTGAGCTAATCGTTTCATCTCTACATAGCTACCACACCCTACGTCCGAGGCAATCTGTCTTCTCCTCGACCCTCCTTTCCATAACTACTGTCGACCAAAATATTATGTGCACTCGAGTTTGAAGGTTGTTTCTGAAGTAACCAATAGACCTACATAAAATCCAGTAACATCATCATTTTCGTCGTTCTATTTTACGTTAGTTCATGTAGGTTTGGAATTTTTAATTTATATTTTAATATTTTTTATCGCAGTTGGAACACAAAAAGTGCCCGTTTTTAAGCGTGTTTCAACCATGCTTCACATTTAAGAATTATTGTCTCTGCTGTATGACTGTGAAATACGTGAATTAATTCACTTATTTTATATCGGTTTGTATTTGTACGGGGAAATAAGTCATGGTTCACCAGCTAGCCGCTCCGGGGAATGCTGTACACGTACAGCGTTGCTGAGATGGAGCCCATCACTTCCGAGTGAGGCGCGCCATGACGCATGTTGGGCTCCAACTTAGCAATGCTGTAGAGCTTTCCCCGGAGCGGCTAGCTGGTGAACCATGTCTTATTTCCCCGTACAAATACAAACCGATATAAAATAAGTGAATTAATTTACGTATTTCACAGTCACACAGCATAACGTTTTGATGACCACAATCACAGGTTGGGGAAGATCGCATAGCCCACTTGAACAACATTGATCCACATCTCCCGTGGTGAGTGCGGACTCTGTGGTTTGCAACATTATTGTGTCTAACACCTAATCAATGCTTCAAGCATTTTTACGATTAGGTATCAATGCTTCAAAGCAAGTTCGTTGCAATATTGGAACTTTGCAGTCTCTATATCACAATATTTTTGTGAAGCTTCAAATATTAACAGCCTGAAGTCATGATGAAGTCTCTTGACGGCCCTATACCAATGTCATTTCATTTGCCCAACAGTTTATCATGATTTATTGTGTCAAATGCCTTAGAAATATCTAGGGATAATACCACACTATACTTTGAGGGATCATTCTTAATATTACCAAACTCAATTAACAGCAGTTGTTTACTCTTTCCTTTCCTGAAACCATACTCATGCAAGTTGATGTTAGTTAAGCGTGTTTTTCTTCAATATACAGCTTCATCATCTCCACTCGAATAACTTCTGTTATAGTATTGAAATTATCAAATTGAAAGAAATTATTACTAGGTCTGTGGAGATTTTTCATAAGGCATATAATGTCGATGTTATCAATAATAACGCATAATAAGTTTGGGTAATGACACGGGTAGCAGGAAAGATAGGAGAAGATAAGATGAAAGCAACGGTGTTTGCAGATGATCTCATGGTCTGGGGAAACAAGGAGGAGGAAATTCAGGAGCAACTGAAGGCTTGGGAAGAAACAGTGGGAGAGTACAGATGGAAGTTCAACATCAGTAAATGTGAGATCCTGTTAACGACCAGGAAAAAGGACAGACCAATGAGTGGGATAACACTTGGAGGTGGACAGCTGAAGAAGGTGGAAAGTCTCAAGTACTTGGGAAGTATAGTGGAGGAAAATGGGAGAAATGACAAAGAGATTACGGAACGTGGCAGACAGGCAGAAGCATTTCTGAGAAGCATTAGGAGCTTAGTGTGGAATAAAGATGTCCCACAAAAAAGCAAGGAAGTGTTATACAGAAGCTACTACGTATATCCCGATACTGACCTATGCTTCAGAAACGTGGACAATGAAGAAAAGAGACATAAGCAGAATACAGGCAGGTGAAATGAAGTTCCTGCGAAGTAGGATCGGAGTAACAAGAAGAGACTGGGTGAGGAATGAAAAGGTCAGGGAAATAGTGAAAGAGGAGCCCTTGCAAGGTAGGATTGAGACATCAAGACTGAGGTGGTATGGTCACTTAAAGAGAATGGATGAGAAGAAGATTCCCAAGAGGATACATGAGATGCAGATGCAGAAGAAACGACCAAGGGGAAGACCAAGAGATAGATGGCTGAAAAGAGTGGAGGAATGTGTCAAGAAGAGAGGTGAGGACTGGACCAGAGTGACAGCGGAGAGGTGGTGGGAAGAAAGACTAAGTGGCGAGGCTTATGTTTCAAACAGACCCAGCTTGGGGCTGGAAACTGTACAAGATGATGATGATGAAGTTTAAGTCGTCCCATAAGCAAATTTATATTCATTTGTTATCAGTGCAATATCCTCTTTGATGAAATATCAACAACAGCTTTTGTAGCTTGTACCCCCTTTGTTTCTTCTACGTGGCATCCCTGTATAGAGTAAGGAACGTGATGAACTTTAGGTGAAACTAAGTCTTGGCTGTGATGAGGTCATGGCACTTCTTGTCTCACACAGGTTCTTGTCGCAATTTTCTCAAAACCACATCTACACAGTGGACTAAATAAGGACTGGCTCATCTTTCAGGTGCTTCTTTGACTTGTTCATAGCTGATGGCCCCCCAGTGGGTCGGATTGTGTTTGAGACATATACTGATATTGTGCCAAGAACTGCTCTCAACTTTCTAGCTCTATGTGAGGGCTATGGGAAACTCAGATATCATGATAGCCGGTTGCACCGCTTTGTACCTGGGCTTTTCTGCCAAGGAGGAGATATCACCAAACACAATGGATCAGGTGGGGATTCCATCTATGGAGAAGTATTCCCAGATGAGAACTTTCTACTAAAACATGCAGGAAGAGGTAAGCATATTTCCTTTAAAATGAATAAGAGGGAAAAGTTTTTTTTCTTTTTTAGTTTTGATTTATATACACAGTTTCGACTATCATATTCAACCTCAACTCGGCCTTTATTTCTTCACTAGTCGCCAAATAAGTGCTATATCGGGGGGAAAGAGGTGGGTAGAGATTGTACAATTGTCTTCCTTGCTGGATGAACGAATAAGGCTTCCACCCTTTTTTCCTGTTGATGATGATGATAATTGTTGTTTTAAGGGGCCTAACATCTAGGTTATCGGCCCCTAATGTAATGAAATGGCGTGAAATGAAAAGATGAAGATAAAAACAGCTCACTGCCATGGACGAAATGAAAATGGTTTAGATAAAACAAGACAGTGAGCCCCAACAATTATGCCTTATTTGAATAAAAATAATAAAAGGTGACTGGTAAAAAACAATAAAACAAATACGGCATAGTGAACAATAAAATAGATGAACGTAATAAAAAACGTAAAACAGACTTAACCTGAATTAAAAGTCTTAACTTACATTAAAACTTAAAAAAGTAACCACTCTCCCTCATGAATCGGATGACGAGGTCTACTGATGGCCTGTCATCACGGAGTATAAGGGAGAGGGTGTTAGGCAGTTTAAGAGTCCTTCGCAGATCGGCCAGGTCCACACACTCCAAGAGTATGTGTGCCACGGTAAGGTGGGCGCCGCAAGTACACACAGGGGGGTCTTCTCTCTTTAGCAAGCGGGAGTGCATAGCAATCCCATGGCCGAACCGGAGTCGACAGAGTACTACAGCTTCCTTCCGGAGAGATCGGAAGGAAGATTTCCACACCTTCGTCGTTTCCTTGATGCCTCTCAGTTTGTTGGGTGGAGGCGTGGAACGCCACACTTGCTCTCGATGCGACAGGATCGAATATCGCAACTGAGAGCGCACATCACTAGCAGGCACCTTATACGATAGCAAGGGCAGTGCGACTGCCTCTCTCTCCGCCTGATCAGCAAGTTCATTTCCCACAATACCCATGTGGCTGGGAAGCCACACAAAGGTCACTCCGGTTCCAGCGTTACACGCACTGACGAGCAGGTCATGCATACGTTGAACCAGTGGGTGCTTCGGGAAACACACATCAATCGCTTGCAGCGCACCCAGAGAGTCAGTACACACAAGAAAGTGCTGGTGATCTTCTGATAACATGTACCACAGAGCTCTAAGATGGCATAGAGCTCCGCTGTGTACACGCTACAGGCCTCAGGAAGTGAAAAGAGAAACCGACGATCCTCAACCACAAATGCACAGTCTACTTTCTCATGAACCCTCGAACCGTCCGTGAATAGAAGCCCTGATCCTGGATACCGGCCCACCACGGACCGGAACAACCTCCGATGGACAGAGGAGTCCGTGTCCGACTTAGGGCCAATGTGCAGATCCAGGATGATATCTGTCGAATAGTTGCAGCATAGGACAACAGTACTTGTTGGCGCCTCAGGTATAAAGGAGGTACACCAGCCTCGGCGAGCAAACTGCCGACTGGGCACGTCCGAAAGACTCCCGTCCCCAGCCTCACACCGCCATGGTGGACGCTGTCCAGTTTAACAAGCACTGATTTGCGTGCCGAACCATATGCAACACTGCCATAATCTAATCTAGATAAAATTAAAGCCCTGTAAAATCGTAGAGGCACTGTGCTGTCTGCCCCCTCGATGTGCTGCTAAGAAACCGCAACATGTTGAATCTTAGCACAGGCAGTTTTCAAACAGCGCACATGTGACTCCCACGTTAATTTCTGATCGAAAAGAGCCCAAGGAACCGGTACGTAGCAACAACAGGCAAAGCTACATTGCCCAGAAAAAGCTCAGGATCAGGATGGAGAGTGCGCTTTCGGCAGAAATGGACAACCAAGGTCTTAGCGGTTGAGAACCGAAAGCCATGGTCTAGTATCCAGCGTTCCACTCTCCGAATAGCTTGTTGTAGCTGTCGTTCAGCGACCGCCATATTTTGCGCACTATAATGTAGAGCGAAGTCATCTACATATAGCGACGGTACCACTGCTTGACCAGCAGCAGGGACTACACCGTTTATGGCAATCGCAAGTAATGTTACGCTAAGTACCGATCCCTGTAGGACTCCGTTTTCCTGTACATGATATTGCGAATATGTCCCATCCCCCCTTATTCGGACATGGAATAGGCGAAGGGACAGAAAATTCGCAATAAAGACCGGCAAATTACTTCGGAATTTCCATTGATGCAGGGTAGAGAGGATGCCGTAACGCCAAGTGGTGTCATAGGCCTTCTCGATGTCAAAGAAAACGGCGACGAGGTGCTGTCCCCGGAGAAAAGCGTCTTGTATGGCGGTCTCCAGGCGTACAGATGGTCGTTGGTACACCGAGATGCCCTGAAACAACACTGGTATTCAAACAGAAGTCCTGGTTTCTCCAGAACCCACACCAGTCGCCGATTGACCATCCTCACAAAGAGCTTGCACAGACCGTTTGTGAGACAAATAGGTCTGTAACTCCCTGTCAAATTGGGATCCTTATTGGGCTTCAGGATAGGTATAATTATACCTTCCTGCCATTGAGGTGGAAACATACCTTCCAACCAGATACGATTAAACACCCTGAGCAAATAACGAATGCTCTCATTATTGAGGTGTTTAAGCATCGGGTTGTGAATATTATCCGGGCCAGGAGACGTGTCCTTGCAGAGCGCCAGCGCTCCGCGGAGTTCCCACTCCATAAAGGGCACGTTGTACTCCTCCGTAGCCCGGGAAGCAAAACCGAGCTGGTAACGTTCTGCCTCGCGCTTCAGAGCCACGAAATCTGGATCATAATTATCGGAACTGGATATAACCGAGAAATACGATGCGAGATGGTTTGCAACGCGGTAAGGATCGGTAACCAATTTATTATTAATGGAAATTCCCGGTGCAGTAGAAGATGTCTGAATTCCCGAAATGCGTCGTAGTTTAGTTCACACTTGAGAGGACGGGGTATGTGCCTTAATAGACGACACATACCGTTCCCAGGATTGTTTCTTATCTGGCAAATAAGAATCCGTGCCTTGGCACGAAATTTCTTAAATGCCACCAAATTGGCCATGGATGGACGCCGACGATAGTGCTTATGAGCTAGACAATGGTCTCTTACTGCCGCTGCAATATCCTCTGTCAACCAGGGGACGAGTTTGCGACGAGGAGTTCCAGAAAATGATGGCAGCAAGAAGCACATCGGTGATGTGCTGTACTTCGTCATCGATGCTCCGGCAACCAAGATCAACGAACACAACTCGTTCGGAACACGATGGCCAATTGGCCCGTTTTAGGACCCAATAACTGGGAACTCCGCGGATTTCTGGTTAAGAAGAGTAAGAATTATCGGAAAATGGTCACTGTCACAGAGGTCATCATGTACATACCAACCAAACAGGGAAACCAGCACATGGCTACACACACTCACGTTCATGTGAGAGTACGTGCCATGCGCTATGCTAAAATGGGTGGCTTCCCCTGTATTTAATATCGATAAATCCAACCATTGAATTAAGCCCTCTATGTCCCTTCCTTTGGGGCAGGAAGATGGTGATCCCCATTGTGGGTGATGAGAGTTGAAATCACCTATGAGTAGGAAAGGGGCTGGAAGTTGATTCCCAAGATCAAAGACATCATTAATAACAAGGATCTGGTTCGGTGGAAGGTACACGTTACAGATTGTTGTCATAACAGGCAATGACACGCAATAGCTTCCAGAGGAGTAGTTAACGGAAACTCTTCACTATAGCAGTCAGAGCGAACCAAAGTGCAGACACCCCCAGAAGCTCGGTCGGCGTCTGGTCACTCTTTTGAGTATAGGCTGAAACCTCTCATGACCGTCTGATGGTCAGGCCGGAGATTAGTTTCTTGTAGACACACTATACTTGCAGCTTATTGTGCAATGAGCTGACGTATCTCAGTCAAATGCCTGTTATAACTGTTACAATTCCACTGTAACAGTTCCATTCTGTGAACTGATAAACTAATATATATATAGGTTAGCAGCTAATGCTACCTGACGCTAAGGTGTAGTATCTCTCTCTACGGTGACAATAACCTCCATGTCCTTATTCGAGGCCGTGGAGTGTGTGGACACAGCGGAAGATCATCGGGAAGATTTCCGGTGGCGGGGGGACCTCCATGGGGAGCGCGCAGACCGGAACGTCCCCAGGTGCAGAAGTATCCGCAGCTGGTGGGGCGGATGGCTTCCCCTTGTTCGGAGGAGTAAGGGATCGCGCGGTACGTGTTCCCATCTTCCCTGCCTCTCTCCTAAGTTAAGACGGGCCAGGAGAGGTACTCCTGACCCTGGTCGACGATGCCGCCTTCGCCGGCTTAGGTGCGGCTTTCGCCGACCATTTAGGTGGGTAGGATGTCTTGGACTTCCCTCCCTGCCGTGCGAGCAGAGGATCCTTCGCCCACACTGTCTGCTTGGTGGTCGGAGGTAGGACAGGACCCACCTTCGAGCTGATGTTCAATTTCTCGGGTGCTGATCTCGGGATCGTGGGAGTCAAAACTGAGGGTTTCACAGCTGGTACAAAAGATGAGGTTGATGGAACCAGGCCAGGTATAATTTTACTATAATCAATCGTGAGAGTGGTAGCAATCGTGGTTTGGTACCTCTTGCGAGCCTCCTGGTAGGTGAGACCATCCAGGGTTTTGATCTCCTGGATTTTCTTCTCACTCAGAAACACAGGACAGTCCCTGTCCCGAGGAGAATGAAATCGAGAGCAGTTGGTGCACTGATAGGGCTTTGTGCACTGCTCGGCATCATGAGGTACTTTACCACACGTTCCACAGATTGCCAAGTTCGAGCAACGAGATACCATGTGCCTGAACTTCTGGCAGTTATAACATCGCATGGGAGGCGGAATGTATGGCCTGACATCACAACGATAGCTTGTGACCTTAACCTTCTCCGGGAGTACTGAGCACTCAAAGTATATGATGAAAGCACCCATGTCAACGACCTGACCATTGACCTTGCGCGTAATGCACCAGACATCGGTCATGTGACGGTGCTTCATATCCTCTTTGAGTTCCTCGTCAGTGTTCAGAATCAGGTCCCTATGGAAGATAACTTCCCGGATCTGATTGAGAGACATATGATTTTCCACTTTGACGGGAAGTTCGCCAAAGTGGTCACACGTCAAAAGTTTGTCTACCTGCTCAGCCTTTCTGGTCTTGAGCAACAAGCTACCATTCCTCATATTTTGTACTTTCTCAAGCTCACCATAGACACCTTCTACGGGGCGAGAAAACAAAATCGATTTGACCAGCTTGAAATCATCCCCATCGGTTTTGGTCGCGACCAGAAACTTGGGGGTATTGGCACCCATATTCCAACGTACAGACTGTTCCCAAGGAGTAGAACCCCTTAGGGAATCAAAATTTAAAGACTTGGGTGGGGGACCACCCTGTTGGGGGAAGTTGCGCTTTTTTCCCATGACCATTGAATTCTCCCTGAATGCCACCGACTCCAATCACGGGCTGTCTCTGTAGGCGCTACCCAGCCAAGGAAAGGCCCGCCTAGCTTGGAAGGCATTGCCCGGGGCTCCGATGTTTGACATGCCATACAGGCATGTACCCCTTGGCATATACTAGAGAGTTTTCCAGCACAGGCATGCAGCTGTGCAGGGACCTGCGTTGTCGGGCGGATACTACTACAGGGTACATGGCGCACCCACCTGTGGCCAGACCGGACAGGCTCTTGAGCGTGGTCGCACACTTAGGTGGCCCTTCCCTTGTAATCGTTTGAGTTAGCCGCTGGCTGCGTGAGCGGAGCGAGCGAGCCAGCGGCGTGTGGACCAGGTACGCGGTGCGTCGAAGCGCTCCTTAGCCTGGGGTATAGCTTGAAAGGGGTTTTAAGTAATAATTTGTTAAATTGGTTAGGTGATATAAGATTAAATTAAAAATAGAGGTGCCTGCCGGGGCAGCCGCGACCGACGGCCTCGCCGGAGGCCCCTGCCGTAGTACAAGATTGTTAAAGTTTGGGGGATTTAAAGTTTGAAAATAAATACTGAACTGTTATAGTTAATTATGTTGCGTTATCTAAACTTGTTATTATCAGCGCAAAGTTTCGTCTCGTTCACCAGACCGCCACACGCCCTCGCGTCCATGGCACGACATCAGCAGTTGCTTCAGCTTGTTGATAATAATAATAATAATAATAATATAATAATGATGATTTGAAGTTATGACTTTAAGCTTTAGGAAGGAAGGCAGACCTCTAGTGGGTTAGCATGGTTTGATTAGAATGAAAGTTGATAGACCTTTAGTAGGTATTCTGTTAAAATAATAAAATGATATTAATAAGCCTCGCTGATGGTTTGATGGTAAAATTGATGAAAATGTCTTGTAATGAATGTAATGAGTTGTGAGCCAGCTGAAGCGCTGTGATTGGCACGCACATATTAATTTTGAGTGCCAAACCTCAAAAACATGTACGAAAAGCGTGCGATATAACCTAATGGGAGTTATATCGCACAAATGTTGCGTTTAGAGCTGGCTGTCAAACCCGTTAAGGGGACCTGGACCAAGAAACCCTTTTAGTCGCCTTCTACGACTGTCAGGGTATACCTGTGAGTGTATTCCATCCCTCCCACCCAGGTCCAATTCGCAAGACAAGCCGGAAACCTAAAAGAATAGCCAAGGTCGTCCCTTATATTCGCCTCGTACGACAGGCACGGAATACCGTGGGTGTATTCTAAACCCTCCACCCACAGGGGGGCCTTTTTTCCTGGCATTGCCTTCTACTGTGAAATTCCTCTTATCCGGCAATAATGGGGCCAATCTATTGCCAGATATCTGATTTTGCTGGTTAATTTAGATTTCCTTAAAAAATAAGTTATTATATAGGCCTACTGTACTTTTATACAGTGATGGTCCTCCCTATAAAACGGAGCTTTGCAGAGGCTGTGTCGCGGATAGTTCGAATGACACCGCCAGATTAATAGCATGTACTAATACAACAGCAGGTCGGGAAGCCGTGGATACTGCCATAGCATTAATTACACACGGAACTGGCAAGATACCTTAGTTGAGAAAGTTAAAACTTGTGGTACAGTACTGCAGCATATCTCGTTTCCTGTGAACATGGTTAGATATAAAACATAACATCGAATTTTCCTAGTGGAAACTTATCTTCTCAAGAAGAAGACACTGCAGTTCTCGAGAAAGCGCATCTAAATAGCATTTAGGCAACCATCATCGCTCATCAACTGAGATGGTTAGGCCATGTTCACCGTATGAGTGATACCGTTCCTTTATGGTGAACTTTGCTCCGGCACTAGACCTCATGGGGCCCCTATGAAGTGCTTTAAAGACCAGCTGAAACACATCATGACGACGACTGGTATAAATATCCAATCATGTGAAACATCTGCTGCGGACCGTTTGCTGTGGCGAAACACCTCATCGAGCGCTGTCAACTTATTTGAAAAAGAACGCCGCAGACAAGGAGAGGCCAAGTGACAAGCAAGAAAGCTCCGTCAATTACAATCCCTCGCATGATTTATGCCAGGAATGGTCTATTCAGTGATGGGAAACACATTCACAAGCTGGGTTGAAATACTCTTTTTATGTAGGAAGAAGTTATGTGTATTCGGAATTTAGTTACCGCTGACGACGACATCATAAGGAAGGAAGGAAGTTTTGTAGTTTTATGTGATTCTTAATCTCCCCATCATGAGCCACAGGACCTCCATTTTTAAATGGAATCCAAACCACAGGACACGATATTTCACTTTGAAAATCTCACATGCATTGACTTGGAATGGAATCTGGTCTGCTGTGGTGAGAGGCAAGCAGCTTGACAACTGCACCATCACACCCCGACCAGTATATCACAAACTGACATGTATGAACATTGCTCTGCAAAATGAATAAATGTTGCCAGTCCAGCTTCAATCGATGATACTCGTGCTGTCAGCTGAGCATCATCTTCCTCCCCCTCCGCGTGGCTCAACCTACCGATGATGTGATCAACAATTTCATCATCATCTTCAAGAGAGAATGTGATGGGAGTAGAGTTGTTGATATCAACTCATTTGCTAACTTTTCTTATCACACTGCAGTTTCTTCAATTGTAGCATATCGATTTCTTCTGATGTCGGTCGCAATGGGATATCTTCATCACTTTCATTATTCTCGAACTTTATGCCAATAGTGCCACAACGTAATCAGCTTAATGTCGCTCCATGCAACAAAGATGAGATAATGCATCGTTGAATGTGAAAGATTAACAAAACTTATTCACAGTTCCTTCACACATTTCCACATGAAAGTGGGGCCATAGTTCATATTGAAGTACTGCAGCAGACCCATGACGTTGGGAGGGAGAAATAGGATGTACAGTAATTATTCTAACAGACTAAATCTTGGTTCTTATCGAAAATCCGGGTCCGGTCACAATTAATCCGGATTATCGACGCTCTATTGTAACTGAATTCACAGCTATGCCTAGAAAGAATTTTGAAGCTAAATTAAGCCTTGGAAAAATTGTCCAGTTAAAGGAGACATGAGAAAGTAAAATAATACTATGGCAATTAAAAGAAAAGGAAACACAGAAAAATTTCGAAGACGATTTGAAAGAACCGCTCTTTACAGACAAGGTAGAAAGTGTGGAAGAAGATTAGGCAAAGTTCAAAGAAGGAATCGTCCACTGTGCTGAAGATCGATGTGTTAGGGTGTCCGGCAAAAAGGACAAGGAATATCATAGTAAAAGAGGCAGTGAAAGAAGAACAAAAGGTCTGGAGGAAGTGGATAGTAGGCAACAATGTTGAGAATAAAAGAAAATATAAAGTGGTAAAGAAAGAGTATCAGAATTTTTTTGTTTTATTATTTTTAGACTTTTTTTTTTCATATCTAGTCATCATCATCATCATCATCCTGAACCAACTCCAGTTGCCCGAGTGTGGTATATGAGCCCCCACCATTTCATCCTGTCCTTGTACCACTCTTCCTCCACCAACTTATCCCAATCATGACCTCACTGCAGTACATCGTTCTTGACTGTATCTATCCACTTCTTTCGTGGCCTTCCCACGGGTCGTCTTCCTTCTACTTTTCTCTCAAATTCCTTCCGTGCAGTTCTAGTCATCTAACTCTAAATTTAATTACATCCTAATTTGGTATAATTTAATCTTTGTTAAGAGGGACAGATGACCTTGCTGTTCTGCCTCTTAAAAACAATAACTAACCGTTACTAAGAATCTTTGTTTCTTTCCAGGAGTATTATTCATGGCCAATACTGGACCTAACACTAACAACTCTCAGTTTAACATCACCTTCAGATCATTACACACTCTGGATGGTCAGTTTGTGGTCCTGGGCAAAATAGTGGAAGGAATCGATGTAGTCCTCCGGGTAAGTCTATCGTCCATAATGTCGATTATTCAGGACAGGCTGAGGAAGGGGGAGTATTTACCCCCGAAACTAGTCCCTGTAAGTAATAGCATTAAACAGTATTGAAGGCGGAAAATCCATTATTCTTTCAAAGTTTAAGTCTATCGTCAGTGTTGAATGCATACTGGATTTGGCCTATTTCATATAACACCAGAAAGTGGAAATGCTTAGCGTTTCTCGTACAGACCATCAAACAGGGCAACGGAAGTAGAAATTATTGTAATGTTTCCTGCATCCTCGGTGAGAGAGTAAGCCTTGCATTCAAATGGTTGGTTCCTCAGTTTAGGGACTGCGACAACGCAGACATGTAGCCCCGTTTACTTTGGATGTGTGTAGAATCTGTCTGATAACTGGTGTTAATTGTGATGGCTGTATTATTGTGTGTATTATTTACCGGCTTTACTTCCCCTCTGAAGAAAAGCATACTGAAAGATTTTTAACGCTCTTAAAAAAAATCCGACGACTTAGGCCGGGTTTGAACCCGCGATCTTGGGCTTAGAAGCTCAGCATGCTACCAACTACGCCTCCAAAGCTGCCCAAAAGGTTCAAATGGAACCAGTTTGCAAAATTCCCTCTGTCGTTATGGTTTCAAGTTCATGAGTATGGCATGTGAATCGCAGGTCGTTGTTACAGTAAATACCGCAATTTTGTGTGATAGTGCCACTCTCAGGCTGGTAGATGAGATTTTGATTGGCTCTACATTATCAAGTTCAAGAGCACCCTGTGTATTCAGCCGATATTCAATAGTGTGATTCACAAGATTTCCATCATGCCTATGTTATTGACTTCTCAGATACAATGCACGCTCTGTCTGCCAATTTCAAGCACCATTTTATGCAGTGTGGTAGAATGGCTGTAGCAAGCGTGGAAGATTTCTAATTATTTATGGAACAAACTCTGAATATAATCCTCTAGGCATAAAAATTGTATTTTGAGACAAAAATATCCAAATTCATGAAAAAGCTGTAAATAGTAAAAATTCATGAACAATTGTGAGCAGTACATGCTACAAAAGATCCTATCCTTGTTGTATTTGTAAATATTGTTGTTAAGGGGTGGGTGGAAATTCTAGGCCATCCGCCCCAAGTATGGTAGTTCTCAGTCTGACATTAGCATAATGTTACTATCCCTTGCCTTTATTTTATGCATTATTTCAACATTTTTGTGGGAATTTGCTTCATCATTATTTACTGTTGAGACCTGCCTTGTTCAAATGAAGGAGTGTAATGAAACATAGAAAGGAAATTTTCCTAACCCAAATACATACTGTAATTAGCTTTGATGCTATGACATAATCAGACTGGAAAGTGGCTGATTATGATCCCCGTCCTGCGGTTACTCGTTTCTCTGTGCACAGATTTCACAACCGATTATGTAAAATCAAACACTTCCGTGAGCCTACCTTGGTCTGCATCTGTGATCTGTGTGGAAATGTGAACGTTATCATGCGGAGAGGTGACACATTAGACAAGGGCCTCTTAATGACTTCTGAGGGGAATAGGTTTTATTATATTGTGATTGTTTTGTCAATGGCTATTAGCTCCAATAAATCTGATAAACTTAGCTTTGAATGTTAACTTGGCAGAAATACATAAAAGGGATGGCAGTGTTTTAATCACTGGAACATCATAAAAGTGAAAATGTGATTACTAGGGTTAAGATGACTGTGTTTTACATTTTCCAACAAACAAATTAGGCCACTTGAGCAGATCAGTAATGAGAGGCTACTGTTTGGCATAAAATTCAGAGGGAGAGTGGGTAATTGTTAGTTTAGAAACCATACTATTTAGGTTGCTCCTCAGTTGGTCAATGTTGACCCACTGAAGAGCAATCTAAACAAAGGTTTAGAGGACATTACTTTCTTCTACCTTGCTGCTCTTCACTGTACTTAAAAGAATATAAAGAAAAGAAACATTAGAATGAAAGAACACAAAGAGCCATAACCTGAGTATGCAGGAGATCACAACATGTTCATTGAAAGGATGCCTGACATGTGAAGATTAAAAAGATACCATTTTTATATTTAGATAGAAAAATAGTGCATTATGAAAGAAAAATGTTCAAATATGCACAGAAAATGCACAGTATATTAAGAAACATGTTTATTCCCAGGATTCCTTAAAATCCTTAAAACCTCGATGTTCCACCCCTTAAAAAAATAATCGCCAACGCCACCATCATTATACACAACCAATACCGGTACCTATATGTAGTCCCTAGCATTGTGCAGAACCCATTGCCAGGAATGTACCGGTAAGCACCTATCCACTGGGTGATGTGAATGGAGTGGTCAATAACCTGCAGAACGTAGTGAACAGTTCTGATACATATCCCACAAAGTGGTTCCTTTATACATACATTTTCATTGTTAGAAGAAAGATATCCATCTAATCAATGGCTAAAAATATTTACAGATGGCTCACAAGACAAAGAAAATAGAACTGGAGCAGGAATACATTCATCTCTTTTCTCACTCTACTTCCCAGTAGGCCAAAACAAAACAAACTTTGATGCTGAGATAAGAGCAATTTCACATGCACTCCAGTTATTAGGCAGAAACATTGATTATCAAAAATGTGTTATCATTACAGATTCGAAAGCAGCCATCCAAGCCATCTCGTCAAATTATAAGCCCCAAAATAAAGAACTGAAATACATTTTTTGTATGATAAAAACCCTTCAAAGACTCCACAAACAGATCTCATTTCAGTGGATCTCTTCTCATGTTGGAATAGCAGGTAATGAAGAGGCAGACAGATTAGCAAAAAAAAGGTACCACACTACAACAACCTGTCAGTCAGACTGATTTTATGTCAGCAAAAAGGATCTTGAAAAATACTATCAAAAACAGGTATGAAGAAATGGCAAAGAAAACAGCAGAAACCAAATTATGGGAGGACATCGATGCTAAATGCGATCAATACAAATTAACACCAAGAAGAGAAGCTGTAGCCTTCTTCAGACTTATCACTGGCCATGACTGCCTTGCAGCTCATCTGAAACGAATCAACATCCTGAGATCTGAAGAATGCACACTTTGTCATGAACCTGGAAGTAAAATGGATAAGGGGCACCTGCTACATTGCAACAAACTTGATGTGACTGCTAGAACTTCTGGAAACCTCACACAACTCTATTGGAACGCAAGAAAGCTGATGGATTGGAATCCGGGCTAGCCATAGGAAACAACAACAACATTTTCATTTGAGAATGATTTACCTTTTAGCGTCCAGTCTAGTCTGCAAGCCTCTGTTTGGTAACAAGTCGCTTCTCCTATTAGTAGTTAGCTGCGCAGCCTCCTCTGCTTCTACACCTCTCAATTTGAAATTGTTCAACACTGAATCTTACCATTGCCTCCCAAGTCTTACTCTGCGTCTCTTGCCCCCTACAGCAGAACTCGTTAACCTCATAGGCAATCTCTCCTGCCTCTTTCTCTTCACAGGACCTCACCATCTGAGTCGGCTCATAGCGTGTTTATTTCTAACTTAGCCTTTATCTCTTTGTTACGAGTATCTTCCTGCTATAGCTCCCATCTATTTGTCCCAGAAATCATTCAGTTACCTCTAGCTTATGTATCAGATATCCTGAATATACCCAGCTCTGACTTCCATACAGCAAGCTTAGTCTAAATACTGAGTGATGTACACGTAGAGAGAGTTTCGTTGCTACGCTAACTTCTTTGTTGCAGAATACTGTAGATCGCAACTGAGAACTCACTGCATTGGCTTTTCTGCACCTCGACTATTTCTTTCCCCATACTATCATCCTGAGCCGGCCGCGTGGTGTAGGGGTAGCGCGCCTGCCTCTCACCCGGAGGCCCCAGGTTCGATTCCCGGCTCCGTCAGGGACTTAAGAAACTGACGTGAGGGTTGGAACGGGGTGCACTCAGCCTCGTGAGGACAACTGAGTAGCTGTCTGACAGTGAGGCAGCGCCCTGATCACGAAAACCAAGATTAACGGCCGAGGGGACCCGATGCGCTGATCACGCGTCATCCCAATATCTGCAGGCCAAATGGCTGGGCAGCGATCGCTTGGTAGGCCTAGGCCCTTCACGGGCTGTAGTGCCAGGGGTTATTTATTATTGTTACCATCCTGAAGGTATACACAGCCTAAGTACTTAAATCCACCTGCTCCAATTTAGTTCCTCCTACCAGACATTCTTCTTCTTCTTTCGAATAACCCATTTGGAGGGTACGATGAATCAACGTTGGCTATTGTCCATTGTATTCAATTTCCGTTGTTTCCAAATTTCTTTCATCCTTCTAGAGTGACGATCTTTCTCCTCGAGTCCACTTTCTGCTAATTGTTTGCTTCTTCCTTTCTTGAAATTTTGCCATTTGAATAGCTTGTCTGAAGAGTGATCTGTTTGCTATTGTGTCTGTCTGAATGTTGGCGTTTGTCAAATCTTTGTCAATTTCAATGAACCATGTGGGTTTGGATTTGTAACTAGTCAGTAAGATGAAGATCTGTTTAGTTAGTCTACTAGTTTCCATTCTATAAATGTGCCCAAAAAACTGTACTCTTCTCTTTCTCATTACATCAGTTAATTTTTTACATTTCAAATATAACTCTCTATTTTGTCGTAACCTATATTCTGCGTTATTATTTCGACCATACATTATATTTTCTTGCGTTTCTTCCCTACTGACATAACCTTTGTTTTCGAAATGCTGATTTTTATACCATATTCCCTACATTTCTGTTCAAGTTCTAACATGTTGGCTTGTAAGCTTTTGACAGAGTCCACCATTACAACCAGGTCATCAGCACAAGCCAGACTGCTTAACTGGTTCCCACCTAATTGAATCCCACCCACCCTGTTGATGCCCTTCAGCAAATTGTCCATACATAAAATAAATAGCAGTGGTGAGATATTACAGCCTTGCCTCACTCCTGTAACAACCTTGAACCAAGAACTCATCCTGTCATCAACTCTCACTGCTGCCTGATTATATCAACATAAATACTTTTGATTGCCAGTAGCAGCCTTCCCTTGATACCACAATCCCTCAGGATGCTCAGCATATTCTCCTGGGTACTCAATCATATGCCTTCTCTAGACCTACAAAACATAAACACAACTATTCCTCTCGTAGCATTTCTCAATAACTTGGCACACACTAAAATTTTGATCCTGACATTCTCGTTGTACAGTAGTCTAAAGGCACACTGGTTTTCATCCATCTTACTCTTGGCAAATGATCAAACTTTCCTTTCTACAATTCCAGAATACACATTGCCCGGGACACTTTGGTATGTCTACCCCTTATTATTCCCGTTATCCAATGGGGTTGGGGATGAGATGCGATGGAAGTTATTGTGGCAGATGGTTTTTACGGACGGATGCCCTTCCTGACGCCAACCTCATGAGAGTAGTTAATGAGAGATGAAATGAATGATGGTGAATGAAACTGGGCAAGGATGTGGAAGGAAGCGGCCGTGGCCTGTCAGAAGGTACCGTCCCAGCATTTTCCTGGAGTTGAAAATGGGAAACCACGGAAAACCATTTCAAGGCCGGCCGGCGGTGGGGCTCGAACCCACGCGTCTACCGAGTCAGCAGATAGCTTGGCCCTATGACCTATCACTGCACTTTAGCCAGCGTAGCCACTGACCGGGACACTTTGGTACCTAATCGAAATCACAGGGGATTGTAGAGCACCATCCAGCACCAGCATATAGAGCAGCTGCCTGTAGAGCGACATGCGCTTAAGCATCGTCTTGCAAAATGATGGGAGGTATCTGTAGAAAGTGTCGCTTCTTGTGCAACACTGACCGCAGATGATTTTCCAAAAATGAAAAGTCATACTAAGCACTCACGGTGTATTCTTGGGAGTAGAGTATGCATTAAGTTGGCACTATGCCAATCTCTTGGGCCAACTCACCAATCACCTGGATTTTTTCCATTTCCAGCAATCTGCCAACAAGTTGCATGTTCTCATCACTGACACGAGGGAAACCCAACCAAGGCATGTTGGCCACATGCTGTCGACCGTCATTGACCACCGTGCTACAATTCTGTAAGTCATTGCCTAATCCTCACACTCCTCATGAGCCCTTGTGCTGCATGGCCATGGGCACTTTCAATTCTAATTCAGCTGAGCTGTTCCTGTTTCAAGAACATCTTGCATTCTAGGATTTTGACAAGTATCTAACAGACGATGCAACACATCACACGTGCAAAATGTTGGATGGATGAGTCCATGTATTGCAAGGTAGGTATAAAAGGTGTCCAAGCAATTTAATAAGAAAGTAGTAGGAAGGACAGTTGCAAGAGGAATAATATGGCTTTAGACATGGTAAATCTAGTGGACCCCATCCTTAGTATAAGTCTGATGATGAAAAGACATTGGGAGTATGGGAAAAGCCTGGTGGTGACTTTCTTACCACATTGCAAAGGCATATGACAATGTTCCTAGAGAAAAGGTATGAACCAGTATGGCTAGAAAGGGAGTTGGGAACTGGACTATCGAAACTGTACAAGTGATGCATGACAAAAGCTTTAGCTGTGTGAAAACTCAAATTGGAATAACGGATTGGTTCCGAAATATAACTGGGTTATGAGAGGGAAGTGTTTTGTCACCACTATTATTTATGATGGTAATGGATGAAACCTTGAAAGAGTTAATAGAATCCTATGTACAATAGGAGATGAAGATTGTGCTCTTTGCGGACAATATTGTGGTGCAAGAAAAAAAAGCGAAGAAGTCCATGAACAACTGGACGTATTGTCGAAAACAATTCAGAATTATGGAATGGCGTTCAGTGTGGTGAAGAGTAAAACAATAGTTATAACAAGAGGAGATAGGGAAGGGAAGGGACATGTTACCCTTGATAGCAAGAATCTTGAAATTGTGAACAGCTTCAAATATCTAGGAAGTGAATTAATGCAGAATGCGAGGATGGTTGCAGAGTTTAGCAAAAGGATGCAACAGAGTAACACATTTCATCAGAGTGAGAGAGACTTAGTTTGGGAGAAGGACGTTCCAATTAAATGTAATATTGTCATTTGTAGCTCTTCAGTCGGTCAACACAAATATACCCAATGAATGGGATGAGTACAAGATATAAATATGTAACAACGCTCCTGGAAAAAATTACATTAGCTAATTATCACTATTAAATGGGGCAAATTTAGGATAGTGATACCGGTAATTAGGCTAATACATGTTTTTTTTTTTCATGAAGTGTATTTACCTATTTATATTTTGTACCCTGCCCATCGGGGCAGATGACCTCGCTGTTCTGCCCCACAAAACAACAATAACTAACACTAATAACCCTGCCCATTAATTGGTCATATTTGTGTTGACCAACTGAAGAGCTACAAACAACAATTTTGTATAGACAACACTGAAAGAATGGCTTCAACTCTCTACTATTAAATGTAAAGAAGTGATGTACAAGATGTACTATAATACTGACCTAGTGTATGTAGTGGAGACTTAGACAGTGACAAGAGAGTAAACTTCAGGCCAGTGAAATGACATTTTTATGAAGTATGATACGAAAAACAAGAAGAGATAAAGTGAGAAATGAAAAAGTCAGGACGGTTATTGGAGTAGAAAACTTGAATGACAGAATTGAGAGGAGCAAATTAATATGGTTCGGACATGTCAAACGAATGGAAGATGGAAGAAAACCGAAACACGTGTTGGAGGATACATGGGAAGGAAAGAGAGCAAGAGGATGACCCCGAGTACGATTGATCGACTTGATCAAGACTCTTATAAGTAGACGGAACATGGAATGGAACAGACTTCTGGAAAAAGAAGAGTGGAGCGACAGGAGAAGGAGGAGGAGTACCATAAACGCCCTGAATCGGCCTTAAAATGGGTATGGGAGAAGGTTGGTTGGTTGGTTCCTTAGTTTAGGGGCTGCAACAACGCGGTCATGTAGCCCCGTGTACTTTGGGTGTGTGTAGAATCTGTCTGATAACCGGTGTTAATTGTGATGACTGTATTAGTGTGTGTTATCTGTTTCCAATTCAAGTGATGACTGCAGACTTTTAATTTCAAGTAGTTCCTACTTTTGCCGCCAAACACCACCGTCAACGACTACAAGTTCAGAACTTAGCTACCAGATGCCACCGCAGTCGGCGCTTGGCAACGAACATAGGAACCTAAGAGCGTTGTTTACATTCTTAACCTATACAATTTAGCTTCACACAGGTGTAATTAGTGGAAGGTTCTTTAACATGCCATAAATCTATGACATGGGACCGCCGGCTTTACTTCCCCGTCCGAAGGAAGGCATACTGAGGGATTTTTAACGCTCTTAAAAAATCCGACGATTTCGGCCGGATTTGCACCCACGATCTTGGGCATAGAAGCTCAGCATGCTACCAACTACGCCACCGAAGCCGCTGATATGGGGGAAGGATGATGATGATGATGATGATACACCCGTGGGTTTTGTCATGCACAGTGGGAGTACTCAAATATCAATAATCTTTATCAAGACCAATTGTCTTGCCAATCGTTTGTATCCCACATGTTGGCTACAGTACAGTAATGTGATGCACCTGCGTACGCCTTTGTAACAGTTGAAGAAATCTCATGCACTTCTTTCTGTAACAACTGAGCAATGACAAGCAATGTCATTGAATGAGTCAGATATGAAGACTAAAGACACATATTTACGTATAGCACATTATTTCCAGTGCAGTAGGGATCAAGAAGGCCGTGACTCAGCGAGTCTGGGAAGACTTTCGATCCTGTATTTTATGTGTTTTATATGGACATTTCGTCTCTTTTATAATATATTACAGTTTATATAGTGTTAATAGGCTGTCTATTCATAGTGCATATTAAGTTATTGTGATAGCGAGAACTTACTTCACAGTTTTTGGTAACGTTATAGTACACGGTCATTGTTCACTTACATAACCTCATGTTGGTAAGATATATTCTACAGTTGGAAGTATATATATATTTCCACAAGGACATCCGCCCGGCATTCCGGGAGACCATAAAGATCCAGAATACAGTGTAGGTACATTGTTGGCTCTACAGTACATAATTCATTACGATATACCATATAAATGGTTATGTAGCATGTTGATTGAAGCTCTCGATATGCCCAAGCAGATCTTCTCAAGATCATCCTCGATGATGTCATTCTTGAGGATATCCCCGACGAACTTGTAAGATGTTCCACGAGCTCCGAATAGAAGGCCATTCACTTTCCATGCATTTTTAGGTAAGTTATATCTCTCACTCAAGTGAGGTATGCATGGTCGGTAAATAGCCTCTTTTTCCTCGTTGACTCGTACGGCTTGCGGAATGTCCACTTCCATTCGTACCATGGGGTCCAGGACCAAACCCCTTCCATTCTTCCTGTCGATGGCAACGATATCTGCTCTACGGTGACTACCATTTTCCGAAATGCAGTGCATTTCCTCATAAACTTCCCATTTCTATTTCCTCAGGGAAGTGGCAATTGATGATCGAACTCTGTGATGGCGGGAATTTCGTAACAGTTCTCCTTTAGAACATTGGTCCAGGACATGTCCTAGCGTCTCTGGTTGGTTACATCCTGGTTTTCGGCATAGGGTTGTGTGCTGACTTCTCCCCGGTACAGCTCTCACCGCTGAGATGTTGCAGGACATTTTGATGGCATTCGTCCATTCAGAGCACGATAAACCTTTTCTGTTATTTATCCACGAGTTGTTCTTAGGATGCTGTTCATAAACTTCCACTCCTTCACCTTTATGAGGAAGTTTGCACCAAGCTTCAAATGACCGTTTCCGAAGCTCATTTCGTACCTAACGTCCTGATTTTGATTCTGTGCAATCACTAGTTGGAAAATGAAAGCATACTGAATAGTGTTTGAAAGTGATATGCTTGATTTAAAGGCACCAAATCTTAGTGAAATAACATGAATGTTAACAGCAAATAAGTGTACTGTTGCCTTACTTAAATTGCATGAGCGGAGTACAGGATCAGCTGTAACTAAACCAATGAGATGAATTCATGAAGATATCTCATTTCGTCTTCTGTGAGTATTCCTATTTATATTCTTTCTGTCATTGAATACAATGCAGCATAGAAAGAATAATGAAGCATTATCAAATTCTCGGATGAAGACAGTTAAGTTTACATGATACAAACCGATAAATTACTGTAAAGTAGTGTAACGCCCTCTGTGGGTTGGGGCTGTAGAATAGACCCACGGTATTCCCTGCCTGTCGTAAAAGGCGATTAAAAGCGAACCGAGTAGCCGCCGGTATAAGTGGCTCCCCTCTTTTGCAAATTGCAGATAGGGTCAGGGCACTCTTTTGTCCTTGGAGTGAGAAATCGCTCCTCAAGATGGATGAACCAGCAGGATTTGGTCAACAGCATAAGAATGGAGAAGGCAACGGGAAACCACTCCATTAAAGACCTTTATGTGTATCCCAAGAAAACCTATGATGAGTCCAAAGACAAATGTTAGTGAAGTTGGCAACTGCAGGATCACACCTCAAAGGAATGATGTCGGGCCCAGCAGGAGAGGAAATGGGGCCTCTCAGGTCGTTATCAGGAGAAATCCCTATTTTAAAATTGGAACATGGAATGTTCGAACTATGTTACAAGCTGGGAAACTAGAGAACTTGAAAAGAGAAATAGACCGACATAAATTAGATATTTTAGGATTAGCTGAAACACGTTGGAGAAAAGAAGGAGATTTCATAAAAGGAGACTTCAAAGTCTTGCACTCGGGAAGTGAGAATGGTCAAGGCGGTGTAGGTTTGGTACTAAATGCTAACTCTTCAAGAGCCCTACTGGATGTTGAAGCTATTGGAAACAGAATTATCATTGCACATTTTCTGGCAACACCCGTAAATTTAGTTGTGGTGTAGGTATATATGCCTACGTCCAGCAGGGATGATGACGAGGTTGAAGAAATGTGAAGAATTACTGTATAAGACAAAGGCTAGCGAGAACATTATTATAATGGGAGACTGGAATGCAGTGATTGGTAAGGGAAAAGAAGGATTTGCAGTAGGAGGGTATGGTCTTGGTAGAAGGAATTCATGTGGTCAACATCTTCTAGAATTCTGTGAACAAGAGAGGTTCGTTATAAGTAACACTTGGTTTACCTCACCAAAGAGGCAGAGATATACTTGGAAAAAAACAGGTGATGATCGACGTTGCCAGATTGACTATATTCTTGTCATGGAAAGATACAGAAATCAAGTGAAGAAATCCATGGCATATCCGGGCGCTGACATCTGTTCTGATCATTCTCTACTAGTAATGAGTACGGCACTGAAATTTAAACGCAGGATTCAGGTAAAACAACAAAGAAGTGGAATCTTGAAGCATTTAAAAGTGAGCAGACTAAAAAGCAATATCAGGAAGCCACTGATGACCACATATCATCATATGCAAGCAACTCACAAACTGTTGATCATTTATGGTCAATAGCCGAATTCTCCATCGAAAAGGCTGCTGAAGACTATGTGGGATTTGTGGAAAGAGTGAATCGCAAACCATGGATCACACAGGACATTCTCTTAAAGATGGACGAAAGAAGAAAATTTAAAAACGACTCTTCAGAAGTAGGCAGAAATAACTATCGAATGCTAAAGAACCAGATTGATCAACTCGGTCGGGAGAAGAAAATGGAGTGGTGGCAGTCAAAATGCAAAGAAATCGAATTTCTGCAAAAACAAGGAAGAACAGATTTAGCCTACCAAAAGATCAGGGAAACAACTAAGAAACAAAAACTCGCCCGAAAGGGAGCGGCAACAATCTTTTATGGACCAGAGCCGGCTCTAGGAGTATCTAAATGTTCCATAAGAGAAGCTATTAAAGACTGGATCAAAAAGGAACATAGGGATAGATGGAAAACTAACCCTGGCATAAAACATGGGAAAATGTTCATCAATGAACCATGTAAGAAAACAGCTGGAAAATTACTCAGATGTAAAAAAATTCAGGTAAGATACATAGTGGCTCTTCTCACGTGCTCCCATGAAAAAGCACCTAAACAAAATGGGCATAATCAAAGGAAACCTAGACTGCAGAATTTGCGGGAAGGAAACGGAGACAGCCCATCACATAATCTGTTCTTGCGAAGCTCTAGATCGCAGAAGATTCAATCTTTTTGGGAGATCGACAATTGAACCAAAAGAAGTTAAAACAGAGTCCATCATGGGACTGTATTATCTTATTAAAGACATAGGGATAATGGACTGGTGCTGAGTACACAGGGTAGTACAATAAGCCTCAAGGCTGCAGTACATCCGGAGCTTAGCTGACGGGCCCTTAGTATATAAAAATACACACACAAAAAAAAAAAAAAAAAAAAAAAGGATTCCGCACTAGACAGTTCCATGATACACATGGGAATCCTATATCAGACCTGAACTGCAAGAAGGAACACTGGATGATGTATGTTGAAGATCTATACGCAGAACCAATTCCATTCGTTTTGCCAACACTTGGCGAGGAAGACGGGTCAATTACAGAAGATAGAATTATTACATCAGAGTTCGATGAAGCTCTAAAATCAATATCCATGTGGATTATGGTATGGTAATTAATGACTTAAATGTCTTTCCTTCTGCTTATTATAGAAGTTTACTAAAAGTATGATGTAAACAGAGAAAATTCTCGTATTGCCAAACATAAGTAAGTTTTAGATAATGGGCAATACCATGTCCAATCTATGCTATATTCAAAGTTAGTTGGTGACATCAGAACCAGAGAGCTGGTTTTGCATCATGAAAGTGTATGAAAATAGCACAAATGTGAATAGGAAAGTCAACCAGGAAGGTTCTGTATTTCGGGCCATGGGTCATTGTGGTCATCGCGATCATCAGACTCATGCAATTGAGTACATGTGGATCTGTATGATTGTTGTGGATTGATGATGGGTTATTATTTTAGGGGACAGAACATCAAGGTCACCTGTCCAAAGTTGTGTTGCCTGTATTAGTGTGGGTACTTGGAATTGAGGCTAGGATTGTAAGTGTCATGGTTTTAAGATGTGATGTGGAAAAATAATCATACAGAATATTACTTCTCTCTCACACAAATATACACATGTACGTATTTTCATGTTGCCCTCCTGCACACTACAGACAATAATAAATGAATGTGATTAGGATTTTGATATTTGGGAAAATGTATTCATGGTGCAATAATCAAAACTGAGAGTTGAGTCAAATCATGAATTGAAAAACAAGGACATTTTTAGTGCATATTTAGCTCTTGTTAGGGCAAAAGGGTATAAGTCAAAATAATACCAAAACTGAGATTATGCAATTGTTTAGTACGGATTTGTCATTAATTTGTTTGTGCAAAATGGTTGGTTCCTCAGTCTAGGGGCTGCGACAATGCGGTCATGTAGCCCCGGGTACTTTGGGTGTGTGTAGAATCTGTCTGATAACCAGTGTTAATTGTGATGGCTGTATTAGTGTGTGTTATATATAATTCAGGTAAGGACTGCAGACAATCAATTTCAAGTAGTTCCTACTTTTGCTACCAAATGCTACTGTCAATGACACCTAGCTGTGAACTTGGCTGCTAGATGCCAACACTGGCGCAAACATTGGAACTTAATAGAGCGTTAAACAAATCTAAGCTAAAAATTTGGATTCACATAATTGTAGTTAGTGGAAGGTTCTTTTATACACCATAAATCTATGACAGGGCCCGCCGGCTTTACTCCCCTCCGAAAGTCGATTCTGAATACTCTGACTGTTAGGGCAAAAAGGTATAAGTCAAAATAATACCAAAACTGAGATTATGAAATTGTTTATTACGGAATTGTCATAACTTCGTTTTAGTATTCTTCATGATGTTTGAAGCCATTTTCAGTGTTGCCTTAGTACATGAAAGTTTGACGCTTTTCAGTCGGTCAACACGATTAGGAAATAACCCATCTCATTTGGGTACAATAATGTTGACCGACTGAAAAGCATCAACATTTCCGTTTTTTATAGTATTCTTTTATATTCTTTTGCCCTAACAAGAGCAATTTAAGCTTATTTTTGGACACAATGCATGCATATTTTGGATTTATTTTAGTGCACAAACCTAGAGGAAATACGAAACATTTCATTGTTTAATTTATAACCAGCAATTCCAATAATCTCTTCCCTTTCATTTCAAAGTTAACTGAAATCCATAACAATAAAGCTCATTTATTACCTAGCAACGGGATGTAGTTGCTGATTTTATATTTTTTAAATGTTTTTTTTTAAATATTTTTTATATTTTTTTAATACTTTTTTATATTATACCTTTTAGGGGGTAGGGAAAACACACTTGCATTAAAATATTATTAATAATCTTCTTTAAAATAACCAGTATGGGAAAGGGCTCAAGTAGAAGAAGAATTAAAGTGCCAGGACCAGGTCCTGGAAGGTCACCTGATTATTTAACAAGACTCTATGAATATAGGATGTATCAACAACATCGTATGAATGTAAGTGTTGGTTTTGCAACAAGTCTATGTAAATGCCTATACGTACACCCATCCCCATTATTAAAGTATCCATATTTTGCAGACCCTACATAATCATAAGGAAGTTAGTTATTGTCATTTTAAGGGGCAGAACACCGAGGTCATCTGTCCCTTATCATAAGAAATAGATGACTTGACTTGCTTTGCATGTTCCCTCCACATGCAGTACTGGGGCAGGTAGGTGGATAGCCAGGACTGAGATATTTGCCCTGTGAACAAACCTCAGAATCATCCTTTACTACCGTATAATAAAATAATTGTTTGTCTGGAATCTTACTGTCACAAGGTACACCAGTCACAGAACGCAATTTAAGACATGTACTGCTCAGGCGGTTAGAGATTTCTGCACTGAGAATTCCATCAGCAGCAAATGTCAAGCCTAGGTACGGTACTAATGTCCTTGTTGGTGGTAGGTCATCACTAATCTGATGGTATCCTAGTCGTCAAGATCTGTAGAGAGCTACTGTGTTTTCTTAACGTTGAGCCTTAGGCCAATTTCTGTAAGACAGTCATTCAGGCTTGGACTTGACGTTGCAGGTCAGTCTTATGTTTAGATGCCAACAGCATATCGTCAGCATACAGCAATGTCCAAGGTGCATATTTCTGCAGATCTCTTATGACTGTATCCATGACTGTGACTAAGAGGAGAGGCAAGATAACAGATTCTTGATGTACGGTACTCCCACAGAAACAGGAAGCTCCCATAATCCAGCAGCTGCTTGTATGCAACTCTTTGGGTCATGGCAGAGCAGTCTAACCCATCCAATTAACTCTTTAGGAATTCCATGCTTTTGAAGGGCAAACCAAATCAACTCATGAGGCACTCAGTCAAAGGCCTTTTTGAGGTCAAAGAAGGCAGGGACTCCCCAGACGGAACATTGGACTATAAACATGTCATGCGATTATAAGGTTAGTCTCTGATCGAAGGTGAAATTTGAGCACACAATAGGATCTGTGCACTGTGAGCTTTGATTTAATACCGCTCAGGTCCAGCTTCAATAAAAATTGTGGACGCTGTTATATTGTATTACTATACATGTATTTCGGTCCACCTGAGAGAATATAATGGCCGACCACCGGGAATGACAACAACAGTTCGAGCACCTTGCATAGGAAGTGTTCACGCCTGGCTGCCTTCTGGGCATTGCACCATTATAACACGCCATAAGTTGCCTTTGTGAGAATTCTGTCATAGATTTCATCCATGCCAAATTAGGTGCTATAAAGTCATTAACTGTAAGTGAAGTGAGTCATTTTCCTACAGTACACTGTCCGCATGAAATATATTAGTACATACAGTGCTGCGTAAAAGTAAAAGGGGCTGATGACCTCTCAGCTCATTGAACATTAAATGAGCTGAAAGACATTGCGGAAAGTGTGATAGGGACACTGAAAATTGTTACTATTAAAAGTTTGTAAAATGATTAATTTGTGTCAGAGGGGTGTGTGTAGTCCTTGTGACAAAGAGTCTGTGTAGAACGTATTCACTACGGTGGATGTCGAACCAAGCCTGCATTCGGAACAATTCAGTGAGGTGCAATCACGATATAGAGTGTATAGTGGCCCAATAATTTTATAAAAAATGTTTTTTGGGGAGAAGTGCATAATAAATGTCTATTTGTGAATTAAGTGTATGTGAAAGGAAGTGTGGTTTTTTAAAAAAATGTTAAGACTGCTAACAGTAAACATATCATTGAGGATCCAAACATCAGGTGATATATTATAATGTGTAGCCACGATGTCAAGATGGGCTAGGCAATGAAATTGGGTCTGGATCCAGAACATGCAAGATGACAATCAACCTTAATTTACTATGTGTGTATATTGCTATTGTGGGGAAATTCTATGTATAAATCAAGTAGCCAGATTAGAGTACAGTATGATTCCTCTATTTTATAATTTGCTTTGTGTCAATAGTAATGTGATAAGATAAATTTAGTGAGTGCCTTCAATTAGATAACGCATCACGATGATAGGAACTGAGACTCTCCAAATGTTATGGTGTCCTTTGTTACAGAGGATTTGTGTAATTATGATGTCATGACGGCACGCATATGAATTATACTAACTTAGTGTGGCATGGACGCTAAGATTATCGAAATTATAGATGTGTTTATGTATGACCAGTGATAATTATGTGTTTATTTTTCTACTACTGGGTGTTAGTAAATTTCAGTAGATAGTCAGCAACGTGTGACCACGTATTTTGAAGATACGACACAAGCAGATAAAGGTGTGAGGTTGAGAGGCAATGTTTGTTAGACCCGCTGTTAAAATTCAGTACGACTAGGCAATCTGCAAGTATGACAGTTGATCCATATGAGTATATTTTTCTACTAGGTACAGATGACCAAGCTGTTCCACCCCTTAAAACTAATAACTATCTAACTTTCTACGAGGTTATGGCACTGACTATTGAGCATATGAAATAAAGTGTGGATTTGTTCTTTGGCGGGTAGGTAAGCCCCTGTATTGGTAGTTGAAGGCTCAGACATCCAACTAATATGACATTGGTGATCTTTGGGAGGTCGTAGGCGAGGCCAGTTTACCCATCCATGGTAATTTTTTATTTTTTTTATTTTTATTTTTTATGGAGAAGTGAGCATATGCCTACATTATGGGGGTTTCTTCAAGATTCAAGTGCTTCAGATCATACAGCTACTCACGAGGCCGAGTGCACCCCATTCCAGCCCTCCCATCAGTTTAAAAATCCCTGAAGAAGCCAAGAGTCGAACTCAAGACCTCCTAAGAGATGCTACTTTTCAATTTCAATTTTAAAAATATTTTCTCCGAGATATAGCGGTATACATCCTTACATCAGTCATACTGGTAAGTAAACAAAGTACCGACTGTGACACTTGAATTATAGTAATTGAAAAATATTGTTGTTTCCTATGGCTAGCCCGAATTCCAATCCATCAGCTTTGTAATTGAAAAATATAAAAAGCACATAGTCAGCCATCATTGAAATTGTATTGAAATGTTAGAAGCCATTCTCAGTTGTCGAGATAATCAACAGAATTGCTCTTTACTCTGTCAACACAAGAGTGCCCAAATAATTTGGGCAGAAAGTGACAACTATTCTATCAGCCTATCCAATCTTTCAAGTGTTAATAGACAAACAGAGTTTGTTTGTATGTTGTAGCTTTTTTTATCATTATTTCAGCAGAGTACTGTACTCATACACCATTTCTACATATTTGTTTACAATTCTAGTTTGGAACTTAACATAACATTACGCCTGGCACTACAGCCCATGAAGTGCCCACGCCTACCAAGTGACCGCTGCCCAGCCGTTTGGCTTGCAGATATTGGGCTGACGCGTGGTCACCGCATTGGGCCCCCTTGGCCGTTAAACTTGACTTTTGTGACCGGGGGCACTGCCTCACCGTCAGACAGCTACTCAATAATCCTCATGAGGCTGAGTGCACCCCGTTCCAGCCCTCACATCAGTTTCTAAAACCCTGACAGAGCCTGGAATCAAACCCCGGACCTGCGGGTGAGAGGCAGGCGCTTAAGCACATTACAGCAATAGTAGTTACACCTTCATGGATTAGTTAGTGGAAGGAGATTGTTTGTGGGTGGGATTGTGTTTTCTCAGTCTTGCAACCTTAGAGATATTAAAATGAATACGGTAGTTTTCTATTTGGATACTGGATGCTTAATGCTTCAGTATTTATCAGCAGTAGTAGCCACATTTAAAAAAAATTGAAGTGCATTTATCGGGTTGTTATTGGAGGGCAGTGACCGTTCATGGGTGGCATTGTGGGTTTTGACAGTGTTTTGTAGAGCTATTTTGTCTTGATTTGATCTGATGATGCTCACTTGACAAGCAAAACATGTCATCCAATTAAACCCCCACCATTTGTTAGAGAAGTGTGTTAATGTATAAATAATTCATGTAACATTTCTTTCAGATAATCTTCTTCTTTCTTCTTCTTTATCTGGCACTACAGCCCGGTGTGAGCATTGGCCTCGCCAACCACAGATTTCCATAGATCTCGATCTTGGACAGCTGTTCTCCAGGGTCGTACGTTCATTGTTTGAAAGTCCACCTGCACTTCATCCTTCCATCTATTCCTTGGTCTCCCAGGGCATCATCTTCTTTCCATTCTGGCTTTATATATAATCTTTGGTGTTCTTTTGTCTTCCATCATTTCAATGTGGCCCAGCCATCAGAATCAACTTTATATATCGAACAATGTCTTTGCATTTGAGGATTTCATCTATTTCCCTATTAGTTCGTATCCTCCATTCTCCTCTATCCAATACAGCACCATAAATTCTCCGTATTATTGTCCTCCCAAACACCCTAAGTTTATTGCAATCCTGAACCAACATATTCCATGTTTCTGAGCCATAAGTTAACTCTGGTCTGATCAAGGTCTTGTAAATTTTGAGTTTTGTTTTATGCTTCTTTCAGATAGTAGGTTGATAAAATAATCCGTCACTTTCTGCCCAATATAATTAGGCACTCTTGTGTTGACCCTTGACATTGGTTTCCATGATTTCCTATTTTCAACTCCAAGCAAATGGCGGGACGGTACCTTCTACTAGACCACGCCTGCTTCCTCCTAACTCTTTGCCCTATTTCATTCATCTTTATTCGTGTCATCTCTCATTAACTCCTCTTAGGGGGTTGGTGTCAGGATGGGCATCAGGCTGTAAACATTATGGCCATGTAGAAACTCATCTTGCCTGATCCTTGACCCTAAAGAAATGAGAATGAAAAAAGGAAGGAAGTTTGTAATTTTACATGACCGTTAATCTCGCGATAATGAGTCACGGGACCTCTTTTTTATGTGGAATCCGAACCACAGGACATGGCATTTCACTTTGAAAGTCTCACATGCATTGACCGGTAATCGAACCTCGTCCTCCATGGTGAGAGGCCAACAGCTTGACCCCTGCTCCACTACCACTCCACTCAAAATAAGAATAATGAGGGGTAGAAATACCAACACTACAAAGATTCTCAACATTTAGAACTATATTACTAGTAAGTATGTTTTCAAAACAATTATTGAACTCTTAATATCTCAAACCTTCATGTGAATTACAGGTGAAGTATGCAAAACCAAAAATTGATGATAAACCTCTTCCGTTATCATTCGAACAATTCATGAAAGTTGGTTATCATAAAGAAAAGCAGATGAGAGCAAAACAAATAATGAATGAAAATATGAATTTGGTTAAAAGAATCAACTATATTAACAGCCATGGGGTATGTATGATAAGACATTTTGTGACTTGTAGCAGTTAAAAATAGCTTATATCCATGATGTTTCAAGCAGGTTCCAAGAATCCCTGATTCTTTCTACTTTGTTTGATTCCCCATGGTGAGAAAAATGGTAATTTATCCAATAGCGTATTTAGGTATAGGTGAAGTATTCCCGAACCAAGAGCAGCAAATATTGGGTGGGGAGCACAAATCCTGGCAGTCCATAATTTTTATAACGTAACAAAACACGTTGTTCTGCAGATAACTCTCAAGAGAAAAATATATTTTTAATTTCTTCATTTTTAATTTAAAGTGTGTGTTTATGGACAAGTTATCCTATATTCGCACATAACAAGCATACCATTACCAAACCAACAGATGATCATTTTCCACCCTCAGTTGGTTCCTTAGTTTAGGGGCTGCGACAACGCGGTCATGTAGCCCCGTCCACCCTCAGTTAAATCTAGAGCTAAGTCCAAGATCACTGGGCCATTATCAATGGAGTAATGAAGTTGTAAGTTTTGGGGATGTAATTTTGCATCATGTTTATAAACTAGCCAACATTTCACACTGCTATGGTGGCAGGCTTTATAACTTTATCAAGGTTAAAAATCAGCCATTGCACGGATTTCTTGGCTGTGTCATGGGCCAACTGAAAGCTCAGTAGCCTGCTTTGTCTTGCCAGGCAGGCTTGCTCTGGTTGGTTACTGATCAGAGAGCTTGACACACCTTTCCAGCACAATACATGTAGCTATCTATCTAGTATAAGCAGCTGTGCCAGCCAGTGGACTACTGAGCTGGAGAACCTGTGATGCATACCTTATTATCCCCATTCCCTCTTTTCTACAACTTCCACACCTGGCTACTGATATCTTTGAGCCATATAATTCTAAAGCAATGTTTAGCTGTTTGTCCTTTGTTGTAACACCACAACTAGCTGTTTTTTGTGTTTTACTATATACGAGTAGATTCAGAGTACATTAGTTGAGGATTAGGCTTGTCTTTTTCTGATTTTTACCCCTGATAAGTTCCCTACAATACCAGTGAGATATGTTGGCTCATTTACAAACATGAGATAGAATAACATCCCAAAAGCCTACAACTTCATTTAATCAACTCTTAAAAGGAGCCCTAGTGCAGTGTTGCTACTCATCGTTTGGCAATTAACACAATAAAATTGTTGAAATGAAACTTGTTTCCTAAAGGATCCAGGATCTTTGTACTCCAAACAAACTTACTGACAGCGTATCAGATATCAAAAATAATGAAATACTTTGATAAATTGATCCGGCTTGTTCAAACTGGTTTGCCAGTGTACCAATGGCCTCATCAGTGGGTATGGTATACAATATGTACCAGCTAGGGTCTTGATGAGGTGTACCATTCCAACTGGTAAGCCCAATGGTACACTAGAGAAAAACACTGGCAAATCAATTTCAACGAGCCGGATCAATTTATCAAAGTATTTCATTATTTTTGAAATCTGATCAATTTTAGGAATACACTCACTGTCATAAAAAAGCAAAACACTACGAATTTCAGACAAAACTCGATGTTTGACTGTTTCAAACCTGGTATAAATTGAATGTTATGACTTTGCAGTGATATGGCAATGTGTCATGAGTTAATGAGCTTATTTTATTAGTTACAGAGCAATAATTGATAAACATTGTTGATCGTGACAATCACAACACCAATATTACCGTTTACCGTCTTAGGACAAGAATAACCACAAACGGCTGTCGTAAGGTTTATTGCTGAGAATTCTCATGCTGTGTATTTTTGTGGACATTACGGTTTGTCTACAACATAAGGTTTTGAATATTCCCGAAGGGAATATGATGTAGTTTCCATTTGAGCGGATGAATTATCAATAAATGATAAAAATGGTCCGGTTAGCTCAAACAATGCCAGCGTTTCACCCCAGTGTGCCGTTGGGCTCGTCAGTTGGTACAGACACACCTACCAATACGCGTGGCTAGCACATGCTGAGAAGGCCATGCAAGACACAAAATACAAGCAGTATTGACGTCACGAGCATGCCAATGTGCTACGGGAGTCAAACTCCCTTTCATAAAAACAAAAGCCTTACCTTGGCAATCCAATATAAGGTTTTGAATATTCCCGAAGGGAATATGATGTAGTTTCCATTTGAGCGGATGAATTATCAATAAATGATAAAAATGGTCCGGTTAGCTCAAACAATGCCAGCGTTTCACCCCAGTGTGCCGTTGGGCTCGTCAGTTGGTACAGACACACCTACCAATACGCATGGCTAGCACATACTGAGAAGGCCATGCAAGACACAAAATACAAGCAGTATTGACGTCACGAGCATGGCAATGTGCTACGGGAGTCAAACTCCCTTTCATAAAAACAAAAGCCTTACCTTGTGCTAGCCACGCGTATTGGTAGGTGTGTCTGTACCAACTGACGAGCCCAACGGCACACTGGGGTGAAACGCTGGCATTGTTTGAGCTAACCGGACTATTTTTATCATTTATTGATAATTCATCCGCTCAAATGGAAACTACATCATATTCCCTTCGGGAATATTCAAAACCTTATATTGGATTGCCAAGGTAAGACTTTTGTTTTTATGAAAGGGAGTTTGACTCCCGTAGCACATTGGCATGCTCGTGACGTCAATACTGCTTGTATTTTGTGTCTTGCATGGCCTTCTCAGTATGTGCTAGCCACGCGTATTGGTAGGTGTGTCTGTACCAACTGACGAGCCCAACGGCACACTGGGGTGAAACGCTGGCATTGTTTAAGCTAACCGGACCATTTTTATCATTTATTGATAATTGTCTACGACATTCGTAATCATGTAGTGCAACAGGTCGGAGGATTCTAGGTTCCCACATTTCCAAATTTGTGTTTGTGCTCTGTTGCCATTGTCATGATCAATAATGTTTATCAATTATTGTGCTAATTAGGGTAATTAACTTAGGATACATTGCCATATTATAATTAATTAAAATGCTCCACCAAACAATACAAATTATATTCAAATTAGTACATGTTTCGTTATAACAATGGGACCTTCTTCAGCAAATTAGAATTAAACATTAAGAAACTAATTTAATAAAACTGTTCGATAATAAAATTAAGTAAAATATTGTTGTTGTTTACTATGGCTAGCCCGGATTCCAATCCATCAGCTTTCTTGCATTCCAATAGAGTTGTGTGAGGTTTCCAGAAGTTCTAGCAGTCACATCAAGTTTGTTGCAATGTAGCAGGTGCTCCTTATCCATTTTACTTCCAGGTTCATGACAATGTGTGCATTCTTCAGATCTCAAGATGTTGATTCGTTTCAGATGAGCTGCAAGGCAGTCATGGTCAGTGTTAAGTCTGAAGAAGGCTACAGCTTCTCTTCTTGGTGTTAATTTATATTGATCCCATTTAGCATCAATGTCCTTCCATAATTTGGTTTCTGCTGTTTTCTTTGTCATTTCTTCATACCTGTTTTTGATAGTATTTTTCAAGATCCTTTTTGCTGACATAAAATCAGTCTGACTGACAGGTTGTTGTAGTGTGGTACCTTTTTTGCTAATCTGTCTGCCTCTTCATTACCTGCAATTCCAACATGAGAAGAGATCCACTGAAATGAGATCTGCTTGTGGATTCTTTGAAAAATTTCTTTCAGTTCTTTATTTTGAGGCTTATAATTTGACGAGATGGCTTGGATGGCTGCTTTTGAATCTGTAATGATAACACATTTTTGATAATCAATGTTTCTGCCTAATAACTGATGGGAAGCCTCCGTGGCTTAGGCGGCAGCACGCCGGCCTCTCACCGCTGGGTCCATGGTTCAAATCCCGGTCACTCCATGTGAGATCTGTGCTGGACAAAACGGAGGCAGACAGGTTTTTCTCCGGGTACTCCGGTTTTCCCTGTCAAAATTTCATTCCAGCAACACTCTCCACTATCATTTCATTTCATCTGTCATTCATTTAATCATTGCCCCAGAGGAGTGCGTCAGGCCTCGGCAGCCGGCACAGTCCATATCCTCGCCGCTAGATGGGGGCTTCTTTCATTCCATTCCTGACCCGGTCGGAGACTGGAAGCAGGCTGTGGATTTTCATTTCAAATGATGAGAGTGCATGTGAAATTGCTCTTATCTCAGCATCAAAGTTTGTTTTGGTTTGGCCTACTGGGAAGTAGAGTGAGAAGAGAGATGAATGTATTCCTGCTCCAGTTCTATTTTCTTTGTCTTGTGAGCCATCTGTAAATATTTTTAGCCATTGATTAGACGGATATCTTTCTTCTATTGTACAGAGGGCCAGCTGTTTTAGATCATGTGGTGAAGAGTCTTTCTTGCAGATCTCTTCTAGCAAAGTAAGATCTGTAGTCACTTGTATATATTCAATGGGGTTGACTGGCATACAGAGTGGTTCAAGTTTTATTTGCAGATTGCTCTTATTGAGATATTCTTTGGCGAGACTCAAGGGATCTTTTTGTGATTTAAGATTGGGGCTAGAAACTGGTTTTTTGATCCATGTCATTTGAGGTAGTCTTTGCATACTGAGATATGCATTGGCTGTTTGATGTTTCATCTCTTCTTCTATTGGTAAGTTGTGGGTATATAATTGCAAGGCGGTTATAGGTGTGGTTTTTATTGCGCCTGTTATGATTCGTAGGGCATTATTCTGACACCTCTCGAGGCGATCAATGTTTGACTGGGGTGCTGTAGAGAGTACTTCACTGCCATATTTTATGATAGGTTTGATGTAAAATATATACAGGATGAAATGAAGAAACTGGAAAAACAATGAATGAGAATGATGGAAATATTAAATCTAATGGATAAGTATTGCTATATTATTGTAAAGTCAAAGTATAAGAATAATACAACGTTTGTAACGGTCCAATATGAGTTTTGTCAGAAATTCGTAGTGTTTCTCTTCTTTTGCTAACTCATTTGCTTACAGGCTCCACTCCACAAAGAGCCTTTATTCATCTCGTAGACCACCTGTTGACCATCTCAAGTTTTTTTTTAACGAAAACTTTTTTAGTCTATTTTATAGGAATATACAAACACCAACACTTGAGATATATGTTATTTTCACCAAATTATTTTTATATTATCATCTAAACTTTGCTTGTAATTACAATAGTTTCTATTCATTTAAAAAACAATTGTTGAAAAAGGCCATAATATGGCCGAAACTAGTATTAATTATGTATATTAATCTAATTTTATTGACTCAGGTGTAATACATTTACTAAATACCTATTGGTATTTCATTTAGATTAAACGTCAATAAGGAAGCTCTTGATTAAGTTCATATCACTATGTAAGTGTCTGGCTCTCTGGCTAAATGGTTAGCGCGCTAGGCTTTGGTCCAAAGTGCCCCGGGTTCGATTCCTGGCCGAGCCATCAGGGATTTTAATCTCCTGGGGTTAATTCCCGTGGCTCGGGGACTTCATCCTCATTAGGACGCGCAGGTCGCCCACGGGCGTCAACTAGAAAGACCTGCAATCGGCCTCTCCAGAGGCCACACGATCATTTCATTACTATGTAAGTGTATTTACTTTTCTTTGAAATTTGATTCTCTAATACAATTCTAATTAATCAACAGAATAGCTCTTCAGTCGGTCAACACAATAGTTATATTGTTAGCAAAGAGTGTTAATGTATAAATAATTCATGTAACATTTCCATGTAACATTTCTTTCAAATAATATGGTGATAAAATAACCGTTACTTTCTGCCCAAACTATTTGGGCACTCTTGTGTTGATCGACTGAAGAGCAATTCGGTTAATTGATTATACAGGGAACACTGAAAAGTGTCTTCTAACATTTCGATACAATTGTAGTTGCAGGACTTCCCTTTCGAGAGAGCTTCCTTACTGTATATACAGTAAAACTTGCTCAAAACGGAATCATAAGGGACCAAGCTTTTTTACCGAATTGAGACAAGTTTCTGGATTGAACAGAATTATGCAAAACGATACACACATTTCTTACCCCTGATCCATTAGTCTAGTTTTGGTGATACAATATCCCATTAGCACAATATCTTGATGTAATTTATTTATTACACACATAGACCTGATCTATAATAACACACTCAACATATTATGTGTGTACTCAATTTAAGTAAACACTGAAAACCGGACAATTTCACGCACAGACGTTTGCTTTTCAACCTTCCCATTCAGTGCCAATTACATATATTTCTTAGCCATCTGTTTACATTAGAATTGGGCTCAATGTGTACATCGAGATAAGGATCTCTACGAACCATAGCAAGAGTCAAGCAATTAGTAGATTTATATCGTATTCTTCGAGGAATTAGAGCAACATGCTATGGTACATAAATACCTGGTTCTCCTCGAGCGAAATATTTAAATAGCAATTTTACTGCAGTTCGGTACCGGATATGCCTAGGTAAATTACACATCAAAAGCATAAGTTCCGCATTATACAGTAAGGCTTGAACAATAAATATTCATAATTTCTTTCCGTTTCCACTTTGAACAGATTCCGCTATATACAACATAAGTAACACGCAAAGCCATACCCGTTGCGCTGGGACCATAACTTTCGTTCACATTGGTCAAGTTTTCTCTTCGAGCAAGTTTTACTGTAATAGATAGCCTACTGCAAATGTAGGGGTGGTGATTTTTAACATTATGAAATCAGAAATTGATTTTAACATTTAGTTTTTTATATGTTTTACACATCAGAAATTTAGCAGTTTATAGCATTTTGGAAAGAACCAACAAATAATTTGGGTTAAATCTGACAAATGTTTTTTGAAATGACAATAATGCGATATTAAAATCACATTTGCAAAAGGAATGAATAGATTGTAAAAGAGACAGTTGGAGAAAAGGATAAGAAGATGATTTTTTCAGATGAGATGGTAATGATACAGAGGAAGATGTCCAGTTACAACTAGAAGCATGGAAGGGAATCATGAAAAGGTATGGATTAAGAATGAATACAGACAAGAGTGAGGACAGGATATTCAGAAGAGATAGAAAGATAGAGGAGAATACCCAGAAGTGGTAGACAGTTTCAATTACCTAGGAGTGAAGTATCTTGTGATGGCAGGATAGCAAATGAAATTAATAGGAGGCTGCAAAAAGGAGGAAATTTTTATCAAACAATAAAACATCTGGTTTGGAACAAAGAAGTTCTACAAGAAGAAAAACAATTCCAGTACTTGGGTGAAGTTATTGGTCATTCAGGCACTGAAAAAGCAGCAAACAAAATCATCTTCTTCCTAATGATTTCCTGCCGGGGCAGGGTCCGCTATTTTGATCTTGCCTCGCATTTTTTTACAATCTTGGGCATCTTGTGGTTTTAAGTTGAGGGTCTTCATGTCAGCATTTACTGTGTCAAAGAGGGGAAGATGACCCCATAGTTCCAAGCAAACAAAATGCGCGCAGAAAAATTACGCAGAGTATTCACAATCACCAGGAACTTCTACAATAAGAAATCCCTATCCACAAAAGCCAAACTCCGACACTACCACACTGTTGTCCTACCAGAGGCACTCCACGCAGCTGAGACATCGTCACTCACAGTTCACATCAAAGACATCAAGAAAATTGAACGACAGATACTAAGGAAGATATTTGGGCCCACGTTTCAAGAGGGTATATGGATGCGAAAAAGCTCGGAAGAACTCGATGCATTAACAGAACGATTCTCTTCAGTTGCACGGAAACGGCATATGAAATTATATGGACATTTAACACGAATGGATGATTCACGTCTGACTAAGAAAATATTTCTTATTTTCAATGGGAACTGACAAACCAAAATTCGCTGGCTAGTAGATACATAAATGGACATTACTGAAGTCGACATTGATCCCAATGACTACAACAAGGACTACATACAGACAAAAGATCAACACCCACCAATTTGCACCCAAGAATGCATCCGAGAAAAGCTTGAAACTCCAAAACTCATGGACACAAGAAAGACGGCAGGCCCAGAGTGAATGAATGAAGAAATTTTGGACGAATAAGAAGTTCAAAAAGATGAAGAATTCCAGTGCTATTTAATGGTTCCACATACTCCTTAGGGGGCTGAACGAATATAATAATAATAATAATAATAATAATAATAATAAGACCTATTACTCACCACTTGTTACACATCTTGGACATTGATGGAAAGGGAATGGAGCAGACTGCAAGCAGGGGAAATGAAGTTCCTCAGAGCAGTTAAAGGGAAAACAAGATTAGATAGAGTAAGAAATGTTGAAATTAGAAAAGAACTAAAACAGGAAAGTATGAGAGAGGGAGTTGAGAAAAAGAGATTACGATGCTATGGACATGAGAAAAGGATGAGTGGACAAAGGTTGCCAAAAATAATGAAAGAACTAGAGGTTGAGGGAAAAAGACCTTGAGGGCAACCAAGAATGCAGTGGACAACAGGATTGAGAGTCTGTATAGAGAGAAGAGGAGCTAACTGGCATCAAGTGGAGGAAGGAAAGTGGTGGGAAGATAGAATTAGATGGAGAGGACTCGTAAACACCCAGACCCGCCAATAGCTGGAACGGGATTTGGATGATTGTAAAAGGTAAATTGTGAGATAAAAATGTGTAAATTGTGTATTTAAATTAATTAGGTTGAAGTAACAGAGAAAATAATAGAAACTGATACTGATGCAAAACCAGAATAATACAGAGAAAATACACAAAATCAACTCAAGTTTTGCTTCATTAGCCACCACTGTGGGGGGGGGGGGGGGAAGTGCATGCAAGTTCATGCATCATAACATTGTTGAATGAAATGTTAGAGCTGTTTAATAGACATTTTCAGATTCACCTTCTTAGCACTTGTTGACTTGACCTATGCGAAAAGAATGGAAGTGACGGGCGGGCAACGAGCCGCAAGTGTGATTACTTTCCGCATTCCAGACCGGTTGACAAGCCATCATAAACATTTCAAGAGTGTACAAACTCCTCACTTGAACTTTCCATAAGAAAAGAAAGAATAAAAAACAGTATATTTGAAAAATATTTGGATTTCACATTTATGTAGCATTTTGGTATAATTTACACATTTTGTCGTTTTATCAAAACACAGGTCATGAAAAGTGAAAATACAAGCCATTATGAGAATTTCACACTTTATTGCATTAGCGAAAATACACCACCCCTACCTACTATATATGCTATTGCAATTGCAAATTAAACCCAACATTACCAGTGCTGAGAGACACCATGTTGACACATCTCTCTGCCCTGAGAGTATGATCAGATAGGGCTGGTTCTGGTTGCAGAACGTTGTTCATTTTATATATATACAGTATTTCCACAAGAACATCCGCCCAGCATTCTGGTAGACCATTAAGATCCAGAATAACATATACAGTGGTACATTGTTGGCTCTACATATGCATTAGAAGAATATTTTAGCTAATATATGAATGCTAAAAAAGCATATAATTGGGCCTACAACAGTTATGTTTTTATGCTATTTTGCAGGGCAAAGTTGACAGTCATATGGAAAAACTGATCCCATTCCATAGCAACTATGAGGATCGTGAGATGGAAGAGAAGCGGATATGCAAAGAAAATCTTGCTTTCTTGACCAGATTACGCCAAACGGTAAGAATACCAGAAATTTCTAGCACTACATTCAGCCATGGATTCAAGAGCAATTAGGACTAAATTCATATTTTGGAGAGTTAAAATACAGTTAAATCTTACTTATAAGCTAATCATTATGCACATCTAACTAGCTTTGTGTACTCATTATTGATGGGTTCACACTTGAGGCTAACAAAAGGTATTTTACTCATCTGACTTCGAAGCTCATGACACTGGCAAGAGAAGGGTTCTTGGGCTAAGTTGTCGGACTTATAGTACCTGTTTAGTCAGCACTTGTGTATCTTTTCTTCTAACTTGATCATAGTTCTGCTTCAAGCCTTCGAGATCTGGTACTATAGACACCTGCTAAGAATATCATGGATCAATCTAGCACATAATGCTGAAGTATTCGAATGCCTGCACAAAGAACTGGACGTCTTGGATAACAGCATAACATCAAAAAGACAAAACTTGAATACTTTGGCCATACCATTTGCAATCATAAATATTATAAACTCCTTCGGATCATCATTGAAGGAAAAATTGAACATAGGAGAGGCCGAGGAAGGAGCAGAATATCTTGGTCAAAGGACCTACACAAATAGAATGGAATCAACACTCCGGAACTATTCCAAGTCTCTAAAGAATAAGCAAGAAATCGTCCGGCGTCTAATCATTTAAATTAGCCGCTGGCTGCGCGAGCAAAGCGACCGGCAGCCTCCTCGGAGGCCCCTGGCGTGATATCAAGTTGATAAGCTTTAAGCTTGCGTACTGTTTGAAATTTGTAGTATTTAATGTTTTAAATGTTAGGTTGGTTCAAGTTATTTTTAATTGAGCGTTATATAATGGTGTTATTAGCAGCTAGCAATTTCCGTCTCGTTTACTCGACCACCGCACACTACATGCCCTCCCGGCCGTGGCGTAACGGCAGCAGTTGCCTCGGGTTGGTAATGGAAGCAGCCAAGCGCGGTCCAGTTGGAAGACTAAGCAGCTGCAGAGGCTCGCTAGTGAGCTACCTTTCATACCGTCGCCGCTCCGAGTTAGTAGGCACGGTTCAGTATGGTACTGCGCGCTGATTGACTGTTGGTATTCTGCGTGTTCTGATCCGATTAATGATTATAATGATTTTAATTATGTCTAGCGTTATTAATGGAAGATCCACAGTGGACCCAATCTTTAGCTTGAGGCAGGTGATGGAAAAGAACTGGGAATATGGAGAGGATTTGATCATGACTTTCATAGATCTAGAAAAGGCATATGATAGTGTCCCCAGAGAGAAGGTATGGGAAACCATGGTTAAGAAGAGACTGGGAAGAGAAATGTTGGAAATGGTGCAAGCAATGTACAACAACTGTGTTAGCAGGGTTCTGACCCCTGTTGGAAAGACAGATTGGTTTAGGAACAAGACTGGACTAAGACAGGGGAGTGTGCTGTCACCTCTTTTATTCATAATGGTAATGGATGAAATTGTAAAGGAAACAAAGGAAGCATATGGACATAAAGAAATGAAGTTACTATTATTTGCAGACGATATTGTGGTCTGGGGAAGGAACACGGAAGAAGTGCAAAAACAACTAGATGCACTGAACGAAAATATTCAGAAGTATGGCCTGAAAATCAGTATAGAGAAAAGCAAGACCATGGTGATGACAAGAGGGGAAAGACAAGGAAAGGGCATTGTGAAAATTGGAAGTCAGAGTTTGGAAATTGTGGACACGTTCAAATACCTAGGAAGTGAATTGATGCAAACTGGTAGGTTGGACATGGAGATTGGCAGGAGGGTACAGCAGAGCAATGCATTCTATCAAAGTGTAAGAAAACTTGTTTGGGATAAGGAAGTACCAAGGAAAAGCAAGGAGGTAATGTATAAAATGTACTATGTACCCATATTAACGTATGCAGCTGAGACTTGGACCCTGACGAGCAGGCAAGAGAGTAGAATCCAGGCCAGTGAAATGAAATTCCTAAGAAGTATGATAGGTAAGACAAGGAAAGACAGAGTGAGGAATGAAGATGTTAGGAAGGAAGTTGGGATGGGAAAACTAAATGAGAGAATTGAGAAGAATAAACTAAGGTGGTTTGGACATGTAAAGAGGATGGAGGAAAATAGAATACCAAGACAGATGCTGGAGGCGAAGTGCAAGGGTAAGAGAGCAAGGGGAAGACCTAGAACAAGGTGGATTGATTCAGTGAAGAACAGCGTGAGAAAAAGAAATCTGGACTGGGACAAGATCGTGGAAGAAGAATGGTGGAAGGAAAGAGGAAAGTGGAGAAGTGCCATAAATACCCCGACCCGGCAGGAGCTGGATAAGGGGAAATGATGATGATGATGATGTTATTAATGGAAGTGGTGGATTATTATATTGAATTTTGAAAATGTAATTAGACTTGGCAAGGGTTTTAAGCGGGTGTCCTCTGTAGTTTCGAGCTGTCTGGTGTTACTTAGTTGCGGGCGCAGTGGGCCCGGGTTCGCAGTCATAGATGGAATCTGTGAGTTAATGACTGTTTGTAAAGACCTATATCCAAGGAGGAAGGGGGTGCCAGGATGTTTTAGGCTTCTATTATGTGTTAGAAGAGAGCTAACCATTCTCTAAATGGGGCTGAGATGCCGTAGGTGTTAGCGGCTGTATGTGCCGTAATTTATGCTAAAAGGCAGCAATGTAGGTGTTCTAGGCACGACCCTTTCAGGTTTGGGTAAGCGTTGGTGGGCTGACAATTTGAATTTGTGCTCTTGTCGCCATGACCCACGGAGCGCCATCCCAGATGAGACGGCCGTAGCCGAGTCTCTAGGCAGGCACGCCACGCAGCCATGGTTCTTAGAGCTTCGTGTAGTTCGTGAATCCTGTCTGTTTGTTATTCGTCTCTGTTCAGTAGTATGTCTTTAATTAGATAGATGTATTTGGGTCGTCTCTTCCTAATGTCTCTGCGGTCAGGGTCATACGCTCCCTGGAGTCTGATGAGTGGATTTGGATGATGTTGTGAAGTGTTGTAGTATTTGTCAGTTAGTTTGAGCATGAAATCAAGTAGGTATGGAGTGTTAGTTCGGCGATGTAATTCTCTAGCGTCGCGCTGCGTTTTTAATGCTAGTCTTAGCATCCAGTTTTGTATGCGCTGGAGTTTTTGAATGTTGGAGATTGACATAAATGCTATTGCTGGTGTGGCGTAGGTTAAAATTGGCCTGATAAGTGTCTTGTAGATTAGTGTAATGTTTGTCTGGGATAATGCTTGCTTGGGATGTAACATGGGGAATAATAGTTTGATGCTGGTTTTGGCATGATTAACTGTTTATGAAATATAAGAATTTCCAAAATGTTCTGCCTAATCAACACATTTTTTATTGTTATTTTAGTGTCCTTGAGGGTACATGTTTTGGAATTCTCTCAATTCCTTCTTCAGCCCATCACACTTAATATTAGGAATCATCCATAAAAGAAAATGTTACAAACCCTTTCAAACGTCAAAAACACATATTTATACAACGAAAGCACATAAAAATTGTAGAAAAAAAAACACATGCAATTTTTAAATAAAAGTCACTTCATGACTTCTTACAACCTATCCTACATGAATGTCATATTGACATCCATTGTACTATTTCGTGTATAACTTAACGAATAAAGACCTTAGGTGTGAATAAATAAAACTGGAACATTTTGGAAAGAATAAAAATTATCTAAATTGCAGTTCGTGTCCTTGAACGAAATCACATTCTTAAACTTGTGATGTTGACAGCTGAGTTCTGGTATACAAGACATTTGAGTCTCTAAAATATTGAGACATTGTCAAATGAGCTGATGGTTGAGGTCTTGTGACTACGTTGCTGAAACATTATCCTTGGAAGCTGACTCAACCTTGTTGATCAAATGTGATTTTTTGAGAAGAACATTGAGATGATTTGTTTAGAAATCTTGTCCTAATTCTGCTTCACGGACCTGAAATGAATTCGTTGGAAGTTTGAAAACAAAATGGATTTTTTAACAAATCACAGACTAATGGATTAATTGAAATAAACTTACATTGGTCAAAATTTAAGTTTAAGTTGTTGTATAAACATGTATTTTTGACATTTGAAAGGGTTTGTAACATTGTCTTTTATGGATGATTCCTAATATTAAGTGTGATGGGCTGAAGAAGGAATTGAGAGAATTCCGAAACATGTACCCTCAAGGACACTAAAATAACAATAAAAAAAGGGTTTATTAGGCAGAAAATTTTGGAAAATCTCATATTTCATAATCAAACTGTCAACACGGAACCTGAAAAGGGTACTTCTTCGAATAAACGATTAACTGTGTTGTTAAAGTGTGTTTGAAGATTTAGTCTTTTATCTACTGTAATTCCAAGGTATTTAATTTTGTGAGTCCATTCTATGTTAGTGTTGAATAATTGTAAATGTTGTCTGAACTGGCCGTGTTTGTGCGTAAAGTGTACAGCTTTTGTTTTGGCAATGTTTATCTGTATTTTATTTCTAATGAGCCAGGATGGTAGCCGATCTACGCGTTGTTGTATATTTAAAAATGCTAGTTAAGGGTTTCTAGATTTTGCGAGCATGGCCGTGTCGTCGGCGAACACATGGGTTGACGTGAAGTCCGATAATGGGATGTCATTGATTGCTACTAGAAATAAATGAGGTCCCATTATACTACCCTGAGCTACACCGGCGTGTATTTGTCTGAGTGAAGAATTAATGTTGCTCACTGAAACCTAGAATTTGTCTGGTCTGGTACCCAGCGATGTGCGCGCGCGTTTGTTACAGCCGAATTTGCAACAACCAACATCCAATGAGTATGGCACAAGCAGAAGTGCAGATTGATGATTGATTGTTGTGACTTTAAGGGGTGGAACAGCAAGATCATCTGCCCCTTGAAGTGGAGTTTCTATAACAATAAACAGTTGTTAAAAGGAAATCACTATATGCCAGTGCACACATTATTTAGTAACTAAGGAAATAACTTTCACCCATTCTTCACTAATAGACACAGAGCCATCTGTAGTGATTTCTGAGACTTGGCAGAGACACTGTTATATGCAATATTCATATGTTATCTCGATGACACGCAATGTGGTATAGTTATCTCACTTTCCTTGTTTATGGCTTTTAGTGCCGGGAGTGTTCGAGGACATGTTCGGCTCGTCTGAGTCTATATTTGCTTCCAGCGGACACCCTTAGGGTGAGCTACAAGTTCCGTTCAATTTCAAGTAGTTCCAACTTTCGCTGCCAGATATCAAAGATATCTAGTGGTGAATGTTGAAACTTTGATACAGCGTTCCGATGAAATCTAACCTAACAATTTAGCTTCACACAAGTTTAGTCTGTGGAAGGATCTTTTACATGCCATAAATGTATGACATGGGACCGCCGGCTTTACTTCCCCTCTGAAGGAGGGCATACTGAAGGATTTTTAACGTTCTTAAAAAATCCGACGAGTTCGGCCGGGTTTGAACCCACTATCTTGGGCACAGCAGTTCAGCATGCTACCAACTACGCCACCGAAGCCGCTACTTTCCTTGTTAATGAGCAGCAACTCAAATGGTAGGCAGTAGCACATGCCGAAAATAATCATTGTTTGCTGCTGACCAATAGCATGCTCCCTGTGTCTCTCCATTGTAATGATTCCTTCACTTTTGTCTATTTGCAATCCACTTCTTATTTCGAAAGACGTGCCAACCCAACAGGTAAGCTGTATTGCAAGAGGAAACATTTTTATCCCAGTAAGGGGACTACTGTGGGTTCAGAGCATTTTCAAAACACAGATTATGATGAAACGCAACTTTTGAAAATGAAGTTGATGTCTACGGAAAAGCTACAAGGTTCAAAATTGAAGCCAGGGGCTGTTCCTTCAATATGACGTAATGGTAATTCATACAGAAGTCGCTTCACAAAGTACACTGTGGGAGTAGGTGTCAGTAACTAAACAGAGCAGGCCGGAAAGGTATGAGACTAAAAGACGAAGGGAGTTTGTTGACACACAGTATTAAGCAAAAGTGATAACGATAAAGATGTACACGACGTTCAGAGCGATATGATTGAAAATATTTTTTTACCAGGCAGTCACATACAGTATGTAGTTTAGAAATACAGTGTGGGTTAGGAAGTGAAATAGCTAGGAAATACCTAGTCGTTGCAACATCCAGCCCAGCCCTGAACAGTGTCGTAATGGTAGAACATTTGAACAACAGTTTCTATGAGCCAGATAAAAGTGATAAAAGTGACGGTGAAAGTGATATTAGTGATACTGATAAGTGATAATGAACACACTCAGAACGATGTACAAATAACAGGTTCATATTTCTATGTTGTGTGGACAAGTTTACTCACACAATTTGTTACAGTTGTAAAAGTAATGTGAAAATCATTTCACATTACATTAAGAGACTATGTTGTGCGTAAAAACACTTTGCGATTGTGGTAATGAATTGGGTTGGTGTTCTCAACCAATGGAAGGAAAGAAAACGGAATGAAATGTCCTAATAGCATCAGCATTATTGTTGGTTGGTTCCTCAGTTTAGGGGCTGCGACAAAGCGGTCATGTAGCCCCGTGTTCTTTGGGTGTGTGTAGAATCTGTCTGATAACCGGTGTAAATTATGATGGTTGTATTATTGTGTGTTATCTGAATTTCAGGTAAGGACAGCAGATGATCAATTTCAAGTAGTTCCTACTCTTGCTACCAAATGCTACCAACAGCGACATCTAGCTGTGAACTTGGCTGCTAGATGGCACTGCAACCGGCGCCTGGCGACGACCGTTGGAACTTCATAGAGCGTTAATCAAATCTAACCTACAAAATTTAGCTTCACAGAATTGTAGTTAGTGGAAGGTTCTTTTACATGCCATAAATCTATGACATGGGCCCGCCGGATTTACTTGCCCTCCAAAGGAAGGCATACTGAGAGATTTTTAATACTCTTAAAAAATCCAACTAATTCGGACGGGTTTGAACCCGTGATCTTGGGCAAAGCTCAGCATGCTACCAACTACGCCACCGAAGCCACCAGCATTATAGTTGTCAGGCATTCTGAGCCCTTTCGGTCATTTTACAAGTCCATCAATGATGTCAAGAACTGTATATGATAGAATTATTCATAAAGTAACTGGTCCTATAGTGGAGGATAGGCTACTTGGGATCAAGAAAGAACTAAGGTTATTGATTGTTTAAAAAGCAGTACCAAACCCATTTGGTTAGCCGGAGATGGCCAGTACGATTCTCCCGGCTTTTCGTCTAAATGTTAGTGTATTTGCTCATGGATATAAATGTAGGCCGTATAGCTCATTTGGAACTTGTTCAGAGAGTGATGGTGAAAGGTGATTTTGAAAGGGCTGCGTGTGAAACCGCGTTGAAAAAGATTGTACCGGAAGAAAATTGTAATATAAAACTCTTTCTTTCTGATAGACACAAAGGAGTAAGGTATTTATTGAGAACGCAGTAAACAGATATCGAACTTGAATTTGACATTTGGCACATATCAAAAAGTCTAATTAAAAAGACAAGTGCTCTCGATAAAACAATCCAGAAATTCAGGCGTGGAAGGCCAGTATAAATAATCATTTATGATGGGCAGCACAAACATGTAATGGAAACAGATCTGTGTTAATTGCTAAATTTATGTCAATTTTGCACCACGTAAAAAATGAGCATAAGTGGTTAGAAAACGGTCAATGGAAATCCTGAGAGCACGATACATTAACAGAGGAAGAAGAGAGAAATAAAATGTGGATTAAAGAAAATTCAAAGTCCATATGAAGCCTTGAATAAAATAATTTCAGATAAATCTTTCTTAAAAGATGTGGAACATACAAAACACAACATTCACACCTGAAGCCTAGAAAGTTATCACAATCTTAGTTTGAAATACGTTCCTAAAAGAGATCTTTTTCTCGTACAGCGGCTTAAAGCTCAGGTCAATGATTGCTGCACTGGACTATAATTAGAATATCAATAAATTGAAAGTCGGCACCAAAATTCAGTACTCAAAATCAACAGGAGCCTGAGTGATAAAACAGAAAAATGAAGCGTCAAGCGATGAATGGAAGAAGGAAATAATGAAGAATATAAACCTCTTACAAACTGACTATAGTAGAGCATCAACTGAAGCTGAAACAATGGATCTGTCACTTCCTAAGAACATCGCTCCAATACCTCGACCTTCCAAGGACGACCTGATGAAGAAGTACTTCTCACGATTTCACATGCAACAATAAATGATGTACCGTACTGCATATCAAAATAATACATTGTCTACATTTATCGTGCACTAGCAGTAGTGCCCGGCTTCGCGCGGTGGATTTATTTGTTTTATGGATGATAATGAATACTACTACAGAACTGGCACATGATACTTAAACTACCAAAAAAGAAATATTTTTTGAATATAACTTTTTGTGGTGGTGGTGGTGGTGTTAGTGCGGGTGATAAGCAGTACAGTATAATGGACGTAACATTTAGGTAATTTTCCCGTAATGATAATAATGAATAGGGAAACGGCTATTTACTAACTACAGCACTGACACATGTAATTTACAAACAAATTTCTAAAAATGATTAGAAAGAGGAGTAAGTGAAATTAAAGACACTGCCTAGGCCCTACATCTCATTGTCTGTTATAAATGTAGAGACCATAGTGTCGTCTTTTGTCGCATAGCGCCATAGGAAAATAATCAGAACACTTTGGAAAACTTCGGTTGTACCGAGCTCCTGAGGTAGCAATAGTATCATTTATCGCCACATAGTGCTCAACGATAAGTTTCGGAATAAATTAAGGTATATTTGAAAGCACCAACGCTTATTGCAGCTGATAACCTCAATATATTGCACCAACACCATTGCACTTATACAGAGGCATAATATGTTCATGATGATAACTGTTTAAAGGGGCCTAAGAAATATTTTTGCACTAATTACTCCCCGTGATTGCAATTTATAAGCAGCGCAAGATTTAACTATTTTCGCAATTCTGCACCAGAACACTGGTAGAGGCGACGTGATGCATCCCGAATTGGCAGTCAACAATATACTTATTAAAATACTCTTACAGTTACACTACTACGGAAATGAATGGTTCTAGGGCCTTAATACGTGGTTGACAATTTTAGTATGTTTGTTATTCTAAATGTAGGGAATGGAGACCGTTATCCAAAATATCAAGAGGACAGACTACCAGCAGGGTTTCAAAGTGTACGATATGTAAAATTTGGTGCAATTAGGAGGAACGGTGTAGATGATAAAGGGCCTAAATGCAGGGAATGGCGTGGTCGGTCCGAAATTTAAAGTGGACAGTGTCACCCGCAGGGTTCCTAAGGGTAAGTGTACAAAATGTGGTTCAGATCGGTCAAACGGTGTAGATTTGTGCCAAAGGACCTAAATGCAGGGAATGGAGTGGTCTGTCTGAAATTTCAAGCAGACATTGTTACTCGTCGGTTTCCAAAGGGTAAATATGTGAAATTTGGTTCAGATCGGTGAAACTGTGTAGATATGTGCCAAAGGGCCTAAATGCAGGGAATGGAGTGGTATGTCCGAAATTTAAAGTGGACAGTGTTACCCGCAGTGTTCCAAAGGGCATGTATACAAAATTTGGTTCAGATCGGTGAAACGGTGTAGATTTGTACCAAAGGGCCTAAATGCAAGGAATGGAGTGGTCTGTCCAAAATTTCATGCAGACAGTGTTACTCCCAGGGTTCCAAAGGGTAAGTATACTAATTTTGGTTCAGATCGGTGAAACGGAGTAGATTTGTGCCAAAGGGCATAAATGCAGGGAATGAAGTGGTCTGTCCGAAATTTCATGTAAACAGTGTTACTTGCAGGGTTCCAAAGGCTAAGTATACACATTTTGGTTCAGATCGGTGAAAAGGTGTAGATTTGTGCCAAAGGGCCTAAATGCAGGGAATGGACTGGTCTGTCATAATTTTTATGCAGACAGTGTTACTCCAGGGTTCCAAAGGGTAAGTATACAAATTTTGGTTCAGATCGGGGAAACGGCGTAAATGCAGGGAATAGAGTGGTCTGTTCGAAATTTAACATAGTCTAAACTATTCCTCTTGAATCTGGCTATCATAATACAAAAATAATTTTTCGAATCCGACTGGTAGTTCCAGAGATTAGCGCGTTTAAACACACAAACTCTTCAGCTTTATCATATTAGTAACTTATAGATATAGATTAAACAATCTTACGACACTTACATAATTCTACTGTTTTAATTTACAGCTTGAAGCCCACATAGATGCCACTGGGTTCCTCTAATGAGTTCCTTATGTTGACAACACATGATGGTACGACAATATTCTGTTATTTTTACCAATCGCAGTCCTTGAATTTACCCAGGAAGTGAACTGTTTGTAACAAATAAAACGCCAAGTTCTATTTGATGGATTTACACTTTACGGTCTAAAATAAGCCTTGGAAACTAAGGATTTCTTGTTATACATGGGTTGGTATTTTAGTTTTGGCACCAATGCTTCAGTGCCAAGTTGCAACAATGTTGGGCGCTGCCACTTTTACCGACGGTTGTTGCCCTGCATCCCCCCCCCCCCCCCCCTCAGAGCACATGACCTCACCCGTCCTCACCACCGCTCGTGCGCAGTCGCGCCTGTTAGATGAGTAGTGTGAGACCAGCACTCGCGAAAGACAGTCGCAATGTTTTCCAAGCAGGAGCAGAGAACGTGGATAAAAATTCAGTGTGCTAGAGGTCGCAGTGCTAAACAGTGTCACCGAGGATTGCAGGAGAGGGATTGCAGCCTTTCGAGATGGGCGCGAACGTGTGGAGCACGTGCCTTGATCTGGTCAGCCACCAGTAAGTGATGACAATGTACAGATGGTGTCCGCGTTAGTAGAGGTGGATCAGAGCGTAATGATTCGTCAATTAGAGCAAGATACCGGACTGGCGCATTCAACTGTCCTCCACATCCTGAAGGACTTACTGAAAATGAGGAAGATTGCGTCCAAATGGGTTCCGCATGACTTAAATGACATGCACAAATGGCTGCGATATGACGCTTGTCGTATGCACTTGCAGCATTATGAGCGCGAAGGAGAGGCCTTCTTACGGCGTATTATAACCATTGACGAGACGTGGGCCAGATCTTATGGGCCACAGTTAAAACGCCAATCGAACGAGTGGCGGCACCACGGATCACCACGGAAACAAACAGTTCGACCAACCCCCACCAATGTGAAGGTAATGTTGATTCTTGCCTATGATTGGGATGGTGTGATCATTCACCATACTGATCCCCGAGGGCAAAACCATTAATACGGCATACTATTGTTCATTTCTGCAAGACCATCTCCAAGGAGCTCTGAGAAGGAAACGGCGCCACCACATGGTTACACCGCCCATCGTTCTGCATGACAATGCTAGGGCACACACAGCAGGCGTTGTGTCGGCATTGTTGAATCGCTGGGGCTGGGAGGTCCTCTATCACCCCCCATATTCTCCCGACATCAGTCCCTGCGACTATGATCTCATCCCGAAGATGAAGATGACAATGCGCGAGGAGCGCTTCCGTACCATTGAAGACGATAAGCAGGCTGCTGAGCGCTCTCTTCGTACCATCAATAGATTGGGCAGTGCCAATGGGATCCAACAACTTCAGCATCGCTGAGAACACGTGGTACGCAACGGTGGGACTAGATCGAGGGCCTGTGAAACTTGGAACCATCTAAGTGAGTTATTAATCCAGTTATAACTAAGGTGCCAAAACTACAAAACCAACCCATGTACAAATAAATTCCTCCGATTTCACTGCCTTTACATTGTCTAATTCACAGCAGCATACACTTTCTGCATTCGTATCCATGATAGTACATTCATTACACTTACCCCAAATTTGCGTTCCGGCTCAGCCTGTAGTGTTTACTATATCCATGTCATGATCGCTATCTAAATGGACATCAGCAAACGTAGTTCATTCTGGCTCAAACTGATACGGACAAATGTTATTTACATCAATTATAAGTCAAAATAAGCCCACTAACAATGGCAACAGCAGAACACGGCAGCAACAAAAGATGGAGTGCGGGAAAGGACTGCCCGAGTTTAGGCACAGCATCAAGGTTGCCATGCAGACTCGACAGCGCAGTGACGTCACGAGCAGTTACTACTTTTGCACGTAACTTGTAAACGGTTGTACGTAGAGGCACCGGATTAACGGCATTGTTATTAAATTTCCATGTTACATATTTAGCAATAAATAATAAAATATGTGTTTTGTGTTGTGTTCTCCTTTAACACACCTACAGTATGTTCCGATTGTTGTCCATCCCCGCTAACAATAGCCTTAGTCGCTTCGCTACAATACGGAGCATACTGCAATTGTTCACTACACTCCTCATGTTGCCCTTCGTCACTGACAACTTCTTTTATTTGTTCTCTATGATAACGAGCCGCATGACCCATTTTACCACATGCAAAACAATTTACACTTTTGAACCAGCAATTATCCCGGTGGCACTTTGACGATCCACATCTCCAGCGTCCTTGTGAGACATTATTGCTAGGTAGCCCCGCCCTGAGTGTTGACCTCTAGGCACTGTGTGTACTCATCCCGAGGTTCCGTGCATTTTCCTTCCTCTGCTTGGTGCCGGAGATTGAAACTGTTGACCAAACGCTCCGCATCCTGGAATAGTGGTGACAAGGCTACCTCTGCGATTTTGACTGTATACAGGCCCATGTTGTACTTTATTGACCTGATATCCTTCTCTTTCCATGGCCATCTATTGTGACTGTGTTTGCCACTTGTTTAGCCAGTAAGATTTGACTCTTGGTATAGACGACCTCTAGTTTTGTCTAATGTAACACCAAACATGAATGATCTCGAAGATGAGAGTCCAAATTGTTTCCAAAATCACACGTCTGGGTTACGTCATTAAGTTAAAGCATAAATTCCGCAACTGTCTGGGATGGCACTTGTGTCATACATTGAAACGTCACTGTATCGGCTAGCGCCAATTCGGATTAAAATGTTCCTTTAATCTTTTCTGAAGGTCCAAAAGGGTACCACACGCACGTTCCACAGGTCTGCACAAACGATTTAGAGGTGCCCGTACTTCACAATTTAATTGATTAAGAAAAAGCAATTTTTTTCTCACAGCATTTGGTCCATCCATGGGAGAATTGATTTGTTCAGTTACCGGTGCGTCCGGACCCTACGCGTGGTTCTTCATTAAACAGTAGTCCTCAAATCTGCTGTAAAAGTCCTCAATTTTCTCAACCTTAGGATTGAAAACGTCCAAGTTTCCAATAAGATGGTGGTTGAGCCATATTTTGAATGTCCTTCTCAATTTCCTTTTCTTCTTTTCTTTCTCTGTTAGGGTCTTCTGAGGACCATGAACCAAGTTCAATGTTTAGTTCTATGTTGTTCTTTTTCCAAAGATATTTAAAAATCTGTTTGGTTAACCTGCTATCATTCATTCTATACAAATGTCCGAAAATTAACAATCGCCTCTTCTTTATTGTCTCCGTTATGTTTTCAATGTTCCGATATATTTCTTCGTTACTTCTAATTTCCAAAACCCTGTAGTTCTTAATGGACCGAGAATTTTGTGTATAATTTTTCTTTCTGATACTTCTAATTTATCCAATTTATAATTTAGTATTAGACATTCACTGGCATATAAGCATTCTGGTTTAATTACTGTTCTATAGTCCTGTATTTCAATTTCTTAGATAAACATTTTTTGTTTTAGATATTCCTGGTTATACCATATGCTCTTTGAATCTTGTGCACTCTTTCTTCTACAGCAGATTCTTCTGAATTATTTCCCCCAAATATTTGAACTTATCTACCCTCTTAATTTTGGAGCATTTTTAGTATTTGTCATAAATTTTGTTTTTTTCTACAGAAATCTTTAAACCTGTTTTATTGGCTATCTCTTCTAATAGATTGACTTGTACAGTTGCATGAGCTACAAATTCAGAAAGTATGGCAAAATCATCAGCAAATGCCAGACAATTTACTTTAACACCACTGTTTTTTCTCCCTAGTGTTATAGGTGATATATTCTGCTCCTTCAATTTCGTATTCCAAATTCGTACAATTTTTTCCAGGATACAATTGAATAAGAGTGGAGATAAACCATCGCCTTGCCTTACACCTGTATTTATTTTGAATGGTTTTGAAATTTCTCCCCGAAATTTTACCGTTGAAATAGTGTCCGTGAGGGTTTCACGGATTAGGTTTGCCAGTTTAGATTTAACTCCAAATTCTCTGATTACTTTATCTAGAGTTTCCCTGTCGACAGAATCAAAAGCCCTTTTACAATCTACAAATGTCACTATTATGGTTTCAGAAGATAATTGTCTGTGACAAATTATGGACTTTAGGTTGAATATCTGTTCTGAGCAAGATCTGCCTTTTCTAAATCCACTTTGATATTCACCTAAATGACTGTCAAGTGTTGCTTCTACCCTGTTTAGTAGTATTGTTGAAAATATCTTGTAGGCCACTGGCAAAAGGGATATACCTCTATAGTTATTGACATCTTGCTTATTACCTTTCTTGTGCAAAGGATGTATAAGGGCCACTTTCCATTCTTCCGGGATCGTCTCCGTTTTCCAGATTTCTTGAAAAATGATTTCAAGGTCTCCTATGATTTTTGGTTGAGACCACTTTATGAGTGGCGGAGAAGGTATTCTTCGATACGGCAAGGCGGAAGAGGCTCTAGTACTAAATCCAAACGCGTCTGTAGTGGAAACCAGCAGCAATTTGGTCAACGTCTGTCTACCCTGAGGGTACGGCTGGGTATTTTATGTTCCAGGAACTAATAATCCCTGGTCCTAAATTTCCAGTGGCAACAATGGACAAAATTTTGATTACAAGCTGTTATGATTCGTGCAAACAACGACAACATTACCCCAGGTGGTGCCCAATCCACCCGTCAGCGAATGGCAACCAGGCATTTGGATTCTGGGGGACCTGGTAAATCACGAATACAGAGAAAGTCGGAGTTCTTTGGCAAACTACCTTCAAAGACACCCATGTACATAGGAACTTTCAACATTAACACCCTAATTAAACCAGGCAAACTACATTTCCTTGTATTAGAACTAGATCGGCAAAAGATACAGATACTTGCCCTTCAGGAAACACGCTTTACGGACGAGAATACTGTAGATTACGGTAACTACCGGATCTTCAAAAGCAAGACAAACATGATGGTTGAAAAAAAATGACATCCCACTATTGGGTATGGCATTTGTCGTATACAAAGATATACTCAACTCAATAAAAGAAGTTACACCCATAAACAACAGGATTATGACAATGCGTGTACAATGTGCAAACAAGAAGTAAACCCTGATTATTGCACACACTCCCACAAACATCGATAACAAGAAGGATCCATAATGGAGTCTTCTCCACTAGCTTTGTTGTTTTTTAGGGTTTTAATTGCTTTTTCAATTTCCTCAATAGTAGGCGGTTGATCTGTTTCTAAATTTTCATGTAATTCTGGAAATTCTAGCTTGTTGTCTGGTTCTCCACAGTTCAGAAGTTGATCAAAGTACTTTGCTAGTATTTCACAATTCTCGATATCAGTTGGAACTAGTCTGCCATTTTCATCTTTGAAGGAAATACTTGGAGCTTGATAACCCTTTAAATTATTTTTGAAAGTCTGATAGAAATTTCTGGAGTTGTTTTTGACAAAATTATCTTGCATATAAACAAGTTGTGACTTTTCAAACGAGCGTTTAGTACTCTTTATGAATCTTGCTGTTTCTTTCCTTTGCTGTTTAAATTGATCAAAATGTTCATTATTTCCAGAGCATTTCCATTTTTTTCCATAATTTTGTTCTTTCTGCTAGAGCTTCTTCACAACTTTCATTCCACTAAGCTTTCTTTTTCGTTTTAGCTAAGCCAAATACATTCTTTGCTGCATTATTGATTTCTTTGGATAATTCTTGTTACCTGGTTTAGTTATTTGAATTTCTTCCTGAAAGAGTTTTATTTCTTCTTGTGTTATGTTGAGTCTGTGTGTGTTATATTTAATAAATTTATGTTTTCCTTTATTATTATTAATATTATTACTATTATTATTATGTGCGAATGGACCCAGATGGATCACGCAGTATTTTTATAATTCACCTTTCTGATCTTCCTTATAGCTCTCATTCTCTCTCCGAGGGCCATCTTCCTATCCTCAGTCTGCTTGGTTCTAGTTCTCTTTGGAGCATCATTCTCTGGTGTTACTATCCATCCATTTACCCTACATCGGAATAGGTTCCTGTCAAAGACTTCCACTGTTGTGTTCTTACTTGGGCTTCTTCAAATCCTGTTTGACTTGCTGAATCCACGGTATATTCTTCAGTCTTTCTGCGTAGGTCATGATCTTGTGTGTAAGCCTAGTCGGTGGAAGTCTTTGAACATGCCCATAAAACTTCGCCGATCGTATGTTCAAGCTGTTCTTGTGCTCTTTTAAGTAGACATGCTGAGAGAATCTTGTAGGCAACTTGAAGTAAGAAATCCCTCTGTAGTTATTCACATTCGTCCTGTTACCTTTCTTGCAGAGTGGATTGATGAGGGTGCACTTCCAGTCTTCTGGTAATTTTTCTGTTAACCAAATGTCTTTGATGATTTGAGTGAATTCCTCCAGATGTTGGGCCCTATGTTCTTCAGGAATTTAGCTATAATACCATCTTCTCCACATGTTCTGTTATTTTTGAGTCTGAGGATATGTCTGTTGATTTCCTCTTTGGTTGGTGGTTGGGATTCGGGGTATGTATCTGAAGGCATTTCCTTAGAAAATCTCAAGGGTGGTTCTGGGCAGTTGAGTAGCTCAGAGAAATATCGAGCTAGCTCTCTGCAGTTCTCTTGATTGGTCAGTGTGAGTTCACCGTTCTGTTTTCTAAAGCATAGGTTCTGTGGGGTATATCCTCTAATCTTTCCTGCAAATGTTCTATAGAAATCACGTGTATTGAAGTCTCTGAAGTTCTTTTCAATGGATTGCAATTGCTCTTCGTTTGTCTGATTAATATCGCGACCTTTTTTCTGATATCAAAAAAGTGCTGTTCCGTCTCAGGTGATTTTTTACTATTATATTTCTGGAAGGCTCTCTTTCGTTCTTCCAGAGCATCCTCACAAGCCGAATCCCACCACGGGTGTTTTGTGTTCCTCTTTCGGGGAATTAACTTTTTGGCTTTCTCTATGATCTTAGTGTGGAACTGTTCCCAGGTGCCCGCCTGTTCTCTTTCCCATTCTTCCTTCATACCTGTTTCCTGGATTCTTCTTGTATCAAATTTCTGGAGGTGTGTTCTTTTGTGATGGGTTGTTTTAGGGGTGGATTTCACTTTGATGCGCACTAGATAATGGTCAGATTCAATGTTTGCACCTCTGCGGACTTGTACATCATGTATTTCTTTCTGCGAGGAGTATGTGATGGCTGCACCATGCACCGCGCGCCGATGATTATCACACGCTCAAAGTCGGTGAACTCGCAACGTGTTGCCAGCTTCACTATGCTTGTGTCTGTGACAGGCTGCTCTGCTCCATCGCAGCTAGCTGCAATTCTCAGGAGTCATACACGGCACATTTTCTTATGGCACTACCCTTCCGTGATTTTGGCCACTCAGTGTATGTTTCTAGAAGGATCCTCAGTATCGTACTGCTAAACAAAGCGATCCACAATCAAAATGATTAGACGAGGCGATGAATGAATATGAAAAGAAGTAATAATTAGGGAAACATGTTATTATTATTATTATTATTATTATTATTAACCTATGGTATGGTACACACTTACATCATATTACAGCTTAACAAAATATTGGAAAGAAAAAAAAAGAACAGATCTCATAATTTAATTTAATCTAAATTCAAAATATAGTCCACTGATGCAGGATTGACTGAGATCAAATCCATTATGTTACCACCAAAGGCTCGTAGAGGACAGTCCTGAATGATGTGCTTCACCGTTTGTCTATCAGCTCCACAGTCACACTTTGGAGACGTTAACCTGTTCCACTTGAAGAGTCCGCACAAACACCAGAATTCGTCCTGATCCAGTTTAATTTCGACCATATCCGACGAGAAAGATCAAAGCCAGGTACTTAAGATGTGACAGATTGTATATCTCGGCACTCCTGTGGAGCTAAAATCTTCTAATCATGAGACCACTGCTGAACTATGTCAAAGTTCTCATTGATAAGTCTCGTAGCTGTCTTCACAGCTGCCTTGAGCGAAGTCTGGGTAGACAAGCAACAGGTATATCAGCATGAATAGGGAGATCTTAATTTTGAAGTATCTTGTGGTATGTTTTGACCAGGATATTACACCTGCGGAGATGGGGTGGAGGAATGTAGCTCAGAACAGGAAGCCATTGAATAGGGGTGCATTTAATGGTACCAGATATCGCATGGTCTTATTGATGATTTCAACATCGATCTTCCCTATGTGAGGGCAGTTTAACCACACAGGGGCACAATATTCAGCTACAGATAGAACGAGGCTAATTGCAGAAGATGGAAGAGTTGAAGCATTAGAGCCCCATGTTGTTCTACATAGTTTCTGGATGATGTTGTTGCGTGATCTCAACTTAGCAGCAGTCTTCAAAATATGTTGTTTGAAGGGTAAGGTTCTGTCTAAAGTAACACCCAAGTACTTGGAATACCGATTGTGTGGCAGAAGGACGTTATCAAGGTACACCCTGAGATCCATGTTAGCCATGCGATTATTCAAGTGGAAGGAACAAACTTCTGTCTTGATCATACTAGGCTGTAGTCTCCATTTGCGAAAGTAGTCCCCTAGGACATGTGCGAAACGCTCAGTTACATGCTGACTACAGGCTACCCCTTCTAAGCACCAGAATTAAGAAGCAGGCAAGCAACCTCTACAAGCTAAGTGCTAAGAACACCAACCCTTTAATCAAAAGGTTGGGTGATTACCGAGCCACAGGGTACCGCTACAAGCGGCCAAGAATCCTAATAGAATTAACTTTCACTTCAATATATCTACTACAGCTCTTTGACTTACGAGTCCCTCTCTATTTTCAATCTCGCTTCCCTTAGCAAATAAATATTTCACCTTCTGTACTTAATTGTGCCCCATGCACTAGGTCAATTAATGCTTTAATATTTAGAAATAATAATTACCACACTTACTAAGTTTTATGATGGGTTTTCTTGTATTTTGTTTTTGGAGGGCAGAGACTGTCTGTGAGTGTCACTGTACGTTTTTGGAACTGATGGTGCTCGCTTGACGAGCAAAACATGTCATCCCGTAGTTTTCTTCTTAATCACATGTAATTTATTTCAGGTTTTTTTTCTTTCCACATATTCTAGTAATTGAAATTACTGTGCGTTGACCGACTGGAAGCTACAATATTAATTACCATAAATTGCCCATAACCACATGAGCCACCATCTCCATCTTTGAGGTGGAAAAGTGCACTGGCAATCAGAAAAGTCGTGGTATTGGTAGCTTGTAGACATTCCACCGTAAGATAAGTCTCCATATTAGATTTTTCAACACACTATTAGCAGTTAAACACTGCTTTTGTATGTTGCAGTTCAAGCTTTTTACCATCATCTCAGCAGAGTACTCGTATGTCATTTCCTCATTAACTTACAATTCTGCAGTAGTTTAGGACTTGCTTAGGTATATCATAGCAATAGTTGATCATAAGAACAGTATGGCATCAACAATGTGGTCTAGTGTGGTTTGGCCTGGGTTTTCAAATATTATATACTCTGTGTCTATGAAGCAGAAGGTCCCATAGATTAGTTTGTGGAGTGAGACTGTTTGTTGATGAGATTGTAATTTCTCAGTCTTGCAAAATAGTAGTAGGTACCATGTATAAATACTTCATTTTATGGTTGCTTAATGCTTAAGTATTTTACCAGCAATAGTTGCCACACTTTCTAAGTTTATGATGTTTCTTCTTGTTTTTTATTGTTTGTTTTTGGAGGGCAGTGTCTGTTAATGGGTGTCATTGAAGGTCTGGTAGTGTTTTGTAGGGCAATTTTGTCTTTTATTGATTGTGATCTGATGATGCTTGCTTGACAAGCGAAACATGTCATCTTCTGTAGTCCAAAACAAATATCACATGTAATTTATCTTCAGGTTAAATTTGCATGTCCCAGTAATTGGGATTACATTGTGTTGACTGATGACTGAATACATTAGTTGTAATACCAAACCATGATTGTTCTTGGCTCATTATTCGGTGTGTGAAGTATTGAAAAGAACAATACGGCTTTAAAAATGTGTTATATACAGAATCGAGTGCTACATTAGAGTCAAATTAAACACTTAAATCTTATATTTTCAAGTGAGCCTTCTTTCTTTCTTTCCTTTTTGTCGGTCAATGTTTGTACTGCTTGAGGTCTAAATTGAAAACTAATGAAATGTATTATTACTGTATTATTATTTAGAGGTCAGTCTACTCCTATAAGCAAATGATGGAAGACTGGAAAAAGAATGAACAGATGATAAAACTCAAATCTCGCTATGGTGGAATAAAAGAAGAGCCTTCTTCCACAGCCCCCAAACCTCCTCTCAAGGTTATGAAAACACGCCACCGGTATGTATATACAGTACGTTTGGGAAGAAAACCTACATTCTTGAACCGATTCCTCTGTAACTTTTACTACATCACACATGAAATCCTAGAGCTCAGCAACTCTAACTGAAACCCCGGAAAAAATGCGAACTAAAAGTACTTCCCCCCTGCCCGCTCTGACCTACTCAAGCGAGACCAATATCTGTGCAGAGGGGTGTAGTCCATTGCTGGCCGGGAGCAAATAGATGAGTTGACAAGCCAGCGTTGCCAAAGACGGGCTGCATGTCAGTTCACATCCAATCGTCACGGAAGACGTTTCCGTAAAGCCAACATTGATACGTTCGCTCCGCGCTTCGCTTTGCCACACAGTGAACGGCTTGGCAACACCGAGCTTGGCGCCCGTATCACCAACCCCAAATATCCACCGCTGCCAGCTGTATTATATTGTTGTACGCACTGCATTGAGTGAGATTGTCGAAGACCTCGTTTCTAGAGTGTATTAATAAATATTTAGTGTAAAGTTATAGCAAGTGGTAAGAACAAAGTTGTTCATAGTGAAGCGAGAGAGGTCGTAAACAATGTAATTGCGTTCTGTGATTTAGAGAAGGCAGAAATTTCCTTTAGCTTGCCGGTCAGTCAGGCAACAAAACGAGCTGCAGCAGCAACAGGGAAATCTGAGTCATTTATTAAGAAAATCAGAAAGGAGAAGACATTGACCGACCCGGTAAAAACAGAGTGGTGAATAAGAAGATTATACTAGATGGCATGGATAAGTGCATCATTAGGCGGAAAATTCAAGAGTATTACGTGGTGAAGGAGGAGATACCAACAGCAGGAAAATTACGATCTGTTCTCCACGATGAGATAGATTACAAGGGGAGTCGCGAACATCTGAGACAAGTGCTTCATTCGATAGGTTTCAAATTCAAGAAGTGTCAGAATAAAAGGAAAATATTAAAGGAAAAAGGTGATATTTTGTTTAAGAGATCAGTGTACCTGAGAATCTTACAAGAGAATGACGAGCTAGGTGACAAGAAAAGACCTGTTATATTCTTGGACGAAACTTATATCCATCCATCATACACGGTAAAAAAGTGTTGGCAGGACGAGACAACTGAAGGTGTCCTGACTTCAGACAGTGCAGGCCAGAGGTGGATCATAGTTCACGCGGGCAGTGAAAACGGGTTTGTACCAGGCGGACTGTGCATGTTCAAATCTAAAACTAAATCTGGTGATTACCACGATGAAATGAACAGCAAGAATTTCATGACCTGGCTTAAAACACAACTGGTACCGAATATACCAGATAATTGTATCATAGTGATGGACAATGCATCGTACCACACACTGCAGATTAATAAAGCACCTACATCAAACAGGAGGAAATACGAAATCCAGACCTGGCTAACGACGAATAACATCACTTTCAATGAGAGCCTACGCAAATATGAACTACTGAACGTAGTGAAATTGCATAAACCAGCGCCAGTATTCGCCGTGAACGATTACTTGAAGTCATTGGGTCACTCAGTGGTACGATTACCTCCATATCACTGTGATCTGAACCCTATAGAATTAATATGGAGTGTTGTGAAGCGTAGCATTGCTGACAAGAATGTGAACCAGTCATCCAAGGACATAGAGCGTATTACAAGAGTCGCTTCTGCGACTGTTACGGAGGAAGAACGGAAAAAGGAGTGTGGTCACGTCGATAAGTTACGAGCCGAGTACTGGAAGAGGGACGGATTGCTGGAAGACATGGAAGAATTCATAATCTATATTGACAGTGACAGTGAATCGGACTCTGAAAATGATTCAAGCAGTGGCGGTTCAGTTCAGAGTGTAATGTCAGGAATAGAGGAATTACAAGATTAGGATTCAACTAACAGTACCAGCAATTCCTAATACCTACCTACAACATCGAGGACATTATCAAGAATACCCATATACTGTAGAGCAATGACTTAAGCACTCAAAAATAGATTTTTTCATTAGTACACAATATTGAAGGAGAGCCAAGAAAGGCAGATGTGAAAGTGAAAGACGAGAGGGCCCACCCCAAAGGCAATGGAAAAAGGGGAAAAACCGGACCCAGCTCAGGGATCAGGAAAGATGAGAGAAGGGCCAATTAAGGCGGGAAAGGAAGAGACTCCCTAGGCCGCGGATACCTTAATACCGTCGGGGTTGGAAGAGAACAAGAGTTGACCAAGAGAGGTTGACAGGAAAGAAGACGGAGAGAAGCCCGGCACAAGTGGAAGCAATGCCGGACTCAGCTGGGATCCCGTAGTCGCCAACTCACATCCCACTAGATGTGAGCCCGGGGGGGGAATTGTACACAATTAATACACCACATTTAGAAATATAGCATACCGGCAGCTACGCACGCTAAAGCGCAGCTCTAGGCCATGGGGCCAAGCTCTCCGTGGACTCAGTAGACATGGGTTCGAGCCCCACAGTCGGCCGTCCTCGAAATGGTTTTCCGTGGTTTCCCATTTTCAACTCCAAATAAATGCTGGGACGGTACCTTCTGACAGGCCACGGCCGCTTCTTTCCAGATCCTTGCCCAGTTGCATTCACCATCATTCATTTCATCTCTCCTCATTAACACTCATGCGGTTGGCGTCAGGAAGGGCATCCGACCGTAAAAGCCATCCGCCACAAAGACTTTTATCGCATATCATCCCCGATCGCGTTTCTTCAACGGGAATAATAAGGGGCAGAGATACATTTACAAATATAGCATGTGAAACATATGGTACCGGTACCTTCAATAGGGAAGCTAACAAAGGTTACCGGAACATTTCAAAATGTTACTCTTACGAATATAATCAATGATCCAGTAAAGATTATTTAAATCCTTTCTAAATATTTTGTTCTTTCTTTCTTTCTTTCTTTCTTTCTTTCTTTCTTTCTTTCGGGATGTTATTCATTTCCCGTTTAACATACAAGCTTATTCCTGTCTGGAACATACTGTTTGATTAATAGAATTAGTTAAATGGAAATATTTAAAAGTGTGGGTCTACCAGTTGAAAAAAAGCAGCGCACCTGAAGGAAATAGAGGACTGTGACGTACTTTTGTCATATTTAGGCTATTAGATCGGTGTTGTGCTTTGGTGGAAACTTATGAAGTAATCTCGAAGTGAATAAATACTGGTCCATTTACATAAAATGATGCTGATATTTACTTTAAAATGAGCGCCCATGAAGGGAATTTGATATTCCCCGTATAAACGCTACATCAACGGCAACAGCGCATTCATAGTCCGCTCTCTCGCTCAAGCTTGCCCTCCTCTCTGTCGCACTGGCTGACAGAGCTAGCGCTGTCACCAGGGTCTCACTTCAAGTTGCTGAGCTCTACCATCAATTTTTTGTATCAGAAAGTTTGTTTTCTGTTTTCATTTTTGAAAAACAGAATAAAAAATGGCAATTTTTCAAAATGCCCTAAATATACTAATTCAATTATCAAATTTCTTTTACTGAGTTCTTCAATTGAATGCATATAATGTTCTGAACGAGATCCGTGCATCTGCAACAGAGTGTAGAAGTTAATTGTTCATTTAAAGAGAAAATGCAATTTTATCATTGCTAAAAATAAACAAGGTGGCTCAAGTTTTCAAAATATCCAAAAATCCTTAGTTAACAGCATTCATACATTCATTAGCTTTAATTTAATGTATCAATAATATTCTTATGTCAATTTTGGATGTTGATTTTGTTTATTTGAAAGGCATAAAATGTTAAAGATTTTAAATCTGAGAATAACATAAATGAAGTTACACATTTGTGATATGACCAAATAAACTACCGTAACTTAAGACATATTAAAAGCGGTAGTTCTTTCGGAGTGATGAACCTGGACCCTACACTTCAACTTAGCTAATATATGTCAGTTTCATGATTTTCATACCTTATTTGATATTCCGGGATACTGTATTTAGATGCAAGTAAGACTCTGTGGAGCTACATACCCTGAGCTACATACCCTAGACATGTGCATACAACCCTCCTTAAAATAGTTCTTTAACTACTTGCAGGTGGAATATTAACATGAAATATATGTCAATTTGAAGCAGACAAATAATGCTTCCATTTACAATGAGAATACAAAAATTCAATATTTGGTCAAAAATGCCATTTCAAAGATACAGGATCAATCTGCCCAGTGATTGATCATACGAACAGTATGGCCCCAACAATGTGGACTAGTGTGGTTTGGCCTGGGTTTTCAAATATATACTCTGTGTCTACGAAGTAGAAGGTCCCATATTTTCTATACAGTATTCACTCGGATCCAGAAAAATATCCCCACATGTTTTAGATACAAATATGTTTTGTGACAAATCTAAGATAATATTGCTTTGACTAAGGTATGTTGAGTTGTGATCATGCACATACTAGAAGCTCAACTGGATGTTGTTACACATTTCAAATTGATATATTTATTTATGACTAGGGCTCGGATCGATATGCTCGATAAAATCTCCAGATATGCTCGAAAAACCCATCATATGCTCGATAGATATGCTCTAAAAACCCATTATATGCGGTTATATATGCAGAATATGCTCGAAAAACACCGTTAAAAACTATAGAAAGGAAACTGAAACGAAAAAAAAAAAAAAAAGAAACAACAACAATAACATACCTTTATAGGCTATACGAGCTTTATTTTCAAATTGTATGTATGATACACTGCAATATACTCGCATTCAAGTTTTTCAAGTATATATAATAGAAGTTTTCTTATGAAAGTTACAGTTTAAACGTTCATTTACAAAATGTTCAGAATTAGGAGAGTCAATGAAGTAGATCTGCAAGAATTTTTTCTATGTTTTCAGTTTTGAATGATTTTCTTAAATCAGTCAATGAAAGTTTCAATGACGAGAACGACCTCACTAAAGGTTAAAAACCTGCGGTTCTATTATTTGCACCAGATAGGCTTTTCAATAATTATTTCTGTTTTCAAACCTTAATAATGGTCAGGGCCCGAATTCGGGGGGAGGAATTCGAAGATTAACAAACTATTTAGACGAAAACCACAAGAATATGCATTTATATGCTTCTATTCTGAAAACCATGGTTTTATGCATTTATATGCTCTATAAATTTCAATTCTGTTGGTCCCAGAGAGGTGAGAATACCACCGAAAGGCTTCTTTCAATGTGTACTATTCAGGAAAAAAATATGCAAATATGCTTGAACCTGAGCCCTATTTATGACATTGCATAAACAGCACTTGGACTCATGGTGGTTTGACGGTTATAATTTCCTTTCTCTTATGAAGCATGAATATGGAAAATTATATGTGACATCTACTAGCGAAACAGGGCAGATGACCTTGATGTTATTTCTCTTAAAATATCCACCACTGCCACGACGAGCAGCCAATCTATCTGTAGAGTGCTTTATATAAATCAGCTTCAGGATTCTGAATAAAGAGATGAATCAAGAAAAGGAATACATGAGGGTGTCTTCTTCCTCTCATGCTTCAACAAGTCATTGAATATGACCTGAAATCACTAAGAATCATGTGATCTTCTGAGATCTTTTCAACAATACAGAAATATTTTTCATGAAAATAGAACATGATTGTTACCTGGATATATTGAAAAGTTGTTAATTGTAAAAATTTCTACTATATTCATTGAGTGTATTGTTAACTTGACAAAACCATGTAGATTACATCAATTAATAATTATGCACATAGTATTCTGCTCAATTTCAAATTTATCTATTTATTCATGAAATTGCAAAAACAGATGTGTTTGTTCATGCATATTTGGTTGCCTATTTTATACAATGCTGCCTATTTAAGTGCCTATTCTGGCAATTTTGAGTGCCTATATGCCTGCCCATTTCAATTTAGTGCCTAAAAATCCTCATCGTACTTATGAATGACTTTCATGGGCTGACCACCGTGGTGTAGGGGTACCGCGCCTGCCTATCACTCGGAGGCCCCAGGTTCGGTTTCTGGCTCCATCAGGGATTTTGTGGGCTGGAACGGGATGATTGAGTAACTGTCTGATCAGATAGGCCCCAATCAAGAATGCCAAGATTAGTGTCATATTTCATTTAGGTTTGGAGATAAAATCTGATCAATGATGTGGGCACATTTATGGGTCAGGTCCAAGTTGAAAATATTAGTCAAGTTCAAAAGCTGTGAAAAATAACACCAGGGACTTTTACAAGACCTTCAAACAGTCACCCCAAAGTACATTCCACTAAGTCTTCATTTCAGGGATTCACAGGGCAAAATGGCTTTTAATGAAAAGGACAACTGTCGCCTTTTAGCCCAATACTTTAAGGATCAATTGTTATCCACCAAGTGAAAGATTTGAGTACCACCAAACCCGGACTCGCTGCCTCCTTCAAGGAGGACGTTTGTGAAATCAAACAACATCTTAAGAATAAGATATTAGAGTTCAAAGAAAGAAGTTGAATTTTGAATTCATTCATTCATTTACTTGATTTGCAAATGGGGGTAATTCCCCAGTGGCAAATTGTACAATTACAGAAAATTACCAAAAATAATATCAAACACACTTAATGTACACAAGTCGCGACGTGGGAACTATAGTAATTACTAGGGCTAGGATTTTTAGGTAAATAAATATTTTTCTATGTAAATACATATTTTAAGCATTTTTTTCTATAAATACATAAATTCCTGTTTTTCACTTATTAGCACATAAAAAGACAATATTTAAATTTTTAAAAATCAGTATGCTAGATCATTCAGTTTATTGCATTTTTGTTCTGTGTTACTTCAACGGGGAAGAACCTGTGAGCTATCTAATCTTCATGCAGAGCGTATGTCAGCTTGCAACTGTGTTATTCTTAACTTGTCGCCCCGTGCCACTCACTGTGGAAGCCGGGGATTTCCTTGTCCATAACCATATTGCACCACGTGCTTGACCTCCCCTCCCTCAGCTACCTGGAACCAGTGTCACTCACATGCAGTTCATTTGAGTGTAAGGCAGTTCAACGATGCCTAAATTAAAAACGACCACAAGATATCGTCTGTTGCTGAATTTAAAGATAATTTTACTCCTGATGGGGGCGTTCTGTTCTGCCAACCATGTAGGAAAGCAATCAAGGCTGAACAGCGATCTCAAGTTACACAATACCTCGAGGGCAAGAAACTTATAGCCGAAGTTTTGCGCCTTCAGAATAAGTGTTTCGTGATAATCATTGGTCATTTGTGATGGACAAGCTGAAGATGTATCTTGTGTATTGTAATGCTTCAGCAGTTATACAGTGTTGGTATTACTACTAGTGGAGTGTTACAGTGTGGTGCAATAGCACCTAGTGTAGTGTTATACAGTGTAGGTATTACTACTAGTGGAGTGTTACAGTGTGGTGCAATAGCACCTAGTGTAGTGTTATACAGTGTTGGTATTACTACTAGTGGAGTGTTACAGTGTGGTGCAATAGCACATAGTGTAGTGTTATACAGTGTTGGTATTACTACTAGTGGAGTGTTACAGTGTGGTGCAATAGCACCTAGTGTAGTGTTATACAGTGTTGGTATTACTACTAGTGGAGTGTTACAGTGTGGTGCAATAGCACCTAGTGTAGTGTTATACAGTGTTGGTATTACTACTAGTGGAGTGTTACAGTGTGGTGCAATAGCACCTAGTGTAGTGTTATACAGTGTTGGTATTGCTACCAGTGGAGTGTTACAGTGTGGTGCAATAGCACATAGTGTAGTGTTATACAGTGTTACAGTATATATATATAGTATGATCAAGTAGGGAGTGATAGAGGAGTAACACCTCTTTAAAAAACCCTGGTCCAGCTGGCCCGGCTGGTAGTACCTTGTTAGGGTCCCTTGCCAGGGTTACGGTGAAGTCCTCAATGGTACCTGCAGTGAAAGAGGTGAACTCGGGCACAGTGTGTTTGGCGGAAGGGGCAGCCTATTGCTCAGGTTTAATAGGGCAAACTATTGTCCATAGTTATGATGGGCAGGTTTTGGCCCAACGAGGAAATGAGCGGAGGAGGAGCCAATCACTCTCATGGCTCCCAACGGTCATAGAGGCGGAAGAGGCCACGCCAGACGGACTGGCTGTAAAGGCGCACCTCAGTAGTACTTGAGTATGCGGCAGTTCGTTGCAGTCTCTGTGTTCGGTCCTGCATGTCTCATTCTTTGTGAGCCGCAGGATAAGGCTCAGAGATCATAGTGTGTGGGTCTCGTCCTGGCAAGCTGAGATCCACCCTAAACAAATTCACGCCAGTGGCACTTCTTCCGAACGTCACTTTTCAAAGTCCAAAGGCGATGGGATATGGATGGTGGGGGCAGGTTATGGGTGTAACTGGAAGCCCCTAGTTCGGACCTGCACGTTGGCAGCAGATGTGTGATGGTCGTCTTCCGGAGACTCTGTGACTACTCAGGAATTCGGTCCTGCATCTGTGTTTGGGCAGGCCTATTTAGGATCACCGCTGCCCACCCCACATGGAGAAGGCCCTAGAAAAGGTGGGCTAAACATCGGAAGTCACAATCTTGGTTCGGCTGGGCAACCGCACTCAGCAGGTCACCCCTCATGCGGTCGAAACTCAAAAACAGTAAAGAATCACAAATTGATTATTGGATCATGGAACATCAGAACCTTGCTTGATTTGGACAATAACATTAGACCTGAGAGAAGGTCAGCTCTCGTAACCCATGAGTTATCAAGACTCAACGTTGACATTGCTGCTCTCAGTGAAACTAGGCTGTCTGCTGAAGGCAAGATTACTGAATCTGGAACAGGATATACCATCTTCTGGAAAGGAAAGGAGGAGGGTGAATGTCGTATTCATGGTGTGGGCTTCGCTGTGAAGACCTAACTGGTAAATTATCACCAACTTACGCCCACTGCAATCAGCGAAAGGCTCATGACTCTCCGCATACCACTCTCAGGAGGTTCCTTTATGACACTCATCTCTGCCTATGCTCCTACCTTAGATTCTGATGATGAAGTAAAGGCTCAGTTCTATAATCAGCTAAGTGAAATCATCTCCAAGGTACCATCTGCAGATAAACTCTTGCTCCTCGGTGACTTTAATGCCAGAGTTGGGAAAGATCACAGGCTATGGAATAATGTGATAGGCAAACAGGGACTTGGAAAATGTAATCCCAATGGACTGTTGCTTCTTGGTCTTTGTGCATAACACGAACTTTTCATTACCAACACGCAGTTCCGGCTACCTGACCGCTTCAAAACCACGTGGATGCATCCTCGTTCCAAACCTTGGCACATTCTTGATTATATCATTACCCGGCAATGTGATAAGAAGGACACTCTTATTACCAGAACAGCAAGGAATATAGACGATTGTTGGACAGATCATAAACTTCTTATATGTAAGCTCAGGATATCCATCAGACCTAAACCACCTAGGAACATCAAAAATTTGCCAAGAAAGAAGTTTAATACATCCAAACTTCAGGATGAATCCATGTACAAACATTTTGGAAACAGGATCGTCTCCCAGTTATCAGAAAACCCAGTAACAAATGATATTCAGCAAGAATGGGCCACATTACAGAAGATTATCACACAGTCAGCTGAGGAAACCATTGGTTTTATAGCGCGGAAAAGACAAGACTGGTTTGATGACAACAATGAGGAAATTCTGTCTCTCATCAATGCCAAAAGGAATGCCTATCTTGCCCATCTTCAAGACCCAACTTCCAACACAAAGAGAGATAATCTACTGGAACTAAAGGGTAAATGCCAGACGCAGATAAGGCAGATTAAAAATACTTGGTGGCAACAGAAGGCTCAGGAACTGCAGAGACTATCGGATGCTCGAGACTTGAGGAACTTCTATGCAGTACTCAAGGAAATTTATGGACCATCTCGCTCATCATCAGGTACACTGAAAAGCGCTGATAATTCTACTACCTTTACTGATAGTCAAGAAATCTTGGAACGCTGGAAGGAGCACTTCTCCAATCTCCTAAATCATCCATCAGAAGCTGCTGAAGACTTCCTCTGTGATGTGCCGCAACAACCTGAACAACTGTGGTTGGCAGTACCTCCTACTTATCATGAATTCAGTGCAGCTCTCACCCAATTGAAACCCAGAAAAGCACCTGGCCCAGATAACATCCCTCTGGAACTAATTCAAGCCGGAGGTCATTCCCTCATAACAAGAATTTTCATCCTTATCCTCAGAATATGGGAATCAAGAAAGGTACCTGGAGACCTAAAGAATGCCACTATCGTCACTATCTTTAAAAAGGGTGATCACAGTGTTTGTGGCAACTACCGTGGTATATCACTGCTATCAATTGTGGGGAAGATTCTTGCAAGAATTCTACTTAACCGCCTAAAGGTTATCTCTGAGAGGATCCTCCCAGAGTCACAATGCGGATTTAGAACTTCCAGAAGCACAATTGACTTGATTTTCTGTGTGAGACAGCTACAAGAAAAATGTAGAGAACAACAGAATCCACTCTTCTTAGTCTTTTATGACTTGGAAAAGGCATTTGATTCGGTTCCAAGACCAGCCATGTGGGCAGTGCTGAAGCGGTTTGATTGCCCTCAGCGTTTTGTAGATCTAATCAAAGCTCTCCATGATGGCATGACAGAATAAGATGTCCGATGAATTTCCCATTACCCATGGACTGAAACAAGGATGTGTACTGGCTCCAACGCTTTTTGTGCTGTACTTGGCTGCAATGCTTTATGATTCACCCACAAACATCCCAGGTGTGGAGATCAAGTATCGTTTTGATGGAGGGCTTTTCAACCTTACTCGTCTCCGCTCCTTGAGGAAAACTCAGGTTACTAAGGTTACTAACATGTTGTATGCAGATGATGCTGCGTCACCAACTCTCACACCAGAAGAGCTGCAAGAGTCAGTTAACTGTTATAAAAGTGCATGTAATCGCTTTGGTCTTACCATAAATGTCAATAAGACTAAAGTCTTGGCACAACCTTCACCAGGCACACCTCTTCCTCAGTTCAATATCTCCATTTCAAATTTGCCATTACAACAGGTTGACCACTTCTCGTACCTGGGCAGTACCATTTCTGTGAGCTGTACCTGTGAGCAGGATGTGGATAAGAGAATTGGCGCAGCCCATGCAGCATATGGACGATTAGCGCACCGGGTCTTCATGAATAAAGATCTGTCCATGAGTACAAAGCTTATGGTGTACAAAGCAGTAGTAATTTCTACATTGTTGTATGGCTGTGAAACGTGGACCCTTTACCGACGTGATCTTAGGAAGCTTGAGCGTTTCCACCTACAAAAACTTCGATCAATCCTGAGGATTAAATGGGAAGACCGCATTACCAATATTGCTGTTCTGGAAAAGGCTCAAATCAACAGCATAGAATCATCCATAATAGGTCACCAATTTAGATGGATTGGTCATGTCCATCGGATGGATGATGTGAGATTACCTCGTCAAATGCTATATGGTGAGTTATGCTATGGCACCAGACCTCATGGTGGTCCTAAGAGGCGCTACAAGGACCAATTTAAGCAGACCCTGAAATTGACAGGTCTTGATTCACAAACCTGGGACATGCTGGCTGAAGACCGCTCAACTTGGCGCCGTACCATCTCGGATACTGTAAAGACGTTTGAAAGGGATCGACGCATACATGAAGAGGCCAAGCGTCAAGCTAGGAAACTTCGAGCAGCCCAACTACGTCCTCCTCCAGCAATACTATGCGACTTGTGTGGTCGCTTGTTCCATGCCAGGATTGGACTCTTTAGTCACCGTAAACACATCCACAAACTGGACTGAAGGAAGAAGATTTATACTCGGATTCGAGTTAAAGCCGATGATGATGATGCTTCAGCAGTCAGTGAGACATAGAATAAATTGCATTCATGGGTACTGCATATTGTTTATAATCACATTAATAAACTAAATTAATATTAAATATTTTTACTTTTTTGTCACATAACTTATTTCAGGTAATTTTAATACATAAAAAATAAATATTTTCCCAATTTTTAGCACCTAAAAATCCGAGCCCTAGTAATTACATCATAGTATTTACACAACATTTCAGTATTCGCTGAAACACATGAATATGTTTGGGGAAAGGCTCCAAGACTGTGGCAGGTAATGAGTTCCATTTATCAATACCACGATTAATGAAATAATATTTCCCATAATTTGTATGCTGCGGTCGGCCCTTAACTTTATGCGGATGATCTGCCCTGCTCGGATAGGTGGGATTTACCAGACGTTTGCTTAGTTCTCCCCATGCTGGCCGATTAGTGTAAGTGTTAAACATAGCGTATAATCAGGATTTCGTCCTTCTATATTCCAGAGATTCCCAGCCTAGTTTTTCTATCAATCGAGTTACACTACTTCTAGGATTAAAATCGTTGAGCACAAACCTAGCAGCCTTCCTTTGTATAATCTCCAGTTCATTGATGAACCCTACCTAATATGGGTCCCAAACCACTTAGCCGTATTCCAAGATTGGCCTCACCAGGGTCAAATATCCCAATTCTTTTGCGGTGGAACTACTGCCTCTTAATACCCTCATTACAAAATGAAGTGATTTGTACGCTTTGGAGACGACACAACCCTTATGGGTACTCCATTTCATATCATTCCTTACATGGATGCCCAAGTATTGTTACGAGTCTTCTTCTACAAGTATTTCCGAGCTGATATTATATTGAAAATCATGCCTGTACCATTTCACTATTCTCATGAGACTACATTTACTCGTATTTATCTTCATTTAGTTGTCAACCGCCCATTTATGAACAAGGTTGAGGTAAGTTTGTAACGGAGAATTGTCTTGTGAGCTATGAATATTTTGGTATATTACACAATCATCCGCAAACAATCGGTAGTCACTTCGAATCCCATTGGGTAAGTCGTTAATAAGTGCCAGGAATCATTCATTCATTTCCGTGTCCGGTCAATATTTCCAAAAAACTGCAGGTGCGATGGCCTTGTTACTTCCTCTAAAACCATCTTCCATTGTGCATGGGTTGTCCAGGAGGGGGCAGATAAGTAGGTGGCTTGGGTCTTGTTCAGCTCCACATTCACAAGAGGTGTCTGCATCTGCTGGAAGGATCCCCCATTTTTTCAGGTTGGTCATGCATCGAGGGACACCCATTCTTAAGCGGTTGAGGGACCTCCACACTGGATAAGGTAGGTCGGCGCCAGGAGCCAGTTCTTCCTTTGGTGACATGTCTGTGGGCAGTGAGCTCCTCCAACTGTTGAGACGAGTTGTCTCTGGTGTTCTCTCCAGCGGCAGAGTCCTAGCAAGGAAACTCTTGCGGGATCTGAGGCGAGACCTTGCTGCCTGGGGACCATATAGTGGATGTCGATGGTCATTCTCCTGCTTTGTTCTCTCGGCGTCCGCAGCAGTGGCCCTCCGGATGTTGGGTGGGGCTATTCCAACAATAGGGTATTGTTTGTGGAATAACAGGGGTCCAGTCACACTACCCTGAGGGACACCTGACGTTATCAAAATGTCCTCTTGGGTTATTTCAACATTCATGTACGTTTTTATAAACTCGAATATTCTCAGCCAAAAATGTCCGGGCCACTGGGGATGTGACATGTCCAGGCATCCGGCCACCCACGTGTTAATACACCCATTTTAATTCTTCTTTCTTTTTCTTTAGCATTTGTCCCACAAATTAGCAGAGTCTGCTTTTTTGGTTCTCTGTCGCCATATTACACGATTGTGTGCCATATAAGGATGAAGTCGGGCAAATTTTTAAATCATCATGTAGAGTGTCAAGTCAACGCTGTCTCGGTCGTCCTATTGGTCTCTTCCCATCTATCCGCAATGCCAATCCAGTGTATGCAATTGTTTTGTTTCACCAGCCCGTAAGACATGACCATACCAGCGGAGACGGCTTTCCCTCATCTTTTCAACAATTGGCGTTACTCCATATCGCTTGCGAATGTCATTATTGCTGACATGATCATGGAGTGTCAAGCCAGATGCCCACCTGAGCATCTTTGTCTCCATCACACCAAGTTGCTGTTCCAACTCCTTAGTTCTGCCTCATAAAGAGCAACGGGACGGACCCCAGAACGATAAACTTTAGACTTGAGCCGGTCTGGAATCTTCTTATCACTTAAGACACCAGACAAAGGGCGCCTCTTGAGCCATGCGGTGCTCACCTGATATGATATTTCAGGTCTGAGGGTTCCATCTGCAGTCAATAGTCGAGCCAAGATATTTAAACCACAAAGTCTTTGGAAGGTCAACACTATTAATTTGAATCGTAGTCGGAGCTTTTAGATCTGTTGTCAAATACTCAGTTTTCTTAATGTTAAGCCGTAATCCAAATTCTGCGAGGGGGTTGGTCCATGCCTGAACTTGTAATTGCAGATCAGTCTTATCCTCAGAAGCCAGAAGCACATCGTCAGCATATAGCAAGGTCCAAGGTACAGACTTATGTAGATCCCTTGTAACAGTATCCATGACTGTAATTAAGAGGAGAGGTAAAAGTATAGATCCCTGATGGATGCCAACAGAAATTTGGAAATCACTAGATAATCCAGCCACTGATTGTACTTGGCTCTTTGGGTTGACCCAATCTATCAACACTTCAGGGACACCATGTTCTTGGAGGGCATGCAAAATCAAGTCATGTGGAACACGATGAAATGCCTTTTCAAGGTCAAGAAAGCAATGTGGGGGTGTCTTGATTTTTCACGATGTCTTTCGATGAGCAAGCGAGTAGCATGGATAGATAGAATCTATTGTATCACAGTTGATGGTGAGGTGGACAAGTTTTCTGATTCTCCGATCAATAATACGCTCAAAAATCTTCATTGTCCGTGGGCCACATTTTAACCGAGTATGTGGATCTTGCTGACTTACGAAGAAACCTTGGTTTGCAGATGACACTCAAACTTATATTAGCCGATGAAGCGGTGGCTGCTGATCGCGTTATCCGCTTTATAAGTGAGAGTGGGTTAGGGCCAGCAATCTAAAATTTCCAGTGTAAATTGACTCAACGACTTGTTCGTTTTTGAATGATAATTTTATTTTTTTCCATAATATTTGTTTATTTTTAAAAGCATTATTTCTATTTAATTTTTTGTTTTCGTTTGATTAATTTTAGGTCTTTTTAAATTTAGGTGTCCACCTCAAAATTATAAATTCAATTCCAAATTTGTATTCCTTAATCAGTGTTAAGAGGGGAAGATGACCTCGTAGTTCCGCCCCTTGAAACAACAATAACTAACTAATCTTTATTGTGTGAGACAGGAGGCGTACTGGGCGATAATTGGACTACCCTTCTGTTTCCAAATTGGGACTGTTGTACTAGTCATCCATTCGGGTGGTATCCATCTCTCTTTAATTATCTGATAAAGGAAACATGCGAGCCATTGAGCTGAGTCCCATTGCTTTGATTCCCAGAGTTCGGCAGGAATTTCATCCGGCCCAGTTGCCTTCCCACCAACTTCTTCCCTGGTGATTGGGCTAACGGGTCTTTGTACTGGTGTGGAATGCGGTGTAGGAGCATGTGGAAACTCGACATTGCTAATTTCATCAAAGTACTACCTCCAGCGCTCTACAACTTTCGGCCGATCGGTAACAAGTTTGCCCTCCTTATCGTTAATACAGCAAAACTTCTCAATATCAGTTGTTTGTCTGTGGCGTTGCTTAGCAATGCAGTAAATTTCACGCTCACCATCTGATGTGTCAAGCCGTTGGTAAACTTCACTGAAGTAATCTGCTTTTGTTTTAGCAAAGGTTTTCTTCGCTCACTTCTGGCATATCGATAAGCATTCCAATTTTCGTCTGTCTTTGATGCAAGGAACTGGTGGTAGAGTTTCTTTTTCATCTGCACCTTACATTTGACTTCACTTCTCCAGAACCACGTTTGACAATCAATTTTGCATCGGCCGGGATTTGTAATGCCTAGATGATCATGAGCAACTTTGGTGACACTTTTCTTCAAAGCATTCTAAGTCGTTTTGAAATTATATTAGGTTCCATCTCCCTAAATCACCACTATTTTATCCGAACTGGACCAATGTGTTTCTCTTTCCTTACTATAGGAGGTTTAAGCTACTAGTGGATGATGTTGTGTTGCAATTGTTTCATAAGGAAGAACCTTCACATCCAGAACGAGCTTTATGTCTCTTCGACGTACAAGTACGAAATCTATCTGGGTCATATTGTTACCACTATAGCATGTCCAAAGGTGCGAGTTTCACTTACTGAAATATATATTTGTGATAATAAGGTTGTGTGTATCACTTAACTTCAAAATTCTCTCCCCATCTTCATTCCTCTGCCCAGCACCATTATTTCCGTGGCATCGGTAACTGTCTGCCTTCGAGTCGACATGACCATTTACATCCCCAGAGATAATGAGAGTTTTATCTAGTGGTACTTCCAGAACCCTTTTCATCCAGCTCCGTCCAAAATTCATCTTTCATCGTTTGTAAGCAGCCAGTTTGTGGAGCATAACACGAGAAAATGTGAATTTTCCATGTATCCATGACTAATACAGTCTTCATCAGACAGTCATCAAAACGTTGTACTTCAGCTATGGAGTCACGAAATTTCTTGCTAACGATGATTCCAGTACCATTGGTGGTCTTAGGCCTAACATTATACTGTAGATGAATTTATAACCTTGGCCGATGTCTCTAGATTTTGCACCACTCCATCTGGTTTCCTGTATCATGCAGATATCGATTCCCCGTCGTTTTAAAGCCTCAGATAATTCATATGATTTTCTTGTCATAGATCCAACATTTAGGGAAGCTATTCTTGTATTTAGAGCTTGCTTGTTTAGCCGACATCGCTCTGGTATTGCCGGTAACCCTTGCACACTTCTCGAGCCGGGCCAGGTCGACACACGTCACCTACGAGGAACGGCCTAACCTTGTTCCATTTCTTATACACTGACACTGAACCATAAAGATGTGGCAAAAGTAAATCGGCCGGCCTGTCACATGGGTCTGTCGCCGATCCACAGTTATAAGCTGTGGGCCTAGTCCTTGATGAACCAACATCTAGCTACAGGACGGCAGCTTTCAATGATATATGGTGACCATATACCTTTTGCTCAGATTCCCCATCTCGAGGCGTGTAGCGTGTACACAGCGGAGCTCTATGCCATCTCAGAGGCTCTGCGGTACACGTTATTAGACGATCACTAGCACTTTCTTGTGTGTACTGACTCTCTTAGTGAGCTGCAAGCGATCGATGTGTGTTTCCCGAAACACCTGCTGGTCCAGCGTGTGCACGACCTGCTCATCAGTGCGTGTAACGCTGGAACCGGGGTGACCTTTGTGTGGCTTCCCAGCCACATGGGTATGGTGGGAAACGAGCTTGCTGATGAGGCGGTGCGAGAGGCAGTTGCACTGCCCTCGCTACCGTATAAGGTGCCTGCTAGTGATATGCGCTCTCAGTTGCGAAATTTGATACTGTCGCATTGGGAGGAAGCGTGACGTACCACGCCTCCTCCCAACAAACAGCGAGGCATCAAGGAGACGATGAAGGTGTGGAAATCTTCCTTCCGATCTCTCCGGAAGGAAGCTGTGGTACTCTATCGACTCCGGATAAACCATGGGATTGCTACGCACTCCCACTTGCTAAAAAGAGAAGATCCCCCTGTGTGTACTTGTGGCGCCCACCTTACCGTGGCACACATTCTCTTGGAGTGTGTGGACCTGGCCGATCTGCGAGGGACTCTTCTCCTGCCTAATACCCTCTCCCATATTCTCCGTGATGACGGGTCATCAGCAGACCTCATCATCCCGTTCATGTGGGAGACTGGTTACTTTTTTAAGTTATAATATAAGTTAAGACTTTTAACTCAGGTTAAGTCTTTTTTATGTTTTTTATTGCGTTCATCTATTTTATTGTTCACTATGCCTTATTTGTTTTATTGTTTTTTACCATCCACCTTTTATTCCTTTTAATCAAATAAGGCATAATTGTTAGGGCTCACTGTCTATTTTATATTTCATTTCATTTCATTTTTACTCATCCATTGAATCATATAATGTACATTGTACAATGATATAGGACACGTCAAATTACAAATTATACTAATACTAATTAACAATCACAATAATAATATAGGCCTATAGGCCCACACTAGGTTAACCTTACATCATTAACATTTATTCATATGAATACATAACTATTGATACTCTAAAAACTCTTTAACTGAGTAGAAGCAGTGCTCCAGCAAGAACTCTTTAAGTCTTTATTTTAAACTTTAGGTAATTTGCTGTGCTTTTAATGTTATTTGGCAAATGATTATATAGCATTATAGCTGCATGAAATACACCATTTTTACATAGAGTTGTATTTACAGCATGTACATGAAGATTGTTCTTTTGTCTGGTCTGGTAGTTATGTATATTTGAATTCATCTCAAAGATATCCTCATTTCCTAAGCTTTGCTTGACAAATAATAGAAGTTCAAAGATGTAAATACTTGGCACAGGTAAAATTTTCAGTTGTTTAAACAGAGGCTTACATGTATGCAATCTAGTAGTTCCTTTCATTGTTCTAATTATTCTTTTCCGGATAATAAAGATTTGGTGAGCAGCAGGTGAATTTCCCCAAAATATGATTCCATATTTCATAAGTGAATAGCAATAAGCAAAATAAGTACTAAGAACAGTTCTCCAGCTAGTCGATTGTCTTAATACTCTTAATACATAACAACTTGAGCTTAGTTTCTTGGCAAGATTAGTGGTATAAGATTTCCATTTTAGGTCATCCTGCAACCAAAGGCCTAAGAATTTAGTAGAAGAGGCGTTAACAATTTTAAGGTCATTTAAGATTATGGAGGGGGTATTAACACTCTTTTTCTGAGATGTGTGAAAATTAAGAGCCACTGTTTTACTAGTGTTGATAAGGAGTCCATTATTGTTGAACCATAAGGACAGCTGACATGTTACTTCCTCTACTGATTTTTGAAGTTCAGTGTCATTTTCACCCCTCATCAAAACACTTGTATCATCTGCAAATAACACAGTTTTAAATGCAGGTATCTGAGATGGAAAGTCATTTACGTAAAGGAGAAAAAGTAGTGGCCCTAGAACGGACCCCTGCGGAATGCCATTTAAATTTTTCTAAATTTTCTAAATTTTTTTGTTCGGCTATCTGTTGGCGATTATTTAAATATGACTGAAACCACTTACTAGCGACACCCCTGATACCATATTGATGGAGTTTATCAATTAGTATCTGGAGATTTATCACATCAAAAGCTTTAGACAGGTCCAAAAACAGGCCACATTTCATCAACTGACTCAAAAGCAGGATTTAGAAATTCATAAATTGCTGACATTGTTGATTTTCCTTCTCTAAAGCCATGTTGAGAGTCAGTTAACAATTTATATTTGTTTTTGAAGCTAATTAGACGGTTGTATATTATCTTCTCTATAATTTTGGAAAATATCGACAATAAAACAAGCCGCCGTGGCTTAGGCGGCAGCACGCCGGCCTCTCACCACTGGGTCCGTGGTTCAAATCCCGATCACTCCATGTGAGATCTGTGCTGGACAAAACGGAGGCAGACAGGTTTTTCTCCGGGTACTCCGGTTTTCCCTGTCAAAATTTCATTCCAGCAACACTCTCCACTATCATATCATTTCATCTGTCATTCATTTAATCATTGCCCCAGAGGAGTGCGTCAGGCCTCGGCAGCCGGCACAGTCCATATCCTCGCCGCTAGATGGGGGCTTCATTCATTCCATTCCTGACCCGGTCTGAGACTGGAAGCAGGCTGTGGATTTTCATTTTATCGACAATAAAGAAATAGGTCTATAATTGGTTATGTTTTCTCTATCTCCTCCTTTAAATAATGGAATTACTTTTGCAATTTTAAAGATATCTGGAAATATTCCTGACATTAGAGATTGGTTACAGAGGTGTGTTAAGGGGGTAATTATATTTTGGATACATTTTTAAATTAGTATATCTTTGTTTCATCCATGGTAGTGAGCTGTTTTTATCTCCATCCTTTCATTTCATCAGGGGCCGATAACCTCGATGTTAGGCCCCTTAAAACAACAATTATCATCATCATCATCATCATCATTTTGCTCTAAGAATCCGAGCACTGGGTGCCCCTTCTGCCAACTACACTGTTCCAAAGTCCATTTTCTCCACTGCAGATGCCATTGAGGACTCCACACATCTCCCTGTGCTAGGGCCCTCCATATTTATGACCCCTGGAGAGAGGGTGTATCAGTATTTTAAAGCTACCAGGTATTGGGCTGCCTGTTGGTCTGCGGGTTCATTTCGTGGTGTCTGAATCAGCTCACATTATTGTGGGCCCCCTATCCACCACCTGGGGACACGTCCTCTAGAGATTAATTTGTTAACATAATATACACAGTAGTTTTGATAGTCTCCTATTGTAACGTGTTTTTCGAGGGGTTTTATGCAACTGGTATAAGTCAGTAGGAAGCCATTCTATATTTATTTACGCGGCAAATTGTTCAGCCAAGAGAATTTTTCATGGTAATTTATTATTATTATTAATTTATTATAATTATTATTAAGGTATTTTCGGAGCATTTTATAAAAATTATTAGCATTCAGATAGGTTTTCTATGTCTTAGAAAACCCTATCCAGCAAATTATTACGAACGACGATATCATAGAAAATTATCTGATTACGGAATTTTACGGAGTTTTCGTCAGTTAGGGTATATCGAGAGACGTGACTCACTGGGATTTCAAGTACACGCTTAATCTTGTCGAGAAGCATGACGCAATCTTGGGTCGCAAGGTCTAGAAAAGACGAATTGTTGGAACGGAACCCTCCCGCCGAGTGTAATGACCCGGAGGAGGAGAAGATCGCGTGGTGGGTCAGCCAATCAGGGGAGACGACGTAAGCTAGTTGGGACTGAAGAGTGGGGAGCCGGCGTGTGGTTATATCGTTCGACGCGCCGTGAAACATGGACCATCTGTGAAATACTTGAGGAGTATGGATGCGCGTGCGTGTCGCTCCGATGTTCAGTGGAGTTAGTGACTATCTGTGAAATACTTGAGGAGTATGGATGCGCGTGCGTGTCGCTCCGATGTTCAGTGGAGTTAGTGAGTATCTGTGAAATACTTGAGGTGTACGGTCGCAAGTGCGTGTCGCTCCGATGTTCAGTGGAGTTAGCGACGAACTTTTGTAAAACTTGGTTGTACGAGTGTTTGGGTCCGAGGTACGGACCATAGAATTATCTAATCTACCAGAATATCATCAAATTCCGACGGAGATGACGACGTCCAGGAGACTGTGGGAAGCTCACAACATCATCAAGAACGAGGGAAATGCTTTGGCAATTTCCAGTGGTAAGCGCCAATTACGCAGAAATACGCAATCTCTCATTTTCTTTGTTTTATATTTCATATTTCAGTAACTTCATAGCTTGGAAATAAGAGTAAAATCAATTTATCAGACTCCGTTTTCACGTAATTTTCTATCGGTAATATTCAAATCACAACGCTCCAATTTAAATTTTATACTTATTATTATTAATTTTGCTATTCTTGTTTTATATAATAAATTCATTTCTTTTACAATGCAATCTTTGCTTTCAGTAGGTAGCATTAGATATAGACCAATTCCTTCTCCTGATACAATTGTTTGTTGGGTTAATGATCAAATCATACCACGATCTGAGTGAATAGAGTCTTGAAGGTGTTCTGCCAGAGCTAGACGTTGTTAAATAAAAATTTAGATTTCAACATTGCGTTGAGGTCTTGGCGCCCATTAAAACAACATAGCTTAGGCAAAGGTAAACAGTTACATTTCTCACCCAACAGTTAGGAGCTAGCAAAACGTTTCACTTGGCGCCCAACGTGGGGAAAAGTAAATAACGTTTCACTTGTCGCCGACAACTTGGGGCTGAAAACCTAATAACATTTGTGGAAGGAGAAGGGTATATATTTCTGTGCCTGTATTTTGGGGGTTATTTGTCTGTATCAGTGTATATCATTATGGGGGATGAGAAAGAAAGACAGATGAGGTTACGTAGTGGTCATCAACGGGAGAGTGATGATACGAGCAGTATGTCGAGTGATGGTAGTACCGGGGTAGCGGAGGTAAATCCCGATACTGAAACAGGGAGTGTAGGCGGCCAACCAGAATTAAAAACTTTACTTCTCGAGTTTATGTATCAGAACAAAGTTAGTAGTGATGCCTTAAATGCAAAGTTAGAACAGAATAACGCTAAATTAGAACAAAACAGTAGGGAAAATAAAGAAAGTACAGAAGCTTTAAATGCAAAGTTAGAACAGAATAACGCTAAACTAGAACAAAACAGTAGGGAAAATAAAGAAAGTACAGAAGCTTTAAATGCAAAGTTAGAACAGAATAACGCTAAATTAGAACAAAACAGTAAGGAAAATAGAGAGAGTACTGAAACTTTAAATGCTAAATTAGAACAAAACAGTAGGGAAATGAGTGACAAATTCGAACTGATTAGAGGTGAGATCAGGGGGGTGATGGAAGAAAAGGCTAAAGAGATTATTGCAGATGTAGACAGAAAATTAGGAAAAGTACAGGAGGAGTTGGAAATTAGAATCAGTACACAGGCTGAAAATTTAAAAGAACTAGTGCAACTGGAAACACAGCAGGTCAAAAAGCAATTGGGGGGAGAAATTGACAAAATTCAGGTAGCAACTAAAGAGGTTAAGGAACAGCTGGGGGGTAGAATTGAGAAAGTCCACTCGCAAATAGTTGCAGAAGTAAATGATTTAAGAGAGAGTAATAGAGAGAGCATTAGCAAGATTGAGGAGAAACAAGCAAAGCTATATGATAAAGTAGAAGAATCAGAAGGAAACATTAAATTAACAGTAAACAGTATTGAGAGGAAGGCTGAGGAGAAAATCGCAGAATTAGAATTAAAATTAAAAGCTAGGATCAGGCAAGAAAATAGTCAGAATAGGCCAGTTTTTGTGAATAGCACACACAGGGAGGTAGAACTGGGTAAGTTCAGCAATCGACAGGGGTGCCCAATGGAGTTCATGAACACTATAGAAAATAAATTCGGGGAGAGGTTGGAAAATGGTAGTATTGAGTGGTGCCAGGTAGTTGAAATTTTAGAACAAGTATTTGTGGGGGAAACGAGGAATTGGTTTGCTGTCTACAGAGACAAGTTTACTGATATTAATGATTTTAAAATGAAATTCTGTGAAAAGTTCTGGAATGAGGTTATTCAGTCGCAGCATCGTGAGGGAGTAGTGTGTGGTAAATATAACCCTAAAGGAAGCTCCACCATGACCGAATACTTTTTAGGGCAGGTATTAGTGTGTAAATATCTGGATGGCTTGAAGGAGGAAAGTGATGTGGTAAGGTTGCTACTTAGGCACTTTCCCTATAGGATCAAGGAGGCTGCTTGTATCCAGAATGTAAAGACAATATCACAAGTAGAAAATTTGTTAAGCACATTTGATGCACTAGGGAGAGGGGGTTATGAGGACAATTTCAATCGGAACCAGGGTAATAATAATAATAGACCTAATGAAGCCAGGCATCAAGAAGTTCACGGGAACGGTGGCGAAGGGGCCAACGCTCAAAATAGGAATAATAATAATCAGCTAAATCAGAACAGAGGAAATGGCTATGGTAATCAGTATCAAGGGAGGAACAATGATTACAGGGGAAATCAAGGGAGAAACAATGATTTCAGGGGAAATCAAGGGAGAAATTATAATGACAATAATTACAACCAGAATAGGGGTCAAGGAAGAGGACAGCCTAGTGGTAGTAATATACAGCCAAACAATGACAACACAACTCAGAACAACCAGACCAGTGCAGTAGTAACTAGTACTACGGCCAGCTGTAGTGGTTCTTTAAACGCGAACCAGGCTGCGAAGTAAGGTCAGAATCTCAGTCTGTAGCATGCCCTGTCCATACAATTATACAGGAACCCTATGACCTAAATGTGAGAAATGAATTATTACATGAACTAAATGATGAAGGTATTATTCAGGAAGTGGTTAGTAAGAGCCCCATAGTTAAATTTAACGTGTCCGAGGCGTACACAGATGTTTTAATTGATAGTGGTTGTATGAAGAGTTGCATAAGTAGTGCATTTTATGATAAAATGAAAGGAACTGGAGTAAATTTTGAGGAGATGCCAATTAAAAGCACTTTTGTTATCACAGCTGTTGGGAAGAGGTCTAAAGTAATTTCTAAGCAAGTTTTAGTAGACATTAAAATTAATAATCATGTAGAGAAGCAGATTTGCCTTGTAATTCCAAATTTAGTATTCAGTGTTATCTTGGGTTCAGAGTGGCTAAGTAGAGTGTCTGGTAACTTATGTTATGATGTAGGGAGTTTGAAATTTAAATGGGGAGATTCTGAAGTAGAAGTAGCGTTCAATGACCATATTCAGAGGAGTAGTATTGTTGGTGTGATTTGTACTTTAAATGAGATATCGCCAGCCGTAGAGCGGGGTTCTCCATGTTTTGTGGGCAGTGTGATTACGAACGGAAGTCTAGAGGACTCGTTACGTGAGGCTGCATTTCAGGGTAATATAGAGGTGGAACAATGTGTTCGGCTCTATGATGTGTTATTGTGTAATAGGAGAGTTTTTGAGGATCGCATTGGTATGGCCAATTGCTATACACATTCACTGAACGTTATTGATAGGTCAGTATTCACAGGACATAGATATCCTGTACCTTTCGCTTATCAGAGTGCAGTTGAGGCACAAATTAATCAGATGCTTGAAGATGGGATTATTGAGCACTCTAACAGTCCATATGTTAATTCTTTGATCACGGTACCCAAGACCGACGGCACTGTTCGTATTTGTTTAGACGCTCGTTTGGTTAACAGTAGAATTAGTTCAGATCAGCTGAAATCTATGTCAATAGAGGAATTAATGCAAACATTTGAGGGGAAGAAGTATTTCACTTGTGTAGATTTGAGTTCCAGTTTTTGGCAAGTGTCACTTATGTACGAAGATAGACCATTTACAGCTTTTAGTCATAAATATAACCTTTATCAATTTTGTAGAACACCTTATGGGTTAAAGAGTAGTTCAGCAGCTTTAATTAGGGCTTTAAACATCGCATTAGGGGATGACACAGGAGAGTTTGTAACCATTTACATAGATGATATGGTAATTAGTTCACGCAGTTTTGAGGAGCATCTACGTCATTTAAATATAGTTTTTCAGAAGTTAGATCAGGCAGGGTTCACTTTGAAGCTGTCTAAGTCGTCATTCTGTCAGTCAGAAGTGACATTTTTAGGTCATAGAGTGTCGAGTAGAGGTGTAACACCAGAAGAAAGTAGGGTTAATAAGATACTTAACGCAGAGGTGCCACAGAATGTTAAACAGTTAAAAACTTACCTGGGAATTTGCAACTTTTTCAGGAGGTTCGTTCTTAAATACTCAGGGTTGGTAGAACCATTCAGGGAATTGCTTAAAAGTGGGACTCGGTGGAGATGGGAGTCTAAGCATGATCAGGCTTTTAGAGCGCTGAAGGAAGGTTTTGAGAAAGCTGTAGTGCTGAAATATCCGTTAAAAGATAAGGAATATGTGGTTATGACAGATGCTTCACATATAGGCATTGCTGGAGTATTATGTCAGAAAGATGATGAGGGTAATCTGTGCATTGTATCTTTAGCCTCGCGAGGACTGACAGCAGCGGAGAAAAGATACACGATTACTGAGTTAGAGCTTTTAGGTATTGTTTTCAGTTTAGGGAAATTTAGAATGTATTTAGTAGGGGGAAATTTGAGATCCACACAGATCACCATGCATTACTGTATATGAGGACTTGTAAACTCAGTTCTAACAGAGTTAGTAGGTGGATTCTTGCTCTGCAGGAATACGAATTCACAGTAAAATATATTAAAGGTAAAGATAACATTCTTGCAGACATGCTATCGAGGGACACTAATTTATGTAGGGATTATCCTGTGGTTAAAGCAGAGGATGGTATTTTAATATGTGCATGTGTGGACAGTAGCAACAGGGCATCGTTACAGACACTGAGAAATAGATAGGTAGAGCAACGTGAGGACGTTCATTTAAGGGAGCCACTTGCAAGGTTGGAAGCAGGTGACGCAGAAACATTTATAGTTTCCAAACGTATTGGAAAAACAGCATATGTGCTGGAGAATAGTGAGGGAAACAGATTATACGGAACGTATAATATACATAGTCTACGAAAATATGTGTCATAAAGTGAGTGTGTTTAGCTGGCGAGCCAGCCTATCAAATGAGTAAGTGTGGTGTCTGGTGCGTGGAAGATCTGGTCTTAAGGCAGGCGTATCAGAAGTCACACAGGGGGGTAGTATGTAAGTAAATGAGAGTTTTTAAGGTACAGGGAAATATGACGGGATTGTCGGATGCTGTTGAGCACTAAATTGTCTCGATGCACCAAGGCCATTTTGGCAGCGCTGATGGGTTCCCATTTATCTCCAAGAGATGGGGGAGCGCTTGAATAGGGCTTGTTAGCTTAAGGCGTCCACGAGATAAAAGATGGGCCATCAGAATGCGAGACAGTCCTTCATGAAACTCATACATATCAGCACACGTGATTTCTGTTTACGGCCTCGCCATGTAAGATTTGTAAGTGTGTAATTTAAGATAATATGTACAATGGTATTATTTGTGTGAGGAGAAATGGTCTGTGTTGAGAACTAGTATTAAGTAGAATATGGTTAACGGGAACTTAACAAGACAGGGCGATTACGGCACAGAAATATTTGGTGTTATATGTAATGCACATTTACTGTTTTTTTTTTCAGAAGTCAATATTAATTTAATCTACTTCAAAGAGAGATTAAGTATTATGGTCACGAGGCGCTGCCACAATAGTGTGATCGTGTGCTCAGTGATAAGTGGAATTAAATGTCACCATAAGGAGGGGACCTCCAGTGAAATTAGGAAGTTCTAGGGTGATATAAATATATCAGAACACCTTCAATGCGTGTGATATGACATCATAAATACATAGTGCTCACACATTAATTATGTCTATTTCTCCAACATAGAGAAATTTGAGAGGCGGAAATATCCGTGGAACACTATTCCATATGTAAAACATTGGACTGGTTGCAAAGTGCAATCCATTGTGACAACAAACTTTGACGCAAAGTGCGTGAAGAAAAAATATGAGTGTATATATCTGTAATTTAGGGTGATTTCATTTATGTAATATGTATTTTGGATGGGGTTTATTAACGTGTCTGGGATAATCGGATAATGGACCGTCGTCACGGTAAATCATCCGATGATCCGAGGCGAATATGTAACGTGTTTTTCGAGGGGTTTTATGCAACTGGTATAAGTCAGTAGGAAGCCATTCTATATTTATTTACGCGGCAAATTGTTCAGCCAAGAGAATTTTTCATGGTAATTTATTATTATTATTAATTTATTATAATTATTATTAAGGTATTTTCGGAGCATTTTATAAAAATTATTAGCATTCAGATAGGTTTTCTATGTCTTAGAAAACCCTATCCAGCAAATTATTACGAACGACGATATCATAGAAAATTATCTGATTACGGAATTTTACGGAGTTTTCGTCAGTTAGGGTATATCGAGAGACGTGACTCACTGGGATTTCAAGTACACGCTTAATCTTGTCGAGAAGCATGACGCAATCTTGGGTCGCAAGGTCTAGAAAAGACGAATTGTTGGAACGGAACCCTCCCGCCGAGTGTAATGACCCGGAGGAGGAGAAGATCGCGTGGTGGGTCAGCCAATCAGGGGAGACGACGTAAGCTAGTTGGGACTGAAGAGTGGGGAGCCGGCGTGTGGTTATATCGTTCGACGCGCCGTGAAACATGGACTATCTGTGAAATACTTGAGGAGTATGGATGCGCGTGCGTGTCGCTCCGATGTTCAGTGGAGTTAGTGACTATCTGTGAAATACTTGAGGAGTATGGATGCGCGTGCGTGTCGCTCCGATGTTCAGTGGAGTTAGTGAGTATCTGTGAAATACTTGAGGTGTACGGTCGCAAGTGCGTGTCGCTCCGATGTTCAGTGGAGTTAGCGACGAACTTTTGTAAAACTTGGTTGTACGAGTGTTTGGGTCCGAGGTACGGACCATAGAATTATCTAATCTACCAGAATATCATCAAATTCCGACGGAGATGACGACGTCCAGGAGACTGTGGGAAGCTCACAACATCATCAAGAACGAGGGAAATGCTTTGGCAATTTCCAGTGGTAAGCGCCAATGACGCAGAAATACGCAATCTCTCATTTTCTTTGTTTTACATTTCATATTTCAGTAACTTCATAGCTTGGAAATAAGAGTAAAATCAATTTATCAGACTCCGTTTTCACGTAATTTTCTATCGGTAATATTCAAATCACAACGCTCCAATTTAAATTTTATACTTATTATTATTAATTTTGCTATTCTTGTTTTATATAATAAATTCATTTCTTTTACAATGCAATCTTTGCTTTCAGTAGGTAGCATTAGATATAGACCAATTCCTTCTCCTGATACAATTGTTTGTTGGGTTAATGATCAAATCATACCACGATCTGAGTGAATAGAGTCTTGAAGGTGTTCTGCCAGAGCTAGACGTTGTTAAATAAAAATTTAGATTTCAACATTGCGTTGAGGTCTTGGCGCCCATTAAAACAACATAGCTTAGGCAAAGGTAAACAGTTACATTTCTCACCCAACAGTTAGGAGCTAGCAAAACGTTTCACTATGTATAAGCAGAAGCCTGCCAAAGTGGAATGGTGACCTCTTATCTCACAAAGGTTTTTACTAAACATGTTTTCTCAAAAACATTTAACACAGAGGACTGACTGACTTATCTTTCAGGTGCTTTTTTGATTTGTTCATCCATCAAGGCCCACCAATTGGTCGGATTGTGTTTGAGATATACACAGACATTGTACCAAAGACAGCTCTCAACTTCCTAGCTCTATGTAGGGGCTACGGGTCACTCAAATTTCGCGGTAGCTACCTGCATCGCATTGTTCCTGGGCTTCTTTGTCAAGGAGGAGATATTACTCACTACAACGGATCAGGTGGAACATCTATTTATGGAGAGGTCTTCCCAGATGAGAACTTTCTACTCACACATGCAGGAAGAGGTAGGTATATTATCAGTACCTTTAAAATAAATTTCATAATATGAATTCTAAAATACGAGGGCAATTCAGAAACTAACCTCCGGTTGATTGAAAAAAATACACCAAGTTAAGTAAAAATATTTTAATATATACATCTTACAACTACATCTTTGCACTATTTTTCGACATAGTCTCCATAACGATTGAGGCACTTATCGTATCTCTTCACAAGCTTTGAAATTCCTTCTGCATAAAAATCACCCGCTTGTGCCTTGAGCCAGCCTGTGACCGCATCTTTGAGCTCTTCGTCGTCATCAAACCGCTGGGACCCGAGCCATTTCTTCATATGCATGAAGAGGTGATAATCGCTTGGCGCCAGATCTGGGCTGTAAGGTGGATGGTTGAAAACGTCCCACTTGAAGGACTCAAGAAGGGCTGTTGTTCTGCGAGCAGAGTGCGGACGGGCGTTATCGTGCAAAAAAACGATACCGGAAGTCAGCATACCACGGCGTTTGTTCTGTATAGCCCGTCGTAATGTTTTTAGTGTTTCACAGTACACGTCTTGATTAATGGTCGTCCCACGTTCCATGAATTCAACCAACAACACCCCTTTGGCATCCCAAAACACCGTTGCCATCAGTTTTCTGGCAGAAAAATCTTGCCGGGCTTTTTTTGGTTTGGTAGGCGAATCTGAATGTGCCCACATCTTTGGCTGTAAAAAACCGTATAACAGCACGCACTTCACATTTGGCGGGATTTTCTATTGCAGCACACATTTCAAACTGCCACAAAAACTAAACTAGCGCAGGTACGATGTTCACTCGACTACGGCTTGCTGCCGACTGACCTGCTGAGCGCGTGAATGCACAGATGGCGCGCTACTCCCCCCACTACCCGCACTGTGACCAATCGGAGGTTAGTTTCTGAATTGCCCTCGTATGTGAACTCCAAAGAGAATGACCATGTTTTTCTAGTATGGAGTAATCTGAACAAAGTACAGTAGTTTACACCAACAAATCTTTATACAATATCATTACTCACTTCATCTGTAAAACACGTAGTTGCCTAATATTTTCTAAGAAACCATGATGATTCTTTTTCATATGTTTTTATTTTTCACTTTTACATGACTTTAATTTGATTTTTCACTCCTTTAACATCTCCATTACTTTATTTTAAACTCCTCCCTTACTTCTCTGTTTATTTACCACTTCTTCCATGGTGAAACTAAACTACCTGTCTCTCAAGACTTCTAAGATATACTATTACAACTCAAGATATCCATGTTACGACAATACAAGGCTTCTGTGGCCCAAGAATTTTCATGATACGGCACTTACAATTCTTTAAGGTCAAATGTGTATTACTCTTAAGATTTTCAAAAACTTTCTTCTATATAACTACTACCGGTATGTAACTGTTATGTCATAAATTTTCTATTGAGACTTACAAGGACATTTTCCAATCTCAGACACAGTGGTATTTTTTCTACTCACTCTTAGAACCATTCTTCAAATTATATTTTGTTTAATGTATTTTATAATTTTTGATACTGATGAACTAAAATGTTCAAAACATGTCCAGCATTTATGAACACATCGTTTCCTATTGTATTGACTAGGCTGAAGATGTTGTTATTGTTGTGGTGTTTCTTCTTCTTCTTCTTCTACAGATATTGTATTCATTCCACTGATCTTTTAAGCACACAAGGAGGGGTTAGTTAGTTACTGTTGTTTTAAGGGGCGGAACTGCGAGGTGATCTGTCCTCTACACAAGGAAGTGGTTCTTATTCATGCATAGCTCGGCAAATCAATCAAAATTGAAACCAAAACAGGAAATATAAAATTTTTACATTAATCAGACTTTAAATTAAAGGTTAGAATGTCTACTTTATGGTCCAGTTCTAGAAAATTGTTGTATTCTTCTCTCACGTCCGAGTCAAGAGCAACTTAGTAATTCATAATATCTATATTAGGTGATGACATGGTGACTGCTGATCTCGTCATCCGCTTTATAAGTGAGAGTGAATTAGGGCCATTTATTCAAAGACATTGTTCATTTTTGAAATTGAGAATTTTTGTTTACCGTAATTGTTGTTTATTATTAAAATTATTAGTATGATTTTATTTTTTGTTTTATTTATTTATTTTTAAGTTGTTGAGATCCATAGGATCACATAAAACAAATTATGATCAGCTGCTGTTGTTTTTCTTGTTCTTCCAAAATTCCTTCATCGTTTTGCTCTGTTGAACTCGATGTTCTTCCGTCCATACTTTACCCGATCTCCTTGGTCGATCTTTGGATGTAACTTCCCAATGTCAATTGGAGTGATATTGGTACATCTGAGATCAATTTGAACGTGTGTAATCCAGACTGTTGTCACTAAGTTTCCTTAAGTATGTCAGAATTCTCTTTGTTAATCGGTCATCATTCAGTCTCATGATGTAGCCGCAAAATCTCGATTGTCAATTTCTTGTTTTACTAATTTTAGTTTCTTTTCTTCTTTTAATAATATTTATGATCATCAAAATTTGTATAATTTTATCTTTGTTAAGAGGGGCAGATGACCTTGCTGTTCTGCCTCTTAAACCAACAATAACTAATTAAGTCTAAATACACACGCCATTAGCCCAAAAAACATTAATTATTTAAATAACTAACTAATTAAAGTGGCTTAATTACCAACGTTTCATCTTACAGACTGTGTTAATTGGAGGTATAGTATCGTGTTTTTCGAGGGGTTTTTATGCAACTGGCATAAGTCAGTAGGAAGCCATTCTATATTTATTTACGCGGCAAATTGTTCAGCCAAGAGAATTTTTCATGTTAATTTATTATTATTCTTAATTTATTATAATTATTATTAAGGTATTTTCGGAGCATTTTATAAAAATTATTAGCATTCAGATAGGTTTTCTATGTCTTAGAAAACGCAATCAAGCAAATTATTACGAACGACAATATCATAGAAAATTATGTGATTGCAGAATTTTACGGAGTTTTCGTCAGTTAGGATATTTTGAGAGACATGAGTCACTGGAAATTCATATACAGGATTAATCTTGTCGGGAAGCATGACGCAATCCTGCGTTGCAGCTTAACGAAAAGGCGGATGTATGGAACGGAATACGACTTCACCCTACCGCCGAGTGTAATGAACCAGAGGAGGGGAATATAGCGGGTGGGGTGCAGCCAATCAGTGGAGACCACGTAAGCTAGAAGTCGGATGAAGAGTGGAGAATCTGTGTAGAACTTGCCGAGTATGGTTATACACGGGAGTCGCTCCGATGTTCCGTGGAACGAAGACTATCTGTATAGAACTTAACGAGTACGGTTGTACACGGAAGTCGCTCCGATGTTCCGTGGAGTGGAGGACTAACTTTTGTAAAACCTAACCAGTGTGGTTGTACGAGTGTTTGGGTCCGATGTACGGACCATAGAATTATCTAATCTACCAGAATCTCATCAAATATCGACAAAGATGTCGACGTCCAGGAGACTGTGGGAAGCTCACAGCATCATCCAGTACGAGGGAAAGGCTTCGGCCATTTCCAGTGGTAAGCGCGAATGACGCAGAAATACGCAATCTCTCATTTCTCTTTGTTTTATATTTCATATTTCAGTAACTTCATAGCTTGGGAATAAGAGTAAAATCAATAATTTATCAGACTCCGTTTTCACGTAATTTTCTATCGGTAATATTAAAATCGCAACGCTCCAATTTAAATTTTAAACTTATTATTATTATTAATTTTTCTATACTTGTTTTATATAATAAATTCAATTCTTTTACAATGCAATCTTTGCTTTCAGTAGGTAGCATTAGATATAGACCAATTCCTTCTCCTGATACAATTGTTTGTTGGGTTAATGATCAAATCATACCACGATCTGAGTGAATAGATTCTTGAAGGTGTTCTACCAGAGCTAGACGTTGTTAAATACAAATTTAGATTTCAGCATTGCATTGAGGTCTTGGCGCCCATTAAAACAACATAGCTTAGGCAAAGGTAAACAGTTACATTTATCACCCAACAGTTAGGGGCAGCCAAACCGTTACACTTGTTGCTACCAACATGGGGCATTAATTAATGCTACACTTGTCGCTCAACGTAAGGGCTAGCAAAACTGCTACACTTGTCGCTCAACGTGTGGGCTAGCAAAACTGCTACACTTGTCGCCGACAACTTGGGGCTGAAAACCTAATAACATTTGTGGAAGAAGAAGGGTATATATTTCTGTGCCTGTATTTTGGGGGTTATTTGTCTGTATCAGTGTATATCATTATGGGGGATGAGAAAGAAAGACAGATGAGGTTACGTAGTGGTCATCAACGGGAGAGTGATGATACGAGCAGTATGTCGAGTGATGGTAGTACTGGGGTAGCGGAGGTAAATCCCGATACTGAAACAGGGAGTGTAGGCGGCCAACCAGAATTAAAAACTTTACTTCTCGAGTTCATGTATCAGAACAAAGTTAGTAGTGATGCCTTAAATGCAAAATTAGAACAGAATAATGCAAAATTAGAACAAAACAGTAGGGAAAATAAAGAAAGTACAGATGCCTTAAACGCCAGAATAGAACAAAACAGTAGGGAAAATAAAGAAAGTACAGACGCTTTAAATGCTAAACTGGAACAAAACAACGCTAAATTAGAACAAAACAGTAGGGAAAATAAAGAAAGTACAGAAGCTTTAAATAAAAAATTAGAACAGAATAATGCAAAATTAGATAAGAACAACAAGGAAATTAGTGTGAAAATGGAGCAGATTAGAGGAGAAATCAGAGGAGTAATGGAAGAGAAGGTTAAAGAGATCATTGCAGATGTAGACAAGAAATTAGGAAAAGTACAGGAGGAGTTAGAAATTAGAATCAGTACACAGGCTGAAAATTTAAAAGAACTAGTGCAACTGGAAACACAGCAGGTCAAAAAGCAATTGGGGGAGAAATTGACAAGATTCAAGTATCAACTAAAGAGGTTAAGGAACAGCTGGGAGGGTAGAATTGAGAAAGTCCACTCGCAAATAGTTGCAGAAGTAAATGATTTAAGAGAGAGTAATAGAGAGAGCATTAGCAAGATTGAGGAGAAACAAGCAAAGCTATATGATAAAGTAGAAGAATCAGAAGGAAACATTAAATTAACAGTAAACAGTATTGAGAGGAAGGCTGAGGAGAAAATCGCAGAATTAGAGTTAAAATTAAAAGCTAGGATCAGGCACGAAAATAGTCAGAATAGGCCAGTTTTTGTGAATAGCACACACAGGGAGGTAGAACTGGGTAAGTTCAGCAATCGACAGGGGTGCCCAATGGAGTTCATGAACACTATAGAAAATAAATTCGGGGAGAGGTTGGAAAATGGTAGTATTGAGTGGTGCCAGGTAGTTGAAATTTTAGAACAAGTGTTTGTGGGGGAAACGAGGAATTGGTTTGCTGTCTACAGAGACAAGTTTACTGATATCAATGATTTTAAAATGAAATTCTGTGAAAAGTTCTGGAATGAGGTTATTCAGTCGCAGCATCGTGAGGGAGTAGTGTGTGGTAAATATAACCCTAAAGAAAGCTCCACCATGACCGAATACTTTTTAGGGCAGATATTAGTGTGTAAATATCTGGATGGGTTGAAGGAGGAAAGTGATGTGGTAAGGTTGCTACTTAGGCACTTTCCCTATAGGATCAAGGAGGCTGCTTGTATCCAGAATGTAAAGACAATATCACAAGTAGAAAATTTGTTAAGCACATTTGATGCACTAGGGAGAGGGGGTTATGAGGACAATTTCAATCGGAACCAGGGTAATAATAATAATAGACCTAATGAAGCCAGGCATCAAGAAGTTCAAGGGAACGGTGGCGAAGGGGCCAACGCTCAAAATAGAAATAATAATAATCAGCTAAATCAGAACAGAGGAAATGGCTATGGTAATCAGTATCAAGGGAGGAACAATGATTTCAGGGGAAATCAAGGGAGGAACAATGATTACAGGGGAAATCAAGGGAGAAACAATGATTTCAGGGGAAATCAAGGGAGAAATTATAATGACAATAATTACAACCAGAATAGGGGTCAAGGAAGAGGACAGCCTAGTGGTAGTAATATACAGCCAAACAATGACAACACAGCCCAGAACAACCAGACCAGTTCAGTAGTTAGTAGTACTACGGCCAGCTGTAGCGGTTCTTTAAACGCGAACCAGGCTGCGAAGTAAGGTCAGAATCTCAGTCTGTAGCATGCCCTGTCCATACAATTATACAGGAACCCTATGACCTAAATGTAAGAAATGAATTATTACATGAACTAAATGATGAAGGTATTATTCAGGAAGTGGTTAGTAAGAGCCCCATAGTTAAATTTAACGTGTCCGAGGCGTACACAGATGTTTTAATTGATAGTAGTTGTATGAAGAGTTGCATAAGTAGTGCATTTTATGATAAAATGAAAGGAACTGGAGTAAATTTTGAGGAGATGCCAATTAAAAGCACTTTTGTTATCACAGCTGTTGGGAAGAGGTCTAAAGTAATTTCTAAGCAAGTTTTAGTAGACATTAAAATTAATAATCATGTAGAGAAGCAGATTTGCCTTGTAATTCCAAATTTAGTATTCAGTGTTATCTTGGGTTCAGAGTGGCTAAGTAGAGTGTCTGGTAACTTATGTTATGATGTAGGGAGTTTGAAATTTAAATGGGGAGATTCTGAAGTAGAAGTAGCGTTCAATGACCATATTCAGAGGAGTAGTGTTGTAGGTGTGATTTGTACTTTAAATGAGATATCGCCAGCCGTAGAGTGGAGTTCTCCATGTTTTGTGGGCAGTGTGATTACGAACGGATGTCTAGAGGACTCGTTACGTGATGCTGCATTTCAGGGAAATATAGAGGTGGAACAATGTGTTCGGCTCTATGATGTGTTATGGTGTAATAGGAGAGTTTTTGAGGATCGCATTGGCATGGCCAATTGCTATACACATTCATTGAACGTTATTGATAGGTCAGTATTCACAGGACATACATATCCTGTATTTTCGCTAATCAGAGTGCAGTTGAGGCACAAATTAACCAGTATGCAGGAAGCTGGTATAACACACGCTCATTCCTCTGTAAGGTACCCTCAGGGTAATTCTGCAGAGCGTCCATTAAGGGAAGTGGCTCGTCTTTTTCGGACTCTAGTGCATGACAAGCATGCAGCCTGGGTTGGACATCTTCCCAAGGTCGAGACTTGGCTGAATTCTGTCCAGCATGAGAGCACGAAATTGACGCCATACGAAGTTCACTTCGGAAAAAGACCACAAAATGAACTAGCGAGGGTGTTGGGATTAAATGAGGGTAAGCAACCGGGGATGGATTACATTGTCCAGTTGGCGAAACAGAATTTATCTAAATCAGCACAAAAGAGAATTCGCCAACAAAAAGAAACTAAATTTGACCTATTCGAGCCGGGAGACAGAGTCTTACTTAGAGTGCCGAAACAGTCAAATAAGCTAGAGAAAGTCATGTCCAAGTTCTTTTATCTCTACGAGGGCCCATTTATAGTTTCCAAACGTATTGGGAAAACAGCATATGTGCTGGAGAATAGTGAGGGAAACAGATTATACGGGACGTATAATATACATAGTCTCCGAAAGTATGTGTCATAAAGTGAGGATGTTTAGCTGGCGAGCCAGCCTATCAAATGAGTAAGTGTGGTATTTAGTGCGTGGGAGGAGATGGTCTTCCAGGCAGGCGTATCAGAAGTCACACAGGGGGGTAGTATGTAAGTAAATGAGAGTTTTTACGGTACAGGGAAATATGACGGGGTTGTCGGATGCTCTTGAGCACTAAAATGTCTCAATACACCAAGGCCAGAATTTGGTAGCGCTGGTGAATTCCCATTTGCCTCCAAGAGATGGGTGAGCGCTTGAACAGGGTATTTTTGCTTAAGGCGTCCACGAGGCAAAAGATGGGCCATCAGAATGCGAGACAGTCCTTCATGAAACTCATACATAACGGCACACGTGATTTCTGTTTACGGCCTCGCCATGTAAGATTTGTAAGTGTGTAATTTAAGGTAATATGTACAATGGTATTATTTGTGTAAGGAGAACTGGTCTGTGTTGAGAACTAGTATTAAGTAGAATATGGTCTATGGGAACTTAACAAGACAGGGCGATTACGGCACAGAAATATTTGGTGTTATATGTAATGCGCATTTACTGTTTTTTTTTCAGAAGTCAATATTAATTTAATCTACTTTAAAGAGAGATGAAGTATTATGGTCACGAGGCGCTGCCACAATAGTGTGATCGTGTGCTCAGTGATGAGATCAAATTTCACCATAAGGAAGGGACCTCCAGTGAAATTAGGAAGTTCTATGGTGATATAAATATATCAGAACACCTTCAATGCGTGTGATATGACATCATAAATACATAGTGCTCACACATTAATTATGTCTATTTCTCCAACATAGAGAAATTTGAGAGGCGGAAATATCCGTGGAACACTATTCTATGTGAAAAACATTGGACTGGTTGCAAAGTGCAATCCATAGTGACAACAAACTTTGACGCAATGTGCATGAAGAAAAATTATGAGTGTATATATCTGTAATTTAGGGTGATCTCATTTATGTAATATGTATTTTGGATGGGGTTTATTAACGTGTCTGGGATAATCGGATAATGGACCGTCGTCACGGTAAATCATCCAATGATCCGAGGCGAATATGTAACGTGTTTTTCGAGGGGTTTTTATGCAACTGGCATAAGTCAGTAGGAAGCCATTCTATATTTATTTACGCGGCAAATTGTTCAGCCAAGAGAATTTGTCATGTTAATTTATTATTATTATTAATTTATTATAATTATTATTAAGGTATTTTCGGAGCATTTTATAAAAATTATTAGCATTCACATAGGTTTTCTATGTCTTAGAAAACGCTATTGGAAATATCTGTTCCCGAAGGAAACAGGATGTAAAATTGTCCGATTGAGCTATGTACATTAACAAATTCACAAAGAAATTTGATGAAATGGTCCGGCTAGCTCGTGGCGACATTTTGTGCCTTGCAGCAGCCTTCACAGTATGTACTAGCCACGCGTCTTGGTGAGGTGTACCATAACCAACTGAAGAGCCCATTGGTACACTGGGGCGAAACGCTGGCAACTGTTTTGAGCTAGCCGGACCATTTCATCAAATTTCTTTGTGAATTTGTTAATTAGAAAACGCTATCAAGCAAATTATTACGAACGACAATATCATAGAAAATTATGTGATTGCGGAATTTTACGGAGTTTTCGTCAGTTAGGATATTTTGAGAGACATGAGTCACTGGAAATTCATATACAGGATTAATCTTGTCGGGAAGCATGACGCAATCCTGCGTTGCAGCTTAACGAAAAGGCGGATGTATGGAACGGAATACGACTTCACCCTACCGCCGAGTGTAATGAGCCAGAGGAGGGGAATATAGCGCGTGGGGTGCAGCCAATCAGTGGAGACCACGTAAGCTAGAAGTCGGATGAAGAGTGGAGAATCTGTGTAGAACTTGCCGAGTATGGTTATACACGGGAGTCGCTCCGATGTTCCGTGGAACGAAGACTATCTGCATAGAACTTAACGAGTACGGCTGTACGCGGGAGTCGCTCCGATGTTCCGTGGAGTGGAGGACTAACTTTTGTAAAACCTAACCAGTGTGGTTGTACGAGTGTTTGGGTCCGATGTACGGACCATAGAATTATCTAATCTACCAGAATCTCATCAAATATCGACAAAGATGTCGACGTCCAGGAGACTGTGGGAAGCTCACAGCATCATCCAGTACGAGGGAAAGGCTTCGGCCATTTCCAGTGGTAAGCGCGAATGACGCAGAAATACGCAATCTCTCATTTCTCTTTGTTTTATATTTCATATTTCAGTAACTTCATAGCTTGGGAATAAGAGTAAAATCAATAATTTATCAGACTCCGTTTTCACGTAATTTTCTATCGGTAATATTAAAATCGCAACGCTCCAATTTAAATTTTAAACTTATTATTATTATTAATTTTGCTATACTTGTTTTATATAATAAATTCAATTCTTTTACAATGCAATCTTTGCTTTCAGTAGGTAGCATTAGATATAGACCAATTCCTTCTCCTGATACAATTGTTTATTGGGTTAATGATCAAATCATACCACGATCTGAGTGAATAGATTCTTGAAGGTGTTCTACCATAGCTAGACTTTGTTAAATACAAATTTAGATTTCAGCATTGCATTGAGGTCTTGGCGCCCATTAAAACAACATAGCTTAGGCAAAGGTAAACAGTTACATTTATCACCCAACAGTTAGGGGCAGCCAAACCGTTACATTTGTTGCTACCAACATGGGGCATTAATTAACGCTACACTTGTCGCTCAACGTAAGGGCTAGCAAAACTGCTACACTTGTTGCTCAACGTGTGGGCTAGCAAAACTGCTACAGTATCATTCTTAGTGCTTGCACCACAACTCCCTCTTGAACAAATTGATGCCTATGCATGGCACGAACAAAAACTGAGAGGTGGCCAGGCATGTCAGTGTATGCTCATGGTGACAGTTTAACTTGCTGTGTAGCTTCTTTAACACAATAAAACAAATATGGTAGTTTTCAAGATGTAAGCTGAAGAATAATTCATAATGTTCCTCTCATTCCAGGAGTATTATCCATGGTCAATACTGGACCGAACACTAACAATTCTCAGTTCAACATTACCCTCAGATCATTACACACTATGGATGGTCAGTGTGTGGTCTTCGGTAAAGTGGTGGAAGGAATCGGTGTACTCTCCCGGGTATGTCTACCATTGACAATTAATACTTTTCATCTAACAAGGGCATTCTGTGACATTGCCACTTTAAATTTCACAATACAGTACCTAGGAAATGGCAACAGATGACCATACGTTGCCTCATAAGGTTTGCAAACATTTGAAATACCAATCAATTGCCATTTTTTTGGGCAAGTTCCAGTGTGCTGCTAACATCCAGAATATATGCAACCAGAGTTGGTTACGATACTTTTGAAGTGATTGAAGCCACTTTCAATGTTGCCTAATTCTATTAAAGAAAGCTTTCCAATTGGGTGGGAAATAAGTATTTACATGCCCTAACCTGATAGAAACGAGATATTATTACAAAATAACACACTTTTATATACAAAATGGGGTACTTAATTAGATGACATGTTTCCAACGTCAAGCGTTCATCTTCAGATCCTGTTCACTTAGGCTTAATTAGTATACGATGTACCGGGTGAGTTAGCCGTGGTCGTTACGGCATGACTGCTGGCAGTCGCTCACATCCGGGAGGCGAGGAGGTTCGAATCCCCCCGCCGGCAACCTTGAAGATGGTCTTCTGTGGTTTCCCATCTTCCTTCCAGGCAAATGCCGGGGTTGGTCCCTAACTATAGGCCACAGCCGCTACCTTCCAACTCCTCGACCTTCCACCCCAACTTTCCTCCCCAACGGTACTTGTAGCTCACCCATTGGGTGTCCGTCTCGAAGCAGCTACAAAAACTGGCGAGCCGAACATGTCCTCGGACACTCCCGGCACTAAAAGCCATACGCTAAAAAAAAAGTATACGATGTTTATGAATTACACTTAATCACAAATATATATACAATGTTTAGATTACATACTTCGTAAATAACCCGTCAAACTTATTTACAGACAGGATAGTTCACTTTTTGTCCACTGCTATCAACAAAATAAGTCAGGGAAAGTGCCTGGTGCAGATGATATACCAGCCAAAGTATAGAATCTCCTAGAGGAACAAGGTGTAGTATGGCTTACTGACTTCAACAAAATTATAATAGAGGACACAGTACCAGAGGCCTGGATGACCAGTATCACCTTTCCTATTTGGAAAGGAAGAGATATACTGGAATGCTCCAATTATGGATCAATCCGCCTCCTATGCCATACTATGAACATTTTTGACCGTGTTCTTGATACGACATTACGAAACATCATCACTGTTTCATTTAACCAGTGTGACTTTATTAAAAACAGCGGAACACAGACGCACTCCATGCACTTCGTCTATTGATGAAAAGACACCATGAGAAAAGGAAGACAGTTCACTTAGCCTTTCTTCATTTGGAAAAGGCGTTCGATAGCGTACCAATGATCTCATCTCTCTAGTTGGCACTGAGGCTACACAGTGTACCTGAAGCCTATGTAAATTGGGTGCAACAGCTGTACGGATAGACAACAAGCTCAGTGCGGTGGGCAGCAGGAATGTCCGATACCTTTCAAATCACTGCTGGTGTCCATCAAGAATCAGCCTTATGCCCCTTGCTCTTCATAATCTGCATGACACCCAAACCAGTTATCCATGGACATTATTATATGCGGATGATGTCATGTTAGCTAACGAGACACGTGGGCGCCTAGAACAGCAAGTACAAGAGTGGAAGATGCGTTTTGAAGAATTTGGGATGAAATAAAATCTGAAGAAGACTGGGTACCTGGAATGCGGTGACCAAACTGATGGCTCGATCACTGTGGGTGAGGTTCAACTTAATAAAGTGACCTAATTCAAATACCTTGGGTCATGCATCACCTCAGACTGCAGCACAATTCCTGATGCCAAAACAAGTCACAGTCGCATGGATGAAATGGCGCCAAGTTACTGGAGTCCTGTGTGATAAGAAAATTACATTGCATCTGTAATCTGAAGTCTATCGCACAGTGATTAGACCGGTGGCCCTTTATGGATCCAAACGCTGGCCTACAACATCGAAGCACGAACAGGCGCTTCATGCAATGGAAAAAAGATGTTGCGGTGGTCCAATGGCTTGACTCGACTGGGCCATGTTAGGAATGATGCTGAGCGAAATAAATTCAAGGTAGCCCCCAATCACACAGAAAATGTGCGAATCCCATCTGCGTTGTTATGGACATGTGCTCCGTAGCAGCGGAACCTCAGTTGCAAAGACTGCCCATCAACTAAACGTGGAGGGTCGTCGACCTTGAGGGCGACCTCAAACATGCTGGCTGGTGTATTGACTGCTTCATTCTTGTCCATTTGTAACTCAACTGATTTATTTCTAAGACGTGCCAACATAGCATAACATAAAATGCAGTACCAACATTTACAATTTACACATATCATATATACACACATAATACCAATTACATTACACTCTTTCCTCCCTTCAATGGCAATATCTACTCGTTAGAAATCTTTAAATTCAGTCTAACTGGAGGTCGACTGATGCGCCCAGATCTGAGCACTTGAGTTCCAGCAGGGGGACCATTGTCGGTCACTATTTGAGCAGGAAGTCCGAACGTGGCAAAGCATGCTTTCAATCTGTCAATTACAGCTGTGGAGGAGTACCCCCAACATCCCATATTTCCAGCCATTTACTATGACTGTCCAGCAATATCAGATACACTTCAGTATTAAAATAAAAGAAATCTAAGTGCAGGCAAGTCCAATTACTGTTCATCGAAGGCGAAACATGTTGTATTGGTGAAATCGCCTGCAAATTTACTCTAGCACATGGTTCACACAGTTTTATATCTTTGGCAAAATTTGGCCAGTAAACCACATTCCTTGCTCTCATTTTCATCCTTACACTACCTGGATGTCCACCATGAAGGGCATCCAGTACTTTACTTCTTAATTCAAAGGGGATTACCACACGATCTCCAAAAAGAAGACACCCTTCTACCACTGACAGGCTATAGCATATTTCAAACTACGGTTTGAGTGCTGGCATTGTCACTTGTTGTGGCCAACCCGACTGCGTTAACTCAATAGCCTTTGTCAATACAGGATCCTTAAGAGTAATATCTGCTACAATTTCAGCATTTATGGATAAACCTGACAGTTCAGTTATTACACTTTTTACACTTTCTACAATTTCATCTTGACTGGGAAGTCTAGACAACATGTCTGCAGGTCCCATTATTTCACTTTTCCTATACTCTGCTTTGTATTTGAATGCTGCTAAAGTAGTAGCACTACGTTGTAATTTGGCAGCTGCTACTACTGGCATGGGTCTTTCAGGTGACAATATGGATTTTAAGGGCAAGTTATCTGTAACTAATATAAACTCTCTCCGTGCTAAATACTTATAAAATTTAGTTAACCCACACATTATAGCCAATGCTTCTTTTTCAATTTGTGAATATTGTTTTTGTGTTTCGGAGAGTGTTGACGAAGCAAAATAAATAGGAAGCTCAACTCCATCTACTCTATGAGCTAGGACACAGCCTAGTCCATATTGTGACGAATCATAACAGAGTACCAATTGTTTACAAGGATCAAAATGCATGAGTGCATTACTCCCTAACAGCAGCTGTTTACTATTTTTAAAACTAGTATTACACTCATCAGACCAAGATCACTTGACTGTCTTTTTTAGTAATTCATTTAAGGGCTGCAGCAAGGTGCTAAGATTTGGCAAAAATTTTCTATAAAAATTTATCACGCCCGACCATGGCCTCAGCTCTTGTACATTCGTGGGAATTCTTGCTTCTACGATTGGCTTTACTCTCTTGGGAGTAGTTTCAATTCCTTGACTCGTAATAACGTGTCCTAAATATTCTACTCTCTTTCATGAACAAACAAGAATGTTCATAATAGCGATTACATATTTAAGTGGCTGTAAACAGCAGGAATGTTTTAATTGTTCATAAGTTTGTCATGTTTTAATTTTTTAATAGTTTTTACAGTGTTCTAATATCAGTGTATTATATGTTTCGACATGGACGAGGTCAATTTGGTCTGTGTAATGGTGTTTCCTAATATTAATGTAAAGGGCTGATGAAAGAATTGACATAAATTCCGAAACATGTACCCATGAGACGCTAACTTAAAATTAAATGTGTGTTGATTAGGCGGAAACTTTGCAACTTGTTATATTTAAAACTAAGTCCCCGATTCTTGGATGTCGCGGGTAATCTCGAGAACCACTGGATGGATTGTGATGCAGTTTTCACCATTCTGTAAAGGATATCTCGAGGAAGGCTTCTGTAGAAAATAATTTATATATGATCAAAGGAAGCCAAGTAGTAACAATATCAGTGAAAACGTTTAAAAAAAAAACTAGGGTCCGTGCGCTTTTTAAGCATACACTGGGCACACCGTTAAAAATATCTATATACTATGAGTGTAAGAATTGTTCAGCATGAAATGTTGTACAAAAAAGACCACAAGAGCATATCTCTATCAATAAATCGCCCACTATAAGTGTTTTTACGTTTTCATTTCTTTCAACAATCTCCATTCAATTACCGAGGCGACAGTTTACGAGCTAGCCCGGGGAAAGCCTATCCCCTCAGTTACAGCCTAGCTAACGGGCGAGCCTTTTACCCCAGATACAGCCAGCAGCAAACTGCCGAGTCGTGTTGAGTTAAGACTTCAGAGAAGAGTGGTTGTGTTTGGAGTTTCCCTGGAAGTGCAACTCGGCTTTCCTTCACTTCGCCTGTTCGTTCCACAAAATAACCCGTCGAGTTAAGATTGGACGAAAGGGGGCTTTATGTTTCATGCACCTCGCCATTCTTAAATTACGTCTGACAAGAATCCGTTGCCCATGCATCTCCATGATAATATAATTAATAGTCCAATCAGTGATTTTAACCCATCATGCCAAAACATATATAGGTCGTAGTTCATTGATATCGAAAGAGAAGCACTTATCACGTAATGCATTCATAACTGTTGCCGGGCGGGTTGCTAGTAATATATAAATAGTAAATAAAAATTACATGTTTTAGTTATGATCACTATTATAATGAGGCTATTTTAGGATTATGCGTTTTGACCATTAAGCGGTCATGATCAGATCCTGATCACTGGGGTTGAGTTTTAAATTTATATACAGTATGACAATTAGTATAATGTGTTTAGTTGGGGTTTATACACGGTGTCCACAGAATTTTAAATGTCAATTTTCCTGACTTTTCCTGACCATTTTTCAAGAAAATTCCTGACTCGTGAAGTCATCGTAACATCGGAAAGGAGGGTTATTGAGGAAACAAATATATATAGGCCTATATATATATTTCTTTTTAATTTTGCAGCCCCCACCATCCCCATAGCTGCCCAACGCTCGCATCTTTATTCATTTCAAATACAAAATAAAGTGCAATGTGCTGGGTGATGGGGTCGCCACATCCCTACGTCAATGCCAAAAAATAGGTAAAAGAGGTTTTTACTATGATGTACTGTAAAATGGAAACATACCATAATGTACAGTGAGTTATTGCTTTTTATCTTCAGAGATTAGTTGAACTAGTAAAATCAAAATATGGCTGTTAAACACAAATTACTCTATGGTTAATATTAAATTCCTGACTTTCTAATACTTTTCGCCATTTTTTTCCTGACTCACTACAGTTTTACAGACTTTTTTCTGACTTTTCCTGACCAAAATCAAAATTCCTGACTATTCCTGACTTTTCCTGCCTGTGGACACCATGTTATATAACGATTCACAGTTTGAATCTTGATATATATTGTTAATTTGTACAGTATATACATTGTACCCCTGTCCAGTCATTTGGCGAATTCATGTTGACCAGCTGAAGAGCTACAACTAACAGTTTGTGTAGGCAACCCTGGAAGTTGTTGTTTGAGTCTTCAGTCTCTTGACTGGTTTGATGCGGCCCTCCACACCTCCCTGTCCTGAGCTAATAGTTTCATCTCTACATAGCTACCACACCCTACATCTGAGGCAATGTGTTTAACATATTCTAACCTTGGTCTACCCCTACAGTTCTTGTTCTCGACCCTTCCTTCCATAACTAAGCTTGCTATTCCTGGGTGTTTTAGTATGTGTCCTACTAACCTATCTCTTCTCTTCATTAGCAGTCGCCAGAAACATCTCTCCTCTCCCATTCGTCTTAATACCTCTTCGTTTGTAACCCTATCTACCCATCTGATCTTCATCATTCTCCTGCAACACCACACTGGAAGAATGGCTTCAAAACTTTACATCTCCAGGGAAGCTCTCCATGACATCACAACCTTACAATGATCCACCAGATCTCCGTAACTTAGCCCGATTGAGCATGAGTGGGACATGATAGGTCGACAACTGGCAAACTTGCCTCAGTCACCCACGAATTCTCTTGGCTGACCAGTGTCGTGACTATCCATACAGCAGGGTCAATGACAGTGGCTATGACTGAATTTGCATTGAACACTATCATGTCAATACGTCCAGTGCTATTAGCGTTGAAGATCCTATGAGCCTCTTGATGTACAATACAACCCTTTTCCTTTACAGCACCAGCAATGAGAGATCTCACTATGTTATCTGGTGCTCCTCAATGTCTCACCAATCAGACAAGCTCCCAGGGGTTTCACTGATGTAATGCCTACAGTGATTATTAACCCGAGACCTGCCCAGAATGGTTCTGACAGCACATACTGTACATAATTTCACTCTAGTTGGTATGCGGCACAAAGTTGAATGCTCACAAAGAAATTTGCTACATACAAACATGCCCAATTCATTCAGTATCCAACACACGACCATTTGTTGTCAGTTTTTTAAAGACATCAAAGATATTTTCACCTCAACATAATTTTTTATGTGGCAAGAAATTTGACATAGAAAAATTAGAAGCTATTTTTCAGTGTTGCCTTAATAGATTCTAGGTAATGATTGCTTTTAAAGTTGGTCATCATGTTGACTGGCACCCGAACATCTCAGTTGGTTAATATTAATAGAATGTATTATTCTTATTCATTGTGCCTTATGTCTGAGGTGTCGTGGCTATCACAACCCATAATTTTGATAGACCAAACCTTGCCATCCTTCTATATCTTTTGCTTTTAATGTGTTCACTCAGAGGGTGCTTTTAATTAGGTTGATCATATCAATCGTCTAGGCACATGGCCGCATGGTCGTTATGGTTCTTTGTAGGATGCTTTCATGAAGTATAAGGTACCCAAAATAGTGCAGGATGAAATCAGATACTTGATAAGCACTTTCCTATCTTTAGTTGATTCGAAATACACATATGTGTGATTAATTGTGAGAGCATTTTTAAGCATCCTCCTTCAGAACCACATATTAAATATGTAATGACAGTTTTAAGAGGTGGGGGATAAGATGCGATGAATTTCTATGTGGTGATTAGATGTCTACCCTGATGAGAGGATTTGAAATGAATGAAACTGGGCAAGTAGTTGGAAGAAAGTGACCGTGGTCTATTAGAGGGTACCTTCCCAGTATATGCTTGGAGCTGAAAGTAATTTTAAGGATGGGTAATGGTGGGGTTCTAACCCACTTATATACTGAGTAGCCTGACTGCATGGCCTTATGCCTTAGCTCACATAACTACTGCAGTTGGTAATATTAATATACCGGCAATCTACATAAATAGCCTTTAGAATACACTGAATAGATCTACACTGCACTACATAAATGAGAGGAGTGCAAGTTTCATTTGTCAAGAAATCAGAAGATATTGACGAATGAACTATGTCATATACTGTATATAGTTACAGTAGTTATTGTCATTTTACGGTGTGGATCAGTGATGTCATCTGCCCTATAATTTAAACTATGTAGACTATCGAATATTTGTGTATTGATTTCAAGTACTCGAAGGGTTTTGAGCACATTGCATTAACATTAACCACCCAAGACAATTGAGCAACCGACAATATGATGCCTGACTTAAAGTCAATCATTATAAAGAATACTGAGACTAAAACTCAGCAATTTTTCTAGGTTTATGCTGTGTCTTGTGTGGGGTTTCAACTAGGAACACTAAGCTGGCTAGGCGAAACCCCACACAAGATACGGCATAAACCTGGAAAAATTGGTGAGGTTTAATTCACTGGCCGTGAAAGCCAATATACCAATACTGAGACTGTTACAAAAGTTTGAAAAACATCCTACATTTATGATCTAGCAAGGCAGCATAGCACTAAACATACCATGCACTCATTTCTCTCTGAATATTCTGTTTCAGCTTGAGGAGCTAGGTGCAGACAGTGGTAAACCATTGAAAAAAGTCGTAATATCCAACTGTGGACTCCTCAAAACATGAATGTAAAAAAAAGGGAATAAAAACAATATATTTATATTCAAGTAGCTTTCATTATCCATTGTTGATGGGTTTACAGAGTAAAGGAAGTCAGTTTAAGACGACAATATACACCGAAGAAAAGAAAGAAAACTGGGGGACGGCCTTTTAGAAGACAGCCCTGTCTCTAAATCGCTAAAACTGGAATGATGGATATTGTACCACTTTTTATTATCTGCATTTGAAATGGGCTGGGTCATTAACACCAGGAAAGCATTCTTCTCACCTTACAATATCCTCAGATGAATGGTAGAAATGAATCACCAAGTCCTTCTTACACCTGGCCTTGTCTTGTCAAGATGCAGATTGTGCAATTGAATTTGTAGCCTTGTTTTATTTCAGGGGTGTCTTCTACTTTCATGCGAATTTATATCCCATTCGCCCCAGTAGCTTTGACGCCAACCCATACCGGTAACAAACAAAATTTAAACTGAGGGTATATTTGGTTGTTATATGGCTCATATGGATCAATACAAAATTTTAGCCAAAATTTCAAAATGTTCAGAAGGAAATATTATTTTATTTTCAGATATATACGAAACACTTTCTTATGAGATTATTGATGATGTCCACCACCATTATTCTTCATCATCATAATCATCAACAATATTAAGGTCAAACAATTTGCCTCCCGATCCCAAGAGACTGAAATATTTGCAAGAATTATCATCATCATCATCATTATTATTCACCCAGTGGTCTAGGGCAGGACCCAGCAACATCTACCAGTAGATCGTAAGGATAGATTTAGTATGGTGATGTCGCTGGTGACTCAACAGGCCAATTCTGGGATAGAACATTCGGCCGCACACGATGCATGTGATGGAAGGTGGAGGACATGGCAATATCTTGCACTGCTTTCTCCTCTGACGAGTTTATATTTCCTGCCTTCAGCGTTCTTCTTCAAAATGTGAAACCGCAGCTGAGGTGGCTGAACGCCAACGCTTGCGAACTTCCGCAAGTGTATGCCAATTATCTGGATCAATGGCTACACTCCTCAAGGTTTGTTTAAGCTGGTCTTTGTAACTCTTCCGAGGTGCTTGTAGAGGTCTCTTACCCATGCTGAGTTCGTTGTACAGGATTTTTCGTGGGAGTCTGTCGTCATTCATGCGTTAGACATGACCGATCCATCTAAGCCGGTGATTACATTAATGCAGTATAACTAAAACAGCTCTTAATAATAAATTAAATTAACTATTTGTTCTAAATGAGACTACCTGATAATGAGACTATGATTGGAAATGATGGTAAAATCACTTGAAGTGATATTCACAATTGATACACTAGATGAGAGGGCAGTACAAAGAGTACCAACCTTGCGTAGGCCGGTCTGCACAAATCGTGCATATTGTAAAAAAAAAAAAACAGTCTTGTTTACTTATTTATTCTTGTTTGTAAATATTTGTTATTTGTAGAGTTGCTTATTGTGCTCTAGCATAGATCAGTTTTTCATCGATTGTAAATATTACCTTTATGGCAGACATTAGCTAGAAGATTAAAATGAAATTTAAATGTTGCAAATGGTACCAACATAAAGTAGCATATTATTATTTTTGCTTTACATAATTCGGATGTTCTTTGCATGTTGTTTAACGGCAAGATGACAGCCATCAGCTGTGACAATGAATTTATTTTTAATTGTCATTTACAGTGGAAACAGAAGGATTTATTGTAGCTATTCAAGATCAAGTTATTGCCACTCAAAGTTAATTTTGCTGTGGCAAACGTGAACTATCCAATGTCTGCTTGTTCCCGCCTTGACAATAATGACTACTAACATAGACATGATCAAGTTGCCAACATTATCCACCAGAAACTGCCCTTGAAGTACGAACTTCTTCAAAGCTCTGCCCCCTATTGGAAATACACACCATCCACAGTTCTCGAAAATGCCACACACAAGCTCTACTGAGACAGAGGAGTTGTGACAGATGTTACTGTCAATAACAACCAGCCAGATATCATTGTCGTCAATACCGCATGTCCTAACACACAGAACATTCCAAGAACAGCTGCCACTTACATGCATACATACATCTTTATTCACGGCTTACACCATTTTCTTTTATCTGGGATAAAAGATAATAAGAATATATACAAATATTTACAATGAAGTAAACAAAGTCTACTTATGTACGAGTACAATCTATTCATAGAGATTTCCTAGTGCATTGGAAAACAGATACTGTCTAAGGGGTCTTTGATCAATATTGAACAAGTCTATGCTGACCCCATTTGAGATTCACATTTAGACCAGTTAGACCATAATTAGTACGATGCCAGTCTGTTTCAAAGACATGATGCTTGCACATCGAATGGGAGGGGGCGGGAGGCACATGGATATTGATTTAATTTAGTAATTTTGGGCAGTCTATGTGAAAGTTTACGATCTTGTACATATTAAGAATATAAAAATTATCACGACGGGATTTTAGAGTTGGCAGCTTCATATGCATCATTACTTCAGAGTAGTTCTGATTCGTTATTGGGTGTAGAAAACGATATGCATAAATTCATAGAAATTTGTGTTGTACTTTCTCTAATCTTTCAATTTGTGTTTTACTGAAAGGGCTCCAAATTGGTGTACAATATTCAATTAAGGGTCTGACGAGGGTCAAGAACAATAGGAAATAAATATTTGAGTCACAAAATTCCTTGGAATAACGAGTTATGCAACCTAATCTCTGCAATGCCCTGTTTTTAATATTTTCCAAATGTTCATTAAAATTATGTGTGTCTGAGAATGTTACTCCTAGGTCACGAATACTTCTAACAGCATGAAGTGGAGTAGATGATAGAAAGTGATAAGAAAATTCAATATTCTGTTTCTTCTTTGAGAATCTAACTAGTTTACATTTAGTTTTATTGAGCAGTAACCCATTTAAAGAACAATACTCTTCTAGACGTCAGTTCTTCCTGGAGAAGTATACAGTTCACGTTGGTCAGTTTCTCAGTTTAGGGGCTGGGTTAACGCGGTCATGTAGCCACGTGTACTTTGGGTGTGTGTAGAATCTGTCTGATAACCGGTGTTAATTGTGATGACTGTATTAGTGTGTGTTATCTGTTTTTAATTCAAGTAAGGACTGCAGACATTCAATTTTCAAGTAGTTCCTACTTTTGCTACCAAACGACACCTTCAATGACAACTAGTTCTGAACTTGGTTACTAGATGCCACCGCAGTCGGCTCCTAGCGACGAATGTTGGAACCTAAGAGCATTAGTCAAATCTAACCTATAATTTAGCTTCACACAAGTGTAATTAGTGGAAGGTTCTTTTACATGCCATAAATATATGACAGGGACCGCCGGCTTTACTTCCCCTCCAAAGGAAGGCATACTGAGGGATTTTTAACACTCTTTAAAAAAATCTGATGGCTTCGGCCGGTTTGAACCCGTGACCTTGGGCATAGAAGCTCAAAATGCTACCAACTACGCCACCGAAGCCGCTATACAGTCCTGTAGAGATTGATCTTTACGTCATCGGCTAGCGGGAGGATTTTGGCATGTTTGAAGACTGTATTGATATCATTAATAAAGATGAGAAATAACAAAGGAGAAAGATTGGCGCCTTGCGGAACGCCAGAAGAGACTGCTATTGGTTGAGATAAGAAATGGAGTATTCTGACAATCTGAGTTCTGTCTTCTAAGTATGAGGACGGCCATGATAATAGAGGGTTTTGGTATGCCATAGGATTGTAATTTTGAAAGAAGAATTTTATGGTCGAGAGAGTCGAAGACTTTGGCTAGATCAGTGTAGATGCAGTCCACTTGATTGTGCTCTTCTACTGCTTTCAGTAAGTTCTCAGAATAAACTAGGAGATTTGTACATGTTGATCGACCTGGCATAAAGCCATGCTGTTCAATATTATGTAGGAGGAAAAATGGGGTGTAATTTTGTCAATAATAAATTATAGATGCAAATAATTTGGGTATAAACGATAATTTACAAACAGCTCTATAATTCTTGACATTGGATTACATAGCTACTCTTCCATATATCAGGAATTTTACCAGTTCCAAGAGAGAGGTTGGAACTGGCCGCTGCTGCTGCTAAAATAGCGAAGTAACAGAGCTGGCAATTGAGATAAAGCAGTTGTGGAAACATGAGTCGATGACTACAATCCCAATAGTTGTATCCGGTACTGGTGTTATATCTAAAACACTCCACAATAGCCTGTCAGTAAAGAATCTGCACCTGCTGCTATAAATTGAACTGCAGAAGACAATTCTGTTAAGCAGATGCCATATCATGAGGAAGCTCCTTGGAGAAAATGATCCGGTCCATCACGTAGCAAGACTCGTCGTTGAATCAGATGCAAGCTTTGCTCATTCAACAAATGAAGGAGACTCGTGACAAGCGTGTGCATGAAATGTATGTTGTGCGAGATGGATTAGCAATGTAATTTACATACAGTGTAATTCAGTACACATGGTTCCTTGCTAAGGCCGAACCATGCTGTAACCAAAAATGGAACCAGGCTAAGCCGTGATGATAATAAACGTTGTTGTTCTTACAGCACGATATCTGGGAAAATGAGGGATATAAGGAAGCATGCATACAATAATGAACCTTACCTTCCTTGCTCTTCTGGTAGCATATCCTCAGAACACGGGGGTGGTGGCCATTCCATTTCTGGACTCTCCTCGTCCTGTGGAGTACTCGCCTCAACCTGCATGCTGCTTGTCACTTCATCTTCTTTCTCTTGTTCAGACTGAATGACTCTTACTTCCTCTTCTTTCCTCTTTTCAGGTCGAACTACACTTACTGGCTCTTCTTTTCCCTGTTCAGACTGAACGACACTTACTATCTCTTCTTTGCCCTTTTTAGGCTGATCAACACTTACTATCTCTTCTTTGCCCTTTTTAGGCTGAATGGCACTTACTGTCTCTTCTTTGCCTTTTTTAGGCTGATCAGCACTTACTATCTCTTCTTTGCCCTTTTTAGGCTGAATGGCACTTACTGTCCCTTCTTTGCCCTTTTTAGGCTGAATGGCACTTACTGTCTCTTCTTTGCCTTTTTTAGGCTGATCAACACTTACTGTCTCCACTTTGTCCTTTACATGCCGAACGACACTTACTGTCTCTTCTTTGCCCTTTTTTGACTGAACGGCACTTATTGTTTCTTCTTTGCCCTTTTTGGGCTTAACGACACTTATTGTTTCTTCTTTGCCCTTTTTGGACTGAACGACACTTATTGTTTCTTCTTTGCCCTTTTTGGGCTGAACGACACTTATTGTTTCTTCTTTGCCCTTTTTGGGCTGAACGACACTTACTGTCTCTTCTTTGCCCTTTTTGGGCTGAATGACACTTATCGTCTCTTCTTTGCCCTTTTTGGGCTGAACGACACTTATTATCTCTTCTTTGCCCTTTTTGGTCTGAACTACACTTACTGTCTCTTCTTTGCCCTTTTTGGGCTGAACAACACTTACTGTCTCTTCTTTGCCCTTTTTGGGCTGAACAACACTAACGTTCTCATCCTTCCTCTGTTCAGGCTGAATGACACTTACTTCCTCTTCGTGTATTTCAGGAAGTTTGTCTTCTTCATCTTCTGGTATATCTTCTGCTTCATCTACTATTATCTGTATTATATGCTTAGGTAAATGTTCATCATCAAAGTCCATACTCTCCTGTTGTGTTTTTACTGTTGATTCTATTTTAGAATCAATTGAATCTTCTGGTTTCTGCATTTCTTCAGTTGTCAGCTGCATCTCCATTATATCTGTCTGGTTCACTTCCATAATCATATCCTGATTAACCTTATTTTCCCCTGTTTTTGGTTGTTGTTCTTCATGGGTGACTTCTTTTAGTTCTATTTCTTTGCTTTCCTTTACTATTTCTACTTTCACTTCTCGTTTGTCAGCCATAGGTTGAGGTTCATTGAGCTCTTTCTCCCTCGAGTAAATATCTTTCATTTCTGCAGCTGACTGACACTCATCTTTCGTATCCTTCACATCTTCTGATTGGCAAGGTTCCTCTTCTACCACTGCTTCAACATGTATTGGTGTTAATGGCCCAGGAGACAAATCTCTGGGCCGAAAATCTGATCTTTCAATAACTGTTGATTGACGTTCTAAACCACCCCCTCTGTCAGTGCTCATCCAGAATGGTGGCTCATCAAACGATGCTCCCTGACCTGCAACTTCAGTAGGAGAACTGTCATTAACAGATTCACGATGATGCCTCTGAAAACATCTCATTGCAAGTAATATTTTTCTCTTTTTACGAAGAGGTTTTTCTGCCCCAATTGAATCTTTTATAGATGTGCAACTACTAGCATCTGATCGGGGTGTCTCAGATCCACTTAAACTGTTAATAGTATCTTGGCTTGTAGCTGATGAGGTTTTCAGCAGAGAACTTTCCAAACTTTTAGAAGCATGCTGAAGCTTAGTATCACATGATAACGACCTATTAACATTGTCTTTCAATAAACGTGTTCCAAAAGCTTCACTCTCACTTTCTGCTCGGCGACGACTACGGAATGATTTCTTCTGTCTAGGTGGAGGAGCAGGATCAGCAGCTGCTTCCATGTCTTTTGGAGTAGCTGTACGAGGCAGAGACAATGACTGTCGTTTCATCGTAACCGAAGATTGACCAATTTCTTTGAAAGCTTCATCAATTAATTCATTGGTCCTTGGAAGAGATAAATACCGCTGAGTTTTTGCACCAGTGTACCGAGTTATTGATGAATCCATCATTTCTCTTTTCTCGGGCAGAGGAAGAGAACTTTGCTTTTTTACTAATGAGACTTGAGCAAGCTCCCTCAGTGCTTCATCATAACATTCAAGCTGCTTATTAATCCGTTTATTGTCTGCTATCATTCGCTCCAGATTTGTAGGGGGTGGTTTCTGATATATCTCCTCACTTCTGCTCCAGTTAAGGACAGAGATAGATTGCTGACGAGTGTGTTTTCTAGTGCGTGGTAATTTTGTATCAGGAATTCCAACAATTCCAGAAACAGTACTAGGGCGATGTTGGATTTTTTCTCCATCCAATGAATGACATCCAAATTTTAAGTGGCTTGTGTTGGCAATTGGCTGTTGTTCATATTCCCCCAGAGATATCTGTTTGGGACGCTGATTAAGTCGTGGGGATGGGAATAAAAGATTGTCTTCCACAAAACGATCTGTCAGGGCTGCTGGTGCAAGACCACTCCACAATTTCTCCACAGGCTGGTTTTTCACTGTTGTCTGGCTACTCCGAGCTTCAGCTTCCTCAATCTCTTCTTGGATTGACATGTGAGCAGTAGAATCACTGCTAATGCTATTGGAGAGTCGATGACTGCTACTTTCTCCTCTGCTCACAGACAAATGAGCATTGGCTTCCCAAACCTCATCATATCCCAACATTGTGCCGTCTCTGCCCAAAGTGCCTGTTGCAGATGACAAATTCTGAAAGAGGAAACAGAAACTAGTTAGGGGAAAGAATAATGAAACAATCACAATAAATTACTAAGATAAGAGCTGTACAAACACCCAATCAAAATAAATCCTGTTAAAAGTACATGTACATGAGACCAATCGTGATCCTGATCGAAGTTTTCCTGTCCATATAATAGATCTGATATCTGTAAACCAACATGGCGACCACGTGAAGTTCAAATATGAGGCAAGAACATTAACCATATTGGAAAATGCTTTAATTCTATGTATTAACTTCGATAACTAATTAAATTTACTTGAACACCTGTTTATATTTAATATAAGTTCAAATACTTAATCTGGCAACTCAATCATCTGAACACACTGAAACTTGGCATAGCAAATCCCTACATAGAGCTTACGTAATACACTGGCAAACTATGTGCTGTAAACCCTTTTGTAGAATGTCTTCATTATCAGAGGAGGTTCTTTGAAGATTGTTAGAGAACTGAAAATGTGGAAATCTGAGGAGGCAAGATCAAATGAATAATGCAGATATGAAATCAGCTCTCCACCAAGCTTCTGGATAACTGCATTTGTCATTTTAGCAGAGGGCAGTCGTGCATTTTCAGTGCAGCAACATTTGATACAGTCTTCCCAGTAATTTTTATTCAATTGTGACCTCAAGGTGTTTATGTTATTGGCAATAAATAGCAACAGTTATTGTCTGCGCGCCCGGAGAAGTTAACTGTGTTTGAACTGCAAATGTCTTCCTGTGTACCACGCATTCCAAAAATATCAAGTCAATCATTACCACCTTTACTCACTCAGTGCTTTCTTTCTGCTATGTTCATAAATACACACAAAGCCAGGCGAAAATGTCGACAATAGAAAGGGAACATTACACTCTTAAAGCCAGATAACAAGCACCATGCAGGAGGTAGCAGCAACTGACAGTCGATATTTTTAGGTCAGGGATAGATGGGTTTTGCACGAGTACAGCCAAAGCTCCCACTCTTTGTCGCAACATTTTGAACAGACTTCTCCTTCATATTGCAACTTTTCAGTGGTCGACACAATATAATCCCAATTCATCATCATCATCATCATTTCCCCTTATCCAGCTCCTGCCGGGTCGGGGTATTTATGGCACTTCTCCACTTTCCTCTTTCCTTCCACCATTCTTCTTCCACGATCTTGTCCCAGTCCAGATTTCTTTTTCTTACACTGTTCTTCACTGAATCAATCCACCTTGTTCTAGGTCTTCCTCTTGCTCTCGTACCCTTGCACTTCGCCTCCAGCATCTGTCTTGGTATTCTATTTTCCTCCATCCTCTTTACATGTCCAAACCACCTTAGTTTATTCTTCTCAATTCTCTCATTTAGTTTTCCCATCCCAACTTCCTTCCTAACATCTTCATTCCTCACTCTGTCTTTCCTTGTCTTTCCTATCATACTTCTTAGGAATTTCATTTCACTGGCTTGGATTCTACTCTCTTGCCTGCTTGTCAGGGTCCAAGTCTCAGCTGCATAAGATAATATGGGAACCTAGTACACTTTATACATTACCTCCTTGCTTTTCCTTGGTACTACCTTATCCCAAACAAGTATTCTTACACTTTGATAGAATGCATTGCTCTGCTGTACCCTCCTGCCAATCTCCATGTCCAACCTACCAGTTTGCATCAATTCACTTCCTAGGTATTTGAACGTGTCCACAATTTCCAAACTCTGACTTCCAATTTTCACAGTGCCCTTTCCTTGTCTTTCCCCTCTTGTCATCACCATGGTCTTGCTTTTCTCTATACTGATTTTCAGGCCGTACTTCTGAATATTTTCGTTCAGTGCATCTAGTTGTTTTTGCATTTCTTCGGTGTTCCTTCCCCAGACCACAATATCATCTGCAAATAACAGTAACTTCATTTCTTTATGTCCATATGCTTCCTTTGTTTCCTTTACAATTTCATCCATCACCATTTTGAACAAGAGAGGTGACAGCACACTCCCCTGTCTTAGTCCAGTCTTGTTCCTAAACCAATCTGTCTTTCCAACTGGGTCAGTACCCTGCTAACACAGTTGTTGTACATTGCTTGCACCATTTCCAACATTTCTCTTCCCAGTCTCTTCTTAACCATGGTTTCCCATACCTTCTCTCTGGGGACACTATCATATGCCTTTTCTAGATCTATGAAAGTCATGATCAAATCCTCTCCATATTCCCAGTTCTTTTCCATCACCTGCCTCAAGCTAAAGATTGGGTCCACTGTGGATCTTCCACTCCTGAAGCCATACTGTTCCTCTTGCAACTCTCCTTCCACCTTTCTTCTCATTCTTCTTTCTAATATCCTTTCCAGTATTTTTACTATCTGTGATAAGAGGGTGATCCCTCTATAGTTATCACACACCTTCTTGTCCCCCTTCTTAAACACTGGTATTATTAGCCCTTTCTCCCAGTCTTCTGGTACACATTTCCGTTTCCACACACACTTTAGCAGTCGATACAACCATTGCATACCAACAGGTCCAGCAGCCTTTATCATTTCTACACTGATTTCATCCACCCCTGTTGCTTTTCCCATCTTCATTTTCTGTACTGCTAATTCCACCTCCAGCATTGTTATATCATCTTCTGTTATAGAGTCGTCAGGTTGTGTCACTTCCATCTCACCAGTACAATTGCTCACAATCAATAACTTATCGAAATACTCCTTCCATCGTCCCTTTATCTCTTCTGGGTGTGTTAACAACTCACCATCTTCCTTTTTCACCAACTTTGTGGTAACTCTTTCTTTCCTCTTACTTCTTAGAAGCCCATACAGCATCCTTTTACTGCCACTTACATCTGTTTCCATTCTTCGTGTAAATTCTTCCCAACTTTTCTTTTTTCTTCTCCTACCACTTTCTTACACCTCCGTTTGCTGTCGTGATACTTCCTTTTGCTTTCTTCTGTTTGATCTCGGTTCCATTCTTTCCATGCAGACTTCTTTTCTTTCACTGCTTTCTTCACTTCCTCATTCCACCACGGTGTCTCCTTCTCTTTCACTCTTGTTGACGTCCTACCACAAGCACTCTCTGCTGCACCAACAAATGCCTTTTTAAAGTGGGACCATTCCTCTTCTATGTTTTCCACTTCAGTAACTGGGATTTGTTGCTTCAATCTCTCCTGAAAATCTTCCTGTAGAGTTTTGTCTTTCAATTTCCATACTTTTATTTTACTTTCTCTGATCTCCTTTAGGTTTTCCAATTTTTCCCATCTAAATTTTGCCACCACAGCTCTATGGTCCCATCAAATGCTTCTCCTGGTAAAGCTGTCACATCTATCAGCTTTCTGCGATTAGCCCTTTCCACCAGAAAGTAGTCAATTACTGATTTTGTTCTTCTATCGCCCCAACCATATCTCGTAATTTTCCTGCTGTTTTTCTTCCAAAACCATGAATTACCCACTATCAGTCCATTCCTCTCACAAAAGTTTACAAGTTCCTCTCCTTCCCGGTTCTTTTTCCCATATCCAATGGTCCAATGACTTCTTCCTTTCCTTGTCTCTCGTTTCCGACTTGTGCATTCATATCTCCCATGATCACCACTTCTACATCTGAAATTACTCTTTCTACATCCTCCAGGAATACTTCAATATCTTCTTCTCTGTTTCCAGTCTGTGGTGCATACACTTGTATGAAGTCCATCACGTCATTTTTCATCTTCATTCTAATTTTCATTATTCTGTCACTCACACACTCGACCCCTTCAACATACTCCTCCAGTTGTTTTGAGGTTATCAGTCCCACGCCATTTTTTGCCTCTTAGCCACCACTCCAGTATAATGTATATCCTTTCCTCAATTTCTTCCTTCCTTTACCTTTCCATTTCACTTCACTCAGCCCCATCAATCCAACATTCTCCCTCTCCATGAAGTCTACCACCTCGCCTGTCAGGGTCATGACATTCATGATTCCCACTTTCATTTCTGTTACTGGTCGCCCATTTCTCACAGTTCCCCCAGTACCAAAAGAACTGCGCGTCGCCTGCAGGGTACGCCCTAACCTTCTCCGAATTATTTTAAGTGCCATTTCCATTTTAGGCTATTATTACGATGGGGTCGCCACTCCCAAAGGCATTTTATGAAGCTACTGCCAGCTATTATACAGGCCGCCCCTAACATGGGAAACAGACGCCCTTGCAGCCGCCCCTAACCTGGGAAACAGACGCTGCCGATTGATGCTGTACTCATACTATTCCCTGAGTACTGGGTTGCCTCTTCCGCAATCTCCACCGTTCCGAAGTCCATCTTCTCCGCTGCAGATTCCGTTGAGGTCTTCACACGTAACCCTGTGCACGGGGCCTATGTTATACCCCATAGGACTGGGTCCTCACCAGAACTTAGCCGGTAATGTAGTTCCATGGTGTATTACAATACCGTTGCCCACCCCCGCGACGTGGACGCGCCTGGCAAGAATTATCCATGTAGCCAATTATAATTGCCTCATGGACCGGGTTAAGGAGCTGTCTAAATCCAGATAATCCCAATTACTGGGATTGAAAAGAAAAAAACACACGTGTTCAAAAAAAAATATATATATAAATTAGTTCTTTCTTTGAATCCTAGTATCTTTGGTTTTGGTTTGCCCTAACTAGGAGGTATATCTTTTCTTTCTTAATAAACTGTTCTTTCTGTTATTTCTCCATCGTTAAGCCAGAAGCAACATATGCAAGTGAAACTTTATTAAACCTAAACACCCGATCAACAACTGACAAACTACAGAAGGTTGATAGACGGATTCTTCGGACAATAATCAATATAAACACCAGTGGAGACTTTTGCCCAATTCAATACTTTACAAGGAAAATGAATCTATCATTGACACGATGCGAAAACGAAGGATTGCGTTTTTTGGACACATATCCCGCTTGCCAAATACTAGACCCCTGAAACAACTTTTTGACTTCTTTTGGAACAGTAAAACAAAAATCACATGAATAAAGAAATACAAATGGATTTAGACGAATTGAAAATTACTGAGCATCAAATTGAACATAGAGAGGAGAAACGGCTTCTGAATAACAAAAACACTCGACTAACATTCCAAATTTCACAGCGTAAGCAATATGTTATATCAGCAGAAGATCGAGCTGCAAGATCTTCCAGAAGGAAAAAGTATTGGGAAAGGAAAAAATTATCAAGAATTAAGAACTGAACTTAGTATTTGAAGACTTTGTATATAAGGTTTGATTTTTGGTGCTCCAATGTGGGCGTGAACAGTGTAAATAAATAAATAAACTGTTCTTTAAATCTAACCTTGAATCATTATTAAATAATCTGATATAACAGCTTAGGCCTTCACGGCCGGCGTTCATAACTAAATACAAGTTTTTCGGGCTTGTAGGCCGTGGTCCAGAAAGGATATCTCCCGACGTTTCACTGGAAACTGCGTCCAACATTTTCAAGGGTTCCGCTCCTTTCCTTGATCAGCAGTGGAATGAGGAAGAGGCTTGAAATAATGGGTGACAGTTTGTAGTGGGGCATTGTTGCTTGGGTGGATCTTGGCGATGACCAGCCGTTAACTCATCACCAAGATCCACTCAACCAACAGTCATATTCAAGCAACAATACCCCACTACAAACCGTTACCCATTATTTCAAGCCTCTTCCTCATTCCAATGCTGACCAAGGAAAGGAGCGGAACCCTTGAAAATGCCGGACGCAGTTTCTGGTGTAACGTCGGGAGATATCCTGTCTGGACCACGGCCTACAAGCCCGAAAAACTTGTATTTAGCTATTAAATAATCTGCTTTAATAAAAGCACCTCAAATTGCAAAAGTTAATCTTGATATTGGTGATTTGCAAATGGTTCCACATCCAGATTGATTTTACCACAGAACACAATTCAGATAAGTCACCATATCAGATATTTCAACATATTATTGGTAGACAAACACTGCTTCTGTATGTTACAGTTCTAGCTTTTTACCACCATCTCAACGGAGTACTCGTAATGATAATAATAATGTTACAGTATTGGTTTTACGACCCTTTTAATTACTCTGGCTTTTAGAGACACCGGGGTCCTGGAATTTTGCCCCAAAGGGGATCTTTAACGTGCCAGTAAATGTACTGACATGGCTCCCTCGCATTTGTACATCCTCAAATGCCAGCTGACTGCGCCAGGATACGAACCTGCAACCTTGGGGCCCAGCAAGCGAGAACGTTACTGCTGAGCCACGCAGCCAGCCAGGGAGTACTCATAGGCCATTTCTGCATACTAGTTTAGAATTCTAGTTTGGGGTTTATTGCTTAAGTGTATCACAGCAATAGTAGCTGCACCTTTATAGTCTACTGTTTGTTGATGGGATCATCATTTCTCAGTCTTGCAACACTGTACGGTAGATATTAAAATAAATAGTTATTTTTTGGGTGCTTAATGCCTTAGTATTTATCAGTAATAGTTGCCACACTTCCTAAGTAGTTACTGACAAGAGGCAAAGCAGTAAGATCGAAGCAACTGAAATGAAATTTATGAGAACATCTCTCCAGAAGACTAGAAGAGATACAATCCGAAACTCAAAAATTAGGCAAGAACTTAAATATACAGGAACCATTTAGTACAGCAAATACAGAGGTCGAGATTAAGATGGTTTGGCCATGTGCAAAGGATGGAAATGGATAGAGCTGCAAAGAGGAAGATGGTGAGAAACATTGACGGTACAGTGGAATCTTGTTAGCACGTTCTCGGTTACGACGTTTTCCCGTTTAGCGCGATGATTTTCTCAAGTCCCAGTCCCAATTCTACAAAATACATGTTGATATATCCCCTTAATACGTTCGCTATTCCCGCTTACGACGATCAAATTTCCGCTGTACTATTTGTAAGCGAACCGGATTTTATTCTTATTACATTATAAAATTCGGCTTCTGGAAAACACGACGCGATATTGCCTCATATTCTCTGATAGTTATTGACGGTGTAGATGATTTCATTGTGTTTGACGGCGTAGAAGTGGCTATAGCTATGATGCAACACAGGTGACGTGTCTCTCTCCCGCTGCCCTTTCTCTACTTTCTCAAGTCCCTATCCTACTAAATTCATGTTGAAATAACCCCTTAATACGTTCTCTATTCCCGCTTACAACGATCAAATTTCCGTTGAACTATTTGTTAGTGAACCGTATTTTATTCTTATTTCATTATAAAATTCGGCTTCTGGAAAACACGACGCGATATTGCCTCATATTCTCTGATAGTTATTGACAGTGTAGATGATTTCATTGTGTTTGACGGCGTAGAAGTGGCTATAGCTATGACGCAACACAGGTGACGTGTCTCTCTCCCGCTGCCCTTTCTCTACTTTCTCAAGTCCCTATCCTACTAAATTCATGTTGATATATCCCCTTAATACGTTCTCTATTTCCGCTTACAACGATCAAATTTCCGTTGAACTATTTGTTAGTGAACCGTATTTTATTCTTATTTCATAAAAAAATTGGCTTTTGGAAAACACGACGCGATATTGCCGCATATTCTCTGACAGTTATTGACAGTGTAGATGATTTTATTGTGTTTGACGGCGTAGAAGTGGCTATAGCTATGACGCAACACAGGTGACGTGTCTCTCTCCCGCTGCCCTCCACCCCTTTCCCTTTGTTTATTTCTCACGTAGGCACATTATTGTCTTCGTGTTCCGCACTATTGTCTTCTAGTTCTTAGTGTTCACGTCCAGTTATGACCTATTTTATTGCGTGTTTCATAATGGATAAGAAGAAAGTACGGCAGATAACTAATGATGAGAAGATGAAATACATTCGAGACGTGGAATGCAATCCTCACATGAAGCGTGTGGATATAGCGCGAAAGTGGAACATTCCTCCGTCTACACTGAACACGATTCTCGGCAAAAGGAAGGAAATTGAACGTGCATTTGAAGAAGGGATGAGCGGCAAAAGGAAACTTGTGCGAGAGGGACAGTTTCCTCAACTAGAAAGCGCTTTATTGAAGTGGTTCAAGCAAGCCCGTGCTTCAAACATATGCGTGCGCGGTCGACGGCAACAGAGCCGTCTTTGGCGGAGCGCGAGAGCGAGAATATCCTTGCTGATCAATTATAAAGAAAGACCCTGTATTATATGTGTTTGGAAGTGGATGGGGAACATTTTCAGCATCTACTGTAAATCATGGCCAGTAAAGCTGCATGGTAGGCTACTGATTTTAAGCACCGTATTCTGCCGTAGGCCTACATATGCGTGCGCGGTCGCCGGCAACTGAGCCATCACTGGCGGAGCGAGAATGTCCTTGCTAAGCAAACTCTGTATTATACTGTAGTGTAGAGGTACAGTAATTCGTTTTTATGTTATTTATTCCGTGTAAGTTACTGATAACCTATGTTTATGTTGTGACTAGTAGTGCATACAATCACTTACTAAGGTCGGCGATTTGACGTCCATATATACGCCGCGTTCTTTCTTATACGTTGTAAATGCAGTATGGCGTTTTTCGGTAGTACGTTTTCCCGCATATGACGTCCAAATTTTTCAGTCCCTTGAAAAACGTACTAACGAGATTCCACTGTATTAGATTGGTTGGAAGACCAAAGAAGAGATGGATTGACCAAATCCGACAAGACATTTGTGACATTGGACTGGATTTGGCAGAAGTAATGGAGCAGGAGAAGTGGAAGAATAGACAGGAGTGGAAGAGGCCAGTTTACAACACCCGGGTGACTGGAGTTGGACACAGATGATGATGATGATATATTTTTTAACCAAACATAACTTTTGTCAGGTTGATTTTATGCATGTCCCAGTAATTGGGATTAAGTAGCAATATCAATTGCCAATAAGGTAACACTGAAAAGTGGCTTCAAAGCTTTCTAAATTGTTGCACAGATAGTATGTTCGAATTCCTGGGAGCACCAGATGTATAACACCACCTTATGTGGATGGTCACTATTTTTTTTTTTTTTAACCGTCGACTTGAGCCTCTATGGACTGCTTGTTAACAACCACTCTCATTTCAGTGTCTGCGTCTTGTTCATTTGCTGGCTTTGACATCTTGCCAGTATCTCTTGAGCCCATCTATCAGCTTCTTCTTCCGCTCCTCAGTTAAAGGGCCTCTCCGTCTTCTGGGTTCTGCCTCCACCATAAAACCCTGATAGCTTTTCACCATCCTTCTGAAACTATTCTTGTCTTTGATTTTATCCTCCGTAATGCCCACCTGTCTCATATCTTTCTCACACTCTGTGACTGTTCCGGTCACAATGTTCCCAAACCCTTATTTGGTTGACTGCAAGAGAAGTCAGGTTAGGGTAATTTGTTCATACCATTTCTTTTCTTGTTCATCATCATCATTTAGGTTGTAGAATTTCATTTTATTTAGTGTATATATATCTTGTGTATCTCGGGGACTCAGTCAGGAATATTTCATTTAATTTGTATGGGAGATGTCAGTATACAAGACAGCGGATTGTGTAGGTAAGCTACAAGATGTTGCAACAGCAGGAAACTCTAGGCCAAATTTAGATTGGGCCGAGAATAACTTCCCTTGTCTTGAAGAAAGCTTTGTGTAAATTGTGTAAGGTTCTGACGTCAGAGAAGAGTTTCGCGCCACGAGTTGTAAGAAAAATACATGGGTTCGAGATTATTGGTGTATTTTGTATGGGTTGGAGGGTATCATGACCCTGGCGGAGAAAGACGAAAACATGTGTTTACAAGATGAGAGGTGGGATTTTCGTGTATAGCGGGGCTTCACTTCTATTGTAGCGTCTGATTGGAAAGGTCGCGTTCTCGTAATTTGGCGTAGGCCTATTTGGAGAAACAGTTTTGTTGAAAGCATGGCTTGTGAATGTACTCGAAACGGCTACATATCACAACGATGTTATCTCTGTTAGCACAATTCAAGTTGGGTACGGAAGCACATTCATTTCTCTCGCAGAGATGTGGCTATGTAAACCAGTAAACATCTCTAACCTCAAACCACGTGTGGAAAATCTTAGAAATGCTGGGGAGAACTGATCTATCGAGCATGTCTCGTAGATTATCTGCTAGATCGTCGATGAGTGAGTAACAAACATCTTTATATTCCAACATTCATTTTGGGTCACATGTTTTCGTCATTGCCGAGGAGAGAAGATAGTAAACCATAGTCTGTTCGACGAGAGTCCCCGCCATATGTTTAAAGTTGATATTAATACACATATTTTGAAGGTTATAATTAGTTTTCTTTATAGGGAATTACACCTAATAGTTGAACGCCCAAATGATACCAGTTAGGTTGACCAAATGTGTGTCCAACACTCCACGACCCTGCCATTTCAATTGTGTGGTATATGATGAAGTACTTCCGATCAAAAATAGGAGGATGATTTTGGGAAGTTTTAAATCAGTCGCCCAAGAAGGGCTGGTAAAAAGTTACAACATGGCGCCCAACGTGGGGCAAGAGTAGGGAAACCTAGCAGGTATCATTAGGGCACATATGCACACAGCCGATAGACACCTTAGGAGTATTAGGGTTCACAGTAATTTGTTTTGTTTTAAGGGGTATGTCCACATCAGACAATTTAGAATTAAGGTCAAGGGTTGTGTGTAAATCAAACAGTAAAATGTCAGGTAATCAGGAAACTGGGGGAAGTGGCAGTGAGGAAGATGTGGAAAAGACAGTGGGAACATATGTTACCATTGTTACTACTGAGTCGCAGCTGATCGCTGAAGGTAGTAACTTAAATGTAAATGGGGGGGTTATGAACGATAGTTTGATCCAAATGCTACTGAGTGAAATAAAAGAGATTAAGAAGCAAGGAGAATCTATGAGTAAGGAAATTAAGGAGCAGGTAGGCTCTGTAAATGAGAAGGTAGAGTCAGTGACCAAACAGATAGTAGAAGTGAAGGAATTTGTAAGTAAGGAAATTCAGGAGAGCAACAGGGCCACGAACACAAGGATAGAGAGTCTCAGCAAAGAAATACGGGACCATAAGTCTGTCCTTAATAGTAGAATGGAGAGTATGAACCTGGAATTAAGTGGGAAAATTAGCAAACAGGGAGAGGAAATCAGGGCAGAAATGCAGGGGAATCAGGCTGGGATCACAAGTAGGCTAGAAGGAATGGAAGGCCATCAGAACCAGCAAGATGTGGAAATAACGAAAATTAAGTCAGAGATAGCTAGTTCAAGGGCAGAAGTACAGAATGTAACGGGAAAGTGTGATGAGATATGCAACACTGTAAGTGGGAATAAGAGGGAATATTTAGATAGAGTAGGTGCCGTTGAAAATAAGTTGGGAGAGATTGAGGGTCTGAGAGGGAAGCAGGTGGCATTGACCGAGAAAAACGAAAAGCTGCAGGAAGAGCTGATAAAGGTCAGGAGAGAGTTGAAAGAGCGACCGATGAGTCAAAGGGTTGTGATGCCATCTAGTTTGCTACTCAGGGACCCTGGTCTGCCACAATTTAACTCAAGGCAGTTCAACCCTATGGAGTTTTTAAAAACCATTGAGAAGAAATTCAGCAAGGATCTAGAAGACGGGGTTGTCGAATGGGAAACAGTGTTGGAGATCTTGTCTAACTCATTTCAAGGGGATGTGAAAGCATGGTTCCATATATACAGGCCTAACATGAATAGTTTAAGGGAATTCAGGGATAAATTCAAAGCTAAGTTCTGGGGGGAGGGGGTACAGTCCAGGGAAAGGGAAAAATTAACTTTTGGGAAATATAAGGAGAGAGAAGGGGTATCCCTGACAGAATATTTTTTGGCACATGTACTTATTTGGAAGAATTTGGATGGGCTGACCTCTGACAGTGATGTGGTTAGGGTCATGTTGAAGCACTTCCCACCTAGAATTCAGGAGGCAGCTTGTATGCAGAAGGTAAGGACGGTAGAAGAGTTGGAAGAGCTTCTTACGAGCTTTGACGTTTTAGGCAAGCAGCACATGGAGAGGCCAGAGGTCAAACAGGAATTTAGGGGCAATAGGGGGAATAATCAGGAGTTTAATAGGGGTAGATTTAATCAGGAGCAAAGAGATTATCAGCAGAGGCAGGAAAACTATCAGAGAGGTGGGGGGCGTCAGGATAATTCACAGCGACAGGAAGGTAACTATCAGAGAGGTGGGGGGCGTCAGGAAGGTGGTAACGAAAGAGTACAGGTGAACCAGAGGAGACAAGAACAAGGTGGTCAAGGAGCTTTAAACTCCGAACGGGCTGTGCAGGGAGGTCAGTCAGGCAGTCCGTAAGAAATGAAGTCAAGCAGTGTGTTATTGTGGGTGAGGAGGATTTTATGCCTATGAGTCGGGAGGATCTGCTAGCTGACCAGCAGGAGTTCTCATGTATCGGGGAGAAGGAGGCTTTTATGTCAACTGTTGAGTTGAGCATACTAGGTAAGAGAGTGCAGGCATTGGTGGATTCGGGGAGTGAGAGAAGTGTCATCAGTAAGGGATTTTATGATACTTTAATCAAGGACGGTGGTAAGTTGGAAGAAATTCCAGTTAAGTCGACATATGTGGTAACTGCTGTTGGTAATAAATCCCAAAGAGTGGGAAAGCAGGTATTGTTGCCCATGAGGTTTGGTAATGAAGTTGACCACAAGACTTGCTTGGTAATTCCTAACCTAATTTATGAAATGATTTTGGGGATAGACTGGCTTAACGAGCATAGTGCTGTTATTGATTTTGACCGGGGTGTCATCAACTTTGTGAGGGGGAATATAAGCCAGGAGATGAGAATGAAATGCAAGAGTGTAGATAAGACAGTAAAGGCATGTGTTACTGAGGTCACTGTAGGGGATATGGCAGAAGGTAAGGCTGACGATGAGGAGGAAGTTGTGGATTTATGTCACATTGCTGTGGAGGGTGATAAGTGTGATCAACTCCAGCAGGCTGTGGATAAGAGTGGTTTAAGTGTTGAGGAGAGGGATAAGTTGTTAGAGGTTTTAGAGCTAAACCAAGAAGTTTTCAGTGACAAGCCAGGGCTAACACATGTCTATACGCATCAGTTCGAAATTGTAGATCATTCTCCATTTTCAGGACCCAAGTACCCGATACCTCACAAATTTGCTGATGCTGTGGAGAAAGAAATAGGCATTATGCTGAATCAGGGTATTATTGAGCCTTCAACTAGTGCATATCTGAATCCCTTAGTTGTGGTTGGGAAGAGTGATGGCTCGGTCAGGTTGTGTATTGATGCCAGGCAGCTCAATTGTAGGATATCTGGGGACCAACAGAGGCCAGAATGTGTTGAGGAACTGGTTCAGAAATTCAATGGTAAGCAATGGTTTTCCACTATGGATCTGAGTGCATCATTTTGGCAGGTACCGTTGAGAGAACAGGACAGGAAGTTGACTGCGTTTAGCTTTAAGAGTGGTTTGTACCAATTCAGGGTCGTTCCTTTCGGAACAAAGACCAGCAGTTCAGCGTTGATTAGGGCCTTAAATCTAGTGTTAGGGAGGGACACACACGAGTTTGTGACAATGTACATAGATGATTTAATTGTTGCATCTTACACATTAAAGGAACACCTGGATCACTTAGACATTGTTTTGGGGAAATTAAGGGACGGGGGATTTACAATTAAACTTAAGAAGTCTCTGTTTTGCACAACATCAATCACATTTTTAGGGCATACTATCACAACACAAGGGGTGTCTCCCGAACAGTCACGATTAGACAAGATTCACAACACTGCTACACCACGTAACGCCAAACAATTGAGGTCAATATTAGGGGTTTTCAATTATTTTCGTAGATTCGTAGTTAAATATTCCTGTCTTGTAGAACCGTTTAGGGAATTGCTGAAGCAGGGTACTAAGTGGGTATGGACCCAGGTGCACGATGAGGCTTTTAAGGAGTTGAAGAGAGGCTTTGTAGAGACTGTCATGCTTAGGTATCCTCGTCTGGATTGTCCCTACATTTTGATGACTGATGCGAGCATGCAAGGCATCTCAGGCATTTTGTGTCAGGAGGATAGTGAGGGCAATCTAGGGATTGTCTCATTAGCAAGCAGAGGGCTAAGCATGGCGGAGAAGAGATATACAATTACTGAAATAGAGATGTTAGCAATCGTATACTCTCTAGGGAAGTTTAGGAGTTATGTGTTGGGCAGTAAGTTGCAGATACTGACTGACCATCATGCATTACTTTTTATTGGATCCTGCAAGCTCACTTCGAACAGGATGTCAAGGTGGATATTGGCTATAAGTGAATATAACTTTGAGGTAAGGCATATTAAGGGTACTGAGAACATTGTGGCTGACTTCATGAGTAGAAACATTGGGGGTGATGAGGGTCATCAGGTACTGGAGGTACAGGAAGGTGTTGTTATCTGCGTAACCAAGGTAAGCGAGTGTGATTATGAGATACGCTGCTTAAGGAATCTGCTTGTAGAGCAGGAGAAGGATGAGGTCTTAGGTGATATCTTGACTCAGTTGAGAGGTATGGATGTGGATAGTAGAATTAAGGTTGGAAAGTATTGGTACAAGTTGGAGTGTGGTTTCTTGGCTAGGCTGTGCCATGAAGGTGCCTGGAGAGTGTGTGTGCCAAGCTCATTGCAGGTAACGATGATTTGGTATCATCACAAGGCTTTAGGGCATTTTGGATCAAGCAAGGTTCTTTTTGCTGTTCAGCAGCATTTCATTTGGAAGAACATGGGAAGGCAGATTAGGAAAGTTCTGGCAAGTTGTGACTCGTGTCAACGGTGTAAATGCCCAACGAGGTTTCTTGAGGGACCTCGGCAAATGGTGATCACAGAAAAACCAAGGGATTTACTCTGTGTCGATCTGTATGGTCCATTGGTTAAAGCTCAGTTTGGATATCAGTATATCTTCGTGGTTGTTGACGCATTCAGTAAACTCGTCAAACTGTATCCCCTGAGAAAAGCGACCGGGAAGGGTTGTGTCCTACAGATCACTGATAAGTATGTACCTGAGTTTGGGGTGCCTCTCAGGATACTATCAGACCACGGTAGTCAATTCACCTCAAAGATCTGGAAAACCAAGTTGAGTGAATTGGGTATCAAGCACATATTCTCATCTATTCGATATCCTCAAGGGAATTTGTCCGAACGAGTTATGAGAGAATTAGGGAGAGTATTTCGCACCTATGTGAGCAATCGCCACAATGCGTGGTTCTCCAAGTTAGGAGATATTGAACGATGGTTCAATAGTACGTTCCATGAGAGTGTAAAATGCACTCCCTATGAAATTCAGTATGGTAGGAAGCCTACCAATGAGCTTGCTAGAATGCTAGGTTTGGTCACGGGAGAGGAGATTGGGAAGGATGTTTGTATCCAGCTGGCTAGGGACAACTTAATCAAGGCAGGGAATAAGCGTAGGCGCCAGCAGAAGCGGGTAAAGTTTGATTCTTTTGAAGTAGGCGATCAGGTGCTTCTGAGGGTTCCATATCCGTCTTCAGCTGTAGATAAGGAGATAGGGAAGTTTTTTCATCTATTTCAGGGGCCTTTTAAGGTGGTTAAACGTATTGGTGAGTGTGCCTATAGTTTAACGGACCAGGATGGTAAGTCTGTCAGTACACATAATATTAGGAATCTCCGTAGATATCACTCTGTAAAATAATATGGCATGGACTCTTAGAGAATCAGTCAACATAACGTGATGGCATGACAAAACTCAAGAGATGTGACGAAGAATGCTAACCAGCAAAGTGGCATCGAGTGTTAGATGGATAGATGGTATGATAAGGCCTGTGCAGGCAAATACCATGGCTTGTGAAGCGATAGGGTCTCATGATGAGACGAAGAAAATGAAGTGGTAGACCTAAGACACTTGAGAGAAATCAGTGAGGCTAGTAAATGGACACAATAAGACATTCGAGAGAGTGAGAATGTGTGAAAATTTGACAAGTGTGTATGTATATATGTCTTCCAGGGTTTATTTATGTAATAGTGTAATTCTTTGTGTTTTCAGTGCGTTGCTTGTTTGAGTGTTTGTGATCCACACTTGTTTCACCCGTGTGAATCACATGGGGGCGTATTGTGACTGTTCCGGTCACAATGTTCCCAAACCCTTATTTGGTTGACTGCAAGAGAAGTCAGGTTAGGGTAATTTGTTCATACCATTTCTTTTCTTGTTCATCATCATCATTTAGGTTGTAGAATTTCATTTTATTTAGTGTATATATATCTTGTGTATCTCGGGGACTCAGTCAGGAATATTTCATTTAATTTGTATGGGAGATGTCAGTATACAAGACAGCGGATTGTGTAGGTAAGCTACAAGATGTTGCAACAGCAGGAAACTCTAGGCCAAATTTAGATTGGGCCGAGAATAACTTCCCTTGTCTTGAAGAAAGCTTTGTGTAAATTGTGTAAGGTTCTGACGTCAGAGAAGAGTTTCGCGCCACGAGTTGTAAGAAAAATACATGGGTTCGAGATTATTGGTGTATTTTGTATGGGTTGGAGGGTATCATGACCCTGGCGGAGAAAGACGAAAACATGTGTTTACAAGATGAGAGGTGGGATTTTCGTGTATAGCGGGGCTTCACTTCTATTTTAGCGTCTGATTGGAAAGGTCGCGTTCTCGTAATTTGGCGTAGGCCTATTTGGAGAAACAGTTTTGTTGAAAGCATGGCTTGTGAATGTACTCGAAACGGCTACATATCACAACGATGTTATCTCTGTTAGCACAATTCAAGTTGGGTACGGAAGCACATTCATTTCTCTCGCAGAGATGTGGCTATGTAAACCAGTAAACATCTCTAACCTCAAACCACGTGTGGAAAATCTTAGAAATGCTGGGGAGAACTGATCTATCGAGCATGTCTCGTAGATTATCTGCTAGATCGTCGATGAGTGAGTAACAAACATCTTTATATTCCAACATTCATTTTGGGTCACATGTTTTCGTCATTGCCGAGGAGAGAAGATAGTAAACCATAGTCTGTTCGACGAGAGTCCCCGCCATATGTTTAAAGTTGATATTAATACACATATTTTGAAGGTTATAATTAGTTTTCTTTATAGGGAATTACACCTAATAGTTGAACGCCCAAATGATACCAGTTAGGTTGACCAAATGTGTGTCCAACACTCCACGACCCTGCCATTTCAATTGTGTGGTATATGATGAAGTACTTCCGATCAAAAATAGGAGGATGATTTTGGGAAGTTTTAAATCAGTCGCCCAAGAAGGGCTGGTAAAAAGTTACAACTCTTGGGCCCATTTCAACTTGGAGATCTTCGGTTTAAGAAAATTCCAGATTCTCTTTGTGAGCCGGTCATTATTCATACGGAAGATGTGCCCATAAACAGCAATCTTCGTTTTCTGATTGTTGTTGTTATCGGTTCCATCTTGCTGTATACTTCTTTATTTGACATAAGTCGAACCTGTCCGTCAACCAATCTGTTGCCCAACATCTTCCGTAGTAGTCTGCGTTCTCTTTTAAGTAGCTGATTGACTTGTCCTGTTCGTTTCATATACAGGATCTCCGAAGCAAATAAACCTTCTGGTCTGACAACAGTGCTGTAATGCCTCAGTTTGGCTCCGATACTCAGCATCTTCTTATTGTAGACGTTTTTAGTCAGTTGGAACGCTCGGTCTAGTTTCAGGATGCGGATATTGGTCGCTTCTTGTTCTAGCCCATTCTCTTGGATTACTGATGGCCACTATCATTTGTAAAGAATGTTGCGTTTTTTTGTTGTTGTTAGGGTTCAACCATCCCTTTATTTTTTTATGTTGATAAACAGTAATGGTCAATGATGAGCAAGCAGAGAATCACAAATGGTCACCCGATTATTTCTGTTGTTTTTACTTAAAGAGTGCGGTACCCATACGCCCAATTTTTGAACCTTGCCCAAGGAATGCAAATGTTGTTTGACGGTTGACTGGTGACAGTTCATCACATCTGCTATCTCTTAAGGTGACTGAAGGGGTTCATCGTGATTGAAAGGAATTAATAGGTCTTCATCAAAGCTGATCCTAAACTGAGGAACCAACCAACAAACTTTCTTCAAATCTGCTAAATTCAGGTGTATGTATGAACTCCAAGTAACCATAGACAACTGATAAACAATTCCGAAACAACAATGTAGTGTTGCCATCATTAAAAAAATGCTACAAACTTATGGATAGATCTTACAATCCAACAGCTAATTTTATTTAAAAAATCACACAAATAATTAGGTCTTGGAAATACAGTACCAAGAACATTGAGAGAAATACGACAAACTGACAAGGATTAGGAAAACAGAAATAACAGAAAAGAGTGATTAAATTTAACTATATTTATGAGATCTGTCACTTTTATGCCATCCTATAGTTTAAGAGACTATAACGGTCTACTGGGCATAGGAAAGTCACAGAATGTGAATCTAACGATGATGACTACTACTAATGTAATAGCTCAACAACTATACAGTATACAGTTTGAGGAGCAGATGACTTTGATGTTCTGCCCCCTTTAAACGGCAATCCCCACCTATGTTATTTTCCTTTCTTTCTATAATTAATTTAAAATGAAAATAAAGATCTAAGAATCAAGGTACAATAAGAAAACAGAGCTACTACCTGTGATTTCTGATCTTCTGTTGAATCCTTCTGTTTCTTGCCCTTTCCTTTTGACGAGGAAGTACTTGTGGATTTATCACGACCACCATCTCCATCCTCATCAGTCAGGTCGATGGATGGAGCTCGAAGTAGAAGTCTTCTCCTCTCGCTCAAGGGAGTTACGTCTCCATCCCCAGATGGCGGTGGGATGAGATTGATGCTTGGGCTAAGAACTTCCCTGGGTAAAGGAGGTATGGGGGGTGGTATCAGTGAGTCAGTATCTCCTCCTCCTCCTTGAGGCAGACTGTCCAATGGAAGACTATCATCACTGTCCCAGTCACTGTCTGACTCCTCCGAGCCATTCAGACTATCCCTGCTTACTACATCACCACCCATCCCCATTTTCACCACCTCACACTTGTTGGACACACTATCTCTCCTGAGCTCATCACCACCTATACAAACACACAGACAAGTAGAAACAACCTTATTAATCTTGTGAACACCACAATAGAAATAAAAATAGCATGGGATGCTGCTACTTATACTGCCTTGATATTCTCCCTATGGACTAAAATTTGCAGGAATGATGTGATGGTTGAGTCAGAAATCATAACCCCCCCCACCCCGAAATGCCAAATGGCAAGGTCCTTTGAAAACTTTGTGTTTCCACTAACACCTTGACTTCTCTCCTTCATTCAACATTTGCCTCTTTTCAAAAACTAGGGGAACACAACAGCTGTAAAATCTCTCCAAACCCTCCCCCGCTGCAACAAGACGTATTGGTGAAACAACTTATTGAACAGACTGTATCAGTGAGCTCATCCCTTGTTCCTACTGGCAGCCTGGCGCCGAGGTTCGGTCAAATTCCCAAGGATGTCTGTCAGCAGTTCACTGGAGAATACAAGAAATCCCCGAGTGTGGTCAGCAATTTCGGAGGAAAGAAGAAGAAACTCAAATTGTGGAATAAATAACTTTCTTAAATTCAAGAAACTCATAATCGGTGTTTGGGAAATGCCACCATTTTCGATCAGAGCCACTGCCCTGGCAACATCTTCAGGCCTCAAGCGCATATTCTTTTCTGAATTGCACAAAAACAACTGAAGATATGGCTCTATTGATCTTTTCCTATGCCAACAAGTGGCAAAAGAAAAAAGAATAAAACTTTGCATTGTTGACGATAACGATGGCGCGCACATCTTTCCGCAGGAAACAGCATCATGTCAAGGAATCACTATTGTTAAGTGAAACAATGACATGAAGAATGGTAATGCATCCAGGAAACCAATTAACCTTACTTCCATACAACTGTATGTACTGTACTAGGCCTATATAAGTCTGACGTTTGTTTTTGGCCGGTGGCCATAAAATCCACGCATCCACTGTGCTAACCACTCAACCTCCTTCCTTTGTCCGTTCCTTCTGAATGTGCGTGCATGTAGTTGTTACTGCGCATGCTCACAATAACAAGGCTTCCTGGCTGGCCGGAGATCTCTACGCAACAAGCAAGCACCGGCCAAAAACAAACGTCAGACCTATACTGTTCATATTTATGATTTGAATGAAAGTAATGTTGAATTTTTCAAGTGATCGCTTTATTTTGCCGGTCAGTGTATCATCATCAATTTAAAGCCCATAATTGTTACAGATCTGATTTTTCAACTATTTTGATATATTTTTTATTAATTTTTCAAAGGGAAAAAAAAAATCCAAGCATATATATTCAAACTTTGCTTGCAATTAAAATAGTTTATTTAAAAATACAATTACTGAGGAGGGCCGTAATGTGGCCGAAACTAGTATAATCAATGTATATTAACTCAATTTATTGACATAAGGTGTAATAAAATTATTAAATACCCATGGTATTTCATTTAGATTAAACATCGATAAGAAAGCTCTTAAAATGATTATGTTCATATCACTACTCATAGAAATTTGCCGGCCAATGCAATACTAACTGGGAATGGATAGAGATAGATGGATAAGATGGATAGAAGAAAGAGAGAGAGAAAGTGAAAAACTGAATTGAGAAAAGAAGGAAGGAAGGGGAGGAGGAAAGAAGGAAAGAAGAAAGGTAGGAAAGAAAGAAGGAAGGAAAGAAGGAAAGAAAGAAAGAAGGAAGGAAAGAAGGAAGGAAGAAGGAAAGAAGGAAGGAAAAAGGAAATAAAGAAGGTAAGAAAGAAGGAAGGGGAAAGGAAGGAAAGAAGAAGGTAAAGTGGAAAGAAAGAAGAAAGGAAGGGAAGAAGGAAGGAAATAAAGAAGGAAGAAAGGTAAGAAGGAAAGAAAGTCAGAAGGAAAGAAGAAAGGAAGGACAAAGGAAGGAAGGTAACCAAACTAAACGAAACAAAATCGATAGCTTTTTCAAGTGCAGGAATAAGTGGTATTCACTAGCTGCAAGGTTAGGACTATACAGAGGATGATCAAATTGTTCCCAACCAAATGAAGCAATGAGGTCTTGGGGTTGATTAGCTGTGTGAACAAATGTTGTCATGAAGCAAAATAGTACATTATGCAACGAGCCTATAATGGCTATAATTAAGACACGAGTATTTTTTATAAAACGAGCGTATGCGAGTTTTATAATTTCCTTACGAGTGTCTTAATTACCATTACAGGCGAGTTGCATACGACTGTTTATGTTCGACTATAATTATTATAACTATTTTATGTTCGAAGATAAATATTCATAAATATCTGTCGAGATTTCGCCAGTTTTATGTACTGAACAGAGCGCATGAGACTCAGGGAATGCCTTGTATTTGACCATGGCCACCTCGATTACTCTACTATGACACTAGGCAAGGCAGTGTGATTTACATTAGAAGGCCGTGGTACTCAGCGCATCTAATTATCTAATTGGTCAAACAACTGTTTCATGAGCTGTGATTGGTGGGAGAAACTGTATCATAATGAAAAATAGTGTTATAATGAGTCTCATTATGATACAGTTTTCAGATTCATAATAGTCATGGTCGAACACAAAGGAATTTCCTTTTTGTGTATTCATGCCATTTGTTTTACATTGCACGATGGAGTTCTCACAAGGTCTCACATATTATTATCAACATTTATTATGTCTCCCCGGTGCAAAAAAAAAAATCCACAAGCAACACATCCCACTTATCCCAAAACACAGTGCACAAGATTTTGTGAGCTGAAATTGTTTGCTTGAACTTTACTTTCTTGGGTGATGTTGAGTGGTTGCTGAATTGCTATTTTGATTCCGGCATAACATAAGCCACCCATGTTTCGTTGCCGGTAACAATTCAGCTTAGGAACTCATCACCTTCATTATTGTACCACTAAGAGAAAGTCAAATCTCTGCCCATGAGCTTGGTTTTGTGCACCACCGTCAGCATCTTTAGTACCCAGTGTGAGCACAACTTCCAATAATTTAAACATCCTGCGAATTTCATAGAGAACATTCTTGGAAGTTTCAGGAAACTCACGTTTTAAAAGGTGTTTACAAGGTGGAAATTGCTATTTGATTCTTTTATTTTGTTTATTATTTTTATAAATCAGGACAAATTAATAATATTCATAATCTTGAAGTTATAGAGTTGAAAATGAGACTTCCCTCAGAACTTGAGCCTGTATTCCAAGTAGCACTAACTAATTACATGTCAAGGAACCCATTTAAATTCAGTAGGCCGTGTCCATAATGGCAAAATTAATCTCGGGAGTTTCCGCCAACACAAAGTTTCTCATTTCTCTACTAGAAAGCCCTATAATGTTCAAGGAGCTTAGATATCTAACCTCCTTGACTTTCATAGTGCTTCAAGGAACAACGAAATTCAACATGCAAGCTACCCTTTGGGTGTCAAATAACAAAGCTTGCACCCGGCACCGAGGCCATACAATATTATTATTATTACACCGCTACAGTCTACTTCTGAAGAAGAAAGTTCATTCTGAGCTCCTTGATGCATGGTTGAATTTCTATCCATCTGGAAAATCAACATTGCTTTCAGCTTTGTAAATACATCTTGACAACTGTAAATTCAATGAAAACAAAATTAGAATTAAAAACAGACATAGGAGTAGGCTGAAGGACAGCAGCGTCATATCAGGTAAGAATACAAAAAAAAAAAAATATATATAATAATAGTTTTAAAAAAATATTTATATAGTGACCTTTGTAGACTTCCAAAAAGCTTACGATTCTATCGACAGAGAGTCGTTGCTCAATATTTTGGAGGAGTTTGGCTTGGACAGGAAAACCCTAGTCTCATAAAGGAGACGCTCACGAATACGTCCTCTAAAGTTAGATTCATGGGCGAACTGTCTGAACCCTTTTAGATCAGAACAGGGGTCCGGCAGGGGTATGGTCTCTCCCCCCTGTTGGTCAACTGTGCAATTGAAAAAGTTATGAGAGAATGGAATGCGAAAACACGAGGAGGAATACGTCTAGGAACAATAAACAAAGGAATCACGATTAAGTGTTTGGCCTTTGCTGACGAACTTGGCGCTGCTCGCAGAAACATGGAAGGAAACCAAAGAACAAATCACAGAATTACAAGAGATGGCAGGGAAAATAGGACTTAGGATTTCCTTTGAAAAAAAACGAAAATTATGTCAAATAGTTTGGATGTGCCCAAGAGAGTTACAGTAGGAGCTAATAAAATCAAGGTGGTTAATAGTTTCAAATACTTAGGAGAATGGATGGACTGGAATAACCTTGAACGAAAAACAATGGAGGCAAGAAGAATCAAAATGGAACTAGCCTTCCAGAAAACCAAAAATACATTACAATAAGAAAACCCTCTCCTGGAACACTAAAATCAGGCATTATAACACCGTAATTAAGCCAGAGGCACTCTTTGAAGTAGAAACATCAGTCTTGAGGAGACAAGGGCAAATGGAAAAATTGAAAATCAGAGAGAGAAAAATTTTGATGAAGATCAAAGGTCCTACATTCCAAAATAACAAACAAGTTTTCCATAGGAACGACACCCTGTATGTGAAGTCGGAGAGTCTTTCAGATACCTTAAGGAAAAGAAGGATTGATTTCTATGGACACATCTACCGGATGAATCCTGCCCGAATAACCAAGAAAATCTTTGACTTCTTTTCCAAAAAGAAGATCAAACCAAATTGGTTTATGGAAGTGGAAAAGGACCTGTGAGAGCTCCAGATTACTGAAATCATGTTGATGAATGGTACAGCCAAAACCATGTCCAAAGACAACACCAAAAAGTTCCAAGCCAGAGCTGTCTCCAGAAAACCGATGCATATACCACAAGAGGAAAGAAAGAGGAGATCAGATAGAATGAAGAAGTATTGGGAGAAAAGGAGAGCACAAGCATCTAAGAAGTGATTGATCTGACGTACCCCAAAGTGGGTGTTTCGAAAAGAAGAAGAAAAGAAAACTTACATGTTGTCCAGAATTTCCAGGCAATCGCTCATTATTGGGGAAGAGGAAATAAATGACCCACAGGTAGAACACATACTTAGATGCTGCTACGGGGTGGAGGAAAAAATGAGAAAGGCGAGGGGGGAAAAGGAGAGTTATCTGATGTTTTGGAGTTCCTGGTCTAAACATCACAATAGCTTTACAATTCCCCTCCTCGCTTTCTCCTTTGAGTTTTCATTGACTCAAAGACTTGTTCTTTTTTGAATGCTGAATTTTTGTTTTTCAGTAATTTTTGTTTATATTATAATTATTAGTTCTATTTAATTATTTGTTTTATTAATTTACCGGTCATTTAGGTTTCCACCTCTAAATTTTAAATTCCATTACAAATTGGTATACTGTACTTTAATCTGTGTTAAGAGGGGCAGATGACCTCGTAGTTCCGCCCCTTAAAACAACAATAACTAACTTTTTCCTTTTCCCCTCTATTCACCCCATAGCTGAAGAAGAATCAAGATTAAATATGTTTCCTAAGCCAGGCCAATTATTGGGAATAAAACACTGGAATATGTAGTGTGTAAATTAATGAGACTGATAGCGTAGTATGTGATCGGGCATCACTGGTGACGCAGGACTTGGAGGGGAGGCAGGTGCACATGTGATACGCCATCAGTGCGAGTTGGACCTCACTAGAGACAAGGTTGTCTGTAGGGATTATTTCAGTGACACAGGTTTTGCGATACTTATACTGAGAGGTTCTTGAAAGACTTTGCAAAAGGATCATGCGTGTGAGGTCAAATATCAAACGGCACTGTGTTTTGCATCTTGACAATGCGCCTTGTCACTCAGTGATTTTAGTGAACCATTATTTGGCCAGTGAGAACATTTCTGTGACTCCTCAGCCTCCTTATTTGCCCAATTTGAGCCCATGTGACTTTTTCCTCTTCCTGAGATTGAAAACACACCTTAACCTTTTTAACTCCATTACCCTTAGCGAATGAATACTGCTCCACTCCTAATTAATTTGCACTATGAACAGCAGTAGGAAGTGAACACTGCAAAACACTGTTGGGTGATAAATGTAACTGTTTACCTTTGCCTAAGCTATGTTGTTTTATATTCTATGAAATATATTTCCAAGTCAGTTGTTGGTTCATCATTGTCATTATCACTGTCCACTAACTATTCTAAAATATCCAGTTCCGTAAGCGAAGATGAACGAGATACCATGTTTACATTCAATCTATATAATCAGCAAAACTGTCATAAACATTCGAGAAGGTTAAAAATTCATTACAATTCCCGCAAACTATAGTAAATAGGGAAAGGTGTTGTCTCGGAGACCACTAGATGGCTTCACAATACCGGAATACAGCACAGAAGTCATACGAGCTCTGCGAGTATAAGCTACCGTCATGTTGTAGCAGTTTTGCTAGCCCTCACGTTGAGCGACAATTGTAACGTTTTCACTTTGCTCCACGTTGAGCGTACAAGTGTAATGTTAATTAATGCCCCATGTTGGTAGCGACAAATGTAACGGTTTGGCTGCCCCAAACTGTTGGGTGATAAATGTAACTGTTTACCTTTGCCTAAGCTATGTTGTTTTAATGGGCGCCAAGACCTCAACGCAATGCTGAAATCTAAATTTGTATTTAACAACGTCTAGCTCTGGTAGAACACCTTCAAGAATCTATTCACTCAGATCGTGGTATGATTTGATCATTAACCCAACAAACAATTGTATCAGGAGAAGGAATTGGTCTACATCTAATGCTACCTACTGAAAGCAAAGATTGCATTGTAAAAGAATTGAATTTATTATATAAAACAAGTATAGCAAAATTAATAATAATAATAAGTTTAAAATTTAAATTGGAGCGTTGCGATTTTAATATTACCGATAGAAAATTACGTGAAAACGGAGTCTGATAAATTATTGATTTTACTCTTATTCCCAAGCTATGAAGTTACTGAAATATGAAATATAAAACAAAGAGAAATTGAGAGATTGCGTATTTCTGCGTCATTCGCGCATACCACTGGAAATGGCCGAAGCCTTTCCCTCGTACTGGATGATGCTGTGAGCTTCCCACAGTCTCCTGGACGTCGTCATCTTTGTCGATATTTGATGATATTCTGGTAGATTAGATAATTCTATGGTCCGTACATCGGACCCAAACACTCGTACAACCACACTGGTTAGGTTTTACAAAAGTTAGTCCTCCACTCCACGGAACATCGGAGCGACTCCCGCGTGCAACCGTACTCGTTAAGTTCTACACAGATAGTCCTCGTTCCACGGAACATCGGAGCGACTCCCGCGTGCAACCACACTCGGCAAGTTCTACACAGATAGTCCTCGTTCCACGGAAAATCGGAGCGACTCCCGCGTGCAACCACACTCGGCAAGTTCTACACAGATAGTTCACGTTCCACGGCGCGCTGAACGATATATGCACCCGTCGCATCCCCACTCTTCATCCGACTTCTAGCTTACGTGGTCTCCACTGATTGGCTGCACCCCACGCGCTATACTCCCCTCCTCTGGCTCATTACACTCGGCGGGAGGGTTCCGTTCCAACTATCCGCCTTTTCTTGACGCTGCAACCCCGCTTGCGTAATACTTCCCGACAAGATTAAGCGTGTACTTGAATTCCCAGTGAGTCACGTCTCTCGATATACCCTAACTGACGAAACTCCGTTAAATTCCGTAATCACATAACTTTCTATGATATTGTCGTTCGTAATAATTTGCTTGATAGCGTTTTCTAAGACATAGAAAACCTATCTGTATGCTTAAAATTTTTATAAAATGCTCCGAAAATATCTTAATAATAATTATAATAAATTAATAATAATAATAAATTAACATGAAAAATTCTCTTGGCTGAACAATTTGCCGCGTAAATAAATATAGAATGGCTTCCTACTGACTTATGCCAGTTGCATAAAAACCCCTCGAGAAACACGTTACATATTCGCCTCGGATCATCGGATGATTTACAGTGACGACGGTCCATTATCCGATTATCCCAGACACGTTAATAAACCCCATCCAAAATACATATTACATAAATGAGATCACCCTAAATTACAGATATATACACTCATAATTTTTCTTCACGCACTTTGCGTCAAAGTTTGTTGTCACTATGGATTGCACTTTGCAACCAGTCCAATGTTTTACATATAGAATAGTGTTCCACGGATATTTCTGCCTCTCAAATTTCTTTATGTTGGAGAAATAGACATAATTAATGTGTGAGCACTATGTATTTATGATGTCATATCACACGCATTGAAGGTGTTCTGATATATTTATATCTCCATAGAACTTCCTAATTTCACTGGAGGTCCCTTCCTTATGGTGAAATTTAATCTCACTTATCACTGAGCACACGATCACACTATTGTGGCAGCGCCTCGTGACCATAATACTTAATCTCTCTTTAAAGTAGATTAAATTAATATTGACTTCTGAAAAAAAAAAAACAGTAAATGCGCATTACATATAACACCAAATATTTCTGTGCCGTAATCGCCCTGTCTTGTTAAGTTCCCGTAGACCATATTCTACTTAATACTAGTTCTCAACACAGACCAGTTCTCCTGACACAAATAATACCTTTGTACAAATTACCTTAAATTACACACTTACAAATCTTACATGGCGAGGCCGTAAACAGAAATCACGTGTGCTGATATGTATGAGTTTTATGAAGGACTGTCTCGCCTTCTGATGGTCCATCTTTTGCCTCGTGGACGCCTTAAGCAAAAATACCCTGTCCAAGCGCTCACCCATCTCTAGGAGGCAAATGGGAATTCACCAGCGCTACCAAATTCTGGCCTTGGTGTATCGAGACATTTTAGTGCTCAAGAGCATCCGAAAATCCCGTCATATTTCCCTGTACCTTAAAAACTCTCATTTACTTACATACTACCCCCCTGTGTGACTTCTGATACGCCTGCCTGGAAGACCATCTCCTCCCACGCACCAAATACCACACTTACTCATTTGAGAGGCTGGCTCGCCAGCTAAACACACTCACTTTATGACACATATTTTCGTAGACTATGTATATTATACGTCCCGTATAATCTGTTTCCCTTACTATCCTCCAGCACATATGCTGTTTTTCCAATACGTTTGGAAACTATAAATGGGCCCTCGTAGAGATAAAAGAACTTGGACATGACTTTCACTAGCTTATTTGACTGTTTCGGCACTCTAAGTAAGACTCTGTCTCCCGGCTCGAATAGGTCAAATTTAATTTCTTTTTGTTGGCGAATTCTCTTTTGTGCTGATTTAGATAAATTCTGTTTCGCCAACTGGACAATGTAATCCATCCCCGGTTGCTTACCCTCATTTAATCCCAACACCCTCGCTAGTTCATTTTGTGGTCTTTTTCCGAAGTGAACTTCGTATGGCGTCAATTTCGTGCTCTCATGCTGGACAGAATTCAGCCAAGTCTCGACCTTGGGAAGATGTCCAACCCAGGCTGCATGCTTGTCATGCACTAGAGTCCGAGAAAGACGAGCCACTTCCCTTAATGGACGCTCTGCAGAATTACCCTGAGGGTACCTTACAGAGGAATGAACGTGTGTTATACCAGCTTCCTGCATACTGGTTCTCCATTTCTTTGCAGTAAACTGTGGTCCACTGTCAGATAGTATCCTGAGAGGAAGGCCAAACTCAGGTACATACTTATTAATGATCAGACGGCTACACGCTAGTCCCGTGGCTTTCCTTAGCGGATATAGCTTGACAAACTTACTAAAAGCGTCAATAACTATAAAAATGTACTCGTAGCCGTACTGTCCTTTAACGATCGGGCCAAATAAATCCACACACAGTAGTTCGCCGGGACTACTGGTGAGAACTGCAGATCTCTCCCCCACTAAATATTTAACTGGATATTTACTCCTTTGACAGGTGTCACACTTAGCTAAAATCCTCCTAACGTCCCTTCCCATTTTACTCCAAATGAAGTCACGACCAATTTCATAGAAGACCTTGGCAGCACCAAAGTGTCCTAATTCCCTATGAATGAACCAAATTAGCTCCTCCCGCAAAGTGGCAGGAACACATATTGCCCACCGATTATTCCTACATTTCCTTGCAAGAAGCCCATCCTGCATCTTGTACGTGAACCGTCCTACTTTCACATACTCTTCTTCACCTATTTCCAACCTAGCCAGTGGCTCCTTTGACTTAACATCATCACGTTGCACCACTAGCATATTTCTCAGTGTCTGTAACGATGCCCTGTTGCTACCGCCCACACATGCACATATTAAAATACCGTCCTCTGCTTTAACCACAGGATAATCCCTACATAAATTAGTGTCCCTCGATAGCATGTCTGCAAGAATGTTATCTTTACCTTTAACCCTAGAACTGCTGCAGGTTTATCCGTCAAATGCTGCAGTACATTCCCATAAAATACACACTATGGGAATTTAGTATCTGTAAGCAAACTGTGTTCGTGAATATAACTTATCATACATCAATAGAAAGCTGAAAGACTGTTCTATATTATTCTTATAGAGGTGAATCGTTCAGACCCATCAGTTTGAATTAATCATAAAAAGTGTTTTATAAATATATATATATATATATATAAATTGACTTTTCTGCTCTAGAAAACTATATTTCCAGGCTAAATGTTTGTCAGACACATCATAAATGAAAAGTTCACAGTTTTTTGTTACTATTTCAAGAACCAGTTATAAATAATTCCTGTTATTTACTAAAAAAGAAAATTATTTGTCCAATATGACATTTCTCCATTATGCACATATATGAGAAATTCACCTTCTGCCTCTTCTGTAAGCTAACTGCGTTCATGAATAGGCCTATAACTTATCATACATCAGTAGAAATATGAAAGACTGTTCTATATTATTTTTATAGAGGTGAATCATTCAGACTCATTAGTTTGAATTAATCATAAAATGTATTTTATAAAAAAAAATGATTTTTCTGCTCTAAAAGAACATATTGCCAAGTTAAACGTTTGTCAGACACATCATAAATGAAAAGTTCACAGTTTTTTGTTACTATTTCAAGAACTAGTTTTAAATAATTCCTGTTATTTACTAAAAATATTTTTTTTTTACTATATGACATTTCTCCATTATGCACATAGCCTATATGAGAAATTCACCTTCTGCCTTTTCTGTAAGCAAACTGTGTTCATGAATAGGCCTATAACTTATCATACATCAATAGAATGCTGAAAGACTGTTCTATATTATTTTTATAGAGGTGAATCATTCAGACTCATCAGTTTGAATAAATCATAAAAAGTATTTCATAAAAAAAACTTTTCTGCTCTAGTAAACCATATTGCCAAGTTAAATGTTTGTCTGACACATCATAAATGTAAAGTTCACAGTTTTTTGTTACTATTTCAGGAACCAGTTTTAAGTAATTCCTGTTATTTACTAAAAAAGAAAGTTATTTTTACAATATGACATTTCTCCATAATGCACATACCGGTAGGCCTATATGAGGAATTCACCTTCTGCATTTTCTGTAAGCAAACCGTGTTCATGAATAGGCCTATAACTTATCATACATCATTAGAAAGCTGAAAGACTGTTCTATATTATTATTATAGTGGTGAATCATTCAGACTCATCAGTTTGAATTAATCATAAAAAGTATTTCATAAAAATAAAAAAATAAAAAAATGATTTTCTGCTCTAGAAAACCATATTGCCAAGTAAAATTTTTGTCAGACACATCATAAATGAAAAGTTCACAGTTTTTTGGTACTATTTCAAGAACCAGTTTTAAATAATTCCTGTTATTTTCTAGAAAAGAAAGTTATTTTTACAGTATGACATTTCTCCATTATGCATATATATGAGAAATTCACCTTCTGCCTTTTCTGTAAAAAAACTGTGTTCATGAATAGGCCTATAACTTACCATACATCAATAGAAATCAGAAAGACTGTTCTGTTATTTTTATAGAGGTGAATCATTCAGACTCATCAGTTTGAATTAATCATAAAAAATATTTCATAAAATTAAAAATTAAAATTGACTTTTCTGCTCTAGAAAACCATATTGCCAAGTTAAATGTTTGTCAGACACATCATAAATGAAAATTTCACAGTTTTTTTGTTACTATTTCAAGAACCAGTTTTAAATAATTCCTGTTATTTACTAAAAAAATATTTTTACAATATGAAATTTCTCCTTTATGCACATAGCCTATAGGCTATGAGAAATTCACCTTCTGCCTTTTCGGTAAGCAAACTGTGTTCATGAATAGGCCTGTAACTTATCATACATCAATAGAAAGCTGAAAGACTATTCTATATTATTTTTATAGAGGCGAATCATTCAGTCTCATCAGTTTGAATTAATCATAAAAAGTATTTTACCAAATATAAGAAATAAAATTGACTTTTCTGCTGTAGAAAACCATATTCCCAAGTTAAATGTTTGTCAGACACATCATAAATGAAAAGTTCACAGTTTTTTGTTACTATTTCAGGAACCAGTTTTAAATAATTTCTGTTATTTACTAAAAAAGCGCTCAATTTCTGAATCATCTACAAAGGCTTGTTGGCTGCCATTTTGCTCAAAGCAACTTCAATGTCAACATGAAAGTACTTCCACTTCTGCAGCCAAATAATAGCCTGCTTATTGTCATTTGTTTGCCAAAGAGTAACACAACGCAAGATAAAATCATCGGGAACCAGCATGACTTGAAATTAGTGCCATCTGATGGCTAACAGTAGTACTATATTTGAATACCGAGACAGTCTTTCAGAGAGACGGTCGCACTTGATTAAACACCACACCGTCTTCCTGGCAGACGGTCCGCAGTTCTAGGGTTAATATATTTTACTGTGAATTCGTATTCCTGCAGAGCAAGAATCCACCTACTAACTCTGTTAGAACTGAGTTTACAAGTTCTCATATACAGTAATGCATGGTGATCTGTGTGGATCTCAAATTTCCCCCCTACTAAATACATTCTAAATTTCCCTAAACTGAAAACAATACCTAAAAGCTCTAACTCAGTAATCGTGTATCTTTTCTCTGCGGCTGTCAGTCCTCGCGAGGCTAAAGATACAATGCACAGATTACCCTCATCTTCTTTCTGACATAATACTCCAGCAATGCCTATATGTGAAGCATCTGTCATAACCACATATTCCTTATCTTTTAACGGATATTTCAGCACTACAGCTTTCTCAAAAACCTTCCTTCAGCGCTCTAAAAGCCTGATCATGCTTGGACTCCCATCTCCAAAGAGTCCCACTTTTAAGCAATTCCCTGAATGGTTCTACCAACCCTGAGTATTTAAGAACGAACCTCCTGAAAAAGTTGCAAATTCCCAGGTAAGTTTTTAACTGTTTAACATTCTGTGGCACCTCTGCGTGAAGTATCTTATTAACCCTACTTTCTTCTGGTGTTACACCTCTACTCGACACTCTATGTCCTAAAAATGTCACTTCTGACTGACAGAATGACGACTTAGACAGCTTCAAAGTGAACCCTGCCTGATCTAACTTCTGAAAAACTATATCTAAACGACGTAGATGCTCCTCAAAACTGCGTGAACTAATTACCATATCATCTATGTAAATGGTTACAAACTCTCCTGTGTCATCCCCTAATGCGATGTTTAAAGCCCTAATTAAAGCTGCTGAACTACTCTTTAACCCATAAGGTGTTCTACAAAATTGATAAAGGTTATATTTATGACTAAAAGCTGTAAATGGTCTATCTTCGTACATAAGTGGCACTTGCCAAAAACTGGAACTCAAATCTACACAAGTGAAATACTTCTTCCCCTCAAATGTTTGCATTAATTCTTCTATTGACATAGATTTCAGCTGATCTGAACTAATTCTACTGTAAACCAAACGAGCGTCTAAAGAAATACGAACCGTGCCGTCGGTTTTGGGTACCGTGATCAAAGAATTAACATACGGACTGTTAGAGTGCTCAATAATCCCATCTTCAAGCATCTGGTTAATTTGCGCCTCAACTGCACTCTGATAAGCGAAAGGTACAGGATATCTATGTCCTGTGAATACTGACCTATCAATAACGTTCAATGAATGTGTATAGCAATTGGCCATACCAATGCGATCCTCAAAAACTCTCCTATTACACAATAATACATCATAGAGCCGAACACACTGTTCATCCTCTATATTTCCCTGAAATGCAGCATCACGTAACGAGTCCTTTAGACTACCGTTCGTAATCACACTGCCCACAAAACATGGAGAACCCCGCTCTACGGCTGGCGATATCTCATTTAAAGTACAAATCACACCTACAATACTACTCCTCTGAATATGGTCATTGAACGCTACTTCTACTTCAGAATCTCCCCATTTAAATTTCAAACTCCCTACATCATAACATAAGTTACCCGACACTCTACTTAGCCACTCTGAACCCAAGATAACACTGAATACTAAATTTGGAATTACAAGACAAATCTGCTTCTCTACATGATTATTAATTTTAATGTCTACTAAAACTTGCTTAGAAATTACTTTAGACCTCTTCCCAACAGCTGTGATAACAAAAGTGCTTTTAATTGGCATCTCCTCAAAATTTACTCCAGTTCCTTTCATTTTATCATAAAATGCACTACTTATGCAACTCTTCATACAACCACTATCAATTAAAACATCTGTGTACGCCTCGGACACGTTAAATTTAACTATGGGGCTCTTACTAACCACTTCCTGAATAATACCTTCATCATTTAGTTCATGTAATAATTCATTTCTTACATTTAGGTCATAGGGTTCCTGTATAATTGTATGGACAGGGCATGCTACAGACTGAGATTCTGACCTTACTTCGCAGCCTGGTTCGCGTTTCAAGAACCGCTACAGCTGGCTGTAGTACTACTAACTACTGAACTGGTCTGGTTGTTCTGGGCTGTGTTGTCATTGTTTGGCTGTATATTACTACCACTAGGCTGTCCTCTTCCTTGACCCCTATTCTGGTTGTAATTATTGTCATTATAATTTCTCTCTTGATTTCCCCTGAAATCATTGTTTCTCCCTTGATTTCCCCTGTAATCATTGTTCCTCCCTTTATTTCCCCTGAAATCATTGTTCCTCCCTTGATACTGATTACCATAGCCATTTCCTCTGTTCTGATTTAGCTGATTATTATTATTTGTATTTTGAGCGTTGGCCCCTTCGCCACCGTTCCCTTGAACTTCTTGATGCCTGGCATCATTAGGTCTATTATTATTATTACCCTGGTTCCTATTGAAATTGTCCTCATAACCCCCTCTCCCTAGTGCATCAAATGTGCTTAACAAATTTTCTACTTGTGATATAGTCTTTACATTCTGGATACAAGCAGCCTCCTTGATCCTATAGGGAAAGTGCCTAAGTAGCAACCTCACCACATCACTTTCCTCCTTCAACCCATCCAGATATTTACACACTAATACCTGCCCTAAAAAGTATTCGGTCATGGTGGAGCTTCCTTTAGGGTTATATTTACCACACACTACTCCCTCACGATGCTGCGACTGAATAACCTCATTCCAGAACTTTTCACAGAATTTCATTTTAAAGTCATTAATATCAGTAAACTTGTCTCTGTAGACAGCAAACCAATTCCTCGTTTCCCCCACAAACACTTGTTCTAAAATTTCAACTACCTGGCACCACTCAATACTACCATTTTCCAACCTCTCCCCAAATTTATTTTCTATAGAATTCATGAACTCCATTGGGCACCCCTGTCGATTGCTGAACTTACCCAGTTCTACCTCCCTGTGTGTGCTATTCACAAAAACTGGCCTATTCTGACTATTTTCTTGCCTGATCCTAGCTTTTAATTTTAACTCTAATTCTGCGATTTTCTCCTCAGCCTTCCTCTCAATACTGTTTACTGTTAATTTAATGTTTCCTTCTGATTCTTCTACTTTATCATATAGCTTTGCTTGTTTCTCCTCAATCTTGCTAATGCTCTCTCTATTACTCTCTCTTAAATCATTTACTTCTGCAACTATTTGTGAGTGGACTTTCTCAATACTACCCCCCAGCTGTTCCTTAACCTCTTTAGTAGCTACCTGAATTTTGTCAATTTCTCCCCCCAATTGCTTTTTGACCTGCTGTGTTTCCAGTTGCACTAGTTCTTTTAAATTTTCAGCCTGTGTACTGATTCTAATTTCCAACTCCTCCTGTACTTTTCCTAATTTTCTGTCTACATCTGCAATAATCTCTTTAGCCTTTTCTTCCATCACCCCCCTGATCTCACCTCTAATCAGTTCGAATTTGTCACTCATTTCCCTACTGTTTTGTTCTAATTTGGCATTTAAAGTTTCAGTACTCTCTCTATTTTCCTTACTGTTTTGTTCCAATCTGGCGTTTAAAGTTTCATTACTCTCTCTATTTTCCTTACCGTTTTGTTCTAATCTGGCGTTTAAAGTTTCATTACTCTCTCTATTTTCCCTACTGTTTTGTTCTAATTTAGCATTTAAGGCATCTGTACTTTCTTTATTTTCCCTACTGTTTTGTTCTAATTTTGCATTTAAGGCATCACTACTAACTTTGTTCTGATACATGAACTCGAGAAGTAAAGTTTTTAATTCTGGTTGGCCGCCTACACTCCCTGTTTCAGTATCGGGATTTACCTCCGCTACCCCGGTACTACCATCACTCGACATACTGCTCGTATCATCACTCTCCAGTTGATGACCACTACGTAACCTCATCTGTCTTTCTTTCTCATCCCCCATAATGATATACACTGATACACACAAATAACCCCCAAAATACAGGCACAGAAATATATACCCTTCTCCTTCCACAAATGTTATTAGGTTTTCAGCCCCAAGTTGTCGGCGACAATTGTAGCAGTTTTGCTAGCCCTCACGTTGAGCGACAATTGTAACATTTTCACTTTGCTCCACGTTGAGCGTACAAGTGTAATGTTAATTAATGCCCCATGTTGGTAGCGACAAATGTAACGGTTTGGCTGCCCCAAACTGTTGGGTGATAAATGTAACTGTTTACCTTTGCCTAAGCTATGTTGTTTTAATGGGCGCCAAGACCTCAACGCAATGCTGAAATCTAAATTTGTATTTATCAACGTCTAGCTCTGGTAGAACACCTTCAAGAATCTATTCACTCAGATCGTGGTATGATTTGATCATTAACCCAACAAACAATTGTATCAGGAGAAGGAATTGGTCTATATCTAATGCTACCTACTGAAAGCAAAGATTGCATTGTAAAAGAATTGAATTTATTATATAAAACAAGTATAGCAAAATTAATAATAATAATAAGTTTAAAATTTAAATTGGAGCGTTGCGATTTTAATATTACCGATAGAAAATTACGTGAAAACGGAGTCTGATAAATTATTGATTTTACTCTTATTCCCAAGCTATGAAGTTACTGAAATATGAAATATAAAACAAAGAGAAATGAGAGATTGCGTATTTCTGCGTCATTCGCGCTTACCACTGGAAATGGCCGAAGCCTTTCCCTCGTACTGGATGATGCTGTGAGCTTCCCACAGTCTCCTGGACGTCGTCATCTTTGTCGATATTTGATGATATTCTGGTAGATTAGATAATTCTATGGTCCGTACATCGGACCCAAACACTCGTACAACCACACTGGTTAGGTTTTACAAAAGTTAGTCCTCCACTCCACGGAACATCGGAGCGACTCCCGCGTGCAACCGTACTCGTTAAGTTCTACACAGATAGTCCTCGTTCCACGGAACATCGGAGCGACTCCCGCGTGCAACCACACTCGGCAAGTTCTACACAGATAGTCCTCGTTCCACGGAACATCGGAGCGACTCCCGCATGCAACCACACTCGGCAAGTTCTACACAGATAGTTCACGTTCCACGGCGCGCTGAACGATATATGCACCCGTCGCATCCCCACTCTTCATCCGACTTCTAGCTTACGTGGTCTCCACTGATTGGCTGCACCCCACGCGCTATACTCCCCTCCTCTGGCTCATTACACTCGGCGGGAGGGTTCCGTTCCAACTATCCGCCTTTTCTTGACGCTGCAACCCCGCTTGCGTAATACTTCCCGACAAGATTAAGCGTGTACTTGAATTCCCAGTGAGTCACGTCTCTCGATATACCCTAACTGACGAAACTCCGTTAAATTCCGTAATCACATAACTTTCTATGATATTGTCGTTCGTAATAATTTGCTTGATAGCGTTTTCTAAGACATAGAAAACCTATCTGTATGCTTATAATTTTTATAAAATGCTCCGAAAATATCTTAACAATAATTATAATAAATTAATAATAATAATAAATTAACATGAAAAATTCTCTTGGCTGAACAATTTGCCGCGTAAATAAATATAGAATGGCTTCCTACTGACTTATGCCAGTTGCATAAAAACCCCTCGAAAAAAACGTTACAATGTCGTGTGGGACTTGACATCGGAGCGGAAGTTAAATATTTTAATGTCGAACCCCACTCGACATAGGAGTGCAAACGGTGAAGGGATATAATTTTTTTGGGTACTGGACACCATTCAAACGGCTGTAACCAACCAGAGGAAGAAAATTCCCGTATTCGAGTTCCAGCACTGCTATGAAGAATGGAAGAACGGCCTCCAGCGCTGTGTGGCTTCCCAAGGCAGATACTTTGAAGGTGATGGTGTTGATTTGGAAAGTAAGGAAGCTTGTAGTTTTACGTGACCATTAATCATGCGATCATGAGCCATGGGACCTCCTTTTTACGTGGAATCCGAACCACAGGACATGGCATTTCACTTCGAAAATTTCACATGCATTGACCGGGAATCGAACCCGGTCCACCTTGGTGAGAGGCCAACAGATTGACCGCTGCGCCACTATGTCCCAAGGCGTTGAATTGTAATTGTATTGGAATAAAACCAGATAAAAAAAATCAGTCTCATTACTTAATATACACACCTCGTATATCATATTTCCTGGCATATCATCACCAAAGCATGATCATCGCACCCTATTTTTCGAAGACAAAATTGGTTTATAAAATTTTATGGCATAATTATTACATAAAATAGTCGCATTTGTTTGTCAGTCGGCCACAAACTCTGCTGTCAGCTCTGTTGCTAACCTGGTGTGACCTTGTAAGAAGAAAGGAGCCTCTGTCTGTCTCTGTGCCTGCGGGCTATGACTCATGCTATGCGAGTGGCCGGCACGAGTTATGCCAATCTGTGGTCATGCTTCGCACCAGCCCAGTATCAGTCACTTCTATCGAAACATTGTAACAGAGACCAATGTGTATTCTGGGTAAGCATGTGATGTACACAATGAGAAAAAATAAGAATTATAAAGCTAGCTTTAAGTAAAATGTGATACTGTATGTTGAAACACACGGGATGACGAATTATGCAAATAATATTAAATTTAAAAAAAAAACCTTTTTTTTTTTAAATTCAAACTTTTTACTTGCCATAATGGTTGCATCCTGCTTTCCTTCTACAAATACGAGGCACGTCCAGAAAGTAAGTTCCGTTTGGTAATAAAATTAAATTGTGTACAGATACAGAAAAATTATTTATTGCACAAAATTCTACACCTGTTAACCAACTTTTCCACATAACTGCCGAACTTTTGCAGGCATTTGTCATAGCGCGGCACAAGTTTTTGGATACCTTCTTCATAGAAGTTTGCCGCCTGTGTCTTCAACCAGTTGGAAACATCTTGTTTCAGCTCGTCGTCATTGTTGAAGTGTTGACCGCCAAGGAAAGACTTGAGATGTGTGAACAGATGAAAGTCGCTAGGAGCGAGGTCAGGACTGTATGGAGGGTTGTCAAACACGTCCCAGCCAAATCCCTGTAGGAGGTTTTTCGTCACATTTGCAGTGTGTGGTCGTGCGTTGTCGTAAAGAAAAGCAACACCTTTTGACAGCAACCCTCGGCACTTATTCTGTATTGCGCGGCGCAATTTCCTAAGTGTCTCGCAGTAAGCATCTGCGTTGATTGTTTGACCACGCGGTAAGAAATCAATGAGTAAGATGCCTTTCCAGTCCCAGAACACTGTGCACATCATTTTCCGAGGTGTCAAGAGTTGTTTCGGCTTAACCTTTGCTGGGGATGTAGTGTGCCTCCATTCCATTGATTGCCGCTTACTTTCAGGGGTGTCGTAAGAAATCCAAGTTTCATCTCCTGCGACTATCTGTGTCAGAAATTCTTCTCCGCCTTCATTGTAACGGGTCAAAAACTGAAGTGCACTACCCATCCGTTTTGTTTTGTGTTGCTCCGTAAGAATCTTTGGTACCCAACGTCGGCAAAGTTTATGAAAGTTCAGTTTTTCGGTAACAATTTCATGAATTAGTGATCGTGAGATTTGAGGAAATTTCATAGCGAGAGCACTAATTGTAAACCTGCGGTTTTCCCGGATCTTGTCATCAATCGCGTGAACCAGTTCTTCTGTAACCAAAGATGGACGCCCACTTCGTTCTTCATCGTGCACTTCACTACGTCCTTCATTGAACTGTCGGACCCATCTTCTCACCATTGAATCACTCATCGCATTTTGTCCATACACTTCGCAAATTTGCCGATAAATTTCAATTGGTTTCACTTTCCTAGCATTCAGAAAACGAATCACAGAGCTGATTTCACAAGCGGCGGGATTTTCAATCAACACCGACATTGTACGAGTAAACATGCACAACAACGAGTACGTGGCTGGCAGCGCTCTCCAAATGGCGCACGTTTCTTCTCCTTGATACAGAGCGTCTACCGCGCGTATGCGGAACTGCGCTGCAGAGGAACGTACAACTAGTTGAAGACACAGGCGGCACACATCTATGAAGAAGGTATACAAAAACTCGTGCCACGCTACAACAAATGCCTGCAACATTTCGGCAGTTACGTGGAAAAATAGTTTAAGAGGTGTAGAATGTTGTGCAATAAATAATTTTTCTGTATCTCTACACAATTTAATGTTATTACCAAACGGAACTTACTTTCCGGACGTACTTCGTATCAGGCTAAAAATATACGATGATTACACCAGGAAATATGGTACACAGAAACAAGTTCTCTATTATGCACTCCCCATCATATGCATACATTTTGAGACTTAGAAAGCCTTTACCAGTCAAAAATCGAAAGGTTGAGTTGCTCCTAAAATAATAATGTAGCTACGTTCTTGTGTACCTGGATTTAAAGTTTTCGGCACAGTCCTTGGAGCACAAACAGAATGCTACTGAATTTAAGGCAAAAAGCCAACTCAGTATATACAGTACTATACCTTACCTGCAAGGGCATCAGCAAGTGCAGCTTGGTTGCTGAAACTCTGGCTCTTGACCCACTGATCTGCATCACTCTGCCCCACTTGTGGACTCTCCCCCCTTAAGCTGGGAGATTCTGCTCCACTCGGCGAGTCTGTGAAGCTCTCCCTCTTTGAGCGGAGGGAGCCTAATGTCAGTAAGCTGCGGCGTCTTGGTTCTGTTCCCTATAATACAATATGAGAGATGCTATTTTTATTTACTGTACTAATAAATACCTAATAACTTCACAGTTGAAGGGACACATTAAAAAATGAGTGAAAAGAGCATTTTAGAAAATAAAATTACAGTATCAGTCAACATTTTTATAAAGCAACACAGTACTTCCAATCCTAATTATCCAAAGGATTTTTGTGAACTACTTTTTCAAAAACATGTTCATTAATTTTAAGGTTTTGGGACATATTGGTCATCAGTCCCATGCATTTGGGTGTGTGTTGAACTTGTTTTATAAGCTGTATTTATGTGATGATTGAAGTAATGTGTGTAACTGTATTAGGGACAGGGATCAGGTAGGTGTCCCAGGACTTGAATTAATGTACTATCCTGGCATTTGCCTGGAGGATAGTGTGTACAAAACTTCACTTAGGATAGCCGCTGTCTGCATCGGGATTCGAACCTGCGATCTTCAGACTTACTGTGCATAATTTAACAAGCATGGCTATTCCGTGGGACTTTTCAAAAACAGATCTGCTATAATATAATCTTCACTGATAAAAAAGTTCCTTGTATTTGTTTTCTATCTTAAAAGGATGTATTATTCAAATGAACAAAATTAATTGGTAGGTTGTACAGCATACACTATCTTTTGGCTAAGGAGAGCTTTCTTTTTAGGCCTTACCCCTGTCAGAAACAGTTATTCACAAGGGAGAAAGTTAGTTTCAAACTTCCTTTATTAAAAGTTTGACAAAATAACATTAAAACTGTATCTAAAGTTAATAAATTAAATCTACGAATTTAGAAAAAGCATACGTATAAAACCTGATATTATTTTCTTATTTGGAGTTATTTATTTTTCACCTGGTCAATACTAATTTGTATTTTTCTGTTGATACATTGTGTAGGCCTACATGTTTTGGATAATCTATGATTATTCCTAAGTACCTATCAAGTATAATTCAAATGAAAAATATAAACAAACATCTCAAATTACACATACCTATTAAAAACCAGAAGCAGTTCTTTAAAAATACTTAAAAATATCCCATTTTTTGCTTGATATAAACTGCAATCTTTTCATATGTTTTCTTTGAAACATCTTATACTGTATCATGAAATTTATAGTCAACTAGCAAAAGTACCCGTTCTTCGAACGGTCCTCGGCATTAATAGCCAGATGTTATCAATTGAGCTACTGTTGCAATGGTGTATAGGGGCTTGTCATTCCTTCATCAGATTACCACAGCGAATTTAGTTTCCTGGGAATGTAACAGACACTGTTAAATTTAGGGTCTTAAAATGTGGTAGCGGGAAGTGAAGGGCCTGTCAACAGCCCGCAGTGTTATCTGGAATTCCTGTCTATCAAAGAAAAGATTTGTAGTCTGCCTTTTCAATACAAGTTTATAATATGGTTACTACAGGTACATGTTTTGGAGACGCTCCTCCTTCATCAGCCTGTCAATATTAGACATGTGACACTTTACATACTGTACAAAACATAACAATTAACATGAAGAAAAACCTTCTAATAATGCATATTACCAAATAAGAAAAGAATAGAAAGGTTATACTGCATTCTAATTAGAAGAACATAAAAATGTCTATACGGTCTGCATTTTCTATCATGTACTTAAAGTTTTATTCTCTTTCTCACACAGATCGACGTGACCATTTTAATCTCCAGTGTTAATCAATAGGAAAGAGACCGTATTTACGTACACAAAGAAATGATGATGATAATTGTTGTTTTAAGGGGCCTAACATCGAGCTTATCGGCCCCTAATGAAATGAAATGGCATGAAATCAAAGGATGTAGATAAAAACAACTCACTGCCATGGATGAAACGAAAATGGTGTTTATAAAACAGACAGTGAGCCCCAAAAATTATGCCTTATTTGAATAAAAAGAATAAAAGGCGGATGGTAAAAAAGGATAAAACAAATAAGGCATAGTGAACAATAAAATAGATGAACACAATAAAAAACATAAAACAGATTTAACCTGAATTAAAAGTCGTAACTACACATTAAAACTTAAAAAAGTAACCACCCTCCCTCATGAACCAGATGACGAGGTCAGCTGACGGCCCGTCATCACGGAGAATAAGGGAGAGGGTATTAGGCAGTTTAAGAGTCCCTCGCAGATCGGCCAGATCCACACACTCCAAGAGAAGGTGTGCCACGGTTAGGTGGACCCCGCAAGTACACACATGGGGATCTTCTCTCTTTAGCAAGTGGGAGTGCGTGGCAATCCCATGGCCGATCCGGAGTCGACAGAGTACCACAGCTTCCTTCCGGAGAGATGGGAAGGAAGATTTCCACACCTTCGTTGTCTCCTTGATGCCTCTCAGTTTGTTGGGTGGAGGCGTGGCACGCCATGCTTCCTCTCAATGCGACAGGATCGAATGCCGCAACTGAGAGCGCACATCACTAGCAGGCACCTTATACGGTAGCGAGGGCAGTGCGACTGCCTCTCTCGCCGCCTGATCAGCAAGCTCGTTTCCCGCAATACCCATGTGGCTAGAAAGCCACACAAAGGTCACCCCGGTTCCAGCGTTACGCGAACTGACGAGCAGGTCGTGCACACGCTGGACCAACGGGTGCTTCGGGAAACACACATCGATCGCTTGCAGCGCACTCAGAGAGTCAGTACACACAAGAAAGTGCTGGTGATCGTCTGATAACGTGTACCGCAGAGCCTCTAAGATGGCATATAGCTCCGCTGTGTACACGCCATAGGCCTCGGGAAGTGAAAATAGAAACCGACGATCCTCAACCACAAATGCACGGCCTACTTTCTCGTTTACCCTCGAACCGTCCGTGAATAGAAGCCCTGATCCCGGATACCGGCTCACCACGGACTGAAACAGCCTCCGATGGACGGAGGAGTCCGTGTCCGACTTGGGGCCGGTGTGCAGATCCAGGATGATATCAGGGCGAGAGACCATCCACGGAGGGGCCTTGCTAGGTACTCGGACGATACAGGAGACAGAAGGAAATCGGAACTGACGGTATAAGTCATCCAAGCGAATCCCCACCGGGGATTCAGCTTAAGTCTTATAATTCAGTACTAAACCGTAACGGGAGGACGCTGGACTTAGTTTTATCCAACAAAACCAACATAAATGTAACTGAAAACACTGATCCACTCTTACCGCTGGATCGCCACCACCCTGCCCTGGTTGTGGAAATATCTCTAATAATTGTCAACACCAAGTACATATCCAGCCTAATGATACCTTTAATTTCCGGGAAGCCAATTTTGAGCAGCTGTACACTCGGTTGAGGAATGACGCTTGGGGTCAGATATACGAGTGCACTGATGTAAATACTGCAGTAGACCTGTTTTATCAAAATTTTAACGCAGTACTTGTCGAAACCGTTCCTATATGCAAACGACAAACGGGCAGAAAATATCCTGTCTGGTTTTCTAAGGAAAAAAAAAGTAAATTGAAGGAGAAGGAATACCATAGGAAGAGAAAAAATTACTTTGATCATCATAGACTACGTTTTGAATAATTAAGATCAGAAATTAAAAAGGACATTCAATTATCTTATAAGAAATATATCCATAATATTGAACAAAACATTAGCCGGGACTCAAAGAAATTTTGGACGTTTATTAAAAACAAGAAAAAAAATAGGAACACATGCGACACCTTTAAATATAATAATGAAGAATTGGACAGGGGTGATTCCATTGTTGAAGGTTTTGCGACATATTTCAATTCAGTTTATGACTCTCAGTCAGCCCAATACAAAGTCCCAGCCTGCAATTCGAATACTCCCAACATCCTTCACATAAAACTTGTCTCAAAGGAAGAGGTTGGAAATGCATTAAAAAAATTAAAACCTAAGTCGTCGGCTGGTCCTGATAATATTCCACCGTATGTAGTGAAGGGATGTGCTGAAAGTCTCAGGGACCCGTTGTATTTTATATTTAACTTAGCCATACAAACTTCTATGTTCCCTGACGCCTGGAAAATCACTCGCGTCTGCCCTATACTAAAATTGGGAGATCCATCACTAATTAATAACTACCGTCCTATATCTATTTTATCTGCAGTAGCCAAGGTATTTGAATTCATATTGCACGGAAGAATATCAGTATTTCTCAGACCGCTCGTAACAGATAACCAACATGGTTTCCTATCCAGGAAATCTACGGTGACGAATGCAATTAATTTTACTCAAATTATATCTAAAGAGTTAGATAAAGGAGGACAAATAGATGTCATATTTACAGATTTTGAGAAAGCGTTCGACACAATAAATCATGATATCCTTCTTAACAAATTGTGTATTTTGGGATTCTCCCACCCATTACTCAAATTATTCAGCTCCTATCTCAGAGATAGGAAACAATTTGTTTTGTTCCAGAAAATTGTCTCAAAGGAATACATAGTTCATTCCGGAATACCCCAAGGCTCGAACCTTGGACCTCTGATTTTTCTAGCAATGATAAACGATTTGCCACGTTGTATAGTACACTCAAATAGTCTTTTATATGCAGATGACTTCAAAATTTTTAAACCAATTTCTTCCGCTAATGACTGCACTCTACTACAAAATGACCTAAATAATATACACAAATGGAGTATAGAAAACAAATTATACTTAAATGTACCGAAGTGTGTTGTTATGACCTTTACACGTAAGAAGAACCCAATCACATTTGTTTATGGAATTGGACCTCAGTCATTGCAAACAGTAAGCGAGAAGAAAGATCTAGGAATCTTGTTTGACCGAGAGCTTGCTTTCACTTGTCATGTGCAAAAGACAGTCGGGGATGCTTACCGCATGTTAGGGTTTATAATAAGAAACACTAAGCCATTCATTAGGACCAGTACCTGCATAAACCTTTATATTGTCATGGTGAGATCCAAGATCGAGTACGCCAGCCAAGTATGGAGTCCCTGGCAGAAAACATGCATTAAATCCATTGAGCAAGTTCAAAAGAAATTCCTCAGATATTTACACCTCAAAATAACGGGCAATTACCCACACATGGTACCCTACGATGAACTTTTGTTGAATTTCGGCATGACTAGTTTGGAGTCTCGAAGGCAAGTGAATGATATGAAATTCCTTTATAAAGTTATTAACAGTCAAATTGATAACTCATTTTTCCTATCGCTCCTAAATTTCAACATCCCTCGCTTTACTACAAGATCAACTATAACATTCAAAAATGATATAACCAATACTACTTCACATAATAATTCACCTGTATGGAGGCTTTGCAGTATTTACAACGATGCGGTTCGTGTAAACTGGAAACTAGATTTCTGTCTCTCAATTAGACCGTTCTTGGAAATTATAACCCAGTCACTCTAATTCATACTAGAAATAAAATTATCACACAAAACAGAATCAACAATGTATATATGTGGATAGGCCTGTACCCAAGTTATCAATGTTACCTTTTAGTTTACGATGTAATCATTTCAAAACCTGCTTTTTATATATTTAACATTAGGTAAAATTTAGATTTAGTTTTTATATTACCTTTAGATTAAGCTTTTTACTACTATGCATTTCATTCTGTGTTAACTTCCTGGTTTTAATAATTACATTTAGATATTAATACTTAATGTAGAAATATCAGAAAGTGTATTTTACTGTGTAGGTGCACTGTTATTGGGGCGCACACTGAGCCCTGTTGTGTACCGTCAAGAAATAAATAAATAAATAAATAAATAAATAAATAAATCATGCAGCCGGCGATTCGGATTGGAAAACAAACAGGGATAGCTTGGATGAAGTGGCATCTGTCGAATAGTTGCGGCATAGGTCAGCAGTACTTGTTGGCGCCACAGCCTCGGCGAGCAATCTGACGACTGGGCTCGTCCGAAAGGCACCCGTCGCCAGCCTCACACCGCCGTGGTGGACACTGTCCAGTTTAACAAGCACTGACTTATGGGCCGAACCATATGCTACACTGCCATAATCTAATCTAGGTAAAATCAGTGCCTTATAAAAACGTAGGAGCACCGCGAGGTCCGCCCCCCATGATGTGCCGCTAAGAAACCGCAACATGTTGAGTTTCTTAGCACAGGCAGTTTTCAAACACCGCACGTGTGGCTCCCACGTCAATTTCTGATCGAAAAGGAGCCCAAGGAACCGGTACGCAGCAACAACAGGCAAAGCTACATTGCCCAGATAAAGCTCAGGATAAGGATGGAGAGTGCGCTTTCGGCAGAAATGGACAACCGAGGACTTAGCGGTTGAGAATCGAAAGCCATGCTCTAGTGTCCAGCGTTCCACTCTCCGAATAGCTTGTTGTAGCTGTCGTTCAGCGACCGCCATATTTTGCGCACTATAATGTAGAGCGGTCATCTACATATAGCGACGGTACCACTGCTGGACCAGCAGCAGCGACTATACCGTTTATGGTAATCGCAAATAATGTTACGCACCTGCCGCTGGGTGTTACGAGTAAAGCCTGATGTGAGAATGAAAGCACGACTGGTAGCACGTGGCTTTGAGCAGGAAGAAAGAGTTGACTATTCAGAAACCTTTAGTCCAGTAGCAAACCATGCTTCAATTCTACTGATTCTCAATCATGACGCTACTGAGAAGATGAAACTTGTTCCCTTTGATGTGAAGACAGCCTTCTTGCACGGAGACTTGGAGGAGAACTTGTAAATGTATCAACCTGAAGGATTTGAAGATGGTACTGGCAGAGTCTGCAAACTAATGAAAAGCATATATGGACTAAAGCAAGCACCAAGAAAGTGGAATGAGAAAATGTCAGATTTTCTTGAGAAGAAACTTGGACTAGTGAACACCGATGATGACCCCTGCATCTACTATAACGAGAAGAGAATCTGATGATGGCTCTTTTCGTCGACGACGGTCTCATCGCTGTAGATAATGAAGAAGAAATCTTTGAAGTCTTGGACGTCATAAATCGGGAATTTGAAATCACTTACCAACAATCAGTTCAGAAGCAATTCACGTACCGAGGCATGGAAGTCAGAATAAAGAAGGAATTTTTGTGAACCAGCCTGGATACACCAGAAAGATCATCAACCGTTTTCGGTTCGACACTTGCAACCCAAGTTTAACACGCATGGAGAAAGGAATGGTGACAAACGAAGAAGATCGAATCAACGACAGACCAGCTCCATCTACAACTCCATATCGAGAAGCAGTGGGAAGTCTACTCTACCTGGCTACAATATCCCGACTGGATATCTGCTACGCAGTGAACTACTTGAGCCGCTTCAATGGCAAAGCCATGCAGAGCCACTGGAAAACGGTGAAGAAGGTATTTCAGTATTTGAAGGGAACTCCAGACTATGGAATTTTCTTCAATGGAGACAACAAACTTGTGGCATATACAGATTCGGACTGTGACTGTTCCGGTCACAATGTTCCCAAACCCTTATTTGGTTGACTGCAAGAGAAGTCAGGTTAGGGTAATTTGTTCATACCATTTCTTTTCTTGTTCATCATCATCATTTAGGTTGTAGAATTTCATTTTATTTAGTGTATATATATCTTGTGTATCTCGGGGACTCAGTCAGGAATATTTCATTTAATTTGTATGGGAGATGTCAGTATACAAGACAGCGGATTGTGTAGGTAAGCTACAAGATGTTGCAACAGCAGGAAACTCTAGGCCAAATTTAGATTGGGCCGAGAATAACTTCCCTTGTCTTGAAGAAAGCTTTGTGTAAATTGTGTAAGGTTCTGACGTCAGAGAAGAGTTTCGCGCCACGAGTTGTAAGAAATATACATGGGTTCGAGATTATTGGTGTATTTTGTATGGGTTGGAGGGTATCATGACCCTGGCGGAGAAAGACGAAAACATGTGTTTACAAGATGAGAGGTGGGATTTTCGTGTATAGCGGGGCTTCACTTCTATTGTAGCGTCTGATTGGAAAGGTCGCGTTCTCGTAATTTGGCGTAGGCCTATTTGGAGAAACAGTTTTGTTGAAAGCATGGCTTGTGAATGTACTCGAAACGGCTACATATCACAACGATGTTATCTCTGTTAGCACAATTCAAGTTGGGTACGGAAGCACATTCATTTCTCTCGCAGAGATGTGGCTATGTAAACCAGTAAACATCTCTAACCTCAAACCACGTGTGGAAAATCTTAGAAATGCTGGGGAGAACTGATCTATCGAGCATGTCTCGTAGATTATCTGCTAGATCGTCGATGAGTGAGTAACAAACATCTTTATATTCCAACATTCATTTTGGGTCACATGTTTTCGTCATTGCCGAGGAGAGAAGATAGTAAACCATAGTCTGTTCGACGAGAGTCCCCGCCATATGTTTAAAGTTGATATTAATACACATATTTTGAAGGTTATAATTAGTTTTCTTTATAGGGAATTACACCTAATAGTTGAACGCCCAAATGATACCAGTTAGGTTGACCAAATGTGTGTCCAACACTCCACGACCCTGCCATTTCAATTGTGTGGTATATGATGAAGTACTTCCGATCAAAAATAGGAGGATGATTTTGGGAAGTTTTAAATCAGTCGCCCAAGAAGGGCTGGTAAAAAGTTACAACATGGCGCCCAACGTGGGGCAAGAGTAGGGAAACCTAGCAGGTATCATTAGGGCATATATGCACACAGCCGATAGACACCTTAGGAGTATTAGGGTTCACGGTAATTTGTTTTGTTTTAAGGGGTATGTCCACATCAGACAATTTAGAATTAAGGTCAAGGGTTGTGTGTAAATCAAACAGTAAAATGTCAGGTAATCAGGAAACTGGGGGAAGTGGCAGTGAGGAAGATGTGGAAAAGACAGTGGGAACATATGTTACCATTGTTACTACTGAGTCGCAGCTGATCGCTGAAGGTAGTAACTTAAATGTAAATGGGGGGGTTATGAACGATAGTTTGATCCAAATGCTACTGAGTGAAATAAAAGAGATTAAGAAGCAAGGAGAATCTATGAGTAAGGAAATTAAGGAGCAGGTAGGCTCTGTAAATGAGAAGGTAGAGTCAGTGACCAAGGAGATAGAGTCTTGGAAGGAATCTGTAAGTAAGGAAGTAACATATTTAGGAGTATTTGTCAGTAAGGAGTTAGAATCTCTGGTAGAGTCTGTGAGTGAGACGTGTAAGTCCAGTAGGGAAGAGTTGGACAAGCTGGGAGAGTCCGTGAGTGAGACGTTTGAGCCTAGTGTGGATAAGTGGAGCAAGCAGGTAGAGTCTAGTACAGAGAAGTTAGAGTCCGGTATAGAGGCAGTGAACAAGCAGGAAAGAGAAGTGAAAGATCCTGTAAGTAAGGAGGTAAGAGAAGTTAGGCAGCAAGGAGAGGCTATTAGAAAGGAGGTAGGCAGGCAGGTAGAATCTGTGAAGTTGTGTGTGGACGAAGCAGCAGAGAAGCAGCAGTTGAAAGGGACGGTAGGTGATAGTAGCGTAGACGAGAGTGAACAGCAGTTGAAAGGGACGGTAGGTGATAGTAGCGTAGACGAGAGTGAACAGCAGTTGAAAGGGACGGTAGGTGATAGTAGCGTAGACGAGAGAGAACAGCAGTTGAAAGGGACGGTAGGTGATAGTAGCCTAGACGAGAGTGAACAGCAGTTGAAAGGGAAGGTAGGTGATAGTAGCGTAGACGAGAGTGAACAGCAGTTGAAAGGGACGGTAGGTGATAGTAGCGTAGACGAGAGTGAACAGCAGTTGAAAGGGATAGTAGGTGATAGTAACTTAGAGGAGAGTGAACGGCAGTGGGAGGAGACGTTAATTGAGAGTGAACAACATTTGGAGGTGATGTTAGGTGAAAGTCAGCAGGGAGATTCTAGTAGACAGAATAAACGGGAGGTGGAAATAAGGAATTATAGAAGTAGAAAGAAACAGGATAAGGATAATATCAGCACAGGAAAACTATCAGAGGGGTGGGGGGGGCGTCAGGAAAGTGGCAACGAAAGAGTACAGGTGAACCAGAGGAGAAAGAAATAGGCATTATGCTGAATCAGGATATCAGTCGACCTTCATCGAGTGTATCATTTTGGCAGGTAAGTTTGAGGGAGATGAGTAGGAAGTTGGCAGCTTACAGTTTTTGGAGGGTTAAATTCAGTTTTTTTTTTTGGATAGGCGATCAGGTGTGTTTCAGAGTTCTTATCTATCTTCAGTTTAGGGGTTGGTTTAGTTTTTTTTTCATCTATTTCAGGGGCCTTTTAAGGTGGTTAAACGTATTGGTGAGTGTGCCTATAGTTTAACGGACCAGGATGGTAAGTCTGTCAGTACACATAATATTAGGAATCTCCGTAGATATCACTCTGTAAAATAATATGGCATGGACTCTTAGAGAATCAGTCAACATAACGTGATGGCATGACAAAACTCAAGAGATGTGACGAAGAATGCTAACCAGCAAAGTGGCATCGAGTGTTAGATGGATAGATGGTATGATAAGGCCTGTGCAGGCAAATACCATGGCTTGTGAAGCGATAGGGTCTCATGATGAGACGAAGAAAATGAAGTGGTAGACCTAAGACACTTGAGAGAAATCAGTGAGGCTAGGAAATGGACACAATAAGACATTCGAGAGAGTGAGAATGTGTGAAAATTTGACAAGTGTGTATGTATATATGTCTTCCAGGGTTTATTTATGTAATAGTGTAATTCTTTGTGTTTTCAGTGCGTTGCTTGTTTGAGTGTTTGTGATCCACACTTGTTTCACCCGTGTGAATCACATGGGGGCGTATTGTGACTGTTCCGGTCACAATGTTCCCAAACCCTTATTTGGTTGACTGCAAGAGAAGTCAGGTTAGGGTAATTTGTTCATACCATTTCTTTTCTTGTTCATCATCATCATTTAGGTTGTAGAATTTCATTTTATTTAGTGTATATATATCTTGTGTATCTCGGGGACTCAGTCAGGAATATTTCATTTAATTTGTATGGGAGATGTCAGTATACAAGACAGCGGATTGTGTAGGTAAGCTACAAGATGTTGCAACAGCAGGAAACTCTAGGCCAAATTTAGATTGGGCCGAGAATAACTTCCCTTGTCTTGAAGAAAGCTTTGTGTAAATTGTGTAAGGTTCTGACGTCAGAGAAGAGTTTCGCGCCACGAGTTGTAAGAAATATACATGGGTTCGAGATTATTGGTGTATTTTGTATGGGTTGGAGGGTATCATGACCCTGGCGGAGAAAGACGAAAACATGTGTTTACAAGATGAGAGGTGGGATTTTCGTGTATAGCGGGGCTTCACTTCTATTGTAGCGTCTGATTGGAAAGGTCGCGTTCTCGTAATTTGGCATAGGCCTATTTGGAGAAACAGTTTTGTTGAAAGCATGGCTTGTGAATGTACTCGAAACGGCTACATATCACAACGATGTTATCTCTGTTAGCACAATTCAAGTTGGGTACGGAAGCACATTCATTTCTCTCGCAGAGATGTGGCTATGTAAACCAGTAAACATCTCTAACCTCAAACCACGTGTGGAAAATCTTAGAAATGCTGGGGAGAACTGATCTATCGAGCATGTCTCGTAGATTATCTGCTAGATCGTCGATGAGTGAGTAACAAACATCTTTATATTCCAACATTCATTTTGGGTCACATGTTTTCGTCATTGCCGAGGAGAGAAGATAGTAAACCATAGTCTGTTCGACGAGAGTCCCCGCCATATGTTTAAAGTTGATATTAATACACATATTTTGAAGGTTATAATTAGTTTTCTTTATAGGGAATTACACCTAATAGTTGAACGCCCAAATGATACCAGTTAGGTTGACCAAATGTGTGTCCAACACTCCACGACCCTGCCATTTCAATTGTGTGGTATATGATGAAGTACTTCCGATCAAAAATAGGAGGATGATTTTGGGAAGTTTTAAATCAGTCGCCCAAGAAGGGCTGGTAAAAAGTTACAGGACTATGGTGGGGACACCGTAACAGGACGCTCAACAAGTGGTGTTCTACCGTAAGAAGGAGGATCCATCATTTGGTACACACAGAAGGAGCGACTTGTTGCTACGTCAACAGCAGAAGCAGAATACCGAGCAGCTGTCTCATCGATAGATGACATCAGCTGGATCAAGAGAATTGGACTGGAACTCGAAATTTTGAAGTCTGACAAACCAGTCACGCTGTTTGTTAACAACCAGTCACAATTCACATGCTGCACAATGCACACAAGGGGAAGACTACAAATGAAAGAAACACATAGAGATTCCACGCTAATTCATCCAGGAACACATGGGCAAAACTGTTGCTCTCAAACATGTCTAGAGCTCCAAGCAACTTGCTGATATCCTGACCAAACCCCTCAATATAAAATTGTTTGAATCGCTCCGTTGTAAAATAATTAAGGAGGAGTGTTGAAATTTAATTATGTTGACCGACTGAAAAGCACCAAACTTTTGTTTACTTAGGCAACACTGAACAAATGGCTTCAAACCCCACAATGACTATAACCTCTACTGTAAATTTAAGTTGGCAACAATGTGATCAAAAATGTATTTTACTTTTATAAGTTGGCAATTGTTTTAAACCAGAAACCGATGTACAGCTAATGGCGAAATGTATGTGTAAGATATTGTCTGTGAAATCTGAAGCAATCAGCCATCAAAATTGTATCTATATCGAATGTAGGGAAGTTTTTGATAACTCATAAACATGCGTTATGATGTCGAGTCAAAAGGTATGATAGTGTCGACTTATCTAATATGTATTTTTTAACTTGTATTTGAATGAGGTTATATATTGTATGGAAGCACACCTTAAGTTTACAAAATGTCCATAATAACAGTTAATAGGTGATGTTTGTAACTGAGAGTGTAAACCATTATTGTATTATTTCTTCGTTTGCCAGGCACCTTTTGATGATACTTGCTGTTTAATTTGATAAATAAAAGGACGTCATACATATTGAAAACAACTTGATCATTCATCCCTGCTCAGAGCCTCAGAATAACAACAAAAAGGCAGACTATAAATCTTTTCTTTGATTAATTACGTCAATACAGACCATTATGAATAACACTGTGATTACTGTCTATTCCAATACTGCTAACATAGGGGCATTACCTAAACCAGTGTGGTGTAAGGTGTTGCGATTGAGTGAGTGACAGACCAATGTATTTGGTTCTGTTACTACGCACGGGCTGGGAACCCCCCCCCCTCTCTCACATCACTCCTCGTCGTCCGCGATCCGCATTTCTCTCAGATTCACAGAGCTTGGCCTCGAGCAGTACTTGGCCTAAGAGTGGAGTCTTTCACTCATCTTATTGTTCTTCCCATGTATCCTTCATACAAGTATTTTGTCAGGCATCAGCTTGTGCTGTCTGTCAGTGTCTACTGTCTACACATTATGTACTGTAAGTACAAGTCTCGCATGAAAAAAAGAAATGTTCCTAATCAAGTTAGAGTGAAAGATGGTGAAATATCTTTCCTATCTCGCAGCTCCCTTGTGCGTGTGACTCACTCGTCTGTCACCGAGTCCCGTTATGAAGTATGAACGAATGATGGTAGTGAGAGCTGTGATGAGGGCTTGTTTTACTAATGAAATTAGTTTTCTGGGAATATCTCAGAAACTGTTGATTTTAGGTCCTTAGAAAGGAGGTTTTCGGGGTCCACATGGAACCGGAGTTTTGTTTCTCACACCGAGGGGCTGAAAATAAGCTTTGTCTCATCCTTTTATGTCTATTTCAGCATGTATTTTAAGGGGGTAACTCCTCTTTTATGAGAGGTATGGAGAAGAGTTACATCAATCATTAGTGTTGTGCCTCTGATGGGTAACTGTACGAAATTTTACGTTGATCCACCCAGCCGTTGTCGAGTTAAAAGCGTACAAAGTTGTACACAGACAGACATACATACATACAGACAAAAAATTGTTTTTGCCCGCAACGGTCATAAAACAGTCTGAAACGCGTTAATAATGCAAGTTTTCATGGAAATTCAGAAAAAACAGAGAAACTTTCATTTATATACATATATAGAGAGAGAGAGAGAGAGAGAGAGAAAGAGAGATTATAATCAGGCGATGGGTGCAATAACAACTTAAGTCTGAAAACACTGTTTTGATAAAATCACTCCTAAAGTTTTGAAACACTGTAAATGTCTGAGTTTTTCATTTAAGGATACGTTGATTTATACACACCATTTAAAGATAGTCCTTAACAATATATCAATGTCACTGTGAATTTAAACTTTACCAGTTCTTAAATATTTTAATTTAAATATGGATTGACTTAAGTCGTTATTGCAGAGACTGACAATCAGCATCTTAAATTACCATTTATGGATAGTAGATTCGTTCAAATTAATTTAATTCGAAAAAAATAGCTACCGTGTACTGCACAATATGTATATTTTTATAATATATATATATATACACAGTATATATAAAATTAACCCAAAAACGTAATTTTGAAACTATTATTTTAATAAGGCACTTTTGAAAGTATCACTGCAATTATTTTACCTAAAAAAAAGAAATAAAAAGGTGTCCAAACACAGCCATTTTTTATAATCCTGTGTAATTAGTACATTTAAATGCAAACGGATACGCAGATAAGGCTTAGAATGGTTACATTCATGCATGAACTCTGGTTCTGTTTACCCAATTTCAATCAGAAAATAATGATTAAATGAATAGATATACACCAGCATTGCCTTGATAGGATAGACTAAGTGAAGTAAAACTGTATTTAAATAATAATAATAACAATAATAAAACCTTGGCAGTATCCTTGTCAGTGTGAAAGATCACTGGCCTAAATCAACAGTCTTTCAACTGTTAAAAGCATGGAGGAAAGTTCAGCAAATGCTATTACCCCAGGTGGTAACCAATCCACCATCGCTTCGAGTGACGCATGCAAGCCTTCGGAATCTGGGGAGCTTGCACCGAAATGCTTGGAGGTATCGGAGACTCCACGAAAGATCAATCATAGAGTCAAGAATTTCTTTGCTACCTTTAACACAAATTCTCTGCGGAAGGTTGGAAAATTAAAACAACTCACGGATGCTCTAACTGAACATCAGATCCAAATTGCGGCAGTTCAGGAAACACGATTTACTGATGAGCATGCCTTTGAATCAGAAGGCTACAGAATCTTCAAGGGTAAGCCAGGTAAACGTGTTATAGAAACGGTTCCCCAACTTGGTACTGGATTTGTAGTCAACAAGAAGATTCTAGACTCCATCACAAATTTCACTTCTGTAAGCAGTCGAGTCTCGACCCTTTCCTTTCGAAGTACAAATAAAATGTATACTATTGTGAACGTTCATGCACCGATCACGTAGCGAACAAGAAAGACCCGGAAGGAACTGATCGATTCTGGGAAGAACTTGAAGACATTTTATCGAAGATTCCAGACAAACATAATATCATTTTACTTGGGGATTTCAATGCCCAGGTAGGCAAAGAAAGAAAATTTCGAAACATTGTTGGAAATTACTCCGCTCATCACAGAACGAATCGTAATGGAGAACGGCTAATAGAGCTATGTAGGGCCTTCAACCTGGTAATGAAATCCACTGCTTTCAAACATCTGCCCAGGAAACAAAAGACCTGGAAATCCCCAAATCCCAGTCTTGGTGAATTCCAGATTGATCACGTCGCAATTGCACGGAAAGCTCAAAGAGAAATTCAAAATGTGAAAGTTCTACGAAATGCAAAACTGGACTCGGATCATTATCTATCTAAAATTAAAATCAAACTCCTCCCAAGAAACACACGGAGGTTCCGAGCCAAAAAGACTATGATGTTGAAAAACTGGCGTCCGGTAATGAGTTTACACGAAAACTACAAACTGTGGATGCAGAGAACTGGGAACAACTGCGAGAGGCGCTGGTTGAGACAGCAAAAGAGACCCGTCCTACTAACTAAAACGAGGAAGCATGCATGGTGGAACAGTGAATGTGACGCACTAATAAGGAAGAGACAGCATGCCTGGCAGAAATGGAATTCGCAACAAAATCAAGTCAACTGGACAGACTTCTTGAATGAGAGAACGAGTGCAGCAAAAACCATCCGCAATGCTAAACGTGCCTTTCATAAAAACCAGATGGATCAAATCGAACATGATTTCCAGAAGAATAATATGCGCAACTTCTATAGAACATTTAAAAGCAACTTGAAGAAATATAGCCCTCCATGTCTTCAGTTCAGGGATTGCAATGGAAAACTAGTTTATAGCGACAAAGATAATTGTCAGGTGCTTGCAAAATATTTTGAGTCCCTTCTTAACTGTGAGACTCCAAGTTCCATATTCACATTTAATGACCATGCGCAAGTCCACCCAGATTCCTCTTCACCCACGAAAGAGGAAGTCAAACAGATTATCCGATCTCTAAAGAACCATAAAGCTCCAGGTGAAGACTCGATAATCACTGAACTGTGGAAGTTTGCTAGTGACAATACAGTGGATAAATTAACGGACATCATACATGAAATTTGGGATACCGAAAGACTTCCAACTGATTGGACTTCTGCTTTAATCCACCCCCTTCATAAGAAAGGCGATAAAGCAGATGTTAACAACTATCGAGGCATCTCCCTCCTACTGATAACTTACAAAATCCTCTCAAAAGCTCTTCAAACTAGGGCTGAAGAACAGCTAGATACAGAACTGGGTGATTATCAAGGAGGTTTTAGGAAGGGACGGTCATGTGTGGAGCAAATCATGAATCTCAAATCTATCCTTTCATATCTGAAACTAAGGAGCAAGAAATTTGTAGTAACTTTCATTGATTTTAAGAAAGCTTATGACTACATTGATCAGACTACCCTACTTAAGATTCTAAAGGAGTTCGGCCTAGACAACAAAACCAGAGCGATCATCCAACAGACTCTCACCAACACCACTTCAAAAGTTAAGTTCAGAGGCGAGATTTCCAATGCCTTCGAGATAAGGACAGGAGTTCGACAGGGAGATGGTCTCTCGCCTCTACTATTCAACTGCGTTCTTGAGAAGGTTATCTGTGAGTGGCGCAAAACAATGAGTGATGAAGGAGTCGAAAATGGAATCAGACTTGGTCACAAGAATAAGAACCTATCAATTGACTGTCTAGCCTTTGCAGATGACCTTGCGGTTTTTGCAGATTCGTTGGATACGGCCAGGAAACAGATCAACCAGCTTCAAACACAAGCTGCAAAGGCGGGCCTCCTGATCTCTTCGAGAAAACAGAATTTATTACTAACATCAAAACGGCTCCAAAACATATTGAAGTGAATCATGGGAAAATCAAGCGGGTTGTGAAATTTAAGTATCTTGGGGAATGGATAGACCCTACAATGTCCGAAAACGAGGCTTTTGTGTCACGCTTGAATAAAATTGAAATGGCTTACCATCTAACTAAGAATCTGTACAACAAAAGATCTATATCCCTGAATGCAAAACTGAAGCACTACTGCACGCTCATCCGGCCAGAAGCTTTGTATGCAGCGGAATGTCTCTCCATGAATAGAAAAGGCATAATGGAAAAACTGGAGACCAAGGAAAGGAAGATATTGAGGAAAATCCTGGGTCCAGTCAAAGAACACGGCGAGTTCCGAAGACCCCACAACCACGAGTTGTACACTCACATAGAGAAAATAACGGACGTGATGAGGAAAAGGAGGATTTCTTTTTATGGACATATAACCCGAATGAAATCAACACGGTTATCCAACAGAATTTTTGCTTTTCTCCGTGAGAAAAAGACAAAGGGGGCCTGGTTCAATGAAGTAGAGAAAGATCTGTTGGAGACTGGGATTACACGTGAAGATATCCAAGAGCGTGGCCCACTTAGGGAGAAACTTCAGAAACATCGGAGTTTTCAACTTAAGCCGAAGCTAAAAACCGGGAAGGCGTGGACGACAGAGAGAAAGGTGCAACATCGATTGCGAATGAAGGAGTACTGGGCTAACATTAAAATGCAGCAAAAACAGTTGACATGACGTGGTCCTTAGTTGGCCGTAACGAAGGAAGAAGAATAACAATAATAAAACAACAGGAGTTTATGGACATTCAATGGTTTCCTCAGCCTCACTGATTTCACTTTGCAGTTCACTTTCTTCCACAACAGTCTCTTTCTCTAATATGTGCTTAAGTGCATCTGCATTCTCTGGTGATTTTCTTTGGGAAAAAATGAGTGGCAGTTTCTCTTGCAACAATTTTCAGTGTAACTAAATACTTTCTGGGAAACCTTCTTGCCACTAGAACTCACATAGCTATCACCACGATTCCTCTTGGCTTTGTTCTGCACGCGTTTCCATGAGTCTCGCTAAAGTAATCTCTTCTTTCCTTTTTCTGCATTTCCAAATCCGATCCTTTATTTAACTTCTCATGTTTACTATCATCTGACTGATCACACATCTTTACAGATTAACAATAACAAAACCACAGGCAACAGTCACAAGACAACACTCACTGATTCCCGCACGTGTGCGATACCGGCGCTCGAAGCGCCTAATACGGCCAAGCTGTTCGCCGGAAGAACGAAATGCTACACAGCTGTATATAATGCAAGCTCCTGCCATCTAGAGTTGACATAACAAAATAATATTTGGAGGATAGATGAAGAACACATTGGGGATTACAAAACTGCATTCGCCGGAAAAACGACTTAAGTCGACTTAAGTGGTTATTGCACCCAGCGCCTCAATTTTGTTTGTTAGATCAATTATGTTTAATTAAATAACTTTGTAAGATCAATATCATTTTAATATAAGTGGTTTTTAAGAAGACAAATGCACACAAAAACATATCCAGATATCCAAAACTTTTGGATGATCTCTCATTGCCAAGGTGTGGGTGGACAGGAATACAATACATTCTTTTTGTGTTGTTCTCAGCGACGCTCTTGCCCCTCTTTCGTATAAAACTCCAGGTAACTTTTCTTTACAAGTACCCACATTTGTCTATTTCTGCTTTAGTTTTCCAATAATACAGGTGTGATGTACAGGGTGAGCCAATAAACACCTGACTGGCTACCCCATGCGTGCAGTGGAAAAACACGAGCTGCTGGTTCAGAGTTTATTGGCTCTCCCTGTACTACTGGAGGCCATTGTATTGATGTATTCATCACATCATATCATCCCTGGTTGGTTCCTTAGTTTAGGGGCTGCGACAATGCAGTCATGTAGCCCCGTGTACTTTGTGTGTGTGTGTGTGTAGAATCTGTCTGATAACCGTGTCTATGACATGGGACCACCGGCTTTGCTTCCCCTCCGAAGGAAGGCATACTGATGTCTGTATTAGTGTGTGTTATCTGTTTTTAATTCAAGGACTGCAGACATTGGATTTCAAGTAGTTCTTACTTTTGCTGCCAAACGCCACCATCAACGACTACTAGTTCTGAACTTGGCTATTAGACACCACCGCAGTCGGCTCCTAGCGACGAACGTAGGAACCTTAAGAGCGTTGTTTAACCTATAAGTTAATTTAGCTTCACACAAGTGTAATTAGTGAAAGGTTCTTTAACATGCCATAAATTTATGGCATGAGACCGCCGGCTTTGCTCCCCCTCCGAAGGAAGGCATACTGAGAGATTTTTAACGCTCTTAAAAAATTCGACGACTTCGGCCGGGTTTGAACCCGCAATCTTGGACATAGAAGCTCAGTATGCTACCAACTACGCCACCGAAGCCGCCTTCATGTCATCCTAATTTCTAATTAATATCCATGATTTGTAAAGTGTTATTCAGCTGATAAATAGTGTTGGCAGTAAAGAAAAGAATAGCACATTTCTTTTGTCTATTTCCTCCGGGAATGTTCAATGATTTATTGACTGATGCTGAACTGTTTCTGTGGATTCTACAGCTCTGCCAAGAAATATAATTCTGATTTGCAGTATTGGAACAGTATCACTGACATGCAAAATCACCCAAATTTGTTCTGCTCTTTAGTGAAGTTTGCTTCCATAAAAGATCTGATCTTTTGTTCTATAATCCTCTCATGAAGTTACTCAATAGTGATGCTGATGTGAATATCCTTTTAAGACATATGATCGTTTCATCCTGTACTATGGAAGATTACAACATTAAATGATGGTAAATAAATTGGCTAATGAGAGTTCGTAATGATATCATAATGAATTTACCATCATCTACTCAGATAGCAGAGGGTGAAATATCGTCTAACCAATTACAGTAATACGGTATATACATGGCAAGAATTCCCAGTGATAAACTTCAATAATAGGGGAAGATGACCTTTCTGTTCCACCCCTTAAAACAACAATAATCATCATCATCTTGGCTTTGAAAAATTTGGGGGGAAACCACATCAGAATGGCAGCTGTCATTACTGTGGTTTGAACTTATGATCTCTGAACATGAAGGTTCCCGGTCGAGACATGGAGTGTGACTTATCACACTTCAACTACAAATTAATTAATGACAATTTTCCCACTTTAGAATACTACTTTTTGGGAAAATTTGCCATTTTTTGGTCCGTATTGACAATTGTAAATTATGTTTATTCAAATTTTACAGATTCCACCAATCAATACATTAAAGTTGCGTTATAAAACGCTAGGTGCGGTACATGTTTCGAACCTTCAGTCTCGGTCCTTCATCAGCCGACATTATATCTTGTCAACAGCATTACATTAAAGACACTGAGCATTAACATGATAATATGCATACACACTAAAATATTCACAAGCACACATTAAAAATCCTTAATCAAATACCGTACATTAACATGTTTTTTTTTAAGTAAAAAAAAAAAAACACTGCAAAAACAATTGACTCCTTCACATGTCACTGCATTCTTAAGTGACGCTACTGCACATCTTGTCCTGTCCATTGGATGTTTCCTATTTTCTTCCCAAAGTAAGCGGTGACGTCTTACATGTTGCTAAGATGATTATGTTGCCATGTATAGGGAGCGAAAAATGGATAAACTAGTCCCAACTGAGCGGCCTAAAAATAACGGAAAAAACTTGAAATTAATTAGTGTAGTTTAATAATATCAAAACCTATTAAAATTTTAATATTTACTTGCTCAATTTTTTTTTTTTTTTTCTATTTATGGGTTCATACAGACAGCAAAAATAGTCCTCTGTTGAGCAAGGAATAAATAATTATATTTTGCATTAAATGGGGAGAAAATGAGAGAATGCGCCGCAAATGTGATAGCCAAATATAGCCACTACATGATAGTGAAAGTGACAACTCCTACCTCGTGTGCGAACAGTACACATGCCGGCTTGAGCCAACTGCAGCAACTGAGGTGCTTGTTCAAAGCGAGGCAAGCTCGTGTGAGGAAAGTGGGGGCTGGCGTGACAAACGGAGGGGAGGGGAGGGGGAGGTGATGAATGAGAAAAGGAATCCGGGAGGGGGTTTGTGAACATGATATATTCTCTATGGGGGTTTTTTACGTTTGCTGTTAGTGACGTAATTCGTTAATGTTTCATACAAAATATTGGTGTCAAAATTGATTTCATTTAGGACTGAGACTGAATGTTCGAAACATGTACCGCACCTAGCGTTTTATAACGCAACCTCAATGTATAGATTGACGGAATCTGTAAAATTTGAATAAACATAACTACTTACTTTGTCGAGAATCTATGAGCATGAGAACATAGATTCACGACAAAGTAATCTATGAGCATGAGAACATGGATTCTCGACAAAGTAAGTAGTATTGTAGAGTGGAAAAATTGTCATTAATTAATACTTCAATATGGAAAAAAGAATGATAATATTAAAAGATATGCAACTACAAGGATGAGTGGGGTAAATATTCTATATTAAATGTATACAGATATTTTATTCACAGTCTCTTAGAACACTAATACCTCAAGATTACATATGCCCTTTGATGAGACATGATGAGTCAGATACTGAACGTAATAAAGAAACACATGGGCTATAGCCTATAGTATTTATGAGGTGAAAGAGTTTGATCATCTGTACAGTTTTGGCAAAAAGTGAATACATAGAATGCATACTTCAAGACGGTGGCTGCCCCTAGATAAAAACTAATCAAATTAGTAACTATGCCAGATTTTAAGGGGGTATTTAATTGACTGCATCTTATGATACCCCTTGACAAAGATGGCTGTAGTTATTTGATTAGGGGGCTTGCAACATCATGGTCATTAGCCCAATGTACTTGGTGTGTGTATGGAATCTCTGATTACATGTATTGTCAATCATGGTACCTGTACTAGTGTGTGTATTTGTACTTGGGACTAGGATCAGGAAGGAGACAGTCATGGGCCTAAATTGGAGGAGAAGCAGAGAAATTACAGAAAATTACCCCTAGGATGGCTAAGATGGGAATTAAACTGATCTCTTCTCAGTTGTCTTCTTGAGACTATTTATCGTATGGCTTTTAGTGCCGGGAGTGTCCGAGGACATGTCCGGTTTGCCAGAGGCTGTAGCTGCTTCAAGCGGACACTACTAGGGTGAGCTACAAGTTCCGTTAAATTTCAAGTAGTTCCAACTTTCGCTACCAGATGTCAATGATACCTAGTGGTGAACGTTGGAACTTTTATAGAGCGTTCCAACGAAATCTAACCTAAAAATTTAACTTCACACAAGTTTAGTCTGTGGAAGGATCTTTTACATGCCATAAATCTATGACATGGGACCGCCGGCTTTACTTCCCCTCCAAAGGAACGCATAATGAAGGATTTTAGCGCTCTTTAAAAATCCGACGACTTCGGACGGGTTTGAACCCGCTATCTTGGGCACAGCAGTTCAGCATTCTACCAACTATGCCACCGAAGCGCTCTCTTGAGACTGATTAAACCCTATTCCAGCAGAGCCAAGGATCAAACCCAAGGGATTGGCAGTCAATAATGCTAATCACTATACTATGAGGTTGTCACTCCACAGAGGACAGCAATCCCTTTAGTCCCTCTCTAGCAAAACATGCATAATGTAAATACAAACCTTTGGGTCGTCAATGACCCCTGACTGTATCAGGTCCCAGCTGCGAGGTGGTTTACAAGGGGGCGGAATTACACATGAACGAGGTGAGTCCTGGATCTCTTCTTCTTTGATGTCCGGGATCTTATTGCTTTCCTCACTGATTTCATCATCCTCTGAGGAAGGTGGTAAATATTTGATAAGCTTCATTCCACCGGACTACAACATAAATATGTAAGAATATGTTTAAACTAGGGTCAAAATGACTGACGACAAACAAAAAGTGTTTTTATTAAAATGAAACTATGATGCGAGGTATATTCAGAGAGTAATTACCATATGGCTTCAAAATAATATACACAGTATAATTACTTTTGTAGGATATCTAAATTTCATACCAAGTTCTTCTACATGCCGTGCTATACCAGCACAATCATTGTTAACAAAGTACAAGTTTTTATACACCTACTTTAGCCACCTGTCATGGTTGCCACTTTTCTTTTAACATTATATCTTTCAGGTCATCGTAATATACTGTTTGGCCATGAATTTCTTCAGGAGTAGGAAGAGGTAAAAGTCACTTGGTGCAAATTCAGAACTATACAAAGGATAATTCATTTGTTCCCATGAAATTGAGATGATGAAGTATCTGATTATGAGAAACAGAGTGTGGCTGAGCACTTATGAACCACCTTGTCATTTCACTCCTTTTGTTTTGAGCTGCACCCTTCAGCTTCTAACCTTGTTCTCTTCTAACAGACTTGACTCCTGTAATCATGACAGCTTAGATAGCCCTTTATTTTTAGTCTCAACTGTTGTCAAGAATTTGCTAGCATTCAGGAATTGTCTTATGACAGTCATAGCCAATTGTGGTATCATTTATGGTCGATCATGAACGTTCCATGAGAAAAGTATAAAATCAAAAACATATCTGATATTTTTATTGGCTGCTATGTACACAGTTTATGATGAGAATGGGATAACAACCCAATATTATGACCTTATCTTGAAGGGCTTTTTGCCAAGAAAAGTATACCTTGTATACTTGTAACAAAATAAAGTGAATTCTTTATTTCTGTTTTTCTTCAACTTATTAGTGTCAATACCATTTTGTGTTTGAAACATGTGAAGACAAAACAACTCTCATAATTAACAGATTTGCATTAGTGAGGTTGCACAGCATATGACTCATTTTCAAAACTTGACAGATGACATGGAACTATCCCTCATAAATAGAGTTGAACACTTGATAGCTGAATGTGCCATGACATTCTTTAAACCTCATGGCTTTAGGTACGACCTAATGGCTGAAACCATGATATCTTAGAGCGTTGGAAGGAACATTTCTCCATCCTTCTAAATCGTCCTTCAACAGCTGCTGAAGACTTCCTTCGTGATGTGCCGAAATATCCTGAACAACCATGGATGGCTGTACCTCCTTCTTACACGGAATTCAGTGTATCAAATGAAACCAAGAAAGGCACCTGGCCCAGATAACATCCCACTGGAATTAATTCAAGCTGGAGGTCAGTCCCTCAAAATGCGGATTTTCACTCTTATTCTCAAAATTTGGGAATTAGGAGAAGTACCTGGTGACCTAAAGAACGCCACTATCATCACAATCTTCAAGAAAGGTGATCGTAGTGTTTGTGGCAACTATCGCGGTATATCGCTACTATCTACTGTGGGTAAAATTCTCGCCAGAATTTTACTTAACCGCCTTCAGGTTATCTCAGAAAAGATCCTCCCCGAGTCCCAGTGTGGATTTCGATCTTCCAGAAGCACAACTGACTTGATTTTCTGAATAAGACAACTACAAGAAAAATTTAGTGAGCAACAGAATCCACTCTTCTAGGTCTTTTATGATCTGGAAAAGGCCTTTGACTCAGTTCCAAGATCTGCTATGTGGGCGGTGCTACAACACTTTGGCTGTCCTCGACGCTTTGTTGATCTAATCCAAGCTCTCCATGATGGCATGACCGGTCAAGTTTGTCAGCAAAATAAGATCTCTGACGAATTTCCTATCACTCATGGACTGAAACAAGGCTGCGTTCTTGCTCCAACACTGTTTGCATTGTATTTGGCTGCAATGCTCTATAAATCGCCCACAAACATCCCAGGTGTAGATGTCAGGTACCGATTTGATGGAGGGCTCTTCAACCTAGCTCGATTTCGCTCCAAGAAGCTAACTCAGGTTACGAAGATAACCAATATGTTGTATGCAGATGATGCGGCATCGCCTTCACTCACGCCAGTGGAGTTGCAACAGACTGTTAATTGCTACAAGAATGCATGTGAACGATTTGGTCTCACCATTAAAGTTCACAAGACCAAGGTTCTGGCACAACCCTCACCAGGCACTTCCCTTCCGCACTTCAACATTTCTATCTCAGATACTCCATTGGAGCAGGTAGACCACTTCTCGTATCTGGGCAGTCTGCTATCTGTACACGGCAATTGTGGGCAGGATGTTGAGAAGAGAATCGGTGCTGCCCATGCGGCATTTGGGCGACTATCGCACCGGGTCTTCTTGAATAAAGATCTGACCATGAAGATGAAGCTCATGGTGTACCAGGCTGTTGTCATCTCAACATTGTTGTATGGCTGTGAAACCTGGACCCTTAATCGACATGACTTCCGAAAGCTTGAGCGCTTCCATCAACAGAAACTTCGATCCATCCTTAAGATAAAGTGGGAAGACCACATCACCAATCTTGATGTTCTTGAGAAAGCGCTTGCTAATAGTATAGAATCATCCATCATTGGTCATCAACTTAGATGGATTGGACATGTCCATCGGATGGATGATACGAGACTACCACGCCAGGTTCTGTATGGTGAACTCACCTCCGGCACCAGACCTCATGGAGGCCCTAAGAGACGTTACAAGGACCAATTTAAGCAGAATATGAAGTTGACAGGTCTCAATCCACAAACCTGGGACCAGCTTGTTAAAGACCGTTCAACTTGGCGCCAGACCATCCCGGCTGCTGTCAAAATGTTTGAAGAAGAACGTCGTAGAATTGTTAAGGCCAAGCGACAGGCACGAAAGCTCCGTGCAGCACACCCACGCCCTCCACCAACAGTTCTGTGTGGACGTTTGTTTCATGCACGCATTGGGCTGTTCCGTCACCGCAAACATGCCCACAGACCTCAACCTTAGATTATTTTAGGCTGTTTTGGAAGAAGATGTATACTCGGAAACGAGTTAAAGCCGCCGACGACGAACGGCTGAAAACGTCTTTGTTCTGATCAGTGGAGACGTGTAGATTAACACAAATCTACATGCCTCCACTGATCAGAACCAAGATGCATGAGGCACTTGGATGGAACATAGAGGTAATTATATTTTCAAATTCAAATTCATATTTTAAGGGGGTACAAGATAAGATAAGCATACAATATGCAAAATATCAAAAATGTTGTAGAAGGATTGGACATGGGCTCATTTTATGGCCCTCACTGTGAGAAACACATTTTAAAGCCATACAATTAACTGTTTTAGAGATATTTCAAAAAGCTCCCCGTTCTTGTCAACTGATCAAGGAATGGCCAGCTGTAACCAAGGGAATGCCAGTTCAAGATGTCCCATTCAACTTTCCTTCCAGCTCTGTAAGAGGCAGTGTCCAGCTCCACGTATCACCTAAAATAGCAAACGATCGTTATGAATGTATCTATAAGATGCCTTCAAAAAGTAACAAACCGGAGGCTGGAATGCACAAACCGGTGACTACATCGGCTAATCGTGGCGTTTGTAATGAGGTGTGGTTCCGACCAGAGCGTGGAAGGTCACAGCCCGTCGCTAGAGGGCACGCGTGCATGTCACGTGACGATACAAAGCGAGCAGCACCATGCATCAATCGTCCAATGCTGCCAGTCGTATTGCAAACAGTGACATGGAGGTGTCAACCTAAGAGCAAAGAGGTGTTGTTCGGTTTCTGACAGTGGAAGGAGTAGGGGGAACGGACATTCATTGCCGAATGTCACACGTGTACGGAGAACACTGCATGTCCCTTGCAAGTCAAGGCGTGGCACAAGCGCTTCAGGGAAGGACGGGTGTCGTTAGCCGATGATGCCCGGTATGGGGCACCCCCCTGCTTTACCGATGACAACGTCCAGCTGGTTGATGCACTGATTACCCAGGACCACCGAGTGACAGTGAACACCATAGCCGTCGCTGTCGCTCCACGACAATGCACGACCTCATACTGCCAACACAGTCGCGGCACTCCTGCAGAAATTCAAATGGGAGGTTCTCGGCCACCCTCCATACAGTCTAGACCTCTCTCCCTGTGATTACGCCATGTTTGGTCCCCTGAAAAGGGCTCAGCGGGGCCAACGATTCACCTCGGACGCCGACGTCGATCTGTACGTGCGGAACTGGTTCACATCGCAGCCCAGGGAATTTTATGAGTCAGCCATTCACCGCCTCGTTTCACAGTGGGACAAGTGCCTCAACAGCCAGGGCCAATACTTCTAACATACAGGTACTGGTTCTGTAATTATGCCTCAGGCTCGTTACTTTTTGAATGCACCTTATATATTCGTGGAGACATCAATGAACATTATACTAAGTAGACAGAGACCATGAGTATAATAATAGCCTCAATGTCTCTAGGGTAAAGGCCTCCTACATATAGGGCAGCTCTTTCTTCACTAATGCAGTGAGCTATTCACATTAGGTTTGTATATGGTAACTGTATGATTTGTTTTGTCTTTTGTTCTGCCTTCATTGTTCATTAAATAACATTTGCACTTAATTTTTTTCTGATTTTGTACAGCTGTACTTTTGAGTTTTCTTTCTGGGGTTTACTAACGTTTCACTTGACTTTAATTGCTTTTACACGCTCCATAGTCCGTCTTCCATGGCCCTCCACGTACTCCTGCTTCTTGCATCTCTGGTACACTATGGGTCTGTCTGCATCTCGGTCTTCCACTGTCGTTTTCCTATTCGTGTGTCCTTCATGGTAGCTTTGTATGTCCACCTGTCATCCTGCATCCTCACGTTGTGACCTCCTCATTTTCATTTCGTCTGGTTGCTCTTTGATGACATTTGTGCCAGCTTCTCATTAGAGATCCTGTCTTTTCTTGTTACTCCCAGTATCTAGCATTCCATCTTTCTTTGACATACTTGAAGTGTATTCCTCTGTCTGCATGTAGCTGACTGCATTTGGCTTTCATATAATAGTTTTGCGAAGGTACATGTTTCTAGCGTCTCAAACTTCGATCTCTTGTTCAACTTTCTTTCAAGGAGTATGAATTGTAGTGACCAGAATTTCTTCCATAATAGAGCAATATTCTCATTTTTATTTTGTTTTCCAGTCATGTCTTTGAAGGAGATTAGTTGCCCGAAATATATGTACAGTATTCTGTTATGTGTGGTAGTGTTCTAATTGCTAGTAAATCACATTCATTAGACACTATCCATGAGAAGTATGGTTCCATTTCCTGGTGAATGCAAGATGTAATAAATACCAAAGGTGCTGCTAAACCATATAAAAGAAATAGAAAAAAAAATATAGAAAACTAGGAAGCCATTTTGCCAGTGTTGCTTCATTAGTTTGTTTCAGGTATTTGAATAGATTATACTAATATTAACAGTCTAAGATAACTAGACTCCCATCTGTGTGTTGACAGACTGAAGAACAATTTTACATAGAATATTTAATAAAAAGGTGCTCTTAATGTACACAGTGTTAATTATTTTGTCTAGTTCCTGTAGAAATACAACAAATACACCACAATTATTGTACACTTACCAGTGGTTTAGCAGCAGCTTCTGATAACTGACTGTCATTCCAAGTATCACTACTGTCTGGATCATCTGTTTTTCTGTCTGTTTCCTGAAAACAAGGATTATTTGAACTTCCTTGTGAGGATACAACCAACTGTTGCGCTGTTTACATAAGGGCATATATAGGAGTTAATTGTGATTTACTGTATAATTTTACTATGAATTTTGATTCATTTCAAATATATTTAAGTCCTCAAGTCAAATTGAAATTTCTTTTTCCAAAAATGAAATTAGAATACCATAGTTAACTCATGAATATTATGGACTTCAACATTTTCATTACATAGCACTCTGAATGGAAGAACTTGGAAAGTATGCAATGATTTAATTTCAAATAATAGTATAGCCTCTGCAGGAGATCATTGTTAGAGTAATATTTTTTCATCCTATCAGAACAATTTGCACACAATTGTAGTCACTGTTTATTAAGTAATATTCTAGCAAGTATTGTATTGTTACTTAAATTATTTCACGTCTACGGACATGCAAAAGGTGTGATTATTATTTAGAGTAATGTTGTTTTAAAAATATTTAAAGAACCGGCCGTGCTGGCCGAGAGCGCTAACGCGCTACCTCATGCCTCGCTGGCATCGGGAGAGCGTGGGTTCAAACCCCACCTCGTCTGTCCTGAAAATGTTTTTCGTGGTTTCCCATTTTCACCACCAGGCAAATGCCAGGACGGTTCCTTTCAATAGGTCCACGGCCGATTTCCTTCCAAAATTTCTTCCCTGACCCGTCCTGAAAAGAAAATACATGGTCATTGGCAGCTTTAATAAAATTATTATATATTAAAAATATTTAAGAAATGTTCAAGTATACAGAACTTTGTAGAATATTACTTAACAGTAGTTCCATGAAGAACTAAATAGCCTATTTTCATATATCCCACTGGCCTATTCCATTTAATTTTCCTGCCTATTACAAGGATTTCCCATGCGATATACTAGATAGCTTTTGTTTCACGACCTATTTCTACACCACCACCATTACAATGAGAAGTTATGTGCATGGATATATAGCTTTCAATATCGGTGATTAAGACTCGTCTCGTGAGATGGCATCTATCTGTAACCGGGAATTCATTTTTAGTAAAGTCAAATGCACAGCTTCTATGTTTTACGAAAAGTAAGCTATAAAATTTAGTGCTATTAGATAAGGATTATTATCATAGAGCTGCATACGAATCATCTTTTCAAATGCCTGCATAAGATACGAGAAATTTAAAAAAATACAAGGTTTTAAAATTTCAAACTGGGCATCTTGAATTTTTGAGAACAATGCAGCAACATTAGATGTCTCTATACTAATCTCTGAATAAAGATTCACTGTGCTGAGTTTCATTGTACTTGAGTGAGTAAATTGCCAGGAATATTTGAAAATCGCTTTGCCGCCAGGATGTTTTGTGTTTTTCAGGTTTAGGGAAAGTCATATATTTGTCCTTACTTAATAGTCCTCTAACACCATACAAAATTTCAGTTTCAATTGTTTTGGTGATATTGAGAACCAGTGAAATGTATCGTATGGATGCCATGTTGGATTGTTTTATATATTAGCTATAGAATTATATGCCAGCAGATGAATATCATAATAGTGGCTCATTTCTGTTGCTTGTTTAAAAGACATGAGAAAAATAAATGTGATTTTTAAAATTTAGTACAGCCGCCATTATTAAGATTGCATAGAAATTAAATTAAAATAGATATCAATATATTAAGATTTACCGTGCTAAGTGTCATTGCTCTTGGACAATTAAGTCACGAGAAAAATCCATATAAGCATTTAAATTTCACGTCGTGGCCATGTTGGATTTGTGTTCATCAGGTTATTGAAAGGTGAACTTCTGTTAATAGTCTCTTATCAGCATCAAAAATTTCAGTTTGATTGCTGTAATAAATTCGCAGATATTGAGAACCGTCTAAATATTTCGGATGATTGCCACATTGGATTGATCTATATGTAGAACAAAGAGTTATGAAGCCTACTGTACTCAAATTTGTGATGCATAAGTTTTTGTATTTGCCTGTAATGAAACGCAGCCCATGTTAAAATGTAGAGAGGCTGGAATCTTGCACAAACGAGAATACAAGGGTCGTGCCAGTCACCGGAACCGGCCAATCAGAAAATTTGCTGTGGAAATACAAGTTTTGAGGTGGCGGAAACTAATTTACCTCTGATGGCGGGCAGCCGACACTAAACCCATGCCAGGAGTTGGATATGTAACCCGCAGAGCAAGACATATGCCGGTGACTCAAGCCAGAAGCATGTCGAGAAAGAACACGTGACTCACCAGAGCCAATGAGAAAATTACAAAAGGCGCAATTAGCAAGATTCTAATCACCCATTGCAAGGCTAATTAGAAGTGCCTTGACTTGATGAGGAGACATCTAAACTTATTATGGAATTTATACGATATTTCTATGTGAAGACGGAAGTCTAATTGCGGAGTAAAGAGGACAATTGTAATACCCGGCAACTTATCGCACGAGATTTTTTATGATGATGCTAACTTTGAGCGGTAGTGGGGGACATCGAGATATACTCGAGGCTTTTTTTCTCGTATACTTGGTAGAGGACGGACGTATGTGTATTACAGTGCGGGAGTGCACCATTGTAAGTAATGAGTATAATTCTCAGTGCAGGACACATCACGGGTGAATATACTAGAGTTCTAAAGTGAACTAGTGATTTATGTAATTACGGTATTATTGAACAATTGCGGGAGATTGAAATTGAGAAAAGTCGAACTTTGAAGAAGTAATACACAGATGACGAGTGCGCACATACGTTTATGAAGTAAGTGTTAATGAAAATATTGACAGGGAAGAAATTGTAAAGACATTGAACCATAAACTATTCAACATAGGACTTTCGTTAAGAAAACTGTATTTCTGATGAAAACAAGTTATTCATCGCTAGCAATATCTATGTGACTTTAAAATATTGCAAGTACAAAGAACGACGTGTACACTGAAGACGTCAAAGTATTGTCAACATTTATTTACAAACATTATCACCACCATGGTTGTCGAAATGAAATTGAGAGGGAAAATTCTGAATAACTTAGAAGAAGTATGATGAGTTCCTAAATATGTTAATGGGAACATAGCCTATGGAGACAATGAGGATTTCTGGAGTGACGTAACGAAATGTTACACAGAGGAGAACACCATCTACTCCTGATAAATCATCAAAATTATATTTCTTCATTTATGGCTATAAATATGGATACCACTATCTCAAATATGAATTATACGCGGATGTTAAGAAGAGCAGAATATATTCCAGTACGAGCGAACAAGAGTGGACCCAGCTTGATTCCTGTACGAGAGAACAAGGGCGGACCCAGTTCTATTCCGATACGAGAGACACTGTTCAAGGAGGAGACGTCTATTGGTGACCACGAGGATGTCTGGCGCACTTAGCTGAACGGGGGAGATGATGGCTACATGGAGGAGTATGAGGAAGGTGCCCATGGCAGCACCAATAAACAGAGGTACTCGAGGAAAACCTTGATTACGAGATCCAGCGTTGGAATAACCACTTATAGACATCCTTACGCAGCAAAAGGTAGAATCAAGAAATCATATCAGTATTCCATATATTTGTAGTTTGAAGGTGTATGAGAATATCTGACCAGTATTCTATGTTTGTCATTTTAGCCATTTTTCTTCGTAATTTTAAATTTTGGTTATTAATTTTTGCTCGTTTTCGAATTGGATATTTTTAAAGTTAGAATTCAGCAGGTTTAGTTATTTTTATGAGAAGGCAGGAGTATCTAGGTTCGATGTTTGAATAGAGTTTTCGTAAATGTTTTTTGGATTTATTTAATTTATGGTGGAGATTTTATCGTGTTATGTTTTGATTTAGATAGTTTAATAATTCGACTTTATTTCAGTATAGTATTTTGTTTAAGTTGAAACGATAGATAGACAATCTTTATTTCAGATCAAACTGAGGTTAAATCATTAACGACTTATTGTCAGATCAGATGACGAATATTTCTCACAGGATAGGTGTATGATGCATTAAACAAATTGAAGAAAGGAATAGATTGGTGAACAATGTAATGTTATTAATCATATTGAAGGAAAGTTATTAATATCATGTTATGTGACATTGATGGCCTGTTTGCCATCTCTTGATGAATACAGTACATTTGCATTTGACAGTTGGCACAGGCTAGAGTAATAGGTGGCTTTTCACCGATGTCTCAGTCTCACTCATGGCTGTGATTATATGGAAGCTACTGAGGTATGGGTGGTGCTTAGTAATGGCATTCAGGGCACAGTCAGTGCCTGTGAATGCTGTGAAAGGTTCTACTCATAGGGTTAGGACTACTGTTCTGACTCAGTGAGGAAAGCAATGGCAAACTACCTCACTCCTCTTCTTGCCTAGAACGCCTCAATATAGTGCTGCCTTGGGTTTTTGTGGGTATCGACTCGCATAACGTAACGGCGGTGCTTTTTGAGGATCCAACCAGCCTTCGGGCTGACTACCTAACATCATCATGTGACATTGAGGTATCGATAAATACTCATGAGGAGTATACTTTGTTGACATTTAAGATGGTCATGAAACAACAATAATAGACAACGTATCAGAGCTATTGAATTTATTAAGGTTATTATATTACCAATAAATATCAGGACAAACAGAGAACTAGTAATTTATTGTGGATTTATTTGCAACCAGTGAGGAAGGCAGTTGGAAGTTGATACTTCAGAAGTTAATTAAAGATATAGACGTGAACACATTGTTAAGAATGAAGCTGCAACGATACATTGTTTTGAGAAAGGTTGATGTAGACGGAGGAAAGTAATGTTGGATTTTGTGGTATTGGCAATGTGCTGTATGCCGTTGTTACATTGAAAAAGGAAGCTTGTAGTTTAATGTGACTGTAAATCTTGAGATCATGAGCCACGGGACCTTCTTTTTACATGGAATCCGAACCACAGGACATGGCATTTCACTTCGAAAATCTCACATGCATTGCAATGACCGGGAATTGTCTTGGTGAGAGGCATACAGCTAGACCACTGAGCCACCACGCCCCTCTTGTTACATTGAGATTGTAATGTTGTTGATATCTGTGTTGACAGATAGTCGAAGTTATTAAGTTATATATTAAAAGAAATACTGTTGATATTGTTGGAGAAAGGATTGTTGTGTTGTATAGATGTCAGTCCGAAGGACGTGACTCACGTATTTAAGGAATATTATTACTATTATTATTATCTGTATTATTGTGGAACTACCAGAGAGAAGTTATTACAGGCCGGACGTTTGTTTTAGACGATTGCCCTTGACCTTGAAGCCAGCGGGTGAGCTTGCACACAGTCACTCTCTCACCCTATCGCTTCAAACTTGTCACCACCGATCTGATGTAATGGAATTTCAGACTTGAGCACGTGGCGACACCGTCCCGCTGACAGTACAGTCCATGTCGAAGTATTGTGTGACACGGAAGTACACGTTACGTAGTTACGAACAGAACGCCATTATATTTGCCAATGACTGTACTTCAGCATAGTGTCAGACAGCTTTGTCACTCATCGGACCGCTTGGGGCAGCTGATAACAACACAGGTACTGCAGTAACTCGCCTCCAGGCTTCCATTAAGATTTTTCACTCGTCTAAAACAAACGTCCGGCCTGTAACTATATCTCTACTTTATTGTATGGACTCTAGATTCCAGAATTGACAAGTACTACTGAATTTGAAACTAAATCTAGTGGAGATTATAGAATGGAGGAAGTAGTCAAGCTTTTAGAGAGAGTTTATTATAAATAGAATTCATTCATTATTAAGTGTGATGTGATGGCAGTAAGAAAGTGTTAGGAGGTCATGGGAGACCTAAATGCCCATGTCGGAACTGATAGAAGAGGTTTTGAGGAAGTGATTGGTGGTGAAGGATGGGGAAACAGGAATAAGGAAGGAGAGAGAGATTGTTGGAACTGTGCAAGATAAATGGGCTAATGGTTGGAAACACATGGTACAAGAAGAGAGAGAGCCATAAAATTACTTGGTACAGCAGGGATTTGACTAGGAAATCAGTGGTGGACTATATTCTATGCGGGAAGGAGACAAAGAAGAGTATCACGGATATAAGGGTAATACCTTCAGAAGCCCTGGACAGTGACCACCGTCTGCTGGTCGCCAAGGTGAGAGGACTGAAGGAAAAGAGGAGAACTGAGAACCAAGAAAGAAGAATAAGGACATGGAAGCTGAAGGAGGATGGAAATAAGGAGAAGTTCCAGATATTAGTGAGGAACAAATTACCGAAGGATGATCCGAAAACAGGTGAAGAAGAATGGAATAGGTTCAAGGACGTGTTGGTAGAAGCAGCGGAAGTCGTGTGTGGCAGAACTAGTGGAAAGAAAAGGTGGAAGGAAACACCATGGTGGAACCCCAGAACTAAGGAAGCAGTGAAAAAGAAAAATGAAGCATTCAGGAAATGGTTCCAACAGAGGACAGACAGAACAAGAGAAGAATACCAAGAGCGGAAGAAAGAAGCAGGAGAAGTAGTGAAGGAAGAGAAAAAGAAATGGCTGGAGAAATGGACAGAAATGATGGAGGAGGACTGTGATGGCAGTAAGAAAGTGTTGTATGGAATGATAAAGGCAAAGAGAAGAGATACAGGGGAAAATGTCAGAATGGTGGACAGGAATGGAAAGGAGGTCGAAAATATGGAAGAAGTAAAGGTTATCTGGAGAGAATACTTCAAGGAACTCCTAAATCCAACTAAAACCAGCGTAGTGGACATTGTGGAGGAAGAAACAGACAGTGACCAAGACATTTCAGAGAAGGAATTGACATGGAAAGAAGTGGAGGAAGTATTAAAGAAGATGAAAGGGGGAAAGGCACCGGGAATAGACGAAGTGAGTGTGGAGATGGTGAGAGCAGCAGGGGTGATAGGAACACAGTGGCTCTTTCGAGTAATGAAAGTGATATGGAGGGAGAAGAAAATACCAGAGGACTGGAAAAGAGGGATAATAATATCCATATTTAAAAAGGGAAGTAGGAAGGAATGCAAGAACTACAGGGGAATTACACTCATGTGCCACTGCGCCAAAATATTTGAGAAGGTACTGGAGAGAAGAATTCGGACAGAAGTTGAAGATGGGCTGAGGGAAGAACAGTATGGATTCAGGCCAGGAAGGTCAACAGTTGACCTCATCTTTGCAGTAAGACAGCTACAAGAACACCATTATGAATATGGGAAAGATCTGGTGATGACCACCTTGGATATTGAGAAAGCATATGATAGTATTAATAGAAACAAGGTATGGGAAGCAATGAGAGCAAAAGCAGTGAACAAGGAGACAGTGGCAAGAGTGAAAGCAATGTACGAGGGAAGCAAAAGCTGTGTAAAGGTGGGAAGAGAGAGAACGGAATGGTTTCAACTGGAGAGTGGTCTGAAGCAGGGAAGTGCCCTCTCACCCCTGTTATTTATAGTGGTGATGGATGAAATCATACGAAAAGTGGTAAATAGCATTGGGGAAAGGAAAATGAAGGCAATGTTGTTTGCTGATGACCTTCTGGTATGGGGAGAGGATGAGGAAGAAGTACAAGAGCAATTAGATGAGTGGGAGAAGGTAGTGTTATCATATGGGATGAAGTTCTCAGCACAAAAGAGTGAAGTGGTCATCACAACGAGGAAGAAGAACAGACTGGATATGGGCATAACACTTGGAGGACAGCAGTTGCAGAAAGTAGAATGCTTCAAGTACTTGGGAAGCATAATTGAAGAAAAGGGAGGCAATAGGATGGAAATAAATGAGAGGGGAAGGTGCGCAGATGGATTTTTCAAGAGTGTTAGGGGGATGATATGGAATAAAGATGTACCACAAAAATGTAAAGGAATCATCTACAAGACCTACTTTGTGCCAATTTTGACATATGGTTCAGAAACATGGGTGATGAAGGAAAGGGACAAGAATAAAATACGAGCAGTGGAGATGAAGTTCCAGAGGAGTAGGGTAGGAGTGACAAGAATGGACAGAGTAAGGAATGAGAGAGTCAGGGAGATGGTAAGAGAGGAACCATTGCAAAATAGAATAGAGCGATCTAGGCTACAATGGTATGGACATGTGAGGAGGATGGAAGAGGAGAGGATACCGAAGAAGATGTTTGGAATGGAAATGACGGGAAGGAGGCCAAGGGGAAGACCAAGGGACAGATGGACAAAAGGAGTTAAGAAGAGTGTGGAGGAAAGAGGAGTGTGCTGGGACACAGTAAATGACGAGACATGGTGGATGGACAGGAAACGATGGAGAGGCTTATGTTCCAAGCAGACCCGACCAGCGGTTGGAAACTGCTCAAGATGATGATGATGATTAAGTGTTGTAAATAGCTGTATTTTGAAGACAGATATAGAGAAGGTATGTATAAGTTTTGTATAGACTTTATTGATAGACGTAAGAGAGAATATTTTATTTGAACGTTAATTTAGATCAGAGGTAGTGTAGGAGGCAGTAGTTCGAGATTGTATAGGGTAACAAATAGTAATTGTAATGGTGGAGGCCTACGCTATGAGTAACGTTATTTTTATTTAGGTAACGTAATAATACTATTTTCGTTGTTAACTCCTGTTACCAAGGGCACAGCAGTTTGTTGCCAATTGGGTTCATTTTTGTTTTATTTAGTCAAGATAGACCAGGGAAGTTATTTTAGGATATACTGCAGAGTTAGTGCGATATATGTTTTTATTTTGTAACGTGTTTTGAAGGAATAAATAGGCAGGCACGTGGCTTAAGTATTCCTGATTCACTTGATAGAAATTTGCATTATCTTTTGTGGTATATCGGTAGTTTATTGTGCTATAGAGGTGGAGGTGACGTCATCAACCTGATCCTTATCCCATCGGGCCCGAGATTGTTTTGATTCTCGTTCTCCCGTGTATTTTTAGAACCCATAACCTAAGTAGTTAGTATTCCATGGCACATTTAAGTTCCTCTGACCCTATCCGGAGTGTATTCGCTAGTAGCTCTTAGCAGTTTTTCTAGCCGGGGACTACAAGATGCTGCGATACTTCTCCATCTGTGGATATTTGTGGACCATCTCCAGGAAAAAGGGTACAGTACCATTATGTGAAGATTATTGCATAGGTTTATTATTCAAACATTCACTTTGATCGCATGATTAAAGCACGAAAAATAAAATCTTAATTTTAAAATTTTGCACAGCCGCCATCTTGCTTTTATGAAATAAATTGATTTCAATTAGATACCAGTAGATTAAGTCTTCTACAAATATATATTGTACAGAGTTTCACTGTGCTAGGATAATTAAATCTCCAGAAAATGCCATTAAATACTTCAACTTTGTTTGGCCACCATGTTGGTTTTATACTTAACATGCTTTTGAGTGTCACATATCTCAACCTACCTTACAATTTCAGAATGAGATCATTTATAGTTTCAGAGCTATAGAATGCCGGTTAAATAATTCGCACAGCCGCGATCTTGCTTGTATAAAAACAATTGAATTTTAGATTAGATGCCAGTAGATATAATCTTGTTTAGACATATAGGGTGTGAAGTCACTGCGCTCGTTTAATTATATCTCAATGAAATACCATTTAAATATTTTAACTTTGATTGGCTGCCATGTTGGTTTTGTATTTAACATGTTTTTAATCATCACATATCTGAACTTACCTCAGTATTCTCTATCACCATACAAAATTTCAGAGTGATATCAGTAATAGTTTCGGAGATATAGAATGTCGGTTAAATATTTTGTGTGCGCGCTTGTTAGATTGGTGAAACGTATTCAAATTTGAAGGGCACGGTGAGGGTCGGACAAAATAGTACTACTGTATGCCCTTATCAAATTTCGTTAAAGTTGCTCCAGACGTTTAGATTTTATTAGGCGATCTCAAAAGCCTATTTTTTCATATGATGAAAATGGCTAGTAAAATGTTAAAAATCCACAAATATGCGAAGGGAATCCGTGAATCCATTTCAACACACAAAATTTCGCCAAAATGGATAAAATCCTGCCCTAATGCGTAATGGTATGACCTGTCTACATCTGTAGAGATTTGCAGCCATTCTTTTTCAGTGTTGCCTATACAAATTGTCTTTTGTAGTTTATCAGTCGGTCAACACGATTTTGCCCAATGAATGGGCAGGGCACAAGATATAAAATAATTATGTAAATACACTCCTGTAAAATATTACATGTATTAGTTGATTATCACAATTAAATGGGGAAATTGTGATAATAAACTAATTCATGTAATTTTTTCTAGGGGTGTATTTACATATTTTATAACTTGTACCCCACCCATTCATTGGGCAAAATCGTGTTGACCAACTGAAAAGCTAACAAAGACAATCTGTCTACATCTACTACAGAACACATGCATTGATAGTATATTTTAAGATGCAGGCAGCTCAGAAATGCCTGCAACTGTTGGAGACAGTCTTCCCCTCTGCACACTTTCAAAATGCCAATATTGCAAGTCAAAGTGCTCATAAAGTGTATATCTCTAACTCTTGCAAACAATGCCACCAGCTGGTCAAATCTCCTACAGGCTATGCTAGGGGTGGTGTTTAAAGTTTCAAGGGGTGAAACATCACATATTCAGATGTACCCCAAAGTGCTAGGTAACACTCTGGAGAGTTACTATTGGAGGGCAGATTTACATGCATTAAAAACATGAATATATATATGCATTTATGCAGTAAAAAGGAAAGCAAAATAACCCCTAAAAGTTGAGAAATATGCACATGTAAAAACATATACAGTGGAATCTCGTTAGCACGTTCTCGGTTAAGACGTTTTCACGTTTAGCGCGATGATTTTCTCAAGTCCCAGTCCCAATTATACAAAATACATGTTGATATATCCCCTTAATACGTTCTCTATTCCCGCTTACGACAATCAAATTTCCGTTGTACTATTTGTAAGCAAACCGTATTTTAATCTTATTTCATTATAAAATTCGGCTTCTGGAAAACACGACGCGATATTGCCTCATATTCTCTGATAGTTATTGACAGTGTAGATGATTTCATTGTGTTTGACGGCGTAGAAGTGGCTATAGCTAGCTGCCCTTCACCCCCTTGCCATTGTTTATTTCTCACATAGGCGCATTATTGTCTTCGTGTTCCGCACTATTGTCTTCTAGTTCTTAGTGTTCACGTCCAGTTATGACCTATTTTATTGCGTGTTTCATAATGGATAAGAAGAAAGTACGGCAGATAACTAATGATGAGAAGATGAAATACATTTGAGACGTGGACTGCAATCCTCACATGAAGCGTGTGGATATAGCGCGAAAGTGGAACATTCCTCCGTCTACACTGAACACGATTCTCGGCAAAAGGAAGGAAATTGAATGTGCATTTCAAGAAGGGGTGAGCGGCAAAAGGAAACGTGTGCGAGAAGGACAGTTTCCTGAACTAGAAAGCGCTTTATTGAAGATGTTCAAGCAAGCCCGTGCTTCAAACATATGCATGCGCGGTCGCCGGCAACAGAGCCGTCACTGGCGGAGCGAGAATGTCCTTGCTAATCAAATATAAAGAAAGACCCTGTATTATATGTGTTTGGAAGCGGATGGGGAACATTTTCAGCATCTACTGTAAATCATGGCCAGTAAAACTGCATGGTAGGCTAATGATTTTAAGCACCGTATTCTGGCGTAGGCCTACATATGCGTGCGCGGTCGCCGGCAACTGAGCCGTCACTGGCGGGGCGCGAGAGCAAGAGCGAGAATGTCCTTGCTAAGCAAAAATAAAGACCCTGTATTATACTGTAGTGTAGAGGTACAGTAATTCATTTTTATGTTATTTATTCCGTGTAAGTTACTGATAACCTATGCTTATGTCGTGACTGTAGTAGTGCATACAATCACTTACTAAGGTCGGCGATTTAACGTCCATATATACGCCGCGTTCTTTCTTATACGTTGTAAATGCAGTATGGCGTTTTTCGGTAGTACGTTTTCCTGCATATGACGTTCAAATTTTTCAGTCCCTTGAAAAACGTACTAACGAGATTCCACTGTACCGTAATTCACAGTACAAACAGGTAATATATCAATGGCGGGGCACATTAACGCAGGCACTTCTTAAACAAATGAAATGTTCGAAGAGGGAGATGTGAATGCTTATAGAGGAATCGCCTTAGAATGTTCCTTGTATAAAGTTTTAAGCAAACTACTCTACAAAAGACTAACCGAGTTGACTAACAACATGATAACGGATGAACAATTTGGTGGCAGACAGGGACGGTCAACCCTCCAGGCTGTCCAATGTTTCCTAAATGATGTTCACAAGGCACTCAAACATAAGAAAGGGAGAATGAAATGCACAAAAGCCTTTGACCTACTAGACTGTCAAAAAATGGTTCAAAGGCTAGCAGATACCATAGGACCAACGCATTATAACACAACCTTAACAAAAGATATCCTATCCTCAAACTACATACAAGTGAATGACAATCTGACCACTTCCAATCCCATAAAACAAACCATTGGCGTATTACAAGGGAATTCATTAAGCCCATTCCTCTTCAATATAGTAACTATGGATGTCATCAAGGAGGTGAGAAAGAACAAGGTAAAAGTATATGTTCACGCAGACGACATGGCCATCCTCTCCGAATCTTAAAGTCAGTCTAAGCAGCCTTTAATGACCTGGTTAAGTGGGCAACCGAGACAGGCCTAAGAATAAATGAAACAAAAACTATATCGATGGTTTTCAGACGAGGAGGTAGAACAACATCGAAATATATAATCTGTCTCAATGGAACCTCTTTATCACATGTTAATCACTTTTGCTACCTTGGTGTCACTTTGCAGCCACAAGGAACTTTTTTCTCAAAGCATGTGAAGAAGAAATCTAGGAGTGCAATAGTAGCCATGAGCAGGGGCGGCTCCACCTTAGGTGCTCAAGTGCTGCAGCACATTGTTTTATTTGAAAATCAATTACTTTAATAATATTATCTACAATCAAATACAGCGCATTAAAAAAAATGTCAGTAAAAGAATTGGAAATATATCAACTTTCCTCACAACGAGGTATCTAGTCATGCGCTAGTCATTCCACGTCCAGCACTGGCTGTGTAGATCGCAGCTCAGCAAGAATTTCTACGTTTATTGCCAGCGAACATTAACTCTGCCTTTTGCGCATGCGTCCCCATCTTTTCCGTTGTGCTGTTGGGACAACAGCCAAGACCACAGGCCAAGACATCACAGCAATTCTTTGTTGAAGCACACAACGGCAGCACTGGTCACACGAAATGAGAACGTAGCAGGTGGCTCCTTCTAGAATCTGTGGTAGCATTATAGAGGGAATCGCTCAAAGCAAACGGTGGGAAAAATAAAGGAAGACATTAGCTGTTCCCGCCAGAAGGTCTTTTAATCCCAACTTACCTATCCTATAGCCACATTTTGAAATCGATGAACTATACTGTAGTAGGTTCAGTATGGAAATCTTAGTGGAGAGCCTCTTGCATGTTACTGAATGAGTGTTTCTATAAATTATGTTTCTACATATTTTTATTCTTTGGAGGGGGAATCGGTTACAGCACACAGATGATTTTCTGCACCAGCCGCCACTAGCCATAAGCGATATAAGGAGTCGGAGTCAATTGTCACTGAGCACTGCTCTCGTCCTTTCTAGAATGAAAATTCTACCCATGCCGAGTTACGGAATAGAACTCAAATGGACACACCTCACGGAAGGGAACTGAAATGGAGAAAGTCATAGCGACTTACTTAAAACGAGCACTATGCCTGTCACAATCACCCCCATCCAGGCAGGTCTAAGAACTCACTAGGCAGCCCTTTCTGGTGGAAGAATTAAGAACCCAGTACTTATTGCCATCTACCAGTGTGAGTACAGTGCTTTTACAGAAGTGCAAGCAGAAGAAAAATAATAGACATTTGGACTGAATTTTACAGCACCGAAGCAATGACATCAGACCTCTGGATGTAAGGGAACTACGAGTTGAGACACCTAGTAACATGAATAGCTGTGCATGGGGTTCATCATAAGGTCTGCAGTAATAGACACTTTCACTCACCAGATGAAAATATTGTGTCTGTATGTTGTGCAAGAGAAATTGTGATAGATACCATATTCCATCAAGTCCTAAACAAACTCAATCATTACTCCACTTCCAATTCCTCGCCCAGTTGCATTGATCTTCATTCATATCTCCCCTTATTAACTCATCTGATTGGGTTGATGTAAGAAAGGACATTCAGTTGTAAAAGATATTGCCACAAGGGATAAAAATACAGACACCGTTATAACTTTCAATTGAGAGGGAAAGACACCGAAAGTACATTGCAGGTCAAAATACATCAGTTAGAAGAGGATGAAAGTAGAATTTTTCACATAAGAAGTGCACTTCACTTTGAAAGTTAAAAGTTTTTGTAGTTTTACGTGAACGTTAATGAAGTGATCATGAGCCATGGGACCTCCATTTTTACAGAGAATCCGAACCACAGGACGTGATATTTACCTTTGAAAATCTAACATGCATTGATCAGGATTTGAAACCGGTCCACCTTGGTGAGAGGCAAGCAGCTTGACCACAGAACCAATATGTCCCCCTTGAAAGTTAATTTTGGTGCATGGATATGGATAAATGGTGTATGGGATGGTTCAGTAAAAGTATTAAAAATATAGAAAAAGCATTAACAACTTCACCCATGAGAAATATCCATTTTCTTCTAGTGTTAGCCTACCTGATCCTTTGGCTCCTTTTTATCAGATGGACCTGGAGGTAGAGAAGTCGCCGACACTGATCTCTTGACAGACAGTCGGATAGTTTCAATGGGTGGTGGTTCACTGAAGGGTAACATCATTACTTCAGATGGTGACTTGAGTTCAGCAGCCACATCGTGATGACCGCCCAAGACGGCATAGTCTTCTGCAGTCCAGTCTGTGAAGAAACTTACTGTTTAAAATCAAGTGGAACAAAAAATTCCTAGAGTAAGCACATCAATATGTTGATAGCCTAGTTTGAATACCATGTAAATTCTCTTCAGAAGACAGAGACTTATGATTAAAGATACAATAAAGTTCCTGCCTAATAAACATCTTATGGAGCAAAACCACAGTATATATTAGAGAAAACATTATCCAACAATTGTTATCAGGGTACTTAAAATACTTGTAAATAGGAAGAAAATACCTGTGGAACAAAGTGCATAAAACTCCATAAAGTACCATATGCCAATACAAAAATTAGCTACTTTTTGGCCAAAAAGTCTAAAATACCCAAATATGAATAACTATATATTCCATAACATGCAATACTGACCAATGAAATGTGTCAGTTAAACCTGACAAAATTCCCAATCAATTTTGTTTCTTATCCCTAAATGTGGCATTTATTGGGTAATGTTATAATTAATCTCATGGTCATGAGCCACAGGACCTCCTTTATACATGGATTCTGAATCATAGGATGCAACATTTTACTTTAAAAAATCTCCAATGTATTAACTGGGAATCAAACCCTGTCCACCTTGGTGAGAGACAAGCAGCTTGAACACTGCACCATCATGTCCCAACAATGTTGTAATTATTTCATGTTCTAATTACTCTGATTTCCCCAACAATTCAAGTGGAACTCCACAAAGTTCACTCCACATACAGTTATAATGTGTACGGTACAGCCGACTACAGAGTGTTACAATGTAGTTCACCTCCTGGAAACTGAGAAGAGGTAGGTTTGATTCCTACCTCAGCCATCCTGGAAGTAGCATTTCATCGTTTCCCCACTTCTACTCCCTGCAAATGCCAGGATGGTTCCTAACTTAGGGCCACATCCACCTCCTTTCCAATCATTACCTGAATTACAAATACACACACTACTACAGACACCACAATGCTAAATGACCATGATGTCCAAACTCCTAAAATGAAACAACAACAGTATCACAATAATAGGAAATATCTCTCATTTGTTACAGGAAGGCGTGACTACTCAGGCCTATCAGATGTGTTCTTTGGACAGGAATTCTACAATAGAAGGCTTTCTTTCCCCTGCCACTGAAAGGAAGTAAACATGGCATCAGAACTAGGGCATCAACATGCTGATTAGTTGACAATAGATGACAGATTGGCTAGAAAAGTCTTTAACCCACCATCATAAGGGATTTTACTTTTGAACAGCCACCATCTAATATTTAAAAGTGCAGTAAAAATCCTGGGTGGATGTTTAAATATAATGGCAGGGCACTTGGGAAGAAGGTCCTGGGTGAGAGGCGTGGCTCCACAGTAGGAAGACGTCTCTATATTTCATTCTTTTAAAGGCATGAGAGACTATCTCTCATGATGATATTGTTGTTGTTACTTCATTAAAGAACTTGGGACATCTTTGGTCATCAGCCTCATGTACTTGTGTGAGTCCATCTGATAACCTGTGTTATATTGGTGAATGTGGTAGTGTGGCTAATTGAAGTTATTAGGGACTAGGATTGGGGTAGATGCTTCGGGACCTGTCATAAGACATCTTCCTAGCAGTTGTGTGGAGTGACTATAGGAAAACCTGGGAAAAACACTTAACATGCCTGTTGTCATTGCCAGGATTCAAAACTTGTATCTCCGAACTGTAGTTCCGCATTGAAACTACACTTCTAAGTTTATGATGAGTATTGGATTAGGGGGGGAGGGAAGTCTCAAACTTGATTTCATGGCAGGAGCTATTCAGTTAGGAGAGCGAGTTCTGGGGAAGTAAAGGTTCTATTGATGTGGTTTCTGTAGAAAGATAGGGCTTCAATAAAGTGAAAGTGAACAAGAAAATAAAATCAGAAACAAAGAGTAAGATGGGAAATGGAAACATACCATTCGAGTCTTGGACTTTACGTTGAGCACCATATTCTAGGAAGAGCTGGACAAGATGCATGTTCCCATATTTTGCAGCAAACATCAGAGGGGTTCTGTTATCACGGTCAACCACATTTACAGAACTGCCGTACCGGAGTAAGAGCTCCACCAGATCTCTATGGTCTTCCTCAGTTGCAATATGTAAAGGAGATTCTCCCAGCTACAGAAAAACAATTGAGTAGCATAATATGAGTTAAAAATATCAAAATACATTATTAACTGTCCAAACAATTTTAATGGCTCACTCCATTTATACAACTCGCCAACAACAAGAATAAAGGGTTAAAGTATATACTGCGATACGTAAGTGTCTAGGGGAATTTTCTAGTGAAGTCGACATAGGGATGTTGATGAATGATTGATGTTGTGGCTTGAATTGCTGCCATTTTGCTCTGCTGTATGAGGTTTCAAACAGTTCGTTGCTACATGACAATGCTGTCACGTGATCAAGTGCAAGGTTTGGTGGCGAGTTTTGAATATTCATAAATTACGGTACTTTTAGTTCAATTTAATTGAAAAGTTACAGTGTACTCTTTGAAAGCCATGGTGGGACAAAGCCATTGGTCGTTACTTGGTTAGACGATTATCTGGACGAAAATTACTGCTTGTACCACATGCAATGGGATTTGGGGCATCAGCCCCAGGTTAGATTTTGAATGAATTTAACATGTATGCATCATTTAAACCTTCATGACGTCCTGGATGTTGCCATTTTGTGTGTATGGGATTTTTGTATTATAAGGAATTGCAAACTACACTACTCTCGATTGAGGCTCCTTCTCAACCAGCTTTGTATTAGGTACGTAAATAATTTGTAGTCTAGTCTTATTTTGGGGTGCCTTCTACTTACAAATTATAATGCCATTTGCCCCAGTAGTTTTGATGCCAATCCATAACAAATAGACAAATTAAATTAAGGGTACATTTGTTCATTTTACACCTTCTTCTTCCTAGAACATTCCTGCCTAAGCAGGTCATTCATTCACTTTCTCATTCTCTTCTCTTTTCTCCCACAATCTACAATTCAGCATTTCCTCCCTCTGTATTCCTCTTCAGGTCACATCATCCTTTACCTGGCCTATCCATCTTGTTCGTGGTCTTCCAATATGTCTTATTCCAGCTTCTTTCCATTCCAGAGCTCTTCTTGATAATCTCTCGTTTCCCATTCGTTTTATGTGACCAAACCATTTCAGCCTGTTTTTTTCCATAGTTTCTTTTAAGGTCTTGACCTGAAGTGTGTGTCGTATTGTCTCATTTCTTATCCTGTCTCGTCTCGTTTTACCCAGGATCCCTTGTAGAAAATGCATCTCGGTGACTTGTAAACAACTTAGATCTTTCTTTGTCCATGTCCAACATTCTGATCCGTAGGTCAAAATTGGTACGGAATATGACTTGTATATCATTATCTTTGCTTTTGTAGGTATTTTCCAATTTCTGACACACAATAATAAAATGTTGAGCAATTTTTTAACCTCTCTGAATTTCCTCTTTTATAACTTACACCTTATCTGGGTTAATACAAAGTTTTCGTCAAACATTCAAAGTGTTCCCACAGAAAGATTACTTTATTTACAGAGATTAACTTACTGATTCTTACCTTTCTGAAGTAAAGCTAATTTTACAGTTGAATTCAGTCATTAACACATGTACAAATATCACTGTATGCCATCATAATAGTTAATTTCTTGAAAGAAGTACAGTACCGGTAGGCCTAGATACTAGCATAATATTAGATATTGAAATATTGAATAGCAATATATCAGTTTATACAGTACTCACATTATTAGAGCTTTCAAAATTAGCACCTTGCTTCAAAAGGAGTGATGCTATTTCATAAAATCCTTGTTTAGCTGCAGTGTGGAGGCCAGAGTTCCCACTATAGTCGATAGTATTCAAGTCGACACCCCTCTCCAACATTAAATGAACACATTCTTTATGGCCACATTCTATAGCCTGCAACAAACGTAAAAACATTAATTTATTGGATATTTACCTTACAGAAAATTGCAAATAGCCATAAAAAAAAAAAAGGGTTCAAACGAAGAAAAAAAAAGGCCGATTGAGATAGATTTACTGGTGCCTTCTTCATATGGCCCAAAGAAGGTCCAATTACCTTCTTCAGACTAACATATCTCCCACCAACAGCTGGAGAAGCACCAACAATCGATGTTGAAAAGGAAATAGAGGGTGCTACACAGTGAACAAAGTTAGCAGAGGTGATTCGAGGCACCGATGCAAATGCAGACGACACCAGTACTGTGGGCACATTGATATCACAATATCTCTTTTGAGCATCGTTGTATGAAAGCTTGTCTGTTGTCCTGTGGATCTCTGCTTCCTTTCGATACTCAATGCACTGCTTTGGCCATGGAGCGTATTCTCCAAGGTAGTTACGACATGCTGGTGGAGGCGTACACCTGACACTTTCGCGAGTCTCCTTACTACGCTTGCTACACATAGCTTTAGCAGTGCACCTCGTGGAAACATGCCTGAATATCTAGCAGTGATAACACATTGGAAGTGGAATATAAGGCCTCACATCACGCCTACACGATATGATCTTAACCAATTTCATGACAATATCACTATGCTTTTGTTCTGCATTTTAAAGACGATATTGCAGAGGTTTCACAGCATTTAGCTTCTGAAAATATACTTTTTAAATAGGACATAAGTTAACACTATGCTATAAAATTTGTTTGTGTTCCATTTTCAGTTCTTCTGTTTAAGCACATGTATTTTCGGTAGCTAATCGTTACTACATCTCCCCCTATCAACCACAGTACAGATTAATAATGGCTGACCAGGACTGATGTAAATATTATCTTCACAAGTTAAGTTACTACATTATAACTATTAATTATCTTGTATATACAGTACTAAATTAAACACGTTCGCCTGGTGAATGAAACATTTCATCCCCTCTAATTATTTAAGAAGTGAACTGTACAACTTGTGTGTATTTTATTTCAGGTATTAGTGTAGAATATATTAACATTAACTGCTCAAGATCCGACTGAAGAATGTTTTTACAATCTAACAAGGCAACACAGAAGATAATGGCTTCTAAGTTTTCTATTTACTTAAGTTAGTCCAGCATCCCAAGTCATGATCATTTTTATGACAGGCATTGAAGTATGAATCCCTCCATATTTACGACATCCTAATATGTTGGGGGATAAAATATAGTCCATCCTTGTCACAAGGTAGCCTGTTGTTAAGTCTACCCTGAAAATTTTATGAATATGGGTACAGTATGATAGTTGAGATTCCAATTATCGACAAAAAAATAAATAGACAAATAGAAACTTTATATAGGCTATCTTGCGTATTGTACTCGCAGCCATATGATGGATGATAATTCATTTTTAGATTCTTAAAAATTAGTGAGACTAATAAATAATTAATCTCATGTAGATTTTTTTCAGGAGTAGGGAATAAACCATCACAATTGGGTACAATCGTGTTGACCGACTGAAAAACAATAAACTTTGTTTACTAAGGCAACACTGAAAAGAGGGCGTGGTGGCTCAGCGGTCTAGCTGTAAGCCTCTCACCAAGGCGGTCCGGGTTCGATTCCCGGTCAATGCATGTGAGATTTTCGAAGTGAAATGCCATGTCCTGTGGTTCGGATTCCACGTAAAAAGGAGGTCCCGTGGCTCATGATCTCGAAATTAACGGTCACGTAAAACTACAAGCTTGCTTGCTTGCAACACTGAAAATGGCATCAAACATCATAATGTTCTTACGAATTACTTTAGAGAGAATAGCTCCTAGATTAAAGCAGTCATAACTGTAGAGTAAAGTTTTAAAGAGTCCATTTTTCAAGTCTTCAGCTACAGTACTAGCAGATCGTTGTGTTTAATTACTAAACCCCCAAACTAGGTGTTTTATACTGACTTAAAGGAACTTTGCGATAAACTCTGTGATTGCTATCATGTTGCAGACTGCAATAAGCGATACTCACTCACTCAGAAGGCACCGATCTCACAAAATGCCTCCACTCAACTCTGTTTTGGGTGAGTTCTTGCCAGTTGTCCACATTTAGATGTCTACAAAGTTTGGAGATTTCATTTTTCCAGGAACTTCGTGGTCTTCCTACTGGCATTTTTGCTCTTGGTTCTTCTTTAAAGATTTGTAAGACCATTCTATCATCTCCCATCCTTAGTACAGTATGACCAGTCTATTGAAGTCTTCTGGAGTTAATGATGTTGAGTATTGGTGCTTGCTGTGATAATGAGTGTATGTCTTTATTTGTTCTTTCCAGCTTTGAGGTGCGGGGTCAAAAAATGGTCCAAAAATTTTCCTATATCGGTAACGTACAATTTATTTTCGAAAACCTAACTGGTGTTCTTCCTGTTTTGTTAAACTCCATGATTTTGCACCATAAGTTAGAACTGGACTAATGATGGTATTGTATATTTTCAATTTTGTATTTCTTGTCACAAATTTGGATCCCAATAAAAACTTTGTTAGCATTCTGTATCTAACTTTAATTAACTGTACAAATTCTAAGTGTTACTCAGTTATAAACATACAAATTAAGTTATGTGCTGCATTATTATTACCATATACAGTACAACCCCTCTAACCGACACCTTTGAGACCGCGGGTATGGTCGGAACGCAAAAAAAGTCGGATTATCAGAAAGTATAGAAAAGCACAAATTTACATGCAAAGTAAAAAAATAAAAAAATAGAAACCAATCTCTGAACTCAAAAATGACTACTGTGCGTATGTACAGTATGTAACTGTATGTAAGTATGTGCAGTATGTAGCCTATATTGTTGTCTACAGTAAAAACATTGCAATAATACAGTAAACCGCACAAAAGCTGTTATTATGGTACCTACGGTATATATTGAAAAAGAACAATACTGTATAACAGTATGTATTTACAGTACCGTACTGTGCAAATAGAGTCCATAGTTACCATGGTTAAACAAAAGTTTGATGCTTTTCAGTCGGTTAACACGATTGTATGGTTAAATCTGTGACATCATTGCCAAGCTTACTGGAGAACCGAGAAGTATTTTTATCATGTTTGTTTTGACATGTGAGCTAGCTCAAGCACGGTCAGATCAACCAGAGCGGCAGACCAGCCAAGAGCAGACGAGAGGGGTTCTACTGTATTAAAGTTTTAGGGACAGATGACCTCGCTGTTCCACCCCTTAAAACCTCTATAACTGAGTACCGGTACTATATTAAATTTTTGTTTATAAATACTTCGAAATGGAAAATCCTGGTAAGAGTACTTTCAAATACTTGTGGTTTATGAAACTAAATTGGAATTGGATCACTAAAGACAATTCAAGAAGAGGCTTGTTAAGACAAAGTGAGATGACTGGAAAAATATCGGTCTCCGGGTTTTAAGGATTTATGGTTGAAAGACACAGCAAAAGAAAGGATTAGCCTATGGACCATTACAAAATCATCGTGAAAATAATGAACGGGCCCGGCCTTCAGCATAGTTACTGAATAGTCTTAGCAACCAATGAGGGTGTGGTCCACTAAGTTTTAACAAGCTGTTCTATAATAAAATATACTATGCTACAACCCTGTAGCATTAGCCTATATGGTGAAACAGAATTGCCAGCAAAATTAACATGAAATAAGCAAACATTCTTCCAAATGGAATCACTAGCATATTATTATAAATAGTCCAATGCATTTTTCCTTCCGTAAAGGATGCAATACTTACAGAGTATGGGGAAAGAAGTGCCTTATCTACTTTCAGCAAGGGGTAATAATACCACACACATATACCGATACATGATCCAATCAATTTGGAGAGGTGGTGTATGGTCTAGAACACATTCTAAGACATATTTCATGCTGTCAGACCTAAAGTAAAAGAACCCAAATAATTTATTTACCTTGAGAAATGGTGTCTTTCCCTCATTGTCACAAATGTTAATTTTAGCTTTGTTACTCAGAAGAAACCATACAATATTGGTATGCCCTTGAGCTGCTGCAAAGTGTAAAGGAGTTCTATTTAATTTATCGGTCACATCAATATCAATTTTTCTCATATTAACTTTCAGCTTTTCCAGATTTCCTTGCCAAGCAGCTTTATGAAGCTTGGTAACACTTTTATCCTTTCCACTGAAATCAATGTTATATCCCCAACCATTTTCATCAGCTAGGTCCTCTTCTTTAGAACCAGAAGTTCCTGCAGATTGGCAGGGTAATTCTTCGCTGAAAGGATTTACGTTCGTTGACCCAAAGTCCTTCCTATCTTCTCGTTTCCCTTTCACAAAGTTGAGGACTTTTCTCATTGTTCCGACAGTTCTTGAACCCATAAGATTATACCGGGCAGCGAGATGAAAAGAAAATCAATACTACTGGTTCATGGCTACAGATGTGAAGCTGGGAACCACTATAGCTCTTGGTTCATCGGTAAAGGGGTGCAGATATATGTCATAGCAAAAAGTATGGAATAGGTTTTATTCATTCCAAAATCATACGCGCATTTTCGTGACATTTTATACATGCCGCATTCTGCTCACTGTCAAATATACGTCACTCAGTTACCCGTGATCAGCTGTTCACAAGCTGCCCATTCATCTAATCCGGATGGCAATAAATTTCTGAAGTCATAATTATGACGTTTCACGAGAGATAAAAGTCTTATTCAAAGGTTTGATAGCAGTCTACGTCACAACACAAACAAGGAACATATCCTTTTACACCAGCAGAGCCGCACAAAATTCAAAATATTATTGTTTTCACGATTTGTTTACCAGTGTTCGCGTTTGGCGTTTCGCTTGTTTTTGTCAATGTGCAATTTGCAATAATAATTGACTACTGCATCGCGTCATGAGGAGAGGGGTTAGGGTTGCCCAGTTAAATGGGGCTATATCTTCTCTATCTCTAAAAAATATATTCTTCGAAAATACCACTCGTGGTTATTATTCGGTTATTCCCCATTTGTCCCGTATGGCCTCTGGTGATCCAGACAATTTTAAAAGTAGAACTTTGTTCTCTCGCCCGAGGTGTGATGCGAGAAAGAATCCTGGAAATGAGGACATCGATGATCCTGATATATTTTCATCACCAGAACACCTAGCTAGAAGACCAAGTACTATAGACGATGAACATCGATTAGAAAACCTATTGAAGGAAGTTCTAGCATATAGAGACACTAATGTGAGCAGTTGGATTGTTGAGGTAGGCTATGCATATCTACCTTAAGTGTAGTACTAGTGTCTGAGTAGGCTATTATAGGTTATTTTCTGGTTTTAATAGCGGTAGTAGTTCGACCGCTAACCATGAAGTTTGACCCTTTAAGTCGACAATTATCTCAATTTCGGTGATTGAGGTAAATGTACAACTACCACACTAATACACCTTTCCTCTGTTGGAGAATTCTCTACGAATGTAATGTTAAGCGAAGCATTGAGAACTAAATGTCTATAGAAAGCTTTGAATGCATGTTCAATGTTGCCTTATTAGCAATTATATGGCGACTCAGTTGGTCAGCACGAATATAGGCTATTCCCAATTAAATTGGGGTATTGTGATATCACCTGAAACAGATTTAGGCTTCATGTGATTAAATAATAATTGGAGGGAAATCAGCTTGTCCATGAAGAGTCAAGAGTTACCGGTATTGAAAGGAAATAGAGCAAGTAAAGTCTATCTTCCTAAAGAAAGCATTGTGTGTATCGAAATTTACTCCGTCCCGGCTAATGTATGAGCTGTCTGCAGAGCCATTCTGTATTGAGCAAATCAGACTACAAATGCAGCTTCCATCTAGCGCTGCCTATCAGGAACTTCTTGTGGAATTTTAATTAAAAAAGAAATATGGTTGGACTTCTATGGGACAGAAGCGATGTTATCGTCTGACTGGAAGAGAGCAGACTACGATTTACGACACACTGTGACGCGTTTCAAGACTGAATGCTGCAGCATCTATTTCTCCTAGTCTCACCGAATCTAGGATGTGGTTTTTTGAAGTCATTAAAGTTTCTTCTAGGTAGTTGATGTCAAGGGAGCGTTTGATTATTACAGGCTTCCTTACAGTATGTTTCTTTCTGCTGGTGCAATATTTACTTTAATTTTAGCAACGACTGGTAGGTGCTTCCTTAATGGTATCACAGAAATTGAGGAGAGTGTCTTGATATTAATTGTCCTAACGTATGTGTTCGCAAAGATTAAATCCACTGAGCTCATACCGTTATGACATATATATGTTGGTGTTGTCCTGCTGTTTAATAGATAGAAACCTTCTGCCTCCAAAAATTCTACAACCATTTTACTTTTTGCACATTCCTTATCTACACGACAGTTAAAGTCTCCTGCTATGACTGATCCATGGTGGTGTCCAATAATTGACAGCATTTCTGATAGATTGTAAATGATATCCTGAGCAGAGTGTTTTGGGGGAAAATAAGCACAGACAATCATCAGTCCTTTGGCATATATTGCTAATAGGTTTATGGACCTATATAGGCTACTAATTCGTGAGGATTTAGCCATGGTCTAATTAAACACGATATCCCTCCACTTGGTCTCCCTCTATCTCCTTGTAGAGCAAGGTTATGACAGTTGTAGCGACTGACAGTACCTGCATTGTATTTTTTACTTTTTCATTGGCCATTGGCTGCATTAAAACTATTATTATTATAATTCTTCTAGCAAGCATCGTCAGATCCAAAACAAGTACCACGAAGTCTATACGCTTTAGAACTACCAGTAGTTATCTAGGGAAGCAAGGTTGTAAAAGTCACCCACAAACAGTCTCCCTCTGCCAAGTTTGGCTACTACTGCTGAGACACACTTCTAACACTGCCCATTTGTGTTCACAGTTGTAGGTTTTATTCTCCAGGAAGAAATGTAGCCTCTATCTCACAAATCCGAAGTTCCAGCTGATGTTTCTCACTTCATAGTTGAGTATTTCCGAGTATCTCCTGGAAAGGGGATTTTGACTGTTCTTCTCTGTATATAATTAAAGGTGCATATACACCAGAATTTAAAGCATTTTCTTCATACTTACAGAGTGGAGGTGTAGGTGATATGTCAACGTAGACCCTTAATAGGCCTATATTAATAAATTCCTGAATACCTTCTGACTCAGGAGTATCACATTAAAAATTAAATTGGATTTTCAAAAAAAATGTTGAAGCACACAAAAATTCTAAATCATTGCTTTAAAAGAAAGGTCTCCCACTGGGTGTAAGAATTCTTAAGCTTGTGTACTTAAGCTGTCTTGCCTGTACCAACATTCATCCATCCCCCAGCTTGCGTACCTTGGAGAATTTTTTAATGAAGATTTTGCATATGTGTCAGCATATCTGATTTTAGCCTTTCAATATATGATTGCCGCTGAACTTGGCTGCGACAGGGTTTGTTGATAATACGCAACTGGAGCCTTGTAGCCCGAGCAGGGGGACACAGTGATGACGGACTGTAGATTGCTCATAAGTCAAGCAGCAACAGCAGAGCTAAGCGCAACAAAAGCTCATGTCACAACGTAGAGGAGAACAATGACTGATACTACATAGCTGAGTCATATCCTACCTGTACAACTGTACCTGTCAACCCAAGCATGCTAACAGTGTGACACAAGTACCAATTATTAGTGTCTTACCTTGTCTACTTCAATTTTGTTTCAGTACTGTTATCATACGAATCACTTCACTTTGGTTTTCTCCACTTAAGTATGTTGCATATTTCCCTTAACACTTCTTGGGGTTTGATGTTAAAAATTAATTTAGACTTAGAGGAAATGTTCAATCCCTCAAAATCTATGTCATCATTTTGGAAAGGAATTTTTCTCACTGAGTGAGTAGAGTCTAATGCTTAGGCTTGCATGATAATGCTGTTTATCTTCTGAGTCCAAATTTGGGCCTCACCCCCAAATCTGTCCCCTCAGAGAGTTTTGAAATTTTTATATTTTTATATTGATAGTGTACTAACTACACCCGGCATGCGTTTACGTCCCTTTTAACAACTGCTGCGTAACATCTAGGTCATTTGCCCTTAATGATCATAATAGGCTAATGATAAAGTAAACTATTACTAAAAAAACATGGTAAAATTTTAAAACTGATATGCAGTAAGTAATTCAGATTTCTACCTTCGATATCTTCCTAGTCTCAACCTTATTTGCTGGCTTAGACCGATCCGCTGTCGGCTTACTGCTTGGGTCCCAGCTCCATGAATCTGAGGGGAATGTGGATCGCATGGATGACGATAGACGTGTGGAGTTCCCGGTCCTTGCGTAGTAACAGACCAAATACATTGGTCGGTGACTCACTCACTCATTCGCAACACCACAGTGGTTTAGGCAACGGCCCTATGTTAGCAATATTGGAATAGACAGGAATGCCAAATAACTCGGCTGGCTGGTGACAGGCCCTTCACTTGTTGCCTGCCCCTTCCCCTGACCACGCTTGGACTCGAGCAGTTGTGACACCAAATATCTATATTTAGAAGTGCACATGTTGGTTGAATTATGTAGATGTAAAATATTGAATGCCTGAAATATTGAGATACTCCTAAATCAATACAGCGAGGCCATCTGCCCCGGTTAGAGGCATAGATGGACAATTATTAAGTCACGAATGATGCAAATTACGTCACGCACGAACTGAAATGTCGCTGTGAATGATTCAATTCAATTCTGGCAAGCATTCACACTCATACAAAGAAAACACATGCACTGACACTGACGCAAAAATGTATGAAATACACTCATTTGTTGAAGCGACTCAACAAAATCAATTTAACTCACTAATTCAGAAACCTATGCGGGCGTGCACAAATGTTCACCGAAGTTCATTTGTTGAAACGACTTGAGCGCCATGTATTGTAAAATTGATTTTCTAATTCGGAAAACTTCGCGGCCATGTGCTCAACAGCTCACCAAAGTTAATTTCATGAAATGAATCGCACTCATCTCTCATTTGTTGAAACTACTCGTGTGCCATCTAATGTAAAATGGATTTACTTATTCAGAAACATTTGTGGGAGTGTGCACAACTCGCCAAAGTTTCATCACAATTGGCGGATTTGTATATGAACGCTTACAGAACTCTCCTGAAACGATTCACTGGCCAACACTCATTTGTTGAAACGACTCGAGCGCCATTTATTGTAAAATTTATTGTATGCTACCTACTATCATATGGTTTTTCTAATTCAGAAACCTTTGCGGCAGTGTGCACAACAACTCGCCTGAATTTCATCACAATCGGATGAATGGAAATGAACGAATACAGGACTTTGTTGAAACAATTCATGCGCCGTCACTCATTTGTTGAATCTACTCGTGCGCTACCCAATGTGAAATGGATTTACTAAGCAAGAAACCTTCCCTGGACTGCACACAACAACTCACACAAGTTTTATCACAATCGGTGTTGGTATATGAACGCATAAGGGACTTGAAACGATAAGCGCGCTCGGGTCCAAGCTCTGTGAACCTGAGAGGATCGCAGTTGATGACGATAAGATAACAGACGTTCGGGGTTCCCAGTTCTATTTACATTGGCCGGTGACTCACTCACTCTTTCGCAACACCACAGTGTTTTGAGCAACGGCCCTGTGTAAGCAGTATTGGAATAGACAGCAATACCAGATAACACGGCGGGCTCTTGACAGTCTCCTCATGTCACCTCGCGATGAATCTGCAAGCCATTCTCACAGCTGGCATTGAAGTGCCATAAGTATACAGATTGTGCAATTGGGTTACTGTGGGATATAAGACTTCCTGTTAATTCCCTGACCCTTTTGGGTTACATAAATAATTTGTAGCTAGAAACCTTCCCTGGAGTGCACACAACAACTCACCCAAGTTTCATCGCAATCGGATGAATGCTATATGAACACATAGGGGACATACATACATACAGACAAACTATCATGTAACATTGTTTTTTATTTACATAGATAGAGAAAGCCTTTGATAAGGTAAATTAGAAGCAGCTCTTTAAGACCATGAAAAACATAGGATTAGACTGGAGGGACAGAAGACTCATTCTGCTTCTGTATAAAAACCAAAGCACAGAGATAAATGTGAATGGAAAAGTAAGGACTGCATCCATTAGGAGGGGAGTGAGACAAGGTTGTGCATTATCCCCATATGTGTTCAACATTTTTATTGAGGAGGCCATAACCAAATTCAAACAAAAGACTAAGGGCATCAAAGTGAACGGACAGGAAATCCATTGTATAAGATTTGCAGATGACATCGCATTAACCACAGACTCGGAGAAGGAACTAAGTAAAATGCTGCGAGTCTTGTCATCAATGCTGAAGGAAGCAAATTTGAAACTGATTACCTCCAAAACCAAAGTGTTATTTGTCAACAAATCCAGTGAAAATATCCAAACAAATATCGAGAACAATGGTGAAACCATTCAACAGTGCAGTCAGTTCTGCTATTTACGAAACATTGTCACTGACGATAATAGATGCACCACAGAAATCAAAAGGAGAATTACCCTCGCTAAACAGGCCTTCTCCAATTAGAGACAGCTTCTGACAAGCAGGCACATTAGCATTAAAACTAGAAAAATGTTTATCAAAACATTTGTCGGGAGTGTTTTGTTATACGGATGCAAATGTTGGATTCTAAGGAAACAGGACATACAACGCCTGGAAGCAGCGGAAATGTGGGTGTGGAGAAGAATGCTGAAATTAAGCTGGACGGAGAAAAAGACTAACGAATCGGTCCTCAAGGAAGTAGACGAAACAAGAAAATTGATCACTACTATAGAAAAGAAGAAAGCAAAATTCGTTGGCTACACCCTACGTCATAATGAGTTCCTGACCACATACTGGAAGGAAAAGTTCTCGGGGAGAAAGGAAGAGGAAGAAAGTAGAAGACTCATCTGGATTCTGTGATGCATGGACTTCAATTTAAACAGTATGCTGACTTAAAAAGTTCACCAAGTGAGAGACAATGTGGTTGCAGCGACAAGGCCTAGCCTTTAGATGATGATGAGTATATAGTAAGTTTCAAGTTTTTAGGATGCTGTAAGTACCTCATCAATTAATTTATTATTTTGTTATCGTTGTTCATGGACTGTTTACCTTCTAAATATCTCTCGACTGGCTGAGAGTCTCAGCGGTAACGTTCATGCCTGCTGTTTCCATGGCTGCAGGATCGAAATCTGATACAGTCAGCTGGCATTTGAGGGTGCACAAATGCGAGGGAGCCGTGTCAGTAGATTTACTGGCCTGTTAAAGATCTTCTTCGGGGCAAAATTACAGCACCCTGGCGTTTCTAAGAGCCGCAGTAGTTAAATGGGACGTAAAACCAATTACATTATTATTATCTAAATATCTTTAAAATTTTACTTCCAGCACATTCTCAAAAATTAATTTGAAATTTCAAAAATTACTTTTAACACATAAAAACTATAGCTCACTGCATTAGAAGAAAAGTTACCAACTGGTTGAAGAAATACTCATGTTTGCTTAGTTTCACTGTATTTCTTTTGAGCACCGATTTCAAATCCCTTTCGGCTCAGTTCCCTTGCAAAGTTTCTGAATTTTAGCTTTTTCTTGGGGCCTTAGGAGGGGGTATCAGCTTTCCTCAAACCATGTTTCAAGTTTTTGATTTGCCAGGGAGTACCTCATTAATTCTTATCCTTTTTTGTTTTATACAGTGAGGGCCCTCTTTATAGAACGGAGCTGTCCAAAGGCCGTGCTGCGGACAGGTTGCAATAACTCACCGTCACATTTATAGCATGTGCTGATTACAACAGCGGGCTGTGGATGCTGTCATAGCATTTATTACATATGCAGGTGGCAAGATACCTTAGTTTAAAGACTTGCAGTGAAGTACTGTAGCCTGCCTCCTGTCCTGTGAACATGGTTAGGTATAGTTCAAAACAACGAATTTTCCTAGTGGTAACTTATCTTCTCAAGAAGAAGTTTGCAGTAAATTTGTTCGTAAGTTTCAATGTTGTGCGATTTTTATTTGTGGGGAAACCTCAAACAAAAGGTATGTAGAAACAATCCACGTACTCCGGACGCTTTCAAGAACGAAACAATTGCACTGAAACGAAAATATCAGTGAGGATGAATTACAGTGAGTGTACCAAAACTTCCTACATCGGTGCAACATGTGTTTAGAAATTGAACGACACCGTTTCCAAAAATTACTCTGAAATTCATGAAGTAATTATGATTATTAAATATGTTAAAAAGTGTTAATGTGTTAAACTAGTTGGGCGCTATGCTGCTGCTTGCGCCAGTTCCTTGCTCGACACTTAGCTAGCTACGGTGCTCCGGCTGTTCGATAAGGAGCATCCTCACTGTACCTTCAAGTAAACAACCACAAGCACTTTCTCTCCCTTGCTCTTGCTCTCTCTCTTTAGATCTAGGAAGTTTATGCAATTGCATCCTTATTTATAAAACTTATGTTTTGCCTGTGCATTGTATAGAATCAAGAAACTTTTTCAGTAACACTAAAGACACCAAATCCTGGGGGAAAGAATTCTTTAACTACTGAAATAGCCAAAATGAGTTAGTACCGGTAATAGATGTTTATTCCTCCGCTTTCTAAAACCCACCATCCCCTTTTTAGATCACGAATTATTTAGATAAAATTCCAGCCGAGTGCGCCATTATACGCGTGAATTATAGACGAATACAATATTGACAACCCCACACAGCCAGTATTGTAAAACAAAGGTTTGTTTTAAATAACATCTGATCTTTATCCTCCCATCCGCTAAGACTGAAATTAGCCAAAAACGCATCAATAATCTTTATCCAGACCAATGGTTTTACCTTAGGCTAATAATTGCTAGATAGCGTGGCCTGTGTTAGCAAATATACACACTCCTGGTTTTTGTCACGCACAGTGGGGGTATTCACACATCAATTATCAATAATCAGCTAAGTAGAAGTTTAAAGGCCAGGATTTTGTCTCTTCCTGAATTAATTTGTTTTCTATGAATTTTTTGTCAAATTAATGTCGAGGGTTCCATTGGTTCAATTCCTCTCAGTATGTCTGTGTGCATTGTTTTTTCTTTGTTTTGCCAATATAATTTCTAAAATAGTTTATTTTGTTTCAGAGTAAAGTGAAAACATTATGTGCTGCTTATCGTTATCTTCTTAAACCACATCGAGATGGTTTTCTCAAAGTCCTTGCGTGTGAGCATTCTGTGGATCATCAAATGGTATGCAAAGCAGCAAAGACATTGGTAGGTGCTCAGGTAAATGCCCATCTAATGTGTAATGTAAGATATTATATAAACTTGCCATTACTTTAATTTCATTTCATTCCTGGATGAATCTAGTAGTTTTACTGCTTGATTTCTATTCACAGAAATTATTAGACCCACTTGCTTTTGAAACTTTGCTTCCACTCTAAGTTGTTGGTAGAGGAAGGAATGAAGAAGAGCAGTGCCTGTATTGACAAAATTATTTTGTCATCTGCATTGCGCCATGTCTATATTTAAAGGGAGTTAATTTTAGGGTTTGCCCTCTTGCCACTGCCCATAAACATATTGGAGGTTTATCAAAATAGTCTTAACTAGAATATCACTGTATAACGGAACAAGTTAGATCTGAACCTTCCGATGCGCATGTGCGTCCAGTTGCATTACGTCATCCCCCCGCCTGGATTCTTTGTCAACCAGTGAGCACATACGTCATCACGCGCTAGTTAGATGTTGCCAAGTAGTCATTATTCCCAACACCTTGGCAGGGTACAGATGCTGTCGAGGCATGCGAAGCAAGACTGAGTGGCTCTGTACTTTGACAAGCACGGCAACAAGCTTCCTGTCAGGAGTGTGTGAAGTGGGCGCGCTCTCAGTTCATCACCACCAATACCAATGCTATGTCACTGAGAATGCTCCTATTCGATACTTTATGCTTGCATAATGTAACCACGACGAGCAGCAGCAGCCCCAAACAGTTGTTGCACCAAAGAGGGGAAATCGCATTTGCGTCTAGTGATCCCACTACTTCCCCTCCTAGACGAGACTCCGCCATGACAGGCCAGGTCTAACTTGCAACGCTATAACAGAGAGAGTAAAAATTTCATTGTAGACCCGTACTGGAAGTTGGTATACATTTTTGGGTACTCTATAAGTTTGATGATAAAATGCCTCACACAGTGCAGTCATCTTTTAAGAACTTGATTGGTTATTTCAATAACTTCTTTATAATATTCTGTATTTCTTAACAGGATTTCTTTGATGGGGGTCTTGGGCAACCACTGGGTGCAAATCCCTTTCAAAATATCTTTATGTCTATAGCCAAGCTTCTAAGCTTTGAATCTATGTTAGTATTGTTATAGTTTCTTCTTTTCTTGTGATTAGAAACCCAGAAATTTACAACTCTCAGAATTTACAAAATTCACAAAACATAGTAATTTGCATTATAGGTGGATAATTATAGCCTTGTGAATGTGTTTCTGCCCATATCAACTTGCAGATTACTTGCTAATTTTTAAAGATATCTGAATACAGTACAACCTCTGTAATCCGTCACCTTTGGGACTGAATGTATGGTCGGAACACACAAAAGGTCAGATTACCAGAAAGTACAGAAAAACGTGAATTTATATTAAAATAAACAATCTCTGAACTCAAGATATCGGGCTTCTTTTCCTTCCTTCTTGGTAGAACCACATTCACAATGCGTTGTCAAGCAGTTCAACTTTAGGCTTTTTCAATGTTTTGCAATTCGGAGCGTTTTCACCCTCTATCGTCACTGTATAATTATGATTCAATGACTTTCCGATTTCTTCTCCAATCTTTTATTGTCTTAATGCCTACATTGAGTTCCTTGGCCATTTTTTTGAGTTATTCCCTTTTGTCCAGTCGTCGTAGCTCTGCTAATTTTTCATGTAGTTAAAGAGTAGCAAGTTTACGTTTCACTCCTAACATGTTGAAAAGATACACACAACTGTGCAGTGCACACAATGTATAGTAAACAAATTACTGTACAGTACTGCAACGAACACAGAACAGTGTCGTAAAACCAAAGAACAGGAAGTACTAAAACCTTCACAGTGCAGTATGTACAAAACGCGGATGACAGAAACGATACGAGAGATGTCGGAGCACTAAATCGGACAAGTGATAACAAAGGCGCGGCGGGTAGTGAGTCGCCACTATGAGTCGGGGCAAGTTCAGCTCGAGCACGGTCGGATCAACCGGAGCGGCGGACGAGAGGGGTTCTAATGTATAAGTCAAAATCTGTGTATAATCATAATTTATGAGACAAATCCGATTATTATATTGAAAATGACATTTAACTTACCATGTACAGTGGCTGCATTATTTCCTCCTTGCAACACAACATATGTGTGACTCATTATTTAACAAAGACCAATTCAGAGCAAAGATAGTTATCGATAAACTGTATTTTCTTGCATAATTGTCGCACCTTACTTTTCAAATACAAAAAAAAAGTTCATAAAATTTCATGGCATAAATTGTCACATAGTACATTAGTATTAGTGCGCTGGTCGGTTGCACATGCTGCTGCGAGCTTATAACGTGGCGTGACCTTGTCGGAAGAAAGGAGTCTCTTCTATGTGCCTGCAGGCTCTGACTCGCACTAGGCGAGTGGCTGGCACACTAGACCGTGGTCGCGCTTAGTGCCAGTCAAGGGGAGTGAAACTTGTATGGGCCCGTCATTTCCGCAAGTTGGCCTCGGAATGAGGAGCTTCAATGAGCTGGTGTACAAAACGCTGCTAGCCTTATTTCACCTACGTGAAAACTGGCCCAACTGCTATTTGCAGAAACTTACGCAAGGGACACTCCACGCAAGTCTAACATCAGTCACTTCCATGGAAACGTTGCAACAGAGACCCATATGCGATGTTACATATGGTGTCTGCAATGAGAAAATACAAGAATGATATCGTGATCTTGAAAGTAAAATATATAGGTTTGCAATTTAAGCAAATAATGATACAGTATTTATTTATTTATTTATTTATTTATTTACATATGTTACGCCCTCATTGGAGCACTTAACCAAAACAAGTATATACATATCTCAAAAACAATATTAAAGATTCAGCTTCTTATTTTTCTTCTTTTCCCAAAACATTTTCATTCTAGTTGACCTTGCCGCTCTCTCTGCATCGCTTATGGTGTAAGTTTTGCGGGTAAAGGTTTTTAAGGGAATTCGGATGTTCTTGTTTTTCAAGATATTCTTCTCATCTTTGTTAGCAATATGGGACATTGTCAAGCCGAGTTCATCCAGATCATTTTGATTTTCCATAAACCAAGAGTTCTTTGTTTTACTTTTGAAAAAATAATTAAATAATACTTTTAATTGTCTGGTATCCGGCAGGCGTGAGATATGACAAAAAAAAGCAATTCGCCTTTTTCGCATAGTATCGACTATAGACTCAGTTTCTTTATAAACCACTTCATTTGGTAATAGACGCCATTGACCATCCACCTGATGTTTTTTATTAATTATAGTTCTGAGAATTCTTCTATCAATCTTCTGTAATGTGTCAGTAACTGATCGAGTGTTTAACTTGAAAAGTGTTTCACAAGCATATATTGCTTCCGGTTTAATAACTGATTCGTAATGTCGTAATTTGGCATTTATGGAGAGTGATTTTTTTTTGTAACTAGACCAAGTAATATATTGCGCTTGTCTTAACTTTGTTGTTCTATTTTCGATTGACGCTTTCTCATTCAAATTCCATGTTATAATCTCCCCTAAATATTTAAATTTATGTACAACTTTAATTTCTTTATTGTTGATCAATGTAATAGCTTGTGTTTCCACATCAAAGGATGCCATTATTTCAGTCTTTTCAAATGAAATTTGAAGTCCTACTTTTGCTGCAATAGACCCAAGTTCTTCAATTTGGTGTTTAGCCTCATCTATACTTTGCAAGCAGTGCAAGGTCATCCGCAAAGGCCAAGCAATTCAGTTTTATATTAGTACCAATCTTTACATTTGGAGGACAAGTTTTGTTCCACTCACGCATGATCTTTTCAAGAACACAATTAAATAATAACGGTGATAGACCATCTCCCTGTCGAAGTCCAGTCCGGATATCAAATGGTTCAGACAAGGCGCCTCGAAATTTAACCTTTGATTTAGTATCTTTCAAAGTAACGGCGATGAGGTTGATAAGCTTTTGATGTAACCCAAATTCCCTAAGGATGTTAATTAATGACCCTCGATGGATACTGTCATAAGCTTTCTTAAAATCCACAAAAGTAATGACCAAATCCTTTTGTCTCATTCTATGATATTTCATTATCCATTTCAGACTAATGATCTGATCCGGACAGCTGCGACCTGGTCGGAACCCTCCTTGATATTGTCCTAGTTCTTGATCGAGTTGTTGTTGAATTCTTGTCAAGATAATTCTAGATAGAATCTTGTATGTTACATCAAGCAAAGAAATCCCACGGTAGTTGTTCAGGTCTGATCTATCACCCTTTTTATGAATTGGGTGGATTACAGCTATTCTCCATTCCTCTGGTATTTGTTCCGAATTCCATACATCGATGAGGCGTTTATGGAGGTTGGAGATGGTTTGTTCATTTGCATATTTCCATAGTTCTGCTACCAATGAATTCTCTCCTGCTGCTCTATAATTTTTGAGCCAATTAATCGCTGAACATACTTCAGTCAAGTCAGGAGGAATAATGTTCTGTAAATTTGTTTTATTTTTTGGATTAGGCTCAAAATCAAGATATGATACAGTATATTAAAAAGAAGATTGTGGTTTTTCTTCTTTAAACTTTAATATTCTTTGCATTTGTTGCACCCTGCTTTTCCTCCACAAATTTTAGGCTAAAAATATGTGATAATTATGTGAGGAAATACGGTAATTGATCAATAAAGACTGTGCCAACAATATCATTGAATTATGATAGGAGTTTGTTTATAGTCCAATGTTATAGTAATATGTCCCCGATAGGCTCACATTTTTTGAAATTTACGTCCGCTTTTATGATTGGTCGCACCGGTTGCAAATTATGAGAGGAAGAAGGTAGTGGGAGACTTGATAGAACATTTTTAAAACATACCATTACATACAGTATATTCTTTGCTACTTCATACCATATTGTTATTGGTGAAATTGTGCTTTTATATTCTTCACAAAAGGTGTTTTGAGGACCTACACCTCAGAAGATTGACAGACTGATAAACTGCTTGCTTGTAAATGCATGATTAAATCAGGATAATAGTATCCACTAAAAATTATGATTAACCCAAGAATTGTTTAATTTTTATCCAAGAAATTTTGGTTTCCTACTTATGATTCAGTCCTCTATAGCAATTCCCAGCGAGGTGCTTGGGAAACAGAAATGTGAATAAAATGTTAATGATGGCAGCTGTTTTGTATTTTGGTTACCAGATTGTGTCAGCTGAGAACACATCATTTATCCCAGCTTATTTTAACTGCAATATTGCATTGTGAAGCTTACATGTATGCCTAGAGAAGTTGCTTCAAACAGCTCTTGTGAGAGCAACACATCTCATTGCACAATCATAATTTGAAGTACTAAAATAGTTTGTAGTTCCAACAGACTCAGAAATGTCCTTCAACTGCACACAGTGAAACCTTCCTCCTAATGGAATGTTAAGAGACAAAGAAACAAATTCCACTCAGGATAGTTTCCATTTAATATTAAAAAAATGAAAGGGTTGAGTATTTTAATACTAGTCTTGAAGCATCGGAACTTGTCTTTCTTATCACTGATGAGGGGCAGATGACCTCATAGTTCCATACCTTAAAACAACAATAACTATCACTAATGGTTTCTCCATTTCATCTATCATACAGTGATAAAGAAAAACAAATTCTGTAACGCGATGGCACAAGAGGGAGCTGCAGGAAGTTTGAGATCGGATGTTTGTATCCTAGCATTGACGGTGGCTATCTTGAGTGTGTTTTTCCCGTGGATTTTTCATACACTATCTTCAGGCAAATGCTTATTTCAAATCCTGGGGTACCTAATCCAATCCCCAACCCTAATAATTATAGTTATACCGTACATACTAATACAGCCACCACAGACAAATTGAAAGTATATAGGACAGGAGACCAAGATGTCCAAAGCTTCTAAAATTAATTGACAGTAAACGGCAACCTATCTGACTCTCAAGCATTATGATTTACTATGTAGTGGACAGAATCCAGGGTTGTTTGCATCACATTTTCTTAAGTCTATCCACTATAAACAAGTTTAATAAAGTGCCTGCTAAAGACAAGTGTTTCTTGTATTTTGCAAATATAATCACAGATAACCTATTGCAACATTGTAAGTGTGCCGTGATTTGTATATACTTTCTTAGTCGCATGATGACTGATAAGCACAACTCTTTAATCAGATCATTAAGGAGGGACGAACTCAAACTGACTGGCAATAGAGCATAACCGTGCCCATCCTTTAAAAGAAAGCAAGTCCAACTGAATGTGTTAATTACTGTCCAATCCATCTGCTTCATGCCATGAAGGTCTTGGAGTATGTTCTGGACAAGAGGATTCGAGAGTTCATCAAACTCTCAAGAAACCAAGCTGAATTTGTGAAGAATTGCTGTACTACTGACGCAATTCATGCTGTACAACTCTTAGTAGAGAAACATCGTGAAAAGGACAAGCTGCTCCATCTCGCATTCCTGGACCTCGAAAAGGGCCTTTGACCGGGTACCACACAATCTTACTTGGCTAGCGCTTTGAAAACATAGCTTGCCAGGATATCTGGAGAAATGGGTGCAGCTTCTTTATATAGAAGCAAGTAGCAATGTACAAGCAGCCGCAGGAGCCTCCGAAGATCTTCCTATCACCATTGGTGTCCATCAAGGTTTCGCCCTGTCACCGCTCCTGTTCATCCTGGTGATGGACACTGTGACATCAGACCTGCAACGACCTCTACCATGGACTCTGCTGTATGCCGATGACGTCATGCTAGCCTCCGAGAATGAGGAAGATCTCCAGCTTCAGACCCAACCATGGAGCAATCAACTGTGCCTCAACAAAATGAAAATGGAATACATGATCAGGCACACATAAAAATTTTAACCATCCAAGTAGATGGGCAAAATCTGCCACGAGTGGCAAAATTCAAATATCTTGGATCTACTATCACGAGCAATGGGCGCCATGATAAAGAGGTCAATACAAGAATCAGTGCTGCCTGGATGAAGTGGCGAACAACAACTGGTGTCACTTGCAACAGTAGGATGAAGGATCACTTGAAGTCCAAAATCTGTCTCGCCATCATCCGCCCTGTCGCATTATATGGATTTGAGTGCTCGCCAACTACGACTGAAGCAGACCGTCGTTCAGGCGGTATGGAATCCATGATGTTAAGGTGGACAGCGGGTGTCACTAAATTAGTCCATGTTTCAATTGACAACATCAGGAGGTGGTTTGGTGTTGAACCAATCCTGTCAGCAAAAGACCAAAGGAACAACCGAGGCAACGATGGGCCTATGCACTGCACAAAGACCTCAGAAGCGTTAATCTACACCCAGACACAGCCAGAGACAGAAATGTATTGAGACAGCATATCCATGTAGCAGACCCTGCAGCCTGGCTGGACAAATGCAGAAGAAGAGTTGCATGATGACTGGTATTATGAATTGGACAGTGGTTTTTATTATAGGTTCCTTGTATTTGTCTCAGCCATGCAGAAGGAAATCACACTGTATATTGAATAACTTGCGATGAGAATTATTCCAAATGCATATTTGTACTGAAGCAGCAGAACTTAACGAAACGTCATAACTAAATCTTTTTGGATATTTAGACTTATTCCATTAATCTTCTGGCATCCCAGTACAGCCTTGGTAAATCATTACTCTCTTGGGAGTATAATTATAATCCCATTTTGGGCTCACCAGAAGGTTATTCGTTATTGTAATCTACTGTTTGTATATTGTATGAAATAAGATTTTTGAACAACATTGTCTTTACAATTTTTTATAAATAAATTCTCATTTAAACTATAAAATTCTTCTTCTTCTTCTCTCCATCGTCTTCTTCTTTTTCTTTTCTGTGAATCTACAAATGCCATTTCATGTGATCAAATGCTATGCCTGGGGTAACTGTACGATCTTATCTATGGCTTTTATGTCTTGCCACCTTTGAGTGGACCATCGACAGACAATGTTAGGCGATGCTTGATATACATGTCCATAATATTGTAAGGGCTTTTCCCCACACTTTCTCATGGATAGGAACAACTTTCATCTTGTTCTGTATCATGTCTTATTGTGAATAGAATATTGAACCTTAAAGAGCAGTTTATGTATGTTAATAGAATCCGTGCTTTTAAATCAAAGTTGAAGTAATCCAAAAGGTTATAATATAGCGCTGTGTAATACACGTTGCTTCTGGCAGGAATGTACTTAAGTATTCTTCTTGCCAGCCCCACTGCCTAACACAGTACTTGGCTCGGAATTTATGCGCAGTAGTAGAGCAATTTATTATTTCTAAAGTTAGCTTTTGTTGAAAATTATAAAAGATTTTTATTGGTAATGCTGTTCTTATAGGCCCTGTATTCTTTCTTGCAGCAAGAAGAATGTGACAAGTTCCAGGTTATCAAAGGTGAAGAGAGGCTCAAGAACCTCCTCACTCCTCAATATTCATGGCTGTTCATTCACATGGGACGACTTGAGAAGGGGGTCAAGTTCCTTGTTGACCTAAGGACTGATGTTTTGGTAATGCTACAGTTCCTCTCCTACTGCTATATACTGTACAGCCTAATTCACAAGGACTTTATTAGTACTTTAGATTGCTTGATTTTCAGAGATCATCATCATCATCTTGCACAGTTTCCAGCCACTGGCCGGGTCTGTTTGGAACACAAGCCTCTCCAACGTCTTCTGTCTGAATTAAAACAATTAAGACAAGACTGTCGTGGCCATTATCAATGTAATATGATGCGGTATAACATCCCCAAAGTCTTCAATTTAATTAAAACAGTTTATCCACTGTATAAATGAGATGATGTTATACAGATTGGGAGTAGGTACACTAGTCCAATGTTACGTTATTTGCTTTTTGAATTTGTAACTGAAAATGTCTTGTTTCAGTAACAATTTGTTTAATATTGTTATTGTTATATCACTTCATAAATCACTTCCGTTTGGGGAATGGATTTGTTTATTGCTAAATGCGTATTTATAGAAGCAAGGGTGAGGCATGAAGTTAGTTAATATAGGAATTATAGAGTTGTTTTGAAAAATGTTTTCATGCTAAACATAATCTGCTGGTCCTATCATCTGGTGGTAAAGATAAAGGTTCTCATCATGATTTGCTGTACTGTCATTTGATTTGTTTTCATATCATATGTAGTTGCCTCTGTGCAACTCCAGTATGGATGATCTTAGGTTTGAAAACTGTTCCCTATTTCATGCAAATGCTACTCCATTCTGGAAATCTGATGGAGACTGTTTACCTCATATTTGAAGAACATAAATTCATATGAGAGGTTTTCCTGCCTAACAAGGACTTGACTTACTTGACTTATGTCCTTTTACTCTTTTGCAGAGCATAGGTCTTCAACAAAGCAGCGCCAGCGTATCCTATTTTGAGCCAACGTCTTTCCTTCTTGTTTTGCCTCATATCCAATCTCTACCGTTCTGCCTCGGTAGCGAGCTGCTTTTAACATTCCAAAATCCAATATTCATGTCCTTTTTCAAGCCAAAGGTCGTCATTGTAGGATCCGTCCAGGTTCTTTTCTTAGTTTCTTTAATATGTGTCTTTTTTTTTTAAGCAACTGCGAGTTATTAGCCCACATTTGCCAAGTGCCATGGTGGGGCTGCCACCTTTAAGCCTTGGCACTTGCTCCCTCCGAAGATGTTGTGGGTGGAAATGATGCCATTTACTGCATCATTATGTGGTTATCCCGCCATATACTCGGTCGCCAGAGCCTCGTCTGTGGTAACAGGGCGCACCGCGAGAAGGTGAGGTTGACATTTGCAATTGGAAAGGCTATTTGAGACGCATCCAAATGCCTTGCACCCTGCCTAACAAGGAATATGCACCAAGTTGACCTAGTGAGCAGCATAATTTCTGGTTCAGGTGATGACTGAACCTTAAACTTGAGGGTCCTTTTCACATTTCACATTTACCTAACTTACCCGGTGGCGCAACAGCTCACGAAGAACCTTGACCTGCTCCACCACGAATCTCCAGCCTTCACGATTTTCTGCTTGTTTCCTCCAATTTCTGACTCCAAGGGCGCGGAGATCATCCTCGACGTCATCCAGCCAGCGTTTCCTTGGGTGTCCAACTAACCATCATCCTTTTGGTCTACTTTGGAGGACCTGGCGCACGGCCCGACCTTCCGGCATACTCTGAATATGACTAAGCCAATGGATCCTTGCTCTTTTAATTTCTGTCGTGATAGGAGGGTCTTCAATAAGATTGTAAATATCTTTATTTGTGCACACTTGCCATTCCCCATTAACTTGGGTAGGTCCATAGATCTTCCTCAGTATCTTCCTTTCCTATCTCTTGAGTAGATCTTCACTTCGCTGTGTCATCACCCATGCCTCACACCCATAGGTCACTACCGGTTGTATGAATACTTTATAAATGTTTTTCTTACATCTGCATGATAATGTTCTGGATTTCAAAAGATGGGTAGTGGCAAAGTAACATCTATTACCAGCATTAATTCTCTCTTTAATTTCTTCAGAGTTGCTGTTCTCATCAGTTATGGGAGAACCAAGATATTTAAAATTACAAGTACACTCAAATTTCTTTCCTTCGACTATTAGGTCCCTAGGAATGACCTTTCTCTTTCCATTACTACATACTTGGTCTTGGATTCATTCACATGCAGTCCTGCATCTTGTGATGCTCCTGATAGTTCCACATCAGTCTTCTTGACATCCTCCCGAGTTCTTCCTAGTTCTGCCACATCATCTGCATACACGAGATACTGAATGGGTTGATTAAATAAAATACCAGCGGCTCTCAAACCCTGTTACAAATATCTTCTCATCGTGCCTCTGTCACTGTTAGTGATGTGTCATATCAGTCTCCCCAACACAAGGTTGAATAACACACAAGACAATGGTTCACTATGAATTCCCTTGAAAGTTCCTGCTGGACCTTAACTCTGCACTTCGAGTTACTCAAGTCATTTTCACAAGTCTGATGATCTTTCTTGGTACCTCAGGTGTTCTAGTGTTTTTAAAAAGAAAACTTCTTTCACACTATCATATTTTTCTTCTTCTTCATTTCCAGTTCCCTGGGTCGGGTTGCAAATCAAGGACCTCCACAGTTGTCTATCCCTCCACCATTCATTTCCTTCTTTCAATACTTCTTTTTCTACTCCTCTCTTCTTTATGCTCTCCTTCACCATATCTATCCACCTCTTTCTGAGCCTTCCTCGTGGTCTTCATCCTGGCATTTTTCCCATAAATATTCTTTCTGGTACTCTATATTCTTCCATTCTCATCATATGTCCGTACCACTTTAGCTTACTGGTCTCTATCTTGTCTTGCAGTTTTGAGAACCCAGTGTTCTCCCTAATGTCCACATTTCTGATTTTATCCCTCTGAGTCTTCCCAATTATTCCTCTAAGGAACTTCATCTCGGCTGCTTGGATTCGGCTTTCATCGCGTTGTTGTGGTCCAAGTACCTGCTGCATAAGTCAAGATTGGTGTGTAATACGTTGAGAATAGAACTTTCTCCATTTCTCTGGGGCTTCCTGGTTCCATACTAAACCTGCCACTCACTGATAAAATCCATTAGCTTGTTGGATTCTCTTTCAAATTTCTTCATTTATTGTACCATCTTCTGTGAGTATGCTCCCCAAATACTTAAATTTTATCACCATTTCCAATGGATTTCCATTGACTTCAATATTCTGTCTTCCTTCTCTCTTGTTTCCTGTCATCACTACAGTCTTACTCTTCTCCACACTTATTTTCATTCCATATTTCTCTATCTCTTGATTCCATAGAGTAACTTGTTGTTGCACTTCTATTTCATTTTCTCCCCATATTACTATGTCGTCTGCAAAGAGTAAGGCCTTGGTCTCCTTGCTTCCCATTTTTCGTTTCACACTCTAGTGGATTTCATTCATGACAGTTATAAACAGTACAAGGGATAACACACTTCCTTGTCGAAGTCCTGTTTCAACACTGAACCAGTTTGTTTGTCCTAGCTTGGTCTTCACACTACTTAAACACTTTTCATACTATTATATGCTCTCTGATAATCAATATACAGCTGATGTACAGGCATATTATACTCATAAGCCTTTTCAAGTATATTCCGTGTGGTGAAAATTTGATCTGTTGTCGAGCGATTACGCCAAAATCCACACTGATAATCTCATATTATCGATTCTGCAAAAACTTCCAGCCGTGTCGTTATAATACGTGTGAGGAGCTTACATCTGTAATTGTCACATTTAATTTTGGACCCTTTCTTGTGCAGCAGACAGATCAATGCTACTTCCCAATTCACAGGCATTTTCTCTTCTTGCCATATCTTGAAGATCAAAAGATGTAATCTGCTGTGGAGAAAGCTGCCCACCTTTCTTCAACAGCTCGGCAGTAATCTGATCTTCACCTGGTACCTTGTGGTTCTTCATTTTCTTAACAACGTCCTTGACCTCCATTAGCATTGGATCTCTCACCTCCAAATCAGGTCCTCCCAGATACTCTAGCCCATCCCCTTCACTTATGTTTGATCCATTTACATCATTCAGCACCTCTGTGAAATGTACCACCCACCTATCAAGAATTCTATTTATATCTGTCATCAGACTGCCCTCTTTGTCCTCACACGTCATGTTAACACGGGCTTGAAACCCCAACTTTTCTTTTTTAATTCCAGTAAACATACCTCTAACATCTCCTTCCACAGCAATCTTACTCCTTTCCCATCCTCTTTTCTTATTCCTACATACCCTTTTAGCCTCCCTTCTTGCATCTTCATACCTAGCGGCTTAGGCGGCTGAGCTTCTATGTCCAAGGTCGCGGTTTCAAACCTGGCCAAACTTTTTGGATTTTTTAAGAGCATTAAAAATCCCTCAGTATGCCTTCCTTTGGTAAAGCCGGCGGTCCCATGTCATAGATATATGGAATGTGAAAGAACCTTCCTCTAATATCACTTGTGTGAAGCTAAATTATAGGTTAGATTTGACAAAAGCTCTTAGGTTCCAAATTTCGTCGCCAGGAGCCGGCTGCAGTGGCAGCTAGTAACCAAGTTCAGAACTAGTTGTCATTGATGGTGGCGTTTGGTAGAAAAGGTACGAACCACTTGAAAATTGAATGTCTGCAGTCCTTACTTGAATTAAAAGACAGATAACACACACTAATATAGCCATCACAATTAAACCCGGTTATCAGACAGATTCTACACACACCCAAATTACATGGGGCTACATGGCCCCATTGTCGCAACCTCTAAACTGAGGAACCAACCATCTTCATACCATTGAGTTGTACTTCTCATTGGTCTCTGTAGGGTTTGTCTTCTTGCTTAATTTCTAAGCTCCAAAGCTGCTCGATATTCACCATCAAACCAACCACCTTGCTTCCTTTCTATACCCTACAACCTCTTCAGCTGCCAACAGGACCACATTCTTAATACTATTCCAATCTGTCTCGATGGAATTAGTTGGACTCTGTAGCAAAGTTTCTAGCTTCCCAGCATAGTGATCCGTTTTCTCTTTATCAAATTTTTCCATGTCAAAACGTTTCTGTTTAGTGCCCGTTCCATTAAAGACCTTACAAATTCTTTGCCGGTAACTTATCTTCACCAGCAAGTGATCCGAGTCAACATCTGTCCCTCTGAGGGTCCATAAGCCTTGAATTTCTGATGCATGACTGGAATCTATAAGCACGTGATCTATCTGATTTTTAGTCACTCCATCAGGTGCATACCATGTTGCCTTATGTATGTTCTTATGCTGAAAGGTCGTACTACTCACCACCATTCCTTTACTAAAAGCAATTTCGACCACCCTCAAACCATATCATTTGATACTTCATACAAGCTCTCTTTGCCAATTGTAGGTTGTAAGACAGCTTCCTTCCCTATCTTTGAATTGAAATCCCCAAGGATTAACTTTATATCATGTCTTGGAGCTTCCTCAAGAAGGTTGTCTGGTTCAGTATAAAAGAGCTCTTTTTCTTCTTCTGTAGAATCTTCTGTGGGAGCATGTTTCCGCCAACACAAAGTTCCTCATTTCTCTACTAGAAAACGCTATAGTGTTCAAGGAGCTTAGATATCCTACCTCCTTGACTTTCATAGTGCTTCAAGGAACAACGAAATTCGACATGAAAGCTACCCTCTGGGTGTCAAATAACAAAGCTTGCACCCGGCACCCGAGGCCATACAATATTATTATTATTATTATTATTATTATTGTTATTATGTGCACACAGTATTGTAGTACTAAAAAACTTTCCTCTAATCCAGATTGAGCAAATCCTTTCATTTCTTGGTGTAAATTTCACAACAGCTCTCAAAAAAAATCCTATGTATAGCAAAACATGTTCCTAAAATATTCTTTTTTCCTCCACTATAAAAAGGGGTATAATTACTATGGCTACTACTACCATACCTTTTCTATCTAATCTCCTGCAATGCCAGAAGCTGTATTTTATATTTCTCCAATTGGTCTATTAGGTTAGCACATGCCCCAGCTCTATATAGACTTCTTACGTTCCATGTGCCCATCACACAATCTAGTCCATGTCGTTGCTTAGGTCATCTTTTAAAATCCGTCCGGCTATTAACTTGTGATATTGTTTTCGTAACAGTTATATTTTTCCGTGACAGGATCGTTAAGCCCCTCACAGCTCTCCGGATCACTGCCCATTAATATCAGGGTGGGACCCCTAGCCTTTGTGGTTCCATTCCACTAACTGCAAGGCAGCAGTTGTTATAGAATGGTAACTCCTTTGCCTCCTCTGCTGTTGGGATAATATCTAATATCCTCTTCCACCTTCAGAGCCATTGGTTACCAATCTTTACCAAAGCCCTATTAGCCGTCCTTATTTCACAGCTACGGTAGCAGTTCTGGGGCACATGAAGTCCCCACTGTACTTCACCCCTACAGGCAATCCCTTACTTCAGTCCGTTGCCCATCTCCCACGAAGTGGACGTGGGGTTGATCTTATGGGAGACTCACATTTCACACTGATATGAGCGATTCCAAATGAGGAGTCTGAATATTGGCATTCAATACTGTTGTCCCTAATTAATTCATTAAGAAATTACCAATTATGAAAGCTCATTACTTAAATAGGAAATGTGAATAGGTACGGTTACTAACAAAATAGTTTTGAATGCAATCACTTCGCAGCTTCGGTGGCATAGTTGGTAGCATACTGAGCTTCTATGCCCAAGATCGAAGGGTGAAACCCAGCCGAAGTCGTCAGATTTTTTAAGAGCATTAAAAATCCCTTAGTATGCCTTCCTTCGGAGGGGAAGTAAAGCAGGTGGGCCCATGTCATACATTTATGGCATGTATAGTTAGTTAGTTAGTTAGTTATTGTTGTTTTAAGGGGCGGAACTACGAGGTCATCTGCCCCCATATGGCATGTAAAAGAACCTTCCATTAACTTCAATTGTGTGTAGCAAAATTTGTAGGTTGGATTTGATTAATGCTCTTAAGTTCCAACGTTCGTCGTCAGGTGCTGGTTGCTATGGCATCTAGTGGCCAAGTTTGTAGCTAGGTGTCGTGGATGGTAGCATTTGGTAGCAAAAGTAGAAACTACTTGAAATTATTGTCTGCAGTCCTTACTTGAATTAAAACAGATAGCACACACTAATACAGCCATCACAATTAACACCGGTTATCAGACAGATTCTACACACACCCAAAGTATAAGGGGCTACAATACTGCGTTGTCGCAGTCCCTAAACTAAGGAACTAACCAACGCAATCACTTCAAACGCTCACTACGGTTGAAGTTAATGATTCAAAGCATTTTCATACTTAAACACATAAAAGGTACTAAATAAAAAATGCAACACTTACAGAAGTGTAATAGACTAACGGAATAAAATATACTGGAATTGGTTAAAATATCTAATTCATTACAAAGTTATTCCACAGTGTTTTGTGTGTACCGTACCGAGAGTATCGAAATCTAGGCACTATGATCCACCTTGGACAACACAGTGGCCATCCAGTCAGATTGCGGGATGACGCGTCGGGTCTCCTCGGCCATTACAGTTTCTAAAATCCCTGATGGAGCTGGGAATCGAACCTGGGACTTCCGGGTAAGAAGCAGGCATGCTATCCCAACACTACAGGGCTGGCTATGACTGATCCTGTATGTTCCTATATGTTGTCATAAAAAATATGAAGGCTTCCACATAACATTAACTGCATCCGCTATTCTGCACTAATGCTATAACCCTTGTTATGTTTTCAGGGCCTAAGAACCATCACTGAAACGTCAATACCTCGCTTAAATTGATGGAGTTCTACTTTTTTTTTCTTTTCCCCTTCAAGTCCTTAACTTGTGTCATTGTTATGGTTTGCAGACTCTGCTGTCAGAGTTGGATATGAAAGACCACTCCACTCTGCCGCTGCAGCAGTTGAACCTGACTCTCAAGGAGATGCTGTCTCTCTGGTTCTCTGTGGGGTTTCTCAACCTGGAGAGAGTAACTTGGAAGTCTCCCTGTGAAATGCTGCAAAAGGTGAGTGATATTCACTGAATGCTATCACATATTTTGTATTAATTTGGCTTCTTGAATGATGAGTCAACCTTGTCGATACGATGTGTATCATATAAACTGTACAATCATACATGTTTCTTCAGGGGTATACACAAGTTAAGTTACTATGGTAATATAACTGGTCAAATTTAGAAACATTGTGGAAAAAGAAAGAAGATGAATCATGGTCAGAGAAAGGAAGAACCATTCATATTCAGAGAATTATGACATGTGAGCAAGGATACGTGAATATGGCGTGAGAGCAAAATAAACACAGTATATAGAGGCCATAAAGAAGAAACAGAATAATCATCTAGAGATTAAAAAGGAAGAGCAGACAATTTAGCACATTAATCATACAGCAGAAAAGAAAAATTACTCAAAAAATAAAAAAAAAATATAAAAAGATAGATATAGGCTAAAACTTCTCATAAACAGTGTTCAACTACAAATAATAAAATGGTATGTAAATGTAAGAAAAATAAAATGTTGTGGACAGTTTTTGACATCTAAAACGCTTTAAGATGGACTTATCAAAGTTCAAAGAAACAATTATTTGGCAGCTGTTCAAAGTTTAGACTTCAAAAAGAAAAAAGAAAAAAAAAAAACAAGACCAGTTGAGCAAGGCTTCAGAATGTAGAAATTAATTAGACATTATTAAAATATAGATACTGTATCGTGTTATTTTGTGTGAAAGCAACGGAAGAAGTCTTATTTGAAAACAGGGTTTTACTTTTTATTTTTATTCATTGTACACTAGAAAGGAAGAGTCTATGTGATGCCATTGCTATAGCAATTAAGCATGTATTATTTGTTCTGTTTTTGGACTGTATTTTGTGAAAAGTTTAAATGCTATGCCTCATCTCAAGGGACTAATATTCTCTTTCCTGCTGGTTAGATTTCCGAGTATGAAGCAGTACATCCTGTGCGTAGCTGGACTGATCTGAAGCGCCGTGTGGGACCTTACCGTCGCTGTTTTGTTTACACTCATAGCAGCATGCCAGATGAGCCTCTAGTTGTGCTTCATACAGCACTCAGTGACGAGATTGCTAGCAGCATGAAGGGGATTGTGTCGGCAACCTCCAGGATGTCGAGTAAGTTCATCTTCTGAAATTAGAATATAACAAAAGGATGGTATATTGGCTTTCACGGCCCGTGAATTAAAACTCGGCAATTTTTGTAGGTTTATGCCGTGTCTTGTGTGGGGTTTCGTCCAAGAACACCAAGCTGGCTCATCAATGGGCTCTTGGTGTTCCACCCCCAGACCCCCCACAGCTTTTAGCTCTCTCGCAGTTAAGAGGCGCATGTGCGCTTCGTAAGAAGGGAGGTAGTGCACAGTTCGCTACTACTGTAGGGGTCCGGGCGCGGAACACCAAGAGCCTGCTGATGAGCCAGCTTGGTGTTCTTGGGCGAAACTCCACACAAGACACGGCATAAACCTAGAAAAGTTGCTGAGTTTTAGAATATAACAGTTTCACAGGTTACTCAACTGTACTATGCTTGATTGTTGTATACTCAGAGGTCATTAAAAGACCCCAGCGAGGCTGTAAATGTCCTGTGCAAATTTATCGGAACACATTATTTTTATATTATATTACCGTATTTCCTCGCATAATCGATGCACATTTTTTGCCTAAAATTCGTGAAAATAATCAGGGTGCGGCGATTATGCGAAGAATATTTAAGTTCAAAGAAGAAAACCACACTTTTTAAAACTGTATCATTATTTGCATCACACTTGTGCGCTCTCTTATTATTATTATTATTTGCTTATTATGTAACCTCAGGTATTTCACTTTCATCAAGATCATCGTACAATTCTTGAATTTTCTCATTTTGGACACCAATGCGTAACATCATGCACTGGTCTCTGTTGCGATGTTTCCACGGAAGTGGCTGATGCTAGACTCAGCTAGACTGGCACGAGGTGTCCCAATTGTTGTTTAGCGTGCCATGGGCCAGCCGTTCGCGAAGCGTGAGTCATAGCCTGCAGTCAGAGAGACAGGCTTCTTTCTTCTGACAAGGTCACGATGGGTTATAAGCTCGCTGAATGTGCTGACGAAGCTGGCCACTCGCGTCGCGGTTCATAGCCTGCAGGCATAAAGATGAGATTACTTTCTTCTGACAAGATCACACCAGGTTATAAGCTCGCAGAATGTGCTAAGTGACAATGCTGGCGGCTTGCGTCGCGGTTCATAGCCTGTAGGCATAAAGACTAGATTACTTTCTTCTGACAAGGCCACGCCAGGTTATAAGCTCGCGGAATGTACTAAGGACGATGCTGGCCGCTCGCGTCTCTGTTCATAGCCCGCAGGCATAAAGACGAGGTAACTTTCTTCTGACAGTCGCGCCATGTTATAAAGTCGCGGCAGCGTGTGCAATTGACTGGCGCACAAATACGAATATGCTATGCGACGATTGTGCGATGAAATTTTATAAACCTATTTTAGTATTTGAAAAGTGGGGTGCGACGATTATGTAGTGGCGGCGATTATGTGAGGAAATATAGTACATTACTTTTTGCTTATTCACCTAATACGTATATTCAGCCTTACGTAAATGCTAGGATGTGATAGCGCAGATGTCACGCTGCTTGCCTCTTACCATGCTAGATTGAGTTTGATTCCTAGTGATACACATGAGATTTTTGAGGTGAACTGTCATGTCTAAGGGCTCGGATTCCACATAAGAAGGAGGTCCCATGGCTTATGATTGCGAAATTAGCAGTCATGTTAAACTACAAGATCACTTAGCTAATATAGCCTCCTTTCTATTTTATAAGTTGCTTTACACGATTTGACATAGACTTCACATGAGCACATATTTTAAGTTCAGCATCATGGAACCACACTGTAACTAGAGAACTCGATCATGTGAATTTTTGTGGAACAGTGAAGTTTTGCGAGTCTCCTTTTGCAAATAGCCCACAAGTTTGCTATTGGATTTATGTCAGGGGAATTCCCTGGCCACTATATGACATGACTATTGTTCTCACTTAAAGATTTCTTCACTATATTTAAAGTAAAGCAAGCACCCAAATCGTGACACAAAATTCCGCCACCATCTGGAAACCACTTCTGCAGCTCACCAGCAACTCTCCCTTCCAGTATTTGGATGTAGTGTTCAGATTTAATCGTTCCATCAACTGGTACGAATACTAAGGGTCCGAGTCCTTCATGCGTGAAACATCCACAAAACATCTTCTGCGTGGGGTATTTTATGGTGTGTTGCAAATGTGCTGAATTTGGTGCCTCATTCTTTGCTCAGTGCGTGTATTGAACCCTCGGAACTTTCTTCCAGTGTTCTATTGCCCAATCCAATGAGAGATGTTTCCTGCACATTTCTCCTGTTAGGGTGTTTCACTACAGGTTTGCTGGCTTTCCTTCCAGCTGCCAGGAGTCTACACTGAACATCAGTAACCTGCAGATTCACTCCCTTTTCCCCCAATTTGCAAGCCAAGTCCACAGTAGTGAACCTGGGGTTTAGTTGCTTCTCTTTTCCTTTCCTTTCTTTCTTGGTGTTAGTGCCACTGCATAAACCTGTTAATACTGCCTACACCAACACCAAATCTGATAGCTAACACTCTTCGTGTCATAGAAGTATTCTGAGATATTGTTACAACTACACTATGCTTCCTGTGAATCATAGCCCATTTGGCAAGGACAGAGTACCGGTAATTGTCATCTATGCCATAATGACCCATGTACATATGATTTCAATGCACCAATACGGTGGCAAGCCCTACCCCTACAGAGTTAGTAATATAAATGAAGGCATATTCGTGTGTTTAAAGTTTAAAATGAATGCCAATCAATACTTGAATTAAACTACAGTGGAATCTCGTTAGTACGTTTTTCAAGGGACTGAAAAATTTGGACGTCATATGCGGGAAATCGTACTACCGAAAAACGCCATACTGCATTTACAACGTATAAGAAAGAACGCGGCGTATATATGGACGTCAAATCGCCGACCTTAGTAAGTGATTGTATGCACTACTACAGTCACGACATAAACATAGGTTATCAGTAACTTACACGGAATAAATAACATAAAAATGAATTACTGTACCTCTACACTACAGTATAATACAGGGTCTTTATTTCTGCTTAGCAAGGACATTCTCGCTCTCGCGCTCCGCCAGTGACGACTCAGTTACCGGCGACCGCGCACGCATATGTTTGAAGCACGGGCTTGCTTGAACCACTTCAATAAAGCGCTTTCTAGTTGAGGAAACTGTCCCTCTCGCACACGTTTCCTTTTGCTGCTCATTCCTTCTTCAAATGCACGTTCGATTTCCTTCCTTTTGCCGAGAATCGTGTTCAGTGTAGACGGAGGAATGTTCCACTTTCGCGCTATATCCACACGCTTCATGTGAGGATTGCATTCCACGTCTCGAATGTATTTCATCTTCTCATCATTAGTTATCTGCCGTACTTTCTTCTTATCCATTATGAAACACGCAATAAAATAGGTCATAACTGGACGTGAACACTAAGAACTAGAAGACAATAGTGCGGAATACGAAGACAATAATGCGCCTACGTGAGAAATAAACAAAGGGAAAGGGGTGGAGGGCAGCGGGAGAGAGACACGTCACCTGTGTTGCGTCATATCTATAGCCACTTCTACTCCGTCAAACACAATAAAATCATCTACACTGTCAATAACTATCAGAGAATATGCGGCAATATCGCGTCGTGTTTCCCAGAAGCCGAATTTTTTAATGAAATAAGAATAAAATATAGTTCACTAACAAATAGTTCAACGGAAATTTGATCGTTGTAAGCGGGAATAGAGAACGTATTTAGGGGATATATCAACATGAATTTAGTAGGATAGGGACTTGAGAAAGGGCAGCGGGAGAGAGACACACGTCACCTGTGTTGCGTCATAGCTATAGCCGCTTCTACGCCATCAAACACAATGAAATCATCTACACTGTCAATAACTATCAGAGAATATGAGGCAATATCGTGTCGTGTTTTCCAGAAGCCGAATTTTATAATGAAATAATAATAAAATACGGTTCACTAACAAATAGTCAACGGAAATTTGATCGTTGTAAGCGGGAATAGAGAACGTATTAAGGGGATATATCAACATGAATTTAGTAGGATAGGGACTTGAGAAAGGGCAGCGGGAGAGAGACACGTCACCTGTGTTGCGTCATAGCCAGGCCCCGGGCTAAGGTGATAGACGCCCTGGGCAAATGGTCTACTGGTGCCCTTTTTCTCATTTATCTATATATATAAAAATCAATGTTACGTGATAGTTTGTCTGTATGTCTGTGGGTATGTCTCCTATGCGTTCATATACCATTCGTCCGATTGCGATGAAACTTGGGTGAGATGTTGAGTACACTCCAAGGAAGGTTTCTGACTTAGTAAATCCATTTTACAATAGGTAGCGCACGCATAGATTCAACAAATGAGCGACGATGCGCGAAGCATTTCAACAAAGTCCCGTATGTGTTCATATACCATTCGTCCGATAGCGATGAAACTTGGGTGAGATGTTGTGTACACTTACGTGAAGGTTTCAAAATTAGTGAATACATTTCACAGTAGATAGCGCACGAGTAGATTCAACAAATGAGCGACGACACGCAAAGCGTTTCAACCAAGTCCCGTATGCATTCATATACCATTCGTCCGATAGTCTACTATATAAAGCTCCAATGCCACTCACTCACTGACTGACTGACTGATTCATTCATCACGAAATCTCAGAAACCACCGAACGGATTGGAATGAAATTTGGTATGCAGCTTCCTCAAGGGCCGCAAACGCCCACTAAGAAAGGATTTTTGGATATTCTGGTTCTAAAGGGGTGTTAAGGGGGTAGACCTGCATTTCATTGAATAGCAATATCTCTCGATTGGTTTCATTGGGGGATGTGATACTCGGCATATAAACTCATCATTAAAAATAAGAAGACATGTGTCTGAGGGTTTTTCGATGTGGTGTATATTATGAGGTGAAAGGGGTGAAAAGTGGGGGTTGAAGGATTCCTAACGGAGCATGTATCCCTTAAACGACATAGGCCAGGAGTTTGGAACTCAGCGGGAAAAAGTCAGCATAAAAAATAGGTAAATAGGTGTTTGACCGTTTTTTCATAAATCCAATTTAAGGGGCCCATGGGGAGGGGTGAAATTATGGGGGGGGGGGGACGTAATATGTCTGAGTGTACAATTATACATGGCCTATGTTGTAGACAATAACACATTACATCTTTTTTGTCTCTTGCTATTTCATCATACGACGAATACTTACGGAGTTATTAATGATTTTGTACTTTTTGGTCGGAATTTTCTAAGTCCCAGGAATGACATAAAAATTGATTCGAATGAAAATTCAAAAATATTTATTTTTAATACTTTTATTATATTTTTCACGTCTTTTAGAGTCCGAAACCAACATGATATTTTGATGGTTTTTTTCGTCCCATGCATTTTTGGTTTCAGGTGATAGACGATGCTTATCTATCTATATAACTAATGTTATAACGGGATTCCAAATGTTAATGCGGGCGAAGCCGCGGGTAACAGCTAGTATGTTATAAAAATAGGATAATAGTTTTTTTTACAATCAACTACGTTACTAATATTGTATCACAGGAAATAATAAGAAAGGTAAGTCATTCATACAATTTTGTAGCCATTTATTGATACATTAATCACACTAAAAACCAAGATTACAAATTCAAAAGTTAAATTTTAAAAGTACAATATACAGAAAAATTTCAAATCAAAGGTTATTTTCTGGCTTTTAACTTTGCATATTTATTTATAATGTCAGAAAAGTCTGTGCTAAGGGTTACGTCTCTTTCACAACACAATAGCAATAGAAAATTAATTTGCTGTCAGAAGGAGTTGATCTTTTCAAATTCTTTAGCCGAGTCAAAACAGAAAAACCTGTTTATGCGGAGCAGTTGGTGACTGGTAAAGTCAGAAATATTCTAGTTGCTTCCTGAAGATTAGGGAAAGTAGTTTTCAAATAATTTTTATGACGTATTCATATATGTTCAAAATTTCCATGTCGTACTGATTTTTAATTTTAGGATTTTTGGGTAAACATTTTCTGCGTTCAGCGTTACTTAAATTTCGGCGCCCCCTAAAATTTGGCGCCCTGGGCAAATGCCCAGTATGCCCGTTTATAGCCCGGGGCCTGGTCATAGCTATAGCCGCTTCTACGCCGTCAAACACAATGAAATCATCTACACTGTCAATAACTATCAGAGAATATGAGGCAATATCGCGCCGTGTTTTCCAGAAGCCGAATTTTATAATGAAATAAGAATAAAATCAGGTTCGCTTACAAATAGTACAACGGAAATTTGATCGTCGTAAGCGGGAATAGAGAACGTATTAAGGGGATATATCAACATGTATTTTGTAGAATTGGGACTGGGACTTGAGAAAATCATCGCGCTAAACGGGAAAACGTCGTAACTGAGAACGTGCTAACGAGATTCCACTGTATATCTAAGGCGGCTTCGGTGGCGTAATTGGTAGCTTGCTGAGCTTCTATACCCAAGATCGCGGTTCAAATATGGCCGAAGTCGTCAGATTTTTTAAGAGCGTAAAAAATCCCGCAGTATGCCTTCCTTCGGAGGGGAAGTAAAGCCGGCGGTCCCATGTCATAGATTTATGGCATGTTAAAGAACCTTCCACTAATTACACCTGTGTGAGACTAAATTGTATAGGTTAAGAATGTAAACAACGCTCTTAGGTTCCTACGTTCGTTGCCAAGAGCCGACTGCGGTGGTGTCTGTTAGCTAAGTTCTGAACTAGTAGTCGTTGACGGTGGCGTTTGGCGGCAAAAGTAGGAACTATTGGAAAAATTCAAAAGTCTGCAGTCCTTACTTGAATTAAAAAACAGATAACACACACTAATACAGTCATCACAATTAACACCGGTTATCAGACAGATTCTACACATACCCAAAGTACACGGGCCTACATGATCGCGTTGTCGCAGCCCCTAAACTTAAGAACCAACCAAACTATATCTATTATACAGTCTATTATAGATTATAGGTACATGTTTCGACCTGACATTGAGGTCTTCTTCAGCCCAATTAAAAATGACAAAGTCAAATGATGAATGTTTGATATGAAAATTATATGATAAATTATAATTAAAAGAATAATATAATAAAATGGATATCCTTACAATGTAATTACTTGTAAATAAAATGTAATATTGGGTTTCACATTAAACATTTTCAAAAATATAGATAGATAGAAAAATAAGTAATTTTTAGTAACAAGTGTAATTGAATGAACGTAAATAAACTTTTGGACTTTACATTAAAAATTCCACAAATTCATATAGATAATTAAATAATTTAGAAATAACAATAATTGCAGAATATTAACTGAGTTGCCTGAAGATGAGTAAAATTAAATCTTCCTTCGAAATAATCTGTGTAAAATTTTGCTTTCAGGTGTCAACCAGTTAGTTCATCTTTTGAATTTTCTTTTCTGATGATAACCACGGGCTACTTAAAATGATTCATAGATTTGGTGCTGATTTTGCATTTATTATTATTTAGCCTCCAAAGTGCAGTGAACCCTATTTTACCATAAGGTATGTAAGGGTTGTAGTTTATACAAAATATACAATTTCACTGATAAAATCCAATACATAAACAGCAAAATAGACATGAACAGAAATGAAAAGATATAAGTATGATTATGTACAATCCTTAATACTAGAGTACCAATATTTAAAATACCAGATCATAATATCTACAATACATGTGTTAAACAGCTATTAAGCAGACAATATCAAGTTATATGTGTTTAAATACATAATCAATAAATTCTAAAAATTGAAAAGAGCAGCATTTTTTATAAAATATGAAATTTAGTGGTTTTTTGAAATAGCAGCTGCAAGTTAACAAATGCCTCTTTAAGTTCAAAACGTGCTCTCTCAAAAGCGGGACAGTTGAACAGAATGTGTTCTACAGTTTGAATGTCTTCAGTGCAGAAGCACAGTGAGCCATTTTGTGTTGGAATTTTGAAATGCTCGAAGTAAGCATTGTAAGTTTTTATTGTAACTACCGTATACAAAAGTTGATAAATCTTAACGAGTTTTCACTGAAGAATAATAGTTTGAAGTACCAAAAGTTTAATTTTAATTCAAAAAATCTTAAAAAAATATCACTATTTTCAGAAACTTTTAATTATTTATGATAAAAACTATTAGGTGCTTCTGTTTATTACAATGCAAGTTGTGATTTTAAATAATGTAACACAATAAATTTACTGTGTGTTGTTTTGTAATATTTCCTTGCATTTAAGACCAATGGTAATTATATAAAACCGATTACCAACACTTATGAATATTTACCTGAGAATAAAAATACTGTACAAAACACCACATTTTTTCAAATAAAATAAAAAATCACCACTTTTGTATTTTAAATCAACAAATTTAACAAAAATAAAACCATTTTAATAGTTTTATTAAAACAGCCAATGGTCATTTATTTTATTTTCAGGATGGTCAATGGAAGGGATTTTGGAAGGAAATAAAACCATTTACAAACACCTTTAAATATAGGTGGTTTCCATAGGATCCTTTAATGAGTTTATCTGTAGCTAGTGTTCCAAAATCTTTAAACTGCTTTCCAAAATAATTTCTCTTCAGGCTTTTTTATCACAGAGCACATGTATCTACAATTCGTAGCTTATTTGTCTGCTTTCATTCACTATCTTAACCATTAGTCTTGGCCTTTCTACTGTTTGATGGGACAAATTTTCTTTCTACTGTATCAGAAAAATCTAGATTTGTTTTATAGGTCTCCTGGCTAACTGAATTAACATGGAGAACCAGAACAAAGGCTTGTATAATCAGATAATGTGTCTTATGAATTGATGTAAGGTTTCTCCAGTTTGAAGTGCTACTGTTTTATATTTTAATATGCTTCTTAGCATTCACAAAAGCCCATTATCCAACTATTTAACTGCTGCTGCCTCCTACTTTACAATACAGCTGCTGCTCTCTCTCTTCAAATTTCACTAATTTATTCAGTCATTGAGTATTGGCCTCCAAATAGCCCTGACCTGAATTTCATAGCTAATGCCACATGAGGATAAAGGAAACATCTCTTTTGCTATAATGGGTAGTGCAAAAGATTTATAGGGCAGTGGAAACAAATTTTACAAGAATGAGTACCTGCCTCCCACCTCCAACTTCTCATTGGAGAAGACTACACCAATAGAGGTAATATTGAGCCTTATAAGCAGACAAAATAGATTCGCCCCTCTAAATGTTGCATAGGAAAGCATAAGTGACTACGGTATTTTTAATAACTCTTACATCAGTTAAGTTAAATGATCCAGATTTGAAGTGATCAACTGTTTTGTGGTGGAAGACCTGTGAGGTGTGTGGTTTTTGGTTGGATAGGTGATGAATATGGGGACAGTGATGGTGATTACTTCTTGGATATATCCAATATTATCGTGAATTAAAATGCAATTAACCATTTTATTCTCCAGCAAATCTTTTAGGTACGGTACGGTATTGTCGTGACTGTTGCGGGGTTTTGCCCAGGTAATAATAATAATAATAATAATATTGTATGGCCTCGGGTGCCGGGTGCAAGCTTTGTTATTTGACACCCAGAGGGCAGCTTGCATGTCGAATTTTGTTGTTCCTTGAAGCACTATGAAAGTCAAGGAGGTTAGATATCTGAGCTCCTTGACACTAGAGCCCTTTCTAGTAGAGAAATGAGGAACTTTATGTTGGCGGAAAATCCCGAGATTAATTTTGCCATTATGAACACGGCCTACTGAATTCAAATGGGTTCTTTAACATGCCAACATCGTATGACGTGCGTATCGTGATTTTGTTTTGCCCAGGTGAACCAAATCAGGCTCATCAGTGGGCTCTAGGTATTCCCTGCCCAGATCACAGCTGGGGTAGCACATCTTGCATTACTTCCTCAACCTCTATAGGGAGAAGGGTGCTCTTGGTTCCCACAGCAAAGTAGCACAGCGGTGCTGTGATCTGGGCAGGGTGTATCATGTGCCCGCTGATGAGCCTGACTTGGTGCACCTGGGCAAAAACCTGCAACAGACTAAGCAAAAACCAAAAGGATTTGCTGGAGTATAATTAATGGCCGTGGAAGCCAATATGTCAACCATTCTACAGTGTGCGTACAAAGTCCTTAATTATACCCCTACTCATTATTATTTATTTCTATTGTTATTACATGTACATATACATTTGTACTTACATCTTACAATGTGTATCTGACAATGTAAGTGGAAATAAATAAATAAATAAGAGTATATGTATTGACAATAGAAATAAATAATAATAATGAGTAGGGGTATACAGACGTTGTGTGCACACTGTATATTCAGATATATAACAGAATAGTAATCTTAGTGATCATAAGGGGAATTTGCTCTTTAGATGCGTGATAAATCATGATGGTGATTTATATTTTGAGGCACTAATGTTAGTCTTCAGCTCCATCCAATAAAAGTTTTAAAATACTGTGAATTGAAATCAAGGTGTTATGTAAGTTATATGTTTGTTACCAGTGGATGCCACAGCTTTCCCTTCAATTGCTGGGAATTCTGAAGTGGAGGATCCAAATAACATCAAAGCAGCAATCTTCTACTCTATTTCATCAACTCAAAAAGGATTACAGGTTTGCATATCAATAGTTTATGTAAATCTATGTAGAAAATATTGCAAGTGAAATATTTTGCAGTAAGTACACCTATACGGAACGAGGGGAATTCGGGTTTGAGTCCCAATGGTGGTCTCAATTTTAACACTTCATCATTTTGAATTGTGGCCACTTTTAAGAGAGGTACACAAACATTCATTAGACCGGAAAAGAAGGGTAGAAGAGGTAGGAGCAGAGGCAAGGACAAACAGATATGAAAGATAAGCTCAACAACCAATAACACTGATGTCTTCATATATGGACATTCATTCCATTAACCCACACATAGCTTTTCAGTGTGGTATCATTGTCTGCCTTACTATCTCTTTTGAGGCACCAATTGGTGCAGCCTCTCAAGCTTAGAGGAATACTGAAACTTGCCACAACCTAAAGTGGATGCTTAATGATGTTCATTGTCTTTCACCACTTGCTAGGACAATGATGCTCCAAGTGCCTTTCTTTAGTCGGTCACAATGCGCCATCTGAAGGAGAAAGATGTTTGAGCGGTCTTATTGCTGCAGGAAGGTTTCACCGTATGTGCAGTTGCTGCAGAGTAGTGCGGTAAAACATGGTTAATTTAAAACTCTATATATGAAAGTTTACTTCAAACTTTGTCCCAGTGGGTATTGTCATCATCATCAAGAAACAGCTCCAGTTTCCCGAGTGCTGGTGACGTGCCTCTTCTACCTTCCTCTATCCTTAGGCAGTTCCTCCTCTTGGGTATTGTAAGGGATATAAAATACAGTAACTAGATATTTTGAAAACCTGTAAATTCATAATGCAAAAGAAAAATGTGCTCTTTCAGTATAATACTCATTCATTTCTCTCCTTATACAGAGTATTTCACTTAAAGTGGGGCCGGCCTCACGGCTGGTGCAGCGCTGTCGGTACAATGAGCACATTGCAACACGAAGCTGTGACAGTTACGACACAGGATTTGACGAGTTAAGTTGCCTTCGTTATTTCGTTTATAGCCTATTTTAAGTTAAACGTGTTATAAGTTTATAACGTATGTACGTGGTTATTGTTTAATTATTATTGTGTTTCATAATTTTATAAGTGTTACTGCTAAGTGTTAAAAGCATATTGCTTCAATTTTTATTTATGGGGAAAATTGAAAAATTAGATTTATGCAACAAACCCTCACACTCTACATGAACTCAAAATAAATATCACGAGAGAAATTGAGGCTATCTCGGTAGATGAACTAATGCGTGTGAATGAAAATTTTCTTAGAAGATACCAAAATGTGTAGATGCAGGTGGAGGACATTTACAACATCTTCTGTGACAATGATTTTACTTTGATTATGTGTGCTTGTTACTTACATGCGATTTGTACGGGCGCTCTCTCGACCCCAAGCTCAGTGAGTTGCCATGTGCTCGTCCGACTCTTCACGCACCGCGCCATGCGGCCGGCCTCACTTTAAGTGAAAGACCCTGTATATATATTTTCATTTGAGACTGTTTTGTCTTTCAGTGTCCAGTCTTGTCTGTAAGCCTCCATGATCCCCTATCAGCAGTTAATATTTCAACCTCGTGTGCTTCTACACCTCTCACACCTTGGGGTTCAAATGGAGCAAAATTGAGCAAACCTAACATCTGTTGGGTTTTCTCTGTAATTAGAAATTTGTAATTCCAACATCTGCCTGTAAAAATTGCATCTTAAAGGCAGCTGGTGAACCACACAACATACTTGTGAACTTATTCCAATGGGCCAAAAGCTGATCATGAAACTTACAATTTTTCCCCCATGCTTGACCACAAACTTGTGACCATCACTCACTAGAGCAGAGGAAACTTCAAACGGACCACAAGTAGTGCCAATCGCATAAGATCACAACATTTCTCCACGTCCAATCTCGACTGTACACCCACAAGGGCAGCGGGAAATCTCTTTAAATGGCTCTGATTTTGTAAACGTCGCAATACTTGTCTGTGTTTGGCCTCAACTCATAACTGTACTGATAATTGGAATCGCATCAAATGGGCCGAAAAAGACTCCAATCATGTAACATCACGATACCTACATGTGATTTTCTCCGTTCTTGACCATGAAGGCATGCGTACAAGGACAGCTTGAACTTTAAATGGCACAAATTATGTAACATCATAACATCTACTCATCATATTTCTCTTTGATCGACTGCAAACATGTGCCCATGAGGACAGCTGGAATCCCATCCAGTGGTGCTAATTGCTTAACATTATAAGTACTTGCGATTTTCTCTGTGCTCGACCATCAACATATGCCTGCAATGACAGCTGGAATTACATTGTCAAAACGGCACTCATTGTGCAACATTGAAGTATTTTCCCATTTCAGCCGTGAAATTTAATCTTTGAGGACCGTGGAAAATCGGCAAGTAGATTTAACAATCAAATGTGTTTTACCAGAGTGTGGAAGTTAATAAGAAATGTAAAAAAATCTTGTATTCAACACATTACATACCGATATTGATATACGCAGCAGGGATGTGGACAACAACTAAACGGGATGAAAGTAGAATCCATGCAGCAGAGATGAAGTTCTTAGAGGTACTGTATTTTGGAAAGACTCGCAGTGACAAAATGAATAACAAAGTAATTAGGGGAAAAAACAGGTTTCTCGAAGTTACAGGACAGATCGAGATCAGTAAACTAAAATGGTATGGACGTATGATGTGAATGGGAGAAGAATGAGTCCCGAAGCGACTATTTACCGAGAAAGTCACGGGACGGTAACAAAGAGGAAGGCCGAGGATGAGGTGGATGGGTACAGTGAGGGAGAGCATTGAGAAAAGAGGAGTGAAAGTGGAAAATATACTGGAAGAAGGACGAGAGTGGTGGAGAGAGAGAAAAGTATGGAGGTCTTCGATTCACACCCCAACCCAGATCACTGGAACTGGGACATGAAGAAGGAAACAGTGTGAATCTTGTCAAGCATGCTGGGTGCAGCACTGATTGCATAATGTAGCAACATATTTGAGTACCTGGCTAGAAACTTGAAACTGTAGGGACAGTGAGAACCTTGTCAAGTATGTGAGTACAATGCCCATTGCGTAACATTGCGGTATAATTCCACGCTCAATTATGAATTTGAAGGAAAGGGACTGTAATATTCTCTAAAATGTGCACATGTTGCCTGGCATGTCCATGAGGATGTTGTTTAATTCTGTATAACATTTCTTTCCTGTGAGAGCTGTACCAACCTTAGCATGCAACATATACAAGGCCAGAGCGCCAGTGGTTGGTCATGTAAGCTGGATTGCGTCAGGTACCAAAAGAGCCAAACATGCGTACTGACCCATGGTTTAATCAGGAAAACTTGCTCTCATTAGAAAATATGACATTCGATCAATCATGTCTAATGCAAGGTAGTGCAACTTCTGCTCTGCAATGAGCTTTTGTCTCTTAGCTGCTCATGGGGATTGTAACCCTGCCACATTCTGGCGTCTCAAAACCATCCTTGAGCTGCTGGGAAACAGAGCCTGCATTCATACACAGGTTCGAATGGACTTAAGCAAATGAATAATTGTCTTGTTCCTGGTTCAAGGCCTACCTCAACCACAAATCCAACTCAGCACATTGGCTTATATCTCCCAAATCTTGAAAATATCATTGGATATGGCAGATGCCAGAATGCCGTAGCTTTGTCTAACCTCTGTAACTTGTTGTGGTAAGATTTCCTTCTTCAACAAGAGCAACTACCTGCTCATGGATGTAACATCCTTGGTGTGCCATAGTTGCCGGTAGAATGACCTTCCTGTGCATAATAAACGTGGTGGGGGCATCCTGCAATCTGATGGGTTTGCCTACTGTTGCTGCTAGTGGGGTGAAAAAACAAAATCCAAAGTGAATTTGAATCACAATCAAAAGTTCTCGAAAGAGAAACAAAATGAGTATTGTCCTTTGAGCAATTATAATTAACACTAAAAGTGATAAAAATGACCACTTTTAGTGTTAATTATAATTGCTCAACGGACAATACTCATTTTGTTTCTCTTTCAAGAACTTTTGATTGTATTCAATGCCAAAACAAGGTTTATTGTTTTTGGAAGTGGAGTTTTTCACTCCGGTGGTGCACTGGCATGCTCGTGACGTGGCCACATATCTGGCGAGGTGTCTTGCATTGGCCTTCTCAGTGTGTACCTGCTACACATCTTGGTAGGTGTGCCTTTACTAACTGAAGAGCCCAATTGGCACGCTGGGGCGAAACGCTAGCAATGTGTTGAGTTATGCTGGACATTTTTATCACTTTTAGTGTGAATTTGAATCAACCACCTTCACGCTGTGGACCTGAGTCCTTACACACTGTGCTATGCCACTTCACGACCAGGCAAGCATAACACACCTATTAGTCTGTCTGCTACCTTCCTCCTCACTCATATTTAATGCTGTTTTCATGAAATGGTGCTATCTAATTGCTTTCCACACTCGTAGGTACTCCAGCACGTGATGGCAACTTCTGTATGAGTAATGTTCATTACCCCTGAGTATCAAACTAGGAACCATAATATTATGGTTGCATGGGGCAATACTCATCAATGTTCAATTTGACTTAAATTTTTCAGCTTGCTGACTTTCCCATTTTATGCCCACTGCAGTGGGAATAGAACCCCAGTTCCTGTTAGAGCAAGACAATGCCAAACACGCCAGTACCGCCCTACAGGATCTCCAGATTTGGATGATTGCGTGGCCTATGAGTTGAGTCAGTATCTCGGTCCCATTATGTATTCATAACAGATTAGTCAGATACTTCAACAACTTGTAGATGCCCTTAATGAAGTGTGGGGAAACATCCAGCAACCAACAATACGCAGACTGATCAGGAGTGTACCTCTAAGTGTGCAGCGGTAATACAGACAAGTGGGGGTTACCAGGTACTGTGGTGTTCTGTCCGTATGTAATGTGTATCCATGGGTGGGATCTATACTTTGTTGTTGTACACTGTTTAATTTCTGCTTAGTGTTCATATGTTTTAGTGTAACATATACAGGAGGTAACATTATTGTTCAATACAGGCCTCATGTAGTGGAAAACATGTTTTGTGCAATTATACCCACTAGGTATCATTGACATCTGGTAGCGAAAGTTGGAAATACTTGAAATTGAACGGAACTTGTAGCTCACCCTATGTGTGTCCACTAGAAGCAGCTACAGCCTCTGGCGAGCCGAACATGTCCTCGGACATTCCCGGCACTAAAAGCCATACGATAAATACCTTCTGTTTGAATCTTTTTATAAAGTCATATTCAACTTGTAGGCAGGGGTGTGATGGTGCAGTGGTCAAGCTGCTTACCTCTCACCCTATTGCAGGTCAATGCATGTGAGATTTTCAATGTGGAATATCACATGTGGTTCAGATTCCACATAAAAATGGAGGTCCTGTGGCTCATTACAACGAGGAGTGAAACCACATGAAACTAGAAGCTTCCTTCCTCCATTCCATTACTTTTGTAATGGCAGGGTGTCTACTGGTAACGAAAGTAACGTAATAGTAGCTAATTTTGCAAACAGGTAACGAAAATTCGCTGAGGTCGCACGCAAATTGCAATGGAGCAAGTTTAACGCAAGCGGTGCCGATTGTGTAAGCTATATTTCCCCGTGCCCAACCTCAAGGAAATACATACTGAGGATACCTTGAGTGGTATTCATCGGTTCAACGTATATTTTTGTCATAAAGAAGCGTTTTTTGTTCTGTGAAATATTTTTCTGCATTATTAGGAAACCTGACTCTTCGCGAGACACTTATTTGCGAAAACTTCCAAAATTCAACAGAAACCTCTCAATTCTGTTGTTGACCTCTAAATTTGGTGACTCTCAAATTGAAGTCCAGAAATAACCCGAAATAATTTAATGTCGTATTCTTGCGAAATGATACCGTTTCGAAAAGAAAATGCCATAATGCTTCAAAATACTGTACACATATTTTTAAAATCTATCCATTTCGTAAATTTACGACATCCAGTATGATTAATTCGAAATTCCATTATAGGCCTATGTTGATTTTTCTTCGAACTTTGGTTCCGTCGGAAAACTTGTATAACTCGTATAATTCGTCATTCGAATTCAAAAGAAAATTTGCCCTCTTGTATTTGTGCAATCCTCTCAGAATAATTTGTAATATTCGATACCTACTTCGAACGTTTATCCACCAAAATCACATCCTCAAGAAGGCTGGCTGACCGCACGACTTGCCTGCGGGAATCTCATCCAACGGACCGAGGTCGACGCCAGTTGTGTAAAATCATAAAATCATGAACTTGTGATCACGAGGACTGCGGGAATCCTGTCAAAGGTGATCGGGCTCCCATCACGAAACATTCCGAAACCTACTTTCTACTTTTCCCATAACCGTATTCTTTAAAGCGTATGGGAAGCGAGAAGTGTATCAACCCACTTAGAAATTACAACCTACGTAGCATCGGGATACTCATTTCTCCTCGTGATCCACCGTGAACTCCCAACCACAGCATAGGGACAGTGGGAATCACGGCGCCTACCATACAACATGTCCATAACTGCTCGTGAATTTTAACCATGCCAACCTCGAGCTTGCCTCTGCCATTCTGCTAGGATAGATAGACCGGCAGACAATCGTTGAACGGCCGGGTGCGGCGACGATTGCTTAATATCGCGTTCTCAGTGTCCAACTTCCAGGACAATGTATATCTCGTAAAGCTGCCGAGAGCAGCTGCGATTGCATACATCACGATATTTCTCCGTATTCGATGACGGGGACAACTGGATTCTTGTCTAATGGACAGTAAGTGGTGCCGATTGCATAATAATGCTATATTTTTCCGTGAACGACCTCAAGGACAATGTAAATCTCGTCGAACGACTTAAAGTGATACTGATTATCTAAATAGTGATTTTTCTCCGTGTTCTATCGTGGAAACTACGGAAATCTCATCAAACGGGTGAGACCAGCGCCGATTGTTTAACATCTTGATATTTCTCCGTACTTGACTGCGAAGATATATTTCGGTGACTCTCACGTAACGTCGCATATATTTCCCCGTGATCTACTGCGGGGACAAAGGAAATCTCCCCAAACGGCCAAGATCACAGCAACCTCTTGGTAATTATAACAACTTCTTGTACACAAGATGGCATATTAGCTGAAACAACTCATTTGATATTAAATACCTATTTAAAAGTTTTATAACACCAAATGTGAATTTTATTCACCGCTTTAAACAAAGTTCATTGTTGTTTTTCTTTACCGCGTGATGAGCTTTGAGCTTATGCTTGCAGACCGCAGACGTATCTTGAATTAAAAGGTAACTAAAATTAACTAAAAGGTAACTAAATAGTAACTAATTTTTACTTCATCCTTAGATTAGACACTCGGAGTGGGCTTTCAAAAGGATTTTGTATTAATTTAAAAATTGTGTATTTACAATCTTCTCTTGTTTCAGGGTATTGAATTGGGAAACTACTTAATCAAGAGAGTTGTCCATGAACTACAAGCAGAATTTCCTCTTGTAACAAAGTTTTCCAGTCTGTCTCCAATTCCAACCTTCCGCAGCTGGCTTATGGACAGGTTAAAAGCAGCTGAGAGAGGTATTATTTGTGATATTATGAAACGCATAGTTGTTCTAGGACATGCCTGCACAAACAGCGCTTGTCAGGTTGAAATGCTCGGTATTTGTGGAGATACTGACTGGGAAGTGTGGAGTCGGAGAGGCATTGTGGCAGTGTCTTGCATTGCACAGCCAATACTGTATTTCCCCACTTTCACCTATTTTGTTGTACACAACTGCAGCAGAAAATGCATTCTGCACAAGAATTGCGAGTTAACTATGTGAGTGAATTTCTCATGCAGGTCTGGTCTAGAAGAATAAAATAAGAATTTTTCTCACTTTCAATTATTGGCTAAGTGCAGATAATAAAAACTCACCCTGGTAACTACAGTATGTACCATTAGACGCAAGGCTGAATACATTTTTCAGGGGCTATCGTCTTTATTCCCTGTACATATTATAGGGCCTAGGGGATTAAAATAGTCTTGACTGGGACTGACGAATTAAAGGCTGTTCTGATGATTATGAAAATTTGGTGATGGTTATATTACTTTTCATGGCATAGGAAAGGCTGTATTTACTTGAAAATGACTCCCTCTGATTTAGGATTTTGAGTTTTGTGAAAGAATGAGAGAGAAAGAGATATATTAACATGCCAAAGTTCATAGGATATCCATCTAATAACATGTAGGACTCCCTCTAGCCAGAAGAAGTACAGTAACTCGACATGGCAAGGACCTCTGGAGAGAGGTTAGCTGCCCCAAGTTCCCTGATATTTCTAGGGGCAGGATCTTGGTTGCGAATGACTCTCTCCACCACGACCCACAGATGCTTGATTGGCTTCATATTATTAACTGTAACTCTCCAAAATGCTCTTTAAACCGGTTCTGGACATCCACAGACCAATGAGAAGATTCATTAGCCTGCTGGAATATCCTATCAATGTCAGGCAAACTGAAGTTCATGAACGACTGCAAGTGGTTTTGCAGGAGAGTTTTGTATCAGTTACCCATGACATTTGAACACACCTCTCACTATTCTAGAATCACCACCAGCCTTGTTTACAACTGGGATGCTCGGCCTCTTTGGGTTTTGTCATCAGCCCAAAACAACCTGTATTGTGACGCGTCTGACCAAGCTACATGTTTCTAGTCCTCCAGGGTCCAATTTTGTAACTTCATGAGTCCAAGTGAGGCATTGTGACCGGTGCCATGCTGTTAACACGGGCACTCTGGTGGGTCTTCTTCTTCTATGTACATTCCATAAGAGCTAATGAACATTGCACTTACCTACTAGAAACACATTTGACACCTCTTGCATATCATCACTTGGTTGGCCACTGAGTTGTCCATGGTTGATCGTAATGCCTTGATTTCGATATTGCCTGTTCACTCTTGACACCGTGGATTCAGGAATATTGAAAGTCCCCACAACTTCTAGAATTTAATTTCCTGTCCTTCTAGCACCCACAGTCATGCACCATTCAAACTCTGATAAGTCTTGTTGCCTTGTCAATATGAATGACACGATCACCTGTCCATAACTGAAACCTGTGTAGACTGTGCAACATTGTCTCCCGTGGTGGCACCACAAGTTATTCAGTTGTGTAGTGTTTCCCATGACTTTTGGCATGTCAGTGTACCATATTTACTCGAATATAAGACTCCATCGCATATAAGACCTTCCCCGTTTTTTTTCCCCTCGCATACTGGACCCATTATTAACAAAACACGGGACATGTGTGATGCACGTTTACTACAGAGTCCCTACTATTCCTATTTTCAATACGGTATTCCGCAGTTGTTCCCGCATTACTGCAAGTATCAGCAGTGTACCGATTGCTGTTACGCTACTTTGTACTTTGTGGCAGTACAAGAATATGCATTCTTTCCTACCTGCAGAATGTTTCTGTTGTAACAGAAATAACCTGGAAATCCCTGCCCCAAGGCCGCATTCCTAGCCAGACAGTCACATTCAGCCATCCCTCTTAATATTCTGTCTTTGTTAATATGCTTATCAGGCAGTGGTCATTCAGTCAAATTACAGTAGCCTGGTATACAGTCAGGGAAAGTGATGATATCATTCAAATTTGAATATCCCTAACAGTATTTTCCGTTTATTTTAGATGCAGTGAAGGCAAAATTAGGCCTCCCCTACCAAGCACGTATACCAGTACTTACCGCGATCGCGGGAGATTTATTTCAGACTAATATTGTATAATGGTCCATAATTGTATCTTCTACTTATTCTTCTTCGTGAATGGGTCGCGTAGGACCATGCGAAATCAACACTTTTTAGCCTTCCTGTTGGCCCAGTATTCCTTCATTCGCAACGAGTGGGTCTGTGTCCGTTGCTCTGACCATTGATGTTGTGTAGTCTTCTTCTCTTCTTCCTCGAAACCCCGCGTCTGAGTGATTTTCCTGATTTCCTTCTGGTCATGTAAGTTTGGTGATCCTAATTCCTTTAAGTCTTTTTCTGTAAATTTATACCAATTCGGTCTAGTAGCCTTTTTCTTTAAGAAAGTATGTATTTTGTGTGTCAGTCTGTTCAGGTCCATTCTTTCTATGTGTCCCATAAATTGGATTCTTTGCATTTGCATTGTGTCTGTGATTTTGAATCTTTTAAACCTGAATAATAAATTTTCTGTTTTGAAATGTATTTTCGAGGATGTTGGCATGTATAGTTATTTAATGGATAATATCTTGATACACTATTAATTTTTGAGATATGCGCATATAAGACCCTCCTCAATTTGTGAGCATTAAAAATTGGATAAAAAAACAGGGTCTTATATGTGAGTAAATACGGTATATTCAGACTTTTATCAGATGTATAGAAAGATTTAAACATTACTTTTAGAGTACTATTTCAGTTAAAACAAGATTTGTGATTATTTCAGGCCAGACAGATATCCTGTCAGATAAGGAAATAGAAGATTTGCAAGCATACCTGAAGACTGACAATGTGTGGGTGGAACTGAAGCGTCTATTTAAGACTAACGGCTGGATCGGTGACATCGATCTTATTCGTATGCTGGAAATTCCTCTGATGAGGCTTTGTGCTCGCTACTTGTACTTGGAGAAGAGACGGGGTTATGCCTTAGACAGTGTTGGTAAGTTCACACTGTTGCAATTTCCAATTTCTGAAGCTATCACACACTCCTCCAGGGCCTTGCATCATGTGGGATGTGTTTTAGAAATTATGGAAACTCACCTGTTTCCATTTAGTTTGCCAGGCTCCTCTCTTTTACCTTTCTTATCCAGCTTCTCTTTCTAACCTTTTTGAAAACAGTTTGTTGTTGTTGTTACTTCATTTAGGGCCTTGGAATGGGGGACGTAATCATTACTCTGTGTAGCTGTGTGTGTTGAATTTTGTCTAAAAACCTGTGTGTTTGTGACAACTATAGTGGTGTGTGAGTATCTGGTTGTAATTATTAGGGTCAAGGATTGGGGTAGATGTTCTGGGACTTGAAATTAGGCACCATTTGCGTCAAGGGAGTGTGGAAAAGCCTGGACTGGGAGGAAACCATACTCAGAATGACCACTGTCAGTGCCAATACCAGGTATCTTTAGGTGTTGCAGAGGGCTTGAATAGGTTTTGTTGTTGTTTATTCATTTTATGGGCTTGAGACATATTGGTCATTAACCTCTTGCACTGGGATGTGTGTGAAATTTGTGTGGTAACCTGTGTTTCTGTGGTTACTGTAGTGGTGAGGAATGGGGTTTGCCCTACTGTGCGGTTTACCAAGAAGAGATGTGGTTGATTCGCATCTCAGTCTTCCTAGAAATGATTTTCCATGGTTTCCTCTTTCTACTCCATGCAAAAGCCATGATGGTACCTAACTTAGGCCACTGCCGACTCTTTCCAATCTTGGTCCTAGGCCTGAGTATACACATTACACACTAGTACAGATAGCACAGGTTATAATAATAATAATAATAATAATAATAATAATCCCTGGCACTACAGCCCATGAAGGGCCTACTGTCGGGGAAATAAGTATAGATACTCGAGTTTAGAGGTCAATAAAACCTTTACCCTTAGTCTCACATAAGAACAACCTACACCAAAATTTTCCTTGTTTTATTTGTCGTATAACGATATAGAGTAAATATTTGCATTGTATCTCGTTAAAATTTTATAGCAGATTGAACAAAAAAAGTACCGGTTTTTATTACTAAGTTCACGGAGCGCTCGCTAAGAAAGATCATTACGTTAAAAGTATTGATCTGATCGTAACAAAACTTTAATACGTCTTAAAGGAACTTATTGTTAACGCGTATATGAAGTTTTATTCTGATCTGACGTTTCTTAAAATAGTTGTTGTGAATTTTGTAAAACAACTTTTTCTCGGGCCTGGGTGGTCATAGCAGTATAAAATATGGCTTGTTATGAGGCTCATAGCAATGCAAGGCTTAACGTAAAACTACATTTTATCTACTTGTGATTATCGATTTTATATGGATTGATATTTAATCGGACCATTGAGGGCGGCGATAGTACCTTAGCAGCCTGGCAATGTTGCCAGTTGACTACCGTATTTCGAACTCGCTGCGCGCTCGTGCCTACGCACACCAAACTCTGACCTTTGTTCTTCGTTGAGTCATTAGCAACAAGAAGCAACTATCACTGTCTGTATTATCTATTGTTTGCACATCGATCAAGATGCCATCTAATCCGCAGTTAACGGAGGGAGAATTTGCCATGATTATAAGTGCAATATGTTTTTTTAGATGCGAGAGAGAAAGTAATAACGATAAGAGTGTTTAGCAAAAAGTATCCAAGTGTATTGGAAGGTCGACAGCCACGGTGAAGAGATGTGCTGCTGCAATGAAAGATATTCCTCTTCCTCCAAGAATCCAAAAGTATGAAAGTATAACGAAAGCAGTGCTAATTGTTCACGCCAAACCTCACTTCAGGGCACCTAGAAAGAAGCTGGAACAAATAATCAAGAATGTTTGTCCTGACGTCGACCTCGTCTGGTTGCCAGCTGCTCATTGTGATCTCAACCTTATAGAGCTGGTTTGGTCCTACGTGAAAAATAAAATAGCTAAAGTGAATATGAATAACCAGCCGGAGAGAGGAAGATCAATGGAGGTGATGCGAGATCTCTGTAAAGAAGCCTTGAGGTCTGTAACACCGGAGCTATGGAAAAAATGCATCGAACACACCAAAAAAATAGAGAAACATTACTGGGAAAAGGATTGGCTAACAGAAGACGTCCTCGTTTTGAGCCACTTGTTATAAACTTAAATGACAGTTCATCTGATTCATCGGGCTGTGATTTTTCAGACGGTTAATAAGGGAGCAGTTTTATAATCTTATAATCTCAAAGTGTAAATTACTTCAAACAATTAATCTTATAATAATAGCTTTTCAGCTGACACACCATTTTTAAACCTGCCAATGGAGGTCCAAAGCCCTCATTAAGTTGGGAAATGTTTAACTTCTTGCGGAAATGAAATAAGACACGTTTCTCTAACTTGTAGGCAAAATTAGCAGAGGATATTAGTGCTGTACATAAGGGACACATATTTCAGGATATAAAGAAGAATTAAATAGTTAAGTTAAATAGACGTGAATGATAGTGTATTTTATTTTTTATTTATTTATTTTCTTAATCGTATTACCCTCCAGGGTTGGCTATTCCCTCGGACTCAGTGATGGATCCCACATTTATCACCTCCATTTTGAAACTTCGGGATCGAGGATACAGCTGGGGTGTGTGACCAGCACCTCTCCCAGGCGGCCTCACCTGCAAAGCGAACAGGGATCTTATGAGGGATGGGAAGATTGGGAGGGATAGGCAAGGAAGAGGGAATGAGGCGGCCGTGGCCTTACGTTAGGTATCATCCCGGCATTTGCCTGGAGACGAAGTGGGAAACCAAGAAAACCACTTCAAGGATGGCTGAGGTGGGAATCGAGCCCCCCTCTACTCATTTGGAGCACCCGAGGCTGAGTAGACCCCATTCCAATCCTCATACCACTTTTCAAATTTCGTGGCAGAGCCGGGAATCGAACCATGGACCTCCGGGGTGGCAGCTAAGCACGCTGACCACTACACCACGGAGGTGAATATATATTATAATATTTGTATTATAATTCGTCAATTTCACGTATGGTTTTTAATTTATTTTAATTAATGTCATTTTTCAAGTTCTCGTACTGCAGCTCCTTCACCAAGATTTTACTCGTATAAAATAATATCTTCCTTGTCACGAGAGCGACCCATGGTTTAACCCATAGACATTCACTTTATCATTCCGTTTCTTTTACATACCGGTATTGCCACCACAGAATTTCAACTACCATAATATAGTTAAGTGAACAAGGAACTGTCCTTCATCCATTTTGCTGAACTATGATAAAATATTTGATGTAGTGTAATGGTGATGATTGCTTTGTATAACTTTGATAAAAGTTCAGTTTTATAAAATATTTGATAAAATTTATTTGACACATTTCTTTGGTAGTGTGATACTGGCCTAACACAAATTACAAAACAACAACAGAAATTCACAGACCTTACGGCTTGGAACGAGCGCGTATTATGTTTCACAGGGCAACGTCGCACGAGTTTCCTCGACCGAGCGCATTGTTCCCGTTGCTTGCTACGATACATTCTTCTCACATAACCACCTGATTAAATATCAATCGATATAAAATCAATTATCAAAAGTAGGTAAAATGTAGTTTTACGTTAAGCCTTGCATTGCTATGAGCCTCATAACAAGCCATATTTCATACTGCTATGACCACCCAGGCCCGAGAAAAATTGTTTTACAAAATTCACAGCAACTACTTAAATAAACGTCAGATCAGATTAAAACTTCATATACACGTTAACAATAAGTTCCTTTAAGACGTATTAGAGTTTTGTTACGATCCGATCAATACTTTTAACGTAATGATCCTTCTAAGTGAGCGCTCCATGAACTTGGTAATAAAAACCGGTACTTTTTTTGTTCAATCTGCTATAAAATTTTAACGAGATACAATGCAAATATTTACTCTATATCGTTAAACGATAAATAAAACAAGGAAAATTTTGGTGTAGGTTGTTCTTATGTAAGACTAAGGGTAAAAGTTTTATTGACCTCTAAACTCGAGTATCTATACTTATTTCCCCGATAGTAGGCCTACCAAGCAACCACTGCCCAGCCATTTGGCCTGCAGATATTGGGGTTACGCGTGGTCAGCGTATCAGGTCCCCTCGGCCATTTATCTTGGTTTTCGTGACCGGGGCACTGGCTTACTGTCAGACAGCTACTCAATTGTCCTCACGGGGCTCAGTGCACCCTGTTCTAGCCCTTACGTCAGTTTCCAAAATCCCTGACGGAGCCGGGAGTTGAACCCGGGGCCTCCGGGTGAGAGGCATGATTGCTACCCCAACACCACGGGGCCGGCGATAGCACAGGTTATCAGGTATATTACTTACACACACATGGGGCTGATCATCATAATGTGGTGAATATTTTAAGCTACATTATTCAATATAGGATGTTTGATTATTTAGATAATAATCTAAGAAACTGTATGGCACATTATATTTCTTGATGGTATTATTAATACAAATTAATCTAATGGTAATTGAGAGAGCAGACATAATAAATCATTAATGAAAACAGGTTATTTTTAGTACAAAACATGTTTCAAAGAATAAAAGCATGTTGGCTACCATTCTTTGAAGTTCTCAATTCTGTTGTGATTTTCAGAGTCTTAAAATGTCTGCATAATTACTCATTAAGTCATTTTGGTATATAATTTGTCTTCTCTGCCCTTTTAAAGGCTCGGTCAAACAGGAAGCAGGCTGCCCGCGCGAACCAGTACGCCCGACCGCTGCGAGCTCTGTATTGTGTAGTATTGCATCATCCTTTTTAAACAGCAGGCAGTCTACCATGGCGGACCAATCTAGTTTGCGGCTGGCAAGTGAGCAGTTGTGATTTTCCACAAAGTCCGTGCGGGGTGGAAGCATGGCCGACAATACAGAGAAGTTAATTGACCTTGTGCACGAGTGCGTTCTACAGTCATTCGAAAATATATAAAAAAACGGTCTGGAAATGACCTGAACTCGCAGCATAGTTTGTGATACTCGCCCAACACCTGTCTTTTTTTTTTCCATTAGTATCATGCACCCATTTTCTCTTTCATTTCGCTTGACTCAAAGCGAACAGAAGAAGCAATTCTACTGTGATATGTACTTGATCGCGATTGCTTTCACACTGGTTCGCCTGGACTTGTCCGTATTCAGTTTGACCACCCCAGTCCGCGAAGGGCTGGGGTCGTTCCGTTCGTGCAGGCAGCCTACGTCCTGTTTGACCGAGCCTTTAAGGTGTTGCTGTTGAATATTATGTTATTTTTAATTTTTTCCTCTGATTTTTAATATTTCAGCCAATTTCCACCTGAGGAATGGTGCTGTAATGTGGCGGCTCAATTGGCAAGCAAATCTCACTCCACGAGGATTGGATAATTCGTGTGGCATCATGGTCAATTACAGGTAAAATAAAAATTGATTTTTTAGTTAATTATTTTGGGCAGGATTAATGATAACAGTGTGTCCCATGAAATGCTACAAATAAAGGCGCATGAAATCACAAAGATTAATGAAATCTGTGGAAACTTATTTAAAGCAGAGGTTGGGCTGTGTGTTTCATGCAAAAAACAACCTGAGTTTATGGATGTTATTGTATCAGCAACCATCAGAGGAATGCATGGATAAGTAATAGAATTTCATTAATTTCTCTCTCGTCAGTGGCAAGAACACCAGTTTCTCGTGTAGGAAATGAGGATTAGATTCTGGTTTATTTTGATATACCGAGATGCTCAACTACAGGGTCATTATGTGTGTGCGCGCCAGTAAACACGGCAAGCTAAGCCGGCTGTGACTAGCGCAGATCGCGGCCGCTCACACCCGCTTCAGCCGGTGGCGGCGCGCACTATCACACTTTCACCAAACAATAATGTGTACTTACAGTGCTCTTAGGCGATGCTGAAAATGTCCTCCCTCTCATGTAACACACACCTGACATCTTTTGATGAAAGAATGTCTGTCAACTCTTTTATTATTTACGGAGCCTGTTTTTTTTAATCGTTTAGCGAGCCTCCTAATTGTACTGGCATTAGGCACAGGTATTCCTGGAAGCTTGATTCAAAATTTTCGTCTTGTTTCTGAACAAGATTTTCTGCTTTTCATATACGAATTATGGATATAGACACGTTCGCACAATGTGAATTGTTGTCTAGGCATGACCAACAATCACATTAATCACAACACTCACTAAACGTGCAACACTAACGTCTAAGCTTTGCAATTACACGCCCATATGAATGACAAATCACGTGTGAACTAACGATATGAGTCAGCGGAGCACGCCAACCGTCGGCTGAACCGCGTGCGCGCAGCCGCGATCTGCGCTAGTCACAGCCGGCTTAGCTTGCCGTGTTTATTGGCGCGCACACACATAATGACCCTGTATTAATTAATGCAAAAGGAACTTCAAGTGTACTTGAAAAACCAGGGGAGCTGAAAAAAAATATGGTGTACAGTAATGTTCGTACTCCAAATGGTAACGAGAAAGCAGCCATTGAAACAAGGGCTAGGAAAATGGATATGGCATTCCGACTTTGCATCAACACATATAAGTCCAAATCCCTCCCATATCAGGCCAAGTACAGGCATTATTGCACAGTAGTGAAGCTAGAGTGCCTCTATACGGCAGAAACCTAATCAAGCATAAAAACTGTTGAAATTGAGTAAAAGGAAAGGAAGGTCTTCTGGAAAATTCTAGGACCCAAGAACTTACCTGAAGATGGATACAAATTTCAACTGAGGTCAAACCAAGAACTATATGACAAGTTTGAAGGGATTTCTGTCAGCATGAGAAAGATGAGGTTGATGTTCTATGGACATATTAAACGATTGGGGACCGAGAGATTGGCTAACAATATTCTCAACCTTCAGGAGAAATGGAGGGTGCAAACTCAATGGCTTCAGGAAGTACATCAGGACTTAAAAAGGGCAAACATTGGACCGGACGAAGTCTGGGACAGGACAGGTTTCAGAACCAAAATTGCAGGTGTGAAGGATCCCCCCAAAGAAAGACCCACACTTTCAACCGAAAACAATTGAGAAGGAGCCAGAGGCTGAAAGATCTTTGCCAGGAACCTAAACGACAAGGAAGAGACACCTTAAAGATGAAAACCTGAACAGTTGTTGTGTATTCGTAGTCCACAGGTGGCTGGATCAAATAATAATAATAATGCTCGTAGTTATGGCAGATGGCAGGAAATTCCCTCCATATGCTATTCAGTAAAACCCTGCCCTAAGAGCAACTTTTCCCAAAGGGATCGTTATCTGCATTCAAGAGAAGGGTTGAAGTTTTAATTTTAAAAGTAGAATATCCCTAATGGTATTTTCATTTATTTTGGATGTCTCGAATATGAAATTAGGCCAACCCTACCAAGCTTGGATACTCACCACAAGTGCAGTAGTTCACATTTGTGTGTTTTAACCCATATAATAAATTTGCTGCCTCGAAATAAATTTTTAAGCACAGTATGTTGTATGTTAAAAGATTAATGTATGTTTTGATACCCTATTAAAGTTTTGATATAAGTGCTTAAGACCCTCCACAATTTTTTGGCATAAAAAATAACATTAATAACAGGTCTTATGTGCAAGTATATATTGTGAGGTTTGAAGCCATTTTTCAGTGTTGCCTAAGTAAACAAAAGTTTAGTGCTTTTCAGTCGGTCAACACGAATATACCCAAAAAGATCTGGGTTATGCCCTAATCCTGAAATAAATTCCCTGAGATTAACCCTCTTAGTGCCAGAGTCGCTGTGAGCGATCCTCATAAAATGAACGAAACTTGCCTGCGTCGCTCTGAGAGACGCTTCGTTTCTGTATTCTTAGAGGGGCTTATAGACCGAAAATGGCGTCTAAACTAGACGTGACCATTAAAGAGAGTTCTAGCTACCATTTTCTGGCAAACATCTTTTGTTTTCTGTTGATCGATATACTCGAGCGATATTTGAAGTTCCTTGACTTGTTTACGCGTGACTCGTAAAAGCATGGCGTCCAAGGGAAGGAAGCATTGTTTGAGAGAGGAAGAAATTGAAGAATTAATGATTGATGAGTCAAGTGGTGAACTCTTGGACTTCGTGGACAGTGATTGTGATCTTGTGTGTAACGAATCAAGTGCCGATTCCGCTTCGGACAATGAATTTCCTGCGCTGAATGCGATCGTACATAACCAAACAAATGATAGTGATGGTAATGATGTTGATAGTAATAGTGACTGGGAAGAAAGGAATGTTGACCAGGACAATCCTCCACAGGCTACACAACCACAAATGTGAAGGATAAAACTACAGGGTGCCCTTCTGTTTATTTATTTATTTTCACTGTAATTATTTTTATTTTATTTATATCAACAATGCCATTGCTGGTGTATGGTATTTTATAAATATGCTAGATTTTAGAATTTCGGATTTTTGACACCCCTGCTGATATTTTTTTAACAAAAAAACTGCATTTCCTGGTTCTTTTGTTATGTATGTGTCCTCTCCAGTGTTCATTTTTACTCCATTTATAAGCGTGTGGTAATAGGAATAATCAAACTTTCTAATTTTTATTTAACAGAAGAAATTATTTTAATTAATTAATTAATAAAGAAAGAAATAAGTTTCATAATGATCTGAACATTTCCCTGAATTTAGATAGCTATGTCTTGCACTCCCTGACTAAATTTCGCTTTTGTATCTTTCAAAACGGGGGATGTACATATTTTTTCTGAAATCCTACATTTTCCATTAAAACAGCCTGGCACTTTTAGACTTCACCTTTACCTTTTCGCCTGGCACTAAGAGGGTTAATCAATACACTAGGATGACCAGTTTCGATCGTCAAGCGATCATCATCAGATCTATTACACTTAGGCTATAACATCTATGTTTGAGAATACAGGTGAAAAATATTTACAATCTGTACAATTATTTAGTTGCAGTATTGGTAATGCAACTGTCGGTGTATGCTAAATGTAGTATATCTAATGTTAGGTGAAATGCTAAAATGGTGATAAAAATCCGGAGTTTGTCTGTTTGGGGTGATTATATGGTTATAAAAAATCAACTATGGTTATACTGTAATAATACAGGCTGATACTTATCCGGTTGTCTTCCTGGCTGGAACTTCGAGCAGTTTTGTGTTCACTCTAGAACCAGTTTTGGTCGACTGAACCCGGGTGTTAACTGGATAGCGATACAGCCAAGCTAGATTTAAAAAAAGGGGGGGGGGAGAAATAGCGGTGGTTAATAGGTAAATGTTATCTGGATCAGGTGTACTATGTACTTTTTTCTGCAATAAACCTAGGCCGGTATGCGCGGCAGTATTAAAGGTGCTGGGACGTCTTCAATAGACCGGGCGGCGCTTAGTTCGAATGGCTTTTTAGTCCACGCATGGCGAAGACAGTTCCACGGTCTTTAATAGTTGTAGATCTTCCTGTATTCAATAACATACATTCTTATCTAGATTTGGCAACGTCACACAAATAAACATTGTACTGACCTCAGAAAGCACATAGGAACAAAGTGGGGAGAAAGGAAAAAACAGTTTCGTCCAGTTAACACCCGGGTTCAGTCGATCAAAACTGGTGCTAGAGTGAACACGAAACTGCTCAAAGTTCCAGCCAGGAAGACAACCGGATAAGTATCAGCCTGTGTTATTACAGTATAACCATAGTTGATTTTTAGCCTACTTTTCACATTTTGCAAAAATGAGGAAAAGTAGACTTATGAGATCGATCCGGGAAAATGTGTGTGTGTCTGTCTGTCTGTCTGTCCTTCTGTCTGTCTGTCTGTCTGTCTGTCCTTCTGTCTGTCTGGCTGTGTGTGTGTCCCCCCCTATCAACTCCTAAACAGCTGCAGCAATCCAATTCAAATTTAGTATGAGTAAAGATGTGCACCGGAATATCTCACGTCCATATTTGGAAATGATGTCAGTGCTACCAACTGCTGAAAAAACGCATTAGAAATTTGAGCTCCATGTTGGATATCTTGCAAGGTATGCATGGGAGCTATTCCAAAATTGGCACACATGTAGATAATACTGTTTCAGTTTAATTTCCAGGAAGCCAACCATGACAGTGTTGCCAAAATAATTTTAAGCCTTCTGATAGGTCCAATGTTTAAATGCATATAACTTCTATACTATCAGTTGGATTTCAACCAAATTTCGTATGTGCTATGTGTACCATAACAGGTATGACTATGCATATTGTTAAGAGCAATCAGGGCTGCCAACTGTTAATAAATGCTGTCTATATTTTTTTACCCTAATATCAATATATCAGGAAGTATGCAAGCCAACAGCTCTATACTTTGCACACGTATAGCACCTGACATTCTAGATTAATTTGGAGTAATTAATACAAGGCAGTGCTGCCAACATGATTCTATGCCTGCTGATATGTCCAATTTTAAAATACATGTAACTTCTATACTAACAAATGGATTTCATCCAAAATTGGCACAACAATATATCATAATATTTCAGATTATTTCTGACCAGCACACGCATGGTATTGTTGGTAACATGCTTTTACGCGTGCTGATAGATCCAGTTTCTAACTGCATGTAACGTCCATTGGACTTCAACCACATTTTGTATTCTGTACCTTAAGAGATGGAACTAAGAATATATTCAGTCACCAGGGCTGCCAACTGTAGTGCTCTATTAGGCTACATTATACCAGGTATATTTTGAACTAATTAGATATTTCGATATTACCAACTTAATTTCGTCATTATTCTAGATAGGTTCATATACTGTAGAATAATCATTGGCATGAAAAGTAGGCTGTATAGTTCTTCACGGAACTTCTTGTTTATAGTCATATAATCACCCCAAACAGACAAACTCCGGATTTTTATCACCATTTTAGCATTTCACCTAACATTAGATATACTACATTTAGCATACACCGACAGTTGCATTACCAATACTGCAACTAAATAATTGTACATATTGTAAATATTTTTCACCTGTATTCTCAAACATAAATGTTATAGCCTAAGTGTAATGGATCTGATGATGATCACTTGACGATCGAAACTGGTCATCCTAGTGTATTTATTAATCTCATGGAATTTATTTCAGGATTAGGGCATAACCCAGCTCTTTTTGGGTACATTCGTGTTGACCAACTGAAAAGCACCAAACTTTTGTTTTGTGCAAGTAAATATAGTTACGTACTTCTAGGGCATAATTGTGTTCTCTACAGTTCGTTGTTATTATTTCCTGATGCCCATGTTGTTAATCTTTCTTATTGCTTCTGTTAATTTCCATGGGGAATATTATTTTGTGAATAGCTCTTACAAATTAACATCTCCTTTATCCTGAACATTTTGATGTCAATATTCCTTTTCTTTCAAATGTTTTGTTTTGTTTTGTTCAGTCAATTCTTTAGTCCAAAAGGGCTTATACTTATGCAATTTACCTCTTGGTATAGCACATTTTGTACTTTATTGCAGTACATCACAGAACCTGGTAACTAATACCCATACATTTTCTATGTCTCGTAGCAGATCATCTACTTTCTTACTAAGTGCAGGTCAGTTAGTTGGCTTTCATGGAGTTCCTCATTATTTATTGGAAGGGTCATAGCGTTTCCAACTTCTGGGTTCCCCAATGATCATTCTTTTACCTATGTTAGTTGTTACAATCACCGTATCAGGGTTTGTTGTTCTCCCTGAATTATGGAGAAGTTTTTCCATCATCTGGGTCAGATAATGGAGTGAGTATTTGCTATTTTTGGGCTAAATAATCCTCCCACATCATTCTGAAGGATATTGACTTACTCCACAATATTGAGGGTCTCTCTGCAATAACAAAGCAAGGTAACTTACCTTGACTACCGGTATATGAGCACATATAAAATCAATTGCTCATCAAATTTGCTTTCGTTCTGAGAACACCAATATTATGTGATTTATCACATTTAGCACCACTGAGGAAACACATACAGCTTAAGGAATGTTGTGGAATAAGTGAAATGGCCTTATTACAATTATTCCTTATATTATCCTCCTTGTAATTCATTATTACATGAACAAACTGTAATTTTCTGTATGTTTTGCATATTCTACATTATTTTGAAGGTACATGTAGAAAGAAATATTCTGTGTGCATAGGGTATTCAAAAAGTAAGTTACACATAATTATGACTGGCCAATCAACTTTTATAGAGTGACTCAGTGCAGTAGCTTGCCACGGTGGGTGGGTGGTTAGCATGTCGGTCTACTAACCCCAAGCTTGCAGGTTCGCTCCTGGCCTTGGTAAGTGATTTTTGAAAGGCGGCAAAAATACGTCATGCATGTCATACGCTGTTGGCATGTCAAAGAACACATTTGTATTCCGTAGGCCGTGTTCATAATGGCAAAATTAAACTCGGAAGTTTCCGCCAACACAAAGTTCCTCATTTTTCTACTAGAAAGCGCTATAGTGTTAAAGAAGCTTAGATATCTAACCTCCTTGACTTTCATAGTGCTTCAAGGAACAACGAAATTCGACATGCAAGCTACCCTCTGGGTGTCAAATTAAAAAGCTTGCACCCGGCACCTGAGGCCATACAATATTATTATTATTATTATTATTATTATTACTCAGTGCAGTGCAAAGTGACACAGACACACCACACTGTTTTTGGACATAACAGTCACCCAGTCTTGGTAAACAACCGTGTGAAGGTTCTATCAATCCTTCCGTTCTCTTCTATTTCCAACCAGATGCCCTTTTAGCTCCATTGAGTGATGGTTAGGGGAGGGGGAGTAAAACGATAAAGGGTCACATCAGTTGTGTTTGTCCTTTTTTTCCTCCACTTTTCTATCCTTCTATCCTGTCCAATGATGAGTTTTTTTTAATGTGTTAATTTGAGCTCTAGCAATTCTGGAAAAGTGTTCAAGATGATTTGCTGATTTTAATATCTATATATTTCAGATATTTCTTGGAGGAAACTGAGAGAAACAGCCGTTCATACTTAGAGAAGCAGTACATCTCTGCATCGGACCAAGTCCAGAAGCTTGCTGCTGCAGCTCATGCTCTTATGAAGGTGACCTCCAAGATCTGACACACAGAGAGCATGGGCTAGGGAAGACAGTATTTGGAAATAAGACATTCCCAACCTGGGTTATCTGTGGTTGTGTCATCTGAAGTCCAGTTTACAATAACAATTCAATCTGAAACTCCTAGAAAAAGGAAAACGAAATAGCAACTTATTTTTTTCAGTATTGCATCTACTCCTGTAAGAGAATCAATATTTCTGATGACACACCTGATAATACCACTTTCTTCAGTCTGAGGTACTGTGTTTTCTTGCATATCAGCCACCATTGCATAACAGCTGCACCACTAATATTTAACCGTAAATCCCTGATAAATATTTGTCCTACTTGCGTATCTAATATCCAACCAGACGCTCTTTCAGATCCGTTGAGTGATGGTCGGGGGAAGTGAAAAGAGAAAGGGTCACATCAGTTGTGTTTGTCCTTATTTTCTGCTTTTCTATCCTTCTTTCCTATTTGCTTTTATAGTGCATCAAAGTATATTTCATTTCTCCAAAGGAAATGAGCCATCCCTAGGTTTTAGCAATATATGTTCACACTCTTGCTGCAGAAGTTTATCAGTGCATGCTTAAACCCCTCAAGTCATCAAAGCTGTCGACTTACATTTCTATAACAGCCCTAAATTCAGTGCAAACATGGTTGGATTTCTTTTGTAATAATGTTTCCCGAAGTATCCAGGCTATTTTTTTTTTCTCTGAATGAGCATAACACATCATCAAACTGATGAATTTTTCAAAATGTTTGAAATTTGATGATGGATTTCTTTTGCCAAAGAGAAAAAAATATTTCTGTTCACAAAAGAGGTTTCAAAAGTTGATAAATCCATACTTTAAGAACAGTATGTAATAATTTCTTGCTGTTGAAAAATATTTAAAAGCCGTTTGATCTAGCAAAATAAAATTACTAACATTGCATGCACTGTGTGTTAGCCACGGCAGACAAATAATGGCTAATGGGCAGAGATATGCATGGACAGTTCCTTGATCTTGTGCCTGACCTTAAAGAAAGAAGATGGATGGGCTGAGAAAGAATGTGTACCAGCTGTTTAGATTCATTACTGTAAAGTAAACATTTACTTCAAGCTTTAAATGCAGAATGCACTGTGCTACATTGCATGCTGTACATCTGTGCTCAACCATTGGCTATTATTATTCAACTAACCAATTACACCTAATATGGCTATCTTTGTTCACAAATCTCATCAATTCTGCAGGATGGTCGTGCATGTTAAATTGTGCACCCTGACTGATAAACAGCTGCTTCGAGTCGGGAGATTAAAAAGGAAGCTTGTCGTTTGACGTGACCGTTAAGATCACGATCTATAAGACAAGTATATGGGACTGATGACCAAAATATCCCAAGGCCCTAAAGTGAATTCATCAATGATTATAGAGGAAGAAACCGACAAGGAATTGAACATGCTTGGTGAATGTAGCGTAAAATTTTAATGTTCACATATGGTGAAAATTCTTAGCGCCCACAGAATTTGCAATGCATTCTAAATAGCCTAAAATGTGAAATATTTTATTTGTGAGGAATCATAAAGCATGCTACGGCTGCTGTACGCACACAACTTGCACCCTTTCTTACTTGCGCATTTTCAAGAATTAGCCACACTGATTGATGCTTTGTATCTGATTAACTGCTTCACAAAATCAAATATCTTTGAATGAGGAAAATAAGTAACCCCAATGCTAAATACAGTCAACTTGATGGAGCCAGTCTTTACGCAGTATAATGTTTGATAGTTACTAGTCATATTCATGAAAACACTTCTCTTAAAAACGTTATGGTTGAAAAAAGTGGGGCCGATATTCAAGTAAACACTGTATTTGACACACTGAATACTTCCTGGAGGCTTCCTATGAAGATTATTGCCCCTTCATGCATAGATTTCTCACCAACCACATTCATAATTTTTTTTAAAAATTGTTTCCATCTACCTTTTCTTTTTAAAGTAAAGTAACTTCTGTGATGTTTTTGAGTCATATTCTTCATTATCAGAACATGTGTTGCATATTATCATCGTATCATATTTTTCTCTTCCTCTTTCCTCACGCTAGCTGTGAGATTTTCACTCCTCTTCTAGTTTCTAGCAGGTCTGGAACTTTAGAGCCCTTCCTATGCTTCAGATAAAACAAATAGACTTAATATTAAACTGTAGTAATCCTTTCCAGAGGATGTAATTTCATTAATATTGCATAACAATGGCAACAGTGTTCAAGCTTTCTATCAACTCTATTGAATTCTTAAAGACAAGACAGTAGTACAGGTATTGATATTCTAATGAATTGTTCTTCCATGTTACTAAGTAACAGCTTTTTACCAGTTCTGGAGGCAAATACTTCACTGAGCACTTTACAATTTTTCTCATCTCATATGTAGAAGAATTTTTTAACAGAATCTATACGCTGCACTTTTGAGCACACATATTCTTGATATGACATTATCCAGCACAAAAGAAATGTAAATACTAATTATACATTTTCATCTCTACTGAATCTGTCCAACATTTCCTGTCCCTCTTCTTTCCACTTACTGGTGAAGTATGGTTTCTGTCTTGTTCAGATCTCGTCTAAATATTCCTTTGAAATATGTACTCAAGTAGAAAAGCTAACAAGGAGTAGTATAACATCAACATAGGTATAGACGACGGAATACAGTGACATAACAACTAAGAACACCTTAGAATCACAAGAAAAGAATGACATCATATTTTGTTCAGAATTTCTGGGTGACCCTTTATCACTAGAGCAGAGAAAAAGAAGGTCTTGAAGAAGGGCACTTGCCCAGACTCTGTTATGAGGTAGGTTGAGGGGGGAAAAGGAAGAGAAGGAAGAGGACAGGAGCTTTCCTGGACTTGAGTACTCTGCACAAAATCCCTCAGATAGTCGACAATGTTTATGGTGAAGCATTCATTGAGTGTGGACTGGTACCACAGTAGGAGGTTGGAGTAGTGGATTTGCAGGTGGCACTGTGGCCATATAACAGCATGCCTAATGAATCAGGGATGAGACTGATGTAGAAGGCTTAGGAGTGCTTGCACTGGAGCAGGTAAATGCTGCTACCCACTTCTCACATTCCCTCACCCTACTCTGAGGTGGGTCATCTCCATTTATGAAGGATCACTTGAAAATTCTGGACATGTGATGTCATTCTGTTATGGTTTCTTACCTGCTGCTTTCCATCTGTCTTCTCTTATGATTGTGTTTGAAATAGGTATTATCATGAAATCTTGATCAATGATTGGTGATGAGGTGAAGTTGAAGAGCCCCCATTTATGTGCTGTAAGAGGTGACTGTAGAATTGTATAGATGAGAGGATGGGAAACACTTCGTTAGTTTAGGGCTCCACACTGCAAAGCACGTTGGCACATACTAACTATAAGACGAGTTGGAAATCAAAGAGTTAAAAATAAGATTGCCATTGGGACTCGAACTAATTTCCTCTACACATTTCCGGCAGATATGCTTACCGCCTACACTGCAGCAGTTTGCATCTAAAGGATCAATTGTCAACTCTGTGATGTGATGACTCTTAAGTCATTTGAAAGAATCCAAAGTGGATACTTTGAAGGCAGACCGTTTGGTAGGGTTGTCAGATGTAATCAAGTGCCCAGATAATCATCTATAAGATGTAATAATCTAACCTATTATTGCATAGAAGTCCAGGTTCTAATGCTTATGCATGTGAAGATGGAATCTCTTGTCCTTTCTGTAAGCTGAATAATAATTTTGAAATGGTCACAAATCTAACTCCTATTCTGCATTAGTAGAAGTGTTTGAAAATGGTTTTTATTTTTTACCTAGATACTGTTCATTATTTCCTGATACAGTAATTCCTATTTATACAGAGTTGAATCAGTTAGTGTTAGTTATTTATTGTTGTTTTAAGGGGGCAGAACAGGAGGTCATCTGCCCCTTGCAGGGTTGGAGATGAGGTGAGATGAGTCTCTATGTAACAAATAGTTATTATGGCTAAATGGTCAATGTTTATTTGTTTTAATTTTTTTCGTGATTTTGCGAGTCGCGAAATTTGACTGTCTCTAATCATCATCACAATTAATATTATATGGAAGGTCGAAACAAAAAGAAAAATGAAATTGCAGATGCTATCTCAAGAAATGACAGAAGTGGTTTTATTGTCTGAATAGAGAGAAAAGTAGAGTTATTATGGTTTCATCATTATATGCCAAGAACAAGCATCTCTATTCATTAGTGTATCCATTATATTTGTATTTATTCATACTTTTAATAACACAAACATCAGACTCTTTCCTAGTGATTCTTGATTGTATTCTTAGAATATATCTTACAGTTCTTGTGATCAGTATATAGAACAACTAGTGAGATATAGAACGAATATTGTCCGTCCCCCTCCATGTCACTTAGCGAAGCAATTGGAAAATCCCTAAAGGGCATAGAATCAACTACAGTAGAATTCATTTTATAAATAGAATTTAGAAGGATTTGCCAAATTTATTGTAAATATTTCCTCTACTTAAATAGTCTGTGTGGCAGATGTTGTACTGCCATAATATATCTGTGATTTGGAGCAAATAAATATGTTTCTGTAAATCAATTGTTCCCAACCCGCAGAAGTCGGCTGACCACTGAGCCTGAAATTGTCTCATGTATGGACCAACCCAAGTTACGCTCACCATACCCCACCCTCTATCAGTTGTAACCTTTCCTCAGTGCCTTCCCCATAACAATATTCAAAGGTGATTAAATAAAACACTTAATTATTATTATTATTATTATTACTGTATTGAAGCCTCCGTGGCTTAGGCGGCAGCACGCCGGCCTCTCACCGCTGGGCCCATGGTTCAAATCCCGGTCACTCCATGTGAGATCTGTGCTGGACAAAACGGAGGCAGACAGGTTTTTCTCTGGGTACTCCGGTTTTCCCTGTCAAAATTCCATTCCAGAAACACTCTCCACTATCATTTTATTTCATCTGTCATTCAGTTAATCATTGCCCCAGAGGAGTGCGTCAGGCCTCGGCAGCCGGCACAGTTCCTATCCTCGCCGCTAGATGGGGGCTTCATTCTTTCCATTCCTGACCCGGTCGGAGACTGGAAGCAGGCTGTGGATTTTTTTTTTCATTATTACTGTATTAATTAGTATACAATGCAACTTAATTACAAACTATTTAATAAATCAAAATTACTTTTATTTATTAGTATAGCCTTCAGAGTATAAAAAGTCTCAATTACAAATTAATGTTCAAACAACAATATTGTTCAAAAGAAATGTTGGAATGATTTTTTAACTCAATGTTTTTCTCAATTTGACTTTTGTCCACAAATTTTTATGACAAACTGAGGAATTCTAGAAGTTACGCTCTTGCTTGGAGCTGCTTGCACCTAGCCGATTTCTTTTGTTTTTAATCGACAAGAAAGTCGAGAATCCCTGCTATCTGCCTTGAAAGTTTAATTGCCACATTGAAACATTAGTTATGAAAATTATTTGGTATCATATTCTAATAATTTTAAAGATACAGTGTTTTAATTCAACAGCTAATAGTCATCGGTACAGATAAATTCGGACCATTTTCGTTCAACACACACCGCTTTCAAAATCCCCATTTATTGACAACTTTCTTTTTATTATGTCCCACAGATCACTCCAGAGGCTCTCGCGGACCACTGGTTGGGAACCAGTGCTCAAAATAAATAATCTTGTAAATATTGATACATTTTTCATTAATGTTGGTTTAACCGTATCACTGAAACACATTTCAATTACAATTTTCTCCCTTTTACCATGTATGGGAAATGAAAATGACTGAGAAAAATGCCATAATACCCATTGTAGCCTACTGTTCTCTCTCTTGTATGGCACTTGTAGAGTTGCTAACTCTCCGGATTTAGTCCAAAAACTCCCAAAGTTTGTGCCCTAACTCCCGTTCTCTTACATAATAGGGGTTCTTCTTCTTCCTTTTATTTATTTATTTATTTTTAATTTAACATTGAAAAAATTCTGCCATTCATTTGAAAATCTTATTGACTTTCTATAGATGCAGCATTTCAATTTCATTTCAAATACCAGTGTATTTGCTTATTAATTTTATGTTGATTTATTTGACCAAGGAGAGTTTCAGCTACAGTTACCCTTCGGTATAACGCCACCCTATATATTGCCGTCCTTAGTTATCGCCCATGATGAGCAATAAACAGATACTCTTGTTGTAAATAACATAGTGACTACCTTGGTATAATGCCACCCCCACCTTCTGCTATCTGCCATAAGTAGCACAGGTACAGAAGTGCTGAGTAGTCGATATATCGCCAACTGTTGAATTAAAATTTTTCGCAGGAACCTGGAGACTTCAAATTGAAACATGGCTCCGCCACATGCAACTACGGTAGTTCCCTTGATCGCTCTCAGTTTATTGGGCGTTGGGTCAGTTAGCCACTGACTCTCCCAGAGTGCTAGTACTAGTCGGCATAACTGAGAGTGAATATCTGTAGCTGGTACCTCCATTGGCCAATGTGGTAGTGATACCGCCTCTTTTGCAGCCTGATTCGCTAACTCATTTGTCACAATTCCCATGTGGCTTGGGCGCCATAGACAGGTGTTTCGAGTGACAGCACTGCACAACCCACCTAGAAGGTCGTTGATTCACTGTACTAAGGGGTGTTGTGGGAAACATGAAGCAATTTACAGCAAAGAACTCAAAAAGTCAGTACACACAAGAAAGTGGATTCGTGCATCCTGTTGCTTCATAGATGACAACGAGCTCTGCAATAGACACTACAGGTCTGCGGCAAAGAGATCTTTAGTTAGTTATTGTTGTTTTAAGGGTCAGAACAGCGACGTTATCTGCCCCTAAAGAGATCTTTGTATTATCACCGCCAATGACATAGGCACAACCCACTTTATCGTCCACCTATCCGTGAAGAGAATTCCAATGCCCGGAAGCTGGTGAACTATGCTTTGGAAATCCCTCCGTTAAACAGAGTCATCCCTGTTCACCAAAGGACCTAGTGCAAATCTAAATTAATTTCTGGACGTGGGACTTTCTACGGAGGCACCTTGCTAGGTGTCCGAACCTTACAGGGACCTACAGCCACTCCTATTTCATTACACTAGCTATCAAGTCCACCAACTGACCAGGTGGCGCGAGGCTGGTTGGCGTACCTCTGGAGGTATTGGGTACTGAAGAGAGCTTAATAGCTCAGATGATGCAGCATTTGGCGCACATTGGCAGCATATGCTAAAAACATATTCTGACATCGGTAACTAAGAGGTGGAACACCCAATTTGGCGATCAGACTGGTCTGGAAGGCACCGGTAGCCAACCTAATGTCACTAAGGTGGGTACTGTCTAGCATTTTCAAGGTTTCTCTTGCTGAACTTCATGCCGCAGAACCATAGTCCAGCTGGGACAGGACAAAGGCTTGGTAAAACCGTAGCAGCACCGCACGGCCTGCCCCCCACATAGTGCCACTAAGAAACTTGAGCATGTTCAGTTTCCTGATACATGATGTTTTTAGTTGCCATATATGGTGCTCCCACGTTAACTTGTCAAAATAGAGCCCTAGGAAGTGTCAACCACGGCAATTCAGCAACCCGGAATTGAAGTAAATGTAGCTTCTGGAGCCGATAAAAATGGAAAACGGAGGTTTTCACTGCTGAAAAACAAAAACCTTGGTTGTGAGTCCAGTTGTCAACTCGGTTAATAACTAACTGCAATTGCCGTTCCATGAATGCCATACTTCCAGAACTGTAATGTAGAGTTAAGTTGTCTACATACAGCGATGAAACTACCATGGGTCCAGTGGCGGCAACAATGCCGTTTATGGTAATCGCGATTAAGTTCATGGGTGGGCATGATATTTCCCATATCAGCATTCTCTGTACAGCTAGTCATCTTATGCCAATATGGATCCTTCGTTGTGAAAATTGTTCCATGCAAACCTTAGCACTAACAGTAGCACTCTGTATTACTTCGCTATAAATGAGAATCATAACTGAATATTCCCTCGCAATGACCTGTGCCATGGCAATTAATTGACATATGTGTCGGTGTGCGCTAGCTCATACGGGGATGTAAACATTACATCACTGCCTCCCCTCTCCCCATACTAACGACAGGACTTGCCTGCTTGCTTCCTTGGGCTTCCAAGCGATCCTCTGCTGTGTTGACAGACGTCCTCCAGCACTCGAATTTACGCTTTCGTTTTTAATCTATAGCAAAATGCGTGACGGTACACCACAATGACATGATTATCATTCCTTCAGATACTTCAGAGACTATGAACATGCTTTGAACAATTATCTGTCTCGTATTGTGAGCAATTACTTCGGTACATCATTGCTAACATGTGATATTCCTGCCTAATGGTACAAGCTAAAAATTTGAAATTTGTGACATTGTAATCTACTAACCAAGGTCAGTTATCTATTGTATTTCCATGCATGAGTACCGGTAACCTTCCACCCTGTATCATTTTCCAGACTTAAATAACTGTGCTTATTATTATTATATTCGTTCAGCCCCCTAAGGAGCACGTGGAACCATTAAATAGCACTAGAATTCATCTTTTTTAACTTCTTATTCGCCCAAAATGTCTTCATTCTTTCACTCTGGGCCTGCCGTCTTTCTTGTGTCCATGAGTTTTGGAGTTTCAAGCTTTTCTCGGATGGATTCTTGGGTGCAAATTTGTGGGTGTTGATCTTTTATCTGTATGTAGTCCTTGTTGTAGTCATTGGATCAATGTCGACTTCAGTAATGTCCATTTATGTATCTACTAACCAGTGAATTTTGGTTTGTCGGTTCCCATTGATGATAAGAAATATTTTCTTAGTCAGACGTGAATCATCCATTCGTGTTAAATGTCCATAAAATTATGATAGTACAGTATATAAAATTTGCATGTAACATCTGTCACGGTATTGTAAGAATACAAAATTGGCCTGCCTGCATCAATTAAATGTTGAATTTATTATTCCAGAAAATCCCTATATATTACTAGTAGCATAGGTCATTGAAAGTAATGTTTGGAAAAATACGACCTCGATTTAACGTCACCCTCTTTAGTACCAACTACAATCTGAGCAAACAATGGTGTTATACAAGGGGTAACTGTATTAGGTCAAGGTGTGTACATGAAGTACAGACCATATAAATGTAAGGTAGAGAATAAAAACATTGCAGGCTTTGGCCACTGTTGCTATACCAATTGACCTAATGTGGCAGACACTTCAATTCTCATGGCAAGGAGACTTCAGTGTGTTAGCGCTGCCACTCTGTATAGTAGCTTGCTGGTGGGCTTGATTCCAAGATTTGAATTTTCACAACCACATTGAAAACCAAGGAGACATTCAGCTATTAGGTCGTGTTCTTTACATTTATACAAGCCATATAGACGCCATCATCATCATCTTGCACAGTTTCCAGCCACTGGCCGGGTCTGTTTGGAACACAAGCCTCTCCAACGTCTTCTGTCTTCCCACCATCTCTCAGCCTCCACCCTTGTCCAGTCTTCTCCTCTCTTCTTCACGCTTTCTTCCACCCCCTTCAGCCACCTGTCTCTCGGTCTTCCTCTCGGTCTCTTTCCTTCCCACTTCGTCTCGTGTACTCTCCTGGGTATCCTCTTCTCCTCCATTCGTTTTACATGTCCAAACCATCTAAGTCTAGATTTCTCTATACCATCCTGTAATGGTTCCTCCTTCATTAATTCTCTGGTCCTCTCATTTCTTATTCTGTCCATCTTTGTAGCTCCAATACTGCTTCTCAAGAACCTCATCTCACTGGCCTGTATTTTGCTCTTCTCCCTTCCTTTCATAACCCAGGTCTCTAAGGCATACGTCAGGATAGGGACATAGTACGTCCGATATATGATCTTTTTGCTGTTCTGAGGGACATCCTTGCTCCATAACATGCTTCTCACACTCCTTCGAAATGCTTCTGCCTGCCTCCCCCGCTCATTTATTTCTCTATCGTTTCTTCCATTATCTTGTATCAGGCTTCCCAGATACTTGAAACTCTCCACTTTCTTCAGCTGTTCCCCACCAATTGTTATTCCCGTTGTGGTTCTTTCCTTCTTCCTTGTTTTGATCACCATCTCACTCTTATTTATGCTAAATTTCATCCCATATCCTTGTATTATTCCTTCCCACACGTCCAACTGTTCCTGTACCTCCTCCTCCTTGTTTCCCCAAATCATCAAATCATCTGCAAACACCATTGCTTTCATCTTTCCTTCCCCAATTACTTGTGCCACTCGGGTCATTATGTCATCCATCACCACAATGAAAAGTAACGGTGACAGTGCACTTCCTTGTTTCAGGCCGTTTCTCTGTTCCAACCAGTCTGATCTCTCTCCTCCCACTTTCACACAGCTCACGCTTCCCTTGTACATCTCCTTTATCCTCTTTATAGTCCATTTCTCTACTCCTCTATCCTCCAGGGACTTCCATACTTCGTTTCTGCATACACTGTCATATGCTTTCTCAATGTCCAGGAAGGCCATCAGTAGATCTGTTCCATACTCATAGTGCTGTTCTTGTAACTGCCTTACAGCAGAAATCAAATCCACTGTGGACCTCCTGCTCTGAAGCCATGTTGTTCTTCCCTCATCCCTCCTTCTATTCTTGTCCTAATTCTCTTTTCCAAAACTTTCTCGAAGATCTTTGCACAATGACTCATCAGTGTTATTCCCCGATAGTTTCTGCAATCTGTTCTACTACCTTTCTTGAAGATCGGGACAATTATTCCTTTCTTCCAGTCCTCTGGGGTCTTCCTTTCCTTCCATGCTGTCCTCATCACTCGGTACAACCACTGTATCCCCACCTCTCCTGCTGCTCTCACCATCTCCACACTCAACTCATCCACAGATAGGGAAATACAAAATAATGGCACATGCAGGAATTGAACCCGCAACCTTCAGCGTTTGCCCCTGATGCTCTATTGTTTGAGCTAATGTGGTAAATATTATAATACTCATGACAAGAAGACATCAGTGTCTTGTTTTCTATTACGGTACTGTATATATTTTTTTTATTGAAGTGGGTTTGCCATTGATATATTAATATTCTTTTGACATAGGTTTATTTAAGAATTATTTTTAATTGAGATTTGTACAATCCTGAGCTTATCAAATGAGAGGCTGAATTCTGTACAATACTGACATAAATTCTTTGCTTCAATATGTTTTCGCAATATACATTATCTCTTCCAAGTCAGGTTGAGAAAGTAACATGTGGCTACCTGGTCAGTCATTTTAAAAGCCCCCAAGCATTCAGTGCATAGGTGCTGGTAATTATTACCTTACAATCCTTATTATCTGATGAAACATGCTCTTGAATTTTTGCCTGTTACTGGTATTTTATTTTAATTCCTAATTTTCCAAATTAAGTTAACAATTATGCATTAGTATCAGCAGTAAGTGAAACAGTTGACCCTGTATCAACACCTCAGTACTTTTTACCACCGACAAGATGGTTGACCATCGTTATTGCTGCTGTAAAGAACAGCTTGGGTTGTTTTAACTCAAGTACTTTTTCTGGTCAGGATGAGTTTATTGAATGATGTTTGATGGACAATTTTCTAGTTCAATTAGAATTTTGTATGTGTGAGTTTCTATGGTACGTATTATGTATTTGAGAAACGAGTGCTGCTGATCTTAGCTGTGCCCGTGTTTGTTGATCGTAGCAGCTAGAGCCTTGTGGAACAAGGAGGGGGAACAGTATTTTCTCCTCATACATCCAGCACTATTAAGCTTAACAGGAGCACATTTCACCATAGAGAGGAGAATGATGTCTGAGGTCACTGGAGCTGAATCATATCCTACTTGTGCGACTGTACCTGTCAACACTGCAAGCTGGCATGTAAACTTGCCCACCGGCACTCGTATCTTAAGTGGGTAATATCACTTCTTGTAACATGCTCTTGATAAAAATAAGTGCTTGAATAAGAAAATGTGTGAGTGTGTTTTTTGTTTTTTTTAATTTAGTAATCAATTCTTTGGACTATAAAATACTTTTATGAACATATTGCTCCAGCCATGGTATTTGAATTTCTTTTAAGCCTTTTTGGTGGAAAATTCAGAACAGATGGAATTTAAGTACAAAATGTTAATGTTAGGTTAAGAACTTGAAAATGTTATTTTTGATAGGTCACATGATGAATAGGGCATGACATTATTGCTATTGCAACATTTTTGGAAGAAGTTACATTAAAGTAGCAGCTAACATTGTGTTTACTGTAAGTGATGGTGTGCATCTTGTCATTTTTGTATAGTATGGTTCAGAAGGTTTTATTGTGTTTCTGGAAAAAACTTTCATATTTAAGTATGCACAGTGGACATGGTACTGTATAATAGTATTCCTAGGAGACACATTTGAAATTCATGTTCACTCTGCTATCATGTAAGATAGGGAAATAAAACATAATGGCACATGCAGGAATCAAACCCACAACTACTGTTATCATGGTATATTCCTGAAAATGTTACTATTAAATAACCCACCACATACAAGATGGACCATTGAAGTTAATAATGTGAAATATCTAAAATTGAGGAAGAAATGGTTGCTATAAAAAGTAACTGACATGAAGGGGAAATGATTTATTTGAAGGATGTTGTCAAGATCATTTGTAGTCATTACTGTAGAAGTTTTTAAATATCTTTGACATCAATTTAAATGGTCCATCCTGTGTATATTTCTTTGATTGTATGGTAACTTTCATACACAAGAATTAGTTCATAACCAGTGAGAAGGCTCATAGAGCTTTAGTTGCCCTAAATGCAGCAAATGGTTTGTGTGTGTTATTGGAGAATGTTATTGTTTTCTCTTCATTTTCTTTTCTCTTGTTAGTCCTACACTTAAATTGTTTTTCTGTATAATGATGAAATAAATACATCAATTGGTGAAAAAATTAGAAATATTACTTCTATTGTATTTGTTGCATGTAAACAAAATATAGAAAGAGAGACTTATAGAAGCAATAATGTGCCAGAAAGGAATGCATTTTAATGTCTGTTTTCGAGTCCTGCTGTTCTTCTTTGTTTCTGTTGTGTGCTTGATCTAATAAGTATCTGTTCTTTTCTATTTTCCTCCACGTGCTTGATTGTGGGTGTCATCAATGCTGGTGACAAACTTTGGGTAACAATGAACATTCAATATCTGGTATGGGTGTTATTGTCTGGTGCTGGTAGTTTACCATCATCTCCTACTATGGAGATATCTATCACTGAGAAAGCTCATGGAGCTTTTTTTTTTGTTAGACAAGAATATTGTTTGATAATTGCTTCACATTTTTTTTTTTTTTTTTTTTTCCAATTTTGAACTGTATGTACACGATGATACCGTATATTAAAATTTGTTTCTGTTTTCACCCTTGTCTGATTTCTTAGTGTTTTTCTCTTTAGAATGGCATTTTTTCTCCCTTATTTTGATAGTTTGCAACTCTCACATCCCTTGTATTGTTCGGGCAGTAGAAAACTGCTGTAAATATTTTTTTTTAGTTACTAAAAGTAAAACATGGTTACTCCAATGTAATGATGCCCAGGTATCAACTCTGTCTGCTCCTCTGATTTTCTCCAGGTAGGCAGAGGTGTGTGGCTCTTGCCAGCTCTCCTTCCCTACTTTGGCTGTGAACCTGTGAGCAGCACTCCTGTGAAATCCAGATATAAACAAAGATTAAACTAGACATAAGCATTGGCGGAGCCAGGGGCGTGGTACTGGAGGTTAGACTCCCCCCTTTGGAATTTTTACAAAAAATAAATATTAAACTGAAACTGATAAGTAACAATGAGCTAAATAATCATTTCTTAAATTAAATAATGATACTTGCTGACGAGTCTAAAACTCATACTACGGTATGCAGGAAATCTGTTTGATAGTGATTTGTGTCTGAATCACCACCAAGCTCGCTGCTTGGTGATTTACTGTTGTCGCCTTTCGGCCCGGCTCCCCATTTGAGGCTACACACGTTTTCATGACAACTCAGTCCTCCCAGGGTTGCCAATATTTCTATTTCCCCACTAAATATAGCTTATTTCAAACAACCTAGCACCAAATAATTTTAAATCCTGCCTAGCGGGACAATAATTATAGTTTTTACTTTTCTTAGCGGGATGGAAATTGTTAAAATGTATTGAGTTTTAATAAAAATAAAATGTTTCAATAAATACGTAGAGAATTTTATGGTTCCATTAACACTAATTTGGATAATTGATTTTCGTTCTAAGGGGTGGAACAGCGAGGTTATCTGTCCCCACTAATTTGCAGATGTTAACTTCTTGAATGTGAAATAATCGAGTTGCTTCATATAACAGATATCCAGCAATTCCATAAATTACTTCTCCCATTGGTTGATTACTGGACATTATGCTCTCACTTCCCTTTAGGCCTACACAAAATGTCTTGAGACACACTTCCATAAAAATAAAAATATTTTTTTTATTAAAATATTTTTATATCTTTATTTTATGATGGTAGTATACTGCCTGAAGTGGTCCACCTCCTCTGGCCCTGCTAACAATGCCATTGCTTTCATTAATGATCAACTCTTTATTGTTTAAGTGTATTTTGTATTTAAACCCCTTATTGCCTTTTTCTACAGGGACAGGGATGAGGTAAAATGAGTATATATATATATATATGTATGTATGTATGTATGTATGTATGTATGTATGTATGTGGCAGGTGGTTTTATGGTTGAATGCCCTTCTTGACACTAACCTTTCCACAGGAGTTGATGAAGGATGAAATGAAGATGAATGAAACTAAGTAAGGAGTTGGAATGAAGTGGCTGTAACCTATTAGAAAATACAGTCCCACCATTTGCCTAGAGCTGAAAATGGGAAACCATGGAAAACCATTTCAAGGATGCCCCAACAGTGGGGTTCGAAGTCTCTTATTTTCCTAGCTTGGAGTCTAACCCTATGGCCATGTGCCTTAGCTTATCCCGGTCAGTCATTGCTTAGTGTTTACATACAAGGCCAAAATTTTAACTTTAACTAAACAATTTATTTAGAGCTGTTAAATATTGTATAATGGTTTTTAGAATGCCGATTATTTATTATGAATTACACAGCAAATGACAAAACAGGGTCATCGTAAAAGGTTGCAGCAATTTCAAAATATCATAGCGCAGGAACTATTTGATATATTAAAACAAGTATTTCTTTGTTAAATTCACCGTCTCAAAAAGTCTTTTTCATACCTTATAATGTTTCTATGTGCGCTCGACTGTTTCGTCACTCGTTCTGGGGCATCCGGGGGACTTCTTCACGTCAACACTGCGAGTTTCCTGAAACTGTTCATACCACAGTCTAATGCTATTAGCACGAGGGGGGTCCCTATCATAAACACGTCGGAAAGTGCGCTGAACAGTTATAACAGATTTAAACTCCGCTAACCACAAAACCCACTGCGCATTCTGCTGAAATGTTGCCATTGCAATCACACTACTGAAACAGTGTCGTGGCAGCTTCCTGTCGCGCACTCATTCTGTGCATCGACTGAAGGTCACAGGCGTAGTACAGTCACATCTAAAACTAAAACGCGATGAGTTCCTGATTAGTTTTTAGGTCGAATTATTAATTTATCTCACTTACAACGAGAGATATGATTTTTTGAAATTACTGCAACTTTTTTCGATGACCCTGTATATCACAATATGTTTCTTTGTTCATCAAAATAATTGTTCTTTTCAGTAAGGAAAGGAGAAGAAAATACACACATTAGCACTGAACATAATTATATTTATTGGTAATTTTATGAATGAAACACAAAGCTTAAAGCTCTTTTCTCATACATTTTTATTCAAAAAGAATAAATGATGTGTCTGTAATTCAGCAACCCTACTATAATTTTATAATATGTTGACAACGAGCAATCAAATTTACTTTGACTAAAATATGTGGAAGAAAATAAGAGTAAAATCATTCTTTGTCTTTTTTTCTTAATGAAGCATAGGTGCCTAGATCTTAAATATACTGTATTTGTGTAGCAGTTTAAGAAGTTTGTGTATTGGAGCTGTCCCTTATTTTAGCAAGAAACATCTGGGGTAAGGTCAGAATTTCAATGGTGCTAGTAGCATATTTAGATTTATGCCTTGGCTTCTACATCCTTGCCAGCTAGAAATATACCTATAGTAGAGCTGCTGATGAAGGAACAAATAATACAATATTGCATAAGGTTGTTACAAAAATTATGTCTTGGGATACCCTTTCATAAGAAACATACTTTAAACTCTCTTTGGTATAAAAGCACTTGACTGATTGTCTAATAATAGACTCTTAATAGACTATAAAAATATTACTAACACATGGAGAATAAGATACATAGGTAAAAAGTTTGAACAATATCTGGTAACACTTTTGTAGTTGTCATGTACATTCAAGTAAGCATTAGAGTCTATATCTATGAAAAATATGGAAGAAAGATGAAGAACCATATGTCTTGGACCCATGCTTTACTCATTTATTGAGTTATCTTCACAAATCAATACCATCTGCATAGCTATGAAAGAACTACCATACCCATATTCAAAGCATTGGCCCCTCCTCAACCGGAATCACTTGACAAAATTTGATTCTTGCCTCATTCAGGTAAGATAGAAGAATAAGTCAATTTATGTGGTTGATGTGTGCCATACAATGTCAAATTTATTTGGAACTTATCAGTAGGGGTGGATTTATAAACACGTACAGGCTAGACTTCCTCCCCCATGGTCTGGTACCTTGACGTGGTGGGAAGGCTTGTGTGTTTCGGTGATCCAGAGAGCAATGCCGGCGGGAGCTTCGGCTCCTGGCAGGGTCACCCATGCCGGTAAGGTCGAGGGTGAGAGACCAGACTAAATGACAGACTACACCATGATGGTGGGCAGCAGCGTCATCAGTAGGTTATTTCCAGGCGGAGCTGTAATTCAGTGGTACGGTTGGAAAACTGCTGGGGCTCGTTTTCAGTCCTTAAGGTGGCAGTCCTACCAGAAAACTAGGAAGCTGTGGGCTAATAACTCGCACTCTCCGAAATTGTTTATTATTAAAGAAACTGAAAAGAATGAAATCCGGACAGATCTCATGTTGACAACTTTCGGCACGAAAAGGAAGACACGAATAGGTTTCTGGAATGTGAGGACTCTGGGTGAGAGTAGTAGGCTGAGGCAGGTGACCAGAGAAATGATCTCGTATAAACTTGATATACTTGGGCTCAGTGAGATAAGATGGCCAGATTTTGGTGAGATAAAAACTTATGAAGGCCTTACCCTCATATACTCTGGGAGGAGCGAGGAGAATGCGGAACGCAGAGATGGAGTTGGTCTTTTGCTTACTGAACATGCAAAGAAAAGCCTTATAAGTTGGCAACCCATTTCCGAGCAAATATTATCAGCACGATGTAAGACTCGCATTCGCAATGTTACAATTATACAATGCTATGCACCCATGGAACCATCAGAAGAAGAACTTAAGGAAGCATTCTACTCCCTTCTACATGAGACAGTAAAGAAAAGCAGTAAGAGAGATGTGAATATAATAATGGGAGACCTTAATGGTAAGGTAGGAGAGAACAACGAGGGACTAGAACATGTGATGGGTGTACATGGCCTTGGGGATAGGAATGGAAATGGGGAAAAGTTCACAAACTTCTGTGCTAGCCATGACCTTGTTATTGGAGGTACTTTGTTTCCTCATAAGAGGTGTCATAAGATCACGTGGATTTCCCCTGATCATGACACTGAGAACCAAATTGACCACATCGCAGTGAGTAGGAGATTCAGAAGATCACTCACAGATGTTCGGAATAAGAGAGGAGCTGATGCTAGCAGTGATCACCACCTTATGCTGGCTGAGTTCAAGATGGAGATCATGGTGGCAAAGAAGAGGTTTGAAAAACAGAGCAAGAGATTTGATTTGAGGAAGTTGAAGGAGGAGAAGGTCAGAGAAGAATTTAAATTGGAGCTAAGAAATCGTTTTCAGGTACTCCAATCTGATACAGCAGAAACTGATATTGAATCTTCCTGGAATAATGTAAAGAACATCATCCTTGATACAAGTGAAATAGTCTTGGGAAAGAGCAATCCTCTCAAGAAGGATTGGATGTCAGAACAAACTTGGGAGGCAATAAGTCATAGGAAAATGATTAAGGAGAGGTTGAATATGTGTAAGACTCGACATCAGAAAGCAAAAGTGCTAGCAGAATACACGGTCGTTGACAAAGAAGTCAAAAAGAGTGTGAAGAGAGAGAAGAGTAATTGGATCGATGAGATGGCGAAGAAGGCAGAAGATGCTGCATCAAAGGGTGACAGCAAAGAAATGTACCGCATCACAAAAGTGCTGTCCAAGAAAAGTTTCCGAAAGAACCGACCCATAAAAGAAAAACAGGGAAATTTACTCACAACTCAAGAAGAACAACAAGAATGGTGGAGGGAATACTTCACCGAAGTTTTTAATGTTGATCGAGGGATTAATGAACACCACGAAGAGAGGAATGATGAACCTGAAAATTCTGATCCAAATATTCTTTTGCACAGTCCAACTTGTGCTGAAATCAAAGAACCCTTGCTACAGCTGAAGAATGGAAAAGCCCCCGGTGTCGACAACATTTCGCCAGATGTCCTCAAGATAGACATGGACACCACATCTAATATCCTGAAGTCATTGATGGAAAAGATCTGGTTTGAAGAGAAGCTGCCTGCGGAATGGAAGAAAGGTATGATTGTTAAAATTCCAAAGAAGGGTGACTTGACGAATTGTAAGAACTGGAGAGGTATTACCTTATTATCCGTACCAAGCAAAGTATTTCTCAGGATAATCTTGAATCTCGTGAAGAAGTCTATCGAGTCGAAGTTGAGGAAAGAACAAGCTGGATTTAGGGAACACTGCAGTTGTGTGGACTTAATTAACACTTTACGGATTATTGTGGAGCAGAGTAACGAATGGCAAGCAGCACTGTACATCACGTTTATAGATTTTGAGAAGGCCTTTGATTCCATTAATAGGAAGGTCATGTGGGAGACCTTAAAGGAATATGGTATACCAAGTAAAATAGTTAACATCATACTAGAGATGTATTCTGGTTATGAATGTCAAGTCCTGCATGAGGGTCAGCTATCCCAGCCATTGACCATCCAGACTGGAGTACGACAAGGCTGTATACTTTCTCCCACTTTGTTCCTGATTTTCTTGATAATACTCTTAGGAAGGTGGGGACTGGGGAGAGGAAGGAAGAGAGGGATACAGTGGGGACTTCGAGACAGGTTGGAGGATCTTGATTTTGCTGATGACATCTGTATGCTACCACAGCGCTTCAGGGACATAGAGGGAAAACTGGCAAACTTAGAACTTGAAGCTGCTAAGGTTGGACTTAAGATAAACCCAAAGAAGACAAAGGAGCTGAGAGTGAACTCCACAGTACAGGCCGGTTTCACTGTGGGAGGAGTAGATGTGGAACAAGTGGATACATTTGTTTACTTGGGAAGCATGGTAACGAGAAGTGGAGGGGCTGAGGAGGACGCCAAGAGCTGAATAAGAAAGGCAAATGGGGCTTTTGTGCAGCTCTATCCAGTATGGAGAAACCGTAACATATCCAGGAAGACGAAAATCAGACTTTTTAATACCAATGTGAAAGCTGTCCTATTGTATGCATGTGAAACATGGAAAGTTACCAATCCTATCAGCCACCAACTTCAAGTATTCATCAATCGTTGTCTGTGTCGAATTCTGGGTATACGATGGCCAGATATAATCCCAAATGAAGAGCTGTGGCAAAGGGCTAACCAACAACCTATAGAAGTCCAAATTAAACGGAGGAAATGGGGCTGGATTGGGCATACTCTGCGGAAACAGAATGATGCAGTAGAAAGGGGAGCCCTGGACTGGAATCCTCAAGGGACTCGGAGACGGGGAAGACCATGGAACACTTGGAAACGCACCATTGAAGAGGAGGCCAGAAAAGCGGGAAAGACTTGGAGGGAAGTGAAGAACTTGGCAACAAACAGAGCCCGATGGAAATCATTCTTGGATGCCCTATGCTCCGCACGGAACGAAAGGAAATAAGTCAAGTAAGTCAAGACAGGCTAGACTTGAACTTATCAATAACTTATGTAAATCAAGAAATTATTCTTGGGTGTGATATTTATGTGCATGCATATGCAAATTTTCAGTCTGTCAACACACATTTGAAGAGCTTATTTCGAAAGTGACGTAAATCCATGAAATGCAAAACTTAAGAAATCGCGTTTTTTGTTTCTTCGTATAGTTAATATCAGATATGATTATAAAGTAATTTCATTTATTACTTTTATGCACATCCTGACACTGTGTTTCAAAAATCTCCTAACAATGGAAATGGTGGTAATCGTCTCCTGTAAGATGGAGTCAGGACGTTTTGGAAATAAATCATATGAGTAGCCCGTTTGCAAAGGCCGCTAAGTGCATTATAAACGAAACCGAGTAAATGACGAAAAACTGCTACGACCAAACTATTTAAGCTAATACCATATTTTTTACCTCTGAAAATCAACATAAAAACATTTATTATTCTGTTAAAATCTGTGAAATCTACGGTTGGATCTTCAGTCCCAAAACATAAATTAAAATATTGATTTAGCGGTTTTTGCACACATTTTTTGCAGTTAGCGACATTTACACCCGTCACGACGAGTCTTTAATGAAACTTCGGTTGCAAAACCCGCTATTTTGTTGTTTGACGAATGCCATTTGGGTGAGATTTTTAATATAGAACTACTTTAGTTCCAATGTGGTTTATTAAGAAAAATATATTTTGAAAAAAATAGAACACGTTGGGTGCGATAAAAGGAAAATTGTTTTTTAAATACATCTTAAACACCATGCAACGTCTTTTAGACAAAATAAAAATTGTTCAAATAATAACATGCACAAAACAAGGAAAAATGACCCATAAGTTAGGTGAGATCATGCACGACACCGTCCATCAGCTCAAAATCTGATGGATCATCGTCTACATCCTCTTGAGGTCGGACGATATTGTTGCGAATGCTTTAGGTTGCCGTTCGTTGGCCAGTTTTCGCCGAAGAGCACTCTAAAGCCCATCGATCTTATTCTAGTTTAGTTTCTTTGAGTGCAACACCTACTTGAATTGGTGAGGGACCAGGATGTTTGTTAAAATTCGTTCCTCTTTTCATGATGCTCCTCCCCTCACCAAGCTCAATATTGTAGAACGGCTCCCCTTGGACCGAACATGTTTTATGTTTTTCTTTACCAATATCTGTGCTTTTTGGAATTGTAAATGCCTACTATCAGGATTTTTTACCATGTCACCAGTATGCTTTCCAATCTCTAACAGGACATTCATCTTGTCCCAGACGAACTACAGTCACAAATTTCTCAATACACTTGATGTATCTGGAAGTATGTTAAAAGGCACTCACTTTACGAAGTTGCCGTTCAATATTTCCAAAAACTCTGTCAGGTGGGATAAATGAGTGGCCCAATATTGGGAACCATATCTGTATTTCCTCTACACATCCATCTAGCATTGACCAGTGAGATAGCATGCTGATCATAGTCTCGTCTTTGTTCTGACCCTCACATCTTAGGTATTTTGCACCTTAAACATTTATGCTAGCCAGTTTGTGATGAACTGCCGACGCAATTTGGTTTGATCTTTTGGCATGTTAATGTTCTAACCAGACATAAGAAGTTGTTTTCAACTCCAATATCAACGGGTTCAACTACTTCATCTTCCACCATTTCTCCCACTACGGTACTTCTGCCATTTCTGTTCTTCCCTCCATATTTAGAACATCCGCAGTAGCATTACAGTCCACAAAATGCAATAAATGCTTCACTTAAATACACAAGATCACTCATTTCTCTGGCTTGAAATGCCCACAATCAAGAATCAACTTGTCGATCAACTGTGCTTTTAAACTGTATATTTTGACAAGGCAGAATGTCATTGTTGCGTGCGCTTCCTCAGAAGTGCAGCCAACCCAAATCCGAAAAACAAAACTATCCTTCCAGATCGTAATAAAATTAATAATAATAATTTATCGTAAAAGAGTTTTGTGGGAGGGTTATCGGCAGTTCTTGTACCAGTTAGCGTATTTTTCAGCTGTATGAGGCAAGGCAGACGCCATACTTATGGAACATAGCGGTCTTTGTACATGTGGAACATTAAACTGGCTTTGCAACCGTAGCCAACATGCATTTAGTGGTTTATGCAAACGAACGCGATTTTTGTTGGTCATTTTCAACGGCTTTGAGCGGGTTAAGCACCCTGAAACTTATTCCATCGTGTAGCCAGTTAAAAGATGAACGTGACGGTGTGCTCAACTCAAAATCGACAAAAAGTGCACTTAGCGGCCTTTGCATCTGGGCTACTCATATATTGACATACACTTTGATTGACATTTATGAACATTTAAATGGTTTTAACACAACAGCTCGTCTTATCAGATGGAGGAGCTCACTGCCCACAGACATGTCACCAAAGGAAGAACTGGGTCCTAGCGCCGATCTTCCTTATCCAGTGTGAAGGTCCCTCAACCGCTTAAGAGGGGTGTCCCTAGATGCAAGACCAACCTGCAAAAATGGGGGTTCCTTCCAGCAGACACAGATACCTCTTGGGAATATGGAGCTGAACAAGACCCAAGCCACCTACTTATCTGCCCCCTCCTGGACAACCCATGCACAATAGAAGATGTTTTTAGAGGAATCAACAAGGCCATTGCAGCTGCAGTTTTTTGGAAATGCTGACCGGACATGGAAATGAATGAACACAACAAACACAAACACAAACTGATGCTCTACATATTCTTCAAAGTTAGCCATGGCCTCGATTTATCACTATGAAGCACAAGAAGTCACAAAGACTATTCCTCTACCACCTGTAAGCAGCCATGTTTCCACATCATATCACGTGATTGGAGTTACGTCACTTTGCAAATAAACTTAGTATTTAGATCTCTGTTAATATGGGATATAAGACGTATTGGGACTTAAAACCTTTGGTATACATTGAGAGAACCTATAAACTTGCTTATGAAAAGAAAGAACTTAAAAAAGGTCAATTTTGGATTTACGTCACTTTGTGCTCTTCATTTGTGCTCAATTAGTACCGGTATGTGGGAAACATTACAAATATTGCATGTGATTAATTAGTATGCACTGATTAACTGTAACATTATTTATTATTTTTCCAAGTTATATGTTCATTATTTATTTATTTATTTATTTTTCTAGATAAAAAATCTTAAATTTATTACTTAAATTCAGCTGTATACAGCCCAAAAATGGTGCTAAATCAATACCTATTTACTGGTACCTTTCATTATGCACACACATTTTTCTCCATGCTGCTGCCTGCTAACATGATAAATATATAAGATTCCATCTCCCTTTTCATGTGGAACAATCCTTTTATGACTCGTAGAATTTACAATGTTAGTTATAGTACTTAAATGAATAAGAAGTCCATTAAATTATGCAGGTGTATTCAGGCCAAAAATATACTCGACTACCATTTGCAAAGCATGAAATAAAGTGAAAAAATTATTTCATTTTATAATTTTTTGTTTGCACTTGATCTGCAAAACATTGTGATCCAACCTACAGTATTAGTGTACATAAATCCACCTCTAGTATCAGTCAGGCATCAATCATAATGATTTCGGCTATCATTTCTTTGGTTTGCTAAGGTAATGAAGTGAGTATCTGTATCATTTTTATTAACCCCACTTGGACAATGTTTAATGGTGTCCTATTTATATTTTGACTTTTTGTAGCTTCTCAGTCAGTCAACACGATTTTGCCCAATGAATGGGCAGGGTACAAGATATAAATATACTCCTGGAAAAAATAACATGTATTAGTTAATATTCACAATTAAATTAGGCAATTGTTAATATTCACATTGTGATCCAACCTACACTATTAGTGTACATACATTTTGAATAATAACTAATACAGTGCATGTAATTTTTTCCAGGAGTATAATTAAATCTTGTGCCCCGCCCATTCATTGAGCACAATCGTGTTGACCGACTGCAAAGCTACAAAAAGTCAATTTGTATAGCCATACTGAAAAAGGAATGGCTTCAAATCTCTACATATTTATATTTTATCTTTTGATGTTGAGGTGCATAAGGTCCTTTCTCACTGGATTTATTTAAATGATCTGAAAATCGCACACATACAGCAGTACCACATTTAGTTCATCAGATTGAATAACTGGCTTAGTAACTAATAAATTCATTTGATAACACTGATATATTTCTATTTTTCATGTATTTATGAAGATAGGCTTATTACCGGTACTGACTACACAATCAGCTATAATATAACTTGGTGTTTTGATTACATACAAGAACTTTGTAAATTGTATATAAAGAACTTAAAGAAAAGTTATAAACTAGATTTATTTTTTAATTCAAAGGGACAATTAATTTCCATTGGAAAAGCTGGTTCATCAGTTAAACTAGGAACTTTTAGACCTATGTGGTAGTAGGGGTGATAGAGTATCCATTGGGCAAAGGTGCCTGCCAACTGTCCAGAGTTGTTCCCGTAACTTGAATGTCTAAATAAGGCTGTCTTGGTCTAACAGGTGTCCACTTTGTTAGCTCATCACACCTCTCCAGCACAATACAGCTACAGTATCTTCTTTGTATTGAGCAGCACTTTTACCCACTCACAGTTTAACAGCTCCAAGCAAGCCAGCAGTCAGTTACGCTGGAGAGACTTGGGTTAGCCCATCTCCAGCATTCATTTCAGACCTGTGCAGACCTAAGGGTCTGGTTATAAAGTTGAAATTGTACACCTTGTGGTGTGTTAGTGGCATTGTTGGCTATCAGCCTGGAGGTCTGGGCTTGCTTCCTGGCTTGGTCAAGAAATTCAATTCTGATTTGAGATACCAGAATGGTATCATTGCCATTCAAGCCACCCGAGAGGTGTCAGTTTTGAAGACCTGCACCAGACCAGTGGGCTAAACCATTTTACTTTTCTTTAAAACTGACATGAATTGGCAATAACATACAGCATGGTACGGTATACTAGGCTATACGTTATATTGAGACATGCAAGACGTCGTAAGTCATCATGCGGCTCCTTTCTATAGGTGGGTATACACTCTTGTTGAACTTTCTATTTAAGTTTCAATGTCCTCTGCAAACATTAGCTTTAAATACAATGTTAGACGTTTACGACCAGCTACAAGGAAGAGAATGGAATAGCAGAGCATTGTGGCTTATGAGGTCTTGCATGCCCACAGTCAATATCTTTCTCATCTAGGCTAGATGGAGGATAGATCCATGTTGAACGTTAGTAAGCTTGAACCAATGTTTTGGTTGTTGTTGCAGCAGCCTTCCTCATGGCCTGCGTTATAGACTTTTGTCTCTATAATGAAATCCAAGATAAGAAATTATTCGAAACTTTGACATTTGGTCTGCGAGATTAGTGTTGTTCTCTCCTAATATGAGTTGAATAAAATGAAATATTGTACAGAAGTGATATAAGCAGAGAGTATGTGGGAAGACCTTGCTGTAACTAGGCGATTTGTTGCTATCTTTTGAAAATACGACTATAGATACTGGTTGCGATACAAAATTATTTTACTCAGCAATTTGTAGCCTACAAACATGAATACATTAATATACACATCTACATTCTCAGTTCCGAAGAAAAGTAGCTTTTTACATAGAATACAAGGAACAGCAGTTGAATTTGTTATTTCTGGGATGTTTATACATACAGACAGGGTTTAAAAATATATACGGTATTATATTGACTTCATATAATTTGTGCATGTTTTGGAATATACAGTAGAACACTTCTTTTCTTAATCCACAATTAAGGAAATGCTCATTTCTTTTCCCCTCTTGTGTGTCTTATTTACAAAATAATATTGACTGACTTTACTGTGGGTGATGTCTTTCCTTGCACTGTAAGTTATGGTAGTTAATTTTTACAGCGAAGGAAGATATACCTTGTTCTAATTTAATAACACTTGAATTATAATGTACACATAATTAAAGGAAAATTTCAACTTTTAAAGTGATAGCTGTTATTGTTTGATATCAAAAGATTTAATTAGGAAGACTTAAATATATCTAGGCTATGATAATCCAGCCCTCTAAATTTCAAGGTGCACCTTATTTTACATACGGTACTTTTGTTTGAACAATTATTAGCAATGCCACACATGCGGTTTCATGGGATGTAAGTTGGGAGAGGGTTTTCCTTTCTGAAATTCATTTAAAAGTTCTCCTGTATCTCACATAGTTGTTGGTGTGGAGCAAGGGCATATATAGAGTTTTATTTTGGGGGGTGCCCAACCGGGAATTAGGGGGCATGGTATAGGCCCCAAAGAATAGGGGGTCCAGGGTTCTTCCCTGGGAAACTTTTGTATAATTTGGTGCAAAATGATGATGTGGCATCACATTTCCAACCAATTTCTTTTCAACCATTTTATGTTAGCCTACTTTTTATTAACACAATCATCTTGCTCATTTGATAGTGTTTACATGGAAATCGGTTTATAACTTCATCGTCAGTGATGTATGTCTCTGTAACAATGCTAGACCGTTGAATCTGTTTTCAGAAGTAGAATTTCTTATGTACTGTACTACATGTTTTCAACCAACTCAAACTTCGTTCGGCAGTACCGGTAGCTATAGAGAGAGGCAAATTTGCCAAAAGTTTGATAAGGGTATAAAATTTAGGAAAAAAGTTTTGTCACATGCTTCAAGGGCACTTTGTTGTTGTTCTTAGTACATTGATAAGAGCAAAGGCACTGGAGAGTAGGGAAAAGGTTATGTTGTTACACATAAGATCAGAGCAAACTGATTGTCACACTGTTTACATCGCTCTACCATTACCTTGCTTTGCGTCGTTGCCATACGTCGCTTAGTAACAATAGTACATGATAAGTATATTAGTATTTAATGTTTTTAATTCATAAACAAATATTATATGTGAAATTTTTTTTGGGGAGGTCGGCCCTCCGGGCACCCCTTTTATATACGCCCCTGGTGTGGAGTTCATGCAGAAAAATGCAGAAAACAACTAGATTGGCTGAAAGTGCGATTCAAACCCACACCTCCTCACAAGGCTGAGTACACCCTTTTCCAATCCCCCTGCCAGAGTTTAAATCCTCCATGACAGAGCTCAACTAGGTTTTGGCACATTTATGATCAGTTTTTACTTTAATTGAATTCAAAATCAGTCATAGTTATTGATGTTTTAAGGGGTGAAACTACGAGGTCATCTGCCACTCTTAACACATCAAAATCAGTCAGGGGTGAGGCATATATTAAGCAGTGGCGGCCGGTAATAAGGTTGCAGTGTTGCACAACGACCAGATTAATTCAAGAAAAACAATTAACACCGTAATAATATCTTTAGTAATAATTAAAGCTGTACGTTTCCTTTTATATGTAAAGGAATTCATAATTTTGTTCTTTAATAATTCAGGATATCTTATAGTAAGTTACTGTAAACTGTCTCAGAAAGCGAAGTGCGCCAACTATCTAGAAGCGCTCGTCCATTTGGTCGTTGCCAGCCCCAAGCACCAACCAGATCTCAATAGTGAAGGGTATGGCAGAGATGCTAGACCGTGTAAGCCCTATCCCAACAGTTAACTTGGCTGGTCGTTGCTCGCTGATTGCAACAAGGGAGCCGAGATATCTGAAATGCTCCGTCAACAGTCTTGCGCGTACCGTACTTTAGACACTCGCCCTCGTATATAATTTGAGTTGTTTTGTTCTCGTGAAGGTTTTCATGATGTAGACTAACTTATAATCCATTTAATCTGATGTCAATGTGATGTTCTCTGAAGTGTGACATTCGGGACGAATGACATACAACCGTTTTACCATGCACAGATTTCTCTGATATCAAACAGCCTTTTACCCTACCACCTTAATGAAAATAGTGTAACACCCAGAACAATTATCCGCCAGCCGCCACTGTATTAGGGCTGAGCTTATCCAACACTGTCAAATTAGTTCTATACCACTGTAAAGTTACTTATGTATTTCAATTTGATGTTTGAACTCAAGCTAATTACTGTAGTACATTCTCTTCCAACTGCCAATAGCATTCCAGCCTTGCTCGTGCAAGTGGAATAGCAAATTTGCTTTGGCATGTGAATTCTATGAACATGTCTATTTGGGTTTGCTCTCGGAGAAAATGTGTGCCCACCAACTTGTGGCTACTTCTGCAGGCAAGATCTCATAGCTTGACCGTACGTCCCATTTTACATCTATGTCCCATCCATTCCGTCGGTTACAAGCAAAAGAAGCATTTATGTACATCTATGACTTTAGTAATATTTCTAACCTTTCCCGTATTGATTATGATATATTACAAAAATATCCACTTTACAATTTAAAAAAAAAAAATCATACACTATTTTTTATAAATGATGATAAATGTTTCGGCTCTTTGAGCCTTCTTCAGTCTAAGAGCACAAACTAATAATTCTCACATGTCAATCTTGGACTAATCAGTGTGACATTCTCAATAAATGTTTTTTTTAAATAAGAATTTCCACATCGGCATTGAACTTAAAAACAACAGAATAAAATACTTAAAGAATTTAAAATCTGTATAAAATCCAATAGTAATAACTAGGGCCCGGATAGTTATGTGCTTAACTTTTCAGAAATATGTATTTATTTATGTGCTTAAAAGTGAGAAAATATGTGATTAAGTTTCTAAAATATGTTCTTACATTTGTATCATATTTATGTCCCCCAAAGCCTCCGTGGCTTCGGCGGCAGCACGCCGGCCTCTCACCGCTGGGTCCGTGGTTCAAATCTCGGTCACTCCATGTGAGATCTGTGCTGGCCAAAACGGAGGCAGACAGGTTTTTCTCCGGATACTCCGGTTTTCCCTGTCAACATTTCATTCCAGCAACACTCTCCACTATCATTTCATTTCATCTGTCATTCATTTAATCATTGCCCCAGAGGAGTGCGTCAGGCCTCGGCAGCCGGCACAGTTCATATCCTCGCCGCTAGATAGGGGCTTCATTCATTCCATTCCTGATCCGGTCGGAGACTGGAAGCAGGCTGTGGATTTTCATTTATGTCCCTCAGTTACTCTAAAAATAGTTGAAACGTACAGCTGCTTGAATAACCCAGTCCACAGTACAAATATTCCCGCTTAACAGACCGGGTCTTGCCTCAATTTCCGAATCCTACAATACGAAGTCATATATGTGCTGTTTTCGAATGTCATTCTAAACAACGGGAGAAAAAGTCACTTAAGAATCTGTCATAGCACTGATTGTATTGTCTTATACTGCTACTTGAGTGCGTAAATTTGCTCGATTGACATGAAAAGCAAATTAAATGTCGCCCCCGGCAATCAGGCCACAGAAGCACCATAGCATCATTGAAAGCTTTAGCTATTGTGTAACAGTTGGTTTTCTCAGGATGAACAGCTGTCAGTAAAATAACTGTGGTAGATCGCATTTTAACGCACCAACAGTATGATGTTGGCTACGTAACGGCCAGCATCGTCGGTCGTCTCGTCCATTGTAATCCACACAGCGTTGTCGTCGATTTCACTACGAATTCTGTGCACTCAGAGAAAAGTTTAGGTGAATAGTTCTTACGTAGTGTTGACTCGTTAGGGAGAGGAAGTTTAACGTACTTTTCTAACGTTCCACGTAGCACTGGATTCTGCAGTTTGTTCAGTGGTATATCAGCCACACGAAATGCATGACAAATGTCTTATGAAAACTAGCAGTTTGCTGGACCAGATCTCACATCCTGCATTTCGAGAAGCCAACGTTGTGTGGACTTCTTTAAAGATGCACATTTAACGTGTTTCACTGTCGCAAAATGTTGCGTAACTTGTGAACGCATGCCTGCCGTTATGGGTTTCTCACAAATATTGCAAAATAAATTAGGTCCTTCAGTACTAAAAACGTCTCCGAACTCCCGCACTAAACGATTCAAAGTAACACAGTTCGCACTTTTGGGATGCATCGTATTCGTTGAAACGACAACGCCACAGTCAGTATACTCACAAGTTATGCACACCACTGTGATTGCAAGTAAAATGTCTCTTCTAGGTAAGGACTGTATAGTGGAGGCTTAATGAGCCTGTTAACTCCAGCCCCCTGCTGTACTAAATGACCGAGAAATCCCTGTCTTGAAATACTACTACAGTATGGAGACAATGGAGCACTGGCCAAATAGAGAAGCCACTTACTGGAATTTCAAAGGGTTGCAAATGTGGGCAGCAGCCATCCAAGAAGTATAACATACCACCAAATATAGGAAATATGTGCTTATCAATAAACACGCCAAAATATGTATTTATTTATTAAAACGGTAAAAATATGTAAATAAATAGAAAATATTTAATTAAATAAAAAATATTTAAAAACATAACTATCCGGGCCTTAGTAATAACCATGCACTCGATCTACCTGGGTAAGTATTACGCTGTTCACAAATACAACGTCTATATTATGGGGTAAGTTACAGTCAATCCGTAGCGTAGCGGTCAGCATGGTTAGCTGCCGCCCCGGAGGTCCTGGGTTCGATTCCCGGCTCTGCCACGGAATTTGAAAAGTGGTACGAGGACTGGAACGGGGTCTACTCAGCCTCGGGTGGTCCAAATGTGTAGAGGGGGTTCGATTCCCACCTCAGCCATCCTCGAAGTGGTTTTCCGTGGTTTCCCACTTCGTCTTCGGGCAAATGCCGGGATGGTACCTTCTTCAAGGCCACGGCCGCCTCCTTCCCTCTTCCTTGCCTAACCATCCTGACCATCCATTACCTTCCCTCGTGAGGCCCCTGTTAGCTTTGCAGGTGAGGCCGCCTGGGCGAGGTGCCAATCACACCTCACCAGTTGTATCCACTCCGATTAGATGTTCCCAGCTCTAGGACACTGCCCGTAGAGGCGGTAGTGGTGAGTTACCTCGCTGAGTCCGTGGGTTCCACCAACCTGTAGGGTAAACGACTAAGAAAGAAGAAGTTACAGTCAAATAGAGAATTTGTTTAGGCTTTTACGCAAGTTTTGTGTCTGTCAGGGGCTGTTTGTTTCTACAGATGTATGATGTGGAACTGATGATTTCAACGCGACGATGGTTTCACGCCATAGAATATTGAATTTTATACAGATTTTAAATTCTGTAAGTATTTTATTCCGTTGTTTTTAAGTGCAATGACGATGTGGAAATTCTTAAATTTTTTTTAAAACTTTTATTGAGAATGTCACACTGATTAGTCATAGATTGACACGTGAGAATTTTTAGTTTATGCTCTTAGACTGAAGAAGGCTCAAAGAGCCGAAACCTTGATCATCATTTTATACCGGTAGTGTATAAAAATTTTTGTATTGTGAAGTGGATATTTTTGTAATATAAAGAAGCATTTGTCCCAGTTTTAAAGGATTATTGTTATCAACATCATAATTATTATTATTATTAAGGGGCTCCGGAATGCCAATAGGCTTCAAAAGTTTTAAACTTATGAGGTAAGGAAAGGTGGCACTTCCGTCTTCCATTGATATAGAGAAGGCATTTTACACCATTTTAAGATGTGAAATATGGAAGATGCTAAAGCAAAAAGGTGTGGATGAACAACTAATTGCTGCAATTCAGAGTTTGCACAGGCAATGTTATGGAACTGATTAAAAGAGTTTACTATGTCGTTTTTGGACCCTAAATGGCGGCCGCTGGCTGGAGGGCCATCTTGTGGTGTTTGTACTTTGTGACAAAAGACTGTGGCAGTAGTTGTTCGTTGTTCTATGTTTGAATATGTCTGTTGTATAGTTGTGTAGTGAAATAAATAGTTAAATAAGTAATGGTTAACACTAATTCGGTAATAATATAATAATATCGTATGGCCTCGGGTGCCTGGTGCAAGCTTTGTTAATTGACAGTGCTTGACACCCAGAGGGTAGCTTGCATGTCGAATTTCGTCGTTCCTTTGAACGCTATGAAAGTCAAGGAGGTTAGATATTTAAACTCCTTGACACTACAGCGCTTTCAAGTAGAGAATGGAGGAACTTTGTGTTGGCGGAAAATCCCGAGATTAATTTTGGCATTGAACACGGCCTACTGAATTCAAAATGGGTTCTTTAATATGCCAACAACGTATGACACGAGTGTCATGATTTTTGTCGCCTTCAAAAATCACTTACCATGGCCAGGGGCGAACCTGCAATCTTGGGGTTGGTAGTTTGACACTATAACCACTCACCCACCGTGGCAAGCTACTAATTCGGTGAATTAGTCCCTTAACAAACAAAATGGTGACCCCGACGTGATTTAATACGTAAATTACGAGAAGTTACGGCAAGATACGTAAGATTTCTTTGTGTGTGAAAATCTTGGTATAGCCTAGCCTACACGACAATGGAAAAGCTTGTGAAACAACGTAAGCCAATTCGAGCGTCCTACACAAAGACGTATAATGAGGTAATGCGTCATTTAACCAGCGAAATAGTTACCTGGAATCGGCACAGAAGATGCTGATGAAATTGCAGAGGTTAAGTGCTGAACTTGCTCCTTAGGATGAAAAAATACAGGAACTAGCATTAGAAGAAGAGGATGATGTCTACAGCCGTGAGTACGGGGCAGTTGAGACTTATAGAGATAATTTAGATGAAGTAAGGTTAAAGATGACGAATATTTGCTCTAATGAGAATGTTGGTGTGGTTAGAGAACACATTTCTGAAGCTTCATCTGCAGCTAAAAGAAACTTGAAACTTCCTAGGTTGGAACTAGCCAAGTTTGGAGTGGACGTTAAAAATTGGTTAGGATTCTGGAGCATGTTTAAGAGAATCCATGAAGATAGTGACATAGAATCAGAAGATAAATTTCAATATCTGATTCATGCACCAAACCTGACAGTCGTGCCAGAGAACTTCTGAACAGTTTCCCGGCTACCGCTGAAAACTATCCAAAGGCTATTGACGTCAGAAAAGTTGGATGGCGCAGCCACGCGGCAGAATGTTGAAGCTGTAACATTGTGACTGGTGAGATTTATTTAGATGGTGAAGCATTGACGTCGTGATGGAAACAGAAAGGAATTTGTCAAATTTGAGGAGGTACTGCTCAGTATACGGTTGCAAATCGTACCGTATAAAACGGCTACGAAATATTTTCACTACCTTCCTGTACAAAAAGTTCAGAGAGAAAGATGGGCTTCGGCGCTGTCAATTGGAAAACGTGTTACACGTTGCATGGCAGTGTGCAGTCTGCATTTTTGTGAAGACGACTTCTTTCCACCGGTACTGTTGATTATTAATAGTTATTGTCTCTAATTTGTATTCACATGGATTTAGCAACATCAAAAATACTGATAAACTTATAGCCTTTTACTTCTGTGCCGTACAACGAATGTAATCCGCTCTTCGTAAACTTATTTTAGGGGTTCTTCCGATTGACAATAGCCGAATGGTTAGAAAACTTAAGAAAAATGCTGTTCCTAGCCCTAATTTGCCAGAGAATGTATATCCTTGCCTTTGAACAGCGAGTATGTAGGTCATTGAAGTATGATTTGGCTTAAATTGTGTTTTTGGCTATAATCTCCCTACTGTTGAATTTAGTTAATTAAAATGTAAAATCTTAGTTTTAAGTACCGGTTTGGTGACCCATCATCCCAGGCAGGCCGGTAACACCTATTCTACTCAGGCAGATAGGTCACTTAGCCGTAATTTTGAAGTTATAGTGATGTTAAGTATACATATGCGGTAATGTAGCAGGAGACCGGATCGGCCTAGGCTATTCTAACTTTAATTAGTTCCCATTTCAGGGTTTTACAGTTTCGAGTGCGAATAGTTGGTTTGAAAGTTGTACAACAGCAAGGAGAGTATGTTTTGTATAGGTTTTAATTGGTATTCTGGTTTATGTCGAGCTGAAGAGTGAATTTGGTTTGGCTTAAAGTGTAGTTTTTGATCTGTTCCGTTTGCTTATGACAAGTTCAAATGGAGACTCCAGCTTTGTTAAATATCTGTATTTTAAATATTTAATTAAATATATTGATAAAGAGGATGTCTCCATTTTAACTTGCCTGTGTCAAGAGATTAATAAATTAATATTCTTGCCTTTGAACAGCAAGTATGTAGGTCAATATTTGCAATATTGAAGTATGATTTGAGCATCCCAAGTAACGCTTCTTTGAACCCAAAACATTCATGCAAATTCAGGGATGCTTGATTCAATTTATTATCAGGGAGTCGTCCTTTGTGTTATGTGAGATATATATATATTGTGAAATTAATAAAAACATCGATACCGCTAGGCTCCCAAGTACAGGCTTCATATATGTAACAGCAGACAGTAAATTAACTATCTACATGTGGGTAATATTTTTAACTGGTAGTAATTAGGCACTGCATTTAAATTGATTATAAAAATATTTCTATCAATGAAAGGAAATATGTAGTATTTTGCCATCATAAATTAGAAGCCATAACAAACTCACACCCAATTACTTCACGTCACTATATCGCCGCCATATTGCAAACAGCTGACCGTAAGCTCCTCCCCCGTTTCGGACGTCAATAGAGTGCATGAAGAATCGGTTCGGTCGTGAAGATCTCCTGACGGAGTACTATGTTAGGGAGCTTATTTGGTTAGTCATTCAGAATGTGTCGCACAACAATGACAAATCAGGAATAGCTGTTGGCCTACTGTATGACACATTAGAGAGCAAGTTAAGAGCTCTAGAATCTATAGGTGTGACAAGGGATAAGTATGGGTCCATGTTGTTCCCTCTCGTGGAATCGTGCTTACCTGAAGATGTTTTAAGGACGTGGCTCTGAAATCAATCAGTGAATGATGAGTTTGAACAGAAAGATAGGCTAGAGGCTCTTCTAAATTTCCTCAAACGTGAAGTGGAGGGAGAAGAGAGGATACACTTTTCTCGGGCAGGTTTTGGTCTGTCCGATACGAAAAGACAAGAGAGAGTGAGAGGAAAAAATGTCGACACACATTTACCAACGGCGAATTCTTTGTTTTCGGCCAAGTTTGAAGGCAAGAAGAGAAAGTGTGTGTTTTGTAGCAAATTCCACGAGAGCAAGGAATGCCACCTTGCTCAACAAATGAGTTTGGAGGAAAGGCGCAACAAGCTGGCCAAAGAAAACTGTTGTTTTGCTTGTCTTAAGGTAGGACACAGAGTGAAAAATTGCAAGGCACATCTTCGTTGCCCACTGTGCACTAGTCCTCACGTTGTGATCACGTGTCATAAACTGAATACAAAGAAGGTCGAGGAGAAACCTGAATCTAAAATACAGGATGATAGGGAAAGGCAGAGCATTATCTCCATGAACATTCAGAGTGCCACAAAGGATGTGTTTCTACAGACGCTGTGCATCAAACTGACACATAAAGGAAAGGAGAAGATGGTCCGAGCATTAATAGACAGTGGATCACAAAGATCCTACATTTTACGGAAGACTGCTGAGGAAATGGGATATAAACCTTTGAAGACCGAGACGATGATCCACAAGTTGTTTGGGGGCGCTGAGACCCGTGAAGAAGACCATCACCTGTATGATGTGAACGTAAGCAGCTGTGATGGTTCCTTTAATACCACGTTGCAATTGATTGACCAGAAGGTAATATGTGGGAAGATTCCAAGGTTGAAGTTTGGACCGTGGATGAAGGAAATGAAAGCAAAAAAGATATGGCTGTCTGATGTGGGAACAAATCCATCCGACGTGGAAGTCCTGCTAGGAGCTGATGTTGCGAGGAGTCTTTTGCTGAATGAAACCCATAAGCTTGAATCAGGATTGGTTGCTGTGAGGACAACGCTTGGCTGGACCGTGACTGGTAAATTGAAAGATGAAGAGGGTAGTTCCCTGGCTTTGTATTCAACTATCCTGTTCATTCAATCTGCCTCTATAAGCGACCTTTGGAACTTGGAGACTATAGGCATATCTGACCCCACGGAAAACAAGTCGAGAGAAGAGATGGCAGAAGCTGCACGTCATTACTTCCAAGAGACTGTAAAGGTTAATGCGGATAGCCGATATGAAGTTGCGTTACCTTGGTTGGAGAGCCGACAGTACTTACGGAACAACAAGGAGATAGCGGAGAAGAGATTGCTCTCAGTTTCGAATAGACTGACCAAAGAAGGAAAGTTTGAGGGATATGGAAATGTGTTTCAGGAATGGATGAATGAGGGCATAATTGAAGAGGTTCCAGAAGGAGAAAAGGAAGACCTGTGTTATTATTTACCACACCGGGGAATCTTCAAAGAAAACTCTACCACCAATGTGAGACCTATGTTTGATGGATCCAGCAAATCGAAGGATACTCCTTCTTTAAATGAATGTCTCGAAAAGGGTCCTAATTTGCTACAACAAATCCCTACGCTTCTATTGATGTTTCGAAAAAATAGGATAGGAGTAATTTCCGATATTAAGAAGGCTTTCCTGCAAATATCTGTTCAGGAAACTGATCGTGATTTCTTGCGCTTCTTGTGGTGGAAGGATTCAAAGGATAGTGAATTGAAGGTTTTTCGACATTGCCGAGTCGTATTTGGTCTGAATTGTAGCCCATTTCTGCTGGAAGCAGTTCTAGACCTTCAATTGAAAGAGAGCGTCGACTACCACGAGACAGCAAAAAGACTGAGAAATTCCTTCTATGTAGACAATTGTATCACCTCTTTGGATAATGAGGAAGAATTGAGTACGTTTATAGAAGAATCTACCGCATTGCTGGCCAGAGCACGTTTTGATCTTCGTAACTGGGAGTACACAAGTCTAAATTCTCCCGAGAGCGACTCGTCAGTTCCTGAGGTAACCTCGGTATTAGGACTTCGATGGAACAAGACAGAAGATGTTCTTTCTTGTGAGAAAATTGACATGTCGAAGATTGGCGACAAGATCACTAGAATAAATGTATTGGCGGCTGCTCAGAGAATCTTTGATCCTATAGGATTCACATGTCCTGTCTCTCTAGTACCGAAGTTGCTGTTGCAGGAAAGTTGGCGGAAGAAAATGAGCTGGGATGAAGAAATGGAGGATGACATGAGGAAGAAGTTTGAAATTTGGCATCAAGAACTTGAGGTATTGCCTGATATTCAAATTCTCAGACAAATGGCACGCTGCAAGACACAGGAATCTTGGAGCCTTCATACGTTCTGCGACGCAAGTGGAGTAGCATATGCTGCGGTTGTGTTTCTTCGATCAGAAGATGGAAAGGACACAAATATAACGCTTCTTCAAGCAAAGTCTCGTGTAGCCCCGCTGAAAAAAATGACTATTTCGCGGTTGGAACTCCTAGCTTGTTCAATTGGAGCTCGCCTTGCATTTTCCTTAAAGGCAAGTTTAGGAATAGCAGAGCTTTCAACATATTATTGGACAGACTCCACAACAGCTCTCTGCTGGATCAAGAGGAAGGAAGTCTGGGGAACTTTTGTAGCAAATCGAGTGAAGGAAATTAAACAGTTGTCTAACCCTGATAGCTGGAATCATGTACGTTGAGTGAATAACCCGGCTGACCTACCTTCTAGGGGTTGTTCTGCTTCCAAACTCTTGATGTCGAAATGGTGGGAGGGCCCTCATTGGTTGAGATCTCCTAGTTCGGAATGGCCTCTCGACAATGCCTTGCCTGATGAAGAAAGGGTAAATGAAGAGAAAAGGAAAGGAATTTCAACTGTACTAGTTTCTGTGGAACCAGAAGGAAAGTGGTATCTGAAATACTTTTCCAAGTACTCAAAAGTTGTCAGGATGACAGCCTGGATTCTACGATTCATCCACAACACAGCAAAAGGAGGCAACAAAAGTATTTCAAAGGAACTCCAAGTCGAAGAATTGCAAGTAGCTGAAAGGAGACTGTTGAAGATTGTTACGCAAGAGATGCTCGCCGAAAAGGAGCAGCCCTTCAAAAATCTGAACGTGTTTGAAGATGAAAGAGGATTACTTCGAGTAAAAACAGGGTTAAGAATGAGACCGGACGATGAATTATTCCTCACTCCAATTCTGCTACCAGCTAAACATCAGCTAGTTCACATGATGATCATGGAGAAACATCTAGAAATGTCTCATGCTGGAGTACAAGTTCCTCTCTCCACTTTGCGAGAACGGTTTTGGATTGTTAATGGTAGAAGGACAATAAGAAAGGTGATTTCGAGCTGTGTCAGGTGCAGAAGACACCAAGCAAAGGGAATTACCATCGAAGTTGCACCTTTACCAGAGGATCGGATTAGAGACGCTTCTGTCTTTGAAATTGTAGGAGTTGATCTGGCTGGCCCGTTGTACCTCCGAGGAGGTGAAAAGGTCTGGGTGGTGCTATTCACGTGTGCGGTTTTCAGAGCTGTGCATTTTGAACTCGTTAGGACACTATCTACTCCAGGGTTTCTGCAAGCATTGAGGAGATTCGTCGCTCGATGAGGGAGACCAAACATCATTTACAGTGATAATGGGACAAATTTTGTGGGAGCAGAAAATGCTTTCAGTGAAGTTGACAGGACCAAAATAACTGTTGAGGCTATATGCATGAGAATTGTTTGGAAATTCAATCCTCCCACTGCAGCATGGTGGGGCGGGTTTTGGGAGCGTATTTTTCAAATGCTGAAGAAGTTGTTGCGACGAGTACTAGGTCGTTCCTCCTTAGACTATGAGGAACTATTAACGGTTCTGTTGGATGCAGAGGCAGTCATCAATTCTCGGCCTTTGACTTATTTGTCTGAAGATAGTGATGATTTGGTAGCGTTGACACCTGCAATGTTTCTTCCGGACATTCCGAGGGTGGGAGTACCCGATATTGATCACATTGATCAAATAAACCATGGAAAAAGGTTCAGGCACATGCAGCATTTGAGGGCAGAATTGCGAAAAAGATTCAGACTAGAGTACCTAGGGCAACTTAAACCGGGAAAAGGCAAAGCAAACTCACATCGAGAATTGAAGGTGGGAGAAGTAGTGATCCTTGGAAGTGACAGTGCACGTAGAATGGTCTGGCCTTTAGGAAGGGTGGTTTCAGTACATCCCGGAAAGGACAATGTCGTCAGAGTGGTCAAGGTGAAGACTACAAGTGGAGAGCTGAAGCGGCCTGTGCAGAACATCTATCCTCTAGAAGCAACTCCGTTTACTGAGTGGCAGTGTGAAGAAGAGGTCTTGGATAAAGACCCTGGTGTTCCTGTTTCGAGCCCTGGTGTTCCTGTTTCGAGCTCTGGTGTTCCTGTATCGAGCCCTGGTGCGCCTGTATCGAGCCCTGATGTTCCTGCCTCGCCCCCTGGTGTTCCACATTTGAGTTCGACAAGGTGTGGGAGGAAGATACGAACTCCATCCCGCCTCAATTTGTAAATTTTCCTTGATCTGTAATATTTGAAGTACAGTGGTTTTAATCATAGTATGATAAAAAGGTGGGAGGATATTATGGAACTGATTAAAAGAGTCTACTATGTCGTTTTTGGACCCTAAATGGCGGCCGCTAGCTGGAGGGCCATCTTGTGGTGTTTGGACTTTGTGACAAAAGACTGTGGCAGTAGTTGTTCGTTGTTCTATGTTTGAATATGTCTGTTGTATAGTTGTGTAGTGAAATAAATAGTTAAATAAGTAATGGTTAACACTAATTCGGTGAATTAGTCCCTTAACAAAACAGGCAATGTCGGAAATAGGTGCCTCTTACTATGCAGAGTCTCAGGAGTTTGAGACCTCAGCGGGACTCAAACAAGTGTGCATCCATCCTCAGCCTGCTTCTCTCCATTACTCTCATGGATGGTATAATCAAATCATCCAATGATCAGGTAAAGAGATTCAAGCTGGGCCACAAATGTTTGAGGCCAGTGTATATTACCCACTGTGCCTTTGCTGATGAATTATTGTAAGGACACTCAGAATGAAACCTACAGAAAGACTTGTTGATCTGGGAAGAGGAACTGAGAAAGAGAGGCTTGAAGATAAATGCCAGAAGGACCCAGACCATGATGTCATGCCAGTCTAAACTGCAACAGATCACACTGAGCGATGGGATGCCACTGAAGCAAACAACAGATTTTAAATACCTGGGAGCTACAGTGCAATAAGGTGGCAGAATGGATGGTCAGATCTCAGCCAGATCCCAAGCTTCAGGTCGTCTCTTCAATGTACTGAAGAGAAACTTCTTAAACAACTGTTGCATCCCATCCTTTAATTCCTCTCATGAAAACTTGCAAATGCAGCTAAAAATATATGTTTCTATTAAAAATACACATTTGGTTCAGTTATTTTGCACATAAGTAGTGGCCATACAGGAAGTTGAACAGTTGAAGAAATATTGGAGGTATACATGTTACCTGGACCACCTTTTATAAATGTTTTACCACCCTTATAGCTAGTGATCAACAAATGAAATATCAGTTTGACTTTGAGGTAAGGTTGAGGTGTCTTAGAAAGTGACATGCTAATGATCGTTCTGTACCTGGTATCTTACTGGTATTCCTTATCAAGAATGACTAGCATAATTTGCTGAATCCTACTTAGAGTCTCCTTTAGAAATTTGGTGTAGTGAAATGCAGTTTCAAGACCAATTAAATTAGTCTTAGATGTACTGTAATTATGAATAAGATTCTTATAAACTTATAAAATACATTTATAATAGTACGGTACCACAATTCTTAAAGCATACAGTAGCAGAATTTGCTTTTTTTTTTCTCTTTTCTACAAATACATCACACATATTGGATTATATCCTTATATTATTTACAATAATTGGTATAATTTCATTCACATGAACATCACACAACACTTGACTAGGTTTTGGCACATAATTCTGTTCTAATTTGGGCAAAACTTAACAATAATTGAATGCAGATTATATCTTCTTTGTTTATGTTTACTTTCTTCAAGAACCAATTGTTTCTTCTTTATACTTTATTGCTATATTACCAATGTTTTTATTGCATCTTCAATATACGGTACCGGTAATTATTGAAGCCTTTATAAATTCCACACTAATCACCCTGAAACACTTTAAGTTCAATTGCACATGCTCTGAAAACCTTTCAAAATCAATTCCTTTAAATTCCTTTACTGGATCAAGCCCACAGTCTTGAAGAAAACGTTGTTACTTGACATAGGAGTTTGGGATATCATGGACAGCATTCCTGTGTACTTGTATGTGTGAGTAATCTGATATCCTGTGCAATTGTGATGTCTGTGCAGTTCTTGTAATTGGAGATAGGATCAGTAAAGAGATGGTTGTGGTTCAATCAATTGGAGTTTATATAGGAAGAAAGTAGGTTTAGCTGAAGTGGAAATGATTAAAGCCATGTATCGTCAGTGTGTCAGTAGCGTGAAGACCAAGATTGGACACACAAACTGGTTCAATGTAGAAACAGGTCTCCGACAAGGGAGTGTATTGTCCCCCTTACTTTTCCTCACTACCATGGATGGGATCCATAAACAAGTGAAACTGAAAATGGGAAGTAAAGGGACGAAGGCCTTACTCTTCGCTGATGACATAGTGATATGGAGGGACGATGAATTGGAAGTCCAAGAACAAGTATGTTTGGAACCAGGAGATAGAAGGGCATGGAATGAAAATCAGTGTGGAGAAGAGTCAGACGATGGTGATGACAAGAAATGTGCGAGATGGTAGGGGGGATATTGCAATAGATGGAAAACCATTACAAGTTGTGAAAAGCTTCAAATACTTAGGGAGTGTCCTAACTGACGATGGAAGGATAAGTGAGGAAGTTAGTAAGAGGATCCAACAAGAAAATGGGTTTTACCAGAGTGTGAGGGGTCTGGTGTGGAACCAGGAAGTTCCCGAGAAATGTATAAGAATCTTGTATTCAACATATTACACACCTATATTGACGTATGCAGCAGGCACGTGAACAACTAAACGGGAGGAAAGTAGAATCCAGGCAGCAGAGATCAAGTTCCTTAGAGGTATGATTGGAAAGACCCGCAGAGACAAAATCAGAAACAAGGAAATTAGGGAGAAAACAGGATTCCCAAAGTTACAAGACAAAATCGAGATCAGTAAGCTAAAATGGTATGGACATATGATGCGAATGGGAGAAGACCGAGTCCCGAAGCGTTTATTTACTGAGAAAGTCACGGGAATGCGCCAAAGGGTAAGGCCGAGGATGAGGAGGATGGATGCAGTGAAGGAGAGCGTTGAGAAAAGAGGAGTGTAAGTGGAGGATGTACTGGAAGAGGGACGAGAGTGGTGGAGAGACAGAAAAGTAAGGAGGTCCTTGATTCACACCCCGACCCAGATCACTGGAACCGTGAAATGAAGAAGAAGAAGATATGGAAACCACAGAAAACTACTTCTAGGCTGGCTGACAGTGAGAGTGCACTCACTTCAATATTTAAATTCTCCATGGCAGAACTGGGAATTAGGCTTAAACTGTCTGGGGAGCTACTAAACCTATCCCTGAACTACACACAGTGGCAAAATGACAACCACTTATTATTGAGTGCTCACAAGGGGATACAAACACCTTTAATGTTCACTTTAGGGATATTCTTGAGCATCTGGTGTAAAATTTAAAGACCCATGGGCCATGATTATTATTATTATTGCAATACATAGAAGGCCTGAACTTGCAGAAAGATCAAGTAAAACATGCAATATAATAAAAGAAAAAGTCAAATTACTAGGAAAACAATGAGGTCTAAAAACAAGAAATCAATAACAGATTGCGAGTTTAGAAAGAAAAATTATTGAGCTTCACAGCCTGATTGGCCAATTGACTGAGTTCATAAGGAACGGGCATAATTTCACCTGCTTAGACTCAACATAATGACTGAGGCACAGAAGGATACCATGATAATGCCAAGGACTGCAAACATCAAGTCATCATTGAGCAAACCAACAATGCAAGACACAAAGAATCAACATTTAAGTACCAGTATAGCATCCACTGACTGCCCTTTGGCTTGGTTCTGCAATCGTATCTCGTTCAAATACTAAAAACCTACCAAGTTGAGGAAAAGGCCATCAGTCTGCATCAGCCCTCTATAACAAACTTGGACTAAGAGTACTTCATGTCAGAAAAGGGACCCAAATGCCCAAATCCCAAGTTATCAACGCGAAGAGGGGACATTTTTAAGGGGATGACTTGGAACTCTCCCCAGTTTTTGACATGATCCTCAACCCATCAAACTACAGTACTGTCTTTACCTCGAGAGGGTGAAAAGTAGTTATTCGGATTGTATGATTAATCCACCCTTTGATAGTATTCATTCAGACTGTGAGACGATCCATTTTAATGTTGCACACAATATCAATATTAAAACACTTCATTACATAGGAGACTATTGGAAAATTGATTGTATGGAAGCCTTTTCTGACAATACGATATATGAGTTGTCCAAATTCAACTCCGTAAGGTGAGATACTTGAGCTATATTACTGTAGAATGGTTGAGTGTCCGACTCGTCTCAAGTAAACAGATCCAATTCCCGACTGAAGGACGATTAATTTCGCCATCATGGGCCATGAGACCTCTTTCTTCCGTGTGGGTTCCGAACCACAGGACATTCCACTTCGAAAATCTCACGTGCATTAACAGGGAATCGAACCCGGTCCACCATGGTGAGAGACAAACAGCTTGACGACTGTGCCAGCGCGTCTCTTATTCCCAACCCCGGGGGTCAATTTTTTTTTCTTATCACATTTGGTGATTGCAAGACGAAATTCAATCTCCTCCATAGATCGCCCAAAAGAGTTCTGGTTTGTCTGCTTCATGATAGATGAAACAGTTTCCAAAGATCTACACAAGGTAGCTGAGGCCATAAGATTACTATAATTCCTTACAGGAAGATAACAGATATTAAGCTTATTATGCTGTTGTGCTTCTGTCTCATACAGCGCTGTCCGACTGGTAGGACCATGACACCGAGCTCCCTGAGCGCACGGAAGCTTTGTCGCAGTCCCCCAGGCTGATGGTGATGTGTTTGAGTTGCCCGCTGTCCTCATCGCCGCTCTGTTCGCTGGCACTCTCCTCCAGGATATGCGTGGTGGCTTTGCGTCTTCGCCGAGGATGGTTCATGGTATCCAGCAGTGCACGAGGACTCAGCTCCAGCCACTGAGGGAGGTCCGCTGAGGGTGCCAACTTGGTTTGTAGCAATAGACACTGTAGCAACTCCACCCCTGTCTGTACAGACAGTGTCCGGCTCTCCACTTTGCGTTCCACTGCGTGACCAGGGAATCCTGAAACATAACAAACAACTTCTATTGGTACCTTGTTAATGTTTCATTTATTAGGGGATGGGAGCATCAAGATCATCAGTCCTTTGTACTTGTGCGCTGATGGTGATTGTAGTTAAGGTGGAACATAGAGGTCATCTGCCTCTATGTATGAATGATGATATCCTCTTCTTCTTCTACTTCTACTACTGTACTATACTACTACTATGCAGTTCAACTAAACAAACTTACATACTAGATGAAGAAACAATTAAAATCGAAATTGAATGTTTTTCAATCGGCCAACACGATTGTAGGTCCACCCAATTGTTGTTGTTGATGATTTATTTAGGGGTTATGCGACATCGTGATCATGTAGTCCCATATAGGCTACTTGGATGTGTGTGTGATTGTAATTGCAATTGGGTACAATCGTGTTGACCGACTGAAAAACATTACATTTCGACCACTAAGGCAACACTGAAAAATGGCTTCCGACACGATAAAACAATAAAAAGAAAGGAGATAAGAGTAGATTTATTTTGTCTGGCAAGTTTAGGGCCATTGGACCCTCTCTTCCATTTAACCAGAATACCCTACCATGAATAGCCTACAATGTGAACAATACAAGTACCCCCTGTGGGGGTCTGGGCGTAGACACCAAGAGCCCGCTGATGAGCCAGCTGGTTGTCCTAGGCGAAACCCCAAACAAGACACGACACAAACCTAAAAACATTGCTGAGTTTTAATTCACTGGCCGTGAAAGCCAATATACCGGTACCAAAATAGGAATACTTTGTTGTTGATGATTTATTTAGGGGGTATGCGACATCAAGGTCATGTAGTCCCGTATACTTGGATGTGTGTGTAATTTGTCTGATAACATGTGTTATTGTGATGGCTAGGGTTACAAGATGTTTTTTGCGGAGGACATAATGTTCTAAAATGTAGGAGATTTCAGGAAAATATAGGACATCACAAAATGACACAAAATCACAATTACTCTAAAAAGTAAAAATACACTAAATTAATCCATGTTTAATGAATGCTATTCTAGTTACCGGTATATATTTCTATTCGCGAACTCAAGCGACGGTGCTGCCGTTATCTAGAACTAACGTAAGGGTGATGGAAACATAAACAAACATATGGGTGCTGCAACATGTGATTTGAGTTGATGGGTATGCTCTTCTATCGCTTTTTCAGTTATTTTCATAATAATTGAGGCTAAAGGATGACTTATAATTCCTCAGTTCCGCTGTGCTCTTCAAATTCAACAATTGCCGTATCAATGCATTACTTTCACAAAGGAAAGCTTTTCAAGCGGAATGGGGTCGATTAGTAGGGTTACCATCCGTCCGGATTTCGTCCGGACAGTCCGGATTTTAAACATGTGTCCAGTTTGGCGTCCGGATTTAAAAATTGTCCGGAAACCGAATACGTGGCAAATATTTGGGGAAATTTTACTTCACACCGCATAACTTATAGGTTGGTCACATTGAGCACCAGGACTGCTCAGGCGGCTGCACCTGTTCTGTGTGCCGCTCATGTCACCATTTTATTTGGAAGGAGCAGAGGCGGCTCCATTCCCGCACAAGGGGTAGTGCCAAGTAAAAAATATGAAAATATTGGTATTTTCATAACAGTTTATCGGAGCAGGGTTCGATTTCCGATGTATATATAGGACCTACACTAATCTTGATAGTCAACATTTCACATCGGGACTTACCGAATATAATATATACGATAAGAAAATATATAAAAATATATAAAAGAAACTTTTTCAGCACTCAACCAATCACTCACTAGTAGCCTACAACACAAACTCAATGTTTGACTCTTTAACACCTTGACTCACTAAAAATAACCACGAACCGTTAACAAGAACTGAAGATAGACTACACTACAAATAGGAATTCGCGCGATTTCATCCAAGCCTGACAGTTGCAGATGGTTTATCAACCATAAACATTTAGCTACCGAGAGTAATCCGTGAAGCCTTAACATGTAGGCCTAAGGTAGTCATGATCTTACTTTTTTCTCTCTTTTATTCATTCTCTTAGTTATTCACTTTACCAAATAAGGAATTAATAAATACATACATATTATTTTCACTATTTATTACGGCAAGTTTAAATTTCACTGTTGGACCCAGAGCCCCCTTTTAGAGAAATCGAGAATTAATACTCTTTGTGTGGGAGCGATTGGTTGTCAGTTTGTGTCAACCAACGCCCCACCCCACCAATAACCAATGAGTCAAATTACTTCCAGCCAATCAGGCCATTGGCCCACACCCTCTTCCGTTTGTGACAGCTTGTGACAGGCATGTCGCTGGCCCAGTACCGATAGCTGGCCGATAGATAGCATTGCCCTTCACTTTCAGTACCGCTTTGAGCCAAACTCGATTCGGCACGGAGCCCAGCATATTTCCTCATAGCGAGTGACGAATGAGGCTACGGAAAAGATCGTAAATTGGACTGCGCATGCGTCAACCGTGCCGTATAGGCCGCGGCTCAAGATATCACTGGGGCGAAGATGGACTCAATAATCATACTCTACCGACGGAATATTTTAACTACAAAGTAATTTGAAACTAATTATATATTGGTATTAAACGTAGGCGTTCGAAATTATTCTTTCAGGACTATGAATAATTTATTTTCTCTTAGAGGGCAGTGCCATGGCACGGTGGCACTACGCCTAGAACCGCCCCTGGGAAGGAGTGCGTTCAGTCAGTTTAGTGCTACTGTTTTGTTTGCTGGACTGCGTCCATTTCTAGACGTTTTATGCTATTGATTTTCAGTATCAATAGTTTTTAAGTACATAACAACAAAGTAGTGTTATAAATTGGGAAAATGCCGAAGCGTAAGTGTGTTTTTAACGACAAACTTAAAGAAGAATATAAGTTTCTGAGACAGTGCCAAAATAGCAATGATCGCGTGAAGTGTACGGTGTGCAATTCAGAATTTTCGGTGGAACATCGTGGACGCTATGATATAGAAAATCATTTGCAGACTGAAAGACATAAGAAGGCGAATCAAGCAGCGTCCTCGGCAAGTATTAAAACATTTTTTAAAAATACTGATGCCACTGATGCTGAGCTGCAATGTTCAGCAAAAGAAGCTACTTTTGCCTACCATACTGCAATGCATGGACTTAGTTTCAAAACGTCTGATTGCAATGCCAAACTGATTAAAAAGCATTTTGAACCGAAATTCTCGGGAGCTCGTACTAAGACCGAAGCTATCATTGTAAATGTATTATCCACTTACATATTTGACAAACTTCTCAAAGATCTGAAGGATGCAAATTTCATTACACTAACAATTGACAGTTCAAACAGAAAAGAGGTTAAATTGACTCCTGTTTGGGTTCGTTATTTTAACCAAAATGAAGGTGTTAACGTGAAGCTGTTATTTTTTGATGAACTTCCAGGTGAAACCTCTGATATCTTAGTAGAACATGTTTTAAAAAGCATCAAAAAGTTCTCTATTGACTCCAAGGTCGTATGCCTATGCGCTGACAACACCAATACCAACTTTGGTGGTGTTAAAAGGCAGGGCCAAGGAAATGTATTTCGCAAACTTCAAAATGCCCTCTCAAGGCCAATTCTTGGCATTGGCTGTTCGGTGCACATTCTGCATAACGCAGTGCAGCATGCCTATGATGCTCTACATGTGGACGTCGAGGCAATCGTTGTGAAAGTGTACAAATACTTCTTCCAATATACTGTCCGAGTGACTGCATTGAAATAATTTTGTGATTCTGTAGAAGTAGAGTACAAAAGGATCCTTTCCCACGGCAATGCGAGATTTTTAAGCTTGATGCCAGCAGTAGAAAGAATATTGGTTTTGTTTGAGCCCTTGAAAGCATATTTCTTATCACTTTACAACTGCCCTGCAACAATTCAATCATTTTTTGAAGACCCAGTCAATTAACTGCTTTTAACATTTGTTCACGGATGTCTGCAAATGTTTCAACTATCAATATTGAAAGTCGAGTTTGATCAAATATCAGCTACAGAAGCGGCGCAAGTACAGTATATGAACAATTACTTGAGAAACTGGAAGAAAGGATGGCTGACAATTACATACCATTTGCTGCTAAACAATTACTAAGGAAATTGAAAACTGAAGAAGCTATTAATGACAGCAAGGAAGAAGAGTTTTTAAAATGTGCCGAAGGTTTTTATCAAGCTGGCATTAGCTACTTGAAACTTTGGGAAAGCAGCTTTGACAAAGCTAAACACTTCAAGTGGTTGACACTACAACATGTCCCTTCTTGGGATGAAATGGAAGACAATGCTCTGACAGTAGTCAGTGTCATACCAGATTCAATAAATGTGGATGAGCTATTTGATGAACGTTCGGCACTTATTCAAGTTTTGAAGAATCTGAGACCCGAATGGGACGCCCTGCCAAAAGAAGAAACCCCTAAAACTCATGAATAGTGGAGACAATTGTTTGAAGTATTTTCCAAGAGCAATGTGTCCTTTCCGAATATTTAAAAACTTGTAGAATTCACCATGTGTCTGCCTGGAACATCAGCTCCAGCTGAGCGAAGTTTTTCAATGGTGGGAGCAATATGGACAGCTGAACGAGGACGATTATCTCTTGCAGTTGTCAGGGACCTGCTAGTTATCAAGGGATCAGTATGATATATGATGAACAATGATTGATGTTTTTGTATATTCTTATGTAATCATGTTATGTAATTGTAAATGGATTGCATACCTATAAAATCAAGTTCAGTTCATTTCATTTTGTTCGTCCATACCCCCCAGACCCCCCGGAAGATCCGACGTCCGGATTTGGCCTAAAAATATTATGGTAACCCTATCGATTAGCCTTGTTCACGTCGCAAAGCCGATTTCGAAGTATAAGTTATGATGGTATGCGGCTGGCATTTTACAAAGGAAAATTATTTATTAATACATACTGGTAGGGCAGCCTCCGTGGCTTAGGCGGCAGCACGCCGGCCTCTCACCGCTGGGTCCGTGGTTCAAATCCCGGTCACTCCATGTGAGATCTGTGCTGGACAAAACGGAGGCAGACAGGTTTTTCTCCGGGTACTCCGGTTTTCCCTGTCAATATTTCATTCCAGCAACACTCTCCACTATCATTTCATTTCATCTGTCATTCATTTAATCATTGCCCCAGAGGAGTGCGACAGGCTTCGGCAGCCGGCACACTTCATATCCTCGCCGCTAGATGGGGGGCTTCATTCATTCCATTCCTGACCCGGTCGGAGACTGGAAGCAGGCTGTGGATTTTTTCACATACTGGTAGGCCTACTAATGAATTTCTTACAATACGTACCCTACATTCTCCCGTGCACTACAAACTAGGCGACTTATAGCAGGGTCGATTTGACAGCTGTTCTTCCCGTGCCAAAATTACTTTTAGGGGTCGTTTTATCGTAGGCCTACATGTAGTTGTCTTTCTTTTAACTTGCTCCATTGCCGCTTCAAATCTGTGAAGCTCAGGTCTTCTAAGTTTTTCAATGATGTGCCTATTAAAAATTTAAAAAATCTTTATACGGTACGGTACCGGTAGTCAACTTGTACCGGTACAGTCTTTGATGTATCGACTTCAACAGAATCAGGCTATATGTTCCAAATTTAAATGTATCTACGGTACTTTGTTGAAACGCTTCGCACGTCGTCGCTCATTTGTTGAATCTACTCGTTCGCCACCTATTGTAAAATGGATTTACCAAGTCAGAGACCTTCCTTGAAGTGTACCCAATATCTCACCCAAGTTTCGTCGCTATCGAACGAATGGTATATGAACGCACACGGGACTTTGTTGAAACGTTTCATGCATCGTCGCTCATTTGTTGAATCTGCTCGTGCGCTACCTATTGTAAAATGGATTTACAAAGCCAGAAACCTTCCCTGGAGTGTACACAACATCTCACCCAAGCTTATTCGCAATGGGATGAATGGTATATGAACGCAGGTGGTCTTTGTTGAAACGAATCGCACGCCATTTTGTTGAAGCTACTCGCGCGCCATCTATTGTAAATTCGATGTACTATGCCTATAACTTTCCTGGAAGTGTGTACAACAACTCACCAAAATTTGATCGCAATTGGATGAATTGTGTATGAACGCATAGCCAACACTCATTTGTTTAAACTACACGCGCTCTACCTATTGTAAATAGGATTAACTAAGCCTATAACCATCCCGGAAATGTGCTAAACAACCCACCAAAATTTGGTCGCAATCGGATGAATGGTTTATGAACGCATAAAAGACGAACAAACGAACATCCTTTTATATAGGCCTATAGGCTATAGCCTATATAAGATTGCTAAAATGTCGTTAAATTTGCACTTCCGCTTTGCCATTGTAGAAAATCACGTTTAGCCGTGGTTTAATTTAACACGAGTTGAAAGAATGCAATCACAATCAACAATGCTGACTCTCCAACATTCAAGCAGCAAAGAGAAACACTCCAAAGAATATCAAAACGAGACGCTGTTGGTTTACAATGAAGTAACCGTATTTTAAAATCCAATAGACATGCCCTACAATTCAAAATCTCCGAGGTATTTCTCTGAAGACCGATTATAACAATTATTTTGTAGTTGCTTCAATTAGAGGCAAGTAGGGACATCTTAGTTATCAGCCCTGTGTTATTGTGATGACTGTAATAGTGTGTATATTTGTAATTCATCTGGGGATTTGGGAGGAGGCGGCCGAGTCCTTACTGTAAGTTAGGAACCATCCCGGCATTTCCCTGGAGTAAAAGTTGAAAACCACGGACAACTAGGCCTACTTTCAAGATGGCTGAGGTGAGAATCGAACCCACCTCTTCTCAGTTTTGCCTCAAGAGGCTGAGTGTGCCCTGTTCCAACACTCAGACCAGAATTACATTTCTTGGCAGAGCTGGGAATCGAACCCGGACTTCTGGGGGCGTCATCCAAGAATGCTATTCGCTACACCACGAGGTGGTGTAACGAGTTTTTGATCGATATGTTTTGAATTTCACTTCGGTACAGCGTCGATGGCGGAAGAGGGTATTCTGTAGCGTCTGTACTCCAGAGGAGCGGCTACAAAAGGCGTCTGTTATCCAGTGGATCGGCCTAGAACAATACCTGGCAGTAGGTCATAAAATGCCTTTGAGTGTGGCGAACTCATCGTACTAATAGCCTATAAAATGAGTGAGTGTGAATTGAGGCCTCGGAAAGTGCTAGGGCGTCCCCTGCAGGCGACGCGCAGTTCCCAGGGGTCTGGGGGGAACTGTGAGAAGTAGGCTACCAGACACCACAAACATCGCCTTCATAAACGTGATGAGCCTAAATGGCAAGACAGAAGAATTGGTGGACTACATGGAAAAGAAGGAAATAGCAATGATGGGAGTCAGTGAAGCGAAATGGAAGGGAAAAGGTGAGAAAGAAGTCAAGAAAGGGAAGGGATATAGAATATATTGGAGTGGAGGAAATAAGGCAATGAATGGTGTTGCAATAATAGTGAGAGAAGACTTAGTGCAGTATGTTGAGAAAGTAGACCAAATTAATGACAGAATGATGAAAATTAGACTAGGACTTGAGAGTGGAACAAAGGATTTTATACAGATTTACGCACCCCAGACAGGGAAGGTAGATGAATGTTTAGAGGATTTCTTAGAAGAACTGGAAAAGTGTATAGAAGACAAAGAGGTTATAATAATGGGGGATATGAATGCACATGTGGGAACAGATAGGCAGGGAAAAGAAGAGATAATTGGCCCATTTAGCTATGGAAATCAGGATGAAGAAGGAGAAATGTTAATAGATTTCTGTAGAAGGAATGGATTAATTGTTGGAAATACATGGTTTAGGAAAAAGAACTCCCAAAAAATAACTAGGTATGGATGGGGAGACAGAAAGACAAAAACAATGATCGATCTTATCCTAGTGGAAAAGGATAAACGTAGACAACTGGTAGATGTGACAGCTATGCCAAGAGGAGATTTTGAAGGAGACCATAAAGTGGTGATAGCCAAATTAAGGCTTGGGAAAATCACAAAGCTTGCGGAGATAAGGGAAAGAAAAATAAAGGTGTGGAAGCTAAAAGAGAGAGAGGCAATGGAAAAGTTCCAAGAAGACTTGAAGAAGGAAATTCCCAAAGACGAAGCAAAAAGTGTCGAACAGGAATGGTCATGTTTTAGAAATTGTTTTGCGAAGTGTGCAGTAAACACTTGTGGAAGACTATCAGGGAAGAAAAAGGAAAGGGAGACTCCTTGGTGGAACAACAGGGTAAAGGAAGCTGTTAAAGAAAAACAAATGGCATGGAGGAAGTGGATAGGCAGTAAAAATGCAGAGAAATGGCAAAAATATAGAGAAGCAAAGAAGGCATGCCAAAAAATTGTACAAGAAGAAAATAGGAAAAGTTGGGAAGGTTTCACGGAAACTTTGAAGGAGGATATCCAAGGAAGTAAAAAGGTTCTATATGGATTGGTGAAAAACAGTGTAAAAGGTAGGGAAAACACAAAATTTGTAAAAACTGAAGCAGGACAGATATTGTATCAAAGAGATGATATATTAAAAAGATGGGAAGAATACTTTTCAAAGCTACTAAATGTTAAATACATTGAACTGGAAGATGAAAAAGAACAAGAAGAAATAATGGAAGAAGAAGAAGAACAAGAAAAGGAGATCACTATGCTAGAAATAGAGGAAGCCATACAGAAGATGAAGAGCGGTAAAGCAGCAGGAGAGGATGAGGTGTCCACGGAAATGATAAAAGCAGCGGGACCAATAGGTGTACAGTGGTTGTATAGATTATTTAGAATAATTTGGAAGAAGAAAGAGATTCCAGAAGAATGGGGAAAGGGATTAATTATCCCAATTTTTAAGAAAGGTGACAAAAAGGAATGCAATAACTACAGAGGGATCACTCTTATCGCTCATGTAGCTAAGATCTTTGAGAGAGTTCTGGAAGGCAGACTGAGGAGGAAGATAGAAGGAGAGATGGAAGAAGAACAGTATGGTTTTAGGAAAGACAGATCAACATTTGACCTAATCTTTGCATTAAGGCAAATGATGGAGAAAAGATGGGAATTTGGAAAAGACATGGTGATGGCATTTATTGATATTGAGAAAGCGTACGACAGTGTGCCTCGACAGGTGGTTTGGAATGTATTAAGGAAAAGGAGAGTTAACGGAGCTGATGTCCAAATGTTAAAAGCTATGTACAAATATTGTGTGAGTAGCGTGAAGACCAGTATAGGAGAAACAGAATGGTTTAAAGTGGAAACAGGTCTCCGACAGGGAAGTGTATTGTCCCCCTCACTTTTCATCATAGTCATGGATGAAATTCACAAGAATGTTAAACAGAGATTGGGACAAGAGGCAACAAAGGCCATGCTGTTTGCAGATGATATAGTGATATGGGGCGAGGATGAAAAGGAAGTACAAAAACAACTAGATGTATGGAATCAAGAAATAGAGAAATATGGGATGAAAGTAAGCACAGAGAAGAGCAAGACAATGGTAATGTCAAGAGGAAGGAAGGAAGGAAGAGGAAAGATAGAATTGAATGGGAAAATTCTAGAAGTGGTTAAAAGTTTCAAGTACTTGGGAAGTGTGATCACAGAAGATGGAAGGATAACTGAGGAAATTGGAAAGAGAATACAACAAGCAAACAGTTTTTACCAGAGCATAAGGGGTATTCTGTGGAACCGAGATGTCCCAAAGAAATGTAAAAATGTATTATATTCAACCTACTACAGACCCATACTAACATATGCAGCTGGAGCGTGGACTACTACAAAAAGAGAGGAGAGTAGAATACAAGCCGCGGAGATGAAATTCCTAAGAGGTATAGAGGGCAAGACCAGAAGAGATAGAGTTAGAAACGAAGAGATTAGAAAAAGGACAGGAATCTTGAAGCTGCAGGACAGGATAGAAACAACAAAGTTAAAGTGGTATGGACATATGATGAGAATGGGAGAGGAGAGAGTACCAAAGAAAACTTTCTGTGGAAAGATGACAGGGAAGAGACCACGAGGAAGGCCCCGAAAGAGATGGGCAGATACAGTGTGGGAGTGTGTAGAGAAGAGAGGAGGAAAACCTGAAGAAGTACTAAAAACAGGAGAGGAGTGGTGGAGAGACAGGAAACGTTGGAGGTCCTTAATTCACAACCCGACCCAGGAAGCTGGAAACGGGAAATGAAGATGATGATGATGTTTTGAATTTCCTTTTTCGACGAAACAATGTGTAAACAATTAAGAGTAGGCCTACGTAACAAGTGTGCAGTCAGCGGATGGGAGTGATGGGTGGGTGACGTCAGTGGTGCGTGAAGCAATGGCTGGCGCCAAGGACGAGCAGCAAAATGAGGTCACTCGTGCACTTTCCTGGGAGACAACTCTCCGAGGTATTTCTCTGAAGACCGATTATAACAATTATATTCTGCAGAAACTTGCAGTTTGTAGTTGCTTCAATTAAGAGGCAAGTAGGGACATCTTAGTTATCAGCCCTAACCTTGGAATCTTATGCCTAAAATGACAAAATATTCCACCCAAGTCACACGCTACAATATTCCGACATTTTTCTTTTAATTTTTAAACTAAAATAGAAATAGTTCCTTTAAGAAGTAGTACTGCACAACCGATTTTCATATTATCTTCTACCATCTCTAAACTCTTCTTTTAATTAAATATATTTTCGGGGGCAGATGACCTCGCTGTTCCGTGCCTTAAAACAACAATAACTAACTAAACTAAACTAGATTTTCGGTGCGATAGACTGGGGAGTACCGGGAATCAAACCCGGACCTCCAGGGCACATCCAAGAAGGCTAGCCGAGATGGTAGTTCTTGAATTCAGGGGACGCCACTGATGCAATGACGGTGGATTATCTTCCGGCCCCAATGGTATTCTATTACACGGAGATCTAGGGAGTCTTTCAGTTTCGCACCTTTCACAGCCCTTCACTTTCCTTTCCTGATACCCTGATTTCTCTCGGCAACGGTAGTCTCCGTTTCTCCTTTACCAAAGTGCAGTATATGATTGGTTATCTACATTGTGATAAAATATCAGGTTACAATTTCAAAATCGTAACTCGACAGCTTACCGGAGGATTGTAACCATTTTAGACAATCGACATAAAATATACAATTTTTAGGTAGCAAAGTGGTGCTAGAACTTGCCCAGCCTTGAACAAAAGCTGCCATCGTTGCTCATGGTACCTCAGTAGCGTAGTCAGGATCGACCAATGGGGCATTTCGTCCCGCGTTGTAGGTTGTAGCCGAGCTCGTCAAACGTGCATCATGGCCGCGAGGGCAGCTGCAGTAAGTATAGATATCGTACGTTCGAATCTCGGTGCTGACAGAGGTTATCCTGAGTGAGTTTTTTCATACTCCCTATAGGAAATTGTCGGCATAGTGCCTTACTTCAAGTCCCTGAGCGTCTACCCTATCGTTGTCCTTGATACATTTACACACATTACTGCTCGGGTCTAAGCTGCGTGGACCTGAGAGGAATGTGCATCGCAGACTATGAGTAGTGGTGGTGACGAGTGATGAGTTTTCTATGTCCTTGCGTAGTAACAGAAGCAAATACATTAGTCGGTGACTCAGTCACTCATTCCCAACGCCACACTGGTTTCAGAAAAGACCCATGTTAGCAGTATTGGAATAGACGAGAATGTCAGGTAACACGGCGGGCTGTCGACAGGCTTCTCAATTCACGCCTGCTCCTACTCTGCCTCTGCCCTTCATCCCGCAAGTTCACAGAGCTTGGAACCGAGCAGTACTACAGTCATCACAGCAATACAGGTTGCCAGACAACTTCAACACACACCCAACTATACGGGGCTGATGACCAAGATGGCTCAAGCCCCTCAAATGAATTAACAACAATTCTACAAGTATTTCCATTTCTCAATGGGATATTATTACACACGAAACGTTTCATGTATGTTGCTTCAGAAGTTTTCGAGTAATACAATATGCACAAAAGTCAACAAAGAGAAACAGTTCTTTAAAAAATGAAGTTAATTTTTGACTGAAATTGTAATTCCAGAACATTCCTGTTCCCACGACAGGAACAAAATAAACTTGAATCTATCTGTGCTACCGACATGAAGACTGCGTATCTCGCAACAAGAGAAACCATTTACAGAAGTCTCAGCAAAAGTGGGCATGTCCTCTCACGATGTATCATGTTGATTTATTAGTTATACATAGGGACCGGAAAAATTAGCATCTATTTGTTTCAAAATTAGCATCTATTTTCTTCAAAATTAGCATCTATTTTCTTCAAAATTAGCATCTATTTACAAAGTTAAAAATCATCACATTGTAATATTATTTTAAAGACTTCATGGTTATGAAGTGCAGTTATAGTCCTCAAACAAAAGCATTGTCAGTAGTTCAGCATTGCTTTCTTTCAAATTGTACCGTCTGTCTGTAACCACTGTGTTGTAATGGGACAACACACGCTCGCTATCAACATTGTTCGTTGGGGTCCACAAAACAGTATTTACAAATATGCTGAACTCTGTCTGAACTGCAGTTAATGCAAGCATGATATCACATTTTTCACTTTCTTTCATCTGGGTTTGAATTGCATTTAGCCAACTGTGCCCGAAGACGCGGCGAACAATGTACAGCGTGCTAACACTCACGCTGCGCCGTATGCTTGCACGCGGCCGAGTTCTGATGCGACGCAATGCGTAAAGACGAAATCATTGAGATTCGAGAAGACTGAACTGCGTTTCCCTGCGATGTAACAGTAGGCCTACTTGCGCAACTGTTGTGGCGCGCTAATCGCTAATTCGAACGTATCTCAAGGCGGCGAATTTAGCCAACCGTGGCCGATGACGCGGCGAACGATGCACAGCGTACTAACACTCACGCTGCGCCGTATGCTTGCACGCGGCCGAGCTCTGATGCGACGCAATGCGTAAAGACGAAATCATTGAGATTCGAGAAGACTGAACTGCGTTTCCCTGCGATGTAACAGTAGGCCTATTTGCGCAACTGTTGTGGCGCGCTAATCGCTAATTCGAACGTGTGTCAAGGTGGCGAATTTAGCCAACCGTGGCCGAAGACGCGGCGAACGATGTACAGCGTGCTAACACTTACGCTGCGCCGTATGCTTGCACGCGGCCGAGCTCTGATGCGACGCAATGCGTAAAGACGAAATCATTGAGATTCGAGAAGACTGAACTGCGTTTCTCTGCGATGTAACAGTAGGCCTACTTGCACAACTGTTGTGGCGTGCTAATCGCTAATTCGAACGTGTCTCGAGGCGGCAAATTTAGCCAATCTTGGCCGAAGACGCGGCGAACGATGTACAGCGTGCTAACACTCACGCAGCGCCGTATGCTTGCACGCGGCGCCTCGATCCTTAATCGGCTCGTATCGAAGTTCGGATCAACTCGTTGTTGCTCGCTCTTCCTGTTAGTATCGCTTCGGGTAAGTTCTTGGACAATGACGACTGTTGTGGCGCGCTAAATCGAACGTGTTTCTACCTGAAGGTTATTACGGTCACTTATATGACGGTGTCAGTAATGAATGCGAGATATATGCGAGTACTTTTTCCCCCTGAAATTTCAATTAAAAACATGGGGTGCGAGATATACGCGGGGGCGAGATATACGCGAGCAAATACGGTATATCGATTAGAGCGGTTGAAAAAGATATGCGTCATATTTGCAGTATTTCTCATGATTTCGCCGAAATATGTGGTTTTCGCCATTAAAATAACAAATTTTCGCAGAATTCGCACCAAAATCGCATATTTGTGCTAATTTCGCATTTTGGTCAAAATTCGCATTTTGTCGCATTTTGAATTTAGGTACCACAGTGCTTCAGAACACCTTAAAACTATTTAAAAAATGGTTTTAACACATATTACAAAAAATCGCATTTATCGCAAATGCGATTTTTTCCGGTCCCTAGGCTACTCATTTTATGTATATTCAGGATTTTCAACAAGATCCTGTGCTTTATAATGCAATTAGCCTTGAACGCCTAAAATATCATTTTCGAAGATTTTTGTCACGTACTAAGTCCTTTCTACCTTACAAATGCTACATGCAGCCGGCAAAAGGTTTAGTTGCTTACACTACACATGCGAAAAATTTCACTCGTAACTGGGAGATAACGTAATTCGGGCAATTTATTGTTGGACATACAGTATACTGTACTAACGTTATATGAAACAACTCGACTGACGGCGATCTCATGCTCAAGAAGTTAATAACGATCCCACAAATAGTGTTAATGTACCAATAGAATTTTCTAAGTCCTTATTAAAACGCGTTATTTTTAATAAAAACTAGGTTAGTTTACATATAATTTCTTTCCCGCTAAGAAAATAAAAAAAGCTAATGTTGTCCCGCATTTGGCTCTAGCCTCAGTTTGAAATAAGCTATATTTCGCGGGGGAAAAGTTAGATAGGCAAATCTGGCAGGTCAGAGTTGCATTAATGCAGTCTAAAATACACAGTCACGAAGCACGCTGCGTTACGAAATTGCATCCTCTTGGTAGATGGAGCGACACTAGCGCTCGTGGCGGCCAGCAAGCTGGCAACTGCCTTGAGCGCGTTATTCGCGGAACTGATGATTTCACTTTTGTAGGGGTTTTATGAATTTTAACTCACCTGAGTGATTATTTCAATTGGAAACATAAGTCATGTTAAATCACAATGTTGATATACTGTACTGCACACTTTTAATTCATAGGAACATAAAAATGCTGTGTTTTTATTAGTTCAGTCCTCTACAAGTATCCCTAGATACAGTTGTACGACGTATTTAACGAATCTTACGTAGAATTAATAGCCCATACTATAGTTATAAATTCAAACGGGTAATCTCGAGAACTATTGGATGGATTTTGATGCGGTTTTCACCATTCTGTAAACGACTTCTCGAGGAAGGTTTCTGTAGAAAAATATCCATTTGTGACCACAGGAAGCCGAGCAGTAACGATTTCAGTGAATCGAGTCGAAGAAAAACCTGTGGTCCGTGCACCATTTTAGCTTACGCTGGATAAACCGTTAACAATATCTATACAGGCCAACTATGAGTGTAAGAATTGGTGAGCATGAGAAGTTCTACGAAAAGGTCCGCGACAGCATATCTCTATCTTTAATACATCACCCACTATACGTGATTTTACGTTTTCATTTCTTCCAACAATCTCCATTCAATGGAAATATAAATTACTAGCTTCGGAGCGAGTTTACGAGGTAGCGAGCGAGTTTATCACCACAGCTTGGGCCAGCATCAAATTTCCAGTCGTGTAGAGTTAAGACTTCAGAGAAGAGTATATGTGTTTGGAGTATCGCTGTTCACCTCGGCTTTTCTGAATTGCGCCTGGGACCTGCCGTCCGTGCGCCTTTCAAGCTTACGCTACGTAAAAAGTTAAAGATACCGGGTGAAGCCGGGGCGGGTTACTAGTATGGATATAATCGTAATAGCTATGCTATATCAAATTCTTGACCATATCAAAAGCTAGTTCTTCCGTAAAATTGAGTAACATTATAATTAATTAGAAAAATACCGGCGTGATTTGTACAACGAAAAGTATTGAAGGATCTTAAGGACTCAAATGGCTCAATTGCAAGTAGCCTCTTCGTATTTTTTCTGTGATTGTGAAAGCTTTCATTCCTGAATTTGACAACATAATACAATTTCAATTTCACAAATAATTTCAGCAATAACTTATTGTGTACCGTACATTCACAGCAGTCATGTGGGTGACCAGGTATTTCATAATAGAATTAACAGTGTACCATATCTAAGTTTGTGAGCATTATCCTGACGACATATGTGGGCTTACTTCAAAACGATCCGAGAATAAGTTTATATTATTGTACAAAATAGTTTACATTGTTATTCATTAAATCAGCTCTCTGACAAATTGAAAGCCATTTTCTACAACTGAAAATTAAAATATCGGCACGTGTTTGAGATGACAACATTTACCTTTACTTATGTCTTAATTTTCAAAATGCATTGATATTATTTATATTTGAATTGCAACCAATGGCCATCGCAAGGCATTTCAATTGAACGCCCGTTGGTTCCCCAATTTCAATTAGTTCCAACTTTGGCTACCAGACGCCACTGTCACTGACACCCAGTGGCGATCTTTGGAACTTGAAAGAGCGTTTCAAACCAAATAGCGAACAAATTGTGGCTACACACTACCATTGTAGTGGTAGGTTCTTTTACATGCCATAACTCTATGACATGGGCCCACCGGCTTCACTTCCCCTCCAAAGGAAGGCATGCTGAAGGATTTTAACTCTCTTAAAAATCCGACGACTTCGGCCGGGTTTGAAACCACGATCTTGGGCATAGCAATTCAGCATGCTACCGACTACGAAGCCATTCATAGATATCCTACCGAGACATGCTTCTGATTTATAACCGAATGGCTGCGTGGCTCAGCGGTAACGTTCTCGCCTGCTGTCCCCAAGGTTGCAGGATCTAATCCTGGCGCAGTCAGCTGGCATTTAAGGGTGCGAACATTCAAGGGAGCCGTGTCTGTAGATTTACTGGCACGTTAAAGATCCCCTTCGGGGCAAAACTCCGGCACCCCAGGGTCTCTACAAGCCGCAGTAGGCCCTAGTTAAAAGGGACGTAAAACCAATTATTATTGATTTATAACCAGTTAAAGACCTAGTTCCGTTGTTGGTTAGAAAAGCTTTATAATACTAGCCTAAAATCCATAGCTCAAGTCCTACCTTTCAGGGTCCTTTGGAAACTCGGGTGTCTTCTTGTTATGTGAACAGTATACATTAATAGTATGAATTCCCAGTCGGTCAACACGAATACACCTAATTGGATTGGGCGAGGAGTAACAATTAATTTCCCTGTGTAATTAATAATACAATACTTATTTATACATTTAATAAAATGTTTCTCATACAACCTCCCCCCTCCCCCTCCCCCTTCATGTGAGATGTGTTTTATTAAGTGTTTAAACGATTCATGCATTTTTTATTTCAGGCACTAGGAAATACATTGCCACTCCCCGCTCAATCTAATTGGGTACCGTACACTCGTGTTGACCGACTTGAAAGCGATCATATAGGTTACATAGCAACACTGAAATATGGCTTTTAATATTATTTGATCTGTTTATTGCACTGCACATCTCCTCTCGCAAAACACACGTTAAATTAAAGATATAATGGTTACACAATGCTCACATACTAGATGAATTTAAAATTTAGAGAATATATAAAACAAATTGCCTTGGCTGTAAGATGTGGTAGCTATGTAAAGATTAAAAATTAGCTCAGGACAGGGAGGCAATCAGAGCTGCATCAAACCAGTCAAAAGACCGAAGACTCAAACAACAAAATTTAGAGGTGGATGCCTAAATATGATTAAAAATACCTACAATTAATAACACAAAAACAAAAGCTAATAATTATAATAAAAACAAAAATCACGGAAAACAAAAGTTCAGAATTTCAAAGAAGAACATTTTTAAAGTAAATATACACTTGAAAATTAAGATGGCTGACCCTAACCCACTCTCACTTGTAAAGTGGATGACGCGATCAGCCACCACCACGTCATCGGCTAATAAGAGCGCGTGTATTCGGCAAACCAAGGTTTCTTTGTTAATCAAGATCCACACACTCGGTTCAAATGTGGGCCACAGCACCACCACACTAACATTTCATGTACAAATATTGTTAATTATGACTACTCTCGTGGAGATCGCATCATTTCGTGACGAGTCACAGGGATTCATTTTAAGGAAAGTCAAATGCACGACATCTAACTTATTATGGAAAGTAAGCCAGCAAATTCTGAACCAGAAGATTATCATTACAGAAATATTTATTACACACATTTTTCCAGCAGTCGTTTTAAGAATGCACGAAATGTAAAAAATATACCTAATACATTTGAATGAACGATACCAGCATATTTTGTTAATCGTAATAATTTATTTGACCAAATTTCTCTGCAATAGATTCAATCCACACTCAGTAACAGGCGTCCATTTTAAACGAATACACAAGTGCCATCTATAAGATTTGAGATATACAATATCTCTACTTAGTATAAAACTAAGTCCCCGATTCGTGGATGTTACGGGTAAACTCGAGAACCACTGGATGGATTTTGATGCGGTTTTCACTATTCTGTAAAGGATATCTCGAGGATGATTTCTGTATAAAATAATTGTTTTATGATCAAAGGAAGCCGAGCAGTAACGATTTCAGTGAAAAAGTTGAAATATAACCTGGCGTCCGAGCGCTTTGTAAGCTTACGCTGGGCAAACCGTTTAAAATATCTAAATACCATGAGTGTAAGAATTGTTCAGCATGAAAAGTTCTACAAAAACGTTCGCGAGAGCATATGTCTATCTTCAATACATCGCCCACTATAAGTGTTTTTACGTTTTAATTTTCTCCAAACATGCCCATTCAACTACTGAGGCGACAGTTTACAAGCTAGCTATGGGCGAGTCTATCATCCCTGTTACAGCCTAGCTAGCGGGCGAACCTATTGCCCCAGATACAGCCAGCAGCAAGCCGTTGAGTCGTGTTGAGTTCTGACTTATGAGAAGGGTGGTTGTGTTTGGAGTTTCCCTGGACGTGCAATTCGGGGTTTCTTCATTTCGCCTGTGAAACACAGTCAAGTTAAGATAGGACGGGAGGGGGATTTGAGTTTCATTCACCTCGCCATTCCCTGGAAGTGCAACTCTCATTTCGCCTGTGAACGTTTCGTTCCGCAAAATTCACGGTCAATTTAAGATTGGACGGTAGGGGGATTGTATTATATTCAATTATACTCATTAGAGAATAATCTCTACTTAGTATAAAACAAAGTCTTGGATGTCACGGGTAATCTCGAGGACCACTGCATGGATTTTGATGCGGTTTTCACCAATCTGTAAAAGATACCTCGAGGAAGGTTTCGGAGGAAAATAATTTATTTATGATCATTAGGGGGGTGAGGCGGTTTTAAACGCACTCGGGCGGCGTCCATGTTCAATCATTAATATTTGGCCAACCCATGGTCCGATTTTGACAAATGAGGTGTCGTTGGACTCGGGCTGACGCCCTCTTTCCAATGGACCACTCATTTCAACCCCTAAATAAAACCTACCCCCTACTAGGGGGTGAAATTGTATTTTTTTTAGTGAAAGTATCTTTTCAAATGCGACATGTATAAGGTGCGCTGCTAAAATGAACTTAAACGTTGTTGCTCATATAGCGCATGCGTTTTTCTGGATGCCGCTATGAATTAACATTTTTGTTTTTGTTTTTTACGCATGTGCACTTGGGATTTTTGTAAGAGGGCGAGCTCTTTGAAAAAATGATTTATAAGAAGGGGTTTTGGTGGTGAGGAAAGAACCAGATAGTCGCCTACTTTCCTACGAAGTTTGCCGATATCTCTCGAACGCAAGGTCGGATTTGGACGTGTGACGTGTCAAATCGCTTGTCTCGAAGCCCTATAAGTTATATGTTATTAATAGGTTAAAGTTTTGAGAATGCTGGAAACATGTTTTTTGTGGTAAAAACGTGATTTTAGACTTTTTCCGATATATCACGAATGCATGGTCGGATTTGGCCCGATGACGTGTCAAATGGCTTGTCTAGAAACCCTATTTATTTGATAATAGGTTAAAGTTTTTGGGAATGAGGGAAACAGAATTTTTTGGTGTAAAACTGTGATTTTAGACTTTCTGTTATATTTCACAAACCAATAACGCCAGGGACGTATACGAGGGGTCCTAGGACTCGGGCTAACGCCCCCTTTCAAATGTGGTTGATTTTTTTCCCAAAAATAATTCACTAAGGGCCTAACGCCATACATGTTGAAAAAACATTTTTTTCTTTACCTGTTTATAATGTTCATGAAGCGTGGTGGTTGAGAGAGACGATACGGCTGGGTGTGTGTGTTTCAACGAACCTGTCGCTGACCAAAATGACCATGCTTAACGGAACAATCGATATTTCGGCGAGTCGGTTTATGACAGAGCGAGGGTGTGTATTTTTTTTCTGACATTTTACTCCCGAAGGGGATCTTTAACGTGTAAACGATGATGAGAACTTGGTTCTATGTTGGTCGAAGCGAGTACAGAAAACAAACTTGTAGAGGAGCAGACGAGCAGGAGGCGAATGTCATTTGAGCTTATTGGAATGCGCTGATCTGACTTGACAACAAGTGCAATGGAAAATGACAAAGACGCTTGAAGGTTAAATAATCTGACAATCGTGGTGGCAGGGAAGAGCGAAATGCATGCATACACATGTGAAACCTCATGTACGCTAAACAAGTTACATCCTGTTTGCTTCGTACGTGACAAGATGCAAGTCCATGTGAAATTTGATCTGCCACAGGGACTTGGGACGTCAGCTGTCCACGTGTTTGATAACAGGATGTTCAAAGCGTGGGAAAAATGATTATACATGCAACGTAACATATATAAAGACATGTCGTTATCATTTCCACTCTAACTTAGGTGACTACCTTAGAACACATTGCGTTGCGTGAAACCCCTGGTCTTGTTTAACAGTTTTGTTGTTGGTGGAAAATACTTGACCTTGTTGTGGGGTAGGTATTTATTTATATATTTAATCATTTATACATTTATTGATATATATTTACATGCAATTATTTATTGATTAGGTAATTAATTATTTTATTTATTTATTTGTTTGCAGATAACCGGTATACCTTACATGTCTGAGAGAGAAGAAACCATTGCACTTTTGAGCCCATTAGAAGGAAACAGCAACAAGCCACTGCAAGTGAAGGTGAGATTATTTTTTTAAACTAACTTGTTTCATGTTTTTGTTTCATATTTTTATTTTATGAAATGTATGTATTAACCTAAATTTAGGTATTTATAGCGTTTTATTTTATTTATTTTTAGAAACTTGGAAAGAAAAGCCTTACCACTGTAACAGTTGCTGAAACCCCGAGACGCAGTAGAGCGAAACCATTGTTTCCAGGCAGTGAACTATTGAAAACTCAGGTAAGCCTAACTTAAAATGCTATTACATTTTACCACTACTGAAAAAAACTCTTGCACAAAAAAAAATTCATTACCTGTACATGACTGGGACAATGATTACTTTCTTGATTAATGGCTATGTTGTTGTTGACTGGGAAAAGTACAAGGCCATTTTGGATTTTCTAAAAACAAAAATTTAAATTTAATTTATGGATGGTTCCCTATGGACTCAACGAATATCCACAGGTTTGAACATGATAATGTGAACAAAATGACATGACATTCATTTTTGTTTATATTGGATAAAGGGGGTGGGGGTGTAAATGACTGTAGCTTTATAAAAAGAAAATAAGTACATGGGTTACTGTTAGTGCCAACATACAGTTTATTTTTAATGGTGTTTTGATATATTAATGTCAATTAACGTTAACGTTTTATTTACAAGTATTGATTGATTGATTGAGTGACGGGTTATTTTGTTTGTTTTTTAGGTGTCGTTATGCGCCATTAACGTAGTGAACATACAGTGAAAAAGGCATACATTATGCTTTAAAGTACTCTGTGCAACGTTAATAACTTACAATAAGAAAAAGTTTTATTATAACACTTGACATTAGTACCAAATAGAACAAGTGAGCAAGTTGGTTTACCACGTGGGTTAAATTTAAAATCAGAACATGATCGTTGGTTAACATTTGAATACTGGCCTATAGGCTTTTTGTCGACACATGAACTTGCAAAAGGCGTTTTTTTTACTTGAACCGAGAAGATGTGGTGCGCTGTGTGTTTTGTCGTATTGAACATTCACACTGGGAAGAAGGGGATGATCTCTTTAGAGACCATTTGCGATGGTCCCCTTGTTGTCCTTACATGCTTGGAAAACAAGTGGGTAACCTATCAGTGTATTCATTTTACCGAACCACAAGACCATTGGCCGCTACTTACGTTGCCGAATCACAAATAAATAATAATAATAATAATGATGTATTACCAGCCAACAACGGTAGTGTCGACATATATGGTCCATATGCCATAGACAGTGTTGAATTGGCGTGTGCTTTTGAAAAATTGGGAGTTTGCAAGACTAAAGCACTAGCACACCCAGAGTACAGCTCTGTTGAAAAACGTTTAGAATCTTGTAAAAATGTTTGGCCATTAATATTAAAACACCTTACCAAAGAGCTAAGTGAAGCTGGATTTTTTTTATACTGGTGAAGGGGATAAAACAATGTTTTTATTGTGGATTTGCTTTAAAGGATTGGCAAATGACTGATGACCCTTTTGTGGAACACGCTCGTTGGTTACCTAACTGTAGATACATGGTGTTGCTTAAAGGTCAGGAATTTGTGAACACTATTCGTAAAGAAAACGTGATTGCAGCACAAGACATAAAAGTGCCTTTAGAGTTAGAACATGCGGAGCAAATGCATGAGGCTGAAAGAAAAGACTTGTCTCACGAACAGATACAAAAGTGTGACCAACAATTATGTAAAATTTGTTATCAAGATGAACTAGGTGTTGTATTTTTGCCTTGTGGACACATGATAGCCTGTGTCAAGTGTGCATTAAAACTCAACACTTGTGCTATATGCAGAAAAGCAGTATCTGCTACAGTTAGGGCATTTCTTGCATAAATAGTAAAATTTATCAGCCATGCATAGTGTAAAATCCCTAATTGCACAATATTATTAAAGCTGTTTTAGAGTGTAATAGATATGCTTTTCTTTTGTTTATAGACTACTACAATGAATGTTTTGAATGCTGTGGGTCAAGCATGTGGCTTAGAGACAAAGAAGCTCAGCGAATTGCCAACGCATATTCCATTCCGCATTATCAAGATTCGGAAATTGAAAACAGCATATGGTGATCGTGTACTTTGTGTATGTGAAAACTTTGAGACATTTCTGCCTACACGGTTTAATGATATGTCGGAGAGTGTTTTTGATGAAGTCAATAATGCTGTACAACCTGTACACATAATTTATGAAGGTTTTAAAAACAATAGGTGCATGGTTCGTTTTAATTAAATAAAAAAAAAGTCAAATAATAATAATGGGAGATATAAATCATGACAATGGACTGAAAGAAAAATATGTGTATAGAATAATAATGTTTTAGTGTTCAGTATTGTCTTAAAAATATTATCATGAAACCAAAAAAAGTATATAAAGTTTGTAAATTAATGAAAATAATGGTACAATGTTGTTTTAATTCTATAGAAGTCAGAATATTTAACATTGCAGAGTATACATGATTATGACAATAAAAAGCACACTTAATACAAGTCTTTGCCTTTACGATAGTGTGTTATAGTTTTAAAAACAAAGCTTGTTGTAGATCTATTTTCCTCCACGGTGAACAATAGGCATGAAAACGTTATTGTCTTGTTTTGGATCATTATCACTATTATAATAATAAGCAGCATGATCTATATCACTATTATTATAATCACTATAATTATCCTCAACATTATCCTCAACTTTACAAAAACCAGTTAAATATTCCTGTTCCTCTTCCTGTTCATGTTCTTCTTCCTCTTCCTCTTCCTCTACAGTGTCCTCATGTAGAGTCTGCGTGGCTTTTGATAATGGTAAGGGTTTTTTGAACATTGAATTATTTTCAATAGTAGTATTGTTTTTTAGCCATTGCTTTTTAACATTTCATGATTTTCTGTTGACAGTAACAGTGTTTCATGCAGTACACTACATTGATGATCACTGACACTTAAAACCTCACTATTTTTACTTTTTAGCTCACTGCGACATTGTTTTGAACGTTGTTTTGAACAACACCAAATAACAGTTCCATTTTTATTGGTTCGTTTCACAATATATGAATATCCTTTATAGAATGCCTGAGGCTTACCATGCCTAGTCACAGATACATCCATATCAACTGTCAAGCATAGACTAAGCTCTAGTAAAGACAACTTGGTAATAAGAACAACAGTTTAATGTGCGATCATATATGGGTGCAAATGTGGGAGCAAAAAAGTGGGAGCAAAAAGTGGGAGCAAAAATTGGGAGCAAAATGCGGGAGCAAAAAGTGGGAGCAAAAATTGAGAGCAAAAAGTGGGAGCAAAACAAAGTAGGAGCAAGTATGGGAGCAAATGCGAACGCGAAAGTGGGAGCAAGTATGGGAGCATATGTGAAAGCAAAAGAGGGAGCAAAAAGTGAGAGAAAAAAAGTGGGAGCAAAAAGTGTAAGCAAAAGTGAGAGGAAATATGAGAGCAAAAAAAAGTAGGATCAAGTATGGGAGCAAATGTGAAAGCAAAAGTGGGAGCAACAAGTGAGAGAAAAAAAGTGGGAGCAATAAGTGTAAGCAAAAGTGGGAGCAAATATGAGAGCAAAAAAAAAGTGTGAGCAAATATGGGAGCAAAAAGTGGGAGCAAAAAGAGGGAGTTAAAAGTGTAAGCAAAAGTGGGAGCAAAAATTTGGAGCAAAAAGTGGGAGTAAAAATTGTGAGCAAAAAGTGGAATAAAAAAAAGTAGGAGCAAGTATGAGAGGAAATGTGAAAGCAAAAGTGGGAGCAAGTATGGCAGCAAATGTGAAAGCAAAAGTGGGAGCAAAAAGTGAGAGAAAAAATGTGGGAGCAAAAAGTGTAAGCAAAAGTGGGAGCAAATATGAGAGCAAAAAAAAAAAGTGAGAGCAAATATGGGAGCAAAAAGTGTAAGCAAAAGTGGGAGCAAACAAGTGTGAGCAAATATGGGAGCAGAAAGTGGGAGCAAATGTGAAAGCAAAAGTGGGAGCAATAAGTGAGAGCAAAAAGAGCGAGCAAAAGTGAGTGCACAAAGTGGGAGCAAAATGTGTGAGTAAAAAGTGGGGGCAAATGTGGTGTTTTACTAAAACAATCTCCCCTAACCTAACCTAACTTCACCTAACCTGGCAAAAAGGAAAATGTTTTTGTGTAATAAAAAGTCGTGTCCAGCCTCCAAACGCCATTCATCTGTGACGTCATAGCCAGTCTCAAAGCAAGTCTATACTTGTAGAACATGTCACGTGACAAGGTTAGGTTTAGTGAGCTGAGGTTAACTTAGGTTAGCTAGCTCTAACTCACTCCTAGCCAATCATTAACCTTAAAACCACTCTAGAGTTCTTGGAATCTGTTCATGTAATTATTATTCTTGACAGTACTTTGGAAATTACACCCTGAAAAATATCAATCCCCTTTGAATTTTTTTAAATTGTTATTATTATTATTATTAGCCAAGTCACTTTACTAAAATTTAATTTATGTGTATTAGTTGATATGAAAGTCTCAACAACCAGCCATGCTTGCACTCAATTTTTGCTTTCACTTTTGCTCCCATATTAATGCCAACTCTTATAACTGGAAGCAACAGCAAAATGTAAATGGAATAATATTTCTAATAATGTTCAAACAAATTCCTGAGGTCTTGGGTTTGAATTCTCAACTATGGTTGTCAGCCAATGAGTTACACTACAGGAAACTTTTATTTTTGTGTTGTGTTGCATGATAATTTGCCCATCTCGCGGAGTAGAGGCTAGTATACTTGGGTGTTATCCCAGAGGTTTTGGGTTCCAACTCGACTATGGCCAGAATTTAATTTTTGATCTGAGAGTTGGAAGGTTTTTCTTTTGCTCTCATATTTGCTCCCACTTTTGCTTACACTTTTTGCTCCCACTTTCTTTCTCTCACTTGTAGCTGCCACTTTTGCTTTCACATTTGCTCCCATACTTGATTCTACTTTTTTGCTCTCATATTTGCTCTCAATTTTGCTTACACTTTTTACTCACACATCTTGCTCCCACTTTGTGCACTCACGTTTGCTCGCTCTTTTTGCTCTCACTTATTGCTCCCCACTTTTGCTTTCACATTTGCTCCCACTTTATGCTCCCATATTGGCTCACACTTGTTTGCTCCCACTTTTGCTTACACTTTTTGCTCCCATATTTGCTTTCACTTTTTTTTTCTCTCACTTTTTGCTCCCACTATTGCTTTCACATTTGCTCCCATACTTGCTCCCACTTTTGCTTTCACATTTGCTCTCATACTTGCTCCTACTTTTTTGATTCCACTTTTTGCTCCCAATTTTTGCTCCCACTTTTTGCTCCCACTTTTGCTTACACTTTTAACTCCCTCTTTTTGCTCCCACTTTTTGCTCCCATATTTGCTCACACTTTTTTTTTGCTCTCATATTTGCTCCCACTTTTGCTTACACTTTTTGCTCCCACTTTCTTTCTCTCACTTGTTGCTGCCACTTTTGCTTTCACATTTGCTCCCATACTTGATTCTACTTTTTTGCTCTCATATTTGCTCTCAATTTTGCTTACACTTTTTGCTCCCACTTTTTTTCTCTCACTTTTTGATCCCTCTTTTGCTTTCACACATGCTCCCATACTTGCTCCCACTTTCGCTTTCACATTTGCTCCCATACTTGCTCCTACTTTTTTTTGCTCCCACTTTTTGCTCTCAATTTTTGCTCCCACTTTTTGCTCCCACATTTTGCTCCCAATTTTTGCTCCCACATTTGCACCCATATATGCTCGCACATTAAACTATTGTTCTTATTACCAAGTTGTCTTTACTAGAGCTTAGTCTATGCTTGACAGTTGATATGGAAGTATCTGTGACTAGGTATGGTAAACCTCAGGCATTCTATGAAGGATATTCATATATTGTGAAACGAACCAATAAAAATGGAACTGTTATTTGGCGTTGTTCAAAACAACGTTCAAAACAATGTCACAGTGAGCTAAAAAGTAAAAATAGTGAGGTTTTAAGTGTCAGTGATCATCAATGTAGTGTACTGCATGAAACACTGTTACTGTCAACAGAAAATCATGAAATGTTAAAAAGCAATGGCTAAAAAACAATACTACTATTGAAAATAATTCAATGTTCAAAAAACCCTTACCATTATCAAAAGCCACGCAGACTCTACATGAGGACACTGTAGAGGAAGAGGAAGAGGAAGAAGAACATGAACAGGAAGAGGAACAGGAATATTTAACTGGTTTTTGTAAAGTTGAGGATAATGTTGAGGATAATTATAGTGATTATAATAATAGTGATATAGATCATGCTGCTTATTATTATAATAGTGATAATGATCCAAAACAAGACAATAAGGTTTTCATGCCTATTGTTCACCGTGGAAGAAAAAAGATCTACAACAAGCTTTGTTTTTAAAACTATAACACACTATCGTAAAGGCAAAGACTTGTATTAAGTGTGCTTTTTATTGTCATAATCATGTATACTCTGCAATGTTAAATATTCTGACTTCTATAGAATTAAAACAACATTGTACCATTATTTTCATTTATTTACAAACTTTATATACTTTTTTTTTGGTTTTATGATAATATTTTAAGACAATACTAAACACTAAAACATTATTATTCTATACACATATTTTTCTTTCAGTCCATTGTCATGATTTATATCTCCCATTATTATTATTTGACTTTTTTTTATTTAATTAAAACGAACCATGCACCTATTGTTTTTAAAACCTTCATAAATTAAGTGTACAGGTTGTACAGCATTATTGACTTCATCAAAAACACTCTCCGACATATCATTAAACCGTGTAGGCAGAAATGTCTCAAAGTTTTCACATACACAAAGTACACGATCACCATATGCTGTTTTCAATTTCCGAATCTTGATAATGCGGAATGGAATATGCGTTGGCAATTCGCTGAGCTTCGTTGTCTCTAAGCCACATGCTTGACCCACAGCATTCAAAACATTCATTGTAGTAGTCTATAAACAAAAGAAAAGCATATCTATTACACTCTAAAACAGCTTTAATAATATTGTGCAATTAGGGATTTTACACTATGCATGGCTGATAAATTTTACTTTTTATGCAAGAAATGCCCTAACTGTAGCAGATACTGCTTTTCTGCATATAGCACAAGTGTTGAGTTTTAATGCACACTTGACACAGGCTATCATGTGTCCACAAGGCAAAAATACAACACCTAGTTCATCTTGATAACAAATTTTACATAATTGTTGGTCACACTTTTGTATCTGTTCGTGAGACAAGTCTTTTCTTTCAGCCTCATGCATTTGCTCCACATGTTCTAACTCTAAAGGCACTTTTATGTCTTGTGCTGCAATCACGTTTTCTTTACGAATAGTGTTCACAAATTCCTGACCTTTAAGCAACACCATGTATCTACAGTTAGGTAACCAACGAGCGTGTTCCACAAAAGGGTCATCAGTCATTTGCCAATCCTTTAAAGCAAATCCACAATAAAAACATTGTTTTATCCCCTTCACCAGTGTAAAAAAAAATCCAGCTTCACTTAGCTCTTTGGTAAGGTGTTTTAATATTAATGGCCAAACATTTTTATAAGATTCTAAACGTTTTTCAACAGAGCTGTACTCTGGGTGTGCTAGTGCTTTAGTCTTGCAAACTCCCAATTTTTCAAAATCACACGCCAATTCAACACTGTCTATGGCATATGGACCACATATGTCGACACTACCGTTGTTGGCTGGTAATACATCATTATTATTATTATTTATTTGTGATTCAGCAACGTAAGTAGCGGCCAATGGTCTTGTGGTTCGGTAAAATGAATACACTGGTAGGTTACCCACTTGTTTTCCAAGCACGTAAGGACAACAAGGGGACCATCGCAAATGGTCTCTAAAGGGATCATCCCCTTCTTCCCAGTGTGAAAGTTCAATACGACAAAACACACAGCGCACCACATCTTCTCGGTTCAAGTAAAAAAAAAAAACGGCTTTTGCAAGTTCATGTGTCGACAAAAAGCCTACAGGCCAGTATTCAAATGTTAACCAACGATCATGTTCTGATTTTAAATTTAACCCACGTGGTAAACCAACTTGCTCACTTGTTCTATTTGGTACTAATGTCATGTGTTATAATGAAACGTTTTCTTATTGTAAGTTATTAACGTTGCACAGAGTACTTTAAAGCATAATGTATGCCTTTTTCACTGTATGTTCACTACGTTAATGGCGCATAACGACACCTAAAAACAAACAAAATAACCCATCACTCAATCAATCAATCAATACTTGTAAATAAAACGTTAACGTTAATTGACATTAATATATCAAAACACCATTAAAAATAAACTGTATGTTGGCACTAACAGTAACCCATGTACTTATTTTCTTTTTATAAAGCTACAGTCATTTACACCCCCCCCCTTTAACCAATATACAAACAAAAATGAATGTCATGTCATTTTGTTCACATTATCATGTTCAAACCTGTGGATATTCGTTGAGTCCATAGAGAACCACCCATAAATTAAATTTAAATTTTTGTTTTTAGAAAATCCAACATGGTTTTGTACTTTTCCCAGTCAACAACAACATAGCCATTAATCAAGAAAGCAATCATTGTCCCAGTCATGTACAGGTAATGATTTTTTTTTGTGCAAGAGTTTTTTTCAGTAGTGGTAAAATGTAATAGCATTTTAAGTTAGGCTTACCTGAGTTTTCAATAGTTCACTGCCTGGAAACAATGGTTTCGCTCTACTGCTTCTCGGGTTTTCAGCAACTGTTACAGTGGTAAGGCTTTTCTTTCCAAGTTTCTAAAAATAAATAAAATAAAACGCTATAAATACCTAAATTTAGGTTAATACATACATTTCATAAAATAAAAATATGAAACAAAAACATGAAACAAGTTAGTTAAAAAAAAATCTCACCTTCACTTGCAGTGGCTTGTTGCTGTTTCCTTCTAATGGGCTCAAAAGTGCAATGGCTTCTTCTCTCTCAGACATGTAAGGTATACCGGTTATCTGCAAACAAATAAATAAATAAAATCATTAATTACCTAATCAATAAATAATTGCATGTATATATATATCTATCAATAAATGTATAAATGATTAAATATATAAATAAATACCTACCCCACAACAAGGTCAAGTATTTTCCACCAACACCAAAACTGTTAAACGAGACCAGGGGTTTCACGCAACGCAATGTGTTCTAAGGTAGTCACCTAAGTTAGAGTGGAAATGATAACGACATGTCTTTACATATGTTACGTTGCATGTATAATCATTTTTTCCCACGCTTTGAACATCCTGTTATCAAACACGTGGACAGCTGACGTCCCAAGTCCCTGTGGCAGATCAAATTTCACATGGACTTGCATCTTGTCACGTACGAAGCAAACAGGATGTAACTTGTTTAGCGTACATGAGGTTTCACATGTGTATGCATGCATTTCGCTCTTCCCTGCCACCACGATTGTCAGATTATTTAACCTTCAAGCGTCTTTGTCATTTTCCATTGCACTTGTTGTCAAGTCAGATCAGCGCATTCCAATAAGCTCAAATGACATTCGCCTCCTGCTCGTCTGCTCCTCTACAAGTTTGTTTTCTGTACTCGCTTCGACCAACATAGAACCAAGTTCTCATCATCGTTTACACGTTAAAGATCCCCTTCGGGAGTAAAATGTCAGAAAAAAATACACACCCTCGCTCTGTCATAAACCGACTCGCCGAAATATCGATTGTTCTGTTAAGCATGGTCATTTTGGTCAGCGACAGGTTCGTTGAAACACACACACCCAGCCGTATCGTCTCTCTCAACCACCACGCTTCATGAACATTATAAACAGGTAAAGAAAAAAATGTTTTTTCAACATGTATGGCGTTAGGCCCTTAGTGAATTATTTTTGGGAAAAAAATCAACCACATTTGAAAGGGGGCGTTAGCCCGAGTCCTAGGACCCCTCGTATACGTCTCTGGCGTTATTGGTTTGTGAAATATAACAGAAAGTCTAAAATCACAGTTTTACACCAAAAAATTCTGTTTCCCTCATTCCCAAAAACTTTAACCTATTATCAAATAAATAGGGTTTCTAGACAAGCCATTTGACACGTCATCGGGCCAAATCCGACCATGCATTCGTGATATATCGGAAAAAGTCTAAAATCACGTTTTTACCACAAAAAACATGTTTCCAGCATTCTCAAAACTTTAACCTATTAATAACATATAACTTATAGGGCTTCGAGACAAGCGATTTGACACGTCACACGTCCAAATCCGACCTTGCGTTCGAGAGATATCGGCAAACTTCGTAGGAAAGTAGGCGACTATCTGGGTCTTTCCTCACCACCAAAACCCCTTCTTATAAATCATTTTTTCAAAGAGCTCGCCCTCTTACAAAAATCCCAAGTGCACATGCGTAAAAAACAAAAACAAAAATGTTAATTCATAGCGGCATCCAGAAAAACGCATGCGCTATATGAGCAACAACGTTTAAGTTCATTTTAGCAGCGCACCTTATACATGTCGCATTTGAAAAGAGACTTTCACTAAAAAATTACAATTTCACCCCCTAGTAGGGGTAGGTTTTATTTAGGGGTTGAAATGAGTGGTCCATTGGAAAGTAGGCGTCAGCCCGAGTCCAACGACACCTCATTTGTCAAAATCGGACCATGGGTTGGCCAAATATTAATGATTTAACATGGACGCCGCCCGAGCAACGCCGAGTGCGTTTAAAACCGCCTCACCCCCCCCCCCCCCTACTATGATCAATGGAAGCCAAGCAGTAATGATTTCAGATAAAATGTCGAAAAAAATCCTGGCGTCCATGCGTTTTTTAAGCTTACGCTGGGCGAACCGTTAAAAATATCAATATACAATGAGTGTAAGAATTGTTCAGCGTGAAAAGTTCGACAAAAACGTACGCGAGAGCACATCTCTATATTCAATGTGTTGTCCACTATAATTGATTTTAGATTGGACGGAAGGGGGATTTGTGTTTTATGCACCTCGCCATTCTTAAATTACGTCTGACAAGAATTTGTTGCACATGCATCTCCATGATAATATGATTAATAATCCATTCAGTGATTTTAACCCATCAAGCCGAGACGTAAAACGGATATAGATCGTAGTTCATTGACATCGTAAAGAAGCGCTTATCACGTAATGCATTCACAACTGTTCCCGGGCGAAGCCGGGCTGGGTTGCTAGTAAAAGTATATACCAAGTTTCATTCTGATCGGGTCGTTTCATGATGAGCTAGAGAATGGCATGTACGCCATTTGTGATTTATAAAAACTATGCAAATGAGAGAGTTGTGTACTAGAGGATTATCTGTGGTTTATCTAACTAAGTTTCACTCCAATCGCTTCAATAAGAAACAAGAAAAAATACATTGATATTTCACATAGACACCGAATTAATGAATGCATCCTCAAAGGATCGTGAGCCGGGATATTTAGGTCATCGTTCTGGTTTAATTTGCCAACTCTGTTCTGAGCAATAGATGCTGAGCATCTTTGAAAGTTAACATGAGCTCTATCTATCAATGAGGAGAACTACACTTAAAACATATGCTAGAATGAGTCATTCATATTAACGTTTCATTATCATAACTGACAAGAAGTGGGTTCGATTCCTACCTCACCTATCCTTGAAGTGTTTATCCGTGGTTACCCACTTCTACTCCAGGCAAATGTGCTGGGATGGTGCCTAACTTGTGGCTACGGTCATGCTTCCTTCCCAATCCTAATCTGAATTACAAATACGCACATTACGACAGTCACCACAATAACACAGGTTATCAGACAATTTTTCAAAATAAATATATATGGTGTATAAGTACACGGGGATAAATGACCACGATGTATAGGCCCCTCAAATGAAACAGCAACAACAACGTTATAAAGTTCCCCTGAGATCGAATCTATACGTTGCTATAAGAACGCTTACGTGCTGTTTGTTCATCTATGTATACAAGGTCAGTAGCGTCATCTATACATTACTGTCTATAAATCATACGCTCCTAGTTACGTATGTTTTGTTACACATTTATTAAAGTAGATATCTTTTGTGCTGGGAATCTATTTGGAATTATAAATAATAATTATAGTGTACTGATAATAATAATAATAATAATTATTATTATTATTATTATAATGACCCCACCATCTGAATCGGCTCATACGTGTTCATTTATAACTTAGTCTTTAGCTCCCAATTACCTCCCGCCATTATCCCCATCTATTGTCCCAACATTCATGCATATCCTCATAACAGTTACCTCCAGCATATGTACATCCTGAATCTACCCAGCTCTCACTCCCATACAGCAGGGTCTGTCTAAATAATGAGGGATGGAGAGAGAGTTTTGCCGCAACACTAACTTCTTGCAGAACACAGTAGATCGCAACTGAGAACTGACTACATTGTTTTTTCTGCACCTTTACTTTATCTCATCATCCTGAGAGAATACGCAGCACAATACTTAAAAATGGTCCACTTGCTTGTTATTATCCAGATATAAGCCCTTGCTCTTGCGAGTTAGTGAACGGGGGAGCTGAGGGAGATAACATCCAGATGTCCCATGAATGTGCACCATACGACATCCTTACATCATCTTCGTGGAACTTTAAATATCTTAATTCCATCATACACAATCATTGTACTGAATGATGCTGCACGCTATATTCAACGAAGTATGATGATACGAGAAACCGCACGATGTGGTTAGCGGTCTCATGACAATTGGATCACTCCTTGAGTCATCCGCCACTATAGTCTTGAGAGCTTGGAACTTTAAAACAGCAACTATCACACTTTTTTCCCACTATCAGTTGTTACCAAACAAATTGCAGGAAATATTTATTGCAGAAACTGGTGGTAATCCAAGATAGAGCTAACAAGCTAATTTACAAACTTCAACCTGGGATACATACGAAAAATGTAGCCTATATGAAATTTCAAGAATTCAAACAATTTACTGTTTTCAAGGTTGCAGGATCGAATCCCGGCGCAGTCAGTTGGCATTTGAGTATACTTAAATACGAGGAGCCGTGTCAGTAGATTTACTGGCATGATAAAGATTCCCTATAGGGAAAAATTATGGCACCCCGATGTCTCTAAAAGCCACAGTAGTTAAAAGGGACGTAAAACCAATAACATTATTATTATTATCATCAAACTATTTATGTGCGTAGTAATAGTTATTGTTGATTCATTTAGGGGATGTGTGACATCGTGGTTATGTAGCCCCATGTACTTGTGTGTGTGTGTGTGGAATATATTTGATAACATGTGTTATTGTGGTGGCTGTATTAGTAATTCAGAAGTGGATTGGATACATATGATTGACAATTGTAGTATTACTACACAGTCCGCCTCGTTATGTAGTGGCTAGTACGCTTGGCTGTCACCGCGGCGCGGAGGCCTGGGTTTGATTCCCTGTTCTGCCAAGAAATTTAATTCTGGTCGTAGAGGTGTTCCGTGGTTTCCCACTTCTACTCCAGGTAAATGCCGGGATGGTTCATAACTTAAGGCAACGACTCACCTGAATTACAAATACGCATACAAATACAGTCATCACAATAACACAGGTTATCAAACAAAAAATACACACACATCTAAGTACACGGGGCTAAAAAGATCACGGTGTCCAATCCGCTCAAATGAAACAACAACAACAACAACAACAACAACAACAACAACAACAGACTTACCTTACAGACCTACGTGAACAATTCCCACCAGCGCCATCGCAGCGGATGCTGACTCCTCGGCCCACTCATGTGGACATTTGCGATGAACGCCACATACCGGATGTGGACCCAGTATAAAGCCACAGAAAGCAAGTGCATTGCCTTACTCAAGTTCGGAGCCTGTCGCACTGGAATGTTGCTGTAAGTATCTGCAGTTCTGCATTTTACGTTACTGTCAATCTTTTGCCAAAACCACGAATGTGCACACAAGTCCTAGTTTTATGTTTAGTCATGTACACATTAGTAAAATGACGCTGTATTTTGCGCGTGGCACTAATTTGTTTGTTGTTTCATTTGAGGGCTTGGACATAGTGGTTATTTAGCCCCGTGTTCTTGGGTGCATTTTCTTAATAGTTAACTTATTTGAAAAGTAGTTTTCAAATACAAATATTTATTTTCTTACCCAAGTATTTGTCAGTTGTAACTCTTCAGTCGGTCTACTCGAATTGGCCCAATGACTGGGCGGGGTACAATATACATATGTAATACTAGCATTATCCGTCGCGGCTTCGCCCGCGAATATTCTAGCTGTAAAGAGTACACTTAGCAAAATCTCAATCATGAATGCTATGACTGATTAATCCTTGGTATGAATAATCAGACTTTATTAATTCAGCTTCTGGTGCAGTGGTTAGGGGTTTGTCGTTCCTTCATAGGTATATCAGAGCGAAGTTAGTTTTCTGGGAATAGCACAGACACTGTTAATTTAAGGGCCTTTAAATGTGGTTTTCGGAGACCCTTTATAGTCGGGTGAAAAAGACCTTTCATACCACACTCACACGTGAAAATTGCGTGAAACAAGATGTTCAGTAAAGAACATATAGCCTACTTTCTCCTAAATGTATGAGTATAGTTATAACTCGTTGTTATTATCAAAGAGTATAATAGAACTATTCTTTGTTGAAGACCTTAGAAACGATTTACCTCTACCAAACGCCACAACCTAGATAAAAACTGCTACCATCATTGAAGAAAGAAAGATAAGAAGTATATCAAGAATGTTATGGATCTGGAGACATAATCGACCGGACTGGCGGCGTGGCTCAGCGGTAACGTTCTCGCTTGCTGGGCCCTAGGTTGCAGGTTCGTATCCTGGCGCAGTCAGCTGGCATTTGAGGGTGCACAAATGCGAGGGAGCCGTGTCAGTACATTTACTGGCACGTTAAAGATCCCCTTCGGGCCAAAATTCCGGCACCCCGGTGTCTCTAAAATCAGCAGTAGTTAAAAGGGATGTAAAACCAATAACATTATTATTATTATTATTATTATTACGACCTGCCGTGGGCAACATCCAACTTTGAGTTGAGGCATGTCTTTACACGTCTGGTTGTGCATGGCTTTCACAACCCTAATTGAATTAACAAATCTTTCCATGACCCTACAGAGACGTGTGTATACAAACTATGTGGATATTTTCGATAATATAATCCTAACAGAGCGAGTGCATTCTAGCGGCCAGAAGAAGAAACTTTTCAATAAAATCTGGAAGTTACCTTTTTGGCAGCTAGATGTCTCGAGTAAATCTGCTGGCGAATTATGTTTTAATTAAATATATATTTTACACCATAATGTGCACAATATAACGCTTAATAACATTTTCAAGTAACGCAAAATAGGCTGTTACAAACCCTTTAAAATAAAAAGTTAAAATGTATCGTAGTATCATCTTGTCATTCTTCAAATTCGATGCGCATAGAATGATAATGGTATAGTAATCAATGGATCCCCACGTAGACTAGTCGTGACATCTATTGGTGAAATATCGAACAATATAATCCTAACAGAGCGAGTGCATTCTAGCGGCCAGAAGAAGAAACTTTTCAATAAAATCTGGAAGTTACCTTTTTGGCAGCTAGATTTCCCGAGTAAATCTGCTGGCGAATTATGTTTTAATTAAATATATATTTTACACCATAATGTGCACAATATAACGCTTAATTTTAAAACATCTGAGTCATTACAAAACAATAAACATATAACATTTCAAGCAAAAAACCTAGCTCTGATCGGGTTTGAACCATAGGCATTTGAGCGAAAGGCTAACGCTCTACCACTGAGCTAATTGTGTTAACGAATATCGTTCTATTTAAAATGACTTACATAGAACTTGTTAGCAAATAATGATTTATACTAAACGATTTCATCACTGGAGTATATTATTTATATATAAAGCATTTCATACAAAGTTTATTTATTTTTTATCAGTACGCTATATTGCATGCAATACTCAAATTAGTGAAATATAAGTCCGGCACAAGATATCCGCTGCCATCTTGTCTTATTACTGAATCAGTTCAGCTTTTTAAAATCACGTCTGCACTATAGTATTACAAAATAAACTTTTAATTTCGAACGTGCCTCTTCCTTTAGAACAGTTAAAACGATTCTCGGCTCAATAATCGGAACTGGTGGGTCCCATGATATGGATTATAAAGTTTGCATAATTCGCACGGCCGCCATCCTGAAATGGTATGGCGGACGACCTTGTAATTTGGTCACAAGACGCATCCTATACGAAGGTATGTTGTTACCAAATTTGGTAGAGATCGGATGATTTGGTTAGTCGTTATTTGATTTTACGTTTTGAACGTTTGAGTGGCCGCCATTCAGTTTTAGTAAAGATGGCGGCGATATAAAACATGACACTGAGGTGTCCTTTGCTAGTGCTACCTTTGTACCAAATTTCGTTCAATTTGCATTCACCGTGTTCGAATTGATAGGGGGGGACAGACATTCAGAGTACACACACTCACACACACACAGACACACACACACACACACACACACACACACACACACACAGACTCACACACACACATACACACACACACACAGACTCACACACACACATACACACACACAGACAGACACACTTTTTTCGCCCTGTGTTGATCTCATAAGTCTACTTTCATTTTTTGCAAAAATCGAAAGTAGGCTAAAAATCTAGAGTTCCCCTTGACCCCCTTAAGAGCATTATACTGTATGTATTGATGAATTTTACAGCTTAATTAGGTTCAGTGATAACCTTATAACCGTCTGCAAACTTTCACAGCAATGTAATAATTGGAATTGCATTGCGTCTTACAGAAATAGATCGACCTGTGAGATTCTGTTACCATGGTTACCGTATTGCATTCTTTCATTATTTCATTGTAAACATACATGTTTTAAGGTATTTATTTAATTATGAGGCATTTAAAGAGTAAGTGAGTGCGTTTCGCTTACGCATTTGGTTATGCTGAACCTGTAGGTACCCCATATGTATAGGTTGGTGTTAATGGGACCTTATTTTCGGTACAAAACTGGAATGGGGCCTTAGCAGAATAATATAGGGAGGGATATAAATAAGGCCCGGAAGTTCATGCAAAATCATATTTTTGCATATTTATGCATATTTTGGTTATGTTGGCACACTGCATCATATTTTTCTCCTTTGGCTGTTTGTTCATACCTTTGCTTGAGAAGGGCATATATTCTAATTTCTTGTTGTTTTGAAGCTGTTTTTGTTACTTCATGTCGTATATTTCGATTCGGACTCCAAGAGTCTATTACAGAATAATACTGAAATTATTTTAATGCCTAGTATGTTTCAGTCCTTTTTGGAAGATAGTATCAGTTTTCTTCATTAAAAAAAAATCAACTTCTATTAAAATTGTGTGAGTTATACTTAAAAAATAACATAATATAATAATTATTGATGCCATCTCTTGATGATTGCAGTACATTTGCATTTGTCTGATGGCACAGGCTAGAGTAAAATGTGGCTTTTCACCGATGTCTCAGTCTCACTCTTGGCTGTGATTATATGGAAGCTACTGAGGTATGGGTGGTGCTTAGTAATGCCATTCGGGGCACATTCAGTGCCTGTGGATGCTGTGAAAGGTTCTACTCATAGGGTTGGTACTGCTGTTCTAACTCAGTGAGGAAAGCAATGGCAAACTACCTCACTCCTCATGTTGACTAGTACGCCTCAATATAGCGCTGCCTTAGGTTTTTGTGGGTATCTACTCACATAACCTAACGGCGGTACTTTTGAGGATCCAACCAGCCTTTGGGCTGATTACCTAACAGACAACAGCACTTAAAGTTCCATAAAATAACATTTCCTACTTTTTAGAACTATTTCTTAGTTGATGTATTATAAAAAAGGTGTAGTTATATGTCCGTCTGTTCATATTTTCTTTGTATTCAACGCCAAAGAATACGGAGTGATCGTAATTGCCGTAGTTATTTCATAGTGCATATTTTTTGAAACGTGATGCATATTGACTAATAATTAGCGCATTTTTGCATGCATATCTATTCATTTCATAGCGCATGAACTTCCGGGCCTCCTATATAAACAAATAATTAACATTCCTGGAAAAAAATCATGAATTAGTTACGATCACAATTCTAATTGGGCAATTTTGTGATTGGGTCTATTCGTGTAGACCGACTGAAGAGTTACAACTGACAGTTTGTTCAGTCAACACTGAAAGATTGACTTCAGAACTTAACATAGCTAACAAACCGGGTGATTCAGCTGCACCTTCCAATATCGTTTGCTGCAACCCAACTAACGTGTATTGGCAGGAAGTTCAGTAATTCTCTGCTTGCATCTCGTATGGTACTAATGCACTGCAAGCGTAGGCTGTACCGCAAACTATACTGAACCCTATCATTATGTTTCCCTTGTATTAGTCTGTAGTCACATCGAGGGAAAAGTAATAGGGTTCAGTATCGTTTGCATGTTACGATAATAATTTTATTTCTACAGCTACACAAACAGGCACATTTTACATTAATCGTTTGCATTATATGCTTGCAGTGGATTAATACCATACGGAATGCAAGCAGAGAATTACTGACCTTCCTGCCAACACGCGTTAGTTGGGTTGCAGCAAACGATATTCGAAGGGGTTTCTGAATCACCCGGTATAATATGAAACATTTTTTTGATAATTTATTTTCGAAATTTGACGTTTTTCATTCGGTCAACACTATTGTGTCCAATTGGGATGATTATTCCCTAATCTTGTAAATCATTATATTTCATGTATTTTTCTTTCAGGATTAGGAATAACCCATTACAATTGGGTACAATCGTGTCGACCGACTGAAAAAACATCAAATTTCGATTACTAAGGCAACACTGAAAATGGCTTCAAACACCATAATATATATATTTTTAATGATGTTTTCTATGGAAATGTTTAGAAACGTAGATAATTCTCTTTCGTAAAAGTAACACATTTTAACATGTTATTTTAAATCAAATATGTACTGTGAATTATTTGCACAAAATCCAGATGAATACTTTTAATATGGTTAAATTTATTTGATGGGCAACAGGTATGAATTTTAATGAATTTCAAAACTAATACAGTATTATATACAGTATATTCAATATGGTCATGGCTGATTTGGAGTCTGTGCTTATAAACATTCGGGATTGATTTAAGAGGGATAAAAACATTCCAAACATTTTCTGAGAATGCGTGAGAACGATATTTTGGCTTAATGTATTAGTACTGTGAGTGGAAGCTCACTGCAATGGAGTCCTGTTTTTTTTTAAATTTGAGGACTTTGACATGATATGCAAATTTAGGGCATCGTTTGAGGTGCTTGGATCCAGGAACAAGTAAAGTATTCCAACCTTAATAGTAACGAGGACTATGGCGACTGTAGGCCTATTCGATATTAGTTGCTAGAATTAAAACAGTGATTACAAAAACATCACCAATCTACTCACTTTGTACAACCCTGACGGGCCAGAGAACACTTAAAATGTATATAGTTTCATGAGTATTGAATGAATCGTTGACTTGTGAAGGGAGGATAAATAATGCCAACCTACACAAGTATTATAATAAAATTACCCTACCTTTTGGTTGTTCGTGAAATTATTGTCTGTGGGCTTTGGTTGTAGCGGAAATCACTATTTCACTGCAATATGACCGTTTTCAATTTATTTGTAGTGAGAAATTGAGAATAACGACACTTTTTCTTTGCAGAATTGTTCTTGCAGAGAACGACCGACGATCCAGCGACTGCTATGATCAGCACAGATTTGGTACAAGATAAAAGCTAAAGAATCTCTGAAGTTACTAGTTTAGAAGAATTACGTCTATAAAACTACAGATAACCGTTATCCATCACCATTCGTCTACTTCTACTTCTTCTAAAACACGGTCCATCGGCGAACAACAAATCATGGACGAACAAACATTTTTGTTGACTAAAAGTCGGGCGTGCATAACAGGCTTGTTGTGCCAGCCGTATCGTTCGATGATATCCACATACAGTGCCTACCATGCACAGTGTATTGGAGGATCCTCCTCAATTGGTTGGACTAAACAGCTATCCATATGGAAGACCTGACATTTCTAAGACATCTACAGAAGAGGAGGAATCAACACCTGCTGTGGACTTTCAGAGCATTGCTGGAGAAGTAAAGGGCGATAAGCAACATTCCTGTGGCTTGTGAGAAGAGAGGCAGCTATTTTCAGTTCTAGAAACATGTGTGAGTTCTTCAGTTGTCCATTAAGGCCAGATAATGCAAATCATTAGTATCGAGAAAGTAATAATAATGATGATAATTGTTTTAAGGGACCTAACATCTAGGTTATCTTCTACCTGTCACTTAACTCTAACTAAATACATTCAGTTATCTCCTGATATTTCAGATATCTTTCTACATCTCTTGCAATATTGCTGCAAGACTTTACAGCCATACAGTTTCGCTAAATATATATATTAAAAAATGTGGACATAGTTGGTTTTGTTTCGTGAAAATAAATTTCCGATTATTGTAAAACGAATACAGAATTACAGTAGTATGGAAGCATAATTTCGATAATGTATATTTTATTTTCATAATCAAATAGAAATACTTTCCTGAAACAAATCAAGTCAATTATATTAAACTGAACATAAGAAACCATTTTGATAACAACACATGCCTTTTGAGGCAAAAAATTCAACTTCTTTTGTTTCACTATTAAGGATGGATTTTCTCAAGGAGTTTGGAAATTTACGCCCCATCACTGTTTTTGTAACCGAATGGCTGATATGATCAACACGAATCAGCAATCTTCTCAAGTTTGATAACAAATAGGCTTAACGGATTTTAATAAGGATGACTCACTTCACAACTAAGGCAGCTATACTTGAGTAGCTATAACAGGCAGCTGTAGTGGTGTCGTCTAGTATTGGCTTGTTTAGATGAATGGCAGACATATCAACAGAGAACAGCTTTATCTTTAGTTACAAGGCAATACCGATACGATAATGTTACAAATTTCGTGAAGAAATTCAAATTCAATCCGGTATGCTTCGCGTAGTGCGATTGTCCGCCTGAGAAGACCACAACCCATCGCACAGTAAGGATAGAAAATATGCCGTTATAACGCTATAAAATTGGTTACAGTAATTAAAACTCAGTAAATCGTCTAAGTTTTTGGTCGTGTATTTTACGAGGTTTCGCCTTAGTGCACCAAGTCAGGCTAATCAGCCGGTTCTTGGTGCCTGTGCCCGGACCACTGATGAGTCTGACTTGATGCACCTAGGGAAAAACCCGTGAAAGACACAGCAAAAACCCAGAATATTTGCTGAGTTTTAATACTTGGCCATGAAAGACAGTACAGTATGTCATCTGTTTGGCTATAGTGATGTTCTGCAACGTTCCAACCTTGACTATGCTGCAGGTTGCGGTCTCTCAGGCGAAGTGAAACTAGACTAAAATTTGAAACCCAATACTTTGATAAACATAACCAGTAGGCTTCAACAGGCAGCTGGGCAGTTTTTAGAATTGGAAGAAATAGCATGGTTTAGAATTTTTAATATCTGAAGCATTGGCATGGTTTAGTAGTCCAGTAGTTAGGAAGGTTCGCAGCTTTATAAGACGATAGGATGAGAATCAGCTTAGGAACGAAGGTTCAATTTGACTAGGTGTGGGTTCTGTAGCGGGTAAACTACAGTGGGTTGGGATGTATTAACTGTAGAACGTACTCAAATGTAGTTGCGTAAGGAATTGATTGCTTTGGCCGCATGGAGTTGAGGATTGAGCTGAGTTTCTGAAACCTGTAGCGACATAGGTCTATGTATCTGTGACTTTCGGAACGGATTGTTTATTTCAAGAGCCAATTAAGGTGATGTCAAACCTCAACTACTGGCCGCTGGGAATGTTTTGACAGGAAGTGGGAAGAAGGAAGTAACGCTTTATCGATTGTTCCAACTGCGAGGACGATCAAGCTCATTATGTGACTCCCACGTAGCTGTACAGTATTTCTAGCCATTTTTGAAATTCTGATGGCAGCTAAACAAATATGGTGTTAAAATGCGGTCAAATTCGGCAACCGGGTTGAGCCAGATGATAGTAGCTAGAGGTTGGTCTATAATACAAGCAACTTTAAGCTCCGTTCGCAAAAAAACATTCTTCACACGTAACATTAACTGTTAAGTGGAGAACTAAACAGACGTATCTTGACGGATCATATAATAGAAATAGCTTAGGGTCATAGCCCCCCTTGGAGTGGACATATTTTTGAGCAAAACTTGAAAATGTGACCAATGTCGGGAATCGAAACAGAATTTTCTGCTGTCTAGGCAGGCACGTAAATCCCCTTACACCACTGTGGCCCACAACACTGACAGATATACATTTTCAAATTTTATATGGAAAATCTCTGGTGCGGCAGCTTATTTTAAAAAAATATACCAGGTGAATCTGCTATCCTAATAATATTGTATTACGCAGTCCAAATAACGTGTGTTGTCAGGAAGGTGGATATTTCTATGCCTGTTTCCCGTATGGTACTAATGCACAGCAAGCGTATCCCGCAATCGACACTGAACACTATTGTTTTCCCCTCGTATTGGTCTGTAGTCACATCGAGGGAAAAGTAATATTGATCAGTATCGTTTGCGGGATATGCTTGTAGTGCATTAGTACCATGAAAAGAGAGCAGAGAAATATAGACCATCCTCATAACAGCGTCAGTTGGGCTGCATAAAACAATATTATTAGGGGCAGCTGATTCACCTGGTATATATTTTTAACTAACTTTTTTGTTTTGCTGTTACTGTTTACTATATTTTCAGTCATATGAACCGTTTATAAAGGCGGTCAAACTATGATCATGCTTCACCGGAAGCTAACGGAAGGTGCTACTCACCGATCATTTGTAAAGTTGCTTTAACGTTGATCGTGTTTACTTGACAGCTAAGGGAAGGTGCTACTCACCGATCATTTGTAAAGTTGCTTTAACGTTGATCGTGTTTACTTGACAGCTAACGGAAGGTGCTACTCACCGATCATTTGTAAAGTTGCTTTAACGTTGATCGTGTTTACTTGGCAGCTAAGGGAAGGTGCTACTCATTGATCATATGTAAAGTTGGGTTAACAATGATCGTGTTTACTTGGCAGCTAAGGGAAGGTGCTACTCATAGATCATATATAAAGTTGGTTTAACGTTGATCGTGTTTACTTGGCAGCTAAGGGAAGGTGCTACTCATTGATCATATGTAAAGTTGGTTTAACGTTCATCGTGTTTACTTGGCAGCTAAGGGAAGGTGCTACTCATTGATCATATGTAAAGTTGGTTTAAAAATGATCGTGTTTACTTGGCAGCTAAGGGAAGGTGCTACTCATTGATCATATGTAAAGTTGGTTTAACAATGATCGTGTTTACTTGGCAGCTAAGGGAAGGTGCTACTCATAGATCATATATAAAGTTGGTTTAACGTTGATCGTGTTTACTTGGCAGCTAAGGGAAGGTGCTACTCATTGATCATATGTAAAGTTGGTTTAACGTTGATCGTGTTTACTTGGCAGCTAAGGGAAGGTGCTACTCATTGATCATATGTAAAGTTGGTTTAACGATGATCGTGTTTACTTGACAGCTAAGGGAAAGTGCTACTCATTGATCATATGTAAAGTTGGTTTAACGTTGATCGTATTTACTTGGCAGCTAAGGGAAGGTGCTACTCATTGATCATAATGTAAAGTTGCTTTAACGTTGATCGTGTTTACTTGGCATCTAAGGGAAGGTGCTACTCATTGATCATATGTAAAGTTGGTTTAACGTTGATCGTGTATACTTGGCAGCTAAGGGAAGGTGCTACTCATTGATCATAATGTAAAGTTGCCTTAACGTTGATCGTGTTTACTTGGCAGCTTAGGGAAGGTGCTACTCATTGATCATATGTAAAGTTGGTTTAACGTTGATCATGTTTACTTGGCAGCTAAGGGAAGGTGCTACTCATTGATCATATGTAAAGTTGGTTTAACGTTGATCGAGTTTACTTGGCAGCTAAGGGAAGGTGCTACTCATTGATCATATGTAAAGTTGGTTTAACGTTGATCGTGTTTACTTGGCAGCTAAGGGAAGGTGCTACTCATTGATCATATGTAAAGTTGGTTTAACGTTGATCGTGTTTACTTGGCAGCTAAGGGAAGGTGCTACTCATTGATCATATGTAAAGTTGGTTTAACAATGATCGAGTTTACTTGGCAGCTAAGGGAAGGTGCTACTCATTGATCATATGTAAAGTTGGTTTAACGTTGATCGTGTTTACTTGGCAGCTAAGGGAAGGTGCTACTCATAGATCATATATATAGTTGGTTTAACGTTGATCGTGTTTACTTGGCAGCTAAGGGAAGGTGCTACTCATAGATCATATATATAGTTGGTTTAACGTTGATCGTGTTTACTTGGCAGCTAAGGGAAGGTGCTACTCATTGATCATATGTAAAGTTGGTTTAACGTTGATCGAGTTTACTTGGCAGCTAAGGGAAGGTGCTACTCATTGATCATATGTCAAGTTGGTTTAACGATGATCGTGTTTACTTGACAGTTAAGGGAAAGTGCTACTCATTGATCATATGTGAAGTTTGTTTAACGTTGATCGTGTTTTCTTGGCAGCTAAGGGAAAGTGCTACTCATTGATCATATGTAAAGTTGGTTTAACGTTGACCGTGTTCACTTGGCAGCTAAGGGAAGGTGCTACTCATTGATCATATGTCAAGTTGGTTTAACGATGATCGTGTTTACTTGACAGCTAAGGGAAAGTGCTACTCATTGATCATATGTGAAGTTTGTTTAACGTTGATTGTGTTTTCTTGGCAGCTAAGGGAAAGTGCTACTCATTGATCATATGTAAATTTGCTCGTGTTGATCGTGTTTACTTGGCAGCTGAGGGAAGGTGCTACTCATTGATCACAAATAAAGTTGGTTTAACGTTGATCGTTGTTACTTGGTAGCTAAGGGAATGTGCTACTCTGATCATAATAGAGTTGCTTTAACAGTGATCGTGTTCACTTGGCAGCTAAGAGAAGGTGATACTCATTGATCATATATAAAGTTGGTTTAACAATGATCGTGTTTACGTGACAGCTAAGGGAAGGTGCTACGCATTGATCATAATGTAAAGTTGCTTTAACGTTGATCGTGTTCACTTGGCAGCTAAGAGAAAGTGATACTCATTGATCATATGTAAAGTTGGTTTAACAATGATCCTGTTTACGTGACAGCTAAGGGAAGGTGCTACTCATTGATCATATGTAAAGTTGCTTTAACGTTGATCGTGTTCACTTGGCAGCTAAGGGAAGGTGCTACTCATTGATCATATATAAAGTTGGTTTAACGATGATCGTGTTTACTTGACAGCTATGGGACGGTGCTACTCATTGATCATATGTAAAGTTGGTTTAACGATGATCGTGTTTACTTGACAGCTAAGAGAAAGTGATACTCATTGATCATATGTAAAGTTGGTTTAACGTTGATCGTGTTTACTTGACAGCTAAGGGAAGGTGCTACTCATTGATCATATGTGAAGTTTGTTTAACGTTGATCGTGTTTACTTGACAGCTAAGAGAAGGTGATACTCATTGATCATATGTAAAGTTGGTTTAACGTTGATCGTGTTTACTTGACAGCTAAGGGAAGGTGCTACTCATTGATCATAATGTAAAGTTGCTTTAACGTTGATCTTGTTCACTTGGCAGCTAAGAGAAGGTGATACTCATTGATCATATGTAAAGTTGGTTTAACGTTGATCATGTTTACTTGGCAGCTAAGGGAAGGTGCTACTCATTGATCATATGTAAAGTTGGTTTAACGTTGATCGAGTTTACTTGGCAGCTAAGGGAAGGTGCTACTCATTGATCATATGTAAAGTTGGTTTAACGTTGATCGTGTTTACTTGGCAGCTAAGGGAAGGTGCTACTCATTGATCATATGTAAAGTTGGTTTAACGTTGATCGTGTTTACTTGGCAGCTAAGGGAAGGTGCTACTCATTGATCATATGTAAAGTTGGTTTAACAATGATCGAGTTTACTTGGCAGCTAAGGGAAGGTGCTACTCATTGATCATATGTAAAGTTGGTTTAACGTTGATCGTGTTTACTTGGCAGCTAAGGGAAGGTGCTACTCATAGATCATATATATAGTTGGTTTAACGTTGATCGTGTTTACTTGGCAGCTAAGGGAAGGTGCTACTCATAGATCATATATATAGTTGGTTTAACGTTGATCGTGTTTACTTGGCAGCTAAGGGAAGGTGCTACTCATAGATCATATATAAAGTTGGTTTAACGTTGATCGTGTTTAATTGGCAGGTAAGGGAAGGTGCTACTCATTGATCATATGTAAAGTTGGTTTAACGTTGATCGTGTTTACTTGGCAGCTAAGGGAAGGTGCTACTCATAGATCATATATATAGTTGGTTTAACGTTGATCGTGTTTACTTGGCAGCTAAGGGAAGGTGCTACTCATTGATCATATGTAAACTTGGTTTAACAATGATCGTGTTAACTTGGCAGCTAAGGGAAGGTGCAACTCATAGATCATATGTAAAGTTGGTTTAACAATGATCGTGTTTACTTGGCAGCTAAGAGAAGGTGATACTCATAGAACATAAGTAAAGTTGGTTTAACGTTGATCGTGTTTACTTGGCAGCTAAGGGAAGGTGCTACTCATTGATCATATGTAAAGTTGGTTTAACAATGATCGTGTTTACTTGGCAGCTAAGGGAAGGTGCTACTCATAGATCATATATAAAGTTGGTTTAACGTTGATCGTGTTTACTTGGCAGCTAAGGGAAGGTGCTACTCATTGATCATATGTAAAGTTTGTTTAAAAATGATCGTGTTTAATTGGCAGCTAAGGGAAGGTGCTACTCATTGATCATATGTAAAGTTGGTTTAACAATGATCGTGTTTACTTGGCAGCTAAGGGAAGGTGCTACTCATAGATCATATATAAATTTGGTTTAACGTTGATCGTGTTTACTTGGCAGCTAAGGGAAGGTGCTACTCATTGATCATATGTAAAGTTGGTTTAATGTTGATCGTGTTTACTTGGCAGCTAAGGGAAGGTGCTACTCATTGATCATATGTAAAGTTGGTTTAACGATGATCGTGTTTACTTGACAGCTAAGGGAAAGTGCTACTCATTGATCATATGTAAAGTTGGTTTAACGTTGATCGTGTTTACTTGGCAGCTAAGGGAAGGTGCTACTCATTGATCATAATGTAAAGTTGCTTTAACGTTGATCGTGTTTACTTGGCATCTAAGGGAAGGTGCTACTCATTGATCATATGTAAAGTTGGTTTAACGTTGATCGTGTATACTTGGCAGCTAAGGGAAGGTGCTACTCATTGATCATAATGTAAAGTTGCCTTAACGTTGATCGTGTTTACTTGGCAGCTTAGGGAAGGTGCTACTCATTGATCATATGTAAAGTTGGTTTAACGTTGATCATGTTTACTTGGCAGCTAAGGGAAGGTGCTACTCATTGATCATATGTAAAGTTGGTTTAACGTTGATCGAGTTTACTTGGCAGCTAAGGGAAGTGCTACTCATTGATCATATGTAAAGTTGGTTTAACGTTGATCGTGTTTACTTGGCAGCTAAGGGAAGGTGCTACTCATTGATCATATGTATAGTTGGTTTAACGTTGATCGTGTTTACTTGGCAGCTAAGGGAAGGTGCTACTCATTGATCATATGTAAAGTTGGTTTAACAATGATCGAGTTTACTTGGCAGCTAAGGGAAGGTGCTACTCATTGATCATATGTAAAGTTGGTTTAACGTTGATCGTGTTTACTTGGCAGCTAAGGGAAGGTGCTACTCATCGATCATACATATAGTTGGTTTAACGTTGATCGAGTTTACTTGGCAGCTAAGGGAAGGTGCTACTCATAGATCATATATATAGTTGGTTTAACGTTGATCGTGTTTACTTGGCAGCTAAGGGAAGGTGCTACTCATTGATCATATGTAAAGTTGGTTTAACAATGATCGTGTTTACTTGGCAGCTAAGGGAAGGTGCTACTCATTGATCATATGTAAAGTTGGTTTAACAATGATCGTGTTTACTTGGCAGCTAAGGGAAGGTGCTACTCATAGATCATATATAAAGTTGGTTTAACGTTGATCGTGTTTAATTGGCAGGTAAGGGAAGGTGCTACTCATTGATCATATGTAAAGTTGGTTTAACGTTGATCGTGTTTACTTGGCAGCTAAGGGAAGGTGCTACTCATAGATCATATATATAGTTGGTTTAACGTTGATCGTGTTCACTTGGCAGCTAAGGGAAGGTGCTACTCATTGATCATATGTAAACTTGGTTTAACAATGATCGTGTTAACTTGGCAGCTAAGGGAAGGTGCTACTCATAGATCATATGTAAAGTTGGTTTAACAATGATCGTGTTTACTTGGCAGCTAAGAGAAGGTGATACTCATAGAACATATGTATAGTTGGTTTAACGTTGATCGTGTTTACTTGGCAGCTAAGGGAAGGTGCTACTCATTGATCATATGTAAAGTTGGTTTAACAATGATCGTGTTTACTTGGCAGCTAAGGGAAGGTGCTACTCATAGATCATATATATAGTTGGTTTAACGTTGATCGAGTTTACTTGGCAGCTAAGGGAAGGTGCTACTCATAGATCATATATATAGTTGGTTTAACGTTGATCGTGTTTACTTGGCAGCTAAGGGAAGGTGCTACTCATTGATCATATGTAAAGTTGGTTTAACGTTGATCGTGTTTACTTGGCAGCTAAGGGAAGGTGCTACTCATAGATCATATATAGTTGGTTTAACGTTGATCGTGTTTACATGGCAGCTAAGGGAAGGTGCTACTCATTGATCATATGTAAAGTTGGTTTAACAATGATCGTGTTTACTTGGCAGCTAAGGGAAGGTGCTACTCATAGATCATATATATAGTTGGTTTAACGTTGATCGAGTTTACTTGGCAGCTAAGGGAAGGTGCTACTCATTGATCATATGTAAAGTTGGTTTAACGTTGATCGTGTTTACTTGGCAGCTAAGGGAAGGTGCTACTCATAGATCATATATATAGTTGGTTTAACGTTGATCGAGTTTGCTTGGCAGCTAAGGGAAGGTGCTACTCATAGATCATATATATACTTGGTTTAACGTTGATCGTGTTTACTTGGCAGCTAAGGGAAGGTGCTACTCATAGATCATATATATAGTTGGTTTAACGTTGATCGAGTTTACTTGGCAGCTAAGGGAAGGTGCTACTCATTGATCATATATATAGTTGGTTTAACGTTGATCGAGTTTACTTGGCAGCTAAGGGAAGGTGCTACTCATAGATCATATATATAGTTGGTTTAACGTTGATCGAGTTTACTTGGCAGCTAAGGGAAGGTGCTACTCATAGATCATATATATATAGTTGGTTTAACGTTGATCGTGTTTACTTGGCAGCTAACGGAAGGTGCTACTCATTGATCATCTGTAAAGTTGGTTTAACGTTGATCGTGTTTACTTGGCAGCTAAGGGAAGGTGCTACTCATAGATCATATATATAGTTGGTTTAACGTTGATCGTGTTTACTTAGCAGCTAAGGGAAGGTGCTACTCATTGATCATATTTAAAGTTGGTTTAACAATGATCGTGTTTACTTGGCAGCTAAGGGAAGGTGCTACTCATTGATCATATGTAAAGTTGGTTTAACAATGATCGTGTTTACTTGGCAGCTAAGGGAAGGTGCTACTCATAGATCATATATAAAGTTGGTTTAACGTTGATCGTGTTTACTTGGCAGCTAAGGGAAGGTGCTACTCATTGATCATATGTAAAGTTGGTTTAACGTTGAGCGTGTTTACTTGGCAGCTAAGGGAAGGTGCTACTCATAGATCATATATATAGTTGGTTTAACGTTGATCGTGTTTACTTGGCAGCTAAGGGAAGGTGCTACTCATTGATCATATGTAAAGTTGGTTTAACAATGATCGTGTTTACTTGGCAGCTAAGGGAAGGTGCTACTCATAGATCATATGTAAAGTTGGTTTAACAATGATCGTGTTTACTTGGCAGCTAAGAGAAGGGGATACTCATAGAACATATGTAAAGTTGGTTTAACGTTGATCGTGTTCACTTGGCAGCTAAGGGAAGGTGCTACTCATAGATCATATGTTAAGTTGGTTTAACGTTGATCGTGTTTACTTGGCAGCTAAGGGAAGGTGCTACTCATTGATCATATGTAAAGTTGGTTTAACGTTGACCGTGTTCACTTGGCAGCTAAGGGAAGGTGCTACTCATTGATCATATGTAAAGTTGGTTTAACGTTGATCGTGTTTACTTGGCAGCTAAGGGAAGGTGCTACTCATTGATCATATGTATAGTTGGTTTAACGTTGATCGTGTTTACTTGGCAGCTAAGGGAAGGTGCTACTCATTGATCATATGTCAAGTTGGTTTAACGATGATCGTGTTTACTTGACAGCTAAGGGAAAGTGCTACTCATTGATCATATGTGAAGTTTGTTTAACGTTGATCGTGTTTTCTTGGCAGCTAAGGGAAGGTGCTACTCATTGATCATATGTAAAGTTGGTTTAACGTTGACCGTGTTCACTTGGCAGCTAAGGGAAGGTGCTACTCATTGATCATATGTCAAGTTGGTTTAACGATGATCGTGTTTACTTGGCAGCTAAGGGAAGGTGCTACTCATTGATCATATGTAAAGTTGGTTTAACGTTGATCGAGTTTACTTGGCAGCTAAGGGAAGGTGCTACTCATTGATCATATGTCAAGTTGGTTTAACGATGATCGTGTTTACTTGACAGCTAAGGGAAAGTGCTACTCATTGATCATATGTGAAGTTTGATTAACGTTGATCGTGTTTTCTTGGCAGCTAAGGGAAAGTGCTACTCATTGATCATATGTAAAGTTGGTTTAACGTTGACCGTGTTCACTTGGCAGCTAAGGGAAGGTGCTACTCATTGATCATATGTCAAGTTGGTTTAACGATGATCGTGTTTACTTGACAGCTAAGGGAAAGTGCTACTCATTGATCATATGTGAAGTTTGTTTAACGTTGATTGTGTTTTCTTGGCAGCTAAGGGAAAGTGCTACTCATTGATCATATGTAAATTTGCTCGTGTTGATCGTGTTTACTTGGCAGCTGAGGGAAGGTGCTACTCATTGATCACAAATAAAGTTGGTTTAACGTTGATCGTTGTTACTTGGTAGCTAAGGGAATGTGCTACTCTGATCATAATAGAGTTGCTTTAACAGTGATCGTGTTCACTTGGCAGCTAAGAGAAGGTGATACTCATTGATCATATATAAAGTTGGTTTAATAATGATCGTGTTTACGTGACAGCTAAGGGAAGGTGCTACGCATTGATCATAATGTAAAGTTGCTTTAACGTTGATCGTGTTCACTTGGCAGCTAAGAGAAAGTGATACTCATTGATCATATGTAAAGTTGGTTTAACAATGATCGTGTTTACTTGACAGCTAAGGGAAGGTGCTACTCATTGATCATATGTAAAGTTGCTTTAACGTTGATCGTGTTCACTTGGCAGCTAAGGGAAGGTGCTACTCATTGATCATATATAAAGTTGGTTAAACGATGATCGTGTTTACTTGACAGCTATGGGACGGTGCTACTCATTGATCATATGTAAAGTTGGTTTAACGATGATCGTGTTTACTTGACAGCTAAGAGAAAGTGATAGTCATTGATCATATGTAAAGTTGGTTTAACGTTGATCGTGTTTACTTGACAGCTAAGGGAAGGTGCTACTCATTGATCATATGTGAAGTTTGTTTAACGTTGATCGTGTTTACTTGACAGCTAAGAGAAGGTGATACTCATTGATCATATGTAAAGTTGGTTTAACGTTGATCGTGTTTACTTGACAGCTAAGGGAAGGTGCTACTCATTGATCATAATGTAAAGTTGCTTTAACGTTGATCTTGTTCACTTGGCAGCTAAGAGAAGGTGATACTCATTGATCATATATAAAGTTGGTTTAACGATGATCGTGTTTACTTGACAGCTATGGGACGGTGCTACTCATTGATCATATGTAAAGTGCTTGCCACGGTGGGTGCGTGGTTATAGTGTCGGACTACCAACCCCAAGATTGCAGGTTCGCTCCTGGCCATGGTATGTGATTTTTGAAGGCGACAAAAATCACGACACTCATGTCATACGTTGTTGGCATGTTAAAGAACCCATTTGAATTCAGTAGGCCGTGTTCAATGGCAAAATTAATCTCGGGATTTTCCGCCAACACAAAGTTCCTCCATTCTCGACTTGAAGGCGCTGTAGTGTCAAGGAGTTTATATATCTAACCTCCTTGACTTTCATAGCGTACAAAGGAACGACGAAATTCGACATGCAAGCTTCCCTCTGGGTGTCACTTAACAAAGCTTGCACCAGGCACCCAAGGCCATACGATATTATATTATTATATGTTAAGTTGGTTCAACGTTGATCGTGTTTACCTTGCAGCTAAGGGAAGGTGCTACTCATTGATCATATGTAAAGTTGGTTCAACGTTGATCGTGTGTACCTGGCAGCTAAGGGAAAGTGCTACTCTGATCATATGTAAAGTTGGCTTAACTTTGATCGTGTTTACTTGACAGCAAAGGGAAGGTGCTACTCAGTGATCATATGTAAAGGTGGTTTAACGATGATCGTGTTAATTTGGCAGCAGAGGGAAGGTGCTACTCATTGATTATATGTAAAGGTGGTTTAACGTAGATCCTGTTAATTTGGCAGCTAAGGGAAGGATTGATCATAATTATGTAAAGGTGGTTTAACGTTGATGGTGTTAATTTGGCAGCTAAAGGAAGGTGCTACTCATTGATCATATGCAAATTTGGTTTAACGTTGATCGTGATTATGCGCAGTTTTTATTGTTTAACTCTAAACAGGGTTTTACTGGCAGTTTAGAGAATATAATATTCATCGATACTAAGGCAGCTCCATTAGGGAATCGTGTTTCATCGGGAACTAGGAGATGGTAATACTCGTTGATACTGAGACAGCCTTATTGCTGCAGTTTTATTGTCGGTATCTTGATCTGTTTAACCGGCAGCTAGGATAACGTGTGACCTGCTCTGTGACTACTAAGAGACGAGGGTTGGGAGGCAATTCAGTGTGCTTATAATTATAACCTATGCTTGTACAGTTTATTGCACAGGTGCGAATTGAAGCGAGTCTAGGGTCTAGTGAGCAGCTGACTCGGGGTGCTGAGAACACGAATGTTGCTCTGGTTTAGCAGAGCACACAGCACGACTGTGGCATGACAAGCTCTCGCCGCAACTGACAATTCGCTATCAAAGCGCATGCCCGAGAATATGACACTCACTGCCAACTGTATCCGAGGCTTCGTCACAGAGAAGTCAGTTACACCTACCGCTACCCGGAACTGTAATGAATGTAATGTAATCTCTGTTCTAAAGCATAGTTATGAGACAGATCGTGGCTAGAACAATGTTATCGGTCGAACGTTAACAGTATTTCACTGGCATCTACTGGCAGGTGCAACTCATTGATATTTAAGGCAGCTTTACTGTGGGACATTTATCAGTCAAATGTTCAAACATGCCTAGCTGAAAAAAAATTGGCTGAAGGAAATTTATTTCCAAATAGGAGCCTGATATGAAACCTTCGTAGTTGAGTGCCGAGTGTGTTGCTTTACTAGATACTGCCATGCTGGGAAATCATGAAGAGCAACAAATGCTGATAAAACAAAAGATTATTGTTGAAGCAAACATGAATTAAAGCGTAATAAAATGAATTTATTTGAGTATAGCTAAAGGCTAGAGTGATTTTAATACATATTACGGTTGATCTTTTAAATTAATTTTAAGAATATGGCAAAGATTCTTAATGCAATTCAACTAAATATGCATATATTAGATATGTACTGTATATGAACCATATTTCGTATATTGTGGACAATAGCTAGACATTATTCTCAAATACTTGGTAAAACACTTACATTTGATAATTGTGTGTAATAGTGCTGTAGATACACAATCAAACAGACAGACAGACAGACAGACAGACAGACAGACAAACAAATAAATAATTAAATTAATGAATTAATAAATACGGGCCCACTGTAGCTTACCAGCTTCAGGCTAAATTTGAAGTAGAGCGAAAATGATTATGCTGTTAAAAAGAGAAGAAATATCTTTCGAAGAAAAACAGTTGAAAATGTTATTATTTCATATTAAATACTACGTAGTTTACTGCGATTAAAATAAGTTAACACGTTCTCAAGGATAATATGCCTTAATACGTTCAGTGGATTTAAAAAAGTATATGGTGATGTACCGGAAGTTGTTACTAAGGTTCTTATGCATTATTTCTTTCAAATTTTACCTTAATGATTTAAACAATAATTTTCCTTGTCAAAGACTAGTTAGTTGGTTAGTAATTGTTGATTTAAGGGGAAGAGCAGTGAAATCATCTGCCCCTTTTGTCTATGTTGATGATTATTATTATTAGTGTGATTATTATTATTATTATTATTGTTGTTGTTATGTTTCCTTAGACTATCTTTCATATTTAAGTCTTTTATAAATTATGCTGTTATTAAGGGACACTAGGGCTGAGTTTTTCAACTTCCACATTTATTATCAGAATGAGTTTAAATTTAAACTGCATACTAAGAATAGTAACACTAAGTCACAAACCAAATTTGAAAACAATTCGATGAAATGTAATTGATGTTTTACTAATTATATTATTAAAATATACCGTGTGATCAAAATGCTCCATGCGCATTAGCAATTGTGTAAAACGCTTGATATTTTCATTACATATACATAAAACTATTCTCAATATTATAACATTGAGACATTTCAGGAAAGTGACACATGTATGCTGTCAGATTAATTTTTTCTTCATGTGCCATCATGTCTTATGAATTTTGATAATTTTTCATAGTTTTTTAATTTTTTGGTCTGTAATTTACAAAAAGGTTGGAGATATTGCAATGTTATCTTGCAACACATGTGTTTCTGAATATCCAGTGATTTTTTTAAAGTAAAATTGGTGAATACCTCATGCACATGGAGCATTTTATTACCTAAAAACGATGTTTGGAGATAAAAGCATTTTTATAAAATCGCATACTATATTAACCAGTTTGACTCACCCAATGAAACTTTTGTGGGGAAAATGTGAAAAAGACAATGCTTTGTTGTAGAGATAAAGAGCATGGAGACCTTTCGTTTGAGTTAACCTACGACTTTCTAGGATTTCTAGTTTTAATAGTATAGCCTACTTTCTTTGATTTGCCTTCCATCTTCTTTTTAGGCAGAGGAGATTTAAAAATGTCGCTGAGCGTTTAAAAATGGCGGTGAATGAAAATTGTTTTACTGAAGTGATCCACAGGGGTCCATAAGAGATATATATGGAAAAAACCAAAAACAGTTATTTTGTCATTTTTGCCTAAAAACTCAGCCCTAGTGTCCCTTAAGACATTTAATACTCTCTGCTTGTTTACATGCTTAAAGTAATACAAGTATCAATGGCTAAAATATATGTTTAAAGTTTAAACTTCAATGGTCCTGTTACGAGGCTAACTTTAGTACGTAATTTATTAGTAATATTGTGCTTAATTATACAGTGTGTTATAGCAACTTAACTTGCAATGTTATATTCAATTGTTGTCTAAGTTTGTTGGATTATCTACAATTGAATGCTTATATACAACCATTTGGTACTTGTGTACCCTGTGTTTGATTGTGTATTAACAATAAAGGCATGAACTATATGTATGTGTAAATTTATTCACAATAAAATGTCGTGACTGTGAACCTCCATGACTCAGAACCCAGGACTGCGGTTCGAAGGAGCATTATACATAAGGGCAATAGAGTTATTATTATTATTACTAAGTTGGATGTGAGCCTTTGTAAGCCAGAGATGTATTTCTGGAGGAGATAGGATTGCTGGAGCCAGGATGTGTACCAAGGTCTGTAAATATTGCTCGTACAAAAGGACACTTGGTCCGGTACTTTGTATTGTAGGGAGAGTGATTCATAGTCACAAGTCAGGCCAGAAATTGAACCTTGGATGTCACGTAGACACAAGTATGGGCAGTCGCCGCTACCTTAGAGAGCAGCACTTGCCAGGCACTGGGGGGTGGAATGGACCAGGCCTCAGTGGAAGGGAGAGATGGATTCTGGGTCATCTCTAGTTGGATATAATGGTATCCAAAATGGCGAGCGGCAGAGTTATTACAGGAGAGTTGCCAGAGAGTCATTACAGCGGAGTAGTCACAGGGTTGCAGAGTTGCAAAGTGGCAGAGTAGTAGTTCTCACGCCTCAGTTCTTGCCAGAGTAACGTCGTAACGCGCGCGAGCAGAATTCAGCCTCGCGGAGACACACTAGATGTCAAGTATCAGTAAGACTTAGTAGCGCTATTACAGACCTGCGTGCACTCCCAGCAGTAACTTCACATAATTTGTATATAGTGTATATATACTTCGACTGCCAAGGGCTTAATAAATCGGCAGTAGTCCAAGGGAATTTCATCTTTTATTCCGGTAGTTCCGGGACGAGTCTGTGAAACCTCAAGTTCCCTTATCTAGAAAACCGCTCGGCTAACAGGGAAAATCGACGGAGGAGCTGTCAACCTGCCAGAACGTCTCACAGGCCAGGTAGGTCACGACAGACCTAACTTTTGGTGTCAGAGGTGTAGGGTCCCGAGTTCGACGCACTGAACAGAGCAACTACGGAATAAAGAGAGAGATCGCGACATCGCAGAAGATTGTCCGATAAAGACCGCGACAACGCAGAAGATTGTCCGTCCGCGCATCCGCGTAAATCGTACCGAGTGCCACGCAACGCAGAAGAGAGAAGAAGAAGCCTACTAAGCAGAAGGAGCCGTGCAGTAGCGAGCCGTGCCACCAGCAGAAGGGAGAATCGATCAGCCGCAGTATCCAGTTAGCAGAGACAACAAAGAAGAAGAAGTAGCCGCCAGGTAAGCTAACCTTATTACAATGGCAAGACAGACAAGTGCAGCTACCGGTGTCCAGGTAGAGGAGAGGCTAGCAGACATAGATATGGTAAGTACAAGTGGGCCTTTTGTATCAGTAACCGAAGGACATCGCCTGATAGGTCGGGAGTTCGATGGAACACAGCCCGACAGATTACGTGAGTTTGTGGCCAATGTAGACGCTGCTGTTCGCATGGTAAAAGACGATGATCAAGAGCTGTTCTTTAAGTATATCCTGACCAAAATCACGGGCAAGGCCCGAGATAAGTTGTTAGTCAGAAGAGATATAAATCATTGGGAGGCTGCCAAACAGGCATTACAAGAATACTATGGATTTCAGGGCACATTAGACTTGTATATTTGCCAGATGTTTCAAACAGCGCAGGATCCGAGGGAATCAGTGGCGACATGGGCACACAAAGTAGAGACTCTATCAGCTGCGTTCAGGGAAGCAGTCCTCGATGGAGAAAGCTGGGAGGACAGGGAAGCTCAGTTAAGAATCACAAGAAAAATATGCGTAGCTAGCTTCATACAGGGGTTAAGTAACCCACGAATCCAAGCCAGAGTCCAGGGCCACGGGGCCATTACTTTCGAGAAAGCTGTAGCCACTGCGAGGCAAGAAGAGGCGGTAATACTCTCAAAGAAGGCACGAGAAGGGTTGAATACGAAACATAGCTCAGGGGTAAGAGCAGGTAAACCCGATCAGGAAAGGAAGGCACCACTAAGGTGGCATACTAAGCCAACACAAGCGAGTGTTAGGGTGGTCTGTTACAATTGTAACAGGGAAGGCCACATCGCACGGGAGTGCAAGGAGGCACGAACCCGAGGCGCACGCACCGCGTTAGGTAATACACCTAATGTACAGACAGGGGGCACACCAAGTAAGATCATATGTAGATATTGCAAAAAACCGGGACACATAGAGCGCGATTGCCGAAAGAAGCAAAGAGATAAGGAAGCCGTGGCGCCGGAAGCCGTGCGCATAATTAGAGAGAAGCCTCACACGGAAGCGGACAGGAGTAGAACTTGTTACCGTTGTGGGAAGAAAGGGCACGTACAAAGAAACTGCCGACAGACAGCCCAGGTACCACAAGCAGGAGTGGACCGACGGACGTGCTATACCTGTGGCCGGCAGGGCCACATAAAACGAAATTGTCAGGAGGCCAAGAAAGGCCAGGGCCAGAGTAGGCGCACGGGAGGCAAGGCCATGAAAGGCCGACGCCAGTGCGATGTTTGTGACCGGTGGTCACATGGAACCAAAGACTGTTGGTTCAAGAGTGGGAAAGGTAGTAAGAGAAATATCACTCAGACAGGGGCGACAAACTGGAGCGGGTCCATAACACAGGGACAGCTATGGAATCCCGTAATTTAAGGAGTCCCAAGGCACGTGACATGGAGGGCACTATATTAATGCATTGTGGGGGGCCTCTGAGGTTTTTAATTGACACTGGTTCCGATGTCAGCCTAGTGAAGAGGCAATCAGTGCCTAAAACAGTTACAATCAGTAGAGGCACCACGATCGAATTAATGGGTGTAAGCGAGGGAACGATTTACACCCAAGGGACCGTTCAGTTTGTTATAGGAGGTACTAAACACACAGTGCATGTGGTGGGCAGTGATTTCCAACTAAGCCAGGATGGTATAATAGGGAGAGACATCCTAGCTGACAGCGTGATCGACTACCGGGAGGGTCATGTTACGATCCACGGTAAAAGATACCCGCTGGGAGCGAGGGAGGCGAAGATAATCAGCCTCGAGCCTCGAACTCAGAAGGTAGTAGTTATTGAAGTCGATAAGAATCTACCAGTGGGAATTATTGAGAGGGCCGAGGTGGCACCAGGGGTTTACCTCGCAGAGTGTCTAACTAGGTCAGAGCACAACGAGGCAGTAGTCAGCATGATGAACACTACTGAGGAAGAAGTGACTCTGTACAGCCCTCGAGTGCGAATGCAGGAGGTGGATGACACCTGCCTGGCAGGAGTACGCAAGGTACAGCAAGGCAGTAGGGCAGTAACCGGAGAACGGGCTACTCAGAAGCCCAGATCACGCCGAGTGATAGACTGCTTGCGAGTAGACCATCTCACGCAGGTAGATAAGGAGGGTATATACGCCATCTGTGCGGAATACAATGACATCTTCCACCTTGAGGGAGATAAGCTCACATGCACGGAAGTTATACGTCACGAGATCCCAACGCCCCGGGATCAACCCCCGATTAATGTGCGGCCGTATAGGCTGCCGGAGGCACAAAAGGGAGAGATACAAGCGCAGATAGATAAGATGCTAGGTGATGAAATTATTGTACCTAGTACATCCCCTTGGAATGCACCATTATTGTTAGTACCAAAGAAAATGGATGCGTCAGGTAAGCAAAAGTGGAGAGTTGTGATTGACTTCCGCAAATTGAACGAAGTAACGATAGGGGTTAGTTATCCCCTCCCACTCATCTCAGAGCTATTAGATGCTCTAGGTAAGGCCAGATATTTCAGTACACTTGACCTTTGTAGCGGTTATTATCAGGTGTTATTAAAACCTGAAGACAGGCCCAAGACAGCTTTTTCAGCATTAGGGCGCAAGTACGAATTTGCAAAGATGCCCATGGGGTTGAAAGATGCGCCAGCCACATTCACAAGGCTGATGAATACAGTGCTTACCGGATTGACAGGTATTCAGTGTCTGTGCTATCTAGATGATATAATAGTGTATGGTAGCTCAATAGAGGAGCACAATGCTAAGTTAAGGGATGTTTTTCAAAGGCTGAGAGAAAATACGTTGAAGCTCCAGCCAGATAAGTGTGAGTACCTGAGGACTGAAGTGACGTTCTTAGGGCATGTAATTACTGAAGAGGGAGTCTTACCAGACTCACGAAAGGTGCAGGCCGTGAAGGGTTTTCCGAGGCCTACCACGAGCCGCCAGATTAAACAATTCTGCGGACTCAGTGGGTATTATAGGAAATGTATACCCAATTATAGTAAGATCGCGAAGTCACTATATGAATTAGTGAAGAAGGAAGTTCCCTTCGTGTGGGGAGATGCACAGGAACAAGCGTTCGAAACGCTAAAGCAAAAACTCATTGAAGAGCCTATATTACAGTACCCAGATTTTGAAAAGCCATTCGTTCTTACCACAGATGCTAGCAACGAAGCAGTGGGCGCTGTATTGTCACAAGGGCCCGTGGGTAAAGATCTTCCCGTAGCGTATGCAAGCAGGACGCTTAATAAGGCAGAAAGAAATTATAGTGTCACAGAAAAAGAATTATTAGGCATTGTTTGGGGTGTAAAGTATTTCAGGCCGTATTTGTTCGGACGACATTTCACAGTGGTGACAGATCACAAGCCGCTGAAGTGGGTATTCAATGTCCAGGACCCGTCGTCACGCCTGCTAAAGTTCCGATTGAAATTAGCAGAGTATGATTTTGAAATCATTTACAAGCAGGGCAAGCAGAACTGCAATGCTGATGCCCTTAGCAGGAATCCCACTGATGCACAGTGTCAAGCGCGAGTGATCAACTCGGCTGGGCACGAGTTACGGCAGGGGGCGGCCGTGGCCACTCATATGGAAACTCGTAGGAGGGTAGCAACGACTTCAAAACCCGAGGACGCTACGGTAGAGGGAATTGAAGCAGACGGTAGTGAGGTCTCCGAGGACGCTAACGCAGAGGAGTCCACGCCCGAAGACAGCTTACCCGAGGTAACCGAGTTGCAGGAGGCTGAGAAATTGGCCATCCTGAAGGAGTGTCATGATTCCTTGGTTGGAGGACACCAGGGAATAGCCCGCACGTACGCCAGGGTACGCGAACGATTACAGTGGAAGGGAATGGAAAGCGACATTGAGCGTTATATACGCTCGTGTCCTTCATGCCAAAAGAATAAGAGGACTAGACCAGACGTCAGAGCGCCAATGGTAATTACGGACACCCCTAGCACGGTCTTTGAGAAGGTATATCTGGATGTGGTGGGTCCACTTCCGGTGATAGAGCTTGGCAATAAGTATATTTTAACATGCCAGGACCAACTGTCGAAGTACTTGGTAGCTAGTGCCATGCCGAATCAAGAGGCTGAAACAGTGGCACGGACGCTCATTAATAATGTTATAAGCATTTACGGGATACCGGGGCAGATTCTCACTGACCAGGGTAGTAACTTCATGAGCGAAGTATTCAAGGCACTTTGCAAGAAATTGCGAATTAAGAAAACAAACACAAGCGCTTTCAGACCACAATCCAACGGTAGCGTAGAGAGATCCCACAAGGTACTAGCAGAGTACCTGAGGCATTATGTTTGCTCAAGTGAACAAAACGACTGGGATAAATATCTGCCCACAGCGAGCTTTGTGTATAATACTACCAAGAGTACTAGTACAGGGTTCACACCCTACGAGCTTATTTTTGGAAAGAAGGAGAATATACCAGGTGTATTGCAAAAGCCACCTGAGGTGGATTATAATGAACATCAGAACGTGGTAGAGGAGCTGACGTCACAGCTCAGGAGGAATCATGAAGCCGCTAGGAGGACGCTAGTTGAGCGTAAAGAACTGGAAAAGGCTAATTACGATAAAAGGCAGAATGAAGTCACATTTCGAATTGGTGACAAGGTACTCTTGCGTAATGATGCATTGCGAAGAGGACGATCTAAAAAGCTGAGTCCGCCATTTGTAGGACCTTATGAGGTAGTGGACGTTTCAGGGGTAAATTGTACCCTACTGCTTAATAAGAAAGGCGGAAGAGTTAAGGTGCATAAGAATCGGTTGAAAATGTACTTGTAAAAGGACTCCAACGGGTTTAGAACCCGGGTGGGTGCAGAAGCAGCACAGAACGGATTAAGGAGTAAGGACGTATATATACGGTTAGTAGACTACAATGACAGCTAAGGGTTAACACAGCTGTAAGATATTGTGTGCGAATGGAGTCAATATAGTTTATCAGTAGGCACACAATAATATTTGAACAGTGGACAACTGAGGCGAGCGGCCTAGATAATGCACCGGGAGGCACGAGTTATGTAAGGCGAAATACAGGGATGTCCATAGTGGCCCCGGAGCGGCCATCCTGAGGAAACTAAAAACCCCCGTGTGGGTGGCGGGAACCATTGGAACGTTTAGACACGTGATCATTGGTGTTAGAATACCCCCAACAGTGAGCCTGCTGTGTCGTAAGAGGCGACAGGAAAGAGGCGTCGCCTGATGACCTCGATGACCTACTGGTCAGGCAGGCGCGAATCCCGGTGAGTAGCTCTGTGTAATTGAGCCATATGTTATTATTGGCAGCCCCAGGTATGCGAAGGCCTGCCTATGATAATATATGGAAACCAATCAATGGCATAAGGGTGAATTAGAGACCCCTGTGTTAAAGGTACAAATTATTTAGGGACGCATACGTGTGTATAGCGAGTAGAGAAGAAGTGCTCTAAGAGGCACATTTTAAGAAAGCGAAAAGTAAGAACCTCAAATTTCGGCCACGACGAACAGAGGTTCGACGGGTGGCACTGAGGTGCTCGTAAGTAAAGGGTTGCACGAAGGCGAGCGTGTAGCCTATATGTGACTCGTCACCCCTAGGGTAGTCGCGGATACGCACCAGTTAGGACAGGGGTAGGGAAAACCGGAATTTAGCTTAGATTAAATGACACAGAAACCGAGCCATGTAAGGCACATTTTGAGAGCATTCAGTAAAATGCAAACGGCATTAGTGTAGCCATCCCCGAGGTGGGATGTGAAGCCGAGTCTCTATGTAACAGAACTCGAAGTTAAGGGAGCAAGTTTTTGAACTTAGTGTATGACACTGCTGTTAGTTTTGTAGCCGCATGCCTAAACCAGGATGCGAAGCAAAGTCTTTTGAGACTTTAGTTATTGAAGTAGATTAAAATTTTGATGGAAAATCAGTAAAATAGGTAACGAATAACCTGTCTTTACCTTGCAGGTAAGGCAGAAGGCAATGGCACGAATGCTAGAATGGTTCTACACCATGGTGGCGGTGGTAACAGTGACGTCATCACCCCACGGCATAACCGGAGAAGTACTAGATGTACAAGTGACACCATACGAGAATACACCTGGAGTATACTTCGACAACCAGGGTGAGATACAGTTGTATAATATGGAATGGACATTAGTTACCTATGTGAATTTGAATCAGCTAAGTGATGTTTTTTCGAATATCAGGGAGCATATACACTGGACATGGCATGTATATTGTTAGAGCAGAAAACAAATTTGACATGTCAGCACGACGTTAAGATGTTAAGTAATCATTTGCAACGGATTAAGGAATCTAAAGAAACGATAGCCAAAATCACTAGACCAAGTGGGGAGACGGATAATACCAGACCGAAAAGGGGATTGATAAATGCTGTAGGTTCAATAGCCAAAGCGTTATTTGGAACGTTAAGTCAGGATGATGCAGATAAGTATGAGTCACAAATAAGTGAGTTAGAAAGAGAGCAACTCTCAATGATTAAGGTCACTAAAGAGCAGATGTTAGTGGTTAAGTCCACGTTACAAACAATGAACAGCACCATCTACGATGTAACTGCAAACGAGCAGAGGTTGACTCAGGGTTTAAATGAAATCAGGACATATTTGTCCAATAGTATGCTTCGGATTACAGAAGCATTTGAGCAAGCAGAGTTAGAGATCTCATTAAACAGACATTTAATTGAGATAGAAGGCTTACTTGTACAGCTGTATGAGCAGTACAGTGTGGTACTGTCAGGCATCATGAATGCACAGGTAGGAGTCATCCAGGTACAGATAATATCACCGGATGACATCATAGAAAGTTATAAGAAAGCCCAGGAGGACTTTCCCAAGGGGCTGTCTCTGCCATTTGAATTAAGGTCAGCTTACGGTTACCTAGTCTACAAGGTGGCCACAGTGGAAGTGTTTACAAGTGAAAATTATCTTGTGTATGTTATAAGAACACCCCTTACAGACAGAGTGGTTTATAGTGTGTATCATATGATCCCATTCCCCACTTACATGAAGAGTAATCCCCACCATTTTGTGTACATTCAAGAGGCCAAGGACTATATATTGATGGACAAGGAAAAGCAGACATTTGCGCAATTAGATAGGGAACAGGTGAGGCAGTGTAAGGTAGTGTCTGCCACGTGGAGGTTGTGTCATGCTCAGTTCCCTGTTAATATGGTTCACTCGCAAGACAGTTGCGCAGTGAAGATACTCAGTGGAGTTAGTCAGGTACCGGAGAATTGTGATAAGAGAGTACTACCAGTACAGCGATTGCTGTGGATACCTATAAGGGAAAACAGGTATATTTATGTGTCTCCAGGTGAGACAAGGGTCACCTGCATGTGTAAGGACACTACAAGTGATATGGGACTAACTGGCACAGGTATTGTTGTGTTAAGTCCAGGGTGTACGTTGTACAGCCCACATAGTAAGGTACAAGGGGTAGGTAAAATAAACACTACTCGAGGTAAGGACTTAGTGCCAGATTTGATACTTAATTATGACTGCTGCGAGCAGATTGGTAGTGAGATTAAGTTAGAGCAGGTACCGGAGGTTAATAAACTGCCACTGAATAATTTGTTAAATCATGTGAATGGTTTAAAGTGGGCCACGCACAAAACAGAAGAGGTGGAGGACTTGGTAAGAAAACAAGAAGAAGACATACAAAGTCAGATGATGTATAAACATTTCAATGTATATAAGTATATTGTACTAACTATAGCAGGTACAATTGGGATAATTTTATGGTGCTATTGTTGCAATTGTTGTTGTGATTGCCCTAAATTAGGGTTTCCAGCCAAAAAATGGTTTGATGATGCAAGGTCGCATTGCCCGAATATTTGCATAAGGCAAACAGTAATTACGAGGGAAGGTAAGGCTAGGACTTCAGATGAGGATATTACGATATTCCAACGTCCCAGGCAACTTCGGGGACGCCCGGAGATGTCTGAGGAAATCCTGGAATTAGACTCTAGGCCTGCTGAAGGACGCTTCAGTACGCCTACAAGGGCCATTGTAGATTCAGATATGAGTGCGAGTCAGATCGCATTACAGCCTTCACCCTCAACGCAAAGTCGCAGATCATTACGACTCGACAGTAACAGAGTGTAATATTGGGACAGAAATGAATGCAAGGAAGATTGCACCCATTTCTTCCCTGGGGAGGGAGGTGTCGTGACTGTGAACCTCCATGACTCAGAACCCAGGACTGCGGTTCGAAGGAGCATTATACATAATGGCAATAGAGTTATTATTATTATTACTAAGTTGGATGTGAGCCTTTGTAAGCCAGAGATGTATTTCTGGAGGAGATAGGATTGCTGGAGCCTGGATGTGTACCAAGGTCTGTAAATATTGCTCGTACAAAAGGACACTTGGTCCGGTACTTTGTATTGTAGGGAGAGTGATTCATAGTCACAAGTCAGGCCAGAAATTGAACCTTGGATGTCACGTAGACACAAGTATGGGCAGTCGCCGCTACCTTAGAGAGCAGCACTTGCCAGGCACTGGTGGGTGCAATGGACCAGGCCTCAGTGGAAGGGAGAGATGGATTCTGGGTCATCTCTAGTTGGATATAATGGTATCCAAAATGGCGAGCGGCAGAGTTATTACAGGAGAGTTGCCAGAGAGTCATTACAGCGGAGTAGTCACAGGGTTGCAGAGTTGCAAAGTGGCAGAGTAGTAGTTCTCACGCCTCAGTTCTTGCCAGAGTAACGTCGTAACGCGCGCGAGCAGAATTCAGCCTCGCGGAGACACACTAGATGTCAAGTATCAGTAAGACTTAGTAGCGCTATTACAGACCTGCGTGCACTCCCAGCAGTAACTTCACATAATTTGTATATAGTGTATATATACTTCGACTGCCAAGGGCTTAATAAATCGGCAGTAGTCCAAGGGAATTTCATCTTTTATTCCGGTAGTTCCGGGACGAGTCTGTGAAACCTCAAGTTCCCTTATCTAGAAAACCGCTCGGCTAACAGAGAAAATCGACGGAGGAGCTGTCAACCTGCCAGAACGTCTCACAGGCCAGGTAGGTCACGACAAAAATTATCTACTATGTAGGACGGTGGGAAAGGTTGATGAAGAGCATTTGAGAATATAAGCCAACCATCGATTGAATCCTCTAGTTCCAAAAACCAGCCAGTTGCATATTTTAATAATATTCATTATGGACTAATAATAGTCTTGTTATAGAATTGAAACAAATATGAAAAATCTAAAGAATCCATCATGAATTATTTAAATTCAAACTTTGTGTATGATTAGTTTTGGAACAAACTGAAAATGTTTTTTTTATTGATTCAAGTAAAGACGCCTTTTGTGTCTCGAAAGTGATAATGAATATTGACAAAAGTGATAAAAATAACACACTCCGGCTCCGTGGTGTTGGGGAGCGCACCTGTCTCGCACTCGAAGGCCCCGGGTTTGATTTCCGGCTCCGTCAACACTTTTAGAAACTGACGTGAGAGCTGGAACGGAGTGCACTCAACCTCGTGAGGACAATTAAGTAGCTATCTGACAGTGAGGCAGCACCCCAGTCACGGAGACCAAGATTAACGGCCAAGGGGACCTGATGCATTGATCACGCATCAACCCAATATCTGCAGGCCAAATGGCTGGGCAGCGGTCGCTTGTTAGGCCTAGGGCCTTCATGGGCTGTAGTGCCACGTTTTTTTTTTGTCTTAGAAGTGGTTTTCTGTGGTTTCCACCCAACCTCTACTCCTGGCAAATGGTGCCTGAGTTAAAGTCACTGCCACTTCCTTCTCAATCCTGTTGTAGCGAGTTCAAGTGAACGGGAATATAATTTTTCAGATTCAGCTAGCAAATATTTTAGAAATAGAACGCGTAACGTTAGAGAAAATGACAATACAAACTTGCGCATTGATTGGCGATGTTGTCGCTGTAACTTTATTCCCTCGACAAGCATTTTCTCCAGTAGTTCTCGTCTGATTTTCAAAATTATTACACCAGTATATCTGCCACACTAGCGACAGAAATACATTGACATTTAAAACAGTTGGTATCATTACCTCACATAAGCATTTATAAAGCCACGGGATAACACGATACGTTATTTATGAAGTCTTTTATTAGCACTCAGAAGAATGAAAACAGAAAATATATGACTAACAGTTGAAGAGCTATTTGGCACACACAGTTCGCCGTTTAAATGACCTTAGCGTCGTTCAGGTAAGAAATTTAATTTTGGACTGAGAGCTGGAAGGGGAAACACTCAGCCTTGTGAGTTAAATTACCACCTCAGCTGTCTTAGAAGTGGTTTTTCATGGTCTCCACCCAACCTCTACTCCTGGCAAATGCTGGGATGGTACCTCCGTTAATGTCACAGCCACTTCCTTCTTAATCTTAGCCTCAATTAAAATACTGTATATACACTACTACAAAGAACCACTATAACACAGGTTATCAGACATTTTACAAACAGAGTTTGTTAATTATTGTGGTTTTTAGGGGCGGAACAGCGAGGTCATCTATCCCTCTTAATACATATAGAATTATACAAATTCCGAACAAAAACATACCCAAATGCGTGTTAGCATTGGAGAGTATTTATTTAAAACAAATCTGCTTGTGTCACTTTAACTCAGAAAGTCATATCATGACATACACACAATAAATACATATATTACATAAATTGACAATATGGCATTAGATAAATAAACCAAATGTTCATACGGCATTTAATAGCTTCCTAGTTTTTTCAAAAACTTAATAATGCTTTTGCAGTAGTTATCTTCATTTTAAATATCACTGAGCAACTTTTCTGACGGAGACTGCACAAAGTTCTTTCTTGATCATAAAGAGTATAATGTGGACACAGTGTTCTTCATTTTTGACAGTTCTCCATGGGAGACACATTTGAACTACTGTAGGCCTACCTGAATATGGCGTGTTCCGCATATACATCACAGAAAAATTTACATTTATTTTTCTATCGAGCCCTTACTGACTGTAAGAGACTGATAAGTTTTGTAGGAAAAAAAAAAAAAGAGGATCATCTACTCACAGCATGGATTCAGAACGGAAAAATCTACATACAGCAATATATAGATGTACTGTAGTAATTGTATACCTAGTTAATACAGATAGGCTCTCCTAGGCTTTAACAAGATTTATAGCTTAAGAAGCCATCTCCTGTACTTGTATGCTTAATTCACAAGCATCCTTATTCTGAATCTCATCCAACGCTTTCCTATTCCACATTGCCCTGAAAAGAAATGAAAATCCACAGCCTGCTTCCAGTCTCCGACCGGGTCCACTATCATTTCATTTCATCTGTCATTCATTTAATCATTGCCCCAGAGAAGTGCGTCAGGCCTCGGCAGCCGGCACAGTTCATATCCTCTCCGCTAGATGGGGGCTTCATTCATTCATTCCACATTGCCCTGATGGTATTAAAATATTTTGCTAATTGACCTGCCTTCCCCCATTCCCTTTTTAGTAATTTTATAAAAGTGTGATACGCTTTTTCATTTTCTATTCTGTTTAGATCTGATTTGTCTGCAAACTTTGCTCTTATCGTTTTAATCTCCTTGCATTCCCTGATCAGGTGCGCTGCACCCATAACCTTCCCACAAAACAGGTCAAGGTCCTCTTTTCCTACTTCTCTGAACGCTTTGTTCTTATACAACCCTATTAAACACCAAATTATCCCTCTCATTTCTCTTTTCATTAGACATTGAGGCTTTATGCTCATAAAGTTCCTTATTTCGCAGAACTCCGTTAAGGTTCTCCTGTTGGTGCACTCTTCTCTTAGCACCTGCAACTCTAAGTCATTAACCCTTCTGCACACTTTTTACACACCCTACCCTCCTCTCTTCGTAAGTCCCTATCCCATAGGTAACCCATTCCTAATCTTTCCAGTACACTTCTTACCCGGTCCACCCAGTTGGATACAGCTGATGCTTCATTTGGGTGCAGGTAGGATACCTTTAGCACCCCCCCCCCCTCCCTCCACCTGCTTTTAAACGAATCCAAGACTTTGTGACCCTTTTTATGATAAAACATACCCAAATGCATGGGGCTTCAAGACCACGAATTTGCAATGCTTATAAACGAATCAACAGATCTGAATGGGTAGGTTTATCATATTCTTTTAAAAAAGAACAATACTGTATAAGAGGTGGTGTGCGCGAGGGAAAATGTGTCTGTCCCCTGTATTCCACCATACAGTTCACTATATTTCTTAACGACTAACTCAGTATGCGGCTTCAGTGGCGTAGTTGGTAGCATACTGAGCTTCTATGCCCAAGATCGCAGGTTCAAAAACGGCCGAATCGTCGGATTTTTAAGAGCGTTAAAAATCCCTCAGTATACCTTCCTTCGGAGGGGAAGAAAAGCCGGCGGACCCTTGTCTAGATTTTTTTTAGCGTATGGCTTTTAGTGCCGGGAGTGTCCGAGGACATGTTCGACTCGCCAGTTTTGTAGCTGCTTCGAGACGGACACCCAATGGGTGAGCTACAAGTACCGTTGGGGAGGGAAGGAGGGAAGTTGGAATGTAAGGACGAGGAGTTGGAAGGTAGCGGCTGTGGCCTATAGTTAGGGACCAACCCCGGCATTTGCCTGGAAGGAAGATGGGAAACCACAGAAGACCATCTTCAAGGTTGCCGGCGGGGGGATTCGAACCTCCTCGCCTCCCGGATGTGAGCGACTGCCATCAGTCATGCCGTAACCACCACGGCTAACTCACCCGGTATGTCTAGATTTATGGCATGTAAAAGAACCTTCCACTAACTACAATTGTGTAGAGCTAAATTTGTAGGTTAGATTTGATTAACGCTCATTAAGTTCCAAAGTTCTTCGCGAGGTAACGGTGGCATCTAGTAGCCAAGTTCACAGCTAGGTGTCGTTGATGGTGGCATTTAGCAAAAGTAGGAACTACTTGAAACTGATCGTCTGCAGTCCTTACCTAAATCACAGATAACACACACTAATACAGCAATCACAATTTACACTGGTTTTCAGACAGATTCTACACACACTCAAAGTAAACGGGGCTACATGCCTGCGTTGTCACAACCCTTAAACTGAGAGACCAACCAACAAACTCAGTATGCTCTACGGGGGAAAAAGACGCTTCTGTATCATACCCAGATGATGTTTGGGGGTTTCAAGAGGTCCAAATTAACTTTACAATTCATAGTCACACGAGATATTTTTTTTAAAGATATTTGTTATCAGGATCCCCAAATGTTAAAGGATTTCGGAGTATGATGTATGTTTAGTGTGGGAGCGTGGCGGATCATAAAACGGTTTGCTCTCAAATATTTGAGTGATCGGTATATACAAGAACCATTAAAATATGTCTCCAACAGACTGTTAATGGTTCCTCTCCTAACCCGGGAAATGACGCGCCGGACTGGAATGCTTGTATATTTTAATGGCGTACACCTCGTGGTGTTGCGGCTAGCATTCTTGGCTGTCCCCCCGGAAGTTCGAGTTTGATTCCCGGTTCTACCAAGAAAATTAATTCTGATTTTAAGGGCTTGAACGGTGTCCACTCAGTCTCGTGAGGCAAAACTGGGTAGAGGTGGGTTCGATTCCCACCTCAGCCATCCTGGAAGTAGTTTCGCCACTTTTCCTCCAGGCGAGTGTCAGGATGGTTCCTAACTTAAGGGTACGGCAATTACCTTCCCAATCCTCCCCTGAATTAAAAATATACACACTAATACAGACAGTACAATAACACAGGTTATCAGACAAAGAATCTATCACCCACCCAAGCACACGGGGACAAATGACCACTATGCCCAAACACCTCAAATAAAACAACAATAACAACAACAACGACATTCCGAAAGCATATTCAGTTTTAAGGTATCGTTCGGGAATGCCTAAAATTACCCGAGAGAAGAATTAAGTTTACATGGTGAGTGTGATTCTCTCCCAGAATATTCCACAGCCCCTCCAGGAATATGATACAGTACCTTGTTTCAAGTCTCACAAACCTACATCAATCATGAAGCCTAATAAATCCCGGCATACACCCTTAAAAAATTTAACAGAGTGAGAGGCAAGCTCAAAATGACCTTGAAATCATAGCGGCGATAATATTCACTACCGACGCGTACAGGAAATATTAAATATCATCATATCCGATCGGAAGCCGTCTAGTTCCGTTAGCGCTGGATAAAGTGACTAAATGTTCCGGTCTTAATTTCCTCCTATACTCATCCATTACCTCGTATTTCGCTCCCGTAAGCCACACTCGCGTGTATCGATGTATGGAATAGGAAAGATACCGTGTTTCAAAATCCTCATTACAAATTGCTCGGTTATATTTTACTGGTGAACCCCGTGGCGTAGCCGTGCGCGTTAAATAGTGCACCACGACTGCAAGGAAGAGCTGGAAGTCTGGAGATCAAAGGTTTGAAACCCGGCGCTAACAGTGATCAACATGTGTGTGATTTTCTCCCGGAGTTTACCACATTCCCTCCAAGAATATGCCGGGATGATTCCTTGTTTAAAGTCTCACACACCTACATCGATTATCGAGCCTAATAATTAAAACTAGAGGGCCTGCTCGCAAGTGTTAAACCACCACGCTCGGCTTTACTGTTATGCGGGCTCGACGCGACACAGTTCTAGCAGGGGCTTTCGTCTTGTTTATTTGTTTAATCGCAATTTTTAAACAAATCGTCGATATTTGTGAAATCAGAGTGCAATTCGCCACTGCTAGGGGTAATTCTCTCTCTTTTGAATGATCATTTGTTACGATCGGTTACTTGTGGCCGCTACATGTGTATAGACCACCCGCCCAGCTTTACTGTTATGCGGACTTGACGCGAAACAGTTCTTGCAGGGGCTATCGTCTTGTTTATTTGTTTATCTTCTTCTTCTTCTACTTCTTCTCCTCCTCCTTCTCCTCCTCCTCCTCCTCCTAGACCCTATCCGTTCCGGATGTCGCCAACAATTTTGGTTGTGCTTTCTCTGTTCTGAGCCGTATGGAATAACTCTTCCGAAGTCTTGAGAGTTCAGTCTCTGAGGGGTTTTAGCCAGGAGTTTCGTCTCCTGCCAACACTTCTCTTTCCAGGTATTTTCCCTTGCAGTTGTAGATGGTATCTGCTTCTGTTGCGCATAATGTGACTGAGGTATTGCATCTTTCTCGTATTTACAGTGACCAGTACTTTATAATATTTTATAACGCACTAACCAGACTTTCAGTGCACGGCTATCACCACAAGATATGTAGAAATGACAAATTTCACGCACCAAACAATGCATGTGTATGCGTACTATGCAACGAACATTGTGAAAAATATCACGTAACTAAATGTCATAAGAGGATTAAGTCAATCATTGACTATAGCAAAGACTAGATTTAAATGTATCAAACATTGTACATAGGATATAAATCTTTATGTATGCACATTTGTGCGCATTTTATGTAATAAAAATAACGTACTTTATACACAAATACATATATTTCCGTTCACTTTTCAACAAATGCAAGATTTTTCCTGTTCTAATGAGACAACTTGGAAGATTTTTGGCACAAACCAACTCCCTCTGGCTTAGGAGCTTGGTTTAGGAAACATACAACTTAGCGTTTTATATACGTAGTATGATGATTAGCCTCAACTGCTACAGTTACTACTGAAATATAAGTTATCAGACTGATGGCTAAGATGTCCCAGGTCGATAAAACAACAACAACAACAACAACATTTTTGAATAGTAGCCCATGTCCGGATACACGTCGTTCTTACTAAAGCATTTCTCCATCAGGCTTAAGATTGACGCGTTACACACATTTTTATGAACGTATGTAATCTAAACATTGTAATAAGTGTAATTCATAAACATCGTACAGTAACTAAGCTTAGGAGAGCAGGATATGATGATGATGATCGCTTGACGATCGAAACACATCACCAAATAAAATACTCCCCCCCCCCCTCCCCCAATTTTTGTACATAATAGCGTGTTATTTTGAGATAAATATATTATGTAATATTTCTTTCATGTTAATGCATATACATACTTGTTTTCCAGCCTAATGTATTTGTGCACACATTTTGTTGACTGACCGGAAAGCTTTCTTTAATAAAATAACACCTAAAAGAAAAAATTAATGTTCGCCTGTTTAACAAAAAATGTCTTTTAGTTTATCATTTACAGTTGCAATTTTCATCCTGCTTCATTTATTAGCCTAGTTTCCTCATAACAATTAATAGAAAGTAGGATTATTTGACTCTGTTATCACTAAGGCCCGGAAGTTCATGCAAAAACATATTTTTGCATATTTATGCATATTTTGGTTATCTTGGCACATTGCATCATAATTTTCTCCTTTGCCGGTTTAAGTGCGTATCTCTGATTAAGGAGGGCTATATTCTAATTTCCTGTTCGCTCTTTGTTACTTCATGTTCTTTAAGTCGTATATTTCCATTCGGATTCCGAGAGACTATCACAGAACAACACTGAGATTATTTTAATACCTGGTACGTCTCAGTCCTTTTTGCAAGTTAATATCATTATTTGTATTCAGCATTCACTATATAATATTTTTAGCCTACTTTTCACATTTGGCAAAAATGAGGAAAAAGTAGACTTATGAGATCGGGCAAATGTGTGTCTGTCAGTCTGTCTGTCCTTCTGTCTGTCTGTCTGTCTAAACTCCTAAATGGCTGCAGCAATCGAAACAAAATTTGGTAGGAGTAAAGATCTATACCTGAATATCTCACGCCCATATTTGAAAATTATGTCAGTGCTACCAACTGCTGAAAAATCACTATTGAAATTTGAGCTACATGTTGGATATCTTGGAAGGTATGAATAGGAGCTATTTCAAAATTGGTACACGTATAGATAATAATATTGCAGTTTAATTTCCAGGAGGCCATACATCGCAGTGTTGCCAAAATGAATATACGCCTGCTGATAGGTCCAAATTTTAAATGCATATAACTTCTACACTATCAATTGGATTTCTACCAAATTTCGTATATGCTATGTGTACATAAACAGACATGACTGAACGTATTCTTAAGATACACCAGGGCTGCCAACTGTTAATAAATGCTCTCAATTTATTTTATCCAAATACCAATATATCAGAAAGTATGCAAGCCGACAGCTTTAAACTATGCACACGTATAGTACCTGACATTCTATATTAATTTGGAGTAACTTATATACGTCAGTGCTACCAACGTGATTCTAAGCTTGCTGAGAGGTCCAACTTTAAATACATGTAACTTCTATACTATCATTTGGATTTCAACCAAATTTCGTGTGTGCTATGTGTACCATAACAGATATGTATATGCCGATTCTTAAGAGTAACCAGGGCTGCCAACTGTTAATAAATACTGTCTCTATTTATGTTACCCTAATATCAATATATCAGAAAGTATGCAAGCCAATAGCTTTAAACTTTGCACACGTATAGTACCTGGCATTCTAGATTAATTTGGAGTAACTATTATACGTCAGTGCTGCCAACATGATTCTAAGCCTGCTGATAGATCCAATTTTAAAATGCATGTAACTTCTATACTAACTAATGGATTTCATTCAAAATTGACACAACAATAGATCATATTATTTCAGATTATTTCTGACCAATACATGCATGTCATTGGTGCCAACATGATTTTACGTGCGCTGTTAGATCCAATGTTTAACTGCTTGTAACGTCCATGCTATCCATTGGACTTCAACCAAATTTTGTATTCTGTACCTTAGGAGATGGAACTAAGAATATATTCAGTCACCAGGGCTGCCAACTGTAGTTCTCTATTAGGCTACATTATGCCAGGTATACAGTATTTCGAACTAATTAGAAATTTCGATACTACCAACTTAATTCCGGCATTGTTCTAGATAGATCCATATAGATTAATCATTGGCATAGATCTTAAATTTTAAGAAAAGTAGGCTCTTTAGTTCGTCACGGAACTTCTTGTTTTTTAATTCAATGGCTTTTAAAATTGTTATACTAAAGAATTAACATAATAAAATAAATTATTAATGATCAACACCGCTTGAAGTTCCATAAAATAGCTTCTCCTCTATTTAGAACTGTTCCGAAGTTGAGATATTAAAAATATGGTGTTGTACTGTAAACCCGTCTGTTCATATTTTCTTTATATTCAAAATAGAAACGCTGAAGAATACGGCGTGATCGTAATAGCCGTAATTCATAGTGCATACGTTTTGAAACGCCTTGCATATTTTGACCAATAATTAGTGCATTTGGCATGCATATTTATTCATTTAAAAGTGCATGAAATTCCGGGCCTTTGTTATCAGTGTTATCACCTTGTCAGCTATTAGTAATACTTGGTACCAGCTGTACAGTTACAGTTGAATAATGATAATGGACTCATCCAATGTCAACGAAAGGTCAAAGGAATAAATCACACAGCCGTATTGTGCCCGTTTAGACCGGAGTCCGCACGACCACATATGCATTTTACCAATAATCAGTCAGCACGAGAGTCAAAATATCCCGGAGCGCCAGATGGGTTAAAGCAAATCGCAAAAACGACATCAAATTTAAAAAATGCTTTGCTGATTTTTGGCTCAATGCAACAATAAGGATAGAAGGAGATTTAATTGGGAGTAACACATCCTGTAAAATTATCTCAGTTTATTTTGAAGTTAAAATCTGACTGCAAGAATGCTCAAAGTAGCATCACTCACGTGTGGCGACCCACACTCTTATTTACACACAATATACAGAAATTTTCCAAACACATTTGACAATCTTTTTGGAAACACAAGTCAGATTAATAGTCCTGTAGACTGTGTTCCAAAATTATTAATATTTAATTCCAGTTCAAAGTTAATTGTCTATACTGGAAATATCGTAGATCACTGTTTGAATATTTACATGATATTAACACTCGTAGAATAAATGTTCATAGAATTTTAAACTTTCACTTATTTTTCCAGTTTCAAAAATATATCGTCGAAATTATTATTATCATAGAAGCAACACAAATTATTTACATATATTAATAACATCTGAAAAGTATTTGACCTTGAGCATAGCATCGAAGAACTGTGCGAAGCACAACAACAATTAATTGTTCTTCTGACATTAAACATTCGAGAAGTGACTCGATTATGAACTTCATGTTCCTAACAAAATACATGATTTCTGAATCATCAACTTGATCACTAAATGGTTGAACCATTCAACTATTCAATTTTCCACTTGGGAACATTATTATAAAAATATATTTATATTTATGGCCATTTTTGTAACTTTTACGACTTGCAATTCTTCGACAGAATGCGGAAATTAGAATTGTAGTTTTATAATGAATTCATTTAGTTCATGGCACTAGGATTGAAAATATCCTTCAAATTATTCGTGATTAAAGAATTATTTTTAATTGGCAGTGGCCCATTCTATTATTTGTGTAAGAACACAATATTACAACAACAACGGCAAAGGTCTTCCTCTGAAGAAGAATAAACTACTATCATGACAAATCCGGGTTCTAGCAAAATCAAAGTCTAAATGGAATTCGTGAACAAGGTTGAAATAAGAACTGATGGTTTCAAAGAAATAACCTTCGGGTTATTCATACGACGAAATGTGTGGCTCCAATACTCCTACTATAAACCTGAGCCATCGAACCTGCTATTTGATTGATGCTCGAAAAAATCTCCTCATTCCTGCGACTTAAACATGCGCACCTGGGAATGGCATTTCAACTACTCCACACACATAAATTTTCTTCCCAAAATTTATACAATAAATCAAGCCTCTGCTTGTTATCAACACTGGAAGATTAATAAACTTACAAGTTTATTTTATTTTACCATTCAGTTCAACCCGTGAATTTACCATACTTATGAAAATCTTTATTTCACTTTCGAGTGTATTTACGTCATGATTTTATATAAATACAAAAATATCCTATTTGATACAAATATCATTTGCTTCCCGTTTCATGCCTCTCCGTGTTATCTGAAAAATGTACTTTGCTCATTGCAAATATCAACTGTTCAACCAGAACTGACATGTTGGTTGAATGCGGGCTTGCGCTAACCACTCTCCTTCGGAAAATCTCCTGTTCCAAACTAGAAATGATTAAACTACTTCTTAGGCTCTCTCTCAATACATATGATTATTATAAAATATAATATCCAAGAATTATTTAGAAAAATTATAAAAATTATTATTATTATTATTATTATTAGTGGATTATTATTATTATTATTATTATTATTATTATTATTATTATTTGTTATATATTTAATTATCATCTCATTATGTGAGAATCCACATGTTCGAACCTTCGAATATGGAAAAAAAATATCCATTCCTCAACAAAAATAAATTTAACTTTTACAGTTACATCGGTTGTTCTCCGTGGTTTCCCAAAAATATGAAATATTCAAATAAATGCTCGAAATGCTCGGTTATCGATCCTAAACTGTTCTGAGTGTTGAAAATGCTCAGAATAACTCTAATAAGTCTTGCGTAAATCATTGCAAGCTTTAAATACGAAGAAAAAATGTGTTGGTCATCTGCAGAAAAATAGTTTGTTCCAATTAGCTAGGCATAATATAATTCAAATGTGGCTTACATTTCTTGATGGTCTTGAAGCGTAGTAAACCTGGTCTGTACCAGATTTATCCATAGACATGCCCTATCGGACAAGCACGTATAATCCTTGTATCCGCCGCCATCATATACCCACAATTCGTCTAGTCAGACATAGTGGTAGTATCTTTCGACGTTTGAATAAACTGTGGTTCCATTTTAATATGGGCTTCTATCAAAGCCATAACAGTTTGTTTAAATAGGGTCAGATGTAAGTGATCTATTCTTAGATATGTCAGTTGTAACATAACTCACGGTAATCTTATCAGTACAAGAAAAACACTGACAGTCTAAGCAATTAACGGCTGTTCTGAAGATCGTTCCCTGGGCATGGTTTGTTATATCACCATCTACCATGCGCTAGGCAACTTGTAGTTTCCCTTGCGTAGACTAATGAACGCCACCGTTATAGACTAGTCTTCAGTGTACTGACAGATCGAAGTGGTTAACTAGTTACAAAAAATGAAAACTGACTTGAAATGGATTTAAACATCCAAGTATTAAGTTATTACTGGACTGTGACAAAATACTATTTTCTAGACAAAGTCTAGCATATGTCCTTGTAGAAATATAAATATTTCCACCAATGTCTGTAGAAAAATCAATCACCTCAGTGATTCTCCTCGCCGTAAACTTACTAAGTTCCAACTCGTAGCGCAGCACTTTTCGTGACTATCACGACTTTCAAAAGAACTTCTGCGTAGATCTGGCAACCATGTGCCTTGGCTCAGCGTAGATGCAACTTGCTCGCCAAGTGCTTGTGTTAGAATGAGCTGAAGTTGCTTCGGCCAGCTGGCTTTTATTCAAAACTGTCAGGGTCACGCGTCATCACCTGATATCTAGAAATCCTCATATCTCTTGAATCCCTGGTCCGATTTACTTGATACTAATTGCATTCTCTTTCATTTGGCCGTGCCAGTAATCTGATCCCAGTCTCAAGTCTCTGCTCCATAGTTAACTATTTAATCAATAAATAGCCTCGACCTCTGCTATTACTCGCTACGTCACTTGACATCCAACTATCGGTAAATTATTTCCAAATGCTTCGAGAAGCAATGTAGCGCGATATTCAAATATCTCAACTTTCAAAAGCGGCTACAGCCTTTCCCTTGATATCTAGGTGTCTGAATCTTGGAATACCCATTCCTAGAGTTGGGCACATCCACCCCACACCTAGCAAAAAATAAAAATTGAAAAATTTTTATTTTTCCTATCTACACATTAAATCATCTGGTTCTTGAATAATAAATTTTCAAATTCGATGCATTATAAGTTCCCACGATGTTACCAGTTCGTGTATTAGCGATTTCATAGGTTCCATTGTTGTTTACTTCCACAATACGATAGGGTCCAGTGTAAAGGCTTGCAAACTTCGAGTACACTCGATTTTGCACGTCAGAGGGTGTAGGTCTTTTCACTAAAACAAGAGGTCCTATGCGCAAGGGTCTGCGAAAACGCTTTCCTCTCACTCTGCGCTCTCTCCTCTCAGCTTGACTCCTGAACTTGTCTAAAGCTAGAGTTTCCCTCATCTGACGACTTGGTTCAATCTCAGGTGGAATAGAGATGATTCGATCCCATAATCGTGTTTGTTTAATTCCATGATGAAGCAACATGGGAATCTGTCCAGTACTCTCATAAATCGTAGAGTTGATGGATTCGGATGCTAAAGAAAGAACATCCATCCATTTCCAATGCTCATTTGGACAATAGAGGCGGCAAAATTTTGCTATTTCAGCCATCACGCGTTCCGCTGGATTGCTCTCTGGATGTCTAATAGAACAAAACAATTGTCTAATCCCAAGATTATTCATGATGGTTCGAAATTCTAGAGATGTGAATTGAGGTCCACGATCTGATAAAAGGAATTCCGGTTTGCCTGCTTCCGGAATTACGCTGTCTCTAATTCTCTTCGCACAATACTTTGCGTTTGCCTTCTGAATTGGATGTAACATGGTGTATTTGCTGAAAACATCCATGGTCACCAAAATATATCGGTTACCTCTTTTAGACTTTGGGAGAGGACCATATAAATCAGTCGCGAAGATTTTGCAAGGCTTAGAAGGAATAATAGGCCTTGGTAATTCTCTCAATAATCTAGAATTATGCTTACTCCTTTGGCATAAGTCGCATTCTCGAATAGTGTTTCTGACAGTTTGTCGCATTCACTCCCACGAAAATTTCTCTTGAATCATGTTGACCGTCTTATCTACTCCAGCATGACCTGCGATTCTATGTGCCATCCAAATAATGGGTTTTTGCAATCGTGGAGGTATCACTACTCTTAGCTTCGTATGGTCGGGATCTGCAAACTTGTAGATTAAACCATCTAACATCATAAAATCTCTGGAAATTCTTTCAGTTTCCACAAAATCATCATCATTTGGGTCCATGTTTCCCTGTAGAAAACGAAAAATGTTTCTGAGACGTCGGTCTCTCCTCTGGGATAAATGCAATAACCTTAACCTTCTCAAGGTATCTTCATCCTCCTGCGTCAGGTTAACTTGAAAAACCTTAGATGTAGACTCCACTGCTCTACTCAATAAATCAGCTCCCACGTTCAACTTTCCAGGAGTGTGTTCAATAACTAGGTTGAATTGCTGAATAAAAAGTGACCATCTAGTTATTCTATCACTGGCAAAGTTTGTTCTCAAAATAAACTCCAATGCGTGGTGATCAGTCCTCACAATGACTGAATGTCCTATTAACATTTTCTTCCATGACTCCAACGCGAATATTACAGCAAGTGCTTCTAACTCTGTGGTGTAATAATTCCTCTCTGATGGACGAAGTTTCCTGCTAATGAACGCCAGGTAATGTCTCTTGTGGTCTTCATCTTCTTGAAGTAGAATAGCTCCAATCCCTACGGTGGACGCATCAGATTCTATGATGAAATTCTTGGTAAAGTCAGGATACTCCAATTTCACACTGTTTACCAATAACCTCTTGGCATCTTGAAATGATTGTTCACAATCCTTATCCCATTTCCATTTATTTCCTTTCTTTAACAATTCCTGCAATGGCGCAACTGTCTTGGTGAAGTTTGGACAATGCCCTGCAAAGAATTGGCATGTCCCGAGAAAACTGCGGACATTCTTCACTCTAGTAGGTCTAGGGAAATTTGCAATAGCCTGTATCTTCGTCTCATTGGGACGGTATCCTTCTCCATCCAAAATGTGACCCAAAAATTTTATTTCCTTTCGAAAGAACTGACATTTTCGAAGGTTTACTTTGAAGTTCGCTTTTCTCAAATCTGCGAATAACATTTGAAGATGTAACAAATGTTCCTCCTTATTCTCAGATGCAATTAAGATATCATCAATATAACGAATTGCTATCTCTTTTACTCCAGGACTCAAATTTTGTTCTAGGGCTCTGATCAAAACTGATCCAGATGTTTTGACTCCAAATGGTAGACGGCGGAATACATATGTCTGCTGGTCAAACATAAATCCTGTAAACTTCTTAGAATCTTCACTAAGCCTAATATGATGGTAGGACGAAGTGAGATCAATATTAGAGAACCAGACCTTGCCTTGGAATTTCCTTAACAATTCCCTAATGATTGGTGGTCTGTCATACTCTGGCAGTAATCTTGAATTCAAATTTCGCGCGTCTAAACATAGTCTCAGACTTCCATCTTGCTTAGACACTACTGCTAATGGATTGACATAAGATGTAGTGTACTTTTCAATCACATTGTTGCTTTCCATTTCCTTGATAAGCACTTTTACCCTTTCTCGGTGCTTTTCTGCTACTGGATACAATTTAGCATGAAAAGGTGCATCATCATTTACACGAATATGATATTCAAAATCTTTAATTTCACCAGGTTTAATATCAAAAATATCGTGATACTCTTCCAAAATTTTCCCTAGCTCTGGGGACTCCTTCTCAGTGTAGACTTCTTTTCCTTCAGCTTCATGAAAAATCAGAGACCATTGAGCATCTCCCTCGATGTCTTCCTCTTCTTTTCCCTCGAAGTTAATCTCTTCGGTATTCTTGAATCTAATCGTCTCTGTCTTCATATCTATCACTGCTTGATATTTCTGAATGAAATCTGCTCCCAATATCATGTCAAAAGCCATGTCCTTCATTACAACAAACACATGTCGGAAATCATGTCCTCCAATCGTAATACATAAGTATAATTGTGTTTTACACAGAGATATTTTATTGGGTATTATTCCTTGGATCTTAATTCCTGATACTGGAATCTCCTCTAAATTCTCTTTGAGCTTCCACAGAATATAAAGCTTCTCACTCACCAGACAAAGCATAGCCCCAGTATCGATCAAAGTATCGACAGGCATACCGAATACTTCGCATGATATGATTGGCATTTTAATTCTGGTACCCATTTCTTTTCGTTCGTCATTCTGTTGAATTAAGTCATCATCCTCTGCTTGCCATTTAATAATTCTGGAAGTGAAAGTGTTCAAAATTCTATCTTCTACTGTGAATTCGAAGTTTTTTTTCATTACCATTCCCCCGGGATTGTTGTGTTCCCGATGGACCTGGTTCATTGGGCCTCTGCTCCACAAATTGCAAGTTATCTTGGTGTCTTGCTTCCAAATTTTTCCTCGTCTCCTTGTTAAACTCTTCATTGAACTGACGAGTATCTACATTCCCTCTGTTATTGTAGTTGTTTCTACCATAATATCTTCTTTCCTGGTACCTTCCTTGACTATCTCGTGGTCTTCTCCATCGAGTATTGTATCGATTACCACCATCCGGTCTCGCATAAGGTTTGTAACTGTATCTGTTACTGTACTGGTTCCATCCTCTCTTATTGGAATCTTCCCTCGGCGTTTTCTCTTCTCGCTCCTCTCGAATCTCTCGAGGTGTCTGAGAATAACTATCAGCCATAACAGCGTACACAGCGTTGTTATTCTTTCCTCCCTTCTGATGGAAGAATTGAGCGTTTGTATGATCCAGCTTCTGTAATACTTCATCAAATTGTTCCATATTATAGATATCAGCAGCGATCAAAGTCCTCTGGACGTCTGCTGGAAATTGACGTATCAATGCAGTAATCAATTCGTTATCTGGCATCGGCGGATCTAAATGTTGAAGTTTAGACAGCTGTCCAGAAAAGTACGTAGAGTATCGAGTAGGTTGTGACGTCGAGAATCTCTTCGAATATAACTCTGCTCTGACTTGCTGTTGGGTTTCCGGGGACCAGAACGTTTTCAATAGCCCACGAGAAAACTCCTCAAAAGTGGTTAGAGTGGATCTAAATGCTCTGAACCAAAGAAGTGCAGGACCTTCCAAAAACTTCCCTATCACTCGGATCTGTCTTTCTTTAGGGATCTTAGAATCTTTCAGGTAATCACCTGCTTCTCTCAAAAATTCCACGGGTGTCACAGAATCTCGCCCTGAAAATTTAGAAGGCTTATCTTCTACATTCTTAAATACAGTTATGGGGTTGGATTGAAATACTGTCCTGACCTCATCCTGTCTTTCAGTCTCTCTAGCTGCTCCTAGATTTATCTGTATCTGTTCCTTTCCCCTTACATTTGGCATTTTCAACAGATGATCAGACTGTTTCTCATCCTTGATTTGAGTTTTCATAGCCTCAAGTTCCTTCTGGTTTTCTTCTGCCATCTTCTTAATTGCTTCAGTTTCTTTACAATTTTCCTTGACATCAGTGGATATCTGGTTCATAACAGCCTCATGACTTTTCAATGACCCTGTCATGTCTGATATGTCCTTCTGAGTTGCTTGGATATCCTTGGCAATTACTTCAATATGGGATGACAAAGATTCCCTAATCTCCTTGATTCCCTCTTGGTTCTCCAGCTTGAGTGTGTCTTTAATTTCATTGACAACTGTGGTTTTGATTTCAGTTTGCAACTCACTAATCACACCTTCTCTTATTTCTCCCATGACAAGTTCTTTGAATTGTTCCGTTAAACGTTGAACCACTAGAATTCCCATCTCGTTACTCTCCTTCTTCACTCGGACTTCCAGGTTGACCATGTCTTCACCAACTTTCCTAAGACCATGTTCTATCCTATCAGCTAAGCTTTGAGATCGAAGATCGGCATCGCGAAATTTATCGTCCATTAAACTTGCGTTAGTAGCTAATGAAGTTTCGAGCTCATGTGTTTTTTCGCATAATTTATTCATTTTACTCTCAAGTGTCATTTTCAAAATTTCAGAATTCTCTTTAAATTTACTTTCCATTGAATTAAATTTACTATTTAAATTTTCCTTTAAGTTATCTTTTAACCTGCTTTCTAACAAATCGGAATTTTCTTTGAGTTTATCCTCTAAACTTCCTTTTAAGTTACCTTTTAACCTGCTTTCTAAAGAATCAGAATTTTCTTTGAGTTTATCATTCAAATTTTCTTTAAGTTTATTTTCTAAAGAATCAGAATTTTCTTTAAGTCTATTTTCTAAAGAATCAGAATTTTCTTTAAGTTTATCATTCAAATTTTCTTTAAGTTTATTTTCTAAAGAATCAGAATTTTCTTTAAGTTTCTTTTCCAAAGCCTCAGTATTTTCTTTCATAATGGCTGCTACACGCAGTCCAGCCTCTTTTGAACTCTCCTCCAAACTCCTCATCATCCTCATCATTTCTTCCATAATTTTCAATTATTATTCAAAACTTAGGGGTATACAACAGTGGCAAACACAAGCTTATAACTAGAACAAGAAATATGAATAGCTAATTGGAACACTCTAATAAAATGAGATTTGTCCTAATGTCGACGTGATGGAAAAACAAAATTCTCTACTTTTACGAATTACATTTACCATAATATCACAAGAAAAATATGCAAGTTCTCAAATATCCTCCACCTGGATTCTAATAATGTGTATATCCAGTCATCGAACGTTTACTACTGAATTTACTTGACGCCCTAATGGTTAAGCCATTATCAAAAATAATCAAACCCATTCTAATTATTAACCAAGTTAAATTTTTAATTTTCCCCACTAATTGGGTTTCCTACTAATTTATTCATCCAAACCAGACATCTCTCAACTCCCAAAATATTTCTATAAAAATTATCACAATTTCAAATCGGCATGCGATTGACCATGTCTAAATCGGGACCCACGTTCGAAGCCATTTCTCTCTCTATCTTATTTTATGTGCCCGTTTAGACCGGAGTCCGCACGACCACATATGCATTTTACCAATAATCAGTCAGCACGAGAGTCAAAATATCCCGGAGCGCCAGATGGGTTAAAGCAAATCGCAAAAACGACATCAAATTAAAAAAATGCTTTGCTGATTTTTGGCTCAATGCAACAATAAGGATAGAAGGAGATTTAATTGGGAGTAACACATCCTGTAAAATTATCTCAGTTTATTTTGAAGTTAAAATCTGACTGCAAGAATGCTCAAAGTAGCATCACTCACGTGTGGCGACCCACACTCTTATTTACACACAATATACAGAAATTTTCCAAATACATTTGACAATCTTTTTGGAAACACAAGTCAGATTAATAGTCCTGTAGACTGTGTTCCAAAATTATTAATATTTAATTCCAGTTCAAAGTTAATTGTCTATACTGGAAATATCGTAGATCACTGTTTGAATATTTACATGATATTAACACTCGTAGAATAAATGTTCATAGAATTTTAAACTTTCACTTATTTTTCCAGTTTCAAAAATATATCGTCGAAATTATTATTATCATAGAAGCAACACAAATTATTTACATATATTAATAACATCTGAAAAGTATTTGACCTTGAGCATAGCATCGAAGAACTGTGCGAAGCACAACAACAATTAATTGTTCTTCTGACATTAAACATTCGAGAAGTGACTCGATTATGAACTTCAAGTTCCTAACAAAATACATGATTTATGAATCATCAACTTGATCAATAAATGGTTGAACCATTCAACTATTCAATTTTCCACTTGGGAACATTATTATAAAAAAATATTTATATTTATGGCCATTTCTAGTAACTTTTACGACTTGCAATTCTTCGACAGAATGCGGAAATTAGAATTGTAGTTTTATAATGAATTCATTTAGTTCATGGCACTAGGATTGAAAATATCCTTCAAATTATTCGTGGTTAAAGAATTATTTTTAATTGGCAGTGGCCCATTCTATTATTTGTGTAAGAACACAATATTACAACAACAACGGCAAAGGTCTTCCTCTGAAGAAGAATAAACTACTATCATGACAAATCCGGGTTCTAGCAAAATCAAAGTCTAAATGGAATTCGTGAACAAGGTTGAAATAAGAACTGATGGTTTCAAAGAAATAACCTTCGGGTTATTCATACGACGAAATGTGTGGCTCCAATACTCCTACTATAAACCTGAGCCATCGAACCTGCTATTTGATTGATGCTCGAAAAAATCTCCTCATTCCTGCGACTTAAACATGCGCACCTGGGAATGGCATTTCAACTACTCCACACACATAAATTTTCTTCCCAAAATTTATACAATAAATCAAGCCTCTGCTTGTTATCAACACTGGAAGATTAATAAACTTACAAGTTTATTTTATTTTACCATTCAGTTCAACCCGTGAATTTACCATACTTATGAAAATCTTTATTTCACTTTCGAGTGTATTTACGTCATGATTTTATATAAATACAAAAATATCCTATTTGATACAAATATCATTTGCTTCCCGTTTCATGCCTCTCCGTGTTATCTGAAAAATGTACTTTGCTCATTGCAAATATCAACTGTTCAACCAGAACTGACATGTTGGTTGAATGCGGGCTTGCGCTAACCACTCTCCTTCGGAAAATCTCCTGTTCCAAACTAGAAATGATTAAACTACTTCTTAGGCTCTCTCTCAATACATATGATTATTATAAAATATAATATCCAAGAATTATTTAGAAAAATTATAAAAATTATTATTATTATTATTATTATTAGTGGATTATTATTATTATTATTATTATTATTATTATTATTATTATTTGTTATATATTTAATTATCATCTCATTATGTGAGAATCCACATGTTCGAACCTTCGAATATGGAAAAAAAATATCCATTCCTCAACAAAAATAAATTTAACTTTTACAGTTACATCGGTTGTTCTCCGTGGTTTCCCAAAAATATGAAATATTCAAATAAATGCTCGAAATGCTCGGTTATCGATCCTAAACTGTTCTGAGTGTTGAAAATGCTCAGAATAACTCTAATAAGTCTTGCGTAAATCATTGCAAGCTTTAAATACGAAGAAAAAATGTGTTGGTCATCTGCAGAAAAATAGTTTGTTCCAATTAGCTAGGCATAATATAATTCAAATGTGGCTTACATTTCTTGATGGTCTTGAAGCGTAGTAAACCTGGTCTGTACCAGATTTATCCATAGACATGCCCTATCGGACAAGCACGTATAATCCTTGTATCCGCCGCCATCATATACCCACAATTCGTCTAGTCAGACATAGTGGTAGTATCTTTCGACGTTTGAATAAACTGTGGTTCCATTTTAATATGGGCTTCTATCAAAGCCATAACAGTTTGTTTAAATAGGGTCAGATCTAAGTGATCTATTCTTAGATATGTCAGTTGTAACATAACTCACTGTAATCTTATCAGTACAAGAAAAACACTGACAGTCTAAGCAATTAACGGCTGTTCTGAAGATCGTTCCCTGGGCATGGTTTGTTATATCACCATCTGCCATGCGCTAAGCAACGTGTAGTTTCCCTTGCGTAGACTAATGAACGCCACCGTTATAGACTAGTCTTCAGTGTACTGACAGATCGAAGTGGTTAACTAGTTACAAAAAATGAAAACTGACTTGAAATGGATTTAAACATCCAAGTATTAAGTTATTACTGGACTGTGACAAAATACTATTTTCTAGACAAAGTCTAGCATATGTCCTTGTAGAAATATAAATATTTCCACCAATGTCTGTAGAAAAATCAATCACCTCAGTGATTCTCCTCGCCGTAAACTTACTAAGTTCCAACTCGTAGCGCAGCACTTTTCGTGACTATCACGACTTTCAAAAGAACTTCTGCGTAGATCTGGCAACCATGTGCCTTGGCTCAGCGTAGATGCAACTTGCTCGCCAAGTGCTTGTGTTAGAATGAGCTGAAGTTGCTTCGGCCAGCTGGCTTTTATTCAAAACTGTCAGGGTCACGCGTCATCACCTGATATCTAGAAATCCTCATATCTCTTGAATCCCTGGTCCGATTTACTTGATACTAATTGCATTCTCTTTCATTTGGCCGTGCCAGTAATCTGATCCCAGTCTCAAGTCTCTGCTCCATAGTTAACTATTTAATCAATAAATAGCCTCGACCTCTGCTATTACTCGCTACGTCACTTGACATCCAACTATCGGTAAATTATTTCCAAATGCTTCGAGAAGCAATGTAGCGCGATATTCAAATATCTCAACTTTCAAAAGCGGCTACAGCCTTTCCCTTGATATCTAGGTGTCTGAATCTTGGAATACCCATTCCTAGAGTTGGGCACAGTATATATGCAATTCATTAGGTTTTAGCTGGATTCATTATTGACAACCGTGAATACAAATACAGTAGATTGCATCAACATAACGGCTACCAATGATTAATAATTTTGTATATGCAGCCAATGGCCAGTTATTATAATTTCAGGACGGGTCAGGGAAGGGATTTCGGAAGGAAATATGCTGTAGACCTATTGATAGGAACCGTCCCGGCATTTTCCTGGGGGTGAAAATGGGAAACCAAGAAAACCATTTTCAGGACGGTCGAATAACTTCGTGACAAGAAAGAAGACACTCATTCCGTTCTTCGTTCTCTTCTTCTTATTTCGGATGGGCCTACGGAGGACGACGCTTGCTCAACTGCTGGGTTTTGATTTTTTGCCCAGTACTGTCGCATATTTTCCTGGTGTTTTTATTTACTTTCCTCCAACTATTGGGTGCTTTTCTATAGTAGAGTTTTATCCTGAAAACCACGGACTTCCTTGAGAATATGTCCCACAGTTTCTCTGTCTTATAGGTCTGTTAGTCCCAGTCTTTTGATGTCTTTCTCAGCTTCAGTTAGACAAGTGGTAGACTATGGATCTTCTTGTTTTGCCAGAAGTCTGTTTGGAGGCAATCTTGCCATATGTCCATAGGAAGCTATCCTTCTCTTCCTGGTACAGTCAGAAAGCATTTCTATTTGTAAGTAGAGCTCTGAGTTGTGTGCCACCGGTTTCCCCAGCATCAATTACTGGTCCTAAAGTTTTTCAAAGAATTCTTCTTTCTCTGATCTTCAATTTATCAATACTGAGCACTATTACTTTTCCCTCGATGTGACTACAGACTAACACGGGAAAATAATAATGTTTAGTATTGTTTGCGGGATATGCTTGCAGTGCATTAGTACCATGCGGGATGCAAGCAGAGAAATATCGACCTTCCTGATAACACGCGTTAATTGGGCTGCATAAAACAATATTATTAGGGGCAGCTGATTCACCTGGTATATTTTGTATGTACTGCAGAAGTGGGAGATAACTATTGGATGACATGTTTCGCACGTCAAGCGAGCATCATCTGATCCAATGTGTTTAAATCACATGTAATGTTCTTCGGGTTGGTTTTTCGCATCACCCAGTAATCGGGATGATACTGTGTTGACAGACTGAAAAGTTATTGTTAATAAGGTAACACTGAACATGGCTTCAAAGCTATCATTATCTCATTTATCAATCAAGCCTCTTTGTTCATTGACAGACGCTCTATTTACACCATAAGTTACCGAAAAAAATCTAAAAAGATAAAAATCGATTGTTATCACTAAACTGTCTGCTACTGTAATGGACTAGCAAATAGACTCCGCAGACTGCAACCCTGTTTCCGCTTAAAATGACATTCACGGATATGTACTGTTTAACTTTCGAAATTCCAAGTCCGATAGTTCAAAGCCACTGTTTATGCTAAACAGTTGATGATTTTTCTTCCTATAAAGGCAAAGCCAACTCCATACAGGCCTTGGAGGCCCTGGGAGTAGTGGAAGGTAGAGGCTTCCACTTTTTGTGATATCGGCACTAGATGGGATGGAGTTGTCAGCTCCACGCCAGGCCGTCTTTGCTCCCAGGAAGTACCCTAGTACTCATTTCTGGTGTAGGCTGAGTGAACCCCAGGGCTATTTGCGTTTCCGAAAGTGGTAGTTTTGTTTCTAAAATCCACTACCTGGGTGGGGATCAAACCCACTCCCTTTCAGTTAGAAGCTCAGCGCCTCTACTGACTGCGCCACGCAGCCCCCTAGGGTCTTGGAAAATAAGACAAATACGAGTAGTGTAGCTCCTCAGTCGGTCACCACAATTGTGCCCAATGGATGGGCGCTGTACAAAGTAAATACACTCCTGGAAAAAATTAAATGTATTAGTTAATTATCACAATTAAATGGGGCATATTGTTTATATACACAATAAGGACACAACCCATAAAGTAACTTTTGCCATTTGCATGAAATGTATTGGTAATGCGCTATTTTCGTGATTATTAATACAACCTTCAGAAAATAAGCAGGCGTTTAGTAAAAACACAAGGATTTTGGTTGAAAAATACGAAAGTTATTGGCAATTTTTAAGTACCGTATGGTACAAAAATTAACACTCGTATGCACGGAAACCCCCATCCTAAGAGAAAACGGTGGCACGCACATATTTGAAATTTGGCATATCAATAAACCTCATAAAGACCTATCGAACGTGTAGTGTAAAATTATTGAGAAAAAATGTGAGGATGATTGAGAGAGTGATACATTTCTCTTGAATTATTTGAAATTTTCAGGAAAAGTCCCATTTTTTTATGGTCATTTTAAAATTTTGTTTGGCACCAGCGCTCAAATGTTATCACAACCTACTTATACACGTCTGTTTAGGCGGGAAATGATGTTTGGGAACAGCTGATTGGTTTGTTCTCTGAGCAGCTTGTAATATTTTTGAGGATAAGTGCGTACTTCGTCGAGTTCTGGAATTTGTTGAAACAAAATGGGCCGTTACTCATCCTCACATTTTTCCTCAATAATTTTACACTACACGTTTGATAGGTCTTTATGAGGTTTATTGATATGCCAAATTTCAAATGTGTACGTGCCCCCATTTTCTCTTAGGATGGGAGTTTCCGTGCATACGAGTGTTAATTTCTGTACCATACGGTACTTAAAATTGCCAATAACTTTCGTATTTTTCAACCAAAATCCATGTATTTTTACTAAACGCTTGATTATTCTCTGTAGGTTGTATTGATAATTACGAAAATAGCGCATTACCAATACATTTCAGGCAAGTGGCAAAAGTTACTATGGGTGGTGCCCTTATTGTTTTGACCAGCTCTTTAGTATGTAGTTTAACCTTCCATCGACTGCACTGGGTAGATTATTGGCTGAGGAATAATCTAACCACCAAGGGAAGATGATAAAGAAAAGGAGGTGGGTTTCGGACTGGAGAAAAGGGATAGAAAGATAGGAGGAGAGTTCCACAAAAGTTGTAAATTTAACCTTAAATACACTCAAGGGCGGTTGCCACCGCAAATCCGCTCTCTGATACCTAAAATGGGTAAGGACCTGGTCGAAGTTAACGGGAACTGCAGCTAGGACTTGGGCGGTTTGCAAGAGAATGGCTTTAGCGTATTCCCTCTCAAGCATGCATATGCCTACTATGGGGAAGGGTGATAGTCTGGCAAGAGCAACAGACTTATTGTAGATCTGTTCAAAGGAATTCTTTTTTGACCAAGTAATTCGAAGAATGCCAATAATTTGCATCGATTTTGATACTTCCAGTTTTCGAAGTTGTGGAGTTTCTAAAAGCGACCAAGTGCTTCCAAGAAGGATTGTGATAAAAAAAATTATACCTTGGGGAGTAATTTTGGTAAGTGAACCAATAGTTGCATTTGGAAATGGCTAAGCTTTTACTCAGCAAGGAGCCGGCTAAAAGTTTAGACAAAGAGAAACACTTATCTTTTGGAAAACCAACTATAAGTTTTCGGAGAGGATCTCCACAAGCAGGTAGCTGGCGTAGCGAGCTTTACTTGCCTTACTGGCCAGTTAGAATTAGCTATTAAAGCTAAGAGAAACTTTAACGAGATTACCAGTAAGAGTTCTTGCTCAAATGCAACGAGTGGTGAAAGCCCTATCTATAGATTTAATGGCATTGAGTAGGAAGAGCCAAGGAAGACAGGATCTTGCCTAACCGTTGTATTAGAGAAATGATGAGTCGAAAAGGAAAGGTTGAATTTATTTAACAATGCAAAAAAGTCTAATAAATTTGACAAGTATATAGTTTCAATTTTTAGTAACAATTTGGGGTCGCAGACCTCCTAACATTTAAAGTTTGCTCCAGGAAATTGACAATTTATTAGGTTTCAAACCTTTATAAAATCCTAGCAAGGATTTAAATAGCGAAGATAAAAATTCAAAATTTAAAGACAATTAAGGTGATTAAAGTTTAACAATAAATAGAGTACAAGGTGTGTACTATAAGAAATTTCTGAGAAAACATACTAGAGAAAGTAACCACTTCGAAAATAACAATAAGAAAAACATGAAGAATAACATAGAAGTTCCTATAACTTCGTATATTTGTGCAATATTACTTTTATAACAATTATACAAAAGAGGGCAGGTCACTTACTGTGAAACCTGAAGAGAAAGTCAAAAGGAAGGTTCTAGACTTCCTATGTTTAATTAGGGATCACGAGACGAATGGGGCAAGTTTCCCTTTCGTGAAACCTAGAAATAACTCACTCCTGAGTTGAAAGAAGGAAGGAAGGAAGATTGTAGTTTTACGTGACCGTGAATCTTGTGATTATGAGCCACGGGACCTCCTTTTTACGTGGAATCCGAACCACAGGGCATGGCATTTCACTTCGAAAATCTCACATGCATTGACCGGGAATCGAACCCGGACCGCCTTGGTGAGAGGCATATAGCTAGACCGCTGAGCCACCACGCCCCCCTGAGTTGAAAGAATTGTATTCCCTGATTATAAGGGAGAAACAATGTAAACTTGAACCGTGTATGAAACACGTGGTTATACAGAAATTAATTAATGAGATATAAGCAAAGGTGGGAGGGCACGTCTTTAGAGTGACACCTCATTGAAAATGATCTAGAGTTACAATTTTATTAATATGGTTTGTTAGTAGAAGGTTTAGGAAAGATCAATTGGGATTTAGGATCAATGTTCATGGCCTTATTTATGGTAATCGGACGATCGCGACGCGGTAGAAATGTTGAACGAGCACTAGTTCTCACTATAGTTTGTTGAATGGATGAAAGTTCACTGTAGTAACACGAAAGTTTATGGGAAAGAAAGTTATTGCAATGATGAAAAATAACTGGTTGCACTAGGTAGACGAGAGTCTATTGCTTGAGAAAGTTGTGAATTACAATTAAATGCGCCATAGAACATTACAACGGTGGAAGAAAATTTAGCTATTACAGTAATTTATAAGGAAGATTCCTCATTTTAAATAGTATGACGGCAAGACTTGTAGATAGAGTACAGAATCTGGAAGGTTCCAGAACAATCCTAATAGAAGAATGGGGCCAAAGTTAATCTAGTGGTGGAACGAGCTTAATATTTTATGGACAGCGGGTATTATATAATATCCCACGTTGTGAGAAGATCTCTCATTTAAATAGCTTAAGAAAAGCTACTTTCTATTAAGGTTGGCTTAGACAGACAAAAGCCCAACATGGCAAATCCCGCGAAGAATGATTACCGCCCCAAATAAGTAATCTCACGCTGTCTATAAAATGATCAATAAAAGCATGTAGATAATAAAACTGATGAAGATGAGGTTAAAACCTTAAGTCTGTACTTATCTTGGTTGCATGTCGAAGGTGAAGTTCCCTTTAACGAATACTTAATGTGCCAACATGGCGTAGAATGTAGAGAGTGCCTCTTGGTTTGAGGAGACTGGCTCTAGTTGAGCCTTGACTGACCGAGTCAACTGCCGACTTACAAGTGAGACCCACTCAGCGAAGCACGGAGGGTCCAAGGAAGGGAAAAGAGTGGGGGTAGGAGACAAAAGGAGAACATATAAGCATGACCAATATTGTAAACTTAAATTGTCTTGAGGAAATGGTCTTCAAAGAGTTGATAGCAGGCGATACTAGCACAGCCTGGTGGGTGAAAGAGTAGACGAAGTTCTCTTGATCACGGAGATAATAGCTGGCGATGGCAACGAGATCTGGTGGCCAGATGGATAAGGAAGTCCTCTTGCACCAGGAAGAATTGAGGAGCTACTGAGATTCGCTGCTAGATAACGCTAGGTGGGTCATGGAGGATATATATCTAGAACAGACTCACAAAGAACATAAGAGACATGACCATCAAAGAGAAAATAGAAGATCACTGTTGGTGTTTGATAAAGAGGAAGGAATGAACATGCAAAGAGCATTAAACATTATATTCTCTCGTACCGTGTATTCCAAGAATACACCATGCACATAATCTGTTATGTAGCCGTCTTTAGCATTACATTGGACAAGTTCTCCCTTAAACAGCACAGTTTGAATGCCGTTAGGCGTATTCCGAGGGACTATGCAGCTGTGCCATCTCTCCTACCTGTAGGGAATAGTTGACGCATGGTCAGCGCGTCCGGTCTCCGCGTCCATTTATCTTGGTTTCAGAGATCGGTCCGCTGCCTCACTGTCAGACAGCTACTCAGTTGCCCTCACGAGGCTGAGTTCACCCCGTTCAAGCCCTCACGTCAGTTTCTAAAACCCCTGACGGAGCCAGGAATCGACAACCAAAAAATCTAGCCACTACATCACGAGGAGTTCATCATGTAGGCGAATTCAGAAGAAAGAAAAAGCACGCTTTAAAGTTGAGAAAGTAGAGTGTCAGTGAGTGTTTTCACATTGATCATCTCTCCCTCACAATTGCGTCATAAAAAAAAAACACTTTAGAAAAAAAAATGAGTCAATTCCAGCACATGTATTTAATATTGTAAAGTCTTTAGTATAATATTATGAAGATCATTTTTAATGCATGTAAAAGTTTCAGATCAGCATGCACTACGTCCCATATATGAAGCACTTCGCACTTTTTTGCTGGGGGCATTAAGAGTTCCCTCAAGATTATCTCCTCCTCATAATGGGGTTTAAAATCCAATTTAGCTACTGCGGCTTTAGATACTACAGGTCCACTTCCTGGTGTAGCAGTTAGCGTTCTTGGCTGTCACTCCGGAGGTCCGGGTTCGATTCCCGGCTCTACCAATAAATTTAATTCTACTCTGAGAGCTGGAATGGTGCACACTCAGCCTCGTGAGGCAATAATGAGAATAGGTGGGTTCGATTCCCACCCCAACCATCCTGGAAGTGGTTTTCCGTGGTTTCCTACTTCTACTCCAGGCAAATGCCGGAATGGTACCTAACTTAAGGCAACGGCCACCTCCTTCCCAATCCTCAGCAGAATTACAAATACACACACTACTATTACATAATAATAATAATAATAATAATAATAATAATAATAATAATGATAATAATAATAACAATATCGTATGTCCCTGGGTGCCGGGTGCAAGCATTGTTATTAGACGCCCAGAGGGCAACTTGCAAGTCAAATTTCGTCGTTCCTTGGAACGCTATGAAAATCAAGCAGGTTAGATATCTAAGCTCCTTGACATTATAGCGCTTTCTAGTAGAGAATAGAGGAACTTTGTGTTGTCGGAAAATCCCGAGATTAATTTTGCCATTATGTACACGGCCTACTGAATTCAATGTGTTATTTAACATGCCACCATCGTAGGACATGCGTATCGTAATTTTTGCCGCCTTTCAAAAATCACTACCACGGCCTGGAGCGAACCTGCAAGCTTGGTGTTGGTAGTCCGACACGATAACCACTCACCCACCGTGGCAAGCTATAATAATAATAAAAACACAGGTTATGAAACACAGTCTATATGCACACACCCAAGTACACGGGGTGAAATGACCACGACGGCCAAGCCTCTTAAATGAAACAACAACAGAAAGTACAGGATGCCGGAATTTTGCCTTGAAGGGGATCTTAATGTCAATAATACATTGACTTTTGAAAGCAGGCGAGATCCTTACCGCTCGTAGAGCCTAATAACTGCCGGTAGTTACATCTCCAACATACCAAGCAGTCCAGTCGACAGGTTGGAAATAGTGGGGTTAGGTGGAAAAAGGTCGGAATTTAATGAAACTTTGGGATGTTGTTCAGGGATGGTTAATTAACATTTTCTCAAGTTTTGGACCTCGAGGACCCTGTGCGAAAAGAGGAGGGGGGAGGAAACTCCAAAAGTTTCGACCTTCCTCCGGTTTTTCCTTAATAACGTTTTTCTCTTACGTCCTACGGCAAAATAATTTTCATACTATTTCCTACAATGTTAACTAATCAAACATGTTTGTATGTCAATTTGTTACCGAGATATGGCGTTTCGAAAAAGATGTCATTTTTCAAAATTCGCAAAAAATGCCAAAAAATGCAGAATTCTACCTTATTTCTTCAGTCATACCAGAATTATGATGAAATGTTGTTGTAATTTTGGTTCCTGGTTACGATCACTAACTTCGGAAACCCCCACCGCACCCCGCTCCCCCCTTACCCCACCCAACCCCAAACCACAATTTCTTCTGTGATGAAAGCCAACCATATTCACATCATGTTGTTATTGATATTAGTTACTTTTCGGATCGACCTCCCCCCTCCCCCCACCCCTCCCGCTACATAATTATATCCCAGGGCAGGTGAAATAGAATTGTTCGCTGATGTTCGTTCAGAGACAGCATGTGGACATGAGACCAACCCGAGTTGTGAGAGACAACATGGACATTGTGAAACTGCGCGCATGGTTCACTGGACACCCCCCATTCTTTCACATCCAGGAGATAGTTTCTATGAGCACAGGAATCATTGGTCATGGCGAAGTGAACTGTCATTTAGCACAAGAGATAGGCATATCATGCATGAAGAAAGTGGGGGGGGGGGGGGGGGGTTGAAGAATTGAAACTGAAACGGAAGGATATGGTCATGACTCTCGCTTCCGTTTCCTGATCGTTGAAAATTGCTGGTAAAAAATGAACTGTCATTCCCCTCCAGCGTGTCTGCATTGTCAAAAAATCTGAAGAAGATCTTAAAAGAACTATTGAAGTTTGAACTCGCACCCTTCCCTATGTCACTCTTCACTGAGGAGGGAATGCGCAAGGGAACGAAGTCTGCAATGTACTCACTCTTCACTCACATAGAGGAAGTCAACCTTGGCAACAGGAAATGTAACGTGATTGATGGAGGGCACCTGTTACATAAAGTGGTGTGGAACAAAACTCCCACAACCACATTCGAGATGCTGTGCTCTACGTACACCAACTACGTGCAGAGACACTTTGGTAGCAACGTGATTGTTGTGTTTGATGGATACCCCACTAACGCTGGCTATCAAAGCACCAAAGCCGCAGAATGAGCTCGCCGTTCTGCATTACAATCAGCAACCAAAGTCTTGTTCTCCTCTCTACCAAGGTGACCATAGCACAATAAAAGTTCTTGGCAAACGATCACAATAAGAGCGCATTCATTTCGATGTTGATGACACGAATGGTGGATGCTAGCATCGAAGTGAAGCAGGCATATGAGGACGCCGACTTGATGATCGTCAACACCGCCTTATCCAAGGCCAGCGAATTCCACAGTCATTACTGCTGAAGATGTGGCCATACTTATTCTGTTGACAGCATTAGGTATGTCCACAAAGAACATCTATCTTCAGAAAAGTGGATGAGGCAGTGTCCTCTACTCGCCAAGTTCCTGCTCCTTTCCCCCCAAGGACATACCTTTCCTCCACGCAGTGAGTGGTTGTGATACCCCGTCAGCACCGCATGGATTGGGGAAGAACAAAATTTGCAGCACCTACTGTACATGAAGAATACCTTCCTCTCTGCAGCAGTGGCTCCGTTTCTCACACCAAACGCTAGTCCTCAGCAGATCAGCGACGCTGGAGAAAAGTTCCTGGTAGCAGTTTGTGGAGGCGACATTGACAATGACGACCTGCGGTACAGATTATTCACACAATCAGTGACGAAGGCTAAATTGCAATTAGCCCGCCTAACTCCAACAAGAGACGCTGCCAAGTACCACTCCCTCCGCACTTACCATCAAGTACAGGCGTGGTTAGGCAATGAACTTCTCCCATCAGTTTGGGGCTGGAGCCTAACCACGCGAGGGGTACTACCAATCCCCACAACCAGAAGTATTGCGCCGTATAACATCCTCCAGATTGTTTCCTGCAAGTGCAGCAAAGGTTGTAGCACCGGAGCTTGCAGCTGCAAGAAAGCAGGTCTTAGATGCTTAGCAATGTGCAAGCACTGCACAGGCCACTCCTGTGAAAATGCCCCCGCAACTGATTTGGACGAGGAGGACTCACCAGACATAGTCGACGAATATGACGACGGCGAGGACGTCATTAATAGGCTGATCACTCAGAAGGTCAACGAGCACTTAGAAGCAGAACCAATGGCTAAGAAATCTCGACAGGAACTGTAATGAGTACAAATGAGTACCTACTTTGATATGTACATGTATGTATGAGTACCTTTCAATAATAATATCTCTATTCCATATAATGTATGCCTTGCGAATACCTTCATATTATTATTTACATTAATTCTTTCCACAAAAGGACGACGTCTTTTTTTTACCTGCCCTAGGATTATGTAGTGGGGGGAGGGGGGAGGGGGGAGGGGGGAAGTCAATCCGAAAAGTAACTAATATCAATAACAACATGATGTGAATATGGTTGGCTCTCATCAGAGAAGAAAATAGGGGTGAGCGGGGGTGGGGTGGAGGGTGGGGGCTTCCAAAGTTGGTGATTGTAACTAGGAACCATAATTACAACAACATTTCATCATAATTTGGATATAACAGAAGAACTTAGGTGGAATTCTGCATTTTTGGGCATTTTTTTAGCGAATTTTGAAAAATGACATTATTTTCGAAGCGCCATATATCGGTAACGAAGTAACATACAAACATGTTTGAATAGTAAAAATTGTAGGAAATTTAACCCTCTACAAAAAAGCATAAGACTGCTTTTGCCGTAGGACATAAGGGAAAAAGTTATTGAGGACAAACCGGAGGAAGGTCGAAACTTTTTCAGTTTCCTCCCCCCTCCTCTTTTCGCACAGGGTCCTCGAGGTCCAAAATTTGAGAAAATGCCAATTAACTATACCTCAACAACATCCCCAAGTTTCATTAAATTCCGACCATTTTCTATCTGAAACTACCTGTCAACTAGGCTCAAGGGCAAGTCTGACTGCAATAATGACGGCCCTCGCGGAAATGACAACACAAATAGAGGGGCAGGCCATGATGAGTGACGTCACGAACTCAACTCGATCGAGCAGGCTGTGTGTGTGGACCAACGCGAACTTTAGTCTGCGAGAGGCCTTACACAACAGCGACGCTTGGTGAGTAGTAGGTTACAGTACTCTCATCCTGCTGAGGCGAGGCTGTTGTTGTTGTTGTTGTTGTAGTTTTGTTTTGAGGGGCGGAACAGCGAGGTCATCTGCCTTTAGATGAGGCTATACTCTACATTCTAATCTTTTTGTTGATTAATTTAGGTGTTTTGCAATATTGTGGTCATGTAGCCCCGTGTACTTGGATGTGTGTGGAATTTGTCTGATAACCGGTGTTACTGCAATGTCTGTATTAGTGTGTATTTGTAATTAAGATGAGGATTGGGAAGGAGCCGGCCGTGGCCTTGATTTAGGAACCATCCCGGCATTCGCCTGGAGTAGAAGTGGTAAACCACGGAAAACCACTTCCAGAATGGCTGAGATGGAAATAGAAACCACCTCTTGTCAGTTTTGAAATCACAAGGCTGAGTGTACCCCGTTTCAGCCCTCTAACCAGGAATTACATTTCTTGGCATAGCCGGGAATCAAACCTGGGCCTCCGGGGTGACAGCCAAGAATGCTAGCCACTGCGGACCTGCATTATTATTTTAATGGACTTGGGATTTCGTGGTCATCAACCTCTAGAATGTATTTGTAGAATCTGTTTGACATCCTCTGTTGTGTTTTCATTCCCTTCCTCAGTGGATCAGTTGTTAAGTACCCACCTAGTGGTTCTGAGATTGCGGGTTCGATTCTCTGACGAGGAAGTCCGATTTTTTAAAATAAAAATATAATCCATGACCCCCTAAGTCGTATAATGTCGACTCGTAAAGGACCCCTCGTATCGCATTATTAAATCTCACCTACAGGTAACCCAACAAAGTTCCGGTTTCCCTGCTAGATTTCAGTGCAAGTGGAAAGTCGATCATAGAGCGTAGAACGCCTAGACTGCTCCAACTGATAAGATCTAAACTAGGTAGCTAAGGCCATACGATTATTATTATTATTATTATTATTATTATTATTATTATTATTATTATTATTATTATGTTTTAAATTAGCTTGGGACATCGTGGTCAATATCCTCTTTCACTTCGGTTTGTCGGGTTATATCTAACTAGCTTCTCCCCGGCTTCGCCCGGTATCTTTAATGGTTTACCCAGCGTAAGTTTAAAAGGCAAACGAACGGCAGGTCCCAGACGCAATTCAGAAAAGTCGTGGTGAACAGCGAAACTCCAAACACATATACTCTCCTCTGAAGTCCTCACTCGTCAGTTTAATGCTGGCCGAAGCTGGGCTGATAGGCTCGCTCGCTAGCTCGTAAACTCGCTCCAAAGCTAGTAATTTAAGTTTCACTAAATGGAGATTGTTGGAAGAAATGAACACGTAAAACACTTATACTGAGCGATGTATAAAATATAAAAATATGCTGTCGCGGACTTTTTTTTTGTAGAACTTTCCATGTTGAACAATTCTTACACTAATAGTATATATATATTTTTAACGGTTTACCCAGAGTAAGCTTAAAAGGCACACGGACGGCAGGTTTTTCTTCAACTCGATTTACTGAAATCGTTATTGCTCGGCTTCCTTTGGTCACAAATGTATGTTTTTTCTACAGAAACCTTTCTCGAGAAACCCTTTACAGAATGTTGAAAACCTCATCAAAATCCATCCAGTGGTTCTCGAGATTACCCGTTACATCCAAGAATCGGGGACTTAGTTTCATACTATGTAGAGATAACCAGTGTAATTATGGTTTCTGTACCAACGTGTACTTCCTATTGGGGCTGGGATAGTAGAGTAGAGAATGTGACCGTGACCTAATGGTTGGATTATGTATTAACAAGCGCCGGGATGGCTAAGTGGAGCAAGATATCCAACTGACATAACCGAGATTCATGCTCCCTTTGGTAGCGAGGCATTAATACTATTTCCTAACTTCCAACTGTGGATTTTCTCTATCAGCAAAGATAATAGTTAGTTAATTTTATGAGTTGAACGTGACTTCGGAAAGGCGGGGTGTTGAATTTTGCCCTGGAGGAGATCGTTAATGAGTCAGCAACACACGTGGTTGTCACATTTCAACACCTTTAAAGCCATTTTTCGGTGTTGTCTTAGTCACAATAATTGATATTACAACTTTTCAGTCGGTCAACACAATGTAATCCCAATTACTGGGACATGCGAAAAAAACTGAAAAATGTACATGTGATTAAGGTATATAAAACCCCGTTATTACGTTCTTCAAGGGACTGTGATTTAAACGCGTAATAAGCGGGACAGCGCTATAAACGGGAAATGATTATTTATGAGGTGGGAGAACAACTTGGAAACAATATTTCAGTAATGTACAGCATTTTATTATTATTAATCTTGATTGGTCACATTGGACCACTTGAGTCGTTCCACAATCACTTCTTCTTTGAAGGTAGTACTGCTTGGTTCTTGCGCTCTTTCCAGTACTTTTTCATTCTTTCAGATCGGGATTTTCTCAACTCATCTGAAATCTCCATAGGCTTTCTTTGTGTCATTTCTGCAGAAAATTTGTGAGTTTTAAGAATGGTGTTAATTTTTTTTTTCTCCTCGGCATCTGTTATCTGAGTCCAACTGCTTTGAGATCTTGTTGGATTTCTTGGATCCACTTTCCTCCTGTTTTCTTTCCTAGATTTCTCATCACTAGTTGGCGTACAATTCTGTTTTCTGGAAGCCGTAACATGTGAAAAAAATATGAAATTCTTTTCTTCTTCATTGTGCTGGTGATTGGATCAATCTCACGATAGACAGTTTCATTTGGGAGAATCCTCCAGGCTCCCTCAACTTGATACTTTTTATTTATGCACGTTCTACTGATTCTTCTTTCCGTTTTGAGGAGATGATCAGTTTTTTAATTTTTAATTTGGAACAGTGTTTCACAAGCGTAAGTGGCTTCAGGGAGAGTTACAGTTTTATAATGTTGGATCTTAGTAGCTATTGATAGGCATTTTTTTTATTATATGTTGACCAGGTTAGAGATTGTGCCTTTTACATTTTATTTTATTTTACTGTATTATTATTACTGTGCTATAATTTAATACAGTACTTTTTACAATTTAACGAAACATTCCCTCTTTTTGTACATGAAATAAGGGGCTATACGATGGATTTAGAAGCGTTATAATAGGGTAAAATAGCACCCTACAAAAGGAGCGTAATAGACGGGATAACGTATTAAGCGGGTGCGTAAAAACGGGGTTTGCAGGGATTTTGCGTTTTGCTTAACAACGCTTAACCAAATGCGCCACTCAGCTCTACTGCCCTAATATACACACGACACTCCCGCTTCAGCCCTCATCCTACGTCCCTTCTTCACAGCAATAATCTAAAGCTATAGCTATCATGTACTACCATTGCTGTTATTGTTGGTTCTTTAGAGGCTTTGCGACATCGTGGTCATGTAGCCCCGGGTACTTGAGTGTGTACAGAATTTGTCTGATAGCCTGTGGAACTGTGATGTCTGTACTAGTGTGTATATTTTGTAATTAAGGTAGGATTAGGGTAGGTCGCGGCCGTGGCTTTAAGTAGGTACCATCCCGGCATTTGCCTGGTGTGGAAGTGGGGAAACCACGGTAAACCCATTTCAGGATCGTTGAGGTAGGAATCAAACCCGTCTCTTCTCAGTTTTGCCTCACGAGGTTCAGTGAACCCCGTTCCACCCCTCAGAGCAGAGTTAAATTTATTGACGGTGCCGGGAATCGAACCCGGGCCTCTGCGGTGACTTTCAAGAATGCTAGCCACTACGCAATCATGTACTAACGCTATGATATGGACAGAGCCCTGCGCGGTTAAACAAAACTTGATCCGCATCCGCCCCGCATCCGCACGTTTGTTATCCAAATCTACTGGTACAGTATTACAATAATATTTTCAATTAGGTACATAAAATATTAAAGCAACACATTTAGTTTTGAGGAGCAAGTCGTTCCCTTTAGGCTATGTATGTCAAGTTCTATGTTTAAAATGAATTTTATACAGACAGAATTTCAACCCTCTTTAGTCGGAGTGCTAATTGTGATTAATGACGTAATTTGAACGAGATTAGCCCAAATCATCATCTTACATTTGTCACGAAAAAGAAAACAGAGACATTACGGAAAATAATGATATGTCATAAACATCAAAGGGCAAAGGGCTAACCAACAACCTATAGAAGTCTAAATTAAACGGAGGAAATGGGGCTGGATTGGGCATACTCTGCGGAAACAGAATGATGCAGTAGAAAGGGGAGCCCTGGACTGGAATCCTCAAGGGGCTCGGAGACGGGGAAGACCAAGGAACACCTGGAAACGCACCATTGAAGAGGAGGCCAGAAAAGCTGAAAAGACTTGGAGGGAAGTGAAGAACTAGGCAACAAACAGAGCCCGATGGAAATCATTCTTGGATGCCCTATGGTCCGCACGGAGCAAAAGGAAATAAGTCAAGTCATAAATATCTGGGTACTAGTAATTATATTCAAAAAGTTCGGATTGTATTCTAAAAACTATTCGCAAATTTACTCCGAACATTATCGCAGATTATCCGATCCGCACAGCCATGCAAACTATATCAGAATGGCGAAATATATAAATATAAAACCGCGGATATCCGCATCCGCGCAAGGCTTTAGACATGGAGTGCCTAGATATTTGAATCCTTCAATAACCCGACTGCCTAGGTCGGTATCTACAACCTTATGGCGTTGTGGCTGGTATTATTGGCTGCCAGGGCTATGTTTGTTGTTGTTGTTTCATTTGAGGGGCTTGGACATGGAGCCCCGTGTACTTGGGTGTGTGAATTTGTCTGATAACCTGTGGAGTAGCGTGTTCATTTGTAATTCAGGTAATGATTTTGAAGGTGGCGGCCGTGACCTTTAGTTAGGCACCATCCCGGCATACACCTGAAGCAGAAGTGGGAAACCACGGAAAAACAATCTCAGGATAACTGAGGTGGGAATTGAACCCTCTCTTTTTCTCAGTTTTGACTCACGAGGCTGAGTGTACCCTGTTTCAGCCCTCAGACCAAAATTGAATTGAATTGAATTCCCTGGCAGAGCCGGGAATCAAATCCCGATCCTATGGGCGACAGCCAATACTGCTAGCCACTACACCAGGAGGTGGTCTGTCATTACTATAATGCCTGATGTCTGAGTTCGATTTCCGTCCATGCTGAGGCTCTAGGCAGCTTCGGTGGCGTAGTTGGTAATATGCTGAGCCTCTATGCCCAAGATCGCGGGTTCAAAGCCGGCCGAAGTCGTCGGATTTTTTAAGAGCGTTAAAATCCCTCAGTATGCCTTCCTTCGGAGGGGCAGTAAAGCCGGCTGTCACATGTCATAGATTTATGGCATGTTAAAGAACCTTTCACTAATTACCACCTGTGTGAAGCTAAAATATATAAGGTGCGTTCAAAAAGTAACGAGCCGGAGGATACCTTTCATGCACTCGTGTGGATGCCCTTGCCTTTTTTGGGTGGTGGTGACCCTGGATGCTTCCACTGGAGGCTTTGTCGTTTGGATTCTGGTTCGAAGTGATGACACCATGACTCATCTCCAGCCACCACTCGTGCCAGGAACCCATTCCCTTCCCTCGCATAGCGCTGCAGATGACCAAGACAGTGGGCCATTCGACATGCTTCCTGGTGTGGTTGAAGACTGTGGGGTACCCATTGGACACACACTTTGCGCAAGTGCAGTCGTTCCTTGATGATGGTGTGCACACTTCCGACGCTCAATCCGACCACGGCGGCTATGGCGTTCACTGTCACTCGGCGGTCCTGGGTAATCAGTGCATCAACCAGCTGGACGTTGTCATCGGTAATGCAGGGGGGTGCCCCAGTCCGGGCATCATCGGCTAACGACACCCATCCTTCCCTGAAGCGCTTGTGCCACGCCTTGACCCTTGCAAGGGACATGCAGTGTTCGCCGTACACTTGTGACATTCGGCGATGAATGTCCGTTCCCCCTACTCTTTCCGCTGTCAGAAACCGAACAACACCTCTTTGCTCTTTGTGTGATGCCTTCATGTCACTGTTTGCAATGCGACTTTCAGCGTTGGACGATTGATGCATGCTGCTGCTCGCTTTGTATCGTCACGTGACGTGCACATGTGCCCTCTAGCGACGGGCTGTGACCTTCCACGCTCTGGTCGGAACCACACCTCGTTACACACTCCACGATTAGCCGATGTCATCACCGGTTTGCGTATTCCAGCCTCCGGCTCGTTACTTTTTGAATGCACCTTATATATACAGTACGTTAAACATTCGACAAACGCTCTTAGGTTCCGACGTTCGTCACCAGGATTCGACTGCGGTGGCATCTGGTAATCAAGTTCTGAACTAGTAGTCGTTGACGGTGGCGTTTGGCGGCAAAAGTAGGAACTACTTGAAAATATTCAATGTCTGCAGTCGTCACCTGAATTGTAAACAGATAACACAAACTAATACAGCCATCACAATTAACACCGGTTATCAGACAGATTCTACGCACACCCAAAGTACACGGGGCTACATAACCACGTTATCGCAACCCCTAAACTGAGGAACCCACCAAACAACCAACCAACCAACTGTAGGCTCTTGAGGCTAAACATAAAAGAGGTGAGTTTGATACCCACCTCAGTCATGCTAATAGAATTGGTTCTCTGTGGTTTACCCGTTTCTAACTTGAAAGCCACGGCTGTCTCCTTCCCATTCATAACCTAAATTACAAATATACCTACTATTACAGACGCCACAATAACATAGGTTATTACACAAGTTATACTCACACCATACAGTAGATGGCCACGATGTCCAAGCCCCAAAACAATGCCACAACAACAGTAACTAGAGCGAATAATCCACCAACTCAGATCCAGCTGATACTGATGTTCACTTCGCCGTGGATCATGGTGGCACAGCGGTCAAGCTGTTTACCTCTCACTAAGGTAGACCAGGTTCGATTCCCGGTTAATGCATACGAGATTTTCGAAATGAAATGTCATGTCCTGTGGTTCAGATTGCACGTAATAAGGAGGTCCCGTGGCTCACGATCGCGAGATTAACGGTCACGTAAAACTACAAGCTTGTTTCCTTCACTTCACAGTTGTGACGACAACCAACGGTCAAAGGTCAGCGTTGTTGACTTCCTTTTACAGTATATACACTCCTGCATAGGTGGGATGTACTGTACATGCTCTCCGGACTTGTACATATTTGTGAACACTGGCCATAAAAGCCTGTTATACGAGGGTCATTCCATAAGTCATGGCAACTATGTTATATCTTTTGATAATGCTACAGCATGGGAAATCCACGATGTGCATTGAACCGTTAAGGCCGTGTCATATCTCAATGCCAACAGAAAATAAGGTTCGAGTACACGAGTTAACGGCAACGGTACAAATGTAAACCACACAATGGAACTCTGTGTAAATTTGTTTTCCAGTAGTACAAATGGAACACTAATCAATCAATCGACAGCCAGAGCACCGTTTCCAAGCATTGGAACACTGCTCAATAACCAGGGCTGGATTTACCAATAGGCCCCATAGGCCCCGGCCTATGAGGGGCGCAAAATTTAAAGTTCTTTTTACAGTTCAAAAATAGACTAAACAGACTTTTGCTACTTATGACTTTTTTAAAACCAATTTCGTATAATTTTATGATTTAAATTAGGCTTTCCAAAATTTTGACACTTTAACAATTTATATTGTGGCCATCATTTTCCAAAAAAATGTTTTGCAACAGCAGATTTTTCGACTTCAGCTTTAGAACAGGAGTGATTTATTAGGAGAAAATTTAAGTCTTGAATATTAATATCAGTTTAATTTGAATAATTCATTATGGATAGTTGTAGGTTGTATGATGTAGTGGATATATATATATCTGAATATCTGTAAGTGTATAATGAGTCTTAACTGGTTTAAACGTATTTTAATATCTCGTTGGCCTATTTTTTATACTGTAGTTTATACATAAAAATTTAGAAACAGTTGATTCTCATTATTTTAATTTATTTCAATAATTTTACTTCACGATACCTTAGAATAAAAATTACCTTCACAAAGACCTTTCTGAGGTCTAAATTCTCCCTCCTTCACAATGGTATGAAGAGGGGGCGGCAAAAACCCACGGGCCTAGGAGCGCATACAATCTAAATCCGGCCCTGTCAATAACAGACACGGACATGTCAGTTCGGGCGAGTCCATGTCGGAAATCCTCCACGCAACGTGCAACTGTTCGGTAATCACCAACTGCTTCACATAGTGCTGCAAGACACTGCGTAGCATTTCTGCCACCGAGAAAAGCAATTTTCACGAATGATCGCTGTTTCAATCTGCTTACATCCATCTTGTAACACGGCCAAGCTCAGAATGAACATGTATGGTGCGGGAACCTAGCCACCTGCACTTACAATCGCCTTCTGTCGGGTGAATTCTGTGTTGTTTGTCGCGGGGTTTCGAATTTCTACACTGGAATTACCGTGATGCCATATGTTCGATAGATATAACATAGTTGCCATGAGTTATGGAATGACCCTCGTATAAGTAGGTATTTTTCCCAGTGAGATATTGGTATATGACGCATAAATGTGACCATCCCATTGGTACTGAATCTTGCTAAATAATAGGAAAATAGAATATAAAAATGAAGTTAAAGTATTTTTTAAAAGTAGGCTACATTATATTCACGGAACATATTGTTTTTACTGATGTCCATCATATGATGCGATCTTAGCCAAACCAGGTATAATGAACCAATATTATTTGTTAAATATTATTAAAGTATTTGACCTTCAAGTGTACCGTAGTTCACGCAAAGAGCATCCGATCGGAAACTCGGAAGGTTCCAAGTTCGAGTCCAGGCCACGTCAAACATTTATATCTCTGTTCAACATCCTGCTGGATTACACTCAATGTACTTAACACGACCGCATTTGATATTCAGATGATCGTGAAAAATTGGCTCTGACAGCAATCAACCTGAATGCACTTTTCGCCTGATTTCCCATATTCACTCCAAGTAAATAATTGCTAGCACTAAATAATCACAGGTACACACACTAACATACAACACTATATAATAACATGGGTTATCTGTTTGTATCAACATATCTACAATAACTATTATTCTTAAAAATAAACGTTTTCATTTCTTTCATTGTATTCCATTTCTTTTCTGCTTCGCAGCTTTGAACATGGGACTGGAGACGGATGATTCCACACTATCCTGGATTAACAAGGACTTTCTGCAGAACATCCTCAGCACGAAGAATACTGCAATACTTTCTGTCACTAAATTCAATATAACGAAAGCTGTTGGAAAGGGAGAGAATTATGCTAGTCTCCTTCTTAGAGTGAGCTTAGAATATGAGGCCAATGGTATTGGGAACAACAAAATGTCTATAATTATCAAGAGTCTTCCTGCCGGGGACATGCTGCAAACTTTCCTGATAGAATCAGAGGTATTCCCGAAGGAAAATCGACTGTATTTGGAGGCGATGCCAGCGATGCATGCCATTGTGAGAAGGAAGTTGCCTCAAGATGAAGAATTGACATTTGGACCAGCTGCCTTCCCATGCGAAAGACCTAACACTTTGGTGCTGGAAGATCTTAGAGAAAGAAACTTCAGAATGGCGAGTCGTCACAACGGTTTAGATTTGAAACATTCACTCTTGGTACTAAGGAAATTAGCCAAGTACCACGCTGCTTCTGTTGCACTGCTAAAAGAGGATCCTTCAAAAGTAGAAGGTTACGAGGAAACATTATACACTGAGAATAAACTTGAAATGTTAGATAAATTCATACCATGTTCTTACAATTCACTGGCTAGCATTGTAGAAGAGTGGGAAGGATTTGAGAAATATGGCAATAAACTTCGTGATTTTGGTAAGATTTGCTCAGGTTTTGTCATCAAAACGATGAAACCAAGTGACACATTCTTGAACGTTTTAAATCATGGGGATTGTTGGGTTAATAATTGTATGTTCAAGTACAATGAGGTCACTGGCGAACTTGAAGACATGATATTCGTGGATCTGCAGATGACAAGATATGCGTCTCCAGTGCTTGATTTACTGTACTTCATGTACACTAGTGTGGCGAGGGAGGTGAGGATGACCAGTTACCAGCAGCTGTTGGCGGAGTATCACTCGGTCATCAATGAGGCTCTAGAAGCTCTGGATTGTGAAGACAAGGCGTTCTCTATGGAGGAGCTGGAAGAGGACTTACGACTCCGTGAAGGGTACGGGTTGGTGGCTGCGTGCTCTGTTCTCTGTGCAGTGATGGCAGATCCTGATGACGCCATGGAACTGGACTTACTTACTGAGGAGGACCTCAACAATGGGAAGACTGGCTTCATGGACAAAGCAATGAGGGGAAGCCGTTACCGAGAAGAGTTGCAGCTACTACTGCCACTTTTTGAGAGTAAAGGTCTTCTACAGTAAGACCGTAACCGTGGCAAGAGTGGCTACATGGAGAAGGCGTTGACGATACATCGTTACCAACAAGAGTTGCAGATAATATGTCCCAAGAGTAAAGCTATTCTACAATGAGCCTACAAGCAATAGACAGTGTACACAGTGAAGTAGACCAGCAAAGAAGTACTGCATAATTTGAGAAGCCAAGAAATAAAACGTACGGAGTTAACGAATTCGAGAATCCTTAGTTTAATGTCAAATTTTCTCTTTATTCCCGGAATTAGTATTTATGTTAACAATCAGTTGAAGGATATCACGCAACGTTTATCATTGAATGCTCGATATTCCACCCACAATCACCAAGAGCACAAACGTCTAAGAAGGAGGAGCCTTTTCTGATGTACCGGTACTTCTATCAAATACATTCTCAGCCCAAGAAATCCTCACACGATCACCTATGACACAGCTGGTTTCACAACATCACAACGATCGTTTAGTGCACACATATGTTAAAGTAAAAATTCCCTGCGATTTAATGTGCAGAAATATTAAGTTAACAAGAAGTTCCGTGACGAACTCAAGAGCCTAGTTTTCTTAAAATTTAAGATTCATGCCAATGATTAATCTATATGGATCTATCTAGAATAATGACGAAATTAAGTTGGTAATATCGAAATTTCTAATTAGTTCGAAATACTGTATACCTGGCATAATGTAGCCTAATACAGAACTACAGTTGGCAGCCCTGGTGACTGAATATATTCTTAGTTTCATCTCTTAAGGTACAGAATACAAAATTTGGTTCAAGTCCAACGGATAGCATGGACGCTACATGCAGTTAAGCATTGGATCTAACAGCGCGCGTAAAATCATGTTAGCAACAATGACATACATGTATTGGTCAGAAATAATCTGAAATAATATGATCTATTGTTGTGTCAATTTTGAATGAAATCCATTAGTTAGTATAGAAGTTACATGCATTTTAAAATTGGACCTATCAGCAGGCTTAGAATCATGTTGGCAGCACTGGTGTAGGCCTATATTAGTTACTCCAAATTAATCTAGAATGCCAGGTACTATACGTGTGCAAAGTTTAGAGCTATTGGCTTGCATACTTTCTGATATATTGATATTAGGGTAACAAAAATGGAAGCAGTATTTATTAACAGTTGGCAGCCTTGGTTACTCTTAAGAATCGGCATAGTCATATCTGTTATGGTACACATAGCACACACGAAATTTGGTTGAAATCCAAATGATAGTGTAGAAGTTACATGTATTTAAATTTGGACCTCTTAGCAGGCTTAGAATCATGTTGGTTGTACTGACGTATATAAGTTAATCCAAATTAATATAGAATGTCAGGTACTATACGTGTGCATAGTTTAAAGCTGTCGGCTTGCATACTTTCTGATATATGAGTATTTGGATAAAAACAATTGAGAGCATTATTAACAGTTGGCAGCCCTGGTGGCTCTTAAGAATAGGCTCAGTTATATATGTTTATGTACACATAGCACATACGAAGTTTGGTTGAAATCCAATTGATAGTGTAGAAGTTATATGCATTTAAAATTTGGACCTATCAGCAGGCTTATAATCATTTTGGCAACACTGCCTTGTATGGCCTCCTGGAAATTAAACTGCAATATTATTATCTATACGTGTGCCAATTTTGAAATAGCTCCCATTCATACCTTCCAAGATATCCAACATAGAGCTCAAATTTCAATTGCGATTTTTCAGCAGTTGGTAGCACTGACATTATTTTCAAATATGGCCGTGAGATATTCAGGTAAAGATCTTTACTCCTACCAAATTATGTTTCGATTGCTGCAGCCGTTTAGGAGTTGATGGGGGGACACACACACACAGCCAGACAGACAGACAGACAGACAGACAGAAGGACAGACAGACAGACGACAGACAGACAGACATACAGACATTTGCCCGATCTCATAAGTCTACTTTTTCCTCATTTTTGCAAAATGTGAAAAGTAGGCTAAAAATATTTGTGTACACGGGGAAAGAAAACCCAGCATTAAGCCATTACAAAAACGTTTGCAATGCCTTGCTTCTCCTTTTCAAAACTGTGTACCTGATTCTGCTTATATGCTTATCATGCTGTATTTTACTAAATTTTTGGACCTGCTATGTGAAAATGTCAGGGGAGATATCCTTCATCATCTGGTTGACATCCTGCATTACATCCCGTTTAGAGTAAAACGTGATTTTTAAAAGATTTTTGCACCTCGTATATGTTAGCTCCCCCATGTTTTCATTGTGAACCATATTGAAAGGAAACGTATGCTCTATTTTCCTGAAGCAAACAGCACACACACCTTGTACCTGCTGATCAGTCCAAAATGAGCTGAAATAAGATGAGAGAGTTGTATATACATACCATACTTCCTTACACAGATCATTAGGCCTACCTTTCTTCCCCACTTTAATCCACTTTAGGTGAATGGCCAGGCTTTGCAATCTAGGTGGTGATGATCCACTACGGCCTTCCAACTATATCTGTGACCTCCGTTTATTCCTTATTGCCATCTTGTTCCATTCGTCATGGCTTGTTGTTTCATTTAGGGTCTTGGACATCGTGGTCACCAGCTCGTGTATAAATGGGCTGGACATTCGTGGCTGGTCGTATGCACGTTCGATTTCCACTTCAGGCCTCCTAGAAGTGGTTTTCCGTGGTTTCGCGTTATTACTTCTGGAAAATGCTGGGATGATTCAGACCATGGCATTATCCTTATTAATCGTAGTCTAAATCACAAATACACACACCTCTACATACACCACAATAACACAGGTTATCAGACAAATTATATATACACTCAAGTGTATGTTACTAATGACCAAGATGTAGAAGCTCCTACATGAAACAACAATAACAACATGTGTATCGTATTTGTATATTATGTATAATGTGTATATGTAAATTATTTAGGGGCAGATGACCTCGTAGTTACGCCCCTTAAAACACAACAATAACTAACTAACTAAATTATTATATGTTGTTGAACGGATCTGTGCACATTTACGATGTGGAATTATGGTTCAAATTCTGTTCACCATTTGTATATCTATGTATTAAATTATTCCTTCACGGTTAGGCAGAGTATCTGACATGTTGTATTTACTCGTATTACGTAAATAAGTAAAACTAACATGAAGAGAACATGTTCCATACTCGAGTTCCTAGATATATTGCAATTTTCACAGTATCTTTATACGCATATGATCATTAATCTGACCTAGAATAATGGCTGCAGTATTTAGGTAATTTGAGAAAAAATGTATAGCTTCAAAACTTTTTAAACTTATCGAAGAAAAATCTACAATAAAAGGTTTGAAGCACTAGAATCATGATTCTAATTTGGGTTTCAAGTCATAAAATCTTCTTCAATTGCATTTAGTTTCAACCTTCTAACGTCAATAGTTAGGTCATAAATGTCCCGTTTGCTTATTATTTTGTTTTAAAATAATCATTGATTGTAATGTTGGTATCAGTGTATAATGATGCATTTTCAGTAACTCAACTATGTTATCTTATACATCTAGAAAGTTAAAATTGATTCATTCCACCGAAACCTAAGTTGGCGCCACCTTAACATCAGGAGCTGCTGGCATAACTAGATGAAATGATGAGGAGTAGTCCTTTCGAGCCTACGACGAGATGGTTGGTTGGTTCCTCAGTTTAGGGGCAGCGGTCATGTAGCCTCGTGTACTTTGGGTGTGTGTAGAATCTGTCTGATAACCGGTGTTAATTGTGATGACTGTATTAGTGTGTGTTATCTGTTTCTTAATTCAAGTAACTAATAATACTAATATCATATGGCCTCGGGTGCCGGGTGCAAGCTTTGTTATTTGACACTCAAAGGGTAGCTTGCATGTCGAATTTCGTTGTTCCTTGAAGCACTATGAAAGTCAAGGAGGTTAGGTATCTAAGCTCCTTGAACACTATAGCGCTTTCTAGTAGAGAAATGAGGAACTTTGTGTTGGTGGAAACTCCCGAAATTAATTTTGCCATTATGAACACGGCCTACTGAATTCAAATGGGATCTTTGTCATGCCAACATCGTATGACATGGTGTAGTAATTTTTTTCGCCTTAAAAAAAAAAAAAAAAAAAACCGCTTGCCACGGCCAGGAGCGAACCTGCAAGCTTGGGGTTAGTAGACCGACACGTTGACCACTCACCCACTGTGGCAAGCTAATTCAAGTAAGAACTGCATACGTTGAATTTTTCAAGTAGTTCCTACTTTTGCCGCTAAACGCCACCGTCAACAACTACTAGTTCAGAACTTGCCATCTAGACGCCACCGCAGTCAGCTCCTGGCGACGAACATAGGAACCTGAGCGTTGTATACATTTTTAACCTAATTTAGCTTCACACAGGTGTAAATAGTGAAAGGTTCTTTAAAATGCCATAAATCTATGACATGGGACCGCCGGCTTTACTTCCCCTCCGAAGGAAGGCATACTGAGGGATTTTTAACGCTCTTAAAAATCCGACGACTTCGGCTGGGTTTCATCCCGCGATCTTGGGCATAGAAGCTCAGCATGCTACCAACTACGCCACCGAAGATGATGAGATCAATGATTGAGAATTTTGACAATCTGTATGTTTCCTGTAATCTGGTGTTGTAAGTGTCACGGTTGAATGTACATTCTTTTAAAATCATATAAATACGGAAAATTTGTCAAATTTGAGTGAAGAATACATAATCCATAATCCATAATAAATTGGATGAAAGATCATACATCCATCTTTATGTAATCATTTAAAATGCGCTTCCATTTTTCAGGGTATCTGACGCATTATCTACCATCATCTACAGGGTCATTATCTATGTGCGCACGAGTAAACACGGCAAGCTAAGCCGGTTGTGACTGGTGCAGATCGCGGGCGCGCGTACGCGGTTCAGCCGGTGGTTAGCGCGCTCCGCTGACTCATATCGTTAGTTCACACGTGTTTTGTCATTCATCTGGACGTGTATCTGCAAAGCTTATAGGCCTACGTTAGTTTTGCACGTTTAGTGAGTATTGTGATTACTGTGATTGTTGGTCATGCCTAGACACCAATTCACATGCGCGAACGTGTGTATATCCATAATTCGGATATGAAAAGCAGAAAATCTTGTTCTGAAACGAGACGAAAATTTCGAATCAAGTTTCCGGGAAGACCTGTGACTAATGCCGGTACAATTAGGGGCTCGCTAAACGATTCAAGGAAACAAGCTCCGTAAATACTGTAATAAAAGATTTGACGGACATTCTTTCATCAGAAGATGTGTGTGTTACAAGAGAGGTAGGACATTTTCAGCATCGCCTATGAGCACTGTAAGTACACATTATTGAACATGTTTGGTAAAAGTGTGAAAGTGCGCGCCACCACCAGCTGAACCGGATACGCGCGCCCGCGATCTGCGCCAGTCACAGCTGGCTTAGCTTGCCGTGGCTCTGTCAAGAAATGTAATTCTAGTCTGAGGGCTGGAACGGGGCACATTCAGTCTCGTGAGGCAAAACTAGGAAGAGGTAGGTTCGATTTCTACCTTATCTATCTCGGAAGTGGTTTCGCACTTCTACTCCAAGCAAATGCGGGGATGGTTGCTCAAACTGGAGGTCTCGTGGCTTATGATCGCGGTCACGTTAAACCACAAGATTCCTTCCATATCTTTCACTTCAAGAATGCATGAATCAGGAAGCAACCTCCTGTGAAATGTGAATAGCTAGACTGTTACATCATCAGGTCCCTAAAACAAGTAACGAATCTTATCGGGTGTAGCATACCATCCCGATAATTCTACCATGACTCAGCATGCAAAAAGTTGTAATTACCGCATCATAACCACCTGTTTTCTCACATTGTATAACACAGCAATTTGTGCAGGAGCGGCCGGTGACTTGACGTGTGCTTCACTGGCTAGAGTTTATCCCATAAGCTTTCCTGTTTCAGAAACCTATCCAAGAACGACGATTCCGCTAAATAACTGTATATAGCAGTGCTTTCATAACAAGGTGCTACCATCAATGGTGTCGTGAGATTCGTTGAACTTATAAATTCCATTGAAATAAAAAACAACAACAACAACAACAGCAACAAAGTCAACCCCTGGCACTATACAGCCCATGAAGGGCCTAGGTGCAAGTTTTGTATCTATGAGAAAGGTGTTTAATATCGCCTATTATACTTGTTAAGTTATATAGGCACTATGCTTTTTAAGCCTACTTTCGATTTTTGCAAAAAATGAAAGTAGACTTATGAGATCAACACAGGGCCAAAAATTGTGTGTCTGTCTGTGTGTGTGTGTGTGTGAGTGTGTGTGTGGACTCTGAAAGTCTGTCCCCCCCCCTATCAATTCGAACACGGTGAATCCGAATTGAACGAAATTTGGTACAGTGGTAGCACTAGCAAAGGGCACCTCAGTGTCATGTTTTATATCGCCGCCATCTTGACGTAAACGTAATGGCGGCCACCCAAATGTTCAAAGCTTAATTCAAATTACGACCAACCTATTCATCTGATCTCTACCAAATTTTGTTACCTTATACCTTTATGTACGAAGAATCTTTTGACCAAACTACGAGGTAATTTGCCTTATAATTTGCGGATGGCGGCCATGGTTGTGTGCAAATCAATTCCCCCTATCTTTTCTTACATGGTGAAACCGAATTGAACGAAATTTGGTACAGAGGTAGCACTAGCAAAGGGCACCTCAGTGTCATGTTTTAAATCGCCGCCATCTTGACGTAAACGTAATGGCGGCCACCCAAATGTTCAAAGCTTAAATCAAATTACGACCAACCTATTCATCTGATCTCTACCAAATTTTGTAACAGTATACCTTTATGTATGAAGAATCATTTGACCAAACTACGAGGTAATTTGCCCTATAATTTGCGGATGGCGGCCATGTTTGTCTGCAAATCCATTCCCCCTATCTTTTCAAACACGGTGAATTCAAATTGAACGAAATTTAGTACAGAGGTAGCACTAGCAAAGGGCACCTCAGGGTCATGTTCTATATTGCTGCCATCTTGACGTAAACGTAATGGCGGCCACCCAAATGTTCAAAGCTTAAATAAAATTACGACCAACCTATTCATCTGATTTCTACCAAATTTTGTAACATTATACCTTTATGTATGGAAAATCATTTGACCAAACTACGAGGTCATCTGCCCAATAATTTGCGGATGGCGGCCATATTTGTGTGCAAATCGATTCCCCTTATCTTTTCAAACACGGTGAAACGGAATTGAACGAAATTTGGTACAGAGGTAGCACTAGCAAAGCGCACCTCAGTGTCATGTTTTAAATCGCCGCCATCTTGACGTAAACGTAATGGCGGCCACCCAAATGTGCAAAGCTAAATTCAAATTACGACCAACCTATTCATCTGATCTCTACCAAATTTTGTAACTTTATACCTTTATGTATGAAGAATCTTTTGACCAAACTACAAGGTAATCTGCCCAGTAATTTGCGGATGGCGGCCATGTTTGTCTGAAAATCGATTCCCCCTATCTTTTCAAACACGGTGAATCCGAATTGAACGAAATTTAGTACAGAGGTAGCACTAGTAATGAGCACCTCAGTGTCATGTTTTATATCGCCGCCATTTTGACGAAAACGTAATGGCGGCAACCCAAATGATCAAAGCTTAAATCAAATTACGACCAACCTATTCATCTGATCTCTACGAAATTTTGTAACGTTATACCTTTATGTACGAAGAATCTTTTGACCAAACTACGAGGTCATCTGCCCAATAATTTGCGGATGGCGGCCATGGTTGTTTGCAAATCGATTCCCCCTATATTTTCTTACCTGGTGAAACCGAATTGAACGAAATTTGGTACAGAGGTAGCACTAGCAAAGAGCACCTCAGTGTCATGTTTTAAATCGCCGCCATCTTGACGTAAACGTAATGGCGGCCACCCAAATGTTCAAAGCTTAAATCAAATTACGACCAACCTATTCATCTGATCTCTACCAAATTTTGTAACAGTATACCTTTATGTATGAAGAATCGTTTGACAAAACTACGAGGTCATCAGCCAAATAGTTTGCAGATAGCGGCCTTGTACGTATGCAAATAGATTCGTCATATCAATTCAAACACGGTGAAACCGAATTGAATGAAATATTGTACAGATATAGCACTAGCAATGAGCACCTCATATTCATGTTTAATATCCGTATAGGACGTTGTATTTCAGCAAGCTACTACAACCAACATTCAATTATACTCCTTGAAAAGGACAAAGAGTTATAACAATGCCCATGCATTTAGGAGAAAGTAGGCTGTATGTTCTTTACTGAACATCTTGTTTAAAAATAATATCCTTTGTTAAAATTGTCTATGTTTATAATTAAAATAATTAAATGGTTGCCATGTGAAGCCTCCGTGGCTCAGGCGGCAGCACGCCGGCCTCTCACCACTGGGTCCGTGGTTCAAATCCCGGTCACTCCATGTGAGATCTGTGCTGGACAAAACGGAGGCAGACAGGTTTTTCTCCGGGTACTCCGGTTTTCCCTGTCAACATTTCATTCCAGCAACACTCTCCACTATCATTTCATTTCATCTGTCATTCATTTAATCATTGCCCCAGAGGAGTGCGTCAGGCCTCGGCAGCCGGCACAGTTCATATCCTCGCCGCTAGTTGGGGGCTTCATTCATTCCATTCCTGACCCGGTCGGAGACTGGATGCAGGCTGTGGATTTTCATTTCAAATGGTTGTCATGTATAATAATTGGGCTAATAGTATGTCGCCATTAGAAATAGCTTGGAAAGCTCTGCTGTATATTGTTTTTGATCCCTTAGTTGGGGGGTAGTTTGGGATAAAACACTTGTGTCACTGTGCTAATTTGGAAGGTAGTTCCTAGGTGAGAGTAGCTTCCCGTAGCTGGGAGAGCTTACTAGTGTAGTGTGTTGTTTAGTGTTTAAACGCTAGGGGGTGTTCCTGCAAAGATACGAGTGTTGATTAGGGGATGGACCTCTAAATGCAGGCTACTATACTGGCCTGCCAGCTGGACGGGATGAGTAATACAATAGGCGTGCTGATGTCAGCGGCTCGACGTTATGTAGTCGAGTCGCGTGCTGGGAAATACAATGCAGTCTGACAAAGCAGTTACTGGCTACTACGGTCACGGACAATCGTGACGAAGGTCAGGAGGGGTATGAGGACGTGAAGAGGAGCGTAATTAGTAATTCAATGTGTAACTTACTGACCATGTGTTTATTGGTCAGTGAATGTAGTTTTGTATGTCCCTTTTGGGAAGTCTTAGGCAAATGTAAAATACAGCTAGTGTGTACAGGTTTGGGGTAGGTGTGTACAAAATAAAGGAGTCTGAGCACTTTGCCGAATCTCACCTGATGATGCAGCAGGAACAGACGTTGGCTAGGGCCGCTGGCGACGCACACTGTATAACAGATAATGGCTCCTAGTTAGGACTCCATTCTTATAGTTTTAGGTGCTGCATGGTCAGCGTTACGTCACCGTAGCTGCCCCAGATAGTTGTTGGTGTAGATGTTTATGTATATGTTGCAAGTGGTTGGCTAACCTCCCGAGCTGGGTGGCCGCCTCTTGCTGTGTAAATATAATGTTCTGGTCTTATGATGTTGCCAGTAGGGGTGGTTTTAGTAAAAGATGGGGGGTGGCTTTCAGGGGTACTGCCCCCCCCCCGGGGCTGTACAATATAAACTGTAGATGTACATCGATATTTGGAATCTCCATCACTCGAATTATTGTTCGATATCTCGAAGATTAAATTACAGTATACAGTATTCCTGGTACTTAAACTTGTGACTTATCTCGAACATTGAAGTGATAGAAGTCATTTTTGAGTGTGTTGCATAGTTCTATTAAAGAGAGTTTTCCAGTCGGTCAACAAGAATTGTGAACAATTAGTAAGTTATTGTTTTAAGGGGCGGAACTACGAGGTCATCTGCCCAAATACATTAGGCGAGAAACAAGTAGGCCTATTTATATACCCAAACCTGAATGAAATAAGATATTATTACAAAATAACACGCTTTTATGTACAAAATGAGATACTTAATTGGATGACATGTTTCGAACGTGAAGCGTTCATCCTCAGATCCTGTTAGGTGAGCTAAGTGAGCAATAAGTGAGCTAAGTGAACATGATCTGAGGTTGAACACTTGACGTTCGAAATAATTCATCCAATTAAGTATCCCCTTTTGTACATAAGCGTGCTATTGTGTAATAATATTTTATTTATTCCAGGTTAGGGTATGTAAATACTTATTTCCCGTCTAATGTAATTGGGCACAATTTGTGTTTTTGACTGGAATGCTTTATTAAATAATTACGTAGTTCTGTGGCGCAGCAAGTCTCATTGCTATCACTAGAATGCAAGGGTTCCATGCAGGGGCGTATATACATTTTTTTTCGGCTGGCTATCCTGGAAAATTGTGAGTATTCTCAGGGGATTGTCATCGCAAAATACCCAAAAATATCAACCAATATCTTAGAGCATGTAACTTTGTGTAATTATTCAAAGTTCATATAGTCTACAATACTGGCAATACAAATAAAAGTCGTAAAATAAAACACAACACAACACACATTTTTTTAAATGAATTTTCTATTATGATCTATGGAGTAAGAATGGCAAATATCTAAATATTTGTCAATTTACTAAGCAGATAGGTAAACATTTTTTTTACAAGTTGATAATTTATTTCTAAAAAGTACCGTACTGTCGAATTCACAGTTTTGCCTCACAAGGCTGAGTGTAACCTGTTCCAGCCCTCAGACTAGAATTAAAAAATTCTTGGCAGAGCCGGGAATAGAATTCGGACCTCCGGGGCAGCAGCCAAGAATGCTAGCCACTACACCACGAGTGAGTCTAATTTCAATCATAATATTGTTTATAACTTAGCCAATAAATTAAGATTAGGGTACAACCAAATTTACAATTATTTTATACTCTTACCAAAGCAAGATTTCCCGGGAGGGTTATCAGTCACCCATTCCTGGATAATCACGGATGGCCCGGGAATAATAGTAGCAATAATAATTTAAATAAAAATAGAAATTCGTGTCCGGAGACCAGGCTAATTCCGATTCTAATTCAAAATTTCCTCTGATTACTGTAGTTGAGTCAACCGTATGCAACTTCTATACTTACTTAGATAATGCGATAAAGCTGCCATCATTATGAACATTCATTTTGTGAAAAATTTAGACAACTATATGTTGTAAGCCTACAAACAGTATTTTGCGTCCAGTAGCCTATATCATAAAATGTAACATTTTTCCTACGTATCTCAATAACCAAGGAGCCCCAATCCCCTAAAAAATGATTTAAGAGCAACAACAACAACAACAAAAACAACAACAACAACAACAACAACAACAACATAAACGCCAATGACAACAACAACCAACATGTAAACTGTTCATATTTCAGAGAATCTGTTAATATATACGTACTCATCATTTAGACTTCAAGTTTCATAAATGAAATTTAGGAATTGTTTGTCTTGATTATTCAATTTAGAGACTAGGGAATCTTGGTCATCAGTCACGTGTAATTGGGTGTGTGAAGCCGTTATTACGTTGGAGAGCTGAAGCAAGTCCGGAGTTCGGTGGTTCGAATCCCGGTGCTGACAAGGCCTGACCTGAGTGTGTTCTTCCCCAGGTTTTTCCAAAATCCCTCCAGGGAAATGCTGGGACAGTACAATATTTCCAGTCTAAGGTCACCTACCCATATCCGACCCTAATAATTACAATTACTCGCATTACTACAATCACTACAGAAACACAGGTTATCGGACAATTCCAACACACATCCAAGTACACGGGGCTATATGACCACGATGTCGCAGCCCCTAAAATAAGCAACAACAGCAAATAATTACAGTTACACACATTACTGGCCGGCCCCGTGGTGTTGGGGTAGCGCACCTGCCTCTCACTCGGAGGCCCCGGGTTCGATTCCCGGCTCCATCAGGGATTTTAGAAACTGACGTGAGGGCTGGAACGGGGTGCACTCAGCCTCGTGAGGACAATTAAGTAGCTGTCTGACAGTGAGGCAGCACCCCTATCACGAAAACCAAGATTAACGGCCGAAGGAACCCGATGCGCTGATCACGCGTCACCCCAATATCTGCAGGCCAAATGGCTGGGCAGCGGTCGCTTGGTAGGCCTAGTCCCTTCACGAGCTGTAGTGCCAGGGGTTATATTATATAAATTACTACAGTCTCTACAGGAGCAAAGGTCATCGGACAAATCAAACATATATCCAAGTGCACGTGAATGATGACCAAGATTCCCTAGCCTATAAAATGAATCAACAACAACAACTTCTACATTTATAAATTATGTCCTGATGGACCGTGACAACTCTCAGCCTAGGCTACATTCTTTTCGTGTGTGTTTGTGTTTTCACTGGAACTGGTACAGTTATCTGTAGGACCGGATTTTTTTCCGTGACGAACTAAAGGCCTACTTTCATATATCCTACTTATGTTAATTGCCACAATCAACATACAAAATTTCAGTTTGATTGCTGTAATAGATTGCGGATGGTCGCCATGTTGGATTTTTATGTATGTAGGTCTTAGAGTTATGTCCTGTCACATGAAGATTATTGTGTACGTGTAGTATTCCAACTTCAATCGCATGATTAGGACACAAGAAGTAAAAACGAGATTTTTAAAATTCGCACAGCTGCCATCTTGTGGTTATGAAAACAATTGAAATATTTTAGATGCCCATGGATTAACATTTCTATAAGGATTTACTGTACTAAGGTTCAATGCACTCGGAAGGTTAAATTGCGAGAAACGTCCATGTGAATATTTATACTTCGCGTCGCCGCCATGTTGGATTTGTGATCACCAGGTTATTGAAAGTCCTATTGGTGAACTTATGTTCATAGCCCCTATGAACATAAAAAAATCAGTTTGATTGCTGTAATAGATTCGTAGATATTGAGAACCATCTAAATGAATGAATGAATGAATGAATGAAATATTTCGGATGGTCGCCATGTTGGATTGTTAAATGTACCATTAAAGGAACATTATTGGTTCATTATTCAAACTTTCACTTCGATCACATGATTACGACACAAGAAATAGAAACTTAATTTTAAAATTCGCACAACCGCCATCTTGATATTATATAAACAATTGAACTGAATTAGATACCAGTGCATTACAATGTGTATAAACATTTTCTGTACCCAGTTTCATTGCGTTTGGATCATTAAACCTTTCAACTTCGCTTGGCCGCCATGTTCGTTTTGTAGTTAACCGGTTTTTGAAAGTCTCATAGATGAACTTCCAGTAGTGCCCTTTATCTCCGTACAAAATTTCAGGGTGATACCGGTAATAGTTTCAGAGATATAGAATGCCAGTAAAATATTTCGCACAGCCGCCATCTTGAGGTTAGACGTTGGTGCATTACAATGTGTATAAACATATACTGTACCAAGTTCTATTGCGTTTGGTTGGTTAAATCTCGGGAAACGTCTATTTAAAAGTCGCAACTTCGCTTGGTCTCCATGTTGGTTTTGTAGTTACCAAGTTTTCAAAAGTCACATAGGTGAACTTCTAGTAGTTCCCTTTATCACCGTACAAAATTCCAGGGTGATATCGGTAATAGTTTCGGAGATATTGTCAGAATGCTGGTGAAATATTTCGCACAGCCGCCATGTTGGATTGGTTAGACGAAACAAAATTCGAAGGGCACGGTCGGTGTCGTCCGGAATAGTGCTATGAACTTACCGAGTTTCATTGAAATCGCTCCAGCCGTTTAGATGTTATTAGGGAGGGAACACAAAAAAGGAATCGCACACATACACACACACACAGACACACGCACAAAAGGTGATATAGCCTAATAAGTCTATTTTTTTCATAAATGAAAATAGGCTAATAATGCGTATGCGCATATGAAAATGCATATTTTGAGGGTTTGTTGGATTTATTGTGTATTCTGAACATAATAGCATATTTTAGCATATACAGTTGAAATTAAGTATAATTTAAAATATCTTGAACAAAATAGGTTTCGCCTGCGCGTTGGACATCCCTTGTAAGCAACTTTCTGAGAAACAGATTAATCTTATATATAAAAGTGAAAGTCTGTATGTATGTGGGTGGGTTGGTTCCGTATACAAATCTACACCGTTTCACCAATCTCAACCAAATTTTGCATACACATAGTTTAGGACCCAGAAGGAACCGCTGGCTACATGAATTTTCGATACTCTTTCTCATTCTTCTGATTTCGTCCCATTTGCACTCAAGCACAGGCTAATCAAATAATAAAATGTACTCATTAAGGAATGGCAAGGCAGATAGTTTCCATGGCAACATAGCTCAAGTCGAGACACGGCCGACTGGATACAAGTTGCGCTCTGCACTACCGGTATAGAAAATGAGGATCTTAACTTGAAATCCCGTTAGTTACTCAACTGCTCACACAGCACTGTCAACCGAGTATAGCATAACAAAGACTTGACACTATCTACTAGATATTTGTCAAATACCACTCACTAACTCACTCACTCATTCATCGTGAAATCTCAGAAACCACCCAACGGATTGGAATGAAATTTGGTGTGCAGCTTCCTCAAGGGCCGCAAACGCCCACTAAGAAAGGATTTTTGGATATTGAGGTTCTAAAGGGGTGTTAAGGGGGTAGACCTGCATTTCATTGAATAGCAATATCTCCCGATTGGTTTCAATGGGGGATGTAATACTCGGCATATAAACTCATCATTAAAAATAAGAAGACACGTGTCGGAGAGTTTTTCGATGTGGTGTATATTATGAGGTGAAAGGGGTGAAAAGTGGGGGTTGAAAGATTCCTAACGGAGCCTGTATCTCTTAAACGACATAGGCGAGGAGTTTAAAATTCAGCGGAAAAAAATTAGCATAAAAATAAGTGAATAGGTGTTTGACCGTTTTTTTCATAAATCCAATTTAAGCGGCCCATGGGGAGGGGTGAAATTCTGGGTAAAAAACAGGAAAGAAAGTGTCCTAACCGATTGACTCACTCGCTCTTCAAACTCAGGGGGGAAAACTGCTTAAAAATAAGTATATATGTGTTCGACAGTTTTTTTTTTGATAAATCAAATTTAAGGGGTTCATCGGGAGGGGTGAAATTCTGAAGAAAAAAATTGAAAGAAAATGTCCTGACTCACTCACTCGCTCATCATCGCCCAGCCAAAAATATTGAAGTTGGAAACATGGCATTTTCGGGATATGTTCGTTGTATGTCAAAACCATACAGTAAGGGAGGACTTTTGAATATTCAGGTTCTAAAGGGGTCTTAAGGGGTTAAACCTGCATTTCTATGAATAATTTTATCTCAAGAGTGGTTTCATTTGTGGATGTGATACTCGGCATATAAACTAATCATTAAAAATAAGCAGACATGTGTCTAAGGGTTTTTCGATGTGGTGTATTACTATGAGGTGAAAGGGGCGAAAATTGGGGGTTGAAGGATTCCTAACGAATCGTGTAGGCCTATCTCCTAAACGACATAGGCGAGAAATTTGAAACTCAGCGAAAAAAAAAACGGTTAAAAAATAAGTAAATCGGTGTTCCACCGTTTTTTCATAAATTAATTTAAGGAGCCAATGGGGTGGGGTGAAATTCTGGGGGGAAAAAGGGGAGAAAGTGTCCTAACTGACTGACTAACTCACTCACTCACTCATCAAACTCAGGGGAAAAAGACAGCTTAAAAATAAGTTAATAGGTGTTCAAGCGTTTTTTCATCAATCCAATTTAAGGGGCCCATGGGGAGGGGTGAGATTCTGGTAAAAATAATTGAAAGAAAATGTCCTGTCTGACTTACTCACTCACGCCCAGCGAAAACTATTAAAGTTAGAAACATGAAATTTTGGGAATATGTTCGCTGTATGTCGAAAACGTCAACTAATGAATGATTTTTGTTATTCGGGTTTTAAAGAGGTGTTAAGGGGGTAAACGTGCATTTAATTGAATAACGATATCTCATGAGTTGTTTCTTTGGGGATGTGATATTCGGTATATAAGCTAATCATTAAAGTAATCAGATATATGTCTAAGGGTTTATCGATGTGGTGTATATTATGAGGTGAAAGGGGTGAAAATTGGGGGTTGAGGGATTCTTAACGAAGCGTGTATCTCTTAAACAACATAGGCGAGAAGTTTGAAATTCGTCGGAAAAAACAGCTTAAAATATAAGTAAATAGGTGTTCGACCGTTTTTTCATAAATCCAATTTAAGGGGCTCTTGGAGAGGGGTGAAATTCTGGGGTAAAAAACAGGAAAGAAAGTGTCCTAACTCACTCACTCATCAAACTCAGGGGGGAAGAACAGCTCAAAAATAAGTAAATAGGTGTTCGACCGTTCTTTTTTCATAAATCCAATTTAAGGGGTTCATGAGAGGGCTGAAATTCTGAAAAATAATTGAAAGAAAATGTCCTGACTTACTCACTCATCATCCCCCAGTCAAAATTATTGAAGTTACAAACATGACATTAAGGGGCTATGTTCGTTGTATGTCGAAAACGTCCACTAAGGAAGGAATTTTGGATATTCTGGTTCTAAAGGGGTGTTAAGGGGGTAGACTTGCATTTAATTGAATAACAATATCTCCCGATTGGTTTCCTTTGGGATGGGATACTAGGCATATAAACTCATCATTAAGAATAAGAAGACACATGTCTGAGGGTTTTTCGATGTGGTGTTTATTATGAGGTGTATGTGTGAAAAGTGAGTGTTGAAGGATTCTTAACGGAGCAAGTATCTCTTAAAAGACAGAGGCAAAAAGTAATAATCTCAGGGAGAAAAATCAGATTGAAAAAGTAGTAAATAGGTGTTCGATCGTTTTTTTCATAAATCCAATTTAAGGGGCTCATGGGGAGGGATGAAATTCTGGGGAAAGAAGTCCACTAAGGAAGGATTTTTGGATATTCACTCATCATCCCCCAGCAAACCTATTGCAGTTAGAAACTTGAAATTTTGGGGAAATTCTCGTTGTATGTCGAATTGCTCAAGAGGCAAGATGGCGGCGCGTGCCTGCATCAAGGGAAGTGTGCTCCGTGTAATTTTAGTATTTTTAATGGTAAAATGTGCAGTGACTGTGGCAAGAAGTGTTCATTCTGTGACCGTTAATGGTGAACAGGATCTGAGGAATCAACCCCTTAAGGAAAAACTTCTGGTGAGTGACAAATGCACAATACATTCCTGGACATGGTGTGGCAGGGAAGGTCTGGGGCTGGCCACCATTAGCCGGCCACGCCGAGCGGGAGGGGGAGATGTCGCAAGGCTACCTGCTACAGGGTTCTCGCTCTGCTGTCTAGCGCTTGCTCTAAGCGGCGACATAGAACTCAACCCTGGACCTTTGCAATGCGCAATATGTGAAAAAATCGGCCGAAAAAACCAGTTATATATTCAGTGCAGTAATTGTAACATGTCGAGTCACAGGACGTGTGCTAAGATCAGTACCTCGGAGTTCCGGTGCATTAAAAAAGGCACGCAAACGTGGACATGTTGGCAATGTGCTATGCCGCCGTTTACCGACTCGTTGTGCAACAATACCAGTGATATTCCCAGTGACTCTGTAAATAGTGTAAATAACCTGAATAGTTCACTTGTAAATAAACACTTATCACTGTTCGCCTTCAATGCCCGGAGCATCACGCGGCCGGGACGGAAACAAAACATTCATGGTACAGTAACCGCCCTAGATCCAAGTATCGTGTGTTGCAGTGAAACGTGGCTCTCTGGGGTGGTAGGTGATCGGGAGGTGTTACCAGACACATACCAGCTGTTCCGGAAAGACAGACTGCAGACTTCAGGGGGCGGGGTTCTCATTGCTGTGAAACCTGAGTACAATGCAACTCGCGTCCATCAGCTGGAAACTGACGCTGAAGCCGTGTGGGAGGAGGTTCAATGCAGTAACGGTAAATATCTGATCGGATCAGTCTATCGCTCTCCGAAATCGTCCCAGCTGATGAATGATGAGCTGATTCTCTCCCTAAAACGGGTACAAAATGTTCAACAAAATTATGACGCTGTCTACATTGTTGGTGATTTCAACCTACAAATCACATGGAATAGAAATGCCGCTCCTATCCCAAATAATCCTATATCCAACAACTTCCTTACAGCATTCTATGATCTATTCCTCCATCAACTCATATTTGAAGCTACCCGTATCACTGAGACCTCCCGTTCAACCCTCGATCTCTTCCTAACAAACTCTCCATCCTCAATTCAGTCTCTACAAGTCATCCCTGGATTTTGTGATCACCAAGCCCTCCTAGCTATATTTACCCACAAAAAGAACAGTCCAAAATTACAAACCAGAACAGTTTACAATTACTCCCGTACCAACTGGAAACTCCTTTCTGAAATTTTACTTGACAGATTACCGGTCATTACACCTTCAGTCACCAACAGTGTAGATATAGATGGTACCTGGCATACTTGGAAGGAAATCTTTTTTCAGTGCGTCGATGAAGTGATCCCTAAGGTTACAATTAAAAATAAGAAAAAAACACCTTGGATCTCAAAGGACATACTATCCAAAATAAGAAAGAGAAATCAGCTCTATAACAAGTGGAAACAGTGCCCAAGTGACAGCAGGTGGGAAAAGTATAGGCTGGCTAGAAATAGTACCAAATCTGCAATTCGTGAAGCCTACAGTACGTATATGGACAAATTAAGCTTTAATCCCAAGGCAATGTGGACATTCATTCGGAGCAAAAGTGGCAACACCGCACCGCAGAGCTTTAAACATAACGGACTTTCTATTTCCAACCCACTAGACATAGCCAACTCGTTCAACTGTAAATTCCAAAGTAACTTCTCTCCACCTGACACCAGTGAAGGAATGTTCCTACCAAGGACATCATCCCCTCTCTTTCCCCTAACCAGTCTGTATTTCACACAACAGGAAGTTCGGGACAGCTTACGGAGAACTAGACCCCATGCCGCGACAGGACCAGACTTAATCCCTGCTCGGATCCTTCACTACTGTGCAGAGGCCCTAGCACCCTCATTGTGCGCACTTTTCAACCAGTCCATTAACACCGGGACGCTACCACATGAGTGGAAACATGCTAACGTGGTCCCTGTGTTCAAAGATGGTGACAAGGAAGACATGGACAACTACCGCCCGATTTCTCTAACGTCTGGTATCTGTAAATGTATGGAGCGCCTGGTTGCTAAGAACATACTGGAATTCCTGAGTGAGCGAGGCCTGTTAAATCCAAGCCAACATGGCTTCGTTCCGGGGAGATCTTGTACAACTCTTTTGACAAAAGTGATTGATGACTGGCAGAACTCTTTGGATCAGACTAACGTCTCCCAAGTGGACTGTGTGGCCCTGGACTTAAGCAAAGCTTTTGATCAGGTGCCTCATCAAAGACTCTTGTTAAAGCTTGGCAAATATGGCATCGGAGGCAAACTGATTACATGGTTGACGTCATTCCTGGTAGGTCGAACGCAGTGTGTCGTGTTTGGCGGGGCCAAGTCACCGAACATAGTGGTAACTTCGGGAGTATCACAGGGGTCGGTGATTGGGCCTTTGTTGTACATGGTTTTTACCCTCGACCTTCCAAGCTGTGTGACGTCCACGATGGCGCAGTATGCAGACGACTCAATAATTTACAGAGCCATAAAAAATAATGATGACGTCAAGGCACTACAGGAAGATCTGGACAGTGTGGCACTGTGGTGTGATGTAAATAAGATGACCTTGAATGTAAACAAGTGTAAATATATTCGGCTAAGTAGGGCCAGACAGCCTATTGCACATAGCCTTTCACTGATCGGCAAAGTTCTTCCCATGTGCAATTCACTGCGAATGCTGGGAATACACATTTCCAGCAATTTGAAGTGGAATGTACACGTTGAAGAATCTAGGTGTAAGGCCTTTAGAATTCTAGGATTTGCAAGACGTAATCTTCTGGGATTCAGAAGCCGTGCACTCCGAGCGGTGTATCTCTCCACGATACGGCCCATTCTTCTGTATGGACTTCCTGCCTGGCATCCCACTACCGAGGAAAACATGAGGAAGTTAAGTGCAGTTCAACGTCGAGCAGAGCGACTCATTTACAATCAGGGTAACAAAGTTTTGACGAAACCATTAACATCCATCAATGACATATGTAGCCAAATAGACCTCACCTTTCTCCGAAAATCTCTAGCTGGCACCATTATACTCTACCCATTTCACCGCCTTCAGCTGGCATATCGTTCAGTCCGTAGAGCACAGGGTGTCACCCTTGTTCCTCCATTCGCTAGGACAACAGATTATCAATCTGGATTCTACAATCGCTCTGCTCGACTTTGGAATGACCTGCCTCGTGAAATAAAAGACCTTCCTCCACGACAATTTTGCCGCAAAGTGAAGGCTCTAAAGGGACTAAAACCCCATGTAAATTGAATTTATATACTGTATAATGTAACTTTGTGAGTGATTGGGAGTGTGCGCGTGCGTGTATGTATGTATGTATGTATGTATGTATGCGTGTGTGAGCGTGTATATGTGTGCGTGCATGCCTGTGTCTTCCCTTTTATTTATGAATTGTATGATATAGTCGTCATGTACAGCAGATTATGTGTATATAGCAAATGTAAAGGTGTAAATTGTATAATGTAACTTTTGAGATTTGTTTAGATTTAATGAACGGAGATGGAGACACTGCTGTGTATGTGGGGCTTGCCCTTTCTCTATCTGCCGTCCATAAATTGTAGGCACAATTTTTGGTAAATAAATAATAATAATAATAATAATAATAATAATAATAATAATAATAATAATAATAATAATAATAATAATAATAATAATAATAAGGATGGATTTTTGGATATTCATGTTCTGAAGGGGTGTTAAGGGGGTTAAACTTGCATTTCATTGAATGACAATATCTCACGAGTTGTTTCATTTGGGGATGTGATATTCGGCATATAAACTAAGCATTTAAAATAAGCAGACATTTGTCCAAGGGTTTATCGATATGGTGTATATTATGAGGTGAAAGGGGAGAAAATTGGGGGTTGAAGGATTCTTAACGGAGCGTGTACTGTATCTCTTATTCAACATAGGCGATAAGTTTGAAATTCAGCGGAAAAAGCAGCTTAAAAATAAGTAAATAGGTGTTCGACCATTTCTTCATAAATCCAATTTAAGGGGCCCATGGGGAGGAGTGAAATTCGGGGGAAAAAAACAGGAAAGAAAGTGTCCTAACTGATTGACTTACTTACTCACTCATCAAACTCAGGGGGAAAACAGCTTTAAATAAGTAAATAGGTGTTCGACCGTTTTTTTTTTTCATAAATCCAATTTAAGGGTTTCATGGGAAGGGGTGAAATTCTCAAAAATAAATGAAAGAAAATGTCCTGACTGACTCACTCACTCATCATCGCCCAGCCAATATTATTGAAGTTAGAAACATGAAATTTTGGGGATAAGTTCGATGTATGTCGAAAACGTCCACTAAGGAAAGAGTTTTGGATATTCAGGTTCTAAAGAGGTGTTAAGGGGGTAAACGTGCATTTCATTGAATAACAATATCTCATGAGTGGTTTCATTTGGGGATGTGATACTTGGCATATATACTAATCATTAAAAATAAGCTGACACATGTCTAATGGTTTTTCGATGTGGTGTATATTATGAGGTGAAAGGGATGAAAAGTGGGGGTTGAAAGATTCCTAACGGAGCGTGTATCTCTTAAACGACATGGGCGAGGAGCTTGATTTTCTCCGAGTTTCAATCAGGTTAAAAATAAATAAATGAATAAATAATTAAAATAAGTAGGTGTTCGACCGGTTTTTTTTTCATAAATCCAATTTAAGGGGCCTATGGGGAGGGGTGAAATTCTGGAAGAGAAACGTTCACTAAGGAAGGATTTTTGGATGTTCACTCTCATCGACCAATCAAAACTATTAAAGTTAGAAGAAGGGGATATGTTTGTTGTGTGTCGAAAAAGTCTACTAAGGAGGGATTTTTGGATATCCAGGTTCTAAAGGGGTGTTAACGGGGTTAAACCTGCATGTCATTGAATAACGATATGACACGACTATGACGCGAGCGAAGCGAGGCTAAAAATGAGATGGTGTGTGTCTGTGTATTACTCAATCACGCAAGAACCACTGGTCTGACTTACATGAATTTTACATGGAAGTAGCTGATTTACCTGGTTAACATATAGGCTACTTTTGATTTCAATACTCTGCACTATTTAAAGATGACGACCATTTTAGTGACGTCACTACATCCTTTGGTTTCAAACTTTCATATTTCCATTTCAAATAAAAAGTGAAGGCTAAGAAATAGCATACTTTTGATGGCATGTACGAGGTTTAAAATTACATTTTCTATCCGAAAGGTATATCCAACGGTTAGCGAGTAAAACCTAAATTTGTGCTATAAAACACGGTCAACGCCGAACGGTGTAGTTGGACAAAATTTTCCATCCTTAATCACCCTCTGCGCAGCACCTCGTCTATCCCATATTTTAACTGTCACTTTCACATTTTAATTTATTTATGACGCGTAGCGAAGCACGGGTACTTCAGCTAGTAACTAATATTTTAAGCAAGCATGCTGCCTGGTTATTTCAGGAAGGGAATGGGGTGAGCAGTATCTCTTGTAAGCAACTTTCTGAGAAACGATAACGAGATGGCAGTACTCATATATTACACAATGCTGCCTGCCTATTTGAAGAAGGGAATGGGGTGGGACATTCCTCTCACCATCCCGACAGCCAGGAGCCCGGGGTTAGATTTGTGAGGAGTTTCTTCAGTTAATGTGTTACTTTATTCATAGTCTTCATATCATTAACTCAAAATGACTAAAGAGAAGAGCAACAGAAAGTATTTATTAAAACAGTGGGTGTAAGGTGGTTGTTGTTGTTGTTGTTGTTTGAGTCTTCAGTCTTTTGACTGGTTTGATGCAGTTCTCCATGCCTCTCTGTACTGAGCTAATCGTTTCCATTTCTACATACCTACCACACAGTACATCCGAGGCAATCTGTTTAGCATATTCTAACCTTGGTCTACCCCTACAGTTCATGTCCTCGACCTTTCCTTCCATAACTGAGCTTGCTATTCCTGGGTGTCTTAGTACGTGTCCTACCAACCTATCTCTTCTCTTCATTAGCAGTCGCCATAAACTTCTCTCCTTTCTCACGCGTATTCATACCTCTTCGTTTGTAACCCTATCTACCCATCTGATCTTCATCATTCATCCGTAACACCACATTTCTAAAGCTTCAATTCTCCTCTTTTCTGCTGCACCAATAGTCCAAGATTCACTTCATAGAGCGCCACACTCCAGACAAAGGCTTTCAAAAATGACTTCCTGATACCTAAATCTGTATTCGATGTCAACAGATTCCTTTTTATCATTTTAAATGATCTTGTCGACTTAAACGTTACGCTGAGGTCTGTCGTTACATTACGGCGACGGGACGAAATGTACCGAGAATGCACTGAGGTGTGTGACGTCACAGTACTGCTTGAGCTTCCTCCTTCCCCCGCGCACTCCGGTGAGCGTGACGTCATCCAGCCAGCTACCTCCTTTGTCCTTGGTTTGCACTTGCTAATGGATTTTGAGTTCACGCAGTTCGCTGCATGATCATGAGGCTTTCACCCATCATTTTTCAGCATCTGTAGCATTTATAGCATTTAAAATGATATAGCCTAAAATCTAGTCTTTCAGACTGAATATCACTCTTTTTTTTTGTACAAATGCTTTCCTTGCCTGAGCCAACCTACTTTTTATATCCTCTTTGCTTCGTCCATCACTGGTTATTTTGCTTCCTATGTAGCACAAGACTCCTACTTCCATCAGCTTTTCACCTGCCAATTTGATGTCCATAGAGGTTTCTGATTTTTTTTTCCGGCTGCATTCCAATATTTTTGTTTTACAGAGTCTGATAAACTTGAAGGAATGACAAACCGTTAACCATCGCAACAGTAGCTCAATTGATAATGTCTGGTGTTAACAACGAATGTGTAAGGTAATAGTGATTATTCAACTGATGGCTAGGGACCATACATTTACGCACTGAAAACGATTAAAATAGATGTAATTTGTCTCCTGAAAACATTGAAAAACTTGCAATTATCTATTGTGATGCTTCTTTCTGCAGTGAATGATGCATATATAAAGTGAATGAATAAGATTGGATTATTGTTAAGTGCATATTTTTCAATTTTAATGCACATTTTCTACATTTTAGTGCATAATTGCAATCGTTTCCAGAGCATAACTGTCCGGCTCCTAGTTATCTGACAAAGGTTCAGCGGTTTCGGTGGCGTAGTTGGTAGCATGCTGAGCTTCTATGCCCAAGACCGCGGGTTCAAACCCGGCCAAAGTCGTCAGATTTTTTAAGAACGTTAAAAATCCCTCAGTATGCCTTTCTTCGGAGGGGAAGTAAAGCCGGCGGTCCCATGTCATAGATTTATGGCATGTTAAAGAACCTTCCACTAATTACACCTGTGTGAAGCTAAATTATATATTTGACTAACGTTCTTAGGTTCCTACGTTCGTCGTCAAGAGCCGACTGAGGTGGCATCTGGTAACTAAATTCTGAACTAGTTGGTCGTTGACGGTGGCGTTTGGCGGCAAAAGTAGGAACTAGTTGGAAAATTCCATGTCTGCAGTCCTTACTTGAATTAAAACAGATACACACACTAATACAGTCATCACAAAATTAACACCGGTTATCAGACAGATTCTACACACACCCAAAGTACACGGGGCTACATGACCGCGTTGTCGCAGACCCTAAACTAAGGAACCAACCAACCAACCATCTGATAACGGTAGTTCGATCCTCGAGTAAACGAAGCTGAAATAGTAGTTCTGCGGTCGTAGAGTGCGAGGCCGAGGATCGGTCGCGTGAAGGCTAGAGAGGTTACACGCCTCGGGGCCTTGAAGCGACAACCTCGCCAACACTCAGTTAGGAGTCATTCCTGCACGAGGCAACACCGAACACTGTAAGTTAAATAATCATTTTACTAAGGCTTAGTGCAATATCTCCTGAAACATGCTTTACAATCAACATTCAGCTCATGGAATTAAAGACATAACCCGGTAACAACAGCCAAGAGTCATAAGTTAAAAAATAATACCATCTACGATTGGTAGCACTGCGAAGATATCATAAGCGATACCGTTTCCGATTGAGGCTACCCGCTGAAAAGGAAGCTGTTTTTGTTGCTTCAAAAAGGGGCGTGAGTCATCCGTGGTTCATCATCTGTGTACTTGAATGAGCACGAGTTGTTGTTTATTCAGAAGCTTGGCTATCGGGGTAATTTCAGGCCCGTGTACGTTAGCTGTGTGCACAATCTGTCTGATAACCAGTGTTATTATGGTCTCTTTAGCAGTGTGTGCATTGTAGAGGTCAGGATGGGAAAGGAGGTGGCCGTAGCCTTAAGGTAGGAGGAACCAAGGAGTAATAAGGAGAGGCCCTAACGCCAAGGAAGTGAAGCCAGAAGTTACTCCTTCACATATGCTCAAAACATTGCGGTAGTCCCATAAGAAAAGCATGTAATGGTGTGACGTACGTACTTAAAAGTGGTGATATTTCGCGTGTGGGTTGAAATGTCGACATATGGGGCATATGTTTGCACAAACAGAACTCCCACCTGCCAAAGTAATGTCATTTCACAAGTAAATCCACTTTATTTGCCATTTATTGTGTTAAGTTTTCATCCTTAGAGTAGCCACCTTACGGCACTGTTCTAGTATCATTCGTTAGCTGTTCAAATAGTGGCATACGTGTCCACCAATATAATTATTTCGATTGCTAGGAATTAATTGCGGATATTTTCCTCCGTTTCTTACTGGAAATAGTTTCTGCTTGTCAATTAATGAACGGTATTACTGTAATCTAATTACCCCCAATCTATTTTCAACGTGGCTTAAGTTCTAGATTTATTGCTCGTGGGTGTTAGAAGATTGATATGATATTATTTGCATATTTTAATGTGTTAATCTCAAACCTCAGCCTAGACCTTGTTTAGTTTGTTACCGGAACTGAACTGGAATTTTTTTTAAAATCATCGTGCAATAAAAACAATAACGCCACCACCCAATTAGTTCGCATGCCTTTAATATTTTAAATTTATTTAATTTATTTAATACACATTCGTGAATATAATGGCAGGCCTACTGGTATCTCGGTAATTGTTTGCCTATTATTTGGTATAAGTTAAGAATAGTGATGGGTGTCTGGTTGCCTGAAATCCCACAATAATTACAGGTCATAAAAACTGCATATCGGTATAATACATTCATTTCCCATGTGCTATACTATATTTCAGATCGGTGTATTGCTCTAGTTTATATTGTAAAATTAAACGTTTTATGGCAGTTTACATGATTCTCGATTGCGACGAAAAGTATTGTGACTGCCGTACACTTCACGCTAGCCAGTAAAGATCAACAAATATTCCTTGATTTCCATCGTCATATAGGCCTACCTTACAATTTCGTAGTATAGGCCTACCTGCACACGAATCTTTTTCTTTCGTAGTTCCGCCCCTTAAAGCAACAATAACTAACTAACACGAATCTTTTACTGGTAATCTTACTTAAATTCCACTAATAAATAAGTCTACGGTACCGTAGACTCGATTTACGGCTCGAGCCGGGCAAGTATGGGGGCGTGGTCAGTGCTTCAACTCTCCGCATGCTATAGCGCTGACAGGGCGCCTCCTTATTACTCCTTGGGAGGAACCATCCGGCATTTGTTTCGAGTAGATATGAGAAATCACGGAACACAATTTCTAGGATGGTTGAGGTGAGAATCGAACTTGTACTTTAGGGGTGACCGCCAAGAGTGCTAGTCACTACACCACGAGACGGACGCGTGTGTATGATATTTGTCTGATAACTTGTGTTATTGTGGCGAGTATGACTGTAGTAGTGTGTTTAATTGTAGTTACTGGGATGTAGGATCGGATTAGGTACCTCGGATTTGGAATAAGGTACTATCCGAGCATTTTCCTGAATATGGAAACTCCTAAGAAATGACTAGGGGTGGGGTCTCGCAACTACAACTCCCATTGCAGTTGTGATACATGCACTCGGCTATGCTGTTGGGTGTTTTATTGAAGGACAACGTGGCCTTTAGCGTAGTGTTGATTTCATTGTCCAGTGAAGCTGGGGTGTGCAGAAGGACCAATACCTCGACAATAATATGGTTCGGTTATTACAACCCCCTTAGTATCAAAGAAAATAACTGGCTGATTTAAATCGAAATAGGCCATATATCTTATGGCAGGACGAACAGCATATTTAGGCCTAATAGTGCTCTCGAGAGATAGCAAATACTTTCACAGGGAAGTCTTCTAAAACTGCAGTATACATAAATTTTAAAGCAAGTAGTCTTAACTACTCATGTCTTTTACACTCTCCTTTCCGGGTTGATGTTGGACACCGGATTAGGCCTATTACAAGAATCTCTAAAGGCCTACATAAAGCTGAATGTTTGTATTTATTTATAGAAACCAACACCGTTTCACCGAACTGAACCAAATGTTACGTAGTTAACTTTTGGAACTCTGCGGGTAATACTGTCTACTTGAAATTTGGATAGCCCTCTCCATTCCCTGGATTTAAGTCCTTTTGCACAGAGACGAAATATCGAATTTGTCGTAGGACCAATCTAGACCCAATTTAAGCCTTGCAATGCGTGAAACAAAACTCGAGACGTAAAATTTGGCGTAAACTATAAACTGTATATTGACTGGTTACGTGCGCAGCGTTTGCGTTCTCGCCCATTCTGCCCGACGTTGCAGGATCTAATCCTGGTGCAGTCAGTTGGCATTTGAGGGAATGCAAATGCGAGGAAGTTGATTTGCTGGCACGTCAATGACCCCCTTCGTGGCCAAATTCTGTCACCCCAGCATCACTGAAACACTCAGTAGATAAAAGGGACGTTGCTGTTTGAGTCTTCAGTCTTTTGACTGGTTTGATGCAGCCCTCCGTGCCTCCCTGTCCTGAGCAAATCGCTACCACACCCTATATCCGAGGCAATCTGTTTAACATATTCTAATCTTGGTCTACCCCTACAGTTCTTGTCCTCGACCCTTCTTTCCATAACTAAGCTTGCTATTGCTGGGTGTCTTAGTATGTGTCCTACCAACCTATCTCTTCTCTTCATTAGCAGTCGCCAGAAACATCTCTCCTCTCCCACCTGTAACACCACATTTCAAACGCTTCAATTCTCCTCTCTTCTGCTGCACCAATAGTCCAAGTTTCACTTCCTTATAGTGCCACGCTCCAGTTAAAAGCTTTCAAAAATGACTTCCAACACCGAAATGTATATTCGATGTCAACAGATTCCTTTTCTGTAGAAATGCTTTCCTTGCCTGAGCCAACCTATTTTTAGCCGAATTTTCACATTTAGCAAAAATGAGGAAAATGTAGACTTATGAGATCGGGGAAATGTGTGTCTGTCTGTCTGTCTGGCTATGTGTGTGTGACCCCCTATCAACTCCTAAACGGCTGCAGCAATCTAAACAAAATTTGGTAGGAGTACCTGAATATCTCACGGCCATATTTGAAAATGATGTGAGTGCTACCAACTGCTGAAACATCGCAATTGAATATTGAGCTCCATGTTGGATATCTTGGAAGAATATGAATGGGAGCTATTTCAAAATTGGCACACGTATAGATAATAATATTGCAGTCTAATTTCCAGGAGGCCATACATGTCAGTGTTGTCAAAATGATTATAACCCTGCTGATAGGTCCAAATTTTAAATGCATATAACTTCTACACTATCAAATGGATTTCAACCAAATTTCGTATGTGCTATGTGTACATAAACAGATATGACTGAGGGTATTCTTAAGAGCCACCAGGGCTGCCAACTGTTAATAAATGCTCTCAATTTAAAAAAATAAAATACCCATATATCAGAAAGTATGCAAGCCGACAGTTTTAAACTATGCACACGTATAGTACCTGACATTCTATATTAATTTGGAGTAACTTATATACGTCAGAGTTACCAACATGATTCTAAGCCTGCTGAGAAGTCCAACTTAAAAATACATGTAACTTCTATACTATCATTTGGATTTCAACCAAATTTCGTGTGTGCTATGTGTACCATAACAGATATGACTATGCCGATTCTTAAGAGTAACCAGGGCTGCCAACTGTTAACAAATACTGTCTCTATTTTTGTTACCCTACTATCAAATTATCAGAAAGTATGCAAGCCAATAGCTCTAAACTTTGGTTGGTTGGTTCTTAAGTTTAGGTGCTGCGACAACGTGGTCATGTAGCCCCGTGTACTTTGGGTGTGTGTAGAATCTGTCTGATAACCGGTGTTTATTGTGATGACTGTATTAGTGTGTGTATCTGTTTTTTTATTTAAGTACTGCAACTTAGAATTTTTCAAATAGTTTCTCCTTTTGCCGCCAAGTGCCACCGTCAACAACTACTCGGCCAAGTTCAGAACTTAGCTACCAGACGCCACCGCAGTCGGCTCTTGGCAACGAACATAGAAACCTAAGAGCGTTGATTACATTCTTAATATATCCAATGTAGCTTCACACTGGTGCAATTAGTGGAAGGTTCTTTAACATGCCATAAATCTATGACATGGGACCACCGGCTTTACTTCCCCTCCGACGGAAGGCATACTGAAGGATTTTTAATGCTCTTAAAAAATCCGACGACTTCGGCCGGGTTTGAACCCGCTATCTTGGGCATAGAAGCTCAGCATGCTACCGACTACGCCACCGAAGCCGCTGCTCTAAACTGTGTACACGTATAGTACCTGGCATTCTAGATTAATTTGGAGTAACTAATATAAGCCTACGCCAGTGCTGCCAACATGATTCTAAGCCTGCTGATAGGTCCAATTTTAAAATGCATGTAACTTCTATACTAACTAATGGATTTCATTCAAAATTTACAGAACAATAGATCATATTATTTCAGATTATTTCTGACCAATACATGTATGTCATTGTTGCCAACATGAGTTGGCGCGTGCTGTTAGATCCAATGTTTCATTGCATGTAACGTCCATGCTATCCATTGGACTTGAACCAAATTTTGTATTCTGTGCCTTAAGAGATGGAACTAAGAATATATTTAGTCACCAGGGCTGCCAACTGTAGTTCTCTATTAGGCTACATTATGCCAGGTATACAGTATTTCGAACTAATTAGAAATTTCGATATTACCAACTTAATTTCGTCATTATTCTAGATAGATCCATATAGATTAATCATTGGCATGCATCTTAAATTTAAAGAAAAGTAGGCTCTTTAGTTCGTCACGGAAGGTCTTGTTTATATCCTCTTTGCTTCGTCCATCACTGGATACTTTGCTTCCTAAGTAACAGAAGTCTCCTACTTCTCGTCACTTTTCACCTGCCAATTTGATGTCCATAGAGGTTTCTGATTTATTTCGGCTGCATTCCAGTAATTTTGTTTTACATTTATTGATTTTCATCATGAATCCTTTCCTCAAGACGGAGTCCATAGCATTCAAAAACTCATTCAAATCCTCAGGCGTGTCAGCCAAGATGACGTAAAACCAATATAATTTCTTTTAATGTTTACGGAAAGATGTGGGAATAGATTCTCAAAAAGTGCGTCAACATTAACCATTATGACAATGATAATAATTAATATCCGTGTTGACCGATAGTACTATCTTATTTAAAACCGTCTTGTCAAACACTATAGAAAAAATCCACAGCCTGTTTCCAGTCGACCGAGCGGGTCAGGGAATGGAATGACTGAAGCCTCCATCTAGCGTCGAGAATATGAACTGTACCGGCTGTCGAAGCCTGTCGCACTCCCCTGGGGAAATAATTAAATAAATGACAGATGAAATGAAATGATAGTGGAGAGTGTGGCTGGAATGAAAGTGTGACAGGGAAAACCGGAGTACCCGGAGAAAAACCTGTCTGCCTCCGCTTTGTCCAGCACAAATCTCACATGGAGTGACCGGTATTTAAACCACGGACCCAGCGGTGAGAGGCCGCGTACTGCCGCCTAAGCCACGGAGACTTGTCAAACACTGTAGAATGCAGTTTAATTACTGCTTATACGTACATGTTTCGGTGTTGACAACATCATAACTGACAATAGTATGTTTCATCTGAAAAATGTTTCAAGGTTAGAACACATCAATGTGATACAGACTATCCATTAAGGTTGATTTATAGTCACATTACGTCCGATTAACCATAATAGTTTACTACACTGAAGGATTGTGATATAACTGGAAGCTACATCCTATAGCAGGGACGTCCGATTCACCATAATCGAACCCTATTTTAGACTTACAAGCAGTCCTTTAAGGTACATTTATATTCATTCGATTCTTATCTATTCATGTGTTTTCTAATTCTTTTTGTGAGCTTTCTTTTTATTTGAATTTCTAATAGTGTTTTGTAAGGATATCAATTTTCTCTTTTGTCTTTGTAAACTTAGTTTTAAGATTATTTTAATGTTCAATGTACGCTGACGAGGGTGTCATTGAACACCGAAACATGTACATATAAGCAGTAATTAAACTACATTCTTTAGTCTTTGACAAGGCTGTTTTGAATTACTTAGTACCGTAATAGTTTCTCTTCACAGCGAATTTATGTTTATTGCAGTCACCCTAACTCAAGTGCATTTTTTTATCTGAACTCAATCTCGGCTACCGGTGGCCAAACAAAAACTGACAATTTAGCCACTTGACTTAGTTCCTGTTGCTCCTCTTGGAGCATAGAGCTTCCGTGAAGCACTTCCATCGGGTCCTGTTGCTGGCCATCCTCTTCACCTCGCTTCATGTCCTTCCCATTCCTAGACACTCCTCCTCAACTATCTTCTTGCAGGTCTTCTTTGGGTGACTACTTTTTCGGGCTTCTTGTGGATTCCAATCCAGTGTTCCAGTTGGTTCCCTCAGAGTGTGGCCAATCCAAAGCCACTTTCTCTCTTTTATCTGGTGTTCAATTTGTTGCTGGTTCGTTTCCACCCATAGATCGTCATTTGATATAACGTTCGGCCATCTTCGATTGGTGATGCATCTCAAGCACAGTGGCGGCTGATGGTTCAATATGTGGTGGTTCACAAAAATATCATTTGTTCACTGCTATGAGACTATTCTAAAAATCACTAAGATACCCAAAATATAGAAAATAATGATAAACAGAAAATTGAACATATGTTTGCTTACACTATTCCTATTCTCCTACATGAATGTTATGCTACATCATATGTTATGACAGACACACATTTTGATTATTTAATTTCTTTCGCAGTTTCCTCAAGCATGTACTGTGGAATTTAATTTTGAATTGTTTTTGAAGTTCCCTTCAACATAGACACTGGTGTAGCTGATAGCATTCTTGGATGTAGCCCTGGAGGTCCGGGTTTGATTCCCAGCTTTGCCAAGAAACGTTAATTTTGATGGGAGGGCTTGGAACGGGGTACAGTCAGCCTCGTGAGGCAAAACTGAGAAGAGGAGGGTTCGATTCCCACCTCAGTCATACTGGAAGAGGTTTCTTGTGGCTTCCAACTTCTACTCCAGGCAAAATGGTGGGATGGTTCCAAACTTAAGGCCAAGGCCGCCTTCTTCCGAATTCTACCCTCAATTCACAAATACACACACACTAGTACAGCCATCACAATAACACAGGTTATCACACAATCAACACACACACTCAAGTACATGGGGCTACGGGACCACAAGATCGCAAAACACCTTAAAATGATTTAAGAAAGAAAAAGGAAGCAAGGAAAACGGTCACCATAATAGTGCGTGGACTGAATTCATCATGTGAATGATTAATACAAAGCTGTACATAATTATATACAATACACAACTATAAAAAAAATCATCGCGCGTCTAAACTTTGAAGCTAGATATTGCAAAACTGCCAAATTATGCACGAAACAACAATACAGCTTCGCAAACTTCCGAAAATAGACAGTGGAAGGAGACAAATTGCTATGTATCGTGCACTTCAATAGAAAGGCACATTCATTTCGTTCTGACTACCATTAATGCTAATGTCAAACTACTACTGCTATTAATAATAATAACAATGTTATTGGTTTTGCGTCCCTTTCAACTACTGAGGTTCTTCGAGACGCCAGGGTACCAGAGGTTTCCCCCGAAGGGGTTATTTAACGTGCCAGTAACTCTACTGACACGGCTCATTCGTATTTGCGCAACCTCAAATGCCAACTAACTGCACCAGAATTCGATCCTTCAATCTTGAGCGTAGCAGGCGAGAACGTTACCGCTGCACCACGCAGCCAGTCAATGTCGAACTAAATGCGCTTTAAAGGATGCGGATATCATAAAAACAATAAAATGACAACTGTGAAATGCACTACAAATTTAAGTGCTGAACACCTCACAATCGACCCTCCACAATGCAGATGCCAGACTTTAACAATAACAGTAATAATGAGCCTATATTATGGAACTGGCGAAGAAGAAATATTCCCGACACACAGCTCCTATGTGTTTCACCAGGTAGGGCAATCCACGATCACCAATTTCTCACATCATAAGAGACATAAGCCAAATCCAAAGAAACTAAGACGTGGCTAACCGGTCAGTAAAAAAAATTACGAGCCTTACAGTAGTCGCATACAGGGGCGGTTCGAGTGTGGGGGGGGGGGGTCTCACCCCCCTCTGGTATTTTCTCAGTCGGCAAATACAACATCAGTCGGCAAATCCTGAAGAAGTCGTAACATTTCCCAAAACAGGATTTAAAAAAACAAAACGGGGCTTGGCCATATACGATTTGGTCCGATTACAATATATATATATATATACAGACAGTCGGCACAAACGGACGCTGCAATAATTTCGTACGGCCAGGCAATAACCCAGTGCGGCTAGGGAAAGAGCCGGCAAAATATCCATTTTAAAAGTTTCACTTCCAGTCCTCAGTGCAACGGCTGCCACTTGCCATTTCGTTTCTTTGTATGGAAACTGAAGAAAGAATGACAGATGAGCAATATGGAACCAAGGACAAGGGATGAACTCATCGGCACGTTTCTGGGTGGCTGTAACATCCCGCGTTCATTATGCAGAGCGACTCAGCTTCACAGCGAAGCGAGCCCAGCATATGTGCCATGTGGCTAGACAAAAGGTGTTGGTGAGCGCTTTGATAACTTCAGGTCAAGCCAACTCATTGAGATGTTGTCGGTGGAATGTTATGACCGGCTGCTGCTTGTCTCGGCGCGTCGTCAAATATCCGTGTTATTGTGACAAAATTGACAGATTTATGGTTAAGGTCAGTGCAGTGGTCACTGAGAATGACAGAAAGCAGTCGTTCCTGAACCAGCAAGTTTTACAGTGATAACTAGGTGCAAAACAGTGGCAGTGGGACGTGATTTTTCGCCGACACGGAACATTTTCACGGAGCATCGCATACCCATCAAACGTAAGTAATAATAATACAATAAATACATGCGTATTGTCAGCCATGTTTATGTTTAATGGTGTTAACAACAAAAAAAGGTGAAGAATGATCGCATGCTGGAGTACGTCAGTGGCACAAATTGAAAAGTCGCGGAAAGAAGAAAAAGGGCAAATTACAAGAACACTTCACTTCAGAAGCTCATCAAATAGCGATGGCAGATTTGTGCCACTTTGTCAATGGAAAAGGCCAGGAAGACGTACTCTTTGATAAACTTTTACGGACGATCAGAATTGAGGACGAACAAGAAAAGAAGTTCCACAAAAAAGTTATCCAGATACTTATTGACACAGCAAGAACCCTTTGTCGGCAAGGCTTGGCTTTCCAAGGTCACGAGGATGGAATCACTTAAGATAATGGAAACTTCACGCAAATTGTGAAGTTACTCTTATGGCATAGTCTGGTCATGAATAGGTAGTTGGAAGAAGTGAATACGCTGAAGCACAACGTTACGTGTATGAGGAAGAACTCGCAAAATGAATTCGTCCATCTACTTGGTGAGAAAACTCGTGAAATAATTTCAGAAGAGATCGAGAACGGTATGTCACATAAAGACCACCTCGCGTTGAATATCCGATACGTCGTCGAAAAAGATGAAGAAATCGTTCCTGTGGAGCGTCTTTTTAAAAATAGACGCTGTTTTAACAAAAAAGCCTGGAGAGGAGTTGGCTGAAAAAATATTTTTAATTTTAAATTCAGAAGAACTTTTACTTCCACTCGATAAACTAGCGTTTCAATCGTACGACATTGCTAGTAACATGTCTGGCATATACAACGGCACTCTAAAAAGCTATTAGAACAGTAAGAAATGGACATTCCGTACGTTCCAAGCCAAGCTCACAGGTTAAACATTTTCGTAGAGACAGCTTTTAATGCTAGCGCGCTTATCCGAGAGTTTTTCGACACTCGTGAAGCATTGTAAGTTTTTTTCACGGGTAGCATGAAACGACATTTAAGCTTGCAGAAAGAGCTGGATAAAATTGAAAATTAACTTCAACTTAAGAATTTATCAAAAATAAGGTGGACTGCGCGCGCCGAATCGGGGAGAGCTGTTTCTACGACTTATGAAGACAGCATTGGAAACAATGAAAACCTCATTCGATTCTGAATTTGATAGTAAAACCCGAACTTTTGCGTCAGGCTTGCACAAAAAGCTTCTAGACTTTGATTTTATCTGCGGCATGTACTTTACCAAGAACACCATGTTTAAAATTAAGAACGTAACCGAGCTTTTAAAAGCGGAGGAGCTGGATGTAGTAGACGCGATGCAGCTGATTCGGAGCGATTTGAAGTCGTTTGAAGATATCGACGACGACGGCAAGATGAACGCTTTAATAAAGAGTGCATCGTCATTTGCAAAAAGTATGCAAGTAAATGCCTAGGAAGACTTCTTAAAGCACCACGGGACCCGGTGACTTGCAAAGAAGTATGACGCGCACGCTGAAACGAGAGCAGAAATTTCTGTCCTTATATTCTACAGAAAGGAGTTACGAATACTTGTGGATGTATTTACTTCAAGCGTGCAAGACAATCTCGCAAAACTAATTTCTTTGCTAGAGCCATTCCACATAATTTTCAAGATATCCGCTGACAGAAAAACTGCACCATCGAGCGCGTCCGATCTATAAAGCTATCACACCCGAAAATCATCCTTCAAGATGAAGAGCTTGTGCTGGCTGAACTTGATGCCAGTAAACATTGCTCATCTTTCAAAGAAATCGCAAAAGTTGCTTTTAAATTAAAGAGGATTATCCCGTGTGGTTATCAAGTAGTTCGAGTGATTTTAACATCCCCAGTGTCTTCTGCTTCCTCCGAACGGTCCTTCAGCAAGTTGAAGCTCATTCTCAATCATTTGCGGGCAACGATGGGTGACGACCGCTTAGACCCCCTCATGATGTTTTCAACGAAAGATAATGTCGACGACATTGAAATTACGGAGATAGTGGAGAAGTGGTCCTTGTTAAAACAACGTAGAGTAGGGATTTAGAAAGAATAAATAGAATTTTTTTATTCTTGCAATATTTAAACACTTATTTTGTTCATATATCGAATTTCCTGCAATTCAAAATTCTGGAACTAATAAAATAATTTTAAATGAAAGCCGTTAAGTAAGTATATATGTCTTGTGTATCGTTTGGCGCCACTCCCCCCCCCCCCCCTCCTCCCAATTCCCCTCCCGTTGCTCAGTTTTTAAGCGTATAGTCGGCAATAGTAGGAAATAAAGAGCGGTTCTGGGGCAGGGGCTAATGCGCAAGATGGCCGCCATACTCTGAGACCGTGAATGACGTCACAAGGGGAGGTCGGCCGTGTAGTCGCAAAATGGAATATTTATTGTTTTTATTATTATTATTATTATTATTAATAATAATAATTTTATTAGGTAATTATTGATTGATAGCTTGCCACGGTGGGTGAGTGGTTATCGTGTCGGACTGCCAACCCCAAGCTTGCAGGTTCGCTCTTGGTCGTGGTAAGTGATTTTTGAAAGGCGGCAAAAATTAAGACACGCATGTCATATAATGTTGGCATGTAAAAGAACCCAGGAGAGGTCTGCTATGTAGTTGCTAAATTGAATATTTATTATTATTATTATTATTTATTATTATTATTACTATTATTATTAGGTAATTATTGATTGATCATGTACAATCAAGACCAGCCTTATATTGCCCCACTTTATGGTGTAGTGGTTAGCATTCTTGGCTGTTACTGTGGAGGCTCGGGTTCGAGTCCTGGCTCTGTCAAGATTTTAACTTCTAGGCTGAAGGTTGGAATGGGGTACACTAAACCTTGCGAGGCAAAACTGACAGGAGCTGGCTTTTGATTCATACCGCTGCCATTCTGCCTAACCCAACTTCACCTAACCTAACCTAACCTAACCTAACCTAACCAGATCCCACCTTACCTTACCTAACCTAACCTAACCTATCTTAACTTCAAAGTCAGAAGGTACAATACATTTATTGTTTTTTATACCCTCATAAATTAGATATAGCGAATGTCCACCACGATTTAGATCCTCGAGCACACTTTTCTGACATAGATCATTAAAACGTGTAGAAAGGAATGTCTAATAATTTTCACTAACACATAATACAAGTTCACCTTTTTCTCTAATCAACAGTTCTACCCCCCATAGCATTGTGAATATTTATTGTAGTAACCTATAAAGAAACAAAAAAATCATATCTGTTACAGTTTAGCTACAAGTGACCAGAGCCACTATAACATTTTATTCTAATAAGGAGATTTCCATAGCGATAAGAAAAAAAAGCTTAGCATAATGATGGATTGTGTGTAAGTAAACGTCTTTGCTGCTTGATGCCACTACTAAACTGATGCTCATACAACAGACTAGTGAGTTCATGTTTCGCTGACGTAATCGTATGTTCCCACGCACTTCCTGTGTGTTGCACGCGCCGTAGTGGCTAAATTTGAAACTAGATGAGATGATTTGCTGATGTAATCGTATGTGCCCCCGCACGCACACGCAAGCCCCTGTGGACGGGTCCTTGTGGACGAGTCCCTGTGGACGGGTCCCCGTGAACGGGTCATTGTTGACGGGTCCTTGTTGACGGGTCCTTGTTAACGAGCCGCATGTGGACGGGTCCTTATTGACGGGTCCTTTTTGACCAATCCCTTTAGACCAGTCCCTTTGGACTGGTCCCTATGGACTGGCCCATGGTCCCTAATGCTATGATGAAATTAAACGTTGTTCCATATGAAACGCATGTGAAGAGCCGATTGCTACTATGAATTAACATGTTTTTTTGTTTTTTGTTTTTACGCATGCGCACTTGGGTTTTTTGTAAGCGGGCGGGCTTTTTGAATAATGATTTATAGATGAGTTATTTTTTTAAAAATTACCAAAAGATCCAAAACTAATAAGTCATTAGCGTTTTTAATATCTCATGAACCAACTTGTATGAGCGGTCGTTGGGACTTGAGGTGACATTCTGGTTTTGAATGTATTATTTATTTTATTGTCAAAAGGGCCTAACTACACTTTTGTTAATATCTCGCTAACTAATAATCAGAGAGGGTCAAGTGAGGTGTCATGGGACTCAGGTTGGTCAACCCTTTTCCATGACCAACGAATTTACCCAAACGATCTAATACAGCATGGTCATTGACCTATGATTTTATAAACTAATCATCGGAGAGGGTCAAGTGAGGTGTCATAGGACTTAGAATGGTTAACTCTTTCCCATGACCAATGAATTTACCCCAAAAATCCAAAAACAGCAAGGTCATTGACCTAAGATTTTATAAACTAATAATCGAATATCAACATGTGAGGTGTCATAGGACTTAGAATGGTCAACCCTTTCCTATGGCCAATGAATTTACCCAAAATACCCAATACATTAAGGTCATCGACCTGAGATTTTATAAACTAATAATCGGATACGAACATGTGAGATGTTTACCATGTGTGATGAAACATAGCTAGGTAGAGATAGAATTAGTTTAGGCTACATGTATGGTGACTGACAAGGCTTTTACCATTGAAACTTGTTTTCAGATCAAACTGCAGTATAGAGAGAGTATAGGTTGCAGGTATGGGTTAATAAATGAGAAACGGTGTACGCAAACTGTGATTTATCAAGAATTAAGAGTAGACTATCTTTAATTGATTGGTTAAAGATGATAGCTAAAACACAAAAATGCTCAGTGGTTACCGAGACAAAATGGTCGCTACACACAACAAGCTTTAAATACTTGACGCTAATAATCTATACACACACACACACACACACACACACTCGCTTGTTCTAAACTAAACTGTGTTGCTGTCAGTGCTCAGACAGTAGGCTGATGACGAAATGCATTGCTAACAGAAATATAATCATTTCCGGTTGTATAATGTTACCAGCTATCCATTTTGTGTTGCAGTGGTAAGCACTTTTAGCTCTTGTACTGGTGGTCTTAACTCGATTTCCAGGTCTGAAGCCTAGAACGAGTCAAACTAAGAAACAAGGGCATGGTGGTGCAGTGGTTAAGCTGTTAGCCTTTTCACCAGGGTTCGATTTCAGGTTAATATGCATGTCATAAACATATTAAACAAAACAAAACAGAGATAACGTTTAAAACTGATTACATTTGTGTCTTTTCAAATTATTACTTGGATTACAAATACAAAGATGAACTGGGTTTGATATACAGTTAATGCTGTCTATCACACACTCGACTGTAAGAAAGCCAAAAGAGCAAAAGGCGTAGGTAGAGCAGTGGTAAAATTGCTATATGTAGAGAACTACCTAGCAAAGCTATATCGCATAGACAGTGCAGGATACAATCCAGCAATCAAATTTGTATCTTGTGGAACAGAGAAATGCACTTACGTGAGAAAATGCATGTTCATGTGTAATATGACCTAACACAAAAGTGTTCACTTGTGCACGTGCACAATAAGAGCTAACAAGTCACATTCTGTTTAGTTCGTACGTAACGTTAGGTTAGGGCTAATGCACACACCCTAGTACACGAGGCACATGTCATTTGAGAGCAGGTCAAGGGGATCTAACTTGGTGGATGGATGTGTTCTAACGAGTCATTTGTAGTTGAAAGAGAATAATACTTGTTCTTAAGATGTTAAAACTGAGGAGATGGTATGTACTGTAAGACGTCTTGTTATATCCTGTGTAATATTACAGACATGGCAGAGAGCACACAGTTCTGTTGTTATGACTAACTCTGCAGTAATTTGAAACCCCCACGTGTTCATTAAGACAATGGGTGATGATTATACAAAGTTAGCAGTCATTGGATAGTACACAGGTGTTCCTTCCGGTGTCATGTTGCTGACATGGAGGAGAACGCACAGTTCTATTGCTATGACTAACGCTGCAGTAATTTGAAACCCCCAGGTGTTGATCAAGGCAATGGGTGATGATCATGCAAAGTCAGTAGTAATTGGATACCACACATCAACATGGACTAAATCATAAATGTGTTGTCATAACCCGCAGAAACCTCATTTAAAGATTTTAGATTTTACATTTTAACATTTTACATTTTTAACATTTTAGATTTTAGATTTGTTTTAATTTTACATTTTTTTTGTTTTTTAGATTTTACATTTTAAATTCAAGATTTTTTGATTTTTTAGATTTTACTTTTATTTACATTTTCCTAAAAGAGTAAACTACAAGGTCACATACCTAACCTCATTAAACCTAACTTTACCAAACCTAACTTAAGCTAATCCAAAGGCTAATGCACCTACACAAAGTATATAAGGTACATGCAACTATCCTTATGCTAGTCTTACAGGTTACTGTACAACATGATCACTACCCAAACGGATTTTTTTTTCATTTTGTTGTTTACACATATGTCAATTCTCTAATTTCCCCATTTTCAGTTTTTTAATGTCAGTTTTTAGTTTTCAATTTCATAATATGGAAACATGGATTTTGCATTTTGTTGTTTACACATTTATTAATTTCACAATTTCCCATTTACAGTTTTTAAAAAGTCAGTTTAAAGTTTTTCAATTTCATGATATAGAAACATGGATTTTCCAATTTGTTGTTTTCACATTTGTCAATTTACTAAATTCACATTTACAGTTTTTTTTAAATTTCAGTTTAATGTTTTTTTTTCTATTTGTCAATATGGAAACATGGATTTTTTACAATTTGCTTTTTACATGTCATGTAACTATCCTTATGCTAGTCTTATAGGTTACTGTACAACATGATCACTACCCCAACCAGATATTATTTTTCATTTTTGTTGTTTACACATAGCCTATGCCAATTTTCCAATTTCCCATTTTAAGTTTTTTTAAATGTCAGTTTTAAGTTTTTCAATTTCATAATATGGAAACATGGATTTTGCATTTTGTTGTTTACACATTTATTAATTTCACAATTTCCCATTTACAGTTTAAAGTTTTTCAATTTCATGATATAGAAACATGGATTTTCCAATTTGTTGTTTTCACAATTGTCAATTTACCAAATTCCCATTTACAGTTTTTAAAATTTCAGTTTAATGTTTTTTTTTCTATTTGTCAATATGGAAACATGGATTTTTCCAATTTGTGTTTTACATGTTCATTTTGCATTAGGAGTGGAGAGAGGTGGGTAGTAATTAAAATTGTGCAAGCAGTGTCCATTGTTGATAGGTCATTGTTGACGAGTCCTTTTCATACAACAGACAAGTGAGTCCATGTTTCGCATGCATTACCTAAAATGTAATACCATACAAGTGTTTAACATTTTACAAATTAGCTTATGTATTAGTTTATGTGTGGGGTCTTATGTTGGGCATTTTGTGTTGGCTTATTTGACAAGTTATTTTGTCAATATATTTAGTGGATTTTTCTCTTGGTCTTGGAAAGTATATCAGTCCATTTTATCACAACATAATGCTTACTGCCATGTTTGTAAGCAACAACAACAACAACACACTAAACTCTAAGTACTCTATGGTACTCTCAATGCGTACTCTTACCTCTATTCCATGCCTAGTCAAGAACATTAAAAAAAAAAAAAAAAAGGTGAATGAGGAAAGTAGACTATATGTTTAAACTAAAAAAATCATATAAAGTCATATGTTAACTCTAACCCCTACGTTTATCCCATTCTTAGTCGAAAAATATTATATTTTTTAAAATTTTTCTAAAAAATATTTGGAAAGTAGGCTATATTTTGAAAACTACCCATCCTATAAAGTCATCCTATAAAGTCATATATAGACTCAAACCAATGGCTTTTATATCCTTAATCGTTAGAACAAAATATGGAATTTTTGACATTTTAACCAAAAATGTTCATTTTTAAAAATGGGGTTAAGTTATACATTGGAAACTCGGAATTTTACAAAAAAGTGTGTTTGACATAAATGACAGGTATTTACCCCCCCCCCCCCCCCCAACCCACAAACCAAGTCCCCAGATCTCTGGGACAAAATCCAGAAATGTTTTAATCTAATCCTAGCTAACCTCACCAGACGTGACCATACCTGTTTTGTAAGCAACAACAACAACACACTAAGATTCAAAGAATTCCAGAGTACTTTTAGATTAATTATCGACTCTCAACTCTTATAACTATGTCTATTCCACTCTGTCAGAAACACGATATTTCTTTTTTTTTAATTTTTTTCTCCATGTCACTACTGAAGTGATAATGGGTTTTTCCAATCCTATCACTATAAATTCATTGCCCCGCTCTTATCTCGGTCTCGACAACAACCATGGCTATTTTTACTATGTCAGATGATGTAATGTTCGGGTGCAAAGTGTGTACAAAGTAGGTGTAAAAGTGAGTGAAAAGTGAGTGCATAGAGGGTGGAAAGTGGGTGCAAAGTGGGTGCAAAGTGGGTGCAAATTGGTTGCAAAGTGGGTGCAAAGTGGGTGCAAAAGTGGGTGCAAAAGAGGGTGCAAAATGGTTGCAAAGTGGGTGCAAAGTGGGTGCAAAAGTGGGTGCAATAAGTGGGTGCAAAAGTGGGGTGCAAAAGTGGGGTGTAAAAGTGGTACCCTATTTGTAACGGCTTATTTGACAAGTTATTTTGTGGTACTCTATTTGTAATGGCTTATTTGACAAGTTATTTTTGTCAAATGTATTTAGAGGATATCTCTCTTGTTCTTGGAAAGTATCTCAGCCCTTTTTATGATAGCATAATGCTTACCGCCACGTTTGTAAGCAACAACAATACACTAAAGTTCCAAGAATCCAAACTACTCTAAGGTTCATGATTGTCTCTCAACTCCATTCCACGCCTAGTCAAGAATATTATACATTTCGAATTTAAAAAAAGGTAAATTGGGACAGTATGCTATATGTTTAAACTAAAAATCATATAAAATCATATGCTAACTCCAACACCTACGTCTATCCCACTCTCAGTCAAAAAAAATATATTCTTTAAATTTTTCCTAAAATTTTTGGAAAGTAGGCTATATTTTGAAAACTAATCATCATAAAAAGTCATATATAGACTCAAACCAATGGCTTTTATGTCCTTAATCGTTAGAACATAACATGGAGTTTTTGACATTTTCCAAAAAATGTTCATTCTAAAAAATGGGCTATATTTTGTAAACTATAAAATTTACAAAAAAAATGTGTCTGACATAAATGACAGGTATTTACTCCCTCTACCATAAAACCAAGTCCCAGGTCTCTGGGGGCAAAATCCACAAAGTTTCAATTTTGAAAGTAGGCGATATTTTGAAAACTTATCATTCTAAAAAGTCATATATAGACTCAAACAAATGTTATTTATGTCCTTTAACGTTATAACAAAACTTAACATATTTTCAATTTTTCCAAAAAAGGGTCAATTTTCAAAATTGCCTATATTTTGGAAACTAAGAATTTTACAAAAAAGTTTGTTTAACATAAATGAAAGGTCTTTACCCCCTATACCCCAAAAATAAATTGTACGTGCCTAGGACAAAAACTGTGCAGTAGTGTGTTTTGGACAGTTCTACAGCCACCTCCACCTCCCCACCTCACAAGATGGCGGCCGTAGCTTAACTTAACCTAGCCTAACCTAACAAGATGGCGGCCGTAGCTTAACTTAACCTAGCCTAACCTAACAAGATGGCGGCCGTAGCTTAACTTAAAATGTCAAAAATTCCATATTTTGTTCTAACGATTAAGGATATAAAAGCCATTGGTTTGAGTCTATATGTGACTTTATAGGATGACTTTATAGGATGGGTAGTTTTCAAAATATAGCCTACTTTCCAAATATTTTTTAGAAAAATTTTAAAAAATATAATATTTTTCGACTATGAATGGGATAAACGTAGGGGTTAGAGTTAACATATGACTTTATATGATTTTTTTAGTTTAAACATATAGTCTACTTTCCTCATTCACCTTTTTTTTGAAAAAAAAAAAAATGTTCTTGACTAGGCATGGGATAGAGGTAAGAGTACGCATTGAGAGTACCTTAGAGTACTTAGAGTTTAGTGTGTTGTTGTTGTTGTTGCTTACAAACATGGCAGTAAGCATTATGTTGTGATAAAATGGACTGATATACTTTCCAAGACCAAGAGAAAAATCCACTAAATACATTGACAAAATAACTTGTCAAATAAGCCAACACAAAATGCCCAACATAAGACCCCACACATAAACTAATACATAAGCTAATTTGTAAAATGTTAAACACTTGTATGGTATTACATTTTAGGTAATGCATGCGAAACATGGACTCACTTGTCTGTTGTATGGAAAGGACTCGTCAACAATGACCTATCAACAATGGACACTGCTTGCACATTTTTAATTACTACCCACCTCTCTCCACTCCTAATGCAAAATGAACATGTAAAACACAAATTTGAAAAATCCATGTTTCCATATTGACAAATAGAAAAAAAACATTAAACTGAAATTTTAAAAACTGTAAATGGAAATTTGGTAAATTGACAATTGTGAAAACAACAAATTGGAAAATCCATGTTTCTATATCATGAAATTGAAAAACTTTAAACTGTAAATGGGAAATTGTGAAATTAATAAATGTGTAAACAACAAAATGCAAAATCCATGTTTCCATATTATGAAATTGAAAAACTTAAAACTGACATTTAAAAAAACTTAAAATGGGAAATTGGAAAATTGGCATATGTGTAAACAACAAAACTGAAAAATAATACCCGGTTGGGGTAGTGATCATGTTGTACAGTAACCTATAAGACTAGCATAAGGATAGTTACATGACATGTAAAAAACAAATTGTAAAAAATCCATGTTTCCATATTGACAAATAGAAAAAAAAACATTAAACTGAAATTTTAAAAAAACTGTAAATGTGAATTTAGTAAATTGACAAATGTGAAAACAACAAATTGGAAAATCCATGTTTCTATATCATGAAATTGAAAAACTTTAAACTGACTTTTTAAAAACTGTAAATGGGAAATTGTGAAATTAATAAATATGTAAACAACAAAATGCAAAATCCATGTTTCCATATTATGAAATTGAAAACTAAAAACTGACATTAAAAAAACTGAAAATGGGGAAATTAGAGAATTGACATATGTGTAAACAAAAAAATGAAAAAAAAATCCGTTTGGGTAGTGATCATGTTGTACAGTAACCTGTAAGACTAGCATAAGGATAGTTGCATGTACCTTATATACTTTGTGTAGGTGCATTAGCCTTTGGATTAGCTTAAGTTAGGTTTGGTAAAGTTAGGTTTAATGAGGTTAGGTATGTGACCTTGTAGTTTACTCTTTTAGGAAAATGTAAATAAAAGTAAAATCTAAAAAATCAAAAAATCTTAAATTTAAAATGTAAAATCTAAAAAACAAAAACAAATGTAAAATTAAAACAAATCTAAAATCTAAAATGTTAAAAATGTAAAATGTTAAAATGTAAAATCTAAAATCTTTAAATGAGGTTTCTGCGGGTTATGACAACACATTTATGATTTAGTCCATGTTGATGTGTGGTATCCAATTACTACTGACTTTGCATGATCATCACCCATTGTCTTGATCAGCACCTGGGGGTTTCAAATTACTGCAGCGTTAGTCATAGCAATAGAACTGTGCGTTCTCTGCCATGTCAGCAACATGACACCGGAAGGAACACCTGTGTAATATCCAATGACTGCTAACTTTGTATAATCATCACCCATTGTCTTAATGAACACGTGGGGGTTTCAAATTACTGCAGAGTTAGTCATAACAACAGAACTGTGTGCTCTCTGCCATGTCTGTAATATTACACTGGATATAACAAGACGTCTTACAGTACATACCATCTCCTCAGTTTTAACATCTTAAGAACAAGTATTATTCTCTTTCAACTACAAATGACTCGTTAGAACACATCCATCCACCAAGTTAGATCCCCTTGACCTGCTCTCAAATGACATGTGCCTCGTGTACTAGGGTGTGTGCATTAGCCCTAACCTAACGTTACGTACGAACTAAACAGAATGTGACTTGTTAGCTCTTATTGTGCACGTGCACAGGTGAACACTTTTGTGTTAGGTCATATTACACATGAACTTGCATTTTCTCACGTAAGTGCATTTCTCTGTTCCACAAGATACAAATTTGATTGCTGGATTGTATCCTGCACTGTTTATGCGATATAGCTTTGCTAGGTAGTTCTCTACATATAGCAATTTTACCACTGCTCTACCTACGCCTTTTGCTCTTTTGGCTTTCTTACAGTCGAGTGTGTGATAGACAGCATTAACTGTATATCAAACCCAGTTCACCTTTGTATTTGTAATCCAAGTAATAATTTGAAAAGACACAAATGTAATCAGTTTTAAACGTTATCTCTGTTTTGTTTTGTTTAATATGTTTATGACACGCATATTGACCTGAAATCGAACCCTGGTGAAAAGGCTAACAGCTTAACCACTGCACCACCATGCCCTTGTTTCTTAGTTTGACTCGTTCTAGGCTTCAGACCTGGAAATCGAGTTAAGACCACCAGTACAAGAGCTAAAAGTGCTTACCACTGCAACACAAAATGGATAGCTGGTAACATTATACAACCGGAAATGATTATATTTCTGTTAGCAATGCATTTCGTCATCAGCCTACTGTCTGAGCACTGACAGCAACACAGTTTAGTTTAGAACAAGCGTGTGTGTGTGTGTGTGTGTGTATAGATTATTAGCGTCAAGTATTTAAAGCTTGTTGTGTGTAGCGACCATTTTGTCTCGGTAACCACTGAGCATTTTTGTGTTTTAGCTATCATCTTTAACCAATCAATTAAAGATAGTCTACTCTTAATTCTTGATAAATCACAGTTTGCGTACACCGTTTCTCATTTATTAACCCATACCTGCAACCTATACTCTCTCTATACTGCAGTTTGATCTGAAAACAAGTTTCAATGGTAAAAGCCTTGTCAGTCACCATACATGTAGCCTAAACTAATTCTATCTCTACCTAGCTATGTTTCATCACACATGGTAAACATCTCACATGTTCGTATCCGATTATTAGTTTATAAAATCTCAGGTCGATGACCTTAATGTATTGGGTATTTTGGGTAAATTCATTGGCCATAGGAAAGGGTTGACCATTCTAAGTCCTATGACACCTCACATGTTGATATTCGATTATTAGTTTATAAAATCTTAGGTCAATGACCTTGCTGTTTTTGGATTTTTGGGGTAAATTCATTGGTCATGGGAAAGAGTTAACCATTCTAAGTCCTATGACACCTCACTTGATCCTCTCCGATGATTAGTTTATATAATCATCGGTCAATGACCATTCTGTATTAGATCGTTTGGGTAAATTCGTTGGTCATGGAAAAGGGTTGACCAACCTGAGTCCCATGACACCTCACTTGACCCTCTCTGATTATTAGTTAGCGAGATATTAACAAAAGTGTAGTTAGGCCCTTTTGACAAAAAAATAAATAATACATTCAAAAACAGAATGTCACCTCAAGTCCCAACGACCTCTCATACAAGTTGGTTCATGAGATATTAAAAACGCTAATGACTTATTAGTTTTGGATCTTTTGGTAATTTTTAAAAAAATAACTCATCTATAAATCATTATTCAAAAAGCCCGCCCGCTTACAAAAAACCCAAGTGCGCATGCGTAAAAACAAAAAAACAAAAAAACATGTTAATTCATAGTTGCAATCGGCTCTTCACATGCGTTTCATATGGAACAACGTTTAATTTCATCATAGCATTAGGGACCATGGGCCAGTCCATAACGACCAGTCCAAAGGGACCGGTCTAAAGGGATTAGTCAAAAAGGACCCGTCAACAAGGACCCGTCCACATGGGGCTCGTCAACAAGGACCCGTCAACAAGGACCCGTCAACAAGGACCCGTCAACAATGACCCGTTCACAGGGACCCGTCCACAGGGACTCGTCCACAAGGACCCGTCCACAGGGGCTAGCGTGTGCGTGCGGGGGACATACGATTACATCAGCAAATCATCTCATCTAGTTTCAAATTTAGCCACTACGGCGCGTGCAACACACAGGAAGTGCGTGGGAACATACGATTACGTCAGCGAAACATGAACTCACTTGTCTGTTGTATGAGCATCAGTTTAGTAGTGGCATCAAGCAGCAAAGACGTTTACTTACACACAATCCATCATTATGGTAAGCTTTTTTTTCTTATCATTATGGAAATCTCCTTATTAGAATAAAATGTTATAGTGGTTCTGGTCACTTGTAGCTAAACTGTAACAGATATGATTTTTTTTTGTTTCTTTATAGGCTACTACAATAAATATTCACAATGCTATGGGGGGTAGAACTGTTGATTAGAGAAAAAAAAGCTCACTGAATTATCAATGCATACTCTTTTCCGTATCATTAACATTCAAAAAGTGGACACAATGTATGGTGAACTTGTATTATGTGTTAGTGAAAATTATCAGACATTCCTTTCTACACGTTTTAATGATATATGTCAGAAAAGTGTGCTCGAGGATCTAAATCGTGGTGGACATTCTCTATATCTAATTTATGAGGGTATAAAAAACAATAAAAGTATTGTACCTTCTGACTTTGAAGTTAAGATAGGTTAGGTTAGGTTAGGTAAGGTAAGGTAAGGTGGGATCTGGTTAGGTTAGGTTAGGTTAGGTGAAGTTGGGTTAGGCAGAATGGCAGCGGTATGAATCAAAAGCCAGCTCCTGTCAGTTTTGCGTCACAAGGTTGAGTGTACCCCATTCCAACCCTCAGCCTAGAATTTAAAATCTTGACAGAGCCAGGACTCGAACCCGAGCCTCCACAGTAACAGCCAAGAATTGTAACCACTACACCATAAAGTGGGGCAATATAAGGCTGGTCTTGATTGTACATGATCAATCAATAATTACCTAATAATAATAGTAATAATAATAATAAATAATAATAATAATAAATATTCCATTTAGCAACTACATAGCAGACCTCTCCTGGGTTCTTTTACATGCCAACATTGTATGACATGCGTGTCTTAATTTTTGCCGCCTTTCAAAAATCACTTACCACGACCAAGAGCGAACCTGCAAGCTTGGGGTTGGCAGTCCGACACGATAACCACTCACCCACCGTGGCAAGCTATCAATCAATAATTACTTAATAAAATTATTATTATTAATAATAATAATAATAATAATAACAATAAATATTCCATTTAGCGACTACACGGCCGACCTCCCCCTGTGACGTCATTCACGGTCTCAGAGTATGGCGGCCATCTTGCGCATTAGCCCCTGACCCAGCTATGACTGTCCCCTCCATAAAGGTCACCACACACAGAAAGCTAAGCTAAGCTACGCTACGCTATGCTATGCTAAGCAATGCCAAGCTATGGTGTGCTATGACACGAACAAAAAGCTAAGCTAAACTAAGCTAGACAGCATATTTCTTATTACATGCTTTCCTACTAATGAAAATGTATAGTATCTTTATTGGAAGAGATCCTACAGGATTAAATTAGATTAATAATAATATTATTATTTTAATACTGCTTTCTAAATTAATTTTTGTGTAATACTGTATATGTAACATAAAAATAGGAACGTAGCCAGGATTCTGTTTTGGTGGGGGTCCAGGTGTTACTATTTTATTAAGTAAAATTGTGGCCTACTATAGCTATGTATAAGATACGTGTTTTTTTTCTCAAACTATTCAAATTTGCCTATACGTATATAACATAGCAATAGAGTAGATACTTCTATATTACCGTATTTGAATAGCCTATGTCTTCATTTAAAAATGATATTATTAGATTATTCGCGTTATCAACTTTATTCAATACTATAAGGGTTACCGTATTTGACAAAATGAATTTTAAAACGGTAATATTACCGGCACTACTAACAAGAAAATAAGAATAAAACGACAATATTACAATTCTCAAACTATAAGTTTGCCTCTTTGTTTAATTTCGGAGAGAATCCGGACCTGCCCCCCTCCTCTGACTACGTCTGTACTACAAATTGAAACTAAATACTTAATTAATTAATTAATTAATTAATTAATTAATTAATTGCCTCCGTATTGTTCGTTAGTTATAATTACATTTTGTTGTTGGAGGCTGGATGGACCAGTATGGGTGTTATGTGAAGATAATACAAGACGATTATTATTTCTCAAAGCTAAATATTCCTCTTCTGCAGTGGATACACTAAATACTTTAATGGAGAAAGGGGAAGAAAACATATTGAAACTTATAACATTCTCCATGAAGTCTTGAAATCTAACGCGGAATTCGGTTCTTAATTCTGATATAATTTCTGCGTACTTTTGAGAATTTTGATTATCACAGTTTTGTAGGGCTGGGGAATGAACAAAGTTGTTCTTTTGGCCTGTCACCCATTGTATAAATAAAACGAAGTACGGTACTACCTGAATCACTACACTATACTACACGACACGGCTACGCACACAACTCAAGGTCTGCGACAGCCCGCCAGATCAACTGTTCCGGAATGAAAAGCGCATGCGCCAGGCCAGCTACAGCCAAGAAAATCGCCTGCCTAGCGATCTGTCTAGCTTAGCTTAGCATCGCTTCGCATAGTATAGCTTAGCATAGCGGCCTGTGTGTGTCACTGTACTTAAATGCAATGAGAGCGATATTTTTCATAACACCGCGTAGCTTAGCTTAGCTTAGCCTAGCTTTCTGTGTGTGGTGGCCTTAAGAATTACATAGAGTGATTGCGCGCGGCGGCCATCTTGCGCATTAGCCCCTGCCCCAGAACCGCTCTTTATTTCCTACTGGCAATGTTAAACAGCCAGTCGGCGTTTTTTAAATTCTCACCCCCACTAGATGTACAAGGTCGAACCGCCCCTGGTCGCATATGATGTGTAACATCTGACATAGAAGAAACCTCACGTGAAATTGTTGATACACCGGTATTTTATAGTATTATTGGCACAAATATTAATCTATTGTAAAAGGGAGTGTTTTACAGATATTGTAGTTTATAATACGGAACTCATTTTAATAGATGATTTGTAGCTTCCACCAGCACTAGCCTAAATAAAAATACGATATGGATCAACTAGATTAATTGACGCGACACCGCTCACAACCTTAAATTCTTTATAAACAGGTCCTCTTGATTCACAGACCAACACGTAATTTCATATGGATTCTGTTAAAATGAGTCATATTGATATGATGTATGTATGTCTACCCCTTATTATTCCCGTTTTCCAACGGGGTCGGGGATGAGATGCGATTGAAGTCTTTGTGGCGATGGTTTTTACGGCCGGATGCTCTTCCTGACGCCAACCTCATGAGAGGAGTTAATTAGAGATGAAATGAATGATAGTGAATGAAACTGGGCAAGGATGTGGAAGGAAGCGGCCGTGGCCTGTCTGAAGGTACCGTCCCAGCATTTGCCTGGTGTTGAAAATGGGAAACCACGGAAAACTATTTCAAGGACGGCCGACGGTGGGGCTCGAACCCACGCGTCTACCGATTCAGCAGAGAGCTTGGCCCCATTATCTAATGCTGCGCTTTAGCCAGCGTAGCCACTAATGTCGGTTAGTCATATTGATATGATAAATATCGTTTAAAATGATAATCTGGTAGCAATAATATCTACCCCGCCCAGGATTCGAACCCAAGATCTCTAGATTCACAGTCATACGCAATAACCACACGGGTATTTCGACTACGCAAACATTGTGCACAAGATGGTGACTTATTTCCACGTTCCAATAATACTGCGTTACGGAATTAAGTTTCATTTATATTTTGCTTGTTTCGATAATGTTCCTGAGTGACATTGAGTTTAAAATGCCTTATGTCAATGCAATGCCGGCTACTTACAATGTTTGATATTAAGGCATTTCATCATTTAAATACTGATACGAAGACTTCGAACATGAACCATGTCATATGTTTAAATCACTTGACACCAGAGTTCGCATGAGCGTTTTCCGTTCAGTATGTCATATACATTCCACATGGCCGAGAGTGCGTCATGGTATCAATTTTCGACACCGCGCGCTGATTGTTTCTCTTACCAGTGCCAGCTGGATTGATCGATCGAGTTGGCAGTGCGTCTTATACTTCCGTTCGATCCACCACTGCCAGCTAGGGCACACTTCCATTCGATCGATCGAGCGGGCAGTGCATACTTCCGTTGTCCACCACTGCAAGCTAGTACACTTCCGTTTGATCGATCGAGCGGGCAGTGCATACTTCCGTTGTCCACCACTGCCAGCTAGTACACTTCCGTTTGATCGATCGAGAGGGCAGTGCATACTTCCGTTGTCCACCACTGCCAGCTAGTACACTTCCGTTTGATCAATCGAGCGGGCAGTGCATACTTCCGTTGTCCACCACTGCCAGCTAGTACACTTCCATTCGATCGATCGAGCGGGCAGTGCATACTTCCGTTGTCCACCACTGCCAGCTAGTACACTTCCGTTTGATCAATCGAGCGGGCAGTGCATACTTCCGTTTGATCCACCACTGCCATCTCGATCGTTCCGATCCACTTCCGTCCCCAATTTTCAAAATCACTCTCACAAAACTATCCAGCAACCGAGCGGAAAGATGTTACACATAAAAAAAACATATTCTTTGGCAAACATGAACCTTGTCAGAGTAACGATGGACGGAACATCTGTAGTAGTAGCCATTCGTTTTAGTTTGATTAAACTGTATGTTTCAAATACATTTTATCTGATATCAAATACAGATATCTGTCGAAGATTTATATTATTGTTCAATCATGTAAACACTGTGCATATATTAAGTTCAGCGTGACAACGAAGAGTTGTGTTTGTCAGCCACCAGAGCGTGCTAACGTTGCCCCGCTATCTGCTGCCTGTGAGCCGAATATACCTTACCTACTTTTGAACTCTCTGGATTGTGTTAACCACCCTCACGTTGCTCCTACCCCACCCATCACCCCATGCACCCGCTGCACTTCTTAGGTTTGTCTTCGCGTATACCAGCCTGTACAAGCTGCCTGGGTTGCAGCGAGGAGTGAACTACATGGCCTAGCTGGCCCTTGGCAGAGTCACACAGAACTGCGCTCGTCCCGACCCACTATGAGTGATGAGATTCAATACATCACGCCTCCATTTAAGCAAATATATTATTTGAATCAATAAAGGTCCAGCATTTTGGTTGTAGCGCAAACTTGCTACCATGGTAATCAGCCGCCCCTGCTCAAGCAACAATTCATGAACAGTTGCATTTGTTTTGTCGTCTTCTGAGTAATGTTAGGCCCCTTAAAACAACAATCATCATCATCATCATCATCTTCTGAGTAACCTCCCAAGTTTCACAGCTAGAGAGGAGAATGAATTTGTCATTTGTGTTAAACAATCGTAACTTGGTCCTCCTAGAGATGTTCTTGTTCCTCCATATAGGATACTAGCAGTAGTACCCGGCTTCGCCCGGTGGAATGATGATAATGTATCAAAGTCTCCTTAGAAATATAATGGACATAAAATCTAGGTCATTTGCCCCCCCCCCCCCCCAAGACAATGAGGGCGTAATATCTAGGTCATTTGCCCTTTTGATAAGGATGATAATGAAAACTACTGTTGAATTGACACGTCAAACTTACAAACTACCGTAATAGAAATACATATTTCAAAATTCACAGGCGAGGAAGACTTATTGTGTGTGGTGATTAATGGTGTAATGGGCGTAACATCTAGGTCATTTGCCCTTATGATGAGGATGATGAGGGAAACTACTACCTGTATTGAATTGACACTTCAACTTATAATGTACACAATGTAATGTAATAAAAATAAATATTTTAAAAATCACAGTCGAGAAAGACTTTATGCGGCGGTGATTAGTGGTATGATGCGCGTAACATCTAGGTCATTTGCACTTATGATGATGATAATAATAAGGTAATGAAAACATGACTACTAAACGAACATGGTGTAATTTACAACTGATATAGGTAATTCAGATGTCTAGCTTCGATGTCTTCCAAAGTCTCAACCTTATTTTCTGGCTTAGGCCTGTACTCGATGAGTCTAGTGAAAGAGCTTATGGCGTACTGCTCGGCAAAGAATATGGGTCCAAGCTGCACGAACCTGAGATGATCGTAGATGATGACGAAATATGATGACACAAGTTCGGGGTTCCCCGTCGTATTTAGATTGGCCGGGGAATCACTCACTCTTTCGCAACACCACAGTGGCTTGAGCAATGGCCCTGAGCTGGCATCAGTATAGACAGCTCTGGAAAGTCCTCTCATGTCACCTCGCGATGAATTAGCAAGCTATTCTCACAACTGCCCCCCCCCAGAGTCTCACAACTTGTGGGATGTGGGTTGGCGACCACCGGACCCCAGCTGAGTCTGACATTGCTTCTACTTCCTGGTGCCAGGCTCCTTTCAGTTCTCTTTCCTGTCGGCCTCCCTTGGTCAACTCTTGTTCTCTTCCGACCCCGACTGTATTAGGGCATCCGAGGGCTAGGGAGTCTTTCAATTTCCCGCTTAATTGGTCGTTGTCTCATCTTTCCTGATGCCCTCATTCTTCGAGGGGTCTGCCTTCTATTCCGTTTCATTATATCTCCTGTCTTCTGCTCAAGGCCCTCAAAGAGGCAGGGTGTGTGTAGCCCCACCATTTCTGGTACACCCTCAAGGGCTCATGGCGGGTGAGTTAGGAAGCTGGCAATCCCGAGGGATTCCTGAGCTAAATGCAGGGAATGGAGAGGTATGTTAGAAATTTAAAGTGGACAGTGATACTCGTTGGGTTCCAAAGAGTAAGTATACAAATTTTGATCCAGATTGGTGAAACGATATAGATTTGTGACAAAGGGTCTAAATACAGGGAATGGAGTGCTCTGTCCGAAAGTTCAAGCAGACAGTGTTACTCGTCGGGTTCCAAAGGGTAAGTAACTTACATGAAGATTGGTTGAGATGGATGAAACTATGTAGATTTTTGCCAAAGAGCCTAAATGAGGTAAATGAAATGGTCTATCCGAAATTTCATGTAGAAAGTGTTACACGTCGGGTTCCAAAGGGTGAGTATGTAAAATTTGGCTCAGATCGGTGAAACAGGGTAGATTTTGCCAAAGGGCCTAAATGCAGGAAATGGAGTTGTCTGTCCAAAGTTTTAAGTGGACAGTGTTACTCGTCGGGTTCCAAAGGGTAAGTATACACATTTAGGTTCAGATCGGTGAAACGATGTAGAAATGTGCAAAAGGGCCTAAATGCAGGGAATGGAGCGGTCTGTCCGAAATTCCAAGTGGACAGTGTTACTCATCGGGTTCCAAAGGGTAGGCTAAGTATACACGTTTTGTATTCGATCGGTGAACGATGTAGATTTGTGCCAAAGGGCCTAAATGCGGGGAATGGAGTGGTCTGTCCGAAATTTCGAGTGGACAGTGTTACTCGTCGAGTTGCAAAGGGTAATTATTTGAGATCGGTGAAACGGTGTAGTTTTGTGCCAAAGGGCCAAAAAGCAGAGAATAGTGTGGTCTGTCCGAAATTTAAAGTGAACAGTGTTACTTGTCGGGTTCCAAAGGGTAAGTATGTAAAATTTGGGTCAGATCGGTGAAACGGTGTAGATTTGTGCCAAACGGCCTAAATGCAGGGGTTGGAGTGGCCTCTCCGCAATTTCAAGCAGACTGTTACTCGCAGTGTTCCAAAGGGTAAATATACAAATTTTGGTTGAGATCGGTGAAACAGTGTAGATTTGGGCCAAAGGGCCTAAATGCAGGGAATGGAGTGGTCTGTCCGCAATTTCAAACAGACAGTGTTACACGCAGGGTTCCAAAGTGTAAGTATACAGATTTTGGTTCTGATAGGTGAAACGGTGTAGATTTGTGCCAAAGGGCCTAAATGCAGGGAATGGAGTGGTTTGTCCGCAATTTCAAGCAGACAGCATTACTCGCAGGGTACCAAAGGATAAGTATCCGAATGTTGGTTCTGATCGGTGAAACGGTGTAGATTTGTGCCAAAGGACCTAAATGCAGGGAATGGGTTGGTCTGTCCGAAATTTTAAGTGGACAGTGTTACTCGCAGGGTTCCAAAGGGTAAGTATACAAATTTTGTTTCAGATCGGTGAAACGGTGTAGATTTGTGCCAAAGGGCCTAAATGCAGGGAATGGAGTGGTTTGTCCGAAATTTTAAGTGGACAGTGTTACTCGCAGGGTTCCAAAGGGTAAGTATACAAATTTTGGTTCAAATCGATGAAACGGTGTAGATTTGTGCCAAAGGGCCTAAATGCAGGGAATGGAGTGGTCTGTCCGCAATTTCAAGCAGACAGTGTTTCTCGCAGGGTACCAAAGGGTAAGAATACGAATGTTGGTTCTGATCGGTGAAACGATGTAGATTTGGACCAAAGGGCCTGAATGCAGGAAATGGGGTGGTCTGTCCGAAATTTTAAGTGGACAGTGTTACTCGCAGGGTTCCAAAGGGTAAGTATACAAATTTTGATTCAGATCGATGAAACGGTGTAGATTTGCGCCAAAGGGCCTAAATGCAGGGGATGGAGTAGCCTCTCCGCAATTTAAAGCAGACAGTGTTAGTCGCAGTGTTCCAAAGGGTAAATATACAAATTTTTGTTGAGATCGATGAAACGGTTTAGATTTGGGACAAAGGGCCTAAATGCAGGGAATGGAATGGTCTGTCCACAATTTCAAGCAGTGTTACTCGCAGGGTTCCAAAGGGTAAGTATACAAATTTTGGTTCAAATCGGTGAAACGGTGTAGATTTGGACCAAAGGGCCTAAATGCAGGGAATGGGGTGGTCTGTCCGAAATTTTAAGTAGTCAGTGTTACTCGCAGAGTTCCAAAGGGTAGGTATACAAATTTTGGTGCAGATCGGTGAAACGGTGTAGATTTGTGCAAAAGGGCCTAAATGCAGGGAATGGGGTGGTCTGTCCGAAATTTAAAGTTGACAGGGTTACCCGGAGGGTTCCAAAGGGTAAGTATACAAATTTTGGTTGAGATTGGTGAAACGGTGTAGATTTGTATACATAACAGACAGACAGACAGACAGACAGACAAACTTTGTGCTTTATATATAGATAGAAGATAGCTGGACAAAAGCACCATTTGCTTTCCTGATGCGACTCTTTATGTCTTCTTCCGCTCCTCCAGTTGCAGTAACAATGCTCCTAAGATAGAGGAAGGAATCTACTTGCCAAAGATATTGAACAGTTTAGCCACAATTAAGCTAAATAAGCTAACCCCTGTCACCTTTCTCCCGTACGCTATATTTGTTACCCTCACAATGAAATAAAACTAGGCTACAAATTATTTATACTAACGAGAGATTGGGGGTGGGGGTGGCTTAAGGAGGAGAGAGACTCCTTTTATCCTTTGTTTTTCTCTCTTTACCAAAGCAATACATTTATTGACTCGATGAGGAAAGCAATGACAAACTATCCGCCTCCCGTCACTTTCCATCTATCTCTATAACAAGCAATTACACTCAATTTATTATCTAAAATAAAATAAAAATAAAATCACTCAGAGTTTTATCCGAGCAGGGAGCTTAAGGAGAGTTTGAGACCTTTTGACCGAGAGAATTCAGGTACTGCTGCTAGTCTACCTTATCACTAATTTCCGTTATTGTAGTTCTAAAACATAGAAAGTTATTTATTATAACAGGATGGCCACTGTGCGCTATGTTCAGTGTTTTAAATTATTCATTGTCATTACTGACTTCTCATATCATCATCGATTCGTTGGAAATCCGCGTTTGCATCCAGAGGAATTGATTGGAACATTACAAAGGTACGTCCATCAACCATCTTGAACATATGGAATCGTTTATCTTGGAAATCCTGCACCTTTTTATGTGAGACTGCATATTTGTTGTGTTTCGTTATTGTAACTGTAACTCCGATTAATAGGATTATCGATATTAGTGTCTTATATATTCAAGATGGTGGCTGCGTGCTATATGCAGTGTGATAGCCTTATGACTAATGCAAGCGAGGTATCTTATGTTTTTCCTATCTTACAAAGTTTTGTGTTAGTTGCACAATGGGCGTGTTCTAGACGAACTTCGTGTTGTCACCACAAGAGCGCAGCAGGCATAGGATGGGTCCAGGCGCATACGAATTGGCGGGCATCCTTCATTCTTTCTAATGCAATCAGCTGTTCTGTCGGGCATCCAAATGAATGAAAAAAAGGAGTATGGGAACTGGAATTTATTTCAGTTGAAGGCGGAACTCAGAAGAAGAAATGCGAAAGTTCATGGAAGGAAGGGTGAACTTATAAAGAGGTATTATAGTTTGGAATATCACTTCTATATTTTTTAACCTGACATAGGTCTATGCCTAGTACAGTACCAATTCCATGGATGCTTTTCTCGTCAATCCGCTTAAAATTTCGTATTTTATCCTTTATAGGCTCGAAGATTATGATGCCACATTTAATGCGGAAAATCGGCAGGATGAGGAGGATATTTACGTCATGAAAGTACCAAGTGCAGCAGTATACAAGGATGTTAATGAAAGTACAGACCTTCCAACTGTGACAGCCCAGTGTTTTTCAAGATATTTAAAGTACTGTGAGCAAAGTGATTCAGGTGTGGGTAGAAATATGTATAAAGAGACGTACTTGTGTGCTTGCGTTGGGCAGTGGAAAGTGAATTTTGAAAATTATGTATACTATATGGGACAAATTTTCGTTTAGTTTGGGTGAAGTGAGATACTCCAGAAATTGCATTTTTTAACTGTAGGCCTATTTCATCAGTCTGTGTTGCAGTAAGTTACTTGTAGATGGTGGCCTTGCTGTCTTTTGGTCAGGGGGATGATCAGTAGTAGAAACTTCTAATTCTTCACAAATTGGAAAGAGACAAATGTTATCATTCTTATCAATAACCTCCAAATTATTCAGGCTACTCGCAGGAGGCACACATACACTGCTATCTTGGCCTCTTTGGATTAACATTTGCTGTCTCCTGTCATGTATTTCTTTTCGTTTCTTTCCTGTTTCATTGCCACCCTTTGCTTTTGTCCATGCAAATACTGTAGGCACAGCTGTCTTTTGCAAGGTCTTCTTAAGAGGTATATTTCCTCCTCAAAAAGAATACATTGTGGCATGTTATGGAATAGCAGATATTATTTTAGGATTAAGATGTAATGTACCGTAACTTAAATAGGCTAGCAGTAGCTATGACTTCCACAGATCTTTCTGATATATAGGCCTAGGGCAATAACTATAGGCCTACTGCACATGCCTGTCGTAAGTGCAGGATTAAAGGTTAGAATTAAATAGGAAATTCAGGAGGCGCTAATCAGGCATTTATGGGACAATTAGTTTCTAAATTCGTTACTGATGATTGAATTGCACGTCCTACCTCGCCAAGTAGAGGTTATATAAACCTTGGGTGCGAAATGGTTGAAACAAACAACACTGCTGTCTGTTGGATTCCATTCAATACGCGGAATTAGTTTTGTCCATTGTTTTCTCAAACTGGGATTCTTTGGAAACCTATGCTTAGCCACCATCTTGAATGTGTGGACGAGATATTTTATGCCTATGGCATACAGGCCCCACATACGGTTAACTACATAAATGCTAATTTAAGATATGTTATCTCTAGGGCCCGCATGTTGATGACATGTCATCTTTTTACTGAGCTGTCTAAAACAATGCTGAAGTACATAGAAACTCCGGCCGGGCCACCCCGTCTACAAATATGTGTTTTTTTTATTTTGCATCTTTTTGCATTTTTTGCTATTTTTCAATTTTAAGAGCTTTTTGAGGTTTGGTAGATTTTTTGGGTCATATTTTAGAGAAATCGGCCTTTTAATTCATTTTTATCCAATTTAGTCATGTCACAGCTTTATATGAGGGAGTTGCGTCTCTCAGAGTTAAGAAAAAGCTAGTAGCGTTATTGACCCCAACAATCACATCGTTGGAAAAAACGGGCGAAGAAATAGTTGATTCCATTTCCTCAATCAACTAGCCTTAGCAACAATCGATGCCACATTGCTGTGGGTATTGCATCAAAACTGAAAAAAAGTGCTGGACAAAAACACCGGGTATAAAACATTATGCAAAATCTCGAAGACATTCATTTCTGAAATATTGGTGAGTTTATTATTATAAGATCATTTTCACCATTTTATAGTGCATTTTTTCGAATTTATAGGTCATTTATTAAGAGTCATTTTTGAAAATGTTAAGTGCATTTTTTAAACGTTTTAACGACATCAACATCCGGGCCCTGGTTATCTCTAACATATAGAGAGGTGTTTGTTTGTAGGTTTTATAATGTAAAAATGGTCTTTGGGCGCTATAGTCAGCTTGATATTATTGAGTAATGGTAGCGAGGTCTTCTATATGGCACTCCTCTCTCACCTAATTTTGCATTAATTGTACTATTATATCGTAAATTAATGATACTCAAGTTTTAAGAATACACCCAGCCACTATCGTGGATTCTGGAGTCGTTATTTTGCTTTAGGTGTACGATATTCCATAATATAAGTTTCTACCTTATCACTTATTTTCGTCATTGCAGTTCTAAAAACATAGACAGTTTTTTTTTTAAAATTTGCATATTTCAGGATGGCCATTATGTGCTATATTCAATGTGATACATTTATTACTAACGCTACTGTTTTCCTTTATATAATACTCCTCTTATACCAAGTTTTACCTTAATTGTGCAATAACATCTTGAGTTACTAATTTGTATACTTTAATAGTACGCCTGGCCGCCATGTGTGGGTAACTGTTCGTTTACTTTGGGAATACGAAGCAATATACATGGTTCTATTTTATTACTGAATTTCGTTATAGCTTTAGGATACCGAAAGTTACTAACTTCTTTTGAAATGTGAAGATGTCTACTGTGCGCTATATTTAGTGTGATAATCTTTTGACTAAGAACCCTTATATGTTACTCACCTCTTGGCAAGATTCGTTTTAGTTACCCAAATTCATTCTGAGTTGTCGATTTTAAAGTTCTAATATTTCGCGTTGCCGCCATCTGAATGTATGGAGAGTCTGTTATATTGCCTTAGCCATAGTAGGCCACATAATACGGTCTTACGTTGTCACTAATTTTCGTTACTGTTGCTTTTATGTATTGAGAGTTTTTTATTTTGAAATTTTATAATTTCATAATGGACGCTGCGCGTAATATTCACGCGTATATAGTCATTATGTTGGTAACAGAGAGGCGGCTTCGGTGGCGTAGTTGGTAGCATGCTGCGCTTCTATGCCCAAGGTCGCGAGTTCAAACCAGGCTGAAGTCGTCTGGGGGGGGGGGGGGGGGGGGGCGTGGTGGCTCAGCGGTCTAGCTGTATGCCTCTCACCAAGGCGGTCCGGGTTCGATTCCCGGTCAATGCATGTGAGATTTTCGTAGTGAAATGCCATGTCCTGTGGTTCGGATTCCACGTAAAAAAGGAGGTCCCGTGGCTCATAATCACCAGATTCACGGTCACGTAAAACTACAATCTTCCTTCTTCCTTGAAGTCGTCTGATTTTTAAAAGCGTTAAAATCCCTCAGTATGCCTCCCTTCGGAGGGGAAGTAAAGCCGGTGGTCCCACGTCATAGATTTATGGCATAAAATAGAACCTTCCACTAACTACACTTGTGTGAATCCAAAATTTGTAGGTTAGAATTGTTAACGCTATATTGGTTCCAACGTTCGCAGCCAGGTGCTGACTGCGATGGCATCTAGTAACCAAGTTCGCAAGCTAGGTGTCGTAGACGGTAGCATTTGGTAGCAAAAGTAGGAACTACTTGAAATTATTGTCTGCACTCCTTACATGAATTAAAACGGATAACACAGACTAATACAATCATTACAATTAACACCGGTTATCAGACAGACTCTACACACTCCCAAAGTACACGGGGCTACATGACCACGATTTCGCAGCCCCTAAACTAAGGAACCAACCAACCTTGGTAACAGAGAGTCCTTATATAAACTATCTGAATGCCAGGTACTGTGAACATTGATTCATTGGATCATAAGTTATGGATTATAATGCTTGTATGATTCGCACGGTCACAATATTGAAATAAATTAGGCAACACATGCTTCCTGCATAAAGGTATGATTTTTTTAAATGATTATTTTAGACGTAAAAATTTGATTTAAGCTTTGAACATTTGTGTGGTTGCCATTTTGTTCTGGTTAAGATGGCTGCAATATAAAACATGACTCTGGGATACACTTTGTTAGTGCTACATGTGTGCCTAATTTGGTTCAATTCGATTCCGTCGTGTTTGAATTGAATTGAATTGAATTGAATTGACAGACATACACACCTGCATATTTGGCCCTTGTAGATCACATAAGTCTACTTTCACTTGTCACAAAATTCGAAAGGAGGCTAAAAATTACGTATTAAAATATATAACTTCAGTATCGGTTTTCTGAATCCTCCTGTAGAGACGTCATGATTAAGTAACGAGACACTGGAATTAATTTTAAGGAAAGTCGTATTCACGGTTTCTAATTTATGTAAATTTATGAAAAGATTTCAGTGACAGTAGAAAAAAAAATTATAGCTCATTACACGAAGCTTCAATTCTATCGCTTCAATAGGATATCAGAAACAATAACATGCTTTTTTTTAATGTAGCACTGTAATGCTTTTTGTTAGCAATCCTTATGTCGTTACTTGCTGTTTTTCTGGCAAATTACAGGCTCAGCATTGTGGCAGATCAGGCCTCTTGCAGCCCGTTTTCCCTTTAAAAATAGCTTGCCTCAGCACTCTGCTGTGAGGGACCCGAATCCTCAAACGAGTCCCGTTTCATATCAAAGATATTGGTTTGGTTGGTTGGTTCCTCAGTTTAAGGGCTGTGACAACGCGGTCATGTAGCCCCGTGTACTTTGGGTGTGTGTAGAATCTGTCTGATAACCGGTGTTAATTGTGATGGCTGTATTAGTGTGTGTTATCTGTTTTAATTCAAGTAAGGACTGCAGACATTGGATTTTTGAAGTAGTTGCTACTTTTCCCGCCAAACACCACCGTCAACGACTACTAGTTCATAACTTGGCTACTAGATGCCACCGCAATCGCCTTCTGGCGACGAACGTGGGAACCTAAGAGCGTTGTTTAAACTTAACCTATATAATTTAGCATCACACAGGTGTAATTAGTGGAAGGTTCTTTGACATGCCATAAGACAACATTGAAAGAATAGCTTCGAACTTCGAAGCATTCTGTATACAGGTAGATTGTATGCGGAAACGCTCGATGTAACCTGAAGTTGTCGGAGCTACTGGCAGCGCCTGGCTCAGTGAAGAACTGTGTGCTAAGTTAGCACGCGCTCAGCTAGGGCTGTTTGACGAACTCTATTCTAGGGTATGACCAATGGGGATGGACACGCACCCCATTGCACTCCCTTGGCTACGCCGCCGGTCGTGAATCCCTGAGGACCAGTCAACTTTTATTTTTGAGCTCTCTTATGGCATGGTACTTGAATTAACACGTATTTTTATGGAGGTCTTCCATCTTTTCTACTGCGCAAGGCGCATTGCTACTCCTTAGTTTCTTTCCTTATGTTTTTGATTTTCCACTGATAGTTCCAAATCTACTCGGTAGACTATAATTTCTGGGAGCAGATAGTGACGAAGTTTGACTGTTCTCTCCAGGACCGCGCAAGACCCATCCAGATAAATAGCCTGTACAATACAATCCAAAATGACCTTTTAACAACAGTCACATAGTTACTCTAAACAAGCAAATTTTTGAAGTCAACCACCAGTTCCAGTATCTTAACAAAACGTCACATAGACTATAACTAACAATAATATTGACGAGTTGCATTATCTTACCTAATACAGCAACTAAATAAGTGTATACTGTATATTGTAAATACTTTCACCCATACTTTCAGACATAGATTTTATAGCCTAAGTGTAATGGATCTGATAATGATCGCTTGACGATCAAAACTGGTCATCCAAGTGTACATTTTTTTGAGGATTAAGGAATAACCTACTGTTGGGTACAATCGTGTTGATCGACTGAAGAACATCAAACTACGTATACAAAGGAAACACTAAAAATGGCTTCAAACACCATTAAAAAAACATAGTCATAAAATGTTCGGTTTCCACGTTAATCCACAATAAAAGTAGAGTGTGAAAATAGGAGGTTGCAGCAGAGAATTACGATTTGTAACAGCAATGTACTTACTATTGTTGTTGTTGTTGTTTCATTAATGACATTGGGGTACCGTGGCCATCGGTCCAATGTGCTTGGATGTGTGTGTGTGGAATCTATCATAGTGGTATGCATGCTTAAATTGTGGGCTAGAGTGGGGAAAGAGTTGGATGTGGTCTCAAGATCAGCAGCACTCCGGAATTTGCATGTAGTAGAAATGGAAAACCACTTAAAGGATGTTCGAGGTGGGAATCGAACCTGAGATCTTTGATTTTGAAGTCTCAATACGTACTGTACCTCTTGACCACGAATGCGGCCATTAGATGAACTCATAGATATTTAAGTGTATCGAATAACTAGACACCTCACGACATATTATCTTACTAGATGTTAGTAGCTATTCGTTCACGTAGATGGCTAGGACGTTATGGTCATCAGACACTTCAACTTATTGTGTGCATGATATTTGTCTGTTAAGGGTCGTGGTCTTTCGTAAACGGCGTATAGTATAAAGATGCAGCTCCTGAAATGTGGAGTTGACAGGAATAGTTTCTCTATGACAGATCGATAACTAACAAGAGAACAACGTGAACACCTCAAATTGGCTGAAGCGTGGCAAACATGTACTCTACTGTATTTCAGACCTCAACAAAAACTTCTGCGGCCGTATCTAATCGCCATTCACCCGCAGTTGTCCCTTATCATGAACACATTACAGTAGTCAATATCACTCCAAATATTTGGCATACACATCCTTCGAAGGTAATTTAACTAAACCCTAAGAAGCATCATGTAGAATTCCCTCTATGCCTGATACTACAAATAGGCTACTCCTATCTCCCTCCTAAATACAGTCTTTAAATTGTTCTTTTAGTTATAAGATCCTCTGAATTTTGAATAGTATTACCATAATTGCTCTGCAATACTGTACCTCCTAATTGCTCTCCAACCATGCTGTCACATTGGTGTCATTTTAAATTCAGAATCAACTTCATTTTAATTAATATGTTTTGTTGCAGTGTAACTATGGGCGATGACGGTTCTGTGGTATGCACAACGGCACCAGAATGGCTGAACAACAGCTTCCTAACGACAGTGGTGAGACAGATTGAGAAGGACGATTCGTTGTGTGTCACCGGCAGCCACATCACCTATGCTGTCGGCAAGGGTGACAATTACCTCAGTCAGATGCTGCGAGCACGGGTAGAATTCACAAGAGGCAATGGCGACATTGCAGACCGCTATATCATCGTCAAGTCCCTTCCCATGGGTGAATACATGCAGAAGATGATGACGGAAGGTGGGGCTTTCCGGCGAGAAATATACACCTTTTATCATGCACTTCCAATCATGTACCAATTAGTGAAGGAGAGTACTTTACACGATACATCTCCAATATCCTGCCTGGCCTACCAATGTCCCCAGCCAAACGCTCTGGTTCTGGAAGATCTGAAGCAGTTAGGATATAAGATGGCTGATAGGCGTGCACAGTTAGACCTGGAACACTGCAATGTAGCTCTAAGAACTCTTGCCAGGTTTCACGGGATGTCAGTAGCCTTATACAAGAAGAATCCTAGCTTCATAGAGGAATACGAAGACAGCAAATTTTTTGAGGGACCTGCCAGGAACGTGCTATATATGCCGATCAAACAACTATCACAGGTAGTGAAGACATGGCCTGGGTACGAGAGATTTTCTGATAAACTCCGCCATTTAAGCAACACTTGTATCGATAGGATGAAAGAACTACTAAAGCCGCGACCAGGATCCTTAAGAGTGCTCAATCATGGAGATTTCTGGACGAATAACATTTTATATAGGTACTCAGAGACCACCGATGAAGTAATAGACTGCAGACTGGTTGATTTTCAATTATGTCGCTTTGGTTCCCCAGCGTTAGATCTCCAGTTCTTCTTCTACACCACACCGCAGAGGGAGGTTAGGCTAGAGCACTGGAATGACATGCTGCGAGTGTACCATGAGACGCTTTGTGAAACCCTACGGGCTTTACACTGCCAAGATGACATCATCAGCTACCAGGAGTTGGAAGCTGAAATGGAATACAACAGTCTCAGTGCTGTCATTGCCTCCTGTGGTATATTGGTAATCATTCTGGCAGATCCTGAAGATGCTATGGACTTCTCTAAAATCGATCCCGAGAAGATAGGCGAGGTAAATGAGATGGAGAAGGCGCAGAACGGAGCTCGCTACCAGAGAGTGTTTAAGGACTTACTCCTTCACTTCGAGCAGAGGGGGCTACTGTGAGGACTCGGTGGACGCAAGCTACGTAAGTACAGTACACGAAAGATACATACCGCCTAGATAGCTTTGAAGCCATTCTTAGCCTATTTGACACATTTTGTAAAAATGAGGAAAAAGTAGACTTATGAGATCGATCCGAGCAAATGTGTGTCTGTCTGTCTGTGTGTGTGTGTCGCCACCCCCCCCCCCCTATCAACTCACAAACGGCTGCAGCTATCGAAACCAAATTTGGTATGAGTAAAGATCTATACCTGAATATCTCACGGCCATATTTAATAATGATGTCAGTGTTACCAACTGCTGAAAAATCACAATTGTGGAATTGTGGTCTATGATGGGTATCTCGGAAGATATGCATGAGAATTGTTCCAAAATTGATACACATATAGATAATATTCCATCACACTAATCTGCACGAGCCCGTACATGAGAGTGTTGGCAACATGATTCTATGCCTGCTGATCAGTCCAATCTTTAAATGCATGTAACTTCCATACTATTTATTGGATTCCAGCCAAATTTGGTATGTGATTTGTGCACCGAAGCTGATATGAATATGCGTTTTTTTAGTGTCAACAGGTCTGCCAGCTGTTGAAAAATGCACTCTATATATTTGTATCCTAATCTCAATATAATAGAAAGTATGCAGGTTCTAAACTTTGCATACATATAGTACCTGCAAATGTAGGTTATTTTTGAGTAACTGATATATGACAGTGTTGCCAACATGATTCTACGCGTGCTGATAGGTTTAATGTTGAATCACATGTAACTTCCATACTAATAAATGAAGTACTTTCAAATTTGGTACATATAGACCAAATATTTCAATTTAAGTTTGAGCATCCCATTTATGGCATGCTGATAAATTCAATATTTAAATATTTAAATACATGTAACGTGCATACTCTCTATTGGACCTCAACCAAATTTTGCATGTGTATTATGTAGCCTACCTTGAGAGATGGAACTAAGAATATATTTAGAGTCGCCAGGTCTGCCAAATGTTGATATATGGTCTCTATAATTTTAAGAAAAGTAGGCTCTTTAGTTCGTCACGGAACTACTTGTTTCAGTGTTGCCTTATTCAGTCGGTCAACACAATATGCTATAATCCCTATTACTGGGATATGGGAAAAATAACTTGAAAGAAAACAACAACATGTAATTAAAATATTTGTTTTCGAGAACAGAAGAGAGAGAAAACTAGGGGATGACAGGGTTTGCTCGTCAAGCGAGTATCATCAGATCCAAAAATACCCCCCTCCCTCCGGTGGCACGAGGCCTACCAAGCAACCGCTGCACAACCATTTGGCCTGTAGATATTGGGGCGACGTGTGGTCAGCGCATCGGATCCCCTCGGCCGTTTATCTTGGTTTTCGTGACCGGGGCACTGCCTCACTATCAAACAGCTACTCCAACCCTCACGTCAGTTTCTAAAATCACTGACGGAGCTGGGAATCGAACCCGGGACCACCGGGTGAGAGGCAGGCGTGCTACCCCAACGCCATAAAATAGCTCTACAAAACATTACCAAACCTGCAATGACACCCACTAACAGTCACTGCCCTCCAAAAACAAAAACAAAATCATCAGAAACTTAGAAAGTGTGGCAATTATTACTGGTAAAATACTAAAACATTAAGTAGGGAAGTAGTACATTATGCGACGAGCCTATAATGGCAATAATTAAGACACGAGTATGTTTATAAAACGAGCGTATGCGAGTTTTATAATTTCCATACGAGGCGAGGCGAGTTGCATACGACTGTTTATGTTCGACGACAATTATTATAACTATTTTATGTTCGAACATAAATATTCATAAATATCTGTCGAGATTTCACCAGTTTTATGTACTGAACAGAGCGCATGGGACGCACAGAATACCTTGTATTTGACCATGGCCTCCTCGATTACCCCACTATGACACTAGGCCACGGAGTGAAATTTAAATTAGAAGGCCTTGGAACTCAGCGCAGGTTCGATGCTATCATCATCTAATTGGTCAAACAACTGTTTCTTGAGCAGTGATTGGTGGGAGAACCTGTTTCATAATGAAAAATAGTGTTATAATGACCATCATTATGATACAGTTTTCTGACATATAATAGTCAGGGTCGAACATAAAAATTACTGCAGTAATATACGGTACCTATTATGTTGCAAGAATGCGAAATGACGATCCCATCAACAAACAGTCTCACTCAGTTCGACCAATGGGAAGGGTTATAGTTTCAAAACAATGCGTGGTGTGCGCATACATGAGTATCATTATAAGGACACTACTATGAGTGAATGACGTTGATAATTATGTAATGTACAAATTGCGTTGTCATGAAGACTCGTGTAGCCTTAGGAGGAGAGCCGGGTCGTGCCGAAAGGCGACAACAGTACAGTGAGTTCGTGATGCAGACATAAATCACAACCATTCCGATTTCACACATAGCATGAAAAGAGACTCATCAGCAAGGATGTGTAATTATCTTGTTTATAATCAGTTTCTGTTTAATTTTTTGTAAAAATTCCAATCAGGGGTTCTAACCCCCCCAGCAACGACCCCTGGCTACGCCACTGGTCTCACTCCACAAACTATGAAGATGTAGTGTAGCTACTATTGCTGTGATATACTTGATTGATCTTGTATTTACTAAGAAAACGTACCTATCGTACAAAATTTAGAGTTTTGAGAATACTCAATTTATTATAAATACACACACTACTACAAGAACACAGGTTATCAGACAAATCCTCGACATATCTAGAGTACACGTGGATACATGACCACGATGTCGCGAATCCCCTAAATGAACCAACAACAACTGCGTCACAGTGCTACCTTACCAAGAAAGTGCTGAGTGTGCTGATGACGAAAACAGCGTGAATTGTAAATGCTATTTGGCACATGCGGTAATCATTACTGTCATTCAGTGTTATTAATTTCTTAGTTACGGCAGAATAAGCTTCGAAGTGAGAGATGCTGCCAACTTAATGTCGCTACAGTAACTTAATAGAGCCATGTTGCCCGATACGCAACCATTAACAAGTCCTCTTCTACCACCCCTGTTCTTACGATTACGTGCAGAGTGCGACCGTGTCGGATGCGACCCAGTAAAAATCGTGGCTGTAGCGACACATTGTTCGAGAGAGAATTTAAGATCTTATTTCCAAAGTGACGTAAATCCATGGAATGTAAAACTTCAGAAATCGCGTTTTTGTTTCTTCGTATAATTAAATTCAGATATGATTATGAATATAATGTAATTTCATTCATTACTTTTATGCACATCCTGACCCTGTGTTTTAAAAATTTCCTATCAATTGAAATGGTGGTAATCGCCTCCAGTAAGTTGGAGTTAGGACGTTTTGGAAATAAATCATATATTGACATACACTTTGAGTGGCATTTGTGAACATTTAAATGGTTTATACACAACAAACACAAACTGATGCTCTACATATTCTTCAAGGTTAGCCATGGCCTTGATTTATCACGTGATATCACGTGATGTCCAGAGAGCCATCGGATTGGTCAACATGGCTATAATACACATTGGAAATAAATACCCGTGGGCTACATCACTTTGCAAATAAACTTAGTTCTTAGATCTCTGTTAATAGGATCTACGACGTATTGCGACTTAAAACCTTTGCTATACGTTGAGAGAACCTATAAACTTGCCTTTGAATGAAAAAAACTGAAAAACCGTCATTTTGGAAATAAGCCCTTCAATTTTTACGCCGCCTAACCTAACCTAACCTAAGCGGAATTTTAGCAGAGACAGATGTGTTAGAAATTCCCAGATTCCACCGAACCTCAGTGCTTGGGTCGCTAGTGGCACGATGGCAAATTGGTGGTTCGCTTGCGGCACGGGTCGCATCCGCCACGGTCGCATCCGGCACGACACCGTTCTTATTCTCTGAGCAACTGATATGATTACGCATACGCTTGTCTTATCTTTACAGGTGAGGTGAAGTGCTAGAGACTGAAATAATCGTGAAGATGGGGAGAACATTCATCAGCTGGAGGTTTTGAATCTGAGACCTCCTATCACTACACTTCTGCTCGAAGGATACCTGAACGGTCACTGAGTGCCCGTTCTAATAATTTGCAGCTATATTCACTACTACATACCCCACAATAAAGTATTACATGTTGTCAGACAATATTCCCACACGCTTACACAGCAAGTAACTGCAAGGTTCCTAGCCATTAAAACAAAGGCAATTCAGCTAACAACACGGGCTAGTTATCAGGCAGTGTTTCGCTCGATTACCAAATGTATCGAGCAATTGGTACTTAATGTACGGGGTTATTCAAAATATTGTGAGCAATTAAATTAGGTTCTTTTTGGCTTCTCAACTGGATGTATAAATCCAAAACACATTTATTCATGCACAAACTCCTAAATGAAAACAACAACAACAAACAGCAAGAGTCGAAGAGCACCTCGAGTGATCCAGAATGGTACTTATCAATTTGTATTTGAGCCACCGACTTCTTCCAAATACTGGGGGTGGGGGTAGAGGCCTAATATGATGAAGTTAATTGTTGTTTTAATGGTCCTAACATCTGGGTTATCGGCCTCTAAATATATGAGTGAGAGTGAAAAATGAGAATGAAATGATAATTATGTTATGGTTTTTACGTCCCTTTTAAGTACTGCGGCTTTTACAGACGCCGGGGTGCCGTAATGTTGCCCCAGAACTTTAACGTGCCAGTAAATCAATTTACATAGCTCCCTCACATTTAATCACCCTCAAATGCCAACTGACTGCGCCGGGATTCGATCCTGAAACCTTGGGATCACCAGGTGTTAACGTTACCGCTGAGCCACACCAACAATTATTATCATTATCATCATCATCATCATCATATCATCATCATATCATCATCAGCATCATCATTACCATCATTATCATCATCATCATCATATCATCATCAGCATCATCATTGCCATCATTATTATCATTATAATTAATATCAACATCATCATTATTATCATCATCATCATCATTATCATCATTGGCATCATCATTATCATCAGTATCATCATCATCACCATTATCACCATCATCATCATCATTAACAACATTATCATTATCATCATCATCACCATTATCATAATCACCACCATCATCTTTATCATCACCAATACTATCATCATTATCATCATTAACCTCATCATTATCATCATCATCATCGTCATCATCATCATTATCATCACTACTATAAGCCACGCGACCTCCTATTTCAGCTCAAGAATCCCACATGCATTGACCAGGAATCGACTAAATATTCAGGCACTATTCGTGTAGGCAAATGTAAGTTTTCTGACGACTAGTCCTTAGTGCCCACGTATGTAGGCTCCAATCGTCACTAAAAAGATAATACAACATGAGCGTTAGTGGATTAAGCAGAATTTAATGAGGGCATTATGTGAACAATCGAGCGTTGACCAAAATAAAAAACATAATCTGTGGAAACATAATTAATACTGGACATAACAAGAACAGAAAGCCTGTGAATAAATGTCATAAAAGTCTGACTGTATAAACTCAGGTTTCCTTGAGTTCAAATTTCTCTATATTGTTTACTCTGCTTAATTTACTAACATTTTAATTGAGAAATTTGAGGAACATACTATTAATAAGAGTATTTGTCAATACTTTGAAAACAAGTTATAAAAAAACTAACTGCATTAATGCCGTTAGGTGTTTTCGGTGCATATATTTATAGGTCACCTCAACACCTAAAATAGATTGTTCTGGGACCAGTTCCACACTATCACTGATATGAAACTTTCTTTTTGCTTAGGACGTTTGTTTATATCCCAGCTTTCACCAGCGTTCGTTATTACAGATGCTTTTCATCATCATTTACTAAAGGCGAAGCCTTGTCACTGCAGCCACATTTGACAGTTTTCTGCTAGTCTCTTCATGCTGCTATAAGAACCACAGCCAGTTCTCCAATAGAGCTCTTGATGTACGGCATCCTTGGACGTCCCCAATACTTTGCCCTCGATAATGGTTTGGGGAAGAGAGATTGATGCTTTTAATAACTAGTAATTTAAGTAGTCTAATAATCAGACCCATTTTAATGTAAACATTGACGGAACATTGCAGTATTTTGATTATGTATTATCTTACTGTTTACCAGCGGAAGTAATGCGCCTTCGCTATTTCCTACAAATGACTAGCCCCTTAAACCACAATTTTCGGATTCCATTGCCCTAGTTAATCTGTCAAACTAATTATGGATATATAGAATTGAGAAACTTAGCCTGAAATTAACTGGAGAGCGGGGCGTGATGGCGTAACGGTTAAGGTGCTCGCCTCCCACCAAGGTGGATCGGGTTCGATTCCTAGTTAATTCATGTGGTATTTTCGAGGTGAAATGCCATGTCCGGTGAAAAGAAAAGCCCGTGGCTTATGATCGTGAGATTAACGTCACGTAAAAGTTCAAGTTTTGTTCCTTCATTTGATTGTACAGCCAGGTCACTTCTAGAATATTACAGGGGGGGGGGGGGGGCGGCGATGGCCCATGTCGCATAATTTGAGGGAGAATAAAGTGTCTTGTACGCCTCTTCTCCCCCTCCTACCCAGAAGTCGGCGTATATGGCTCTTGCCACACGATTCCAAGCATATTGAATTAACGTTGCGTTATTTGAAATCCTGCTGGGTTACTGACAGTTGGTGACATAAGCACGGCCTTATTTATAGCTCTAAAAGAACTATTTAACACATAGGACTTCTCGACAGGCAGCAACGTCATTCTGAATTGGCACGTCACATGTGTCTTATGTGGTATTTATATCACAACCATACGTTTTGTCTGTCCATAAAGCAAGAACTGAAATTGGTTATTTCGAATCACCATATATTTAGAAAGAACAGTATTATTTTTATGTATTGTGTAATATTAATTACTATAATAAAATACTCAGTAATATGCATTATTGTATAGCCTACTATGTACAGTTAGTTCAAATACAGACGTGGCCATAATATTAACTATTCGTGATTTTCACAAAATTATGTTATATGGTCCGGCTAAGCTCAAATATTATCAGCGTTTCGCGCCGGTGGAATTAAACTAGCTCAAAGGACCATAACAACTTGTTTCTCATTCGAGAACATTCTTCGACATATTCGTGATTTTTTGCGGATATTCTGATTATATTCACTGATGGATGCAAAATTCTTATACAAATAGCATCTCTTTACAATGATTTTGAACTAACGAGATTCTACCATGTGAAATAAAATCACACTCCTTTCCCATAAATATTGTTCATTATACAGCACTAGCAAATGGCCGAACTACGGTAGGCTATTTAATTGATTAATTGTGTGGACACCAGCTGTATGCTAATATCTATTATACACTAACATCAATAATCACAGTGAACATAGCTTAATTAAATAGTTTTGAATTCACGCCAATTTCTGCGATATAAACGTACCCCAAGTATGCTAATTATTAGGATGCCTCATGAGTAGTGAAGTCTTTTAAGGTCGGTGTTTTATAAGATAGAATTGGTTTGCTTTGGTCCGCCAATGCTATTTACAGAAGACCATGAATGCAATTGAGTATATTGCGAGAATGTATCATCAAAAGATACCATACATCGCCAGATTAAGAAACTTGGAAAATCAAACAGAAGCTGTAGATGTGTACCTCATGCAGACAGACTCAACGTAGAGTGGATATCATTGTTGTCAGCTTATCGGTAACCCCACGGAGAATTGTCACATGTGATGAAGAATGGGTCTATTACCGCAACTCAGACGTCTCAAAACAGTGGCTCAGTCCCCGTCAGCCTGCCAAAGTCATCGTTAAATAGGATCGGTTCGGCCCCAAAGTGATGTGTGTCTTGTGGAATTATAAAGTTAGTGGTTCTTTGGGAGTAACTCATTACTAGGCCCAGAAATCTTAGGCTTTTATAAAAGGGATTTAGGTCGGTTATTTCCATGGAGCAGTCCTTTTTAGATGTTAAACAAATGATTTTAAACTTCTTAGAGTCTCTTAATAAAACATACAAGTTTAATAAACAACAATTCACCGAATACTGTAGACTCGAGCGTCACCAATTTGTTCGTTTAACGTCTTCTCTATCGTGGGGAGTGCAATGTATATATTTACTTTTATTATGTCTTTTCTTAAAATGTGCAAATTCAAATATTTATTTTCCTCTGCATTAATTCGGAAAATCTACTTAAAAACTCGTTTCTCTGCGAAAGTACTCGTTAAGCCCGATTTAGCCCTTTTAGGTTCTACGCGTATATATTCATAAAGGGGCAACACGGGAAAATGGTCTAACTAGGAATCCGAAAAAAAAAAAGGTTAAATCCTTCGAATCCGGGCTTTAGTCATTACTATACTGACGTAAGGTATACTGACTCGTATTCAGAGTGTATTACGACTAATATAGCACGATACTAATAATATAGCCACATTTGTAAAGTGGTTCCTCTGCATCAGCAGTCACTTTGTAATGTTCACGTTCGCTTATCTTGTCCGATCACGCTACACTTAATAAAAATCGGGGAGTTGACGTTTACGAGGTTCCCCTGCTATGAGGGAGATCACGCTATACAGAGATTATCCAAACGCATTTTGTACTGTACCCAATCGTCATCATATGGAACTTGTGTTCGTATCCCAGCTAACTCACGGTCTTTCGAGTTATGGGGCGTTCAACCCACTATACGAGCACATATTCAGGATTTGAGTCTGTCAGGTGACTACTCTACTTGAAAGAAACAACATATTCCTAAGTATAACATTTTTTTAGCGTATGGCTTCTAGTGCCGGGAGTGTCCGAGGACATGTTCGGCTCGCCAGTTTTGTAGCTGCTTCGAGACGGACACCCAATGGGTGAGCTACAAGTACCGTTGGGGAGGAAAGTTGGAAGGGAGGGTCGAGGAGTTGGAAGGTAGCGGCTGTGGCCTATAGTTAGGGACCAACCCCGGCATTTGCCTGGAAGGAAGATGGGAAACCACAGAAGACCATCTTCAAGGTTGCCGGCGGGGGGATTCGAACCTCCTCGCCTCCCGGATGTGAGCGACTGCCAACAGTCATGCCGCAACGACCTCGGCTAACTCACCCGGTATAACATTTAATGATAGTAATTCATGGCAATACAACATAAAACACAAAAAAATACTTTACATTTATTTCCCACAACAAAAATCAAAATTATCTGTGAGTCTCTTCTCCTCAAAATTAGTGCTTCACCGCACTCAAGTCTATCCAAAACATCCTATTATTGAAACTCTTTGACATTTGCGAGTGTCCATATTGTTCTTCACTTGGCACAATTTAACACAAATTGGAATATCACAACACAATAAACACAAATTATATTTAAATGACATTAAATCTGCAATTATTAAACATTTATCCGTTTTACACGGAACATTTACTTTAAACAACATTGATTCATTAGCTTATGCCTTGTTTAATAAGTGTTGTCTCGTGCGAATCGTGTTCTTTTCCCATCAGTTTCAAACGCTGAAGTGGTACACTTTCCCCTCCAAAATACACATAGATATAGATATTTTTATAGCTTCACCATACAACGATTTTCTGGGTCTGGTCAAAACATTATCGTTACAAACGTGTCATCTCATTCAAATTACGCTACCCGTATGAATAAATTAGTGTGAACTGGGTAAATACACTTTACAAAAATGCCTCTATTTATTTGGTGCAGTTAATTCCTCCTCAGAGAATAACTGGGCCAAATGTTATCCGATTACTTCATTCCAACACTGCATGTGTATGGAAATAGTGCATCTAATTCAATCGATATCATCACATCAAGCATATCTTAATTACTTTTCGAAATATCGAGATTCTTCAGTGTCCCACTACAATTTTAAAATAAAAGGATCAGGTCTATTGACTTCCTTTCGTGCGAACAATGAATTAGTCATGGGCTTGCCTTGGCAAGATGGCCGCCGGGTTAGTGGACTATACCTGCTACCCCGTCTGACTCCCCGCACGGTCAAATTCATTCACTGGTGCAGCCGTGCTAGAGGTACCCTGAATGGGTCGTGTCCTTACGAATTGAGTCAATCTAATTATTTAATACCTACATTTAGAGTATTTAATGGGCTCATCTCGGCTCCTAATTACTATTCAAGGCAAGGGATGGATCACGAAATAGCTTTGCCGTTCTGTGGTCGACATCAGTGGCTTTTGCGTGCGTCTCAAGTGAGTTTCACTGTTATCTCACTGGACGGTATGCATATAACAAGAGGAAATCGACGTTTCCTACACGAAGAACCATTTATCTTACCTCCAAGGGCAGATCAATTAATATATTGCCTACCTAGGGTCTCTAGCAGTTATCCCTGGTGGCGAAGACTCTGCGAACAGTGGATACAGATAGACTCTGTCCCAGCTCTCTTGCGAATACACATATATGCTCTAAGGCAATTTTATATCGTAGCTTCGAAGATTAGCCGACTAGATTCGACAACGCGCAAACTATTTTCGGATGATCCTCGCAACTTATTGACGTAAATCTCTTGATTCTACGTTACATGCTCGCTGATCGCGGCTCAAACAATATTTCTTACAGATGACTCAATTCTTAAAGCACTCACGTCCTCTATGCATTTACTCATAAGCCAAAATTCTACGTAGCTCCAAAACAAGTATAAATTTACTGGCATACATTAACTATCTTAATGGCTCTCAAATACAGTCCTGTAGAATATACCATAATAAAACATTTATTTAACATTTCAATGACACTGAAAAGCTCTCTTTATCTCGATATTTATGTTTCTTTCTTACTGTTTACAATAACACAGTATTCTTACGCTAGATATGACACACTTTGCACGTACTATAGGTCTGACATGCCGATTTATTTATTTATAATTGTTACCGACCCCAGATTATTATTATTATTATTATTATTATTTAACGTTACCGTTACTTTCATCAGTGTCTTACGCCTAAATGGCCGTAAACAAGTCATCCTCAAAGCCATATTTTTACAAAAATACAAGGGATGTGATCTCGTACATAAATGACTGTTAATTCTTAATCTTTGAGGGAATGCTTCGTTGTATGGTGAGCTATTAAACCATATCAACATATTAAATTTGTACTCACTTTCATTTTAGCTGGGTTGTTTTGTTTTTAAGCCATTATGATATTTTTCACACGACACATTGCATAAACTTTACACATGGTAATTATATTTTTCACTACTGGCATTTTCACTTTGACACAATACACATTCTTTTAGCGTATAAACACAAACACTTTTAAAGATCACTGTAATATAACTTTATACATAATTTTCGCACAATTTTCACACACGGATCCTTGATCGGATTCCCACTATCACCTGACCTCAGAGATGCGATGCAGCTAACTCCTGACAACCGCTGGTCTCCTTGAAAGTCTATCTTGCGTGTGTGTGTTCGACTCCCGTCACCTACAGTTTATGTCTCCTCTACTGCAAGGTTGTTCAATCCTAGGTCGCAACTACTTGTGACGCCTCCCAGGCTCCCGTAACTGTAGTGTTCATTACAATAGTGTGTTTCTTTTAAACCCATGATAACACTTCCTGGTTATGTTCATTGTTTGTAAACATCATCCTAAATTTATCTCTACGCTGTACTGATTCTATACTCGCGTATACTGTTGCTTATACGTCTGCTGTAGACTAGTTATTATATTATGCAGAATTACTGTTATTAAGCTGCCTGATGCGCTTTTCATTGTTCACCGCTAGTACATTTGAGCGTCAATACTTTATAAATTCCGCGCACTTTCTTGCGTGATCCGACAGCGTGTTACCTCACGGGTTGGGTCAAGACGAACTGACTTCTCTGCTCCAGCTTCTCCCATATTAAGCTTCCTTAGGAAAAGTAGTTCACTGGATTTCCAGGAGCGACTCTTTTCTTGATATAATACATTTTCAGACAAAGTGAAGTATGATCCTTATTCGTCTATTCATGGAGGTTCCAAAATCACTCGCGTGCAGGCAATTGCTTCGGCCAATTATTTATAATTAATTGCTTTCTTCCACGGCGTCATGATGCTATCCCGGGTTTTCCCCTGTGGCTTCTTTACAAATCCTTACTCTGTAGCGGATTATGTCTGTGCAGAGGTTCCTTTATAGATGCAGGCTTTAATTTAGGCGTGAGAACACTCCTACATTATCTTTCCTAGAATACATGCATCTGGGTGTAAGTTTCATCTCAATTCATTGCTCCATTTGGCCATAATTAATTAATTTCTGTGGGCGACCACCCCCACTCCACTGTTTCGCCTTGTTGAAGGGGAAATTTCTTGGTCGTTAATCACGGCCTTCAGCCTCCAGCCACGCCAAAAGTAGAGCCTAAACGCCATGTCTACTCCACCCACATTCAACTTCACTTTGTCAAAATGTCAAGCTGGCTCGCTTTCTTGAGCTCTAGTATCTAAAACGTACATAGGCTTGTATTTTCTGCAATAATCCACCTTAAAAGCTATAATATTCCAGTTCTGGCCGTGAAATCATGCTGTTATAATTATATGCAGTTATAACTCATTGTTCCTCGGGTTCGCTGTGGCTGTTTCCCCTCAGAGATCAATGATTCGATTCTGCGCGTAATCATGGGCCTGGTCTTCTTTGTAATAAAGACCCCAGTTCGATGCCAGTCAGCCGTGTCTAATTGGGCACAGTACCGTAAATGATGCAGTTTGATTAAATTTGAATCTTGTTCCTTATTGTGACAGGATACTTTCGAAGGAGCGCTGACAATCGATGGATCACTTCCATGGGATTGCTGTTTACCTGTGTGGACCAGCCACATATTCATGGGTATGAAGATATTAGCATTACTTCAGGTTAACAACTTCCACCGAACACAAGCTAAAATCCACCTGTTCACTCGCCATCTTTGAATTGACTGCAAAGGGCTGGCTGGAATAGAGTCAACAGTGGCTGAAATAGTGTTGCAAGGAAGCGGCGGTCACATTGTCAAGCAGCTCATTGTAGTATGTGTTTGTTATATTACGTTTGGGGCAGATAACCTCTCTGTTTCGCCTCTTAAAACAACAATCATCATCAGATTACGTTTGATAAGAAGTTACAGCTGCAGGTGGCGGGTTCGGATGAATAAAGGATGCTGCGTGGGAAACGTCATTGGCACCTTCTGCTGGCAGAATCTACTGGTCAGTTCTTGTGAAATAAGACAACAAAAGTATGAGTTTATTCGTCTTAAATGACGGGGGAGAGCTTCCTAACGAGGTCATGGAAATGAGAATCTGAAGATAGCGATATTTTTTCACAAAGAGGGCTATACCGTATAATATGAAATATAACTATGTCAATCAAGCTGGGCGCTCCCTCTCTGTCCCTCCCACTTTAAGGACCACTGTGTTAGAATAGTGACACGTTCAGTGTGCACCAAGTGTTCCAGTGAACGGTGCAATAAATATTAAGTTTGAAAACGAATAAAATAGTCGAGGCTCAGTGTCAGCTATGTGTTGTAACGAAGGAACTATAAAAGGGTGATAATGGTATGTGCACCAGTCTTTCTCTTGTTTTATCTGCAACTTCTTTACTATGTGCTTGTAGAAGGAAGGCGTTCTGTGCTGAAACATATTTTATGTTCGACCCTCACTATTATGTGTCAGAAAACTGTATCATAATGATGGTCATTATAACACTGTTTTCCATTATGATACAGTTTCTCCAGCCAATCAGAGCTCGTTCATTGACCAATTAGGTAACGATACCTTCGCGCATGCGCTCAAAATCCAACATGTCGGACATAAACACAACATCGAACTATAATAAATTACCGACATGGAATACGCACCGTCCATATGTTCGCGTAAATAAACTGGCGAATATGAGTCAAGAAATAGCACTGTACCTTAGAATCACCAACACTAATTTCTACACAGCGCATTTTCTTGAAACGACTCCGGTGACAATATTACTGAGGGGCGGCAGATGTAAACATATGGCCTGCATATGGCATTGCAAGCACACAGAGCGCATGCGTCGGTCGGCCAGAGAGCTTGGAACATGGAGATATGCTACCTAGCGCACCACCCGATCACAAAATTCTAGTTACTGAACAGATATTTATGAATATTTATGTTAAAACATGTAATAAAGTTATAATTATCGTCGAACATAAACAGTCGTATGCAACTCGCCTATAATGGTAATTAAGACACTCGTATGGACACATACTCGTGTCTTAATTATAGCCATTATAGGCTCGTTGCATTATGTACTATTTACATGCAGACGTAACAGACGAGATTCCGTTAGTTTAGAAAAATAACACAGTTTGCCAATGTTTTGGTTTCTCAAACGAAATATTCTACAGGCTTTATATGAACATTACAGTAATCAATTACTTTCATAAAATTGCAAGATTTTGGCCTTTTATATTATATTGTTAAGTTTTAACTTTAAATAACTTTTATGTTAGCACGGATGTAATTTCGGTCCACATTTCTTGAATTTTAGAGTATACCATGCGTCCCTGCCCGGCCTCCGTGGCTTAGGCGGCAGCACGCCGGCCTCTCACCGCTGGGTCAGTGGTTCAAATCCAGGTCACTCCATGTGCGATCCGTGCTGGACAAAACGGAGGCATACAGGTTTTTCTGCGGGTATTCCGGTATTCCCTGTCAAAAATTTCATTCCAGCAACACTCTCCACTATCATTTCATCTGTCATTCATTTAATCATTGCCTCAGAGGAGTGCGACAGGCCCCGGCAGCCAACACAGTTCATATCCACCCACTAGATGGGGGCTTCATTCATTCCATCCCTGATCCGGTCGGTGGACTGGAAGCAGGCTGTGGATTTTCATTTCACCATGTGTTCCTGTAACTGAATTAGTGAAAGGGAGGAAAAACTTCTTTCCTATTTTATGTTGTGATTCTCGAGTTAGTATATTCATAGGAACACGTAGTATATTTAGACAATTTGAAGGATTTATTTTCATGCATATTTCAAGGTACTTAGTGCCCATATTTCTCATCACTAATCGTAACTGAGCCTTGTGTTCAATGTTGCTAATTGTGGTCTTAAAAATATATTCATTCCTATGATGATGATCGTGTGGCCTCCGGAGAGGCAAAGTGTAGGTCTTCCTAGTTGACGCCCGTGGGCGACCTGCGCGTCGTAACGAGGATGATGATGTGATGATGAAGACGTCATATACGCCCAGTCCCCGAGCAATGGGAATGCACCCCAGGAGATTACAATCCCTGATGTCTCAGCCGGGAATTGAACCCGGGGCACTTCGGGTCAAAGCCTAGCGCGCTAACCATTTAGCCACGGAGCCGGACATTCATTCCTATACCAAGTATCCATCAAAAATGTCGTAAGAGGCTTAATTTTGTAGACAAAGACTTTGTTGTTGTTGGTGGTGTCAAAGAGTCCCTTTAACAATTTCGGAGGAGGGAAGGTCAACAAGCCTATTGTCAGACCTGTTTAACCAAATTGGTTCAATTTCTTATCTACAGTGAGCCTGAGTGTGACACGTATATAATGTGCATAATATCCCGTACAATTAGCAGCTTTTACAAATCGGATAATACAATATCAGTACTTGGATAAGAAAAATGAACTCAAGAAACAGTATGTTAGCTTTCATTCCACTAAAAGTCATAAAATGTTTTTATGTTACGATTTTTTTAAATTATTATTATTTTTAGTCGTGTGGCCTCCTGAGATGGCGAGTGCAGGTCTTTCTAGTCGACGCCCGTGGGCGACCTGCGCGTCGGGATGAGAGATGGAATGGTTGAAGATGAATGAAACTGGGCAAGGATGTGGAAGGCCGTGGCCTGTCAGAAGGTACTGTCCCAGCATTTGCCTGGTGTTGAAAATGGGAAACCACGGAAAACCATTTCAAGGACAGCCGACGGTGGGACTCGAACCCACGCGTCTACCGAGTCAGCAGAGAGCTTGGCCCCAAAACCTAACGCGCGCTTTAGCCAGCGTAGCCACTACTGTCGGTTATGTTACGATAACAGGCAGTGATTAGTTAGCAATATTTCTTGCATTATCTCTTGGTGTTAACTATTCTGCTAACCAGAAGAACGACGTGACGCGGCCTTGCAAACAAGAATGTGCTAGGATATATCATGGCGTTTTAGTCCGTACGGTACCATTAATTATTTTAATAAATGTAGCCTATCGAAATTAATGCTTTTCAGTCGGTCGACACGCTTGTAATGGGTGTTTGTCTAAACCTGAAACAAAATTTACATGAGATTGATTGGTTGACCAGTTCCAATCGTCAAGCGATCATCATCAGACCTTTTACACTTAGGCTATTAAGTCTATGTTTACAAGTGATATGGGTAGTGGTATTTAAAATATATACATTTATTTAGTTACAACTCAAATAATAAGCTAAGCTCAAATTCAATTCCAACCTGACCATTCACCAACAATCACAATATCACACTAAACAAACAAACTCAAAGGTCAATAACCACAAACAATATCTTAACAAAAGAATTACATATAAATAACAAATCTTGACAAGTTGCGCAAGTTTATAATAACTGCTGTCACTAAATAAACGTACATATTGTAAATACCATCACCCACATACTTGTAGATACATTATTTTAATAGCCAAGTGCAAAGGATTTGATGATGATCGCTTGACGATCGACACTGGTCATCCACATGAATTTATTTATTAATCTCAGGTATTTTTTCTTTTCAGGTCTGGTGAAAACCCCATTAAAATTGGATACAATCGTGTTGACCGACTGAAAAGCATCCATTTCGATTACTAAGGCAACACCGAACAAGTAGTTCCGTGAAGAACTATAGAGCCTATGTTCATATATCCAACTCGTGTTTATTGCCTCTATCAACATACAAAATTTCAATTTGAAGGTTGTGATAGATTCGTAGATATTGAAAACCGTCTAAATATTTCAGATGGTTCGCAGGTTGGATTTTTATTTATGTGCTATTACATGAAGATTATTGTGTACGTGTGGTATTCAAACTTCAATCGCATGATTAGAACACAAGAAGTAAAAACGAGATTTTAAAATTTAGCACAGCTGCCATCTTGTGATTATGAAAAGAATTGAAATAAATTAGATGCCAGTGGATTAACATTTGTATAAGAATTTACTGTACCATGTTTCACTGTACTCGGATGGTTAAATTGAGAGAATCGTCCAGGTGAATAATTATACTTCGCGTTGCCGCCATGTTGGATTTCTGCTCACCAGGTTACTGAAAGTCCTATAGGTGAACTTATGTTCATAGCCACTATGAACATAAAAACATTCAGTTTGATTTCTGTAAAATATTCGTAGATATTAAGAACCGTCTAAATATTTCGGATGCTCGCCATTTTGGATTGTTATATGTATAGGCCATAGAGTTATGCACCATTAAAGGAAAATTATTGCGTAGGTTCATTATTCAAACTTTCACTTCTATCGCATGATTACGACACAAGAAATACAAACTTAATTTTAAAATTTCGCACAGCCGCCATCTTGAGGTTATGTAAACAATTGAACTGAATTAGATGCCAGTGCATTTCAATATGTATAATCATTTACTGTACCACATTTCACTGCGCTCATAGAGTTAAATCACGAGAAAAGTCTATTAAAATATTTCAACTTCACTTGGCCGCCTTATTCGTTTTGTACTTTACAGGTCTATGAATGTTACATAAATAAACTTCCAGCAGTACCCTTTATCACTGTACGAATGCCGGTGAAATATTTCGCACAGCCGCCATTTTGAGGTTATGTAAACAATTGAACTAAATTAGATGCCAGTGCATTACAATGTGTATAAACATTTGCTGTACCAAGTTTCATTACGTTTGGATGGTTAAATCGCGAGAAAAGTCTATTTATAAGTCTCAACTTAGCTTGGCCGCCATGTTGGTTTTGTAGTTACCAAGTTTTTGAAAGACTCATAGGTGAACTTCTAGGAGTACCCTTTATCACCGTACACAATTTCAGGGTGATATCGGTAGTAGTTTCGGAGACACTGAATGCTGGTGAAATATTTCCCACAGCCGCCGTTTTGGATTGGTGAGACACAATAAAATTTGAAGGGCACGGTCGGGGTCGGCCAGAATGGTGCTATGATCTTACCGAGCTTCATTGAAATTGCTCCAGCCGTTTAGAAGTTATTAGGGGGACAAACACACACACACATACGCACACACACGGATAAAAGGTGATATAAGCCTATTTTTTCATAAAATGAAAATAGGCTAAAAATGGCCATCAGCACGACAAATGTAGCCTATATTTTAATATTGACAAGGTGGAGCATACGTTATGTTGGTAGTTAAACGAGCAGTCGTAGCCGTCGTTCACGACTTAATCATGGATTGCCTATAGTTTTCATTATTATCCACGCCCTCACAACCCAAGCGAAGTGCAATGCCAGGGACTCACCCTAGGCCGCTTTGTAAACACTACACCTGATAAGCCGGAGGGCCCATGTCATACATTTTTGACATGCAAAAGAACCTACCACTACAATTGGTAGTGTGCAGCCAAATTTGTAGGTTATATTTGGTTAGAAACGCTCCATCAAGTTCCAACGTTTGCTGCTAGGTGTCAGTAACAGTGGCATCTGGTAGCCAAAGTTGGAACTACTTGAAATTCACCTTGCAGGGAGCCCATTGGCGTTCATTTAAAATGCCCTGTTTTGGCCATTGGCTGCAATTCTTATATAATTAGGCCTAATAAGTGGGCTTGAACTATTATTATGAGGCTGTAGGAGGTCGCACTATAATAATAATAATAGTAATAATAATAATAATAATAATAATAATAATATCGTATGGCCTCAGGTGCTGGGTGCAAGCTTTGTTATTTGACGACCATAGGGCAGATTGCATGTCGAATTTTGTCGTTTTTTGTAGCGCTATGAAAATCAAGGAGGTTAGACACCCAAGCTCCTTGACACTATAGCCCTTTCTAGTAGAGAAATGAGGACCTTTGTGTTGGCGGCCCGCCTATTCCAAACCTAAATATATTGGCTGGCAGTCAGTTGCTGCTACTTCCTGCATGATAATTTGTTATCGGGCTTCACGTGTGTGTGTGTATTGTTACCTTCCTTCCTACTGTCGATATTCTTACAAGCCTTTGAATTTACTATTAACGGTCTTGCATTATCAGGTACTGTAATGGAAACAGTGACCAACTTAATGTTTTTGGAATGCGCGATACTCAGTGAGCGGGAAGACAACCGCAGTTCAAACCCGACTGCTATCTCCTGGGGAGATATCAGTATTAGTACAGTACAGCTGGAATGGTTTTGTTCCAAAAACCGTGCTATGGTTGGCTTTTTGTAAATCGTTAGAGAAGCACAAAAAAAGCTTACCGTAACTCTAAATTTCGGGATAATTTGTAGTATCATGTTGTCGGAAAACTAAAAAAATAATTATTGAAAAGCGTTTTTCTCTGAATCTACGTATTTTAAAGAAAAGGTTATTAAACAAAAAATGTAGAAGACATTGTCACCTACAATTTGTCTAATTGACGTCATGTAATACGTTTTTAAATGCAGAAGCTAGGTGACGCCAATATTTCCAAAAAAGAGTTTTTTCACTTTTCGTCCTAGAAAAAATTGTTTTTTCACAAAAGAGTGAATCAGAAATGTGTTCCTCTAAAAATCGTCTGCAACATTTATTTAAACGTTTGTTTCCTCCGACTTACCGTTCCAAAGTTATAGCGCAGCAAATACAACGCTGCTTAGTCAAGGCTACTATTGTTACTGCGGAGAGAGCGGTGGGCATAGCTCAGACTGGGACCGGTGTCGGACAATTTTCACACTTCGGCAGGCTATAACTTTGGAACGGTAAGTCGGAGGAAAAAATGTTTCAATAAATGTTGTAGACAATTTTGAGAGGAACAAATTTCTGGTTCGCTCTTTTGTGAACCAAGCATTTTTTCTAGGACAAAAAGTGAAAAACACTTTTTTTTGAAACATTGGCGCCACCTAGCTTCTGCATTTTACAACGTATGACATGACCTCAATGAGACAAATTGTATGTGACAATCTCCTCCTTTTTTGTTAAAAAAACTTTTCTTTAAAATACGTCGATTCAGAAAAAAACGCTTTTCAAAAATGTTTTGAGTTTTCCGTCAAAATGATCGTGCAAATTATTCTGATAATTAGATTTAAGCTTCTCTTGTGCTTTTCTAACAATTTAATAAAAGCCAACCATAGCACGGTTTTTGGAACAAAAAGGGTTTCTTCTGTGCAGCTGTACTACAGTATATGTGGTGACAAAGAGTGTTCAGTTCCCAGTAGTGTTGCCAACCCCTGTTGGACGAAAATAAGGAGATTGTAAATTTATTAAAAATGTAGGTACTATAAATCAGTTTATACTTAAAATTATACTTCAAAAGACATTAAAGTAGATTTTCAAATGTCAATAGTTTTCACCTTTTTCTTTAATATACATGGAAACCAGTTACTAGCTGGAAGTTGGGCGTGAGATGAAAGGGAAACACTTATATTGGTTTTCTGAACAGCCAAGGCTACATTACCAGTCGGCTTATACATTAGATGGACCACCTCGTGGCGCAGTGGCTAGCATTGTTGGCTGTCACCCCCGAGGTACCGGGTTCGATCCCCGGTTCGGCCAAGAATTTGAAAGCCTTGGTATGGTCTGGAAGATCAAAGGAACGACAGGACGGGGAAGAAGAAGAATTCAACATCTAGATGACATGAAAGATATAAGGAGTTACAGCAGACTGAAGGAAGAAGCTGAAGACCGGGAACATTGGCATCAGAAATTCTCTGTACGAAGACATGGACCTGCCACTAAGCAGAATACTGTATAATATATATGCTCCGGTACGGGGTCTCCCAACCTCGTGATGTAAAATGGGAACCTGCCGGATGCTATGGCAGGAGCAGTGGAAACGAACTGGCCACCCTACCACACGCAAACTCCGGCTCGGGATGCCTGGTTAGTGATACCTTGACGGCTCTAATTCAGGTCGCCTTCGTTCCTGGAGGTGATACGGCACTCTATTTTCATTTTATACATTAGAACATTAATTCAATATCCGTATCAGAACAATGACTGTTAGAAACAGTACGTGAACTTTCACTGCCTAACATAGTCATAAAACGTTCAATGAGTCGTTAACGTCCTTCTTTTACGATATGAACAATTAGTCAGCTTATATGCCTTGTGTTAACCACTCAACCCTCAATTGAATCGCGTTACAAACAGGAAGAAGTTGAGAGGAAGTTAAGCAAAGGTAATATGCATATAATCGTTGCATTTGTTCTTCTTCAATTTTGATGGGCTAGGACATCGTGGTCTTTTAGCCCTGTGTACTTGGGTGTGTTATATATACCAGGTGAATCATGTTCCCCTAATAATATTGTTTTATGCAGCCCAACTAGCGTTGTTATCAGGAAGGTTGATATTTCTCTGCTTGCATCCCGTATGGTACTATTGCACTCCCGGCATATCGTGAAAGCGATACTAAACACTATCATTATTCCCTCGATGTGGCTACAGACTGCTACGAGGGAAAAAAATAGTGTCCAGTATCGTTAGCGGGATTTACATTAGTCCCATACGGGATGCAAGTAGAGAAATATCGATCTTCCTGACAACACACGTTAGTTGGGCTGCATAAAACAATGTTATTAGGGGCAGCTGATTCACCTGGTATAGGAAGAAAGAAAGAAAGAAAGAAAGAAATATATTTTGCTGTTGTTTCATTTGAGGGGTTTAGATATATGGGCATTTATCTCCGTGCCCTTGGGCGTGTGTAGAATTAGTGTGATAATTTGTGTTATTGTGGTGTATGTCGTAGTGAGTGTATTTGTAGTATAATTCTGATGAGGATTTGGGAGGAGGCAGTCACGGCCCTAAGTTAGGAATCATCCATGGCTGAGGTGGAAATCAAACCCACCACTTCTCAGTTTTGCTCACGAGGCGTCGGGAATTTGTTTGATAACCTGTGCTATTCTGATGACTGTAATATTGCGTATTTGTAATTCAGGTGAAGGTCGGGAAGGAAGTGGCAGTGGTCTTATATTAGAAACCATCCCGGCATTTGCCTTGGGGTAGAAGAGGGAATCCACGAAAAACCATTTCCAGGATGGTTGAGGCAGGAGTCGAACGTACCTCTTTTCAGTCTTGCCTCACGAGGCCGAGTGTACCCGGTTCCACCCCTTAACCAGAATTAATTTCTTGGTTGAGCTGGGAATCGAACCCGAACCTTCCGAGGTGACATCCAAGAACGCTAGCTGTTACCCCTTGAGGCGGACTAATAGTTACATTTCATTATAGAATTTTGTGACAAGACAGGTAACAGAAAAACACAGGGATAGCTCTTAAACAGAATAATATTATAGTACACAAGCAGCTCGTTAATCCGGATTAAGTGGGACCGGAACTGAACCGGATTATCGAAAGTCCGGATAATCCGGTAAAAATTACAAGACAAATACATGTTATATAATCTATTAACATAAGTTGTAATACCTTTTTCTGTTGTACAAAAAATATAAGAACACTTTTGAACATTTACGACTCTGTTTTATGCACTAAATTAATGTGTGAGTTTCTTTCTGGTTTACATTTGTATAGCGTTTCCGCACAGCACGATCACGAAGACCAGTGGCGGCTGGTGGTTCAAAATGGTGGTGGTTCACAAAAATATCATATGATCACTGATATGAGACTATTCTAAAAATCACTAAGATACCCAAAAGATAGAAAATATTGAAAATCATAAATTTGAACATATGTTTGATTATACTATTCCTACTCTTCTACATGAATGTTATGCTACATCACTTGTTTCATATGTTATGACAGACACACATTTTGATTCTTTAATTTCTTTCGCAGTTTCCTCGTGGAAAACTTCAAGCATGCACTGTAAAATTTCATTTTGAATTGTTTTAGAGGTGCCCTTGAACAGTCACTTTTCCCAGATGTGTTTCATAGCAATATCTAATTCTGCACAAAAATTGATTAGTCCACGAAACACTCCCGATTTTCTAGATCTCTCAGACTCGTGAAGTCCGCGCAATGCCAACTCAAATGCATTACAAAAACTAATGCAGTTAATTAAATGTTCAAAACATATCTAATTTGGGCTATCTTTGATTGTGAGTTTCTATTACTATTCGGTATCCTGTGTCCATCTGCTGTGCTATATTAAAATTGGCAAACATGAAGAAGTTCAAGGTTTTCTCTGTATGCAATTTCGATGACGCATGCTTTTCAGCTCGGTCATGAAGATGCTGCAGATCACTCGCACTATTCTTTGTCCATGAACCATCACCCCGAAATAAAATATATGGGATGCAAAACAAGGCGTTTCACTTCACAGCCACACATTGTCATATTTATCCTACACGTCAGGATGAAGACCACCTCGTGGTGTAGCTACTAGCATTCTTAGATGTAGTCCTGGAGGTCCGGGTTTGATTCCCAGCTTTGCCATGGAACGTTAATTCCGATGGGAGGGCTGGAACCGTGTACTGTACAGTCAGCCTCGTGAGGCAAAACTGAGAAGAGGAGGGTTGGATTCCCACCTCAGCCATACTGGAAGAGGTTTTTTGTGGCTTCCAACTTTTACTCCATGCAAAACGATGAGATGGTTCCAAACTTGAGGCCACGGCCGCCTCCTTCCGAATTCTATTCTCAATTCACAATTACACACACACACACACACACACACACACATACACTACTACAGTCATCACAATAACACAGGTTATCACACAAATTACACACACTCAAGTACATGGGACTACAGGACCACAACGTCACAAAAAAATAAGAGAAAGAAAAAAAAAGCAAGGAAAACGGTCACCCTAATAAGAGTGAGTGGACGGAATTCATCATGTGAATGATTAACGCAAAGCTGTACCTAATTATTAGGGCCCGGATTTTTTAAAAATGCATATGCGCATATGCATATGCATATTTTGACATATTTTGAGGTTTAGTGCATATTCTAGACGTAACAGTATATTCCGGTATATATGTCTGAATTTAAGGACAATTACAAGAACTACTAAAATAAATCTGTTTTGTGCATCCCTAGCTAGTTGCCTATATTATGTGCATCCCTCACTAATTGGTGTTTTCGACTCTGTGTGTAACGGCACTTTACTTTCACAACTGACAATGGCAACATATAGCTTAGGTATGGGTAGGCAGGCTGGCTGGACTTCCCGAAATTCCTTTCTCTACCACAGTAGATAATAATCTCAGGGGGTTGGGCAATTGGTCAGGACAAAAGTATCTTCAGTTCACTAGTTACGTTCCAGTTTTATGCCCTGCATCTCAAGTGTTAGTTTCTAAAAATGCATAAGGAAAAGAGCAGGAGAAGAGATTTACTAAATCAGTGAGTGTCGGGTAATAGGGACTATTCAACAGATGGTGTCATCGTGTACTGTCAAGTTTGCTCAAAGGAAGTAAAATGTGACAAGAAATTTCAACTTGAACAGCATTCAAAAACAACTGCACATATTAAAGCAAAGGAGGAGAAGAACAGCACACCACAACGACTACTTCTTACGCAGGTAAAGCCTAAGTCCGGTATTCTTAATACATTTTCAAATGATCTTTGTAGGGCTTTCGTATGCAGCAACATTCCATGGAATAAATTAAACAATCCAGTTCTGCGATCATTTCTTGAGAAATGTTGTGTAAATCAAAAAATACCAAATTAATCAACTCTTAGGAAAAATTACCTACCTCCGCTATATGAATCTACCCTGGAATTGATCCGTTCTGATATCGGTGGACGAGACAACGGATTCACGTGGCCGTTACATAGCAAATTTCGTGGTTGGTAAATTACATCCAGACGAACCCGGTAAGCCGCATCTTCTCGCTTGTCAAGTACTATAGAAAACCAACCATAGCACAATAGCAAGATTTGTAAATGATTCTCTGCGACTATTGTGACCATCTGAAATTGAGGATAATTGTTGTAAAGTGCTTGTACTGCTCACAGATGCAGCTTCGTATATGTAGAAAGCAGCAAAGGCCCTCCAAGTATTTTATCCGAAACTCATACACGTAACCTGTTTAGCGCACGGATGACACCGCATTGCAGAAGAAATACGCACACAGTTTCCTGCTGTTAACAATTTAATTAGATGTGGGAAGAAGCTGTTTCTGAAAGCACCAGTTCGTGTCCAGTTCTACAAAGATTGTCTACCTGAAGTTCCTTAGCCACCTGAACCTGTCCTGACTAGGTGGGGGACATGGTTATCTGCAGTATCATTTTATCAGGAGAATTTTAATGAAGTGAAAGAAGTGGTTACAAAACTTGAAGATGAGCATATTGTGTGTGTCCGTGATGCAAAAGTTGTGTTTGAAACCGCTACTGTTTATCAAGATGTGAATTTCATTCGTGCACATTTTTCTAAACTTCCAAAAGCCATTGAGAGCTTAAAATCTTCTGGTACTCCCCTCCATGAATCACTTGATCTCGTTGAGAAAGCTGCATCTTCATTGAATTCCGCTCCAGGCGAAATTGGAGAGAAGATTAAATACAAGTTAGAAAAGGTGTTGAATTCGAACCCAGGACTGAAGAAGATTTAGTTAATTAGTCAATACTTGAGTGGAACTAGGGTATCCTTGCCAGATGTATGCTCCGAAACTTTGGTGCCCGTGTATAAGTACTGTCCAATCACGTCAGTTGATGTAGAACGATCATTCTCAGCCCATAAACTCATTTTGACGGACAATAGACATAGTTTGTCTCCAGAAAACATTGAAAGACTACTAGTTACCTATTGTGATGCTTCTTTTTGCAACAAATGATACCTGTAAATAGGTAAGTGAATAAAATTGCATGTTTTAAGTGCATATTTAATTATTTTCCGTGCATATATTCTAACTTTTTAGTGCATATTTGCATGCATATTTTCAGTTTTTTTAGTGCATATAAATCCGGGCCCTACTAATTATATACAGTACACAAGTAAAAGAAAGAAAACAGCATCGCCCGTCTAAATTTTGAAACCAAATATTGCAAAACTACTAAATTATGCACGAAACAACAATACAACATCGCACACAGCCGAACATAGACAGTAGAACGGGACATATTGCTATGTATCGCGCACTTCAGCAGAAAGGCACATTCATTTTGTTCTGTCTTCCATCAATGCTAATGTCAAACTACTACCACAATTAATAATAATAATAATAATAATAATAATACTGTTATTGGTTTGACGTCCCTTTCAACTCATGAGGATTTTAGACACGTCGCACAGTGGTCCGGATCCGTAAAAAAGCGGACAAAAATAGATTTTTCAACTTTACATTAGAAAGGCCAAACCAACTCCCAAGTGAAGTATGTTAATCAGTGTACATTAATTTCACTTTTTCTTTGGAAATTGCTTCTGTGTTTCTCAGATATAATACTACAAAAGTGATACAACTCTTCGTTTCTGAATTCCGCGCTCCATTAAGTAAACTTTAATAATAATAATAATGTTATTGGTTTTACGTCCCTTTTAACTACACTGGCTTTTAGAGACGCCGGGGTGCCGGAATTTTGCCCCAAATGGGATCTTTAACGTGCCAGTAAATCTACTGACACGGCTCCCTCGCATTTGCGCACCCTCAAATGCCAGCTGACTACGCCAGGATACGAACCTGCAACCCTGGGCTCAGCAAGCGAGAACGTTACCCCTGAGCCACGCAGCCAGCCGAAGTAAACTTTGAAATATCATTCTAACTTCAAAACGAAACTCGGGGTCTATAATACTGTATCTGTATGTAGGTTGTGATCTGATATATTTGATTATTGCATGATTTTCGATTTCAGATCACTTATAAGGACTGCTATACTTATTTTTATAGTGCTTTATTTTCTTCAAGAAAAATAAATGTTGCTTGACCTACAAAAAAATGTATACATATGTATACCATGAAACTTATGCAAGTTTTAAAATGAAGACTGGAGAATATATCCATAAAGGTTTCATCGCCAGAACCCGCCAGATGCGTGATTGAGAAGGGGGAGAACATTACTGCGCGCTCTGAGGATAAACACTCGCGCGAGATAAGGGCCTGTTGAGACATTTGTTTATGCTACGCAAGGGATATCTCGAGGCCATGAAACCAAAATAATCTTCAATCACGAGAAGTAATTGATTAGTAGTAGTTGTGTGCGTTGTGAAGAGTGAAAAATGAATTTTCGTTGTTAGTCGCAGTGAACTTATTAACAAGATTCGAGAGAACAAAAATCAGTCTCGCGTGCGTCAAGGAACGTTTGTGGTAACATATCTCCTTAACAAATTCCAATTAAATGTTGACGACAGTGTAGGGAAAACAGTGTATAATAATATAAGAACCTTTTCTTTTTGCCGTATGTTGACCGGTGGAGAAAGTGTAACTTCTTAGAACATGTTTTTTTTTGAAGAAATATTCAGACTGGTTGAAAACAGAAATTGTGATATCAATTCCGAGCATTCCTGGCTCCGCAAAATCAGTAGATCGAGGTCGTCCTCCAAAATAATTTCAAGAGCTAACGGAGAGAAGCAAAATAAGTAAAATTAAAGACCTAAGGGAGAGTGCCAGTTCATCAGAGCTTGCCTATGCGACCGTTATGAATTTAAGGGCAGAGGGCAGACGATTCATCAGCCAAGCTAAAAAGAAGATACCACGACTACACCAACAAGGGGCAAACGAATGGTGCGAATTTTTCAGAAATGAAAAATCTACATAAGTGGCACAAAAGCTCGTCGACAATTTACAACTTGAGTTTGGAATTTCAGTTCCACACGCCCACTTTCGATTTTTTGAATGTCTCCTGCATATTTCGTACCGCCTGGGTTTTAAAAAGTGGAAAGTGAGCGTGAAAGATGGTAATCGAGACTTATTCGAAAGAAAGAAAAAATTGTGCAAGACTCATTCAGAACGAGATTAGGTCTTCTAGTTGATATTCCGAAGCCTGGATATGGAACAACCAGTGATGGCAACACTGCCCGAAGGTTTTTTGATCAACCTCAAGTCGCATCCGAAATAACAGGGGTAGACTGTGAGTTAATAACTCGTTTTGGAATAATTTTAAAAGCAATTTCCTCTGGTCATGAAATTAATAGTTCAGAGTTCAATTCCTACTGCTGCGAAACAGCAAGCTTATATGTACTGTACGGCTATATCCGTAGTGTTACATGCCTCTAACACTCCATAAAATACTTATCCATGGATCTTTCATTATAGAAGCAGCTATTTTGCCGATTGGAGAATTTTCAGAAGAGGTCTTAGAGTCTAGAAACCAAGACGTAAGAAAATATAGAGAAGACCATACCAGAAAATCCTCAAGAATTTCCAATAATTTTGACTTGTTCCATAGACTATTGCTAAGCTCTGATCCAGTAATCTCAAGCACGGGAAGTCTACCGAAGAAGAAATGAAGACATTTGCCTCTGGAGGTGGGTAATTTATTGTCAATACCCGAGGACGAGACGGAGCAGGAAGGGGAAGAAGAAGTCGACTCATCCGGATCAGAGGATGAATAAGTAATTTTATGTACTAAGACAAATTTACGTGATAGTAACATCTAATTTAAAGTTTTATACAAAAGTATTTCATTTCATTTAGCGGAAAGTATTTTTGTCCGCTTTTTTTCAAATCCGGATCACTGTGCGTCGGGGTGCCAGAAGTTTCCCCCGAAAGGGTTATTTAACGTGCCAGTAAATCTACTGACACGGCTCACTCTTCTTTGTGCACCCTCAAATGCCAACTAACTGCACCAGAATTCAATCCTGCAACCTTGAGCACAGCAGGTGAGAACGTTACCGCTGCACCACGCAGCCAGTCAATGTCGAACTAAATACGCTTTAAAGTATGCGGATATCATAAACACAATAAAATGACAACTGTGAAATGCACTACAAACTTAAGTGATGACAACTGTGAAATGCACTACAAACTTAAGTGATGACAACTGTGAAATGCACTACAAACTTAAGTGATGACAACTGTGAAATGCACTACAAACTTAAGTGATGACAACTGTGAAATGCACTACAAACTTAAGTGATGACAACTGTGAAATGCACTACAAACTTAAGTGATGACAACTGTGAAATGCACTACAAACTTAAGTGATGACAACTGTGAAATGCACTACAAACTTAAGTGATGACAACTGTGAAATGCACTACAAACTTAAGTGATGACAACTGTGAAATGCACTACAAACTTAAGTGATGACAACTGTGAAATGCACTACAAACTTAAGTGATGACAACTGTGAAATGCACTACAAACTTAAGTGATGACAACTGTGAAATGCACTACAAACTTAAGTGATGACAACTGTGAAATGCACTACAAACTTAAGTGATGACAACTGTGAAATGCACTACAAACTTAAGTGATGACAACTGTGAAATGCACTACAAACTTAAGTGATGACAACTGTGAAATGCACTACAAACTTAAGTGATGACAACTGTGAAATGCACTACAAACTTAAGTGATGACAACTGTGAAATGCACTACAAACTTAAGTGATGACAACTGTGAAATGCACTACAAACTTAAGTGATGACAACTGTGAAATGCACTACAAACTTAAGTGATGACAACTGTGAAATGCACTACAAACTTAAGTGATGACAACTGTGAAATGCACTACAAACTTAAGTGATGACAACTGTGAAATGCACTACAAACTTAAGTGATGACAACTGTGAAATGCACTACAAACTTAAGTGATGACAACTGTGAAATGCACTACAAACTTAAGTGATGACAACTGTGAAATGCACTACAAACTTAAGTGATGACAACTGTGGAATGCACTACAAACTTAAGTGATGACAACTGTGAAATGCACTACAAACTTAAGTGATGACAACTGTGAAATGCACTACAAACTTAAGTGATGACAACTGTGAAATGCACTACAAACTTAAGTGATGACAACTGTGAAATGCACTACAAACTTAAGTGCTGACAACTGTGAAATGCACTACAAACTTAAGTGATGACAACTGTGAAATGCACTACAAACTTAAGTGATGAACACCTCCACAATGCAGATGCCAGACTTAACAATAACAGTAATAATGAGCCTATATTATGGAACTGGCGAAGAAGTAATATTCCGGACACACAGCTCCTATGTGTTTCACCAGGTAGGGCAATCCACGATTACCAATATCTCACAACAGAAGAGATCACAAGCCAAATCTATAGAAACTATTGACAGGGTGGCGCACGAAATGTCATACACTGGAAATTGTTTATAGAATATTTAATATACAACATATTTAATAAAAATTGGCATTACAACATTCACTAAAACGTGCATGAATAGTCAGTATGCAGGACATGTTCAATATACCCACCTTCTCGACGTACAACAGCTTCGAGACAAACCTGCTCGTCTGTGACCACTCTACAACACATATCCTCACTCAACCGTCGGAAGAAAGTCATTTTCTGGTTTCTGGCGGTAGATTGTCTCCTTAAAATATCCCCACAGGAAGAAGTCACAGGTATTCAGATCAGGGCTATGTGGTGGCCAGATTGAGCAGCTCCGAAAACGTTCGGGATATCGATGTGACATCACACGGGGCCCCGAATGTTCATGCTGGAAGTCCAGAACAACATTTTCTGTGTGCGGACGAGCTCCATCTTGCATGAACCGTTGTGTCTCTATTGGAAGTCTTGATGCAAAGAGTTGTGGAACATTCCCATGTAGCGCACACTATTGACTATGTCTTTGAAAAAGATAGGCCCAATAATTCGATGACTGGAAATTGTAGCCCACACACATACAATTTCACACCATGACTTTCAACCTCGTGCACAATCGCAGGCGGTTCTTTCGCCCAAAACCGGACATTCTGTTTGTTCACAGCACTGTTGAGATAAGCGTATGCCTCATCACTGAACCATGTGTTGTGCAGTACGGGATCACCTTCTGCAATAGCCTACGCAGCAAACTCTACTCGCCGTTGCTTGTCAAGCGCCCTTAGTTTATGACCTGTTGTCATTTTGTATAGGAATAGGTCAAGCTCAGACTGCAGTATTCTCTGAATTGACCGACGAGAGATGCCCAGCTGAACACCGGCAGTTCTGGCGGTTTTTGAGGGGCTCCGAGCCACAGCCGCAGTATTCTCCGGTCAGCCGATTGGCTTGAGACGGGTCCGTTCTCTCTCCAGTATATTGCCTTCTGTTTCAAATTTGCTGGCCAGTCTGCCGACAGGGAGCCCACCGGGTACGGAAATGAACACGAAACCTTTCCTGAGTCCGAGTTACAGTCTTTGTTTCCGCATAAAACATTACTGTTTTCACCTTCTGTTCGCGCGGCAACTTCCCTTTGTCCGTCATGCTGTATAACTGGAAGCCAGTACGCATGCGCGACATGTGCTGCTGTCTGTCGAATAACGCATGAAATAAGGTTTCTGTTCACGAGAGAATATGGTTGTGAGCCCAGATTTACACATTTTATAAACCATTTTCGATGTATGACATTTCGTGCGCCACCCTGTATATATATATATATTTAAAAAAACAACAGCAACAACATAACCTTGTCAAATGATGGACGGAACATCTGTTGTAATAGCCACTGATTTTAGTTTGATTAAACAGTATGTTTCAAATACATTATATCTGATATCAAATACGGATATCTGTAGAAGATTTATATTATTGTTCAATCATGTAAACACTATGCATGTATTAAGTTCAGCGTGACAACGAAGAGTTGTGCTTGTCAGCCACCAGAGCGTGCTAACGTTGCCGCGCTATCTGCTCCCTGTGAGCCGAATATACCGTATCTACTTTTGAAGTCTATGGATTGTGTTAACCAACCTCACGTTGCTCCTACCCCACCCATCCCCCCATGCACCCGCTGCACTCCATAGGTTTGTCTTCGCGTATACCAGCCTGTACAAGCTGCCTGGGTTGCAGCGAGGAGTGAACTACATAGCCTAGCTGGCCGTTGCCAGAGTCACACAGAACTGCGCTCGTCCCCACTCACTATGAGTGATGAGATTCAATACATCACGCCTCCATTTAAGCAAATATATTATTTGAATCAATAAAGGTCCAGAATTTTGGTTGTAGCGCAAACTTGCTACCATGGTAAGGAGCCGCCCCTGACGAAGACGTTTTACTATCATCAGTTCTCACATACAGGCGAATGCCGGGACGGTATCTGTGATACACCGTGGTCGAATTACTTCCAATTCCTGTCCTTAACTATCCTTGGCGGAAAAGACATTCAAGAAGAGTCGACCACTTAAAAGAAATACTGTACAGTAAAAATATTTTTATATTATTTTCCATCCGGATAAACCGGAGATCAGGAATAATGAGGGCCGGAAAACGAGGTTCTTATGTACTTATGAGGTGTTTTGTAGGAGAAAGAAGAGCCCGTCATACATAACTTATTTCTTGAGATAATCACCGTGCTAAGTTTCATATCTGTATAAAGAAAGGTGGACAAAGGAAGAATGAGTGCACAGTTGGCAACTGTACAGTTCTTGTTTGTTTGTTTGTTTGTTTGTTTCTTTCTTTCTTTCTTTCTTTCTTTCTTTCTTTCTTTCTTTCTTTAGACTTGCATTCCTTTTTCTACCACAACTAGGACTGAAGTTGTCTTTTGTAGTATTTGTCGGTCAACGCGAGTTTGCCCAATGAATGGGCGGGGTACAAGATAATAATAATAATATTATCGTATGGCCTCAGGTGCCGGGCGCATGCTTTGTTATTTGATATCCAGAGGTTAGCTTGCATGTCAAATGTCGTTGTTCCTTGAATCACTATGAAAGTCAAGGAGGTTAGATATCTATGCTCCTTGAACACTATAGCGCTTTCTAGTAGAGAAATGAGAAACTTTGTGTTGGCGGAAAATCCCGAGATTAATTTTGCCATTATGAACACGGCCTACTGAATTCAAATGGGTTCTTTGACATGCCAACATCGTATGACATGCAAGTCGTAATTTTTTCCGCCTTCCAAAATTCACTTACCACGGCCAGGAGCGAACCTGCAAGCTTGGGGTACAAGATATACATATGTAAATACACTCCTGGAAAAAATACACGTATTAGTAATTATCACAATTAAATGGGGCAATTAACTAACACATGTAATTTGTTTCCAGGAGTGTATTTACACATATATATATCTTGTACCCCACTCATTCATTAGGCGAAAACATGTTGACCGACTGAAAAGCTACAAAAGACAATTTGTATGGGCAACATTGAAAAGAATGGCTTCAAATCTCTACAAGTTACTGAAGTGCTGTGTTGATCCTCTTAAGCACCACAATGGAGCAGTGACAGGCGACACGGTTGCTGCAAACTTCATAGCATAGTTTACTTTTCATACAATAAGAATCACTTCACCTATACGTGTCAAGCTGGCATTGCAGAGCTACCTGCAGGATTAGACACAAATGTCATCACGTCGTCCAACGATGAGCTCGCCCTTCAGGGGTGAAATGCCACGTACTGTATATCGTTACACATCTCTATTTTAGACGTGTTTAGCCATACAGCGGTATTGCTGAATTTTGGTATCGCACGCAAAAATTATACACACAATTTTGCAGCCATATTTTCAGCATTGCCTTGCTAATTTCTATGATAAGCAGCAGTGGCTCTGAGGGGGTACATCGTCAGTACCTGACAATGCTCTTCTTTTCCAGTATTTTCCATATATCATTGGTCACGCCTCCCAGCCATATTGTCCAACAGAAAAATTCACGTTCATTTCCTGTGGATGACCTTAAGAAAAATGAGCTTAAAACCATTGTACTGTAGAAAAGGATGCACTCCTACTTTATAGTATATTTAAGGTTCACTATCATTTATACACATCAAAAGAGTTTTGATATCCGTACCACATCGAGCGGCGGTGGTACGAAACTTACCCCAGGAGTCCGCTATTGCACGAATGGAATGGTCTGCGACGTCGCCGGACATGAACTGTATCGAGCATGTCTGGGATATGCTGAAGTGTACTATTGCTCAGCATCCACGCCCTCCCATAGCCCGCCAAGGAATCATGGAGGTCGCGGTGCTGGACACCCGTGGTGGCCATGTTCCTTATTGAAACGTCTCAGGATGGCAAGAGAACAACACATATCAGTCCCTGATAAACAGGCCAAATATCTTCCTGTATGTACTTTTATTTTCACAAATGGATTCTGCAGGATTTTTCAAAATGCCGTCTCTTTTCTAATAAACTCACCCACATTCCCACATACGCTCTGCATTATGGCAAACAATTGTTATGCAAAACTTATATTATATACACAGGGTGATTCAGCTAAGTTGACCACCTCTAATACCAACGGAACCGTTTAAGATATTTTCATTCTGTTTTCAAATTCTTAAATCATACTACGGAGCTCATACAACACGGTCCATTTCGCTCCTCGCACATACGGTTTTTTCCCCGAGAAACCGGTAGCAACTTTCGTTTTCTTAAATGAGACTATACTAATTTCACCCACTGGAACAACTAAGAATCAAGTGACAAGTTCAGTGATGTGTTTATTTTGCAAATCCGACGAGTACTTTTTGAGATATTAAAGGTTTCCATATGTGTCGGCATTAGACAGAAAGCGATGCGCCAGCCGCTAGAATGTGGAGTGTATGATTCTCTTGCGTGACCCACTCCTTGTTGAGAAACTCACATACCGAATTTATTCCATTCTATGCATACTGTAATGTGTACATAATCAAAATCAAGTCTCTTTCCCTCTCCACTTAGTCCTGAATCCTTGCGGAAATATCTGAAAACACCTCAATGAAGAGGATAAATAAAGTACGGAAATCTTTAGTGCTGGTGGACCTGTGACGATAACTTAATGGACATAATTATTAAAATCAGAAATGTCACAAACCTCGCCCATTTAGTTCATTGCGAACGTCTCGTCTAATGTTAATTCTTACGAGTCCAGTAAATCATCAATCATTTTGAAAATTTTCACATTACAGTATGCATAGAATGGAATAAATAATGTGGTATTGTGCCCTTGTGGGATGCACAAGATTCGAATCCCTGATCTCTTAAGTAAGAAAGGAAGGAAATCTTAAAATATTTCAGTACAGTTTTAAAGCCTGTCAAAGGGCGAGATGAGATCACCTATGCGTGACGCATGAACGAGGAGGCAATATCTTGCAGCTGCGTATGAGATCACCGGCATACGTGTGTAAAAGATGCTTGCATTAGGAGACGCAATCGCCCAGCAAAACTTTCTATTGAGAAGAGAGAGAAAGAAGATTCATGTAAAAGTCCTGAGTCAGCTAGAAAACGGCAACATTGTTTGACTGGCGGGGCCAAAAACCGTGGTGAAATACTGAAATTGGCAGGAAATTTGCACAAAAAAAAAGTTAAAAGATCTCACCGGTAATGTTAATTATCCTGGAAATTAGAATTTTGTGAGTTATAAAATTGTTTAATAATTGAACAGTATAGAAATGCAGTGTCAGCATGACGTCATTGGGGATTCACATAGCCAGTAGCCTAGAGTGAGGGAAAAAAGTGAGTACGCACACATATGGGAGGAGCGCATTTTAATTTTTAAAGGATCTTCCCACGATCGATTTTTGGAAATTTTAGTATTATTTAGACGGTGAGATCGTGAGGAACAAGGAGGTAATTAAAAAAAAAATGTACGACAGTTATTTTAGAAATTGGTTTTGAGAAGAAGCAAAACTAATTTATTTTTAGAGGATCTAAATAAATACCCAGTGAGCGCAAGCGAAATTATTCAGTCTAGAGCGGACCTCGGGAGGAGGTCGTACTGCTTCGCAAATATTCAGTCTTCGGTGTCCGCAGTGGCGGGACACGCTGGATCAACCATTATTCGGTCTACAGCGGACCTCCGGAGGAGGCCATGCTGGATCGTAACATTCAGTCATCATGAACCTCTGAGAAGGTCATTCTGTTTCAACAAGTATCATGCAGTCTACAATACTCCCTGAGAGGAGTTGCTGCATCAAGTATCATTCAGCGGGACGCGCTGCGTCGCGACGTTAGTAATCATGCAGTTTTAATCCGACCGTGAGTGGTCATGCTGCGTCACCGTACATCGAATCGTCGTAATCCTCGTTAGAAGGAAATTATCGTCGTGCTACGAACAGTTTAAATCAGTCTTTGGACTTTGGCAAAGTGTTGTACTTTGGCCTAGGAATATTCTTCAGCCGACGTGTAAAGCCTTAATTAGAATCAGTTATCGAAGACAATACCAAAATATAACGGCCGTGAACGAGACTTTGAGAGAGTAGTGAAACTCTAAATTTATCCAGTGCGTTAAAGAACCGTATCAGGGTCAAAACGTAGGATAATTGCCTAATCTTACTGTGCTTAGGAGATTAGTGCACAAGTGACGTTAGATCAGAGAAATCTAAAGCAGGGCAGTAACTGCTAAGGTAAGAGTGAAAACTTTATAAATTGTTCCACGATTAGAATACAATATTATTCACAAATAACGTCCAAACGTGGACGAAAGTAAAATACATTGTCAGAGTGCAGAGTAACAGTATAAACAGCGACTCTAGGACCGAAGAAAGCAGAGACTTTCTGCAAGAAACTAACTTGCATATTGAACGAGTGTAGATCGCGCAATAGACTGACCAAATGCCGACTACTAAAGGAAACCGGAATAGGATAAAATTATCCGTACCAGTCGAGGGAAGGCCGCGAACGAGACTTTCAATCAACCCAGCTAGGAGTCAGATCTAGGGGAGGAAAGCTAGTATCTGCCCCTTTGGAGGAGGGAAAAAGAAAGTGTGAAAGCGTGTGTAACCACATTGTGTGAAAACGGCATCGTCGCATGCCTAAAGTGAAGATTTTGTACATAAATATTTGTCAAGTGTTAGCAATAATTTTCAAGTGATTTATAAATGTTTAGTGTTATAAAGTGTTACATATAAATATGATTTTTATACCTCAAGTAGAGGATATCAGTGTATTAAAAATGATAAATATTATGGAAAAATCAGTGTATTCCACGAGTGTTGTGTGTTGTGAAATGATGGCTTAAAACCCAAAGATGTGGGCTATAATGCTAATTCATTGGGAGCCTTGAGCAGCAGCTCGGAAAATCATGCGAGTAAAACAATTTGATTATGTGTGTTTTGGGTGAAGAGTTCGTGCAAATAAATACAATGAGAAAGTGCTCTCGTCTAAATAGGGATAATGAAATAAAGTGTATAAAATGAAGCATACGGTTTTCTGATCGATAATTTAATCATGAATTAACTGATTAATAAGTGTTAATTGTATAGATACTCAGTGGAGTTGTAATCTTTTAAAATCACGTCCTATGGTGATGTAATTTAAGTAACATACTTTTAAAGCAAGAAATAAAACTTAAAATCTTCTGTAATGAAGTAATTGTTGAATTAACAATAATAATAATTAAAGTTGGAAGCCGTTAAGGTTCCATAAATAAATAATAATAATAAATGATTGTTGAACAATAAATGTTCTAATGAAAGTAATGTCAAAGTTGAATTAATAATAAATGCCAGGCAAATTATAAGTGCAAATAATGCAATGAGACGGAGATCAAATGTAGTTAAAATAATAACTATCTTGCTCGAAAATATCACACAAATACTATTGTAACAAGCTATTGGGTAGCTTATTTAATTTTTCACGCTAATGATTGCTGTGATTTCGTGCCAGGTTTCAATTGATTGCCAGGTGTAGTTGGGCGTGGTTATGATGAAGTGAATGTGTTTGCATTGAGGCAAATTTGGAAAACGAGTGCTGTATATTTTGTGTAAAGTGTGGGGAGAGTGCATTGTTGCCGCCTAGAAGTCGCTAATCTAGGAGGGTTGGTGTTAAGTGAACCCACTCCTGTGTCAGTGTCGGTAAGACCTCCCAAAATGGAATATAACCTAGGAGGCAGACCCATTTTTATGAACCCAGGTTCATCTACGTCGAAAGCCCCTTTATTATAGAATGTTATACCCACCAATGAAGATACTTCGCAATCAATAATTCCAGCTGAGCCAATAGAAGCGGATAAACATGGCCGCGTAATTTTATGATGAATAGATCTAGTGTGTGTATTTTCGAGTTTTGAAACTTGTAGTAGCAAATTGTTTGGAGTGAATAGACAGCCCGTCTGCGAGCAGGGAGCCCATACGACCCTAGCTCATAAATAAGCGTGAAGCACTTTGACAAGCCTGAAGGTCGCCACTAATTGCCTTGCGGTAGACCTGAGACAGCACGCTTCTGTGCTGTGAGGAAGTTATAAATTGTTTGAGATAGCCCGGTCATCAGCGCCGAGAGCTAAGTATTATTATTTCTTGCTGAGAATCGTTCAGAAACCGTATAAGCTAAAATAATGATTGTAAGATTACTGTAAAAATCCCTTATTGTTGATAACAACATAATATTGCTCCCGAGTAATGGAAATATTAAGATAGTCTGGGGAGTCTTTCTTGATTTGAATTATTCAGTATTTTCCTAAACTCAAGGGATGCACGAGTTCTTCCCGGCAACACCAAATTAGTAGAATTGTATGGAGAGGGATGTTGATTTTAAACTCGAGTGGACCAAACGATATGTTATTGTTATAAACAAATTAGCACGAGTGAAGTAAAAACCCCAATCTGGGAGTTAGATGTGCTTTATTTTGAAGATGAATAACTATGTAAATGTAAACTTAGAGCCATTAGGAGCTCATATGTGCAGTTTATGGAACCTGCTTTATGGAAGTGAGATTTATGTTGATTTTTGTCAGGTTCGTTTGGAACCTTAATTATTGATTTTAGTGGTTCAGTTTTATGATTCCTTGTCCATTTAAGGGCAAGTGTGAACATATCATTGTAAATTTATTTGTTGTAGCGCCTAATTTTGATTAACATTAAATAATTTGTATATTTTGATTTTGATATTCATTTTGAGTGTTATCCTTATGCTTTGATCCAAAATACGTGAATCATAGAGAGGGAAAATGCACCATGCCCCGAAGTCCTATAGAGCTAGCGGACTACGATTTTTGTATTTATTGTACGCAAGGGTACAGTATGTGAGTTTGTCAACAAGGAGTAAGTCACCCAAGAGAATCATGCACTCCACATTCCAGCGGCTGACTCATCGCTTTCTGTCCAATGCCGACATATATGAAAACCTTTAATATCTCAAAAAGTACTCGTCGGATTTGCAAAATAAGCACATCACTGAACTTGCCCCTTGACTCTTAGTTGTTCCAGTGGGAGAAATTATAAGATGCGTTCAAAAAGTAACGAGTCGGAGGCTGTAAAGCGCAAACCGGTGACGACATGGGCGTGTGTAATGAGGTGTGGTTCCGACCAGAGCGTGGAAGGTCACAACCCGTCGCTAGAGGGCACGCGTGAACGTCACGTGACGATACAAAGCAAGCAGCAGCATGCATCAATCGTCCAACCAAGACCAGGACAGTAGGCCATTCGACATCAGGGGCGGATCCAGGGGGTGGGATAGGGGGGCGATCGCCCCCCCCCCCCTAAGAGAAAAGAAAAGAGGGAAAAAGAGAAAGGAAAAAGGGGAAAGCGAAGGAGAGGAGAGAAGAGGGAGGAGAGAAGTGAAGGAGGAGACGCACCAAACGAACTATAAACAACGATTTTAACCTAACTAGTATTCAGTTAATAATCGTGCAATATACAGTATATTAAATTACCTAGCCACGACGCTCTCTTCTCGCTACCCCCGCTCGCTTATTTTCCAGCACTGTTGCTATTGTTGTGACGAGCCGAGCTGACTGAGCACGGCGCAGCCGCCGCGCCGCCTGTCCGAACGCAGCCGAGTACAAACGAACAATCCTCTTCGGCCCGCTCCACCCGCGCCTGAGATTATGTGAGACTGAGACATCAGTGATACTCTAGCCTGTGCCAACAGACACTGACTGTGCCCTGAATGTCATTACCAAGCACCACCCATACCTCAGTAGGTAAATTGTATGAAGGCTTCACAAGCTTTATAAATCTCCGAGAAGCAGTGCACAACCGTTTAAAGGGAAAAGACGTAATTAAAGGAAAAGTAAAAGGAAGAAAAATAAGACGAAATCCCAGTATCCGAACAGGAAAATACCGCCCGAAACGAAGGGAATGTCGATGGAGAAATAAAATTAATACTGAAGGGCTAGCGCAAGAATCGCCAAATCCGAAAACTGGAGAAGAGATGCTAAATGATGACAATATTGAAAAAGCAAACAGCGTGATGGAAACAGAAACCGAGCGAGAGCTACAGGAAGGAAAAGAACCAAAGAAACCAGAAACCGAAGAAGAAATCCACAAGCAAGAGATAAAGATGGAGAAGAAACTAAAGAGGATTCGAAGAGAAAATTTAAAGCCAAAAATAAAGCCAAGAAACAAGTTGCAGAGCCTACTATCAAGAAAAAGAAGAAGAAAAATGTAGCAGAACCAGAGGATGAAGATGAATACGACCAGCAAACAAGAGATGAAGATGCAGATGCAAGAACTATAGAGGAGAAAAAGAAAACGCAAACCAAAGTGAGAACCAGCAAGAAACAAGAAACCAAAGAGTCCCAGAGCCTACCGTAACCGGCAGAGACGTGGGTAAAACTGTGTTGAGTATTCTCAAGCATCACAGTCTTGTCCTATGTCGGTGTGTTGGCGTTGGTACTGACGGGTGCGCTATCATGGCGTCAGTAGCTTGTGGTGTTGTCGCCGAGGTGCAAACCGAAGCAGGTGCCCTTGTTATAATCACGCTCTGAATTTGTCTATTTCGAAGTCCTCGAAAGTCGTCGCCGTGCGAAATGCAATAGGAGTTATGAAGGCCACTATTACGTCCATTGATTCGTCCTCAAAACGCTCCTATGTATTTAAAGCAACTCTAGGTGATCTTTTATGTGGACTTTGTGAGACGCGGTGGATCGAACAGCACGACGGTTTTGTACAATTTCGCTCTTTACTCCCGAATATAGTCGAGAGTTTAGACTCGATTACTTTATGGAAAGACTCAGAAAGTGCTTCTAAGGCAAAAACGCTCATAGCTGCCCTTTGTGAGAGTGATTTTATAGTTATCGTCATTTGCTTGTCAGAAATCTTTGGAGACACTAAAACACTCAGCATTTTGTTTCAAAAAAGGGCAAATAGACTTGAAGGAAGCCCAGGATGCGCTAGACGACACTACTACTGTGTTGAGCAAGAGGCGCGAAGAGTGCGAAACACAATTTGCTGAGCTCTTCCAAGAATCAGAAGCTCTGGCAAAACAACTTGGAACCGAATGTCTGCTCCCACGCATCTCACAACGGTAAAAGCACCACGAAAATCATCCAGCGTCAACCGTAGAAGATTACTATCGCCGGGCCACATTCATACCCATTTTAGACTACGTCCTAGAAGACCTAAACACTCGCTTCCCTAAAGCAACGCAATAATTACACAGCCTATAAGCAATAATGCAAATATCATCATGGACGTCAGCGGATGTGGACACAATCGCTGCAAAGTACTTCAAACTTCTCAATCAACATTCTGACGCGTCGGCGGCAAGGCTTCTACAGGCTGAACTTCGTATGTGGAAGGTAAAGTGGTCCCGGGAGCTTGAATCGGGATCAACCATCCCAAAGAAAGCTATGGAAGCTTTAATTGCCTGCGATAAAGAGTTGTACCCCAGTATTCATCGATGTCTCAAGATTTATGCTACTTTACCCGTCAGTGCCGCTTCATCGGAAAGGTCATATTCTTCTTTGAGAAGGCTGAAGACGTGGTTGCGGTCAACTATGTCCGATGAACGATTAAGCGGACTTGCTTTGTTGCACATCCACTACGATGTTTATGTTGACCCATCTCGCGTGATTGATCGGTACGCGAAAAAACCAAACCGGCGACTAGAGTTTGTTGTTTAGCATAAAATTGTTTTTATGAACAAAATTGCTGTATTTGTAATATTTATGTACAATTAGCAATGCACATGTACCTGTCATAATTTCGGGTAGCCTTGTTCTTATTTCGCTCAACCTATACCCCTAAAATAAAGGTTAAATAGCCTATAGTTTTAAACTCCCGTAAATCTGATTAAATCGTGTCTTTAACGATCTTTTTCCCGTCGATTGATTAAAATTCCTCGGGCCTCGAGCCGGGTTTTTATTTAATCTTGAAGCTATTGTCTAAGGCTCTAAGCTATATATATATATATATATATTTTACGGTTGTCAGTCATCAAACTATATAACTCTGATTTTACTCTCCTACCCTTTAATGACATTAATACAGTAACTATAAACTATGAACCCGGTATGATAACGTTTTGGAAAAAATTAAAAGTCTATCTTTACGAAAGCGCTCCAGCGATATTATTGGCATGGCAAATGATAAAATAGAGTGCAGTGTCGAACTGGCCATTTGGGAAGAACGGGAGTTCCCATCGAGGCCTCGGGCCAGGAGACTATGAGTGCCGAGGCCCGCCCTTAGGCCCTTGCGCAAATAGGCCTGTGGCCCAAGTTATTAGCTAGCTAAGATATTCTGCGTCTTTGTTTACAACTTAAGAGATGGAGGGCTACTCGCAAAGGGGACAGAGTCAATCATCACCTATGAGGGGTTCCGGGGGACTTTTGACCCCCCTCGGACCATTCAAGGCATCTGAGGCATCAAGGGGCCTCGGGGTCTCTAACATCAGCTTGGAAAAAAAAGGGTGGGGGGGGGGGGTAAGTTCCGAAGGGGGCTCATTACGATCACCGTATTTCAATGCGCGCGATCCCCGTGTCAGTAAACTCCGCATAAAAATATTTTTCGGCGTAAAAATTGGAGCAAGTCGCTGGGGAGAGGGTGGGTGAGGGGGGGGGGGGGGGTAATCTCCCGCTCCCGTCGAGTGCTCTTAGGGCCAGTCCGATACTGATAGAGTGTACGTAAGTATAGGTAAGTATGACCAAACAAAATATTGTTTAGTGACCACACAGAAAGTGGGAAAGTAACGAAAAATTTCACATTTCGAAAAAAATGACATTTTGGTAAAAGTATGCGTAAATAATTCGATGTTTATTGTTAACTTTTAAATTTGCATTATGGTATATTACCCCTCCCCCCCCCCCCTCCATTTTGAAGACAGATATCATGACCGCCCCCTCCAAGATCAGTGTCTGGATCCGCCCCTGTTCGACATGCTTCCTGGTGTGGTTGAAGACTGTGGGGCACCCATTGGGCACACACTTTCTGCAAGTGCAGTCGTTCCTTCATGATGGTGTGCACACTTCCGACGCTCAATCCGACCATGGCGGCAATGGCGTTCACTGTCACTCGGCGGTCCTGGGTAATGAGTGCATCAACCAGCTGGACGTTGTCATCGGTAATGCAGAGGTGTGCCCCAGACCAGGCATCATTGGCTAACGACACCCGTCCTTCCCTGAAGCGCTTGTGCCACGCCTTGACCCTTGCAAGGGACATGCAGTGTTCGCCGTACACGTGTGACATTCAGCGATGAATGTCCGTCCCCCCTACTCCGTTCGCTATCAGAAACCGAACAACACCTCTTTGCACTTCGTTTAACGCCTCCATGTCACTGTTTGCAATGCGACTGGCAGCGTTGGACGATTGATGTATGCTGCTGCTCGCTTTGTATCGTCACGTGACGTGCATGCGTGCCCTCTATCGACGGGCTGTGACCTTCCACGCTCTGGTCGGAACCACACCTCGTTACACACGCCACGATTAGCCCATGTCGTCACCAGTTTGCGCATTACAGCCTCCGGCTCGTTACTTTTTGATCGCACCTTATAATATAGTCCCATTTAAAAAACGAAAGTTGCTACCGGTTTCTCGGTAAAAACGTATGTGCTGGGGGCGAAATGGACCGTGTTGTATGAGCCCCGTAGTACGATGTAATAATTTGAAAACAGAATGACGATATCTTAAACGGTTCCGTAGTTATTTGAGGTGGTCAACTTAGCTGAATCACCCTGTATATTAATATACAGGAAAATGAATCTAGCGTGAATAGTTCTGTTGGACGGCACAACCACATAGGGTGGGAGGCTTGACCAATTATAAGGAAAATAATGGAAAAGGAGAGCATTGTCAGATATGTGGTATTGCAGAGGCGTCCCCGTCCAGCCTTTGCACGCTATGCAGCGCCTCACGCCGGCAGGCGGATGACTCTTGTCTCTCTGGGCTGGGCAGCCTGCTCAGACTGATTGCGTTGAGACTACTCTTCGCCGCCTCTGACCAAGTCAAGTTGGGATCGCTAGCGCACCGGACGTACTGTACACAAACAAATAAACAAACAAGTTGTTCGTCCAATGCGTTGGTTGTCCGACACTTCTACATTGTGTTTCTCGCGTTTCTCCGCGTACCGGCACTTGAAGATAACGTGCTTAACATTACAATAGAAATACGGATAAGGTATCATAGAACTCATTAAGGCATTGCAATGTTGGTCACATTATTTCGTTTTCCTTGTTTTCGTGTTGTTACGGTTTGTTTTCATATTTGCAATATACTGGATACCGTTTGGCGTTCAACCGATGAACCACAACATAGCGAAGGCAGTACGGGAGGGAGTGAGACGGGAAAGCGAGCGAGAGGGACAAACAACAGTCTTCCCCCACCATCGCTACAAGGCCATCCGCGCCAGAAGCACGCCTGCGTGCTGTATGGACACCTCTGCGGTATTACAAGTTCAGCGACGATATATTACAGACTTATAGTAACACAACCTCTTCTGAACTCGTAGAGCACAATAATAAATGAACATCTAAGTCACAAAATACCCAACATAACATTTTACGTGTAGGTGCACGATTGTTTATAACACTTGACCGCAAAAGGGCACACAATCTCAGATAACACACACTAATACAGTCATCACAATAATTAACATCGGTTATCAGACAGATTCTATACACACCCAAAGTACACGGGGCTACATGACCGTGTTGTCGCAACCCCTAAACTTAAGAACAAACCAACCAACTAACCAACCAATCTCAGCAGTCGACAAGTATCGTAACCGATCGGAGAGGACAGGCAAGATCTCAACATAGCGACGCAAGCGCTGAGTGTGCTGTTCGTCTTATGCTCATTGTAGGGTCAATCACTCTGAAGCTGGGCGACGCGCCAGCGCTACGAAGCATTGTGCCACTATTGAGTCTTCAGTGGATTGGTATTCACTTAAAAAAGGTGGTGAGCACAGTTTACATTAATAGACTTTCTTGAGAGCGGATACTTTGAATCATTTAGCGTCTTCGGTGACGTAGTTGGTAGCATGATGAGCTTCTATGCCCAAGATCGCGGGTTCAAACCCGGCCGAAGTCGTCGGATTTTTAAGAGCGTTAAAAATCCCTCAGTATGCCTTCCTTCGGAAGGGAAGTAAAGCCGGTAGTCCCACGTCATAGATTTATGGCATGAAAAAGAACTTTCCACTAACTACACTTGTGGAAGCTAAAATTTGTAGGCTAGTTTGATAACGCTATATTAGTTCCAACGTTCGCCGCGAGATGCTGACTGCGATGACATTTAGTAGCCACGCGCACAGCTAGGTGTCGTGGACGGTAGAATTTGGTGACAAAAGTAGTAACTACTTGAAAAATTAATCGTCTGCAATCCTTCCACCTGAATCACAGATTACACACATTAATACAGACATCACAATTAACACCGGTTATCAGACAGATTCTACACACACCCAATGTACACGGGGCTACATAACCACGTTGTCGCAGCCCCTAAACTAAGAATCCAACCAAACAACTTTGAAACATTCTGAACAAAATACCGTACCCTTTGAAGTATGGAATATGTTTCATATATATTTAGTTGTTGTTGATTCTTCTAGGGCCTTTGCGGTATAGTGGTCATGTAGCCCCGTGTACTTGGGTGTGTGTAGAATGTGTCGGATAATATTTATCACTGTGATGTCTGTACTAGTGTGTGTATTTGCATTTGAGGTAGGATTTGGGTAGGAAGTGGCAGTGGCCTTAGGGTAGGTACCATCCCGACATTTGCCTGGAGTAGAAGTGGGGAATCACGGAAAAAACACTTCCAGAATGGCCGAGGTAGGAGTCGAACCCCCCTTTTCTTAGCTTTACTTCACGAGGCTGAGTGTATCCCGTTCCAGCCCTCAGATCAGAATGACATTTCTTGGCAGAGCCGGGAATCGAACCCTGACTTCCGTGGTGATAGCCAAGAATGCTAGCCACTACACTGGGAGGTGGACTTAAAATGATATATAAACCAGACTAATAATATTCGGTGGTACAGGCTTACTCACGAGTATCCAATTCTGTTGTGATCTGTTCCAATTGCAAGCAAAAGAAATTAATTTCCGAAGTTTGAACACACGTCATCTATATTTTTCGGCGAGAGAAATGATGAATATTGGTTTCTTTTTTGGGGGAACAGCCAGGTCATCTGCCCCACATTAGAAATATGTACACCGCAATATTTAATTCATACGTTTTGCCAATCCATTGATGCACCCTTTTGAATGAACACTTCAAAAAAAAAAAACCTGGCACTAAGGCCGACCAAGCGACCGCTGCGCAGCCATTTGGCCTGCAGATATTGGGGTGACGCGTGATCAGCGCGTCGGGTCCCCTCGGCCGTTAATATTGGTATTCGTGATCGGGGCGCTGTCTCACTGTCAGACAGCTACTCAATTGTCCTCACGAGGCTGAGTGCACCCCGTTCAAACCCTCACGTCAGTTTTAAAATCCCTGACGGAGCCGGGGATCGAACCCGGGGCCTCCGGGCGAGAGGCAGGCGCGCTACCCCAACACCACTGGGTCGGCTTTGAATGGACACTAAATGTATTTATTATCCCACTGGCTACCAGTACTCAGCCACATTTCACCACCTCACCTGAGGAGGAAGGAAGCTCTGATCAGAGAAACAAAGAAGATCTATGCTTCTCCCTCATTACCAATACACCAGGAATTCTGCCACCCACCACCGAAGCGACTTCATTCGAGGAGACCAACCAGTTTATTGGCCGACCAACTTCTGGCAAGTCGATTCAACCTAAACCAATGCTGACAGGACGAATGGTCAAACTCAACGTCTGGAACTAGTGCCCAGGAGATCAACCCAACGGTGAAAATACAAGGATTCGACCTTCCTAGAAAATTATGGTGTCGCCTCAATAGACTGAGAACCAGGCACGGCCGTTGCAATTACCTATGCCATAAGTGGGGTTGGATAGATTCCCCATTGTGTCAATGCAATGAGGAGGAACAGACCATGGACCATATCATCCAGCGCTGCCCTCTACACGCCTACTCCGGGAGCCCTAGTGATCTGTTTCATCTTCGAGAATGTACTGTGGAATGGCTCCAATGAACTTGGATTTGTGATTTGTTTTTATGTAATTCACCATACGGTTAAATAAATAAATAAATAAATAAATAAATAAATCCAACTTTCGATTTTTGCAAAAAATGAAAGTAGACTTCTGAGATCTACACAGGGCCAAAAATTGTGTGTCTGTCTGAGTGTGAGTCGGTGTGTGTGTGTGTGTGTGTGTGTGTGTGTGTGTGTGTGTGTGTGTGTGTTGAACAAAATTTGGTACAGAGGTAGAACTAGCAAAGAGCACCTCAGTGTCATGTTTTATATCGCCGCCATCTTGACGGAAACGTGATGGCGGCCACCAAAATGTTAAAAGCTTAAATCAAATTACGACCAACCTAATAATCTGATCTCTACCAAATTTTGCAACAACATATATTTATATGAAGAGCGCCATTTGACTAAACTACAAGGCAATCAGCACAATTGTTTGCAGATGGCGGCCATGTATGTGTGCAAATCGATTCACCCTATCTATTCAAACACGGTGAAACCGAATTGAACAAAATTTGGCACAGGGGTAGCACTAGCAAAAGGCATCTCAGTGTCATGTTTTATATTGCCGCCATCTTGACGGAAACGTGATGGCGGCCACCAAAATATCAAAACGCTTAAATAAAATTACGACCTACCTAATAATCTGATCACTACCAAATTTTGCAACAACATATATTTATATGACGAGCGCTTTTTGACTAAACTACAAGGTCATCAGCCCAATTACTTGCAGATGGCGGCCATATACGTGTGCAAATCGATTCCCCCTATCTATTCAAACACAGTGAAACCGAATTGAACAAAATGTGGGACAGGGATAGCACTAGCAAAGGCAACTCAGTGTCATATTTTATATTGCCGCCATCTTGACGGAAACGTGATGGCGGCCACCAAAATGTTAAATGCATAAATCAAATTACGACCAACCTAATAATCTGATCTCTACCAAATTTTGCAACAACATACCTTTATGCGGGGAGCATATTTCTACCAAACTACAAGATCATGAGCCCAATGGTTTGCAGATGGCGGCCATGTATGTGTACAAATCTATTTCCCTTATCAATTCAAATACGGTGAATCCGAATTGAACTAAATTTGGTACAGAGGTAGCACTAGCAAAGGGCACTCCAGTGTCATGTTTTATATCGCCGCCATCTTGACGGAAACGTAATGGGCCACCCAAATGTATAAGGCTTAAGTCAAATTACGACCAACCTAATCATCTGATCTCTACTAAATTTTGCAACAACATACCTTTATGTGAGAAGCATTCTTTGACCAAGCTGCAAGGTCATCAGTCCAATAATTCGCATATGGTGGCCATGTATGTGTGCAAATCGATTCCCCATATCAGTTCAAACACGGTGAAACCAAATTGAATGTTTTTTTTTTTTTTTTACAGAGGTAGCATTAGCAAAGGGCACCTCATATCCATGTTTAATATCCGTATAGCACGTTGTATTTCAACAAGCTACTACAACCAACATTCAATTATACTCCTTGAAAAGGATAAAGATTTATAATAATACCCATGCATTTAGGAGAAAGTAGGCTATATGTTCTTTACTGAACATCTTGTTAGCCTACTTTCGATTTTTGCAAAAAATGAAAGTAGACTTATGAGATCACTACAGAGCGAAAAAAGTGTGTCTGTCTGTGTGTGTGTATGTGTGTGAGTCTGTGTGTGTGTGTGTGTGTGTGTGTGAGTGTGTGGACTCTGAATGTCTGTCCCCCCCTATCAATTCGAACACGGTGAGCGCAAATTGAACGAAATTTGGTACAAAGGTAGCACTAGCAAAGGACACCTCAGTGTCATGTTCTATATCGCCGCCATCTTGACGGAAACGTAATGGCGGCCACACAAATGTTCAAAGCTTAAATCAAATTACGACTAACCTAATCATCCGATCTCTACCAAATTTTGCAACAACATACTTTTATGGGGGGAGCATCCTTTGACCAAACTAATAAGTCATCAGCCTAATAGTTTGCGGATGGCGGCCATCTTTGTGTGAAAATCGATTGCCCCTATTAATTCGAACACGATGAAACCGAATGGAATGACATTTGGTACAGAGGTAGCACTAGCAAAGGGCACCTCAGTGTCATGTTTTATATCACCGCCATCTTGACGGAAACGTAATGGCGGCCACACAAATGTTCAAAGCTTAAATCAAATTACGACTAACCTAATCATCCGATCTCTACCAAATTTTGCAACAACATACCTTTATGGAGGGAGCATCCTTTGATACATCTAATAGGTCATTAGCCTAATAGTTTGCGGATGGCGGCCATCTTTGTGTCAAAATCGATTACCCCAATTAATTCGAACGCGGTGAAACCGACTGGAATGAAATTTGGTGCAGAGGTAGCACTAGCAAAGGGCACCCCAGTGTCATGTTTTATATCGCCACCATCTTGACGGAAACGTAATGGCGGCCACCCAAATGTTCAAAGCTTAAATCAAATTACGACTAACCTAATCATCCGATCTCTACCAAATTTTGCAACAACATACCTTTATGGGGGGAGCATCCTTTGACAAATCTAATAGATCATTAGCCTAATAGTTTGCGGATGGCGGCCGTCTTTGTATCAAAATCGATTACCCCTATTAATTCGAACACGGTGAAACCGAATGGAATGAAGTTTGGTACAGAGGTAATACTAGCAAAGGGCACCTCAGTGCCATGTTTTATATCACCGCCATCTTGACGGAAACGTAATGGCGGCTACACAAATGTTTAAAGCTTAAATCAAATTACGACTAACCTAATCATCCGATCTCTACCAAATTTTGCAACAACATACCTTTATGGAGGAAGCATCCTTTGACAAATCTAGTAGGTCATCAGCCTAATAGTTTGCGGATGGCGGCCATCTTTGTGTCAAAATCGATTACCCCTATTAATTCGAACACGGTGAAACCGAATGGAATGAAATTTGGTACAGAGGTAGCACTGGCAAATGGCACCTCAGTTTCATGTTTTATATCGCCGCCATCTTGACGGAAACGTAATCGCGGCCACCCAAATGTTAAAGGCTAAAATGTAATTACGACCAACCTAATAATCTATTCTCTACCAAATTTTGCAACAACAAATCTTTATGTGGGAAGCATATTCTGACCAAACTGCTAGATCACCAGCCCAATAGTTTGCAGATGGTGGCCAAGTATGTGTGCAAATCGATTCCCCCTATCAATTCAAACACGGTGAAACCGAATTGAACGAAATTTGGTACAGAGGTAGCACTAGCAAAAGGTACCTCAGTGTCATGTTTTATATCGCCGCCATCTTGACGGAAACGGAATGACGGCCACCCAAATGTTAAAAGCTTAAATCAAATTTCGACCATCCTAATAATATGATCTCTACCGGATTTTGCAACAACATGCCTTTTTGTGGAAAGCATCTTATGACTGACTACAAGGTCATCAGCCCAATAGTTTGCAAATAGCGGCCATGTATGTGTGCAAATCCATTCCCCAGATCAATTCAAACACGGTGAAACCGAATTGAATGATTTTTTTTTACAGAGGTAGCACTAGCAAAGGGCACCTCATATTCATGTTTAATATCCCTATAGCAAGTTGTATTTCAACAAGCTACTACAACCAACATTCAATTATACTCCTTGAAAAGGACAAAGAGTTATAACAATACCCATGCATTTAGGAGAAAGTAGGCTATATGTTCTTTACTGAACATCTTGTTTTTAGCCTACTTTCGATTTTTTGCAAAAAATGAAAGTAGACTTATGAGATCACTACAGGGCGAAAAAAAGTGTGTCTGTCTGTGTGTGTGTATGTGTGTGAGTCTGTGTGTGTGTGTGTGTGTGTGAGTGTGTGGACTCTGAATGTCTGTCCCCCCCCCTATCAATTCGAACACGGTGAGCGCAAATTGAACGAAATTTGGTACAAAGGTAGCACTAGCAAAGGACACCTCAGTGTCATGTTTTATATCGCCACCATTTTGACGGAAACGTAATGGCGGCCACACAAATGTTCAAAGCTTAAATCAAATTACGACTAACCTAATCATCCGATCGCCACCAAATTTTGCAACAACATACCTTTGTCGGGGGAAGCATCCTTTGACCAAACTAATAGGTCATCAGCCTAATAGTTTGCGGATGGCGGCCATCTTTGTGTGAAAATCGATTGCCCCTATTAATTCGAACACGGTGAAACCGAATGGAACGAAATTTGGTACAGAGGTAGTACTAGCAAAGGGCACCCCAGTGTCATGTTTTATATCGCCGCCATCTTGACGGAAACGTAATGGTGGCCAACACAAATGTTCAACGCTTAAATCATATTACGACTAACCTAATCATCCGATCTCTACCAAATCTTGCAACAACATACCTTTATGGAGGGAGCATCCTTTGACAAATCTAATAGGTCATTAGCCTAATAGTTTGCGGATGGTGGCCATCTTTGTGTCAAACTCGATTACCCCTATTAATTCAAACACGGTGAAATCGAATGTAATAAATTTGGTGCAGAGGTAGCACTAGCAAAGGGCACCCCAGTGTCATGTTTTATATTGCCGCCATCGTGACGGAAACGTAATGGCGGCCACCCATATGTTCAAAGCTTAAATCAAATTACGACTAACCTAATCATCCGATCTCTACCAAATTTTGCAACAACATACCTTTATGAAGGGGGCATCCTTTGACAAATCTAATAGGTCATTAGCCTAATAGTTTGCGGATGCCGGCCATCTTTGTGTCAAAATCGATTACCCCTATTAATTCGAACACGGTGAAACCGAATGGAATGAAATTTGGTACAGAAGTAGCACTAGCAAAGGGCACCTCAGTGTCATGTTTTATATCACCGCCATCTTGACGGAAACGTAATGGCGGCCACACAAATGTTCAAAGCTTAAATCAAATTACGACTAACCTAATCATCCGATCTCTACCAAATTTTGCAACAACATACCTTTATGGAGGAAGCATCCTTTGACAAATCTAATAGGTCATTAGCCTAATAATTTTCGGATGGCGGCCATCTTTGTGTCAAAATCGATTACCCCTATTAATTCGAACACGGTGAAACCGAATGGAATGAAATTTGGTACAGAGGTAGCACTAGCAAAGGACACCCCAGTTTCATGTTTTATATCGCCGCCATCTTGACGGAAACGTAATGGCGGCCACACAAATATTCAAAGCTTAAATCAAATTACGATTAACCTAATCATCCGATCTCTACCAAATTTTGCATCAACATACCATTATGGAGGGAGCATCCTTTGACCAAACTAATAGGTCATTAGCTTAATATTTTGCGGATGGCGGCCATCTTTGTGTGAAAATCGATTCCCCCTATTAATTCGAACACGGTGAAACCGAATGGAACGAAATTTGGTACAGAGGTAGCACTAGAAAAGGCCACCTCAGTGTCATGTTTTATATCACCGCCATCTTGACGGAAACGTAATCGCGGCCACCCAAATATTAAAGGCTAAAATGTAATTACGACCAACCTAATAATCTAATCTCTACCAAATTTTGCAACAACAAATCTTTATCTGGGAAGCATATTCTGACCAAACTGCTAGATCATCAGCCCAATAGTTTGCAGATGGTGGCCAAGTATGTGTGCAAATCGATTCCCCCTATCAATTCAAACACGGTGAAACCGAATTGAACGAAATTTGGTACAGAGGTAGCACTAGCAAAAGGTACCTCAGTGTCATGTTTTATATCGCCGCCATCTTGACGGAAACGGAATGACGGCCACCCAAATGTTAAAAGCTTAAATCAAATTTCAACCATCCTAATAATTTGATCTCTACCGGATTTTGCAACAACATGCCTTTTTGTGGAAAGCATCTTATGACTGACTACAAGGTCATCAGCCCAATAGTTTGCAAATAGCGGCCATGTATGTGTGCAAATCCATTCCCCAGATCAATTCAAACACGGTGAAACCGAATTGAATGAATTTTTTTTTACAGAGGTAGCACTAGCAAAGGGCACCTCATATTCATGTTTAATATCCCTATAGCAAGTTGTATTTCAACAAGCTACTACAACCAACATTCAATTATACTCCTTGAAAAGGACAAAGAGTTATAACAATACCCATGCATTTAGGAGAAAGTAGGCTATATGTTCTTTACTGAACATCTTGTTTTTATTATCCATACCATATGCTAGACATTTAATTAGAACCGTAAATTTATCATTCTAGATGGCTGATGAAGAGTATTCGCCGCCCGCCTGGCTGGACTACGAGTTCCTGAAAGAAGTGTTGCAATCTTCCGGAGTCATAACAGTGACCAGACTAGACGTTAGGCGCGCTGTAGCTCCGGGTCAGAACTACTTGAGTACCCTGTACCGAGTCTTGGTGGAGTTCTACTCAGAAGGTCGGAAATGCACTCGGGGTCTCATAGTCAAGAGTCCACCAGCAGGAGAAGTGGTGCAGATGATGTGTCTAGAGCTGAATGCATTCAACAAAGAAACTAGAATGTACCATACGACACTCCCGAAATTGATGGACTTTTTCCTCAAAGCTACACACGTAGAAGAAAGCACTTCAACATACAATACCGTTCAAAGCACCCAGTATCCATTTTTTTCAGCCAGATACTTTCCCACATCCAGGAAAGACACCTTGGTGTTAGAGGATCTCGCTCGGCAAGGGTTTGTTAATGCTACCAGGCAACAACAACTTGATCTTTCGCACTGTCTAAAAGCTATGGAACTAATTGGACGGTTCCATGCATCATCTATTGTCCTCCATGCGAAGGAACCTGACGAAGTGCAAAATTATAAAGAACATTTTTTTGTCGAACACAAGAGGGACATTGCAAAATATATGTTGGAGCCGACACTGAAAGCTTTAGCCCGTGAAGTAAGGAAGTGGCCAGGATATGAAAGATTTGAGGAGAAGATAAAGAATGTGTCTAATGTAGGGGTTTACAGAATGATTGATATATTGAAACCTGAAAACAGTAAGGTAAAGGTATTGAACCATGGAGATTTCTGGATCAACAACATTATGTTCAAGTACTATACTGGCTCAAAGGAAATCCAAGACGTGCGACTGGTAGATTTTCAGATCAGTAGATACTGCTCTCCAGCGATTGATTTAATTTACTTCATGAACACATGCCCACAGGAGGAAGTCAGACTAAAGCACGAGGATACATTGCTTGAGACATACCATTCATCTCTAGCAAGCAGCCTCATACTTTTGGGCCACGGAGACAAGGCATTCTCCTTGGAGACCATCAAAAGTGAGATGAAAGACAAAGCGTTCTATGGTGTCATCATAGCCTGCACCATATTCTGTAACGTGTTAGCAGATGATGATGTTGTACCAGACTTCAGCAAACTTTCCATACATTCTTTGTTAAATTTTGAAGGAGAAAATCCTATGAAACAAGCGTTTTCCTGCAAACCATTCCGAGATCAGTTTCAAAAGCTACTTCTTAAATTTGAAAGTGAAGGATTGATATAGATACTTTGCTGTAAAATTGCTGTAAATTGTTATAATACACACAATATTAATGCTAAGCCATATCCTTATTTTCTGTTAGTTTGTTGCTATGTTTAGCACATCTTGATTTATAAGAAAATGTGTATTGTACATCAAATTTAGTGACCAGGTAAGTTCCTAATCTTTGGTGTTCACTGTTTCAAGAAGTCATAACTTACCGATTGCTTAAGGTATTTATATATTCGATTTTGCGTTTGTATTCACTGTACTTGAACCTCATTGCGTCTCCACAATGTTTTGAGAGAAACAGGTCTACTAGTCCATATTTCTAACTCGTAAATGTAGCCACGTCGATTGAATGATATTATACAAACAGTATACGAGTTACTACAGAGGTGACGACTCACAAAACAAATAATACATATGACATATCTAATAATCGAGGACTTGTATCGTGATGTTTCATTAGATTGACTACATTCTGTATATTATAGAATAAAGTCAGTGTGTTTTTGAACTTTGAGGTACTGCACATTTCCGGAAGCTCATTCCATTACATTACATGTATTGAACTGTATTAGAAGGAGGTCAGGGCTATGTACTGGGATGACTTCTTCAGAGAACTATTCCCCCATTTTCTCTACTTTAACTTCCAGCATGGACACTTCTCATTCTTAAATCGCACAAGACAAGGGATATTTTGGTACTAGAGAGGATAGTAAATACTCCGTTGCTGTTTCATTTGAGGGACTTGGACATCGTGGACATTTATCCCCGTATACTTGGTTGTGTGTAATTTTGTCTGATACCTGCGTCATTTGATGACTGTATTAGAGTGTATATTTGTAATTCAGTATTGGGTGGGAGATGACCGTGTCCTTAAGTTAGGATACATTCCGGCATTTGCCTGGATTAGAAATGGGAAACAACGGAAAACCACTCCGAGGATGACTGAGGTGGGAATTAAACCCACCTCTTCTAAGTCTTGCTTTACGAGGCTGAGTGTACCCCATTCCAGCCCTCAGAACAGAAGTAAATTTCCTGGCAGAGCCGGAAATCGACCCGGACCTCCGGGGGACGACACGAGGTGGTCAGTCAAAACTTTGTTGTGTTATGAATGTTGAGAGTTGCACGATACAATGTTCTTGGTCATTTTCTCGTCACCATCATAGTCGGTGTATCGATCGACCAAGTCAGGTGCGGGTTTCAACGAGCTAATTCCATTTTTTCCTGTCCCACCACAGCTGTTCCATTACATTATACCAAGTTGCAAAGTGGTTTTCAAAATCTCTGGAAATTTGGTTCTCCCCAAAATAACGAGGTATTTCTCCAGGCTCTCGGTGACAGTTCAGACAAAATTATGTTCTAGGTGCCCTGTTTGAAGCCATCATACTGTACTTATATGGCCTTACTACTGTAGCCTTTCCAGTTCTAATGTTCCTAAAGTTGCTGTTGAATATTCTCATTCCGTATCTTCACAGAAGAACTACAGTTCAATTTCCTGGAGCCCGTCTCGCGTAGTGGCTACAATTCCCGGCTGTTACCGCGGAGGCCCAGGTTCAATTCCCCAAGAAATTTAATTCTGGTCTGTTTTGGGGAAAACACAGCTCATAACTAACGTCAAACCAGCACCAAGAGAGCTAAAAGTAAACCAGGGGAAGATCAAACTTACATAAAAGTTTATGTGGTTAGAACCCAATCTCTGTGAGAAAGAAACCTTCACTTCGCGCATGAATAAAATAGAAATGACGTACCAACTCACCAAGAACGATTCAGAAGATTTTGGCATAAACTTCACTTTGTAACTCCCTCTGGTTTAAGAGCTTGCCTTTTGTGAAATATACACCTTAGCGTATTATATATACAGTATGATGATAGTAGTAATAGTAATAATGATAATAATGATAATGATGCAGTCATATTGGCTTTCGTGGTCAAGTTCTAAAAAAGCAGCAATTCTTCTAGCGTTTTGTCGTGTCTTTTGTGGGGTTCCGTCGAGGTGCACCAAGCCCTCACACCAGAATTATAATTTCTTGGCAGAGTCAGGAATCGAACCAAGACCTCCGGGTCTAGCTAGCCATGAGGCATGTTTTGAGGTTATTACGTATGATACAGCTTTCATGTATAACATTGGCTGTCATCTTTTTGGTACCTCTATAGGAAGGAGATAAGCTGTGGGATCTCTTGGTTCCCGTAGCAAAGTAGCACAGTGGTGCACTATAGTATGGGACAATACCCCAGCGGTGGCCCAGGCATGGTGTACCGAGAGCCCGCTGATGAGCCTGACTTGGTGCCTCTGGACAATACCCCGCATACAGTAGACGACATAGATACGATTTTGTTTCATTTATTTTATTTATGTTTTCAGTAACATAACAACTGGCGCCGTATCGTGTTGCAATTGCTTTTATGACTATTGTAGTTCAAAGGTTCCTCCTTGCTCCTACATGCAGTAGTAGTCATGATAGCTGCATTCACCTGTTATCAGTGTTGTAAGAAAACAAACAAATATTGAAGTTGTGCTGAGTCTGTTGCTGTCACCACTCCTCCAGTAGTTATCTTACTGAGGTCTTCAAGACGTAGGTTTTTTAAGGTAAGTGTCCGGCTTCGTGGAGAAATGTACCTAATGGATAATCTTTGGTCCGAAGGGTTCCGGGTTCGAGTCTCAGCGGAGTTAATTTGTGACATCATCAGCATTAATTTCATCCCTATCATGACGTGCTGGTCTCCTAGGGGGATCTACTTGAAATACATGCACCAGGCGTCTTGGAGACCACATGCCATTCTTAATTAAGTGGTTACGGTAAACTCAATATCTAAACTGTAGTAGAAGTTGTTGTTGTTGTTGTTGTTGTTGATATTTTCAATTTAGGGGCTTGAGACATCTTAGTCATCAATCTCGTGTACTTGGATGAGAAATGAATTTGTCTGATATAACCTGTGTTATTTTGTGGTAACTGTAATGCCTGAAATGCATTAAATTAATTATTTATGCACTGAATAAAACACTTCTCACATAAATGGGGTGGGGGGTGGGGTGCTAAATTGGTTGTTTTGTTTGTCAAGCGAACATCGTAAGATCCTGCTCACTATGGCTTAATTTAGGTATTAATCCTTTTTGAATAGTTAACTTCTACCATAGCGAGCTATTGACGTATTTGCGTTCTAGATTGTTTTGTTATTAACCGTTACTTCTCAGATTTCACAGGTCTGCGATGAAACAAATGTTTCAAAGTTTTATGGTGATTCATATGGTATTTTTTGTGCTGAATACAGAAAATATAGTGAAAAAATTCCATCACACTTTGTTTACCTACAGATAACACATTGAATGTTTTACTTTGACATTTTTTAAACATAAGTACAAATTATAACGAAGATATGAAGGACGCTGGGACGTTAACATGATGGCTGACTACTGTTGGATGTTAGAAAGAGAAAATCCTCAACTCCCCAGACGGAAAATTACAAAAAGAAGTCTTGAAGGAAAAAGAAAACGTTACTACAAAGGCTTGTAATAGTGTTGTAAGAAAGCCTTATCAACTTTTCTTACTCTATGTTTAAGATTAACCTATGTTTAATGTGGTTTAATAACATTGTACATAAATAATATTGATATAAAAATGGCCTTTTTTGGATTTTTCCTAAATGTTTTACCCCATTTTGTAGACAAACCTTACGTGATACAAAAAGTCTAAAAACAAATGTCACTTCTTAAATCAGCGCCAAAAACTACATAAAATTCAGTTATCAAAACTAAAACAAATATAAAAGTTTTTTTTTGCAGAGCTGTGTTTTTATTTACTTGTTGAGCTTTTGTATTTAGTTTTGTATTTAGTTAGTTATGTTAAACACTTAAGGGGATACGGAATAACCTATCTTCCCAATGTTAAATTTGTTTAATTCACTTTTCTTTTTCTCAGAATCTAATAAAGGTATGACAATGAAATTGATGTCACATTTCAATCAAACCTTACTTGACATATTAATGGAGCTATTTTATGTTGGACTTCAGGGGAGTCAGATTCTTTTCTAAATTGTCAAGAAACATAATTACTTTTTCTTAAAATAACAGCCAAAACCCTAACAGTTTTGCTTTAAACGAGGGAACTTCCCCACTAAAATATTAACCACTAAGTGACAAATTTATGGTGTAAATTTCACAGCTCTGTGATAAATAGTCGCTTAGAAAAAGGAACATACATATAAAAAAACGGAACTGAGAAAACTTCAGTTAATACTTTCCACACAATCATGATGATTACCTTATTGCCAGCGCAAGTGTAAATTAAAATTATGCCAATTTATAATGGTTAAACTATAATGTATTACACATCATTTCAAAGGGCAGACTTCAATGATTCATAAAAAATAAAAATATTGGGTAGGTTTTTGCTTAGAATTAACCTTACCCACAAGGGAAGATGAATAAAGAAGTAAAGGGAAGTGGGTTTCGGACAGAGGAACAAGTGTGGATAATAGGAAGAAAGTCCAACACTAAATACAAACAATTTTAAAGAAGAGTGTCACCGCAAAGCCCGTGAGATCACTAAAGTGAGTGGGGACCCGAACACAGCCAACGGGAAACGCAGCTAGAGTTTGGGCTATTTGCAGGCGAGAGTAGGAGCTACCTTCCCTTCCAAGCCAAGATTCGGCTACTATGGGGAAGGGTGGTGGTCTGGCAAAAAAAAAGAAATGATAAGTTTCCTATGTACCTTTTTAAATGAGTTTGTTTTAAACAAATATTTTGAAGAATGCAAATAATTTGAATAAGCCGTGATGTATTAGTTCTTGAAATTGTAGAATTTCTAAAAAGTGACAGAATGTTTCCAAGAAGGATAGGGATGAAGCAATTATACCCTTGATAATAATTTTGGTAAGAGCACCAATAGTTGCATTTGGGAATGACTAAGCTTTTACCCAGCAAAGAGCCGACTAAAAGTTTAGACAATGAGAAAAAACTTAAATTTTGAAAACCAACCATAAGTTGTAGAGAGAATCTCAACACGCAGGAAGCTGGCGTAGCGAGCAATGCTTGCCTTACTGGCCAGTTAGAATTAGCTATCAACGCTAACAGAGGCTTTAATAAGTTTTTGACTAAGAGTTCTTGCTCAAATGCAGCAAAAAGTGGAACCGTTATTAATTTTATTTGTGAGGTTTTTAAATTTAAGCCCATGGGAAGAGTGAGGGAAGACAGGATCTTGCCTAATCGTTATTTCAGAGAAATGATAAAGCGAAAGGAAAAATTCAAATTTATTTAACAATGCAAAAAGGTGTAATGAATTGGTAAGACATATATAATTTGAGTTTACAAACAATTGGGGTCGCAGACCTCCGAAATCATTTAAATCTTGCGCCAGGCAATTGATAATTTTTTGGTTTCTAACCTTTTATATGAGCTAAAATCTTCGTAAGATTTTGAAATAGTGCTAAGATTAATAAATAGTAAATTTTAAGATAATTAACGTAATTAAGGTTAAACAATAAATCAAGTACAAGGTGTGTACTTTAAGGATTTATAGATAGGTATCTTATAAATATGAACAAACAACAACTTCGAAAGTAACAGCAACAAAAAACAGGAAGAAATGAAATATAAGTTTCTATAACGTCTTGTATTAATACAGAACTACGTTTAGAGATTATACAAATAGGGCAGGTCACTTATTGTGAAACCTGAAGAAAAAATTGAAAGGAAGTTTCTAGAACTCCTATGTTTAAGTAGGGATCACGAGAAAAATAGGGCAAATTTCCCTTTCGTGAGACCTAGAGATAACTCACTTTTGAGTAGAAAGAATAGGATTCCCTCATTAGAAGGGAGAAACAATATACTTTAAGGCGTGTACTAGACACGAAGTTTTACAGACATTAATTCGTTGTACGTGGAGCAAGTAAGGGAGGGCACTTATTGAGAGTGACACCTCATTGAAAAAAGACCTAAAGTAACAATTTTATTATTTTAGTTTGTTAGTAAAGGGTTTGGGAAAGATCAAATAGGATTGTGGAAGAGTGTTCATGGCCGTATTTATTGTACTCGGACGAGCACGACGCGGATGAAAAAGTTGAAAAGGCACTGTTTTCACTATATCCTGTTGATATAGTTGAAAAGTTCACAGTAGTAGCACAAAAAGTTTATGGCAAAGAAAGTTATGGTGGAAAATAACTAGTTACACTAGATTTGCGAGAGTCTATTGCTTGAAAAACTTGTAGGTTATAGTTGAATGCACCAGAAAAATTCCAACGGAGGAAGAAAAATTAGATATTGATTGGCAGTTCATAAGGAAGATTCCTTAGTTTGAAAAAGTATGCCCATATGTGAGTGGAAAGTACTAGAAGGTTTAACTTGTAGATGAATTGTTCGGCATGGAAAATTCCAGAACAATCATGACTGAAGAATAGGGCAAAAATTAGTCCAGCGGTGGAACGAGGTAAGTATTTTATAGACAGTGGGTAATTCAATGGTGTCCCACGTTGTGAGAAAATCTCTCATTTAATAAGCATAAGAAATGCTGCTTCATGTTAAGATTAGCTTAGATAGACAAAAGCCCAACATAGAAAATCCCGCGAAGAATGATTATTGCTGCACATTTAGAAATCTCACACTGCCTATAAAATGATCATTAAAAAGCATGTAGCTATTTAAAATCAATTAAAACAAGTTGAAGAACGTAGAAATAGTACTTAGCTCATTTCTGATGAACGGCGATTCCTTGGTGACCGTTAGTCATGAATTCACAACATGGCGAAGATTTGAAAGTTTGTCTCTCGAGGTGAGGAGACGAGCTTTAGTTAAGCTCCGACTGACTGGTTTGACTTCAGACGCACAAGTGAGGCCAGCTCAACGAAGCGCGGAGGTACCAGGGAAGGGAAAAGAGAGGGGGTAGGAGACAAAAGGAATACACATAAGAATAACCAACATAACAGCAATAAATTTTCTTGATGAAATGGTCTTCAAAGAGTTGATAGCAGGCGTCAGTAGCGAAGCCGGATGGGTGAAAAAGTAGACGAAGTCCTCTTGATCACGGAGATGATAGCTGGCGATAGCGACGAGATCTGGTGGCCAGATTGGTAAGAAAGTCCTCTCGTAAAGGGAAAAATTGAGGAACTCCAGAGATTCGCTGCTAGATGACGCTAGGTGGGTCATGGAAGATATATATCTAGAACAGACTCACGGGTGGTGTAAGAAAATATACCAACAAAGAGAAACCAGGAGATCACTGTTGGTGTATGCGAAAAAGGTAGGGGATGAACTAAAGCAAAGAGAAGCAAAAGCTTACTCTGTCTTACCGTGTATTCCAAAGAATACACCAAATATATAAATAAATATCGATCAAAACTGGCCCGTTGCGATTGATCACGTTCTGTGTGACATGGATAGTGCAATATTATAATATTACATCATACAATTAGAACGCCAGCTCGCTGCGTGCAGAGATCGCTGATCGCCGCAACAGATCGCGTTCTATGTGCTTGAGCCTTTAAAAGACAATTCCCATGGATGATTTTCACCTTAGTCTTCAATTGACAAATACCACGCTCGTGGGAAAATGAGATGGTCATCAGGAGGTGAACATGAGATAGTACCAGGTTGTTCAAATGAAAAGGTACGAATCGTCGTAAAATCGAAACCGGTTGATATTTGAATATGCCGCTTTGGGATAACATAGGCCGACATTTAGGAGATGTAGTGTCCGGCGTTGTACTGCGCTTGAGTCGGTGCACACACACATGACGCAGAAAAGAAGCTGACAGTTGGAGGTTCCGTCCCGTCCAGTAGAAGTTGAAGCAGCAGTAGTGATGGCGTTCGCATTGTACAATTAGACAAGTGAGGAGCAGGGAGGTGTCATCAGATTTCTGACTGCAGAACCAGTCGATATCTGCTCCATGATAACGCTCACCCACACGTCTCTAACGTCACACAAGGTGTATTGGCCACGTTCAAGTGGGAGCAACTTGAGTATTCGCCCTACAGTCCGGACTTGTCACCCTGCAACTTCCATCTGTTTGGTCCGTCAAAAGAAATCCCAAGGGAAAACGTTTCCAATCGGACGACGAACTAAAGGACACCGTACAGGATTGGCTCCTGTCACAACCACAAGACTTCTGGGAACAGAGAATCCTGCGGCTAGTGAAGCAATGGGACACCTGTGCACAGGCCTGTGGTGATTGTACCCACAGTATCGTTTCGTACTTTTTCATTTGAACACCCCTCATATTTTGATAATAATAATAATATCGTATGGCCTCGGGTGCCAGGTGCAAGCTTTGTTAATTGACACCCAGAAGGCAGCTTGCGTGTCTAATTTAATGCTCCTTGGAGCCCTATGAATGTCAAGGAGGTTAGATATATAAGCTCCTTGACGCTATACCGCTTTCTAGTTGAGAAATGAGGAACTTAGTGTTGGCGGAAAATCCCGAGATTGATTTTGCCACTATAAACACGGCCTACTGAATTCAAATGGGTTCTTTAACATGCCAACAACGTAGGACATGCGTGCCGTGATTTTTGTCGTCTTACAAAAATCACTTACCATGGCCAGGAGCGAACCTGCAAGCTTGGGGTTGGTAGTCCGATACTATAACCACACACCCACCGTGGCAAGCCATATTTTGATAACAGCTCGTAGACAGTTCTCTTGTTGGTGTTGTTTTGTCCAGTTTTTTGTTTACTTCCTGAGACAAATGCCTGGATGGTAGAATTAATCTAGTACTGAGGCGACTACCCCAGTACTACAGCGGACTCTACTCACCACAGAACCACAGGTCATCTGGAGTCTGCTGGGATAGATGTCTTTAGCCTATACAATTAACATACTACAGCAACTCTAATTTTGTGCATATTCTAATTTCAGAATGAATCCTCCATGGCTGACTGCGGATTTCATACAAGAAGTTCTCAAGAGTGCACATCTCAACAACAAACTCTCCGTAAAACATATTAAAATAGAACCAGCTGTCCCCAAGGGCAGTAATTTTTTGGGCACCCTATATAGAATTCACTTAAACACCATTGCTGATACACAAATAAGAAAATCACTTATCGTCAAAACTCCACCTCAAGGGGAAGTGATTAAGTCACTGATGGCCACTTGTGGTATGTTCACGAGAGAGGTCCGGATGTACGAGCTAGTGTTTCCTATCATGTACAAATTATCCCAGGGAATACTTGAAGATTGTGTTATCTCACCTATTCAATATCCATGTTCTAGAGCAGATGTTCTTATCATGGAGGACCTCACAACTTCAGGTTACCAAATGAGGGAGCGTCACCTGCAATTTGACTTTTATCATAGTGTTGCTGCCTTCAAAATCCTAGCTAAATTTCACGCCATGTCCATGGCTGTAAATGCCTACGACCCGACGATTAAAGATCTCTTCAAGGACTTCTACCTCATTGAGAAGTGCAAGCCAGTGTTTGGAGACTACTTAACCTCGTCCGTAATATCACTGGCGAAGAAACTTGGCAAATGGCCAGGACTGGAAGAGTATGGAACAAAACTTCTAAAAGTATCTGAACATGTTCTGGGTACAGTGGTAGAACTAGGAAAGCCTGGACCATTAATGGTTCTAGTCCATGGCGATTTCTGGGTTAACAACATTTTGTTCCGTTATGAAGGAGACGAGATCAAAGATGTGCGCATGGTAGACTTCCAGATGGTGAAATGGTCATCTCCGGCGATTGATCTCTACAATCTTCTCTTCAGTAGTGTCCAGGAACAGGTGAGTCCAAATACGCTTTCATAAATCCTGCATTTACATTTCTGAATTGAAAATGGAATAAGGAGCCATCCCATCCAGGTTTGGTTTTATAAACGAGTGGACTAGGAAATTGTTCAGTGGTAAAGGTCGTAAGGGTGTCAAATTCCTCCGGAATTTCCTAGAATGTCCTAGTTTTTACTATAGTGTCCTGGCCTCCCGATATACGGTATTTTACTCGGGACGTAAAAAGTCTCGGATATTTGTTACTGAGGTCCCGGAATTTATCTTCATCACTTGCGTAGCAGTAAGTTAAAAAATTCATAGTTTATAATAATGTAGTTTTACATACATTTTACTATTGAAGCTTCTAGAGACACCGCAGTGTTGAATGTTTGCCCCAAAGGGGATCGTTAACGTTCCTGTAAATCTACTGACACAGATCCCTCACATTTGCACACTATCAAATACCAACTGACAGTGCCAGGATTCGATCCTGCAACCTTGGTGACAGCAGGTGAGAACGTTACCGCTGCAGCATGCAATCAGCCAATTACATAGGTTAAAATAACATAATCTTCTCTTGAAATATTAATATTAGAAGCCATTTTACATTGTTATCTAGCAATCCGTTATAGAATGCTTCACAGTCGGTCAACACGATTATACCCAACTAGCAGTAGTGCCCGGCTTCGCCCGGTGGATTCATTTGTTTTACAGAACTGGAGTGCTCAAGGATAAGGATCTGAAAGTAAATTTGAAAGCACCAACGCTTATTGCAGCTGATAACCTCAGTATACTGCACCAACACCATCACCCTTATACAGAGGCATGCTATGATAACTGTTTTAAGGGGCCTGAGTAATCTTTTTGCACTAATTACTCCCCGTGACTGCAATTTATAAGCAGCTCGCAATTCTGCACCAGAGCATTGGTAGGGGCGACGTGATGCAGCCCGCATTTCATGGCAATAATAGACTTCGGTATTATTGAAGCCGTTCTGGGGCGCTTGTTCTTCCGACTTGCTGAACAAAAAGCAAACTTTAAAGTTACCTGAGAGGTGTAGCCTAATGCTACATAGCCTAAACTATTCCTCTTGAATCAGGCTATCATATACATAAATAAGTTTTCATATCCGACTGGTAGTTCCAGAGATTAGCGCGTTTAAACACATAAACAAACACACAAACTCTTCATCTTTATTATATTAGTATTAGTATAGATTATATTAGGCGGGGAGTACAATATTTAAATACCCTAATATGAAAGAGATATTACATGAGTTAATTTATCACTTAACTGGCAAACCGTCCCGGCTTCGCACCTTTCATTATCCCAACACTTGGTTGGCTTGAGGACGTCAAAGATGCAGTGTGGATGCGACATCAGACACAGTGTTAGACTAAGCGAACACCATTCCCTGTAGGTTGTCGACGTTTGTTACCATCGTGAACATGGAGGGGCGTCCAGGTCAATCTACATCTTCTACACTCACCGTTTCTTCACTAAACACTGAACACCAGTGCCCAACCATTGATGAGGCATGTCGTCGTTTACATAGACGCTCTAAGGGTGCCCATTCACAGCGTACAACAGCTCACACTTCCATTCGTAACCACGTTTCCAGCACACGTCTTTCTGCCATACTAGATTGCACTCGAATACACTCACGCACGCAAATCTGCTGCTTCTCTCTCTCTCTCTTTGTTTTGGTACTCAACACATGCGCCAGTACTCCTCTAAACTCGATCTTCCCGTCGATACCTCAGAGAAGATTGTCATTTGTCACGGCGATTCGGTGTGCTTTCTGACTTCTCTGTGAGATAAAATGATTAAACATATTCGGAACGCCCCTCGTAAGTAATGATAACAGTGAACAAATATTTAAAAATTCAAATACCTGAGTGTTAAGTCATGGATCTATTCATTGCGTCAGTGTAAGTGAATTCGTTATGTCTGTAACGGAAAATAAAAAACTTTTAGTTTTACGTGACCGTTAATCATGTGATCATGAGCCACGGGACCTCCTTTTTTACGTAGAATCTGAACCACAGATATGATATTTCACTTCGAAAATCACACATGCATTGAGTGGGAATCGAACCCGGACCTTTGGGATGACCGCCTATTTTCGATTTTTGCAAAAAATGAAAGTGACTTATGAGATCTACACAGGGCCAAAAAATGTGTGTCTGTCTGTGTGTCCGAGTGTGTGTGTGTCTGTGTGTGTACTCTGAATGTCTGTCCCCCCTATCAATTCGAACACGGAGAAACCGAATTGAACGAAATTTGGTACAGAGGTAGCACTGTCATGTTTTATATCGCCGCCATCTTGGCGGAAACGTAATGGTGGCCATCCGAAAGTAAAAAGCTAAAATCAAATTACGACCAACCTAATCATCTGATCTCTACCAAATTTTGCAACAACATACCTTTATAATAATTTTATTAATGCAGCCAATGGCCATGTACTTTTCTTTTCAGGATGGGTCAGGGAAGGGATATTGAAAGGAAATCAGCCGTGGACCTATTGAAAGCAACCGTCCCGGCATTTGCCTGGTGATGAAAATGGGAAACCACGAAAACCATTTTCAGGACGGCCGAGGTGGGAATCGAACCCACGCTCTCCCGATGCCAGCGAGGCACGAGGTAGCGCCTTAGCGCTCTCGGCCACCGTGGCCGGTAACAAAATTTGGTACAGAGGTAGCACTAGAAAAGGGCACCTCAGTGTCATGTTTTATATCACCACCATCTAGAGGGAAACGGAATGGCGGCCCCCAAATGTTAAAAGCTTAAATCAAATTACGCCAACCTAATCATTTGATCTCTACCAAATTTTGCAACAATATACCTTTCTGTGGGAAGCATCTTTTGACTGAACTACAAGGCCATCAGCCCAATAATTTGCAGATAGCGGCCATGTATATCGCTTCACCATATCAAATCAAACACGGTGAAACTGAATTGAATGAAATTTTGTACAGAGGTAGCACTAGCAAAGGCCACCTCATATTCATGTTTAATATCCGTATACCAAGTTGTATTTCAACTAGCTACTACAACCAACATTCAATTATACTCCTTGAAAAGGACAAAAAGTTATAACAATACCCATTCATTTAGGAGAAAGTCGACTATATGTTCTTTACTGAACATCTTGTTTAAAATTCAAACTGGTATTAAAGAAACCTTAAATATATTTCAGTACGTTGTTCTGATGAGTTAACATGAAACAAAAGCCAATATATGTGATAACATTAAATATATAAATGGAAACAATAACATTGTAATGATGGGTAATTCACATTGGTTAGAATTCTTGATAATCTTATACGCTATCGGTGTGGTCATTGATTAATAATCTAAAGGTGCCTAAAATGTATCCAAACTCCTCAATTATAAGTACAGTTCACGCCAAGGATTTTGGCAGGTGAGTCCCGGTTTCGCAGTCGTACAGAGGACAGCCTGCGAGCCTCACGCTTGTGCAATTCAGGAGCTGGGAGGAGAAAGGGCACATCTGCAATAAGATCACATACAATACTCGCCCTTTCAGCTGGGAGGAGACAGGGAGAATTAGTAATAAGATTACAAACAATATTCGCCCTTTCAGCTGGGAGGAGACAGGGCGAATCTGCAATAAGATTACAAACAATATTCGCCCTTTTAGCTGGGAGGAGAAAGGGCGAATCTGCAATAACATTACATACGATACTCGCCCTTTCAGCTGGGAGGAGACAGGGAGAATCTGCAATAAGATTACATACAATATTCCCCTTTCAGCTGGATGGAGAAAGGCGAATCTGCAATACGATTACAAACAATATTCGTCTTTTTAGCTGGGATGAGAAAGGGCGAATCATCAATAAGATTACAAACAATATTCGCTCTTTCAGATGGGAGGAGAAAGGGCGAAAGTGCAATAAGATTACATACAGTATTCGCCCTTTCAGCTGGAAGGAGACAGGACGAATCAGCAATAAAATTACATACAATATTCAACCTTTCAGCTGGGAGACGAAAGGCCGAATCTGCAACAAGATTACAAACAATATTCGCCATTTCAGCTGGGAGGAGACAGGGCGAATCAGCAATATGATTACATACAATATTCGCACTTTCAGCTGCGAGGAGACAGGGTGAATCAGCAATATGATTACATACAATATTCGCACTTTCAGCTGCGAGGAGACAGGGTGAATCAGCAATATGATTACATACAATAATCGCCCTTTCAGCTGGGAGGAGACACGGTGAATCAGCAATAAGATTACATAAAATATTCTCCCTTTCTCCTCCCAGCTCCTGAATTGATATTTGAGTTTTCAGTTATTCGGAAAGCAGCTCATGTATCAATTGCACATGCCAGAAGTTCACCTCTTGTCCTCTGTACGGTCGCGCATTAGAGCTCACCGGCCAAAAACTGTGGCGTGAACTGTAACAACTAACTTTATTGTTGAGAGACCCTGGCATTTGTGTCTCATGTTGCTAGGTTCGGGAGCAGCATACAACCACCCTGCTGTCTGAATACCACTCGACACTATCCGATACTCTGACTTCTCTGGGATGTTCGCAGCAGATCTGTACTCTGGATGAGCTTCATCAGGAGATGAAGAACAAGATCTTCCTTGGCCTTGTCCAAGCCTGTTTGACAATGTGCGTCACCTTGGCAGACCCAAGTCGAGAGATGGACTGTGACGCAATACAAGAAGAAGATGTGAAAAGAGGGCATGCTAATCCAGTTGAAATGACTGAATTCAGTCAGCGATTCAAGCAAGTCTTCCCAAAAGTTTTGCGGTACTTCGAAGAAAATGGTGCATTGTAACTTTTATTATATAACTATGTAAGAATATATACGCTACTCATCCTATTTTGCAAGATCGTTGGTATTATAAACTCCATAAGAGCATTCTTTACAATCCCTATCTGCAACTTCCATGTTCAAATTATGCAGTGTCATGTTTAACATATCGATCAACTTCTTAGGAAGCCAATTTAAGTGGTGATCTTAATGCTTACACTTCTATTATAATTACACCACATATTTTATTTAAATGTTACCAAGAAGATTACATAGTGATGGACAGTCATGTGATACGGAACTTAGACAATAACCTTCTTTCAGAAGAATGTTGTCGAAAGTTGTGTCTGTTGGCGACATTACTCCAGCTTACGGGGAAATACACTTCCTTAGTTTTGCTACCATGTATAGGTCCAAAATGTATGAAAACTTGATTGCTATTAGAACTGTTGGTAAGTATAATAACCCCATATAACTTTCTTTCAGGTTTAGGGCATAACACCCAACACAATTGGATAAATCGTGTTGGCCGACTGAAAAGAATAAATTTCGTTTACCAAGACAACGCTAAAAATGGCATTATAATTATTTTGAGACTTAAAAGTTCATATTTGGTCATGAGCATGTAAATTTATGAAATTTCGTATTCAGTCCCCTCCGAAAACAATTCGTTGATGCGCGCCTGCATGTGGGATATCTAAGGCTACTTTAGCACATGAACTAGTTTAAGAAACTACACCCATTTCCAGCAATGAGAATATTTTATTTTATATTTAACCATATCCTCTGCCAAGGACGATGCCTGGGAGGAAATGCAGGCTAATTACAGTGTAGGACTTTCGACTTACGTAACAGAATGACTAGGCATGAGTCGCCAAACGTCACAAATATGCACGGAACAATGGGCCGTTCATGTTATCAGCAAAGACCTTAGCGGTGGAGAGAAAAACATGAGTTCATAGCGAGCCAACCAACACTCTGCCTTCCACCAAAGATCTCCATAATAAAATTATTTAAATTTATTTATTTCTCGTGTTGGAAACATACAAATGTACAGTTGCTATACATATAAGGGTAAATTGTCTATATAGCACGTGCCCGATACTGAGCAACATCCAAGGCGCTCGGAGTGGCTAGCAGGAGATCTTCTACTGCACAAGATGAAGGGCACAGACGGCAATGAGGCATGTTTTTTGTGGTTTGTTCTTGTCCACATTCGCGAGACGTGACACCTGTACTGAGGCCCCATCCCCTCACATTGCCTAGGGATCTTCCAACTCCTGATCGCAACGTTTTCAGGGACTTCCACACCAACCAGCTTTCGTTGTGTCCGGGTGGTAGTTCTTCAGCTACTGGCATCCAACCGCAGGGGTGAGGGGTCGTCTTCTTTCATAAATCCAGCCTTGCCTTCTCCGGTGAGACGGTAAGCATCTCATATGTCCTCAGGAAGCTCTTTCGGGACCTCAGCCGTTGCTGAGGAGGATTATATCCATGCAGTGGATGGGCGTTGTTCTCTCCCACTCTCAGCCTCTCCTTGTTGGCAGCCACCTCTCTGCATACACAAGGTGGTGCTATTCCAGCCAGGTAGTAGAGCTTATCTGTCGGGGTAGGCTTTAAGCAACCTGTTATCAACCTGCAGGTTTCGTTCAGGGCTGTATCTACCTGTCTGGCACGAGACGATCTGTACCAGACTGAGAACGCAAATTCAGCAGTAGAAAAGCACAATGCCATTGCAGAAATGCGAATAGTCTACCGCATGAGTGGCAATATTGCCACTTTTCATTTATATCGTAATGAAGGGGCATCAACACAGTGCAATAACTGGCTGGTAGTTTGTGTTGCACATTAGGTAGGCCAGCAGTGTAGCTGAGTGCGTTATAATTCATGCCCAGCGACTCCAATGGTAAACTCCAGCTCGAGGTTCGTATTCCGTTTATGGACACGACCATTTTGAATGTGTCTTTTCCCCATTGTTGCCACACATTCCAGGCCGGGATTGTACCTTATTTCAAGTTCCAGAATACCTACCTCAATCTCTAATCCAAGTACTGTAAATACAGTTGTATACAGCCGGGATGGTCCCTAACTTAAGGCAACAGCCGCCTTCTTCCAAATTCTCACCTGAATTACAACCACACACTCCTCTAACTCCGCCCTACCCTTCGGCACTACAACGCATTAAGGCCTTTAGATTGTGGGGTGGCGCGTGGTCAGCACGACAGGTCCCTTCGGCCGTTAATCTTGGCTTTCATGACCAGGGCACTGCCTTGGCTACTCAATTATCCTCACGAGTCTAAGTGAACGCCGTTCCAGCCCTAAGGTCAGTGTCTAAAATCCCTGATGGAGCCAGGAATCGAACCCAGGGCCTCCGGGTAAGAATAAAGATTCTTGGCAGAGCCAGAAATCAAACCTAGGCCTCCGCGGTGACAGCCAAAAACGCAACGAGGCGCGAATGAAAGAAAGAGAAGTCCTTGACAGAAAATGGGTTATCCCTCTAAATAGCAAATGAGGAGTAAATTACATTGATCCGATGTTGATGATGATAATTTTTGTTTTATAATAATACTACTACAACTAATAATAATACTATCATATGGCCTCGGGTGCCGGGTGCAAGTTTTGTTATTTGACACCCAGAGGGCAGCTTGCATGTCGAATTTTGTTGTTCCTTGAAGCACTATGAAAGTCAAGGAGGGTAGATATCTAAGTTCCTTGACACTATGGTGCTTCCTAGTAGAGAAATGAGGAACTTTGTGTTGGCGGAAACTCCCGAGATTAATTTTGCCATTATGAACACGGCCTACTGAATTCAAATGGGTTCTTTGACATGCCAACATCATATGACATGCGTGCCGTAATTTTTTCCGCCGTTCAAACATCACTTACCACGGCCAGGAGCGAACCTGCAAGCTTGGGGGGTTAGTAATCCGACACGATAACCACTCACCCACCGTGGCAAGCATTTTTGTTTTAAGAGGCCTAACATCTAGATTATCAGCCCCTGATTGTTTGGGTGTAAATGAAAATTGAGGATGAAATGAAAACTCGAACTAAATAACTAGCTGCAAACTTACAACTAACTAACTTATGAGTTAGGAGGAGAAACGCACAAAATGTACGGAACAAAGGAAATAAAAGACAGGGAAAACAAAGGGTCTCAAACCTCTAAGAATGAGGAATGAGGGACACGGAAATAAGTAGGGTCAGGAAAGGGCAAGAGGAGAGGGTCCACCTTAAAATCACTCGAAAAAGGGGAACAACCAGACCCAGCTCAGGAAGCCCTCGGATTCACCAACTCCTGAACTCACCAGCCGTGAGCCCTTGAGGGTGTAGCACTATCCAAGGTGCACCATAAGTGGTGGAGCCGCACGCACCCTGCCTTCCTTAGGGCCCTATGCAGAAGGAAGGACATAACTTGAAAAGAAAAGAAGAGGATATCAGGAAAGATGAGACAAGGGCAAATTAAGGCAAGTGTAAGGCACCCTAGGCCTCGGATACCATAATATCGTCGGGGTCGGAAGATAAGAGTTGACGAAGGGAGGTCAAGAGTAAAGATGACAGAAAGGGGCCCGGCTCAAGTAAGTGGGAGCAATGACGGACCCAGCTGGGATCCCGTGGTCGCCAACCCACGTCCCACTAGTTGTGAGCCCTTGGGGGGATATATCTCGATGTTCCGTGAAGAAGATAGTGATCTAACGCAAGAAATCAATGTTAAAACATTCTTTGTCGAAAAAATAAACCCCAGTGCTGTTAGGGTGAAACAGCAATGAGCATAAAATACCTGCGAAGAGAATTGATCATCCCTTCTTCTGGCTGGAGATAGAGCTTAGGTATTGTTATTGATTGGTAGGTTGGTTCCTTAATTTAGGGGCTGCGACAACGCAGTCATGTAGCTTCGTTTGCTTTGGGTGTGTGTAGAATCTGTCTGATAACCGGTGTTAATTGTGATGGCTGTAGTAGTGTGAGTTATTTGTGATTCAGGTAAGGACTGTAGACGTTCAATTTTCAAGTAGTTTCTACTTTTGCTACCAAATGCTATCGTCCACGACACCTAGCTGCGGACTTGGCTACTAGATGCCATCGCAGCCCGAACCTGGTGGCGAACGTTAGAACTAATATAGCGTTATCAATTCTAACCAACAAATTTTGGCTTCACATAAGTGTATTTAGTGGAAAGTTCTCTTTTATGGCATACATCTATGACATGGGACCGGCGGCTTTACTTCCCCTCCGAAGGAAGGCATACTGAGGGATTTTTAATGCTCTTCAAAAATCCGACGGGTTCGGCCGGGTTTGAACCCGCAACCTGGGGCATAGAAGCTCAGCATGCTACCAACTACGCATTCGAAGCCGCCCAACTGTTGTTGATTGATTTAGGGACTTTGCGACATCGTGATCATGTAGCCCCATGTAATTGAGAATGTGTGTCTGTGTGGAATTTGTCTGATAACCTGTGTTATTGCTATGACTGTATTACTGTGTGGCCTTAAGTTATGAACCTTCCAGACATTTGCTTGGAGTAGAAGTGGGAAACCACGGAAAACCACTTCCAAGATTGCTGAGATGGGAATCAAATCCTTCTCTTCTCAGTTTTGCCTCATGGGACCGAGTATATCCAGTTCCAAACTCTAGCCAATGGAAGCGCGGCCATTTTATGTCATTCCCGGCAAATTCTTCAGATTCTTCCTTCATTTTATTTTATTTTATTTTAATTAAATAATAATTTTCAAGCCAATCACTCCAAAGTTTTTGACGCCAGTCGATATCAAACATCGAACAGACAAATAGGAAAAAAAAACCTAAACTAAGGATATGTGTGCTTGTTTTTGTAATTGTGAATGGTGTTAGGAACCAATCTGCCCCTTGTCAAGAGTCCTCTCTCAGCTTTGCCTTAGAAGGCTGAATATATTCCGTTCCGACTCTCAGACCAGAAGGACATTTCTTGTCAGTCCCGGGGATAGAACTCAGGACCTTTTGAGGCCGGAGTCTCAGTACGTAGCTCGAGGCCACAAAGTTTGAAAATAAGACTGCGTGCAATATACAAGAGAACGTTCAAGTTATGTAAGCCTTGGGGGAGTAAATCTGGAGCCACATAACCCTCAATAAATGTGAAGGTTGCAGTGCTATGAGCACTACGTCTAGTTCGCACCTTACGATAACGTCGCGGAACACGTGTCTCGGGACAGGTCTAAAGGTTGTTCCGAGATATTCTTCTTGTGTTCCAGGTCCGTCGCGATACAAAAGTCTCAAGTCTCTTTAATAAAACGTGCGCTCTGCCTGTTGCTATACACCCAGACGGTCTAACCAGTGCACAATGTCACCGTAAGTTGCCTTAATTTTCTTTGTAAGATTCATTTCGCATCCTTTCATACTAGTATAAAAGGATTACCAACACATTAGAGTCTTAAATGAAAAGTAGTGGTTCGATAAAACTAGCAGAGTCATTAGAAATAGTGGTTTCATAAAATGGGTTTGACTGTAGCAACTGCGCCAATGGATAGGAGGGGGTACCTCGAATGGAAGACGTTCACGGTCCAAAATAGCATTATTCATAAATAATAATAATAATAATAATAATAATAATAATAATCTTACAAGTAATCAATATAGAAAATTTCCAAGACCGAACTGAGTGCCAGACGAAAATCGCGAATGCTAAGTTTGAACCAAGATTATTACAACGACCTGGGAAAAAGTGGACGGATGAGAGGAAGAGCGAGCATTCCGCGAGAATGAGGAGGAGCGGAGGAGACACGCCTCCAAATGCCATCATGTTATCAAGTTCAATCGCTCTCCTGTTGGAGAATTTTCGCTTAAATAAATAAAATAATAATATTATTAATAAGAAGAAGAACGTGAAACCAATCCCAACTCATCAAGCTGAAAACCATTTTGGTTAACCTACGTAGTCCATAGTTGGCTCATTCGAAGAAAGAATAATAATAATATTGGCATTGGTCCTATGTCACTTTCAAATGCTCAGTCTTTTAGAAACACCGGGGTGCTGGAATTTTGCCTCGAAAGGGATTTTTAACGTTCCAGTAAATGCCAACTGATTGCGTCGGGAATCGATTCTGAAATCTTGGGTGCAGCAGACGAGAAACTTACCACGCTGCCAGTCCCATAAATAGCACAAGTGTTCTTCATCTTTACAGTAGCCTTCGCAAAGTTTGAGTTGATGTTGTTGATTAATTTAGGGGCTTTTAGTGGTCATTTAGGCCCGTTTTAGGTGCATATGTGGAATCTGTCTGATAATCTGTGTAGTTGTGATGGCTGTAGTAGTGTGTTTATTTGTAATTAAAGCTAGAATTTGAGGGTGGGGGTCTCGTTCTTACGTTCTCTGGTGTAGAGGGGTAACCACATTTCTAAGATATCGTACCCATTTCTTCTCAGTTTTGCCTCACGGGGCTGAGTGTATCCCATTCAAACATTTATACCAGAAACAAATTTCTTGGCAAAGCCGGGAATTGAACTTTCGGATTGGGAAGTCAAAACGTACCCCTAGACGTCAGGGCTAGCTACTGTAGTTGAAGGGCGTGTTTCTCCCACCTGCCATTCTTGAACTACCCTCGCACTTTACCCACTTACCTATCTATCACTTATTGCACGAGAGCTGTACACTTAACGAACCTGCTGCTGCTATGTTTCCTGGTGTAGCGGCTAGCATTCTTGGCAGTCGCACCGGAGGTTCGGGTTCGATTCCTGGCTCTGCAATCCTAGAAGTGATTTTCAGTGGTTTTCCATCTCTACTCCAGAGAACTTCAGACCGCGAAAACCTCCCTCAAATTCTAGCTTTAATTACAAATAAACACACTACTACAGCCATCACAACTACACAGTTTATCAGACAGATTCCACACATGCACTCAACACGAGGCCTTCCCAATCCTCTCCTGAGCTATAAATACAAACTCTAATAAATACACCACAATAAAACAGGTTATCAGAGAGATTCTACACACAGTTAGTTAGTTATTGTTGTTTTAAGGGGTAGAACTACGAGGTCATCTGCACCTCTTAACACACCATTGATAACTGGTAGCGAAAGTTGGAACTACTTGAAATTGAACGGAACTTGTAGCTCACCCTAATAAGGGTGTCCGTTGGAAGCAGCTACAGACTCAGGCGAGCCGAACATGTCCTCGGACACTCCCGGCACTAAAAGCCATACGATAAATAAATAAACTCAGATTAAAATATACAAATTTGGAATCTATATTTACATTTTGAGGAGGAAGCCTAAATATTAAAAAATACAAAAAAAAGATAAAACTAACAATAATAAAAATAAGCAATATTTACGGAAAAACAAATAAACAGAATTTCAAAAAAGAATACATTCTTTGAGTAAATATTCACTTGTAAATTTAGATTGCTGGCCCTAAACGACTCTCGCTTATAAAGCGCATGACGAGATCAGCAGCCACCACACACACCCAAATACACGGGGATAAATGACCACGATGTCCAACCCCCTCAAAGAACAACAAAGATAGCTGACCGATCTACCTTGTGGCTCATTAGCTAGCATTCTTGGCTGCCACCCCTGAAGACCGGGTACGATTCCTGGCTTGAGGGCCGGAACGGGATACACGCAACCTCGTAAGGTAGAATTGAGAAGAAGTGGGTTTAATTCTCACCTTAGCCATGCTAGAAGCGGTTTTCCGTGGCTCTCCACTTCTACTCCAGCAAAATGCTGGGATGGATATGGGAGGATACGTAAACTAAGGCACGGCCGCCTTCTACCTAAATCCTAGTCCCGATTACAAATGCATACCGTTCTAGAGACATCATAATAACACAGGTCTATGATTAATATTGATAAACCTTCTGTGGTCTCGGGGTACGTATTGAGACTCCCGTTTCAAAGGTCCTGGATTCGAATCGTTGCTCTGCCAAGAAATTTAATCCTGGTCTAAGGGTTGGAGTGAGGTACGCTCAGCTTCGTGAGGAAAAACTGGGAAGACGTGGGTTCGATTCCCATCTCATCATCCTAGAAGTGGTTTTCCTTGGGTGCCTACTGCTATTCGAAGCAAATGTCGGGATGGTTCTTAACTTAATGCCACGGCCGCTTTCTTCCCAGACCGGAGATTGCGCGAAAAATTCAAAAAACGATAACGCTGAAAGTATAAATAGAAAAAATGTATTAGTCTATTAAATGGCATTTTAATCTAATTTAGTAACATGTAGTGAATTTTAAAAACATATTGTGATATGATAAATATCCTTCTTCTTCTGAATCTCTATGCCCATTCAAAGAGTGCGTTTAAACTTGTTGGTTGGCTTGATGGTTTTCGACTTCTTATCCTCCCCAAATCTCTTGAATGCGCTGTATTGTATCTTGAGTTCTGCGAACTACTTCTTACCCGTTTTCTTTTTCATGTTTCTTGCACGAATTTGTGTTCGGTTGCTATTGTACTAAAGGTTACACAATTTCCCATGGTGTAATTTGTGATCTTTGCTTCTTGTAGGTCCATCTTAATATCTTTTAGCAATTTTATTTCGACATTCTATGAATTGATCATTGAATCATTGATTACTATGAGTAGTCTTTTGGTGAGTCTGACGTTGTCCATTTTATAGCTATGTCCATAGAACCTCAAGCATCTCATGCGTACGCTATCAATGAATCTGTCAGTTAGGGAGTAGAAATCCGCAGTTCATCTCTTAATGCATATTCCATTTTCTCTGCCTTTATGCTCTACAGTGACATTCTTTTGTAGGAGTGGGGCCAGCGGCCAGTTACCAGGCGCGCTCGTCTTACGCCAACCAACCGAACTCGGACCGCAGTGCGCGCAAGTAAAAACCGTAACATAGTACATTTAACTAATGGTAAATTCACCAGCAAATCATGATTAAAAATTTACCTTTCCACAGAAGATGCTAAAACTGTTCTCCTTCAGCTGACAGACAGGCGTTGTATCGAGTAAATAAATTAGTGTTTACACGATGCGGTTCAAGTTCGGTTAGCTGGCGGAAGGCGAGCACGCCTGGTAGCTAGCCGCTGGCCTCGCTCCAACAAAAGAATCTCCCTGTATAATACACGGGTCCTCCATGCTGGCGAGCTCGTAATCTGAGGGATTGCTATGGAAAATCCACTTTCGAACTATTTCTAGTGGTGGCCCACAGTAAATAATCACCAACGTTTGATGAGTGGATAAGATTTGGAATCAATTGGACAAATCACGTTCTTCTCCCTGGGATGATGATGAATGTTCTTTGAGGGTCAAAACATCAAAGTCATCTGTCTCTTCTCCCAGAAAGTGCCACACATGCTGTAAACATAATCAACTCGCACTCTCAGAAATGTAATAACAGAAGTACAGTACTCTCCATAAAATACAGTGAATGGCTAATTAAAATATCGTATTAGTATTGAAATAAAAGGTCAATAAACTTCATTATAGACATAAGAAAATCCGTGCCCTAGGCAATGCACAAAAGAATTGTACACCATCATATTTAGTTCATCGTACTGAATTCTGGAAGTACGGTGTGGAATTACTTTATGCTGGTGAATTATTTCACGAGTCTGCAAAATTGAATTAGCGACACTTATCAAAATAATAAAAGGTATGGTCGTAGATGAACACTGTAATCTCTAACCAGTTCCATTTAAATCGCTCCAGTCGAACAACATGTATTAGGGACACACACACACACACAGAGACGTGATGAACGTAAGCTAGAATAACTAAGGTTTAGTTAGTTTCTGAGATCAAAACTTCCAGACAGAATTTACGGTTAGACTACGTAGTTTGAGATGACTCCAAAGTACACGTGACTGATGGCTGTTATTTCTACAGTTAAGCAACAACTCCACCATGATATACAGGGTGTTTTAGGAGGAATAGTAAATATTTTAGGAGGTGTTAGTATAGATGAATTGCAATAAAATATTCCACATAACATGTGTCCCGTTTGTATTGCATACCGAGATACAGATGTTGGTATGTGACCAGGGCAGTTGTCGTTTAGCGTGTTGGCACATCGGCTGCTATGGGCACGTTTCTTGGCCACCAAGGTCCCCGGACCTTACCCGTTTGGATTTTTGCCTGTGGGATGATTGAAAGGCAAAGTCTACAAGGAAAAAGTTAACACAAGAGCCGAGTTGGTCGTTGGGATTATGCATAGTGCAGCCCTCATCAAAGAAGCCAAGACACCCTCCGAAGAGCTACACAGGGTGTTATCAAGAGAAGTGAAAAATGCTTTGAAGTTGGTGGTGGATTTTTTGAAAATCAACTTTGAGCGTCCTCAGTTGCCTTGGCTTTACATTTATTTGGGTTAAATACTACCAGCTGTATCTCTGTACGTAATACAAACGGGACACATGTTATATGGCATTTTTATTGCAATTCATCTATACTATCACCTCCTAAAATATTTACTGTTCCTCCTGAAACACCCTGTATCAGAAACCGAAAGAAGTCACTTTAGTTTTTAAAATATACAATAATGTTTCTTGTCTTGTTCCAGACCCGAGGACAACAGTAACATCGATGAGAGTTCGTGGATCACTGATGAGTTCCTCGTGGACACCCTCAAAAATAAGCACGAAGAAACGGAAGATATCTCCATCGTTAGCAAAGATATCGTGCGGGCCGTTGGAAAAGCTGAGAACTACTTAAGCGTTCTGTATCGAATTAAAGTTCAGTACAAACGAGTAGGAAATTATGAAACGGAAATGAGTCACTTCATTGTTAAATCTGCGCCCTTGTCAGAAAAGATGGGGAAACTGGCTCATCAAATGGGAGTTTTTGATCGAGAATTAACCATGTACCACACTGTTCTACCTGAAATCTACAAGTTCGCAGAGGGGCGAATGAAGGCTGGGACAATTCCACCACTCACTGGAAGATGCTATAAGACACAAAGGAATAATACACTGGTACTGGAAGATTTGACACATCAGGGATACCATATGGCTGACAGAAAGAAGAGGTTGGATTTGAACCACTGTCAGCTAGTGTTGAAAAGTCTGGCCAAGTTGCATGGCGTCTCAGCCGTATTACATCAGAACAATCCTGATGTAATCAGTAAATATGGGGAGATCATGTGGTGTCAAGAAAACAAACTAATAATAAGAAAACTTATCCCTTCATTAATGAAAAGAATTGCAGACTTGTGCAAGAACTGGGAAGGATTTGAAAACATCAGTGCTAAGATTACTCGTATTCTGCCTAATGTTCTGGACAAGTTTATTGAGCAAGCCAAATTGCAGAAAGGTGGATTCAATACGTTGACGCACGGTGACTGCTGGATCAACAATATGATGTTCAAATACTCTGTAAATGGAGACCCTATTGACATGAGGTTTGTGGACCTTCAGATATCAAGGTTAGCTTCTCCTGCTTTGGATCTGTCATATTTCATGTATTCTAGTCCTCAAAATGAGGTCAGAGTCAAGCATATGGAGAAAATGTTGAAGGAATACCATACTCAACTGTGTGACACTATGAGAGACTTGGATGGTAATTGTGAAGTATTCACTTTCAACGACTTGAAGGATGAGTTGAAGAGAACTGCATTCTTTGGATGCGTGACCAGTTTTGTTATTCTGCAAGTGCTGTTAGTTCAAGCCGATGACATATCCGATTTTGCATACAACAAAGAAGAGGACGACTCCAAAGGACGTGCACATAGTTTTGAAAAGACATATTCAAGTTCGTCTTTCAGGGAAGCAGTTCAACCTCTTTTGTTATACTTTGATGAACTGGGAGTATTTGATTAGAAGTCATTGAAGGCTTTCAGTCAGTATCTTTATTGATATTAGCATGTTCTATCATCCTACTGTATACTCTTGAAGTGAGATTCAGATTTTCTCATGAATAAGTGCATACAGTGTATAATACATAATATAACCTACGATTCTTTAATGCAAACCAAAAATAAACTGGTTGTAAGGAATCTACCTGAGATCAACGAGTTCGCAGATGAGCAAATCGTGGTATCTACTCTTTTTTAAATATGCTCATATTATTCCATCTAGCGGCTTCGGTGGCGTAGTTGGAAGCATGCTGAGCTTCTATTCCCAAGATAGCGGGTTCGAACCCGGCCGAAGCCGTCGGAATTTTTAAGAGCGTTAAAAATCCCTCAGTATGCCTTCCTTTGGAGGGGAAGTAAAGCCGGCGGTTCCATGTCATAGATTTATGGCATGTTAAAGAACTTTCCACTTATTACACCTATGTGAAACTAAATTGTATAGGTTAAGAATGTAAACAACGCTCTTAGGTTGCTACGTTCGTTGCCAAGAGCCGACTGCGGTGGCGTCTAGTAGCTAAGTTCTGAACTAGGTCTAGTAGTCGTTGACGGTGGCGTTTGGCGGCAAAAGTAGGAACTATTTGAAAATTTCAAAGTTGCAGTCCTTACTTGAATTTAAAAAAAACACATACACACACTAATACAGTCATCACAATTAACACCGGTTATCAGACAGATTCAGCACACACCCAAAGTACACGGGGCTACATGACCGCGTTGTCGCAGTCCCTAAACTAAGGAACCAACCAACCCACCATTCTTCCATCTAGAAATTGTTCATTTAGCACCTTACACGCAATGGGAATTGTGCCGGGTGTAGTAGACACAAATGCTATAGTAAACTAGGTTGCATCCCTGTTAGTCACAGTCGAATTATATCTACATATCAGTAGGATGGGCAGATAACCTCGACGTCCCATTGACTATAACGCGAAGGTATTGGATATCGGTATATCCTGTTGAAGGCCTGGCGTTGTAATGCTTATGATTTCAAACATTACTATGTACATATATTCCGTCTGATCGAACGTATGGTAATGGAATGGCTACGGTGCAACGAAAGATTTTCCATGTTTTTCAGAGCAAGCTCATGAAACGAATATTACAGATGCATATGGCAAGGTTTTGTTTGAATTTGCAAAATAGAATAAGATTGACTACCATAATACTGTGCCATAATATTGAGCATGGGAAGGACGATTGGCATGAAGTTATTGGAACACTTATTTTTGAGATGAAGCGCGGTATGCTTGCTAATACTCTCCTTTGTGCGTCTTAATTCTGTGACATTGAATTTGTTCACAAGGACATCAATGCTTATAAAGCTCAGTTAGACCAATGTGAAGAAATTTTATAACATAAGCAGTTCATACACTACCTCATCACATCTGCACGTAGCCACTCAATTGCTATAGTTCGACCAGACGGAAGATTTATACGGTACTGTTTGACATAATAAGCACTACAACGCCAGGCAAAGTAATGGGAGATGCATCTAGATCATATGTCCATCCCAATGAAGTGTAGATAGGCGCTATCATTCGAGTGCGCCTAACAGGGTTGCATCTCGGCTTACTATAGAATATGTATCTACTACACATGGCACAATTCACATTGCATATAAAGTAATAAATGAACAATTACTGGATGGAAGAATTTGAGTATATTTAAGAGTAGGATATCTCAATAAGTCAGGTAATAGGCCTGGAAGAAATACAGTAGGTGAAAAATGCTAGCAATTTAAAAGGCGGTTCAACGGGCAAAATATGAAACATGAATATTTGATCAGGAAGATGATGCCTCAAAATGATGTATTAGTAAACTTAGACTACATGGAATATGCTTACATGATAATGTCATTACCCTGAGTGGGTAAATGATTTGATTTTTAAGTTGTATTGTATGAAATTCTTGTTGATGTCGTTGTTGATTAATTTGTAGGGACTTTTCGACATCGTGGTCATGTAGTTCCGTGTACTTTGATGTGTGTGGAATCTGTCTGAAAACCTGTCTTAATGTTTTGGCTGAATTAGTGACTGTATTTGTAATTCAAATGGGAATGGCAAGAAGGCGGTCGTGGCCTTAACTTAGGAACCTGTTAGGAACCATCTAGGTATTCGCCTGGAGTAGAAGTGGGAAACCACGGGAAATCACTTCCAGGATAACTGAGGTAGAAATTCAACCCACCTCTTCTCAGTTTCTCCTCACGAGGCTGAGTGTACCCCGTTTCTAGAATTAAATTTCTTGGCAGAGCCGGGAATCGAACCTGGACCTCCGCGGTGACAGCCAAGAATTCTAGTCACTAGGTAACAAGGCGGGCTAGAAACAAATGATGTAGTGTCCAAAATTAAAGCAAGAAATGAAATTCTGTTCGAATATGTCTATTTGATCTCATAATACGATCAAATGATAGTAACACGTAATCAAACGACACTACCATCGTATTTAGTCCGGTAGTTAGCATGCATGTCTTCCTGCAACCATGAATGTGATTACGTCAGTTCCCCTATCAGCCGGTGTACGTAGTGTGTATTGTTATATGCATCGAACATCCAGGTTAAAATTCAGCAATGGCTCAGAGCAGTGACGTAGCTACGGAAGGGGGGTGTTACTGGGGGGTTAGGACTCCCCGCTCCTTTTGAATTTTGTATTTAATTTAACATTTTTAGTGTAACTAGGATTTTCTAGGTTATGTTCAAAAATCCGAACAAATCGGAAATCCGACCCCCCACCCCCTTATCCCTCCCAGACCCAATTAGTACGGATTTTTAACGCTCAACTGTAGTACATACATCTATGGCCTACCCCTACATATATACAAATCCAACATGGGGACCATCCGAAATATTTAGACGGTTCTCAATATCTATTAACTAGCAACCCGACCCGGCTTCGCTCGGGAACAGTTATGAATGCATTACGTGATAAGCGCTTTGTTTTCAATGCCAATGAACAACGACCAATATCCGTTTTAGGTCTCGGCATGATGGGTTAAAATCACTGACTGGACTATTAATTATATTATCATGGAGATGCATGTGCAACAAATTCTTGTCAGACGTAATGAAAGAATGGCGAGGTGCATGAAACACAAATTTTAAGTTTGGTGGACTGAATATAAACAACTTGAGGTATGCAAATGACACCACTTTGGTTGCTGAAAGCAAGGAAGAGCTCGAGGATAATATCATTATGAAAGTTAAAGAACAGAACGAAACCATGGGCTTGTACTTGAATATCAACAAGACAAAACTAATGACAACAGGTTTACCATCAACATTATGATAGATAATAAGATAATCACAGAGGTGAATAGTTTCTGTTTGTTGGGATCAACCATTAATAGTAGTGGCTTCCTTTGATCATAAATAAATTATTTTCTACAGAAATTATCCTCGAGATATCCTTTACAGACTGGTGAAAACCACATCAAAATACATCCAGTGGTTCTGGAGTTTACCCGTAACTTCCAAGAATCGGGGACTTTGTTTTATACTAAGTAGAGATCTATGACAGCAATCGAACTGAAAATATTGTATGATTATAGAGGCTATGGATATAAGTTCACCTATGGGCCTTTCAATATCCTGGTGAACACACATCCTGCATGGCGGCGACGCGAAATGTAAATATTTAAATGGACGTTTCTCGCAATAAGGTACTCATCGACACTGCTCATGACATTTCATTATAGGATATCTTTTTTTTTAAATTTGATATCACTGATTCCAAGGATATAAACAAGTGGATGTTAGCCAAAAATTAAATAAAAAATAATTTGGGGGATCGTTTTCAAATATGCATCGTAAAAAGACATGCATCTTTAAGACTCGTTATCTTCGCTCTATTTCAATTTTTCTTCTAAGAATGTTCTCTTTGATTTAGATTGTATACAGATTATGATTTCATGAGTAGTATGTACTGATTGTTTAACATGTAGTAAGTTAGTTTAGTTATTAATAAAGTACGTAACAAACTTTTTAGCTGGACCATTTCAATATTATTAGCTTGTACGTGGGTCACAAGAACCTGCAACGTGTAGTAAAATACAGTATTTGCCACTTTAATGATGACAGTACGTCTGAACTGGACATCCTAAAGAACGCTGGCATCAATCCTGGCAAAAATACAGTGTCTGGCATAGGTGCAGCAGATAAAGCACACACTAGTCTGGCTTTGAAACAGTCTACTCCAGAACTAAACCAACGTAGCAGATACGGGCACCAAAAAGAAGGCACCACCTGAGTTCGTCATTATTTACATTGTCTGAACCTAACCGATACACATAATTTTTTGCACACAATTAGTGTTGGCATGCATATCAATTGAAATAACATGATTATTTTCAGTTTGCTTAGGAGTATTAACGTGTTGATTCCCTAGAAACACTTAATTTTCTTCTTTTCGCGTACTAGTCTTGGATCCTATCTTTCATATCACAACGTAGAAGACCGAATACACAAAATAATGATCTATCTCTCACATGGCCTCATAACAAACGAATAAATAATTCCATTTTTGTCAAATAATACAAAATATCTTAGTGTTGTCATGTGCTATCCAAACGGAAAACTAACTTCCGAGAGCGAGAAATAAGGTCTTCAAATGTTCCCACGCTTTGGATGAACAAATATTGAAATATGAAACAAGAAACGTCAAAGTGACAGCTGCTGAAAAGCGTGCACACGGATCAGTAAAGTGAATATAAATGAGATAAACAACAATAAAACTTGTATAAACTACATATTTCTGGAAACTAAAGAAGACAAACTTTCGAATGAGACAATAATACAAATTTCGAAAATGTTCCTGCAAATGTCTAATGAAGGATCGATGAGTACCTTTTAACCATCCGAGAGCAGTGATACTTGGTACGGTAAACTAATACAAATTGTAATCCACTGACATCTAATTTATTTCAATTGTTTTCATAACCACGAGATGGCGGCTGTGTGAAATTTTTGAAAATCTTGCTTTTATTTCTTGTGTCCTAATCATGCGATTGAAGTTTGAATAATACACTTACAGAATAATCTTCATGGAATAGTGCATGACTCTAAGGCCTACATATTTAAAAATCCAACATGGCTACCATACAAAATATTTGGATGGTTCTCAATGTCTACGACTCTATTACAGTAATCGAACTGAAAATTTGTATGTTGATAGAGGCAGTTAATATAAGTAGGATACAAGAAAATAGGCTATATAGTTCTTCATGGAACTACTTGTTTCATAAATGGAAATAGGCTAAACATAGTCTTATGTGATCACCTTTAGTTCGTGTGTTTGTGTGTGTGCGTATGAGTGTGTGTCCCCCCTCCCTAACAAAATCTAAACGGCCGAAGCGATTTCATTGAAAACCGGTAAGGTCATAGTACTATTTTGGCCGACCACGACAGTGCCCTTCAAATTGTATTACGTCTTACCAATCCAACATGGCGGCTGTGCGAAATATTTCACCGACATTGTATATCTCTGAAACTATTACTGATATTACCCTGAAATTTTGTACGGTCATAAAGGGCACTACTAGACGTTCATGTATGTGACTTTCAAATACTTGTTAACTACAAAACGAACATGGCGGCCAAGCAAAATTCAAACATTTAAATAGAATTTTCTCGCGATTTAACCATCCGAGCGCAGTGAGACATGGTACAGCGAATTTTTATGCACAGTGCAATGCACTGACATCAAATTTAATTCAATTGTTTATATAACCTTAAGAAGGTGGCTGTGCGAAATTTCAATTTTTTATTTTTATTTTTGTGTCCTAATCATGCGATCGAAGTCAACGTTTGAATAATGAACCTACGCAATAATCGACATCTAATAGTAGATAACTCTATTGCGTGCGTATGTAAAAATCCAACATGGCGACCATCCGAAATATTTAGATGGTTCTCAATATCTACTGTTCAATGACAGCAATCTAACTGAAATTTGAAATGTTGATGTTGTTGTTTGAGTCTTCAGTCTTTTGACTGGTTTGATGCAGCCCTCCATGCCTCCCTGTCCTGAGCTAATCGTTTCATCTCTACATAGCTACCACACCCTACATCCGAGGCAAGCTGTTTAACATATTCTAACCTTGGTCTACCCCTACAGTTCCTGTCCTTGACCCTTCCTTCCATAACTAAGCTTGCTATTCCTGGGTGTCTTAGTATGTGTCCTACCAACCTATCTCTTCTCTTCATTAGCAGTCGCCAGAAACATCTCTCCTCTCCCACTCGCCTTAATACCACTTCGTTTGTAACCCTATCTACCCATCTGATCTTCATCATTCTCCTGTAACACCACATTTCAAATGCCTCAATTCTCCTCTTTTCTGCTGCACCAATAGTCCAAGTTTCACTTCCATAGAGCGCCACGCTCCAGACAAAGGCTTCCAAAAATGACTTCCTAATACCTAAATCTATATTCGATGTCAACAGATTCCTTTTTTGTAGAAATGCTTTCCTTGCCTGAGCCAACCTACTTTTTATATCCTCTTTGCTTCGTCCATCACTGGTTATTCTGCTTCCTAAGTAACAGAAGTCTCCTACTTCCTTCAGCTTTTCACCTGTCAATTTGATCTCCATTGAGGTTTCTGATTTATTTCGGCTGCATTCCAGTATTTTTGTTTTACATTTATTAATTTTCATCACGAAGTCCTTCCGTAAGACGGAATCCATACCATTCAAAAACTCATTCAAATCCTCAGGCTTGTCGGCCAAGATGACGATGTCATCAGCAAATCTCAGAGTTGAAATTATTTCTCCTTGAATCTTCACTCCCACTTTAAATTTTTCTCCGATTTCCTTCATTGCTTGTTCAATGTAAAGATTGAAAAGTATGGGTGATAAGTTGCAGCCTTGCCTTACACCTTTCATAATACCAGCTTCTCTCTCATATCCTTCAGCTCGAATGACTGCTGTCTGGTTTCTGTATATATTGTATATCACCCTTCTATCCCTGTACTTTATTCCAATAGATTTCAAAATGTCAAACAATTTAGTCCAATCAACGTTATCAAAAGCCTTTTCTAAGTCTACAAATGCCATGAACGTTCTCTTATCTTTCCTTATTCTACCTTCCAAAATCAGCCTAAGACTTAGTACAGCTTACCTTGTTCCTACATTTCTCCTGAAACCAAACTGGTCTTCACCCAACTCCGTTTCTATCTGGCTTTCAATCCTCTTGTAAATTATTCTAGACAGGATCTTTGAAGCATGAGTAATCAAGCTGATTGTACGGTAATCTTCACCTCTGTCAGCTCCCACTTTCTTTGGTATAGGGATGATAACATTCTTCTTGAAATCAGGGGGTACATCACCTGTCTCATAAATCCTACACACCAAGTGAAATAACCTGATCAGACCTTCATCTCCTATGCAGCGTAGCAACTCAATTGGTATATCATCTATGCCTGGTGCTTTGTTCCTGCCTAATTCCTCTAATGCTCTGTCAAATTCTGATCTCAATATTAAATCTCCTTTTGCATCCTCATCAATTTCCTCCTCCATTTCCATTACATGATTCTCAATCTCCTTTCCCTTATACAAGCACTCTATGTAAGCTTTCCATCTCTCAACCTTTTCTTCCCTTCCTGTTAGAGGCTTTCCATTTGTGTCCCTAATATTACAGCACTTAGTCTTCTTTTCCCCAAAAGTATTCTTAATCCTTCGATAAGCTGTGTCTACTTTTCCTAATTTCAGACAATTTTCTATACCTGTACATTTCTCTTTCAACCATTCTTCTTTCGCTTCCTTGCACTTCTTGTTAACCTCATTTCTCAGACGTCTGTATTCTGCTTTCCCCTCTTCATCTCTTAGATTCTTGTGTCTCCGCCTTTCATCCATCAATTCTAGTATATCGTGAGTGATCCACGGTTTTCTACCTATTCTTTCTTTCCTACCAATATTTTCTTCTGCCGATTTTGTTATTTCATTCTTCAAAAGTGCCCATTCGTCTTCAATTGAAGTTTTTTAGGGGTTTTGATTAGTCCTTCCTTTATACTCTTCTTGAATCTTTCGCTCACATCCTTTACTTTCAGTCTGTCTATTGCCCACCTTTTTGGCTTTTGACTTTTCTTCAGTTTCTTCAACTTTAATCTGCATTTCATTACAACCAGATTGTGGTCAGAGTTTATGTCAGCACCAGGATATGTTTTACAATCCAAAATCTGGTTTCGAAATCTCTGCTTGACCATAATGAAGTCGATTTGGTAACGCCCTGTATCTCCTGGTCTCATCCATGTGTATATTCTTCTATTGTGGTTATTGAATAAGGTGTTAGCTATGACCAACTCATGTTCGGTGCAGAATTCCATCAGCCTGCTTCCTCGATCATTCCTTTCACCTAATCCGAAATCTCCTACTATCTTCCCTTCCCTCCCTTTTCCTACCACAGCATTCCAATCTCCCATTACTATAACATTTTCATCACCTTTGATATACCTCAGAATGTCATCTATTTCTTCGTAGACCTTTTCAACATCCTCATCATCAGCTTGACTGGTAGGCATATAGACTTGTACCACTGTGGTGCACGTAGGTTTAGCATTGATTTTTGCTACAATAATCCGTTCACTGTATTGCTCATAATATTCCACCCGCTGTCCAAGTTTCCTACTCAATATGAGACCAACTCCTGCTTGGCCATTGTTTGATTTAGTGCTAATGACCCTATAGTCTCCTGACCAAAAGTCCTGTTCTTCCTGCCAGCGCATTTCACTAATCCCAACCAAATCCAACCTCAACCTATCCATTTCCCTTTCTAAGTTTTCTAACTTTCCACTTCCTAGCAGACTTCTAACATTCCACGCTCCGATCCGTAGAATGTCAGATTTCCTCTTTGTCACTTCTGTGATGTTAACCCCCTCTCGAGTAGTCCCCACCCGGAGATCCGAACGGGGGACTAGTTTACCTCCGGATTGAAATTTTACAAGGGAGGAGGCCATCATCACATGCAATTATGCATAGAGAGGTGCATATCCTCGGGAATAGCATTACGGCTGTAGTTTCCCGTTGCTTTCAGCCGTGCAGCAGAACGCAGTGTAGCCATTAGTTGGCTTATATTATCAATATCTTACCGTCTATTAGACTAGTAAAGAATTGATTTATTCTGAAAGGCTGCTACTCCCTTTCAGAATAAGTAAAGAGCAATTCTACTACAAAATACTAACCTTCTACTAACAATTAAATACCAAAATTCTACTAACGAAAAAAATACTAAAGTTTCACCAACAACAAATACTACCACTAAAACAGTCTGTCACCAGGCCCACTCACAAGCACCCTCACCAGCACACTCACACACCACAGTCTAATAGAACAATGACATATATCTAATAAACAAATTAACTTCATACTTACAACTAATATCAAGACGCCTTGTCTTAGCGGGAACTCGGCTTGGGAACGCGCACTGGTAAATTAACGAGGGAGTTATCTACAGATTGATTCCACGATCGATTCAAGCCAGCTACAGCATAATCGTAACCTCCACACTGCTACGAACTCAATGATACCGATCGCATGCTAGTCTGATAGTTATTTTGGAATATTTTTAAATATATCCCCTTCCACACCTACCCTAGTCAGTGTCATTTATAAGGATCCAAGATGCTTCGAGGATCATTACTTATTTCTGTGCGTCTGAGGACGTAACACAGATCACTCATTTTTGTACGTCTGTGGACGTAAGATTCATACTCTGCATATTTTCATGTTTGTGAACATGGAACAGTGTCGTCATGTTTTCATGAATCTCCTTCTATCCTTATTGTTGCGTCGAGCCGAAAATCAGTTAAGCATTTTTTTTTTTTTTTTTTTGGTGGGTCTTTGCATTCGACTTTAACCCATCTGGCGCCCCGGGCTATTTTGATTCTCGTGCTGACTGATTTTTGGTGAAATGCATATGTGGTCGTCCGGACTTCGGTCCAAACGGGCACATAAAGGACATGTTAGGAGAATGCAGGAGGGCAGGATACCAGTGAGGATGCATGATATGGAAATGGAGGGTGAGTGACCAAGTGGAAGGCCAAGATATAGGTGGATTGTGGGTGTAAAGGAAGGAGTGCAGAAAAGAGGAGAGGAGTGGGACAGAGCGAGGAGTGAAAGGTGGTGGGAGGATAGAAAACGATGGAGAGGCTTATGTTCAGAGCAGACCCATCCAGGTGCTGGAAACTGTAGAAGATGATGATGATGACTTTATTGTAGAAACTATTTTCTGGTTAATCTGAAAATTTCGTAATCCGAACAGACTCCGGTCCCAATTAGTTCGGATTAATGGGACTCATTTATTGAGATATCCATGTCTCCTAGCTTGTCCACCGTGTCCAAAAAAAGAAAACACTCAAATGGTCATGCAAGTCATCATTTTCTGCCATTGTGTGCAGGGATAACCTTTCCAGAAGTGTCGTTTTCCTTGCCAGGTCTTTTGACTGGTAAGTTTCCTTCAACTTGTTCCACGTTTCATGTGCACTATCACAGTTCTTCGCTAGTTTCATTTTTTTTTGTAGCGTATGGCTTTTTAGTGCCGGGAATGTCCGAGGACATGTTCGGCCCGCCAGTTTTGTAGCTGCTTCGAGACGGACACCCAATGGGTGAGCTACAAGTACCGTTGGGGAGGGAAGTTGGAATGTAAGGACGAGGAGTTGGAAGGTAGCGGCTGTGGCCTATAGTTAGGGACCAACCCCGGCATTTGCCTGGATAATGTTGATAAAGGCTATAAACATAAGTTCACCTATGGGACTTTCAAACACCTTGAGAGTACAAATCCAACATGGTGGCGACGCGAAATGTAAATATTTAAATAAACGTATCTCGCGATTTAACGATCGGAGCGCAGTGAAACTTGGTATGGTAAATGCTTATACAATTTTTAATCCACTGATATCTAATTTATTTCAATTTGTCTTCCTAACCACAAGATAGCGGCTTTGCAAAATTTAAAAATCCTTTTTCTTATTTCTTGTGTCCTAATTATGCGATTGAAGCTTGAACAATACACGAACGTAATAATCATCATGTTATAGTAAACTATATAACCTACATATATAAAAATCCAACATGGCAAACATCCGAAATATTTAGACGGTTTTCAATATCTACGAATCTATTACAGCAATAAAACTAACATTTTGTATGTTGATAGAGGCTATTAACATAAGTAGGATATATGAAAATAGGCTATTTAGTTCTTCATGGAACTACTTGTTTCAATATAGTTTTAATTAAACGTAAAATTATTTTATAAAGATCTAGAAAGTTCTATTGGTACATTAACACTAATTTAAAGATCAGTGAATGTGAGATAGCCGAGTTGCTTCATAGCCTATTAGGGCTGTTTTCACCAACTCTTTATTAACGATTAGTTGGCCAAGCTCTCTACAGACTCAGTAGACTCGTGGGTTCGAGCCTCACCGTCGGCCATCCTTGAAATAGTTTTCCATGGTTTCCCATTTTCAACTCCAGGCAAATGCTAGGACGGTACCTTCTGACAGGTCACGGCCGCTTCCTTCCACATCCTTGCCCAGTTTCATTCACTATAATTCATTTCATCTCTCATTAACTCCTCTCAAGAGGTTGGCGTCAGGAAGGGCATCCGGTCGTAAAAACATCCGCCACAAAGACTTGCATCGCATCCCATCCCCGACCCCGCTGAAAAAAACAGGAATAAGTAGGGGTAGACATACATGGTTATCGTCGATGATTATCACGAGGCCATTCGGGTTCATAATTATTTACGTACGCTTTGCGGCTCTCGCGCATGCGTAGACCAAAGGAACTAGAATACTAGACTCTGTTTCACCCTGGAGAAACATAGCAGACAGATCAAGAAGCGTGTAGCACTGATCGTTGTTTGTGTTGCTTCCTTGAGATTTTCTGGAACGTAATTATTAAGAAAGGGAAATACGGAAGATCTTATTCATGGAAGAGGCTTAAAATTATATGAACAAAGTATTTAGGAGAACTGGCAGCAGTTGAGTGTATACATTGTTTACTTAACAGTGTGAGTGGTTGCGTTGTAGACTATGATTTCATTATGCAGGAGTTTGAATCGCACTTCAGTTTTCTTTATTTTACTTCCGTATTCTTCTCTCTTGGTGTTAGTAACACGTATTAAATTTTATAATTTCATTATCATAAACATATTTTATATTCATATTGATGAAAGTTCGTATGAAAGTCGAAACAAACCAATTCTTTCGGCATTGCAAGATGTGCGAAGTAGAGTTCAGCTGTTTCCCCCCACTTTAACGATGCTTTAGAGAGTTGAGTAGTATGATTTGGCCATTTAACGTAATTGCTTGCCCCAATTGGTCAATCAAGGCTACACTACTGGCTCAGAGAAGACGACTCTCTGCGGTAAGACAGATTGGAAGATAGGAAGCAGGACAGTCGCAAGTTGGAGTGGTCAAAAGACTTAATGTGCCTCGGTCTGTAGTTTTTTGGATGAAGTCCGAAAATGTATCCTGAAGATCTGGACTAGGACGACCAAAAATGACATCCGAAGGAGACGACCATTATTTTGCCTTAAGGGCGAGAATGTACGAACAACCGCAGGACTGCATGGCAGCTGGCATTTGAACTCACATCAGGCACTGGAATAGTCGTATCGAGGTTTTTTTTTTTTTTTTTTTTTTTTTAGCGTATGGCTTTCAGTGCCGGGAGTGTCCGAGGACATGTTCGGCTCGCCAGTTTTGTAGCTGCTTCGAGACGGACACCCAATGGGTGAGCTACAAGTACCGTTGGGGAGGGAAGGAGGAAGTTGGAATGTAAGGACGAGGAGTTGGAAGGTAGCGGCTGTGGCCTATAGTTAGGGACCAACCCCGGCATTTGCCTGGAAGGAAGATGGGAAACCACAGAAGACCATCTTCAAGGTTGCCGGCGGGGGGATTCGAACCTCATCGCCTCCCGGATGTGAGCGACTGCCATCAATCATGCCGTAACCACCACGGCTAACTCACCCGGTTCGTATCGAGGTATGTGGTGTACACAAGGCCTAAGCAGAGTGGTATTTACTATCGGCGACCGGCTGTATGTGACCACTGACGTGTGTACACAGGAGACGTCTAGAGTAGGGTCAACAGCCGGAAGAAGGGCCAAAGTTCTGTTTACAGATGAATGGGTGCATTTCGTGGCATAGTGACTTGTATTCTTAGCTGTCCATGGGTTGGTGACCACGGGACCCCAGTTGAGTCCGGCATTGCTTCCACTTACTTGTGCCGGGCTCCTCTCCGTCTTCCTTCCTGTCGACCTCTCTTGGTCAACTCTTGTTCTCTTCCAACCCCAACGGTACTAAGGTATCCGAGGCCTAGGAAATCTATTCCTTTCCCGCCTTAATTGGCCTTTGTCTCATCTTTCCTGACACCCTCCTTCTGCGAGGGTCAGCCTTCTTTTTCTTTTCTTGTTATCTCCTGCCTTCTGCTCAAGGCCCTCAAGGAGGCAGGGTGTATGTAACCCCACCACTTCTGGTGCACCCTGGATATTGCTACACACTCAGGTGCTCACGGCTGGTGAGTTCGGGAGTTCGCGATCCCGAGGGATTCCTGAGCTAGTTCCGTTTTACCCCTTTTCCACTGACTTTGGGGCTGGCCCTCTCCTCTTTCCCCTTTTCTATCGGCCTTTCATGACTCTCCTTCCATCCAAGTCCCTCAATCCTCATTCTTCGAGAGTTGAGGGCATTTCTTTTCTTCCTGTCCTTTATTTGTTTACCATTTCTTCTTCTAGTTTGTAAGACTGTAGTTAGTATTAGTTATAGTTTTCATTCTTATCTCATCTTTCACTATCACCCTATCGATTAGGGGCCGATAGCCTAGATGATAGGCCCCTTAAAACAACAATTATCAGCATCATCATCATCTAATCTAATTCTGGTTTGAGGGCTGGGACGGGGTAAACTCACGAGGTTGAGTGTACCCCGTTCCAGCCCTCAAATCAGAGTTGAATTTATAGGCAAAGCCGGGGATTGAACCCGGACCCCTGGGGCGACAGCCAAGAATGCTATCCGCTACACCACGAGGTAAGTGAAACTTCGACTGTTGGTGCAGTAGAAAAGGGAAGAATTGAAGTGTTTGAAATGTGTTACAGGAGAATTATGAAGACTAGATGAAGAAATAAAATAGCACAAAAGAAGAGATATTACTGTAGGACGACGCGACGGTCGGGGGAAGGACAGATTATTCTGGCGAGTGCTAATAAAACAAAGAGATAAGCCACTCATGAATGGCTAGCTTAACTATTTAAGGAAGGGTGGAGGATAAGAACTGTAGGGAAACACCAGGACTGGAATATGTTCAGCAGATTGCCTCGGATGCACGATGCAGATCAAATGACTAAATGTGAGGTATGGAGAGCTGAAGGACTGAAGTATCAAACAGCAACACCGACATACATGAATTACTTAAAATGAATCTGCAATATCACGGCTTACAAGTTTGCCAAGTTCGGAACAGTTTGCATTCATAGTTTAAATTTCAATTGTCACTTTTCAGCAGTTTGCGATATGACGCCATTTTAAAGTATGTCATTTGACAGTTCCGGCACAAAGCTTGAATCATACCAATTGTTTATGAACATGCAGCCGTTTGGCAGTTGGTAGGGAACACACACACAAACACTCACATCTTCCTCGTCAATATTCATGGATAATAGAGACAAGAAATATTGTCTTCTCTTTGCAAGTAAGGTTTCAAGGAACTTTGTGTTTGTACCTGAACAAATTTCGTTTGAACACACAGCAACACTTACGATAAATATGGCCGTCAATGATGCTCAGCTGATAAGCATGTCTAATGGCTAAGATATTTTATATTGATATTATTGATTCACTCAAGGCCTCGAAGCACCACAATCATCGGCTTAGTGACTTAGGGTTATTTATTTTTTGAAAATGCTACGCATTTTGGGATTATCTTCTATGTCGGCAATATTTACAATCTTAAGGTATAGAAATAGGTGATTCGAAATCTACAACATAAAGACTTATGTTACATACTCAACTTTTTTAGCCTTCTTTCGATTTTTGAAAAACATAAAATAAAAGTGGACTTATGAGACCTACACGGGTCAAAAGTTGTCAGTCGTTCTGTGTGTGTGTATATATATACCTGCCCCCCCCCCCCTAACAATTCAAACACGACGAAACCGCATTGATCGAAATTTGGTACAGAGGTAGCACTAGCAATGGGCAGCTCAGTGTCATGTTTTATATCACCGCCATCTTTACCAAAACTTAATGGCGGCCACTCAAACGTTCAAAACGTAAAATCAAATTACGACTAAACTAATCATCCGATCTCTACCAAATTTGGTAACAACATACCTTAAATTGGACGCGTCTTGCGCCCAAACCACAAGGTCATCATCCATACCATTTCAGGATGGCGGCCGTGTGAATTATGGAAGCATTATAATTAATAACTTTGAACCCATTAGTTCCGATTATCGAACCGACAATGGTTTAACTGTCCTAAAGGACGTGGCCCGATGGATATTATTATTTAATTATTATACTGTACCACTGACTTAGCTGAGCCGTCTATGCCACATGACAAGATCGCAGCTGATCTCTCGTGCCTGAACTGTATTTCACTAGTTTGAGTATTGCATGCAATATAGCCCTCTGTAGAAATAATAATTATAAACTTTATACTGTTGTGTAAACTTTCTCGACCAATTGTATCCATAATATAGCTCCAAAGATATATTATGAATATAAACTTCGTATGCGATAATTTACAATGAAAATACAGTACACTGCAATGCAGTTGCTCCAAGTTATTATTTGCTAAGACAGCTTGCCACGGTGGGTGAGTGATCATCGTGTCGGCCTGACAACCCCAAGCTTGCAGGTTCACTCCTGGCCATGGTAAGTGATTTTGGAAAGACGACAAAAATCACGACACGCATGTCATACGTTGTTGGCATGTTAAAGAACCCATTTGAATTCAGTAGGCCGTGTTCATAATGGAAAAATTAATCTCGGGATTTTCCACCAACACAAAAGTTCCTCTTTTCTATATCTAACCTCCTTGACTTTCATAGCACTCCAAGGAACCACATAATTCGACATGCAAGCTGCCCTCTGGGCGTCAAATAACAAAGCTTGCCCCCGGCCATACGATATTATTATTATTATTATTATTATTATTATTATTATTATTATTATTATTATTATTATTATTATTATTATTATTTGCTAAGACGTATGTAAGTCGATTGATAACGGTCGATTATAGTGGACATGCTTGGCTCTGTGGTTGGGCGTTAGCCTTTTACTCGCTCGGGCGGGGTTCAAAACCTATCAGAGTTGTTTTTTCTTTTGCATTTTTTTAAATATTTATTGTTTTGTAATTACTCAGACGTTAAAAAAATTAAGCGTTATATTGTGCATTTTACAGTATAGCCTCCGTGGCGTAGGCGGCAGCATGCCGGCCTCTCAACACTAGGTCTGTGGTTCAAGTGCCGGTCAATCCACGTGAGATCTGTGATAGACAAAACGGAGGCAGACAGGTTTTTTATTTTCGGGTACTCTAGTTTTCCCTGTCAAAAATTTCATTCCAGCAAAACTCTCCACTATCATTTCATTTCATCTGTCATTCATTTAATCATTGCCTCAGAGGAGTGCAAACAGGCTTTGGCAGCCGGCACAGTTCATATACTCGCCGCTAGATGGGGCCTTCACTCATTCCATCCCTGACCCGGTCGGTCGACTGGAAGCAGGCTGTGTATTTTCACTGTGCATTTTACAATGGAAAGTATATATTTAATTAAAACAACGTTTACCACGAGAGATACATCTAGCAGCAACCAGTTGAACTAAGCGGGTGACAGTCACGTTACATTGGACAATCACGGCCAACTGGAGGCGAGCTGGACATTTACAGTTGGGACCCATGAAAAATGAAAATCCACAGCCTGCTTCCAGTCTCCGGCCGGGTCAGGAATGGAATGAATGAAGCCCCCATCTAGCGACGAGGATAGACTGTGCCGGCTGCCGAGGCCTGACGCACTCCTCTGGGTCAATGATTAAATTAATGACAGATGAATTGAAATGATAGTGGAGAGTGTTGCTGGAATGAAATTTTGACAGGAAAAACCGGAGTACCCGGAGAAAAACCCTGCCTGCCTCCGTTTTGTACAGCACAGATCTCACAAGGAGTGACCGAGATTTTAACCACGGACCCAGCGGTGAGATGCCGGCGTGCTGCCGCCTAAGCCACGGAGGCTTACAGTTGGGACCCATGCTGAAGGTAAATTGAAAAGTTCCTCGTATGGCCGCTAGAATGCACTCACCCTATTAGGATTATCTTATGCGAAACGTTTCCGCCAGATGTCATGACTGTTCTATGTGGGACTCCATTGGTTTGCCTTCCGTTGGCATTCCATACGTATCGAATTTGAAGAATGACAAGTTGTTAATACGGTACATTTTTGTTCTAAAGCGATTGTAACTGCCTATTGTAAGTTATTTGAACTGAAGAATAAAACCATCCCACATAGTACCTACGCGCTATCTGTTGGTGCTAGTTCAGAATATTAATTAATACTTTTATTACAGCCTATTAGCCATCGATAAGGAATGATCATGTAGTCTTTGATTGTTTTCTATTACTACAAGACTCTAAGTGGTAGCGTTCACATGTTTGTCCACATAGTTCACTGTAGGGTTATGGAAAGATTTGTTAATACAACTAACGTGGTGAAAACCATTGAACGCCAGACGTGGTAATATATTTTCCGAGGCTCTGGTGTTCGGTAGAGATGAATAGTTTCTAACTTGTTTCTAAGGTCTTCAACCAAGAAATGACTCTATTATACTCCTTGATAAAGACAGTCATAACCTATACCCATACATTTAGGAGAAAATAGGCTATATGTTCTTTGCTGAACATGTTGTTTCTCTCTTAAAACTGTCAGAACATTGAAAGCCGATGAAAAGCAGTACAATAAAATGGCATGTTGTGCTGCTAAGTGATGATGTGAGCATGAATATAACGGCTGCATTTGGAGAATGTGTGAGAAGACCGCGCAGTAACACGCTTTATTTTTCCAGTTAGTTGCCAAAGACCAAATTACGACTTAGAGTCAGCTGAAAAAACTGAAGTAATTGTATTTGTAATACAATTAAGTTTCATAAAATATCTGATTTTGATATTCATTTGAGTCCCACGGCGTAACCATGGTAGTTAAATTGTGCACCACGACTACGCCGGCAGCGGCAGCAAGTTCGGAGACCGTAGGTTCGAATCCCGGCTATCCCGAGTGCGGTTTCTCCCAGATTTTTCTACACGTCCTCCAGGCAAATGCTAGGATAATACCCTACTTCAAGTTCTGGGACACCTACCCCATACCTGTCCCTAATACAGTCACACATATTGCTAAATTAATCACATAAATACAGGTTATCAGACAAATTCAACACACATCCGACTGCAAGGGGCTGATGATCAAGATGTCCCAAGCACCGAAGAAGGAATTAACAACAAATAAGTTGTCATGTATTTCTTATAAAATTCCTGCTTTTTGAAAAGTAATTTCTGTCATTTCAAAACTCTCAGTTGGTAACCCTAATTTTGAGTCACCCAGTTGCAAAAGGGAGTATGTCCAAAAATATGAAAAATGAGATTATGGCATAATGTTGTTCTTCCCACCATAGTGCATTGGTAACGCAAAACAAACTGCAGCAAAACGAAGGAACTCCCATTTAAATTTACGATAAATAATAATAATAATATCGTATGGCCTCGAGTCCCGGGTGCAAGCTTTGTTATTTGACACCCAGAGGGTAGCTTGCATGTCGAATTTCGTTGTTCCTTGAAGCACTATGAAAGTCAAGGAGGTTAGATATCTAAGCTCCTTGAACACTATAGCGCTTTCTAGTAGAAAAATGAGGAACTTTAGGCTGGCGGAAACTCCCGAGATTAATTTTTGCCATTATGAACACGGCCTACTGAATTCAAATAGGTGATTTGACGTGCCAACATCGTATGACATGCGTGTCGTAAATTTTTGTCGTCTTTCAAAATCACTTACCACGGTCAGGAGCGATCCTGCAAGGTTGGGGTTAGTAGACCGACACGATAACCACTCACCCACCGTGGCAAGCTAATTTACGATTGAAAATTCCATCCAGTTGCAGAATGTAGTATATCCCACCATGGTTGGAAAGCAAAAGGGAGTTAGTCATGTATACAGTATTACAGCTGCATAATGGAGTAATAAGTCCTATGACTAATCATTAGACAATTAACAATGTTGTTGCAGAAGGGAGTGTGTTACATTACATTTATTTGTGACTTATATCTGGACGCTATTAGGAGGCAGTTGGTACAACGGTGTCCGGACAGTTCCCCCACACTGAAACTTCCACACACTGCAAAAAATACTGACACTTCCCCACAGCCCTTGGTCGTGGCTACCTGTTTAATGACTCAGAAATAATCTTGACTGACATTTCCACACACATCCCCCCCACCCCCACCCCCAAGGCTACTATGAAAACGATCAAGTTGAAATTTGGCCTACTGTTGTTTAGCACTTTTAATATCTCTGGAGTCACATATTATATTTTTTAACTACTGAACTACTGTATAAGGTTTGAGGCAAAAATGGTTTAATACTCTTCAGCTATTATGAGTACAAGTACAAGTACTAGTATATTAAACATGAGAAATTTCCAAAGGCTCCTCCCCATAGTAGCCTTTGAAGTATAAGTATAGCGTAAGATCTTCCCCTGATATTTGACAGCTGTATAATACAGCACATTTTAAAAATGTATCGTGCAAGTTAGTAATAAACTATATATTTTTTTCGTTTACACCGCATTTTGCACGCCACCACGCAACAAAAACAAACAAAAAACAAGAAGTTCCGTGAAGAACTATACAGCCTACTTTTCATGCCAATGATTATTCTACAGTATATGAACCTATGTAGAATAATGACGAAATTAAGTTGGTAATATCGAAATATCTAATTAGTTCAAAATATACCTGGTATAGTGTAGCCTAATAGAGCACTACAGTTGGCAGCCCTGGTGACTGAATAAATTCTTAGTTCCATCCCTTAAGGTACAGAATACAAAATTTGGTTGAAGTCCAATGGACGTTGCATGCAGTTAGACACTGGATTTATCAGCACGCGTAAAAGCATGTTGCCAACAATACCATGCGTGTGCTGGTCAGAAATAATCTGAAATATTATGATATTTTGTTGTGCCAATTTTGGATGTAATCCATTTCTTAGTATAGAAGTTGCATGTATTTTAAAATTGGACATATCAGCAGGCATAGAATCATGTTGGCAGCACTGCCTTGTATTAATTACTCCAAATTAATCTAGAATGTCAGGTGCTATACGTGTGCAAAATATAGAGCTGTTGGCTTGCATACTTTCTGATATATTGATATTAGGGTAAAAAAATATAGACAGCATTTATTAAAAGTTGGCAGCCCCGATTGCTCTTAACAATACTTATAGTCATAACTGTTATGGTACACATAGCACATACGAAATTTGGTTGAAATCCAACTGATAGTATAGAAGTTACATGTATTTAAAAATTGGTACTATCAGCAGGTTTACAATCACGTTGGTAGAACTGACGTATATAAGTTACTCGAAATTAATCTAAAATGTCAGAATATACGTGTGCATAGTTTAAAGCTGTTGGCTTGCATACTTTCTGATATATTGGTATTTGGATAAAAAAAATAGAGAGAGTAATTATTAACAGTTGACAGCTCTGGTGGCTCTTAAGAATACGCTCAGTCATATCTGTTTATGCACAGATATTACATACAAAATTTGGTTGAAATCCAATAGATAGTGTAGAAGTTATATGCATTTAAACATTGGACCTATCAGAAGGTTTAAAATTATTTTGGCAACACTGTCATGGTTGTCCACCTGGAAATTAAACTGAAATAGTATTATCTACATGTGTGCCAATTTTAGAATAGCTCCCATGCATACCTTGCAAGATATCCAACATGGAGCTCAAATTCCTAGTGCGTTGTTTCAGCAGTTGGTAGCACTGACATCATTTTCAAATATGGACGTGAGATATTCCGGTGCACATCTTTACTTATACTAAATTTGGTTTTGATTGCTGCAGCCGTTTAGGAGTTGATAGGGGGGGGGGGGCACACACACACACAGCCAGACAGACAGACAGACAGACAGACAGACAGACATTTTCCCGGATCGATCTCATAAGTCTACTTTTTCCTCATTTTTGCAAAATGTGAAAAGTAGGCAAATAATAAAAATAACAAGAAGTTCCGTGAAGAACTATACAGCCTACTTTTCATGCCAATGATTATTCTACAGTATATGAACCTATCTAGAATCATGACAAAATTAAGTTGGTAATATCGAAATATCAAATTAGTTCAAAATATACCTGGTATAATGTAGCCTAATAGGGCACTACAGTTGGCAGCCCTGGTGATTGAATATATTCTTAGTTCCATCTCTTAAGGTAGAGAATACAAAATTTGGTTGAAGTTCAATGGACGTTACATGTAGTTAGACACTGGATCTATCAGCACGCGTAAAAGCATGTTGCCAACAATACCATGCGTGTGCTGGTCAGAAATAATCTGAAATATCATGATATCTTATTGTGCCAATTATGGATGAAATCCATTTGTTAGTATAGAAGTTATATGTATTTTAAAACTGGACATATCAGCAGGCATAGAATCATGTTGGCAGCACTGCCTTGTATTAATTACTCCAAATTAATCTAGAATGTCAGGTGCTATACGTGTGCAAAATATAGAGCTGTTGGCTTGCATACTTTCTGATATATTGATATTAGGGTTAAAAAAATATAGACAGCATTTACTAATAGTTGGCAGCCCTGATTGCTCTTAACAATACTTACAGTCATATCTGTTATGGTACACATAGCACATACGAAATTTGGTTGAAATCGAACTTTTAGTATAGAAGTTACATGTATTAAAAAATTGGTACTATCAGCAGGCTTATAATCATGTTGGTAGAACTGACGTATATAAGTTACTCCAAATTAATCTAAAATGTCAGAATATACGTGTGCATAGTTTAAATCTGTTGGCTTGCATACTTTCTGATATATTGGTATTTGGATTAAAAAAATAGAGAGAGCAATTATTAACAGTTGGCAGCCCTGGTGGCTCTTAAGAATACGCTCAATCATATCTGTTTATGTACAGATATTACATACAAAATTTGGTTGAAATCCAATTGATAGTGTAGAAGTTATATGCATTTAAACATTGGACCTATCAGAAGGCATAAAATTATTTTGGCAACACTGTCATTGTTGGCTTCCTGGAAATTAAACGAAATAGTATTATCTGCATGTGTACCAATTTTGGAATAGCTCCCATGCATACCTTGCGAGATATCCAACATGGAGCTCAAATTTCTAGTGCGTTTTTTCAGCAGTTGGTAGCACTGACATCATTTTCAAATATGGACGTGAGATATTCCGGTGCACATCTTTACTCATACTAAATTTGGTTTTGATTGCTGCAGCCGTTTAGGAGTTGATAGGGGGGGACACACACACAGCCAGACAGACAGACAGACAGACAGACAGACATTTTCCCGGATCGATCTCATAAGTCTACATTTTCCTCATTTTTGAAAAATGTGAAAAGTAGGCTAAAAATTCAAAACAACTGACGAAGCCTAGAAAGCTAATTTTAAACACGCCAAAATGATAACAACACCGAAATGATCGGGTTTGTCATTATTTTGCCAGTCCACAGCCTGGATAAAGTGTGATGGAAATCAGACTCTGCATTTATTTTATTTTGATGGAAATTACACTACATCACAATGATATTTTCGAGACCGTGTTAGTAATGAAGTACATAGACCGAGCGCTTTTCTTCATTTCTAAGGATTATTATGTTAAGGTGCGTTGCCACTGGTGCGGCTCTAACGATGATCGCTGAAACCTATAGCCTTAGGGGGAGGGGAGAGATATGTGTGTGGAAGTGTCAGTCGAGATTATTTCTGAGTCATTAAACAGGTAGCCGCGTACAAGGGCTGTGGGGAAGTGTCAGTATTTTGGGCAGTGTGTGGAAGTGTCAGTGTGGGGAACTGTCATGTAATCGGTACAATTTACCTTCTTATCAGTTATATAAGGTGTCATATATGTACTTGAGTACCCTTAAGGGGCGTGTAGGGGATGGGTATATAATCAATTTGAGATAGGGAACCTGGGGTCGGAATGGCCCCCTAACCCCAGAAAACAGGTTTGTTTCAGGTCCTCCGCTCCTGTAAAGTAGGCAAGCGCGCCATGTGTTACTCGGAGATCAGTCACTCTTTCTCTGTCAACGGTCTTGGCGCGACCACCGCTCAATGCTGCTTAGCCGAGAGCTGCATTCCTCTTGCCAATTGATAGTTCCGTCGTCTTTAACTATTAAAGAAACACACGTAACTCGTTGATACTAATAATCAAAAGGCAATTAATTTACAGAATCAACGATAGTTTTAAAAAATCAGCACCCCTCTAAAAAATTAAGAAAATGAAAAAGAAAAAATGAAGGCAAGTCACCCCAGAAGAAACGAACCCGGGACCATCGTGGCACCGCGCCTCACCGCTATCCTCTTGGTTATCGCAGCGTTGAGCGGTGGTCGCGCCAAGGCCGTTGACAGCGAAAGAGTGCCTGACCTCAGAGTAACACTAATTTACAGGGGCGGGGCGGAGGGCCTGAAACAAACCTGTTTTCTGGGGTTAGGAGGCCATTCCGACCCCAGGTTCCCTATCTCAAATTGATCCTATACCCATCCCCTACACGCCCCTTAAGTGTACTCAAGTACATAGATGACACCCTGTAAAAATGTGGCGGTCTGAATAAGGAAGGAATAAGGAATGTTAACAAAGTTTATTAGCGAATGTCTTGGGGTAAAATACATTGTCCATCCATATCCACAAGTTGGTCTTTCTTTTATCCCGCCCCCCGACCGCATTTTTGGTCGTGTGAGAAAATAATTAAGAAGATGATGATGATAATTGTTGTTTCAAGGGGCCTAACATCTAGGTTATCGGCCCTTAATGGTTTGGGTGATAGCGATAATGAATAATGGCATGAAACCTACAACTAAAACTAACTACTGACTTTCCAACAGACTTACATACTAGAAGAAGAAATTAATGAAAAAAGAAGAAAAGAAAAGAAATATTGGGCAGGAGGAAAAGAAATGCCTTCAATCCAGGAAGACTGAGGATTGAGGGACTGGAAGGAAGGAGAGCCATGAAAGGCACATAGGAAAGGGGAAATAGGATAGGACCCGCCCCAAAGTCAGTAGAAAAAGGGATAAAACGGACCCAGCTCAGGAATCCTTTGAAGTCGCGTACTACCAAACTCACCAGCCACGAGCCCTTGAAGGTGTAACACTATCAAAGGTGCACCATAAGCGGTGGGGTTGCACACACCCTGCCTATTTTAGGGCCTTGAGCAGAAGGCATCAGATAGCATGCAAAGAAAAAGAAGGCTGACCCCTCGAAGAATGAGGCTATCAGAAAAGATGAGATAAGTGCCAATTAAGGCGGGAAAGTGAAATACATCCTGGGCCTCAGATATCCTAATATCGTCGGGATCGGAAGAGAACGAATGTTGACCAAAGGAGGTTGACAGGAAAGATAACAGAAAGGAACCCGGCACAAGTAAGTGGAAGCAATGCTGGACTCAGCTAGGCTCCCGCGGTCACCAACCCACGTTCCACAAGTTGTGAGGCTCTGTGGGTTAATGAAGAAGAAAACGACTATTATAAATGTAGAGGAGTACCTAAAGATTTTCAAAACAATTGGCACAGTCATTCGCGTCTCATCTGAAAATGGTTATAAGGTAGCTCTTAAAGATGTTGTGGTAAAGGGGGGAGGGTGTACGTGGGAAGATTGTAAGTTCCATCAACCCAGGTTTGATCCCTACCGGTGTGCCAATTAAACCATCCAAGAAGAGTGACGTCGCAAATCTGCTTCTCAAGCACTACGGAGTGATTTGGAGAAGTTTGCCGGTGCTTCAATATTTCAGAGATGCCATCGAAGATCCAAACGATGAGGAGGTTGAAAATGTGACTTCCTACTGTGGTGACATAAATGAAGATAATGAAGGAAACTGAAATGATTATCAACTAAGAGGGTCTTCACCTGATGATCATCTCTTAGTTTCATGATGTTTGTACTTTGATACTACTATTATACAATACATTAATACAACTATCTTCACTATTTGTACTTCCTCACTCTTGGCCATACAACTTTCCCGTTGGTTGCAAAAGGAGCATGTCCACAATCGGATTGCAAAAGGGAACATGTCCAAATATATTTCTAATTATTACACAATACTCTTCCCCTACCATTTTCCAAAGTTGGTGTAATAAATGTTGACACATGCACAGTGTTAATGGAAGAAATCCGCACCTATTTTCTTTTCCGGGGCGCAAAATATCAGATTTTTATCTCTCCTGAACATTGTGTTTATCAGAACATACTCCTTTCTGCAAATGGACGACTCCTTGTACTTTGTGTGGGAACTTGTTGGAACTGGAATTGGAGATACTTCTCACATGTTACATGTCTCAAGGCACAGGCCTCGCAAAGGTGACTCTCCAAGGAGATTGCGAGTAAAAAGAGATAAATGATGGTTCAACACACAAATTACATAATGGCTTTGGGGAGTAAATTGGCAGTCACGTGGCTCTCAGTAAAGTTCAGCTGATGGAGGTCACCGTGTTGTGCACATAACGAGACGCAATACACGTAAGTGCTCCAGCCAGTGCACAATGCCATTGTAAGTACAGATTTTACATTATGTGATTGATTACTAAGACAATATTGTAGAGTAGCATTTCGATTTACAACAAGTAGTTCCGTGACGAACTTATCAGCCTAACTTTCTTAAAATTTAAGATTAAATCCATATTCCTCTAATTAGGCCTGTTTAGAATGTTGGTAGTACTGGCATTATAAGATTTGCTCAAAATATAACTGAATTATTGTGGTCTAATAGAGCACGTTCGAAATTGTTTCCTGTCATGCATTCCAAGATATTGAGAGTCTACAACTCAAATGCCCAGGGAGTGTTATTAAGTAGTTGGTAGGACTGAGAATGTGCACATGTATCTCTTTTGGCACACACTACCAACATTTGGTAGAAATTCACTGAATGAAATCGAAATAACATGCAATTCAACACGGAACATATGAATGTAGGTAGAATTATTTTGGTAACACTGATATTTATCTACGCGTTGCTCAAAATCCATCTGCAATTTTAAGGCATTATAGTGTATAGAGTATCAACAGTTTATATGAAGAGGCAGATGACCTCGCTGTTCCGCCCACAACCTAAAACAACAATAACGAACTGTTTATATGAACAGAATCTACACTGTCGAATCTAGGGCTTAATTGATCTCAGAATTTGCATATTAAGGCTTTCACGGCCCGGATTATTATATAAATAATTCATGCTTTTGGGCTAATGCCGTGTGTATTTTTAATTTAAACCATACGTTTCGGAGAAACCTTGCCTCCTTTATCAATGGAAATAAACAATGTGGCCAAAGAAAGTATATCAATGAGATTACAAAAAAATATAGATAAATTCCTCTGTTCGTCACCAGAGAGCAGCTGGCAGAAATTACTGTATGGACCATGGTGGAACGGCGGACAGAGTAGTAAGTAACGAGAAGGTAAAGGGGGCGGTGTGAAAATATAGAAACTCCTCGAAGAATGAGGAGGGGGGTAAGGGGGGAGGGTTAGATGGATATAAGGAAACATAAACTAAAGGGAAGTGTATCTGAACGATACCTAACGTCATACAGTCAACGGCGAAAAAAAACCAGATGGAAACTCCTCCAGTGACGAACAAAGGAGATCAAATCCAGGCTCTGAGCCCTAGAGGAAAAATGTACAATTTTAAACATGTGAAGAACAGAGAGACTGAGAGGAACTATCTCCCTAGATCCTTAATAACTGGTAGCCAAGTGTCACTTAGCTGATCCGGTGTCTCTGTTAAAATTATTGGGATTTTTACGAATTTCAACTGCCTTCCTTATAATTATAGACCAGTTGTGCTTAACAAGGGCAAGCGCATGAGCATCCTTGAAACATACATCGTGCCCTGAAGACAGGGCATGTTCAGCTATAGCTGATTTGTCAGGTTGGTTTAGACGGATGTTCCATTGATGCTCTTTGATGCGAGTTGCAATGGACCGTTTTGTTTGTCCAATGTAGACTTTTCCGCAAACAAAAACAAACAAAACGGCCCATTGCAACTCGCATCAAAGAGCATCAAAGGAACATCCGTCTAAACCAAGCTGAAAATTAGCTATAGCTGAACATGCCCTGTCTTCAGGGCACGATGTATGTTTCAAGGATGCTCATGCGCTTGCCCTTGTTAAGCACAACTGGTCTAGAATTATAAGGGAGGCAGTTGAAATTCGTAAAAATCCCAATAATTTTAACAGAGACACTGGATATCAGCTAAGTGACACTTGGCTACCAGTTATTAAGGATCTAGGGAGATAGTTCCTCTCAGTCTCTCTGTTCTTCACATGTTTAAAATTGTACATTTTTCCTCTAGGGCTCAGAGCCTGGATTTGATCTCCTTTGTTCGTCACTGGAGGAGTTTCCATCTGGTTTTTTTTCGCCGTTGCCTGTATGACGTTAGGTATCGTTCAGATACACTTCCCTTTAGTTTATGTTTCCTTATATCCATCTAACCCTCCCCCCTTACCCCCCTCCTCATTCTTCGAGGAGTTTCTATATTTTCACACCGCCCCCTTTACCTTCTCGTTACTTACTACTCTGTCCGCCGTTCCACCATGGTCCATACAGTATTTTCTGGCAGCTGCTCTCTGATGACGAACAGAGGAATTTATCTATATTTTTTTTGTAATCACATTGATATACTTTCTTTGGCCACATTGTTTATTTCCATTGATAAAGGAGGCAAGGTTTCTCGGAAACGTATGGTTTAAATTAAAAATACACACGGCATTAGCCCAAAAGCATGAATTATTTATGTTCTCAGAATGTTATTTTCATTTTAAATAATTTGATTTAACTTAACTTTAATTTTAATTATAATAATAATTATCAATTAAATGTATACAGTAATGTTTATAACTTAAAAGTTTATAGTTATTTATTTAAATGATATGGATAATGGATAATCAGCGTAAGCTAAAAGGCGCATGGGTGCAGGTCCCAGACGCAATTCAGAAAAGCTCGTAAACTCGCTCCGGAGCTAGTAATATTAAATTTCCACTGAATAGAGATTGTTGGAAGAAATGAAAACGTAAATACACTTATAGTGGGCGATGTACAGTATTAAAGATACCGAGATATGCTGTCGCGGTTTTTTGTATAACTTTTCATGCTGAACAATTCTTTCATAATATACCGGTATATATAGATATTTTTAAAGGTGTTCCCAGCGTAAGCTTAAACGGCGCACGGATGGCAGGATTTTCTTCGACTCGATTCACTGAAATCGTTACTGCTCGATTTCCTTTGGTCGTAAATGAATGTTTTTCTACAGAAACTTTCCTCGAGAAATCCTGTACAGAATGGTGAAAACCGCATCAAAATCGGTCCACTTGTTCTCGAAATTACACGTTGCATTCAAGAATCAGGGATTTTGTTGTATAAGCTTACTATGTCGAGATTTTAATTTATAAATTATTTCAAAATTCTGCACATAAGCTGTAAGATTCGCACAGCCATCGAGTCTATATTAATAAGTGGTTTTCTGTTACAATCATTTTGTTGTGGCTAGAAATGATGAACACGACAATGAGAGTTGTTGTTGCTTATTTTAGGGGCTGCGACATCATGGTCATATAGCTCCGTGTATTTCTGTGATACCCTGTGTCATTGTGATGACTATACAAGTGTTTGTATTTGTAGATTGGAAAGGAGGCGGCCGTGGCCTTACGTTAGGAACCCTCCCAGCATTTTCTTGGAGTGGAAGTGGTAAAACCACTTCCAGGAATGCTGAGGTGGGAATCGAACCCTCATCTTCCCAGTTTTTCCTCACGAGGCTGAGTGTATCCCGTTCCATCCCTCACACCAATATTAAAATCTCTTGGCAGAGCCAGGAATCGAACCCGAATCTCCAGGGTGACACCCAAGAACGCTAGCCGCTACACTACAGGGTGGTCAAGACAATGAGAGAAGTGCTGTAGGTCTATTATTGAGTTTGATCGGAGAAGGTACTCTTATCTTGGTACACGCATCAACTTGGCCGCTCCAAATGAATTTGGGGATGAAATACCACCACGACGATTTCTAACCGACACAAGAAGTGTGTAAGTCTCCAGTAAGTCGGATGATTAGATCACGAGAGAAGCCAATTTTATTTTGATTGCTGTACAAAAATCGTATATATTAAGGACAAGAGAATCATGTCTCATGTTATGTTATGTACCAGTATATGAAGATTGTTACGGTGGTTCATTATACAAACTAACTCTTCGATCACTTGATTATGACACAAGATATAAAAATATTTTTTTTAAATTTCGCACATCTGCCATGTTGAATTTCTCGAAACAATTGAACTAAATTAGATGCCAGTATATTAAACTATCTGTGGAGATTTATCGTGCCAGGTTTCATTGCGCTCGGGTGATTAAATCGCGTAAAACAGTCCATTTTAATATTTGAAATCCGCACGGCCGCCATGTTGGTTTTGTGATTATCAGGTTTCTGAAAGCCATATATATCAATCTTCTATAGTATCCGCTATCACCATACAAATTTGAAGTTGATAAAGGTAATTATTTCGGAGATATTGAATGCCTTTATAATACTTCGCGCGGCCGTCATGTTGGATTGGTGACAAATTAAAATACGAAAAGCACTGTCAAGGTCTGACGAGGTACTCATTTAAATCACTCTAGCCGTTTTGATTAGATTAGGGTACATACACAAATACAGTACACACGTACGCACTCACACACACGGCAAAAGGTGCTCTCATAAGCCTAAATTTCATATGATGGAAATAGCCTAAATATCTATGGCACTCCGAGTCATACGATACCATCGAATGAATAAGACAAGATAAATATAAATATACTTATTAAAATTTCGCACACCCACCATCTTCATTTTTTGTACATAGATTTTTTTTAGCTCACAATACAGATTAATTATGCAAAGTTTCACTGTACTTGAATGATAAACTGACCAGAAAGGGTAATTCAATTTCTGAAATTTGCAAAGTTGCCAAGTTGAAGTTATGTTTACCACGTTTGTGAAAGTTCGCATATGAATTTGTTTTCCAGTTCTCTATTACCGTAGAAATTTTCAGACTGATTGCTGTCTTAATTTCCGATTAAAAAAAACTGATTTAAAAATTTCGTGTGGTCACCATGTGAATTGTGGAATTCATCGATCCAGTAAAGACAACGTATTAGGACCACACACCCATTTCATATAATGAAAATGGACTAAATGGTAGAAATGAGGTAATAGAAAACTTAAGTTTTTGTGTTGAAAGAATGACTGCCAGTATCTATACACTTCATTTGCTGCGGGTTTTAAAGCTTAATAGGAAACTATTTACCAAGGATGGGAATTTCTCATTCCGCGAGCATACGACATGTTTCCTAAAAAGGGCTATATATTTCCAAAGTGCCTTGTCTAGTTTAGGCTTCTAAGTACACAGGTTTGATGCTTGTGATATTCGTAACCCACACATAAAGCAACATGAGCAACAAATAAACTTTAAGAAACGGAACGATGACAGTTGAGTCTGAAAATATGCAATAATACTTCTCTTGTTCCAGACCTGAGGACACCACTAATATCGATAAGAGTTCGTGGATCACAGATGAGTTCCTTGCAGATATCCTCAAAAATAAGCACTCAAATCAGGACGGCATATCAATCATCAGGAAGGACATCAAGCGGGCAGTTGGTAAGGCTGAGAACTACCTAAGCGTTCTCTATCGAGTAAAAGTTGAGTACAAAAGAGGAGAAAATGATGAATCTGAGTCGAGCCACTTCATTATTAAAGCTGTTCCCTTATCAGAGTATGTAGAGAAACTTGTTCATCAAACGGGAGTTTTTGTTCGAGAATTAACCATGTATCACACTGTTCTACCTGAGTTCTACAAGTTCGCAGAGGGGCGAATGAAGGCTGGGGCAATTCCGCCACTCACTGGAGGATGCTATAAGACACGAAGGAATAATACACTGGTACTGGAAGATCTGACACATCAGGGATACCATATGGCTGACAGAAAGAAGAGGTTGGATTTGAATCATTGTCAGCTAGTGTTGAAAAGTCTGGCCAAGTTACATGGCGTCTCAGCCGTATTACATCAGAACAATCCTGATGTAATCAGTAAATATGGGGAGATCATGTGGTGTCAAGAAAATATAGAATTAGTTGGCATGTTTATTCCTCCATTAATAAAAAATATTGCTGAGGTGTGCAAGAACTGGGAAGGATGTGTAAATATCAGTGCTAAGATTACTCGTATTCTACCTAGTATTCTGGACAAGTTCTTTGAGGAGGCCAAATTGCAAGAAGGTGGATTTAATGTGCTGACACACGGAGACTGCTGGATCAACAATATGATGTTTAAATACTCCGCCAATGGAGACCCCATTGATATGAGGTTTCTGGACCTCCAACTCTCAAGATTAGCTTCTCCTGCTTTGGACCTGTCCTATTTCATCTACTCTAGTCCTCAAAATGAGGTTAGATTCGAGCATATGGAGGAACTTCTACAGGGGTACCACACTCATCTGAGTGACACTATGAGGGATTTGGGTGGTAATGGTGAAGTATTCACGTTCAAGGACTTGAAGGATGAGCTGAAGAGGACTGCTTTCTTTGGGTTTGTGGCAAGCATTATTACTCTGCAAGTGCTGCTAGTTAAAGCCGATGAAGTCTTCGACTTTGAAGAATTTAAAGAAGAGGACGTCAAGGAAGAAGGTGTGAATTTTTTTGAAAAGACACATTCAAGCTCCTTATTTAGGGAAGCATTACAACCTCTTTTATCTTACTTTGATGAGTTAGGAGTGTTTGATTAGAATCCTTAGAAGGCTTACTGCTATTTGTTATGACGCAACGCGTTACATTCTGGACAGAATCATAGAACATTTAAACTAAACCATAAATGAGATCTGGAAATTCTAACCAAAGAGCCTTTTTTATACCACATATAGGTAGACAGTACTGTTGTAGCTGTAACTGCTTGGATGTTACAGCTAAATTAATGACTATGTTTTCTAGCTCGATAAGAAAGCCCCTTGAGTAGTAAATTATCAGTAGAGCCCGGATTTTTAGGTCCTGTTAACCTCCATTTAGGTTTCCTATTCTCATAACATAGGCTTTCTTAGGTTTCAATAGTGGATCATTAATACTAACACCAATAATTTTCTGTTTTTCTCATTTTAGGTTTTTATACGCTGAAAAGAGACTTATATGAATAAATGGTCGCACCAATAATTCTTCTTTTCTTTCTATTTTAGTCACTTTTATTTATAGCCTAATTTCACAAAATTACACCTCATCAATAACCATCAGAAAACACATATTTTGCTATTTAATGTTTATTAGCCTATTTCAATTGTTTCCTTAACCACGAGCTGGTGGCTGTGCAAAATTTTAAAATCTCGTTTTTATTTCTTGAGTCCTAATCATGAGATTGAAGTTTGAATAATACGCGTACTCAATAACCTTCATGTAACAGTACATAACTCCAAGGCCTACATATATTGAAATGGAACATGGCGACAACCCGAAATATTTAGACGGTTCTCAATATTTACGAATCTATTACAACAATCTAAATGAAATTTTAGTATGCTGATAGAGGCAATTAACATAAGTAGGATATATTAAATAGGCTCTAATAATTTTTCACGGAACACTTTTTTTTTGTATTCGTTAACAACGCAGTATATAACTAAAAGCTTATCCAAATAATTTCCTAACGTGAAAAATTTTCTATTATCTTTCTGTTTTCCTTATTTTAGTAAGATTTAGTTTACTAGCGTTTACCGTATCAAAAACTACTCACAAGAAAAAAAACACTGATTTGATTTCACTGTTCCCTTGATATTTATCTGCCTTGCAGCCGATAACTACATATATGCCTAAAAAGGTTGTCTTATATTCGAGGAAATACGTAGACCGATTTATTGTCTGAAGAAGTGAAATCAGCTATTAAGGACATTTTAGGTCACAACCCCTCATTTAGGGAATTTATACCCAGAATGTGTGAAACAAATAAATATCCTGTAATTGGTTCATTAAATGGCAAGGAAAGAATAGTTTAAAACCCAAGAATTCGGACCCTATTTATCATGCCATATTATTCAATTTATTCTTGTGCTTTTATTATTCTTAGTCCTAAACTAAATACTGCATTCTTAGTTTACAAGAAATAAAATAAATTACTTTTTCTAATCTTAAGAACTATGTGGACTATTTAGAGATAAATATAAAAAGTATAATGTAATTCAATTGGCTTGAAAATATTAAGATGGTGGTTGTGCGAAATTTTAATAAATACATTTATATTTATCTTGTTTTATTCATGTTTCTTCATCTCACAGTTTCTGAAAGTGGGTTTCAATGTGAACTTGCTACTCAGGTCTCCTTATATTTTCTTAAATTAGGTGATAAATTCCTACACTAAATATTGTATTTATAGCTTTAAAAAAACTAAAGTAAACTCTTAAACATCAGGGGCAGATGACCTCGTAGTTCCGCCCCTTAAAACAACAATAACTATTACTACTAACTCATAATTGTTATACTATCACTCATAGTGGGGTACACGGTTTCTTTGGTCACCCAAGTCATCGCCGTCTGCTATGCTAGATCATCGAAGTTATACGGCATGACAAAGACATGAGTGAAGAAGTGAGGCCATTTAACAGTGTTGTCTAATTGTATTACTGTAAAAGCTTTCGAGTCAGCAACACGCATTGTGCCCAATTACATTAGGCGGGAAACGAGAATTTACATACCCTACTATTCTTTCAGGTTAGGGTATGTACTGTAAATAGCCTACTTGTTTTCCGCCTAATGTATTTGGGCACAATGTGTGTTGCTGACTGGAAAGCTTTCTTTAATAACTCGACCCATACATTCTAGAGAAAGTAGCCTATATGTTCTCTACTGAACATCTTGTTTCGATTCATAGGTAACACTTAAGTAGCTGTTTTTTTTGAACATCCTAAGTAAGTTCGAATCCTGGCGCTAACAATAACCAACCTGAGTGGGATTTTTCCTCACTCACTCTTCTTAGGGGCAGATGGCATCCATGTATAACCCCTTATTAGCCTACTTTCAATTTTAGCAAAACATGAATGTAGACTTATGAGATCTACACAGGCCAGAAGTTGTCAGTCTGTGTGTGAGTGTGTATATCAGCCCCCTCCCCCCCCCCCCCTCTATCAATTCAAACACGATGAAACCGAATTGAACGATGTTATATATCGCTGCCATCTTGACGGAAACGTCATGGCAGCCACCCAAATGTTCAAAGCTTGAATCAAATTACGACTAATCATCTGATCTCTACCAAATTTTGCAACAACAAACCTTCATGTGGTAAGCATCCTTCGACAAAATTACAAGATCATCATCTAAATAGTTTGAAGATGGTGGTGGTATATGTGTGCAAAGTGTATATATCTGTCCCCCCTCCTATCAATTGAAACACGACGAAACTGAATTGAACGAAATTTGGTACAAAGATAGCAACAAGAGCATACCTGCATGTGGGAAGCGTCGTTTGACCAAATTACAAGGTCATCAGCCAACTAGTTAGAAGATGGTAACCGTGTATGTGTTCAAATCGATCCCCCCTATCAATTCAAACACAACGTAACCAAATCGAACCACTTTTGGTACAGAGGTAACACTAGGAAGGGACAACTCAGTGTCATGTTGTATATCGCCAATTTCATAACGAAAATAAACGGCGTCCACATAAATATTCTAAACATAAATGAAAAAAAAGCTTGTAGTTTAACGTGACCGTTAATCTCGCGATCATAAGCCACGGGACCTCCGTTTTACGTGGAATCCGAACCACAGGACATGGCATTTCACATCGAAAATCTCACATGCATTGACCGGGAATCGAACCCCGTCCGCCTTGGTGAGAGGCATACAGCTTGACCGCTGCGCCACCACGCCCCCAAACATAAATGAAATCATCAGTCTCTACCAAATTTAACAAGAACGTATCTTAACGTGGGAAGTGTCTTTTGTCCAAACGACAAGGTCATCAGCCAAATAGTTTCAACATGGTCGACCTATGAATCATGCAAGTATTATAACCTAACCGTTACATACAATTCACGAAATCCGTTTCACGTACAGAGGGTTGTTTAAACTGACCTCAAGGAGGTGACCCGTAGGATATTAACATCTTATAATAGAATATTAAACCAGAGCAGTGACTAGCAGTTCAGGCTAACCGTGCCGTATCATGCTGGGCCGTCCGTCCCGTTCGATCAAAAAGGAGGCTATTGTGTGCTCGTTAGTCCATATTTTAGTAGCTCGATAGTCTTCCAGGAATGTACTGGACAAAATAATACAAATTTAGTATCAAATAGTTTGCAAAAAACGGCAGAAAACGCCAATGTAATCGGTAATTCCAAGACAAAAGTTTTTAAAAATGTTTATTTATTTAGTCGATTTACCCTCTAGGTTGATGGTTCCCACGGACTCAGCGAGGGAACTCACCACTACCGCCTCAACGGGCAGTGTCCTGAGCTTGGAACATCTGGTCGGGAGGGATACAACTGGGGAGGTGAGATCAGCACGTCGCTCAGGAGGCCTCACCTGCAAAGCGAACAGGGGCCTCATGAGGGAAGGGATAGGATGGTTAGGAAAGGAAGAGGGAAGGAGGCGGCCGTGGCCTTGCAGTAGGTACCATCCCGGCATTTGCCCGAAGATGAAGTGGGAAACCACTTCGAGGATGGCTGAGGTGGGAATCGAACCCCCTCTACTCATTTGGAGCACCTGAGGCTGAGTAGACCCCGTTCCAGTCCTCATACCACTTTTCAAATTTCGTGGCAGAGCCGGGAATCGAACCCAGAACCTCCGGGGCGGCAGCTAACCATGCTGACCGCTACGCTACGGAGGCGACTCCAAGACAAAAGAAAAAGTATATTGTCTATGCTAGGCAGTTATACAACCAAAACTGTTGTTAACGTTGCTAGGAGTAGTGATCATGTGTATCAGTGTGTAGCGTACATGGCTCCGTATCTTAACGATTGAGGTTCAAATCCTAGTGGCTTCATTTTCTTTACTTGATTTCTTTTAATATTTATTGATTTATAAATTACTCACACGTTATAATCTTAAGCATATATAGTGTGTATTTGCAATCGAACATATTATACTGAGCCCGCGTAGACTCATGTATCAAATATTTCTTTGAGATCATACCTACTTCACATGCTCAGTTCGATAGATCACACCCTGAAGCTTTCTCATGAACAATCCGCTATTTTGACTTCGGAGAGGATAGCTTATTTTCTTCCTAGATATATATTACTTACTATTTTAAAGCCACATATCTCAGGATCATTTATAACAATTAATTCTGTATAATTTACCATCTTCTATGACTTTTGGAAATGGTAAATCACTTTATGGTAAAGGTATTTTTCACCGCAGACACGCGGAGGACAATGTAAATAGTCGCTAATCGACTCGACTACTTCCTTCAAACCAGGAAGCCGTGCTACGCACGAACACACCGTTCTGATAGTCCGCTGAGGCAGGACGTATTGTGTCGATTGTCCGTCTTTAAGACGGAGGCCACATTTGAAAGGTGCATACCCCATAATTGGGAGTGGAAAAGGGTGTGAGTAGTTAGCACCCCAACTGGGAAAAAGGGGGATTGGGATTCGGGCACACAGTGAAATTTAAATAGAGCGATGAGGAAGAGACCAAATATTGATAACCAAGGTTTGATACATTTATTTGATTTGTGAAGTAATAACAAACATTTTCATTTAGAAGAATAATTAAAAGAAGCTAATAAAAATGCAAGGTTTCTCCAGGAAACTTAGAATAAAGAAGAATTATAATAAAAATGCATAAAAAGGCCATATAAAGGCGATTAAAAAAGTATGTTTAAGAAAAATATCTGAAAACAAGCAAGAAGCAAGAAAAAAGGCTTAGCCTTGAAAAAATGTATAAACCAAGTGAAGGTAGTTCATGTTACCAATAATTCGATACTTTGGTACTTAGTATTTGGCCCGCAGGAAGCGGGTTGTGATCCAAACGAAGGGTTCCTCTAAGCTGCCTCGGCATGCCTTGCGAGAAAGAGGGATGGTGGCTCCATTGGCGAATTGCACCCCTCCGGAACAGACCTCTTGGTAATGATCTGTCTAGCGGTTTACAATCAATTGTAGTTTCTCATCGCCGAGTTGTAGTGAGTTAGCGGGCTGACTTAGTTGCTGAGGTGAAGGTCGTTGACTCATGCCTCGCCCAGCATGACAGAGTCCGAGTGATGAAGCATGCCGCCTGGCAAGGTTCCAGCCACTCAATGTTTACAAACAGGGCCTTCCCAAGAAGGGCCTTGCTGTGGAACGGCAGGCAGCCGAGGTCAGACTGGTTCAAGCAGGTAGATGTAGACAAGGCCGCAGAACGGCGAAGCGGAGAATTTATAGTGGAAATGACGACAGCGCGTCGAACAATCCAGAATGAAGGCGGGGCGTCAAACAGCCAATCAGCGCACAGCCCAAGCACATTGCGACGGTTGCCGCTGAGATGAGCACAGTACCTCATGAAAAAGTGTGACAGTATGGTGCGTCTAGAAAGACACTTCAGAAAAAGGTGAGTTGACAAGAATAATAAAGAACAACAATTCAAATGAAACGTAAGTTAAGTAAATAATCAGAACACCGTGTTCATACTGCAATTATAACGGAAAAAATAATGGGGCAAAATTAAACGAGTGTTTCAAACCGTGCGGGAAACATAGCCACAAAAAAAAAACATTCGCAAAAGCGAACATGCTGGGAGGGGCGAGAAAAAATTGCAGTAAGAAGTCGCAGAAGTTAGGTCTCGCGTGGCAAAGGAGCAATCATAGTGATTGGCCTGAGAAACTGGCCAGCAGAAGTCTGCAGTTTTACCACACGAATCCTACCATCTCTGCCAGGAAAGCACTCAACAATCCTACCCAAATTCCAGACAAGAGGGGGACTAGGGTCTTTCAAAAGGACCAAGTCCCCAATCTGAAGGTTAGAGCAGGAAACCCGCCATTTGCCACGCTGCTGAAGCAAACCGAGGTATTCCAACCTCCAGCGGCGCCAAAAATTGTTGCGCAAACTTTCAATTTTGCGCCAAGAAATGGCTAAAGAAGATGGAGAATTAGAATATAATAAAGATGGGGAGGCAGTCAATGGACCACCGATAAGAAAATGGCCCGGCGTTAATGGTAGAAGATCTGAAGGGTCATTAGATAAGGGTGATAAAGGACGAGAATTAATTATGCCCTCAATAAAAATAATTAAGGAGTTAAACTCTTCATGAGATAGGGGGGTGTGGCCACAAACACGTCTAAGGTGTTTCTTGGTGAGTTTCACACAAGACTCCCACCGTCCACCTTGATGGGGCGCATAAGGGGGGATGAAGTGCCACTTGAAATTTCTCTGGTGAGCATAATCAGTAATCCTTTCCAGCGCTGCATTTTGAGTAAGAGCTCTCTTAATTTGCTCAGAATCTCCGATAAAATTTTTAGCATTGTCGGAGAATACTTCCGAAGGAAGCCCTCGGCGAGCAGAAAATCTGGCAAAAGCTGCCAAAAAAATAAGCAGTAGAGGCGTTGGTAACTAGTTCTAAGTGTACTGCTCCGGTGACCATACATACAAACAGCGAAATATAGAGTTTTCCACAAATACATCTTTTGGCCTCAGGAGAATTTTTTCTGTAAACAAAAGGCCCGGAATAATCCACCCCCGTAAAGGCAAAAGGTCTAGCAGGCGCAGATCTAAAGTTAGGAAGATCACCCATGAGCTGAGTGGTAATTTTAGGGTTGGATTTAAAACATGGAATGCACTTCCGGATAACAGAGGTAACTTCATGGACTCCGTTTATGGGCCAATACCTTTCCCGAATGATGGAAAGTAATGTGCGGGTTCCAGCATGAAGATGCTGGTAATGATACTGACGAATGATTAGAGAAGTGACATGATGCTTTGAAGGAAGAATAATTGGGTGTTTTTTATCCTCAGAAAGATCAGCCAAAGATAAACGTCCTCCCACTCTTAATAAACCATCAGCATCCAAAAAGGGGGCGAGTGAGGAAAGCCTACTCGATTTCTTGAGGGATTGACCTTGAGACAACACCTGACATTCTTCAGAGAATATTTCTTGTTGAGTAAGCCATAAGATTTTTGTAGTGGCTAAACCTAATTCAGAAAGGGTTAAATATGGCTTAGGAAAAAGAGGTTGTTCTACCACAAAATATTTCCATCGAAGGAGATAAGCCATAACCCTCACCAATTTATGAAAAGAGGAATATCGCTGCAAAAGAAGGGGAGAGTCAGAAGCGAAAAGAGAAGATCCAGTAATCTTACCAACATCTGGCAAGTCTGATAATTCCGGAAGAGGAAAATTTGGCCAAGTGGAAGGTTCTTGTAGAAGCCAAGAAGGACCGTGCCAGTATAATGTCAGGTTAGCCAACATAAGAGGGGAACATCCCCGAGAGATGACATCTGCAGGATTCTCCTTGCCAGATACATGATGCCATTGTTCAAAGTTAGACAATTGTTGTATTTTGGACACTCTATTAGCTACAAACACCTGCCAATGCGAGGAGGGTTTGGCAATCCATGCCAACGTGATGGCTGAGTCACTCCAAAAGTAAGTTTTGCTAAATCGGATTTTCAAAGATTGGCGGATTTTGACCGATAATTCAACCGCCAGAAGAGCAGCACAAAGTTCCAGTCGTGGCAAGGATAAGGATTTAAGAGGAGCCACCTTTGACTTAGCGCAAATTAAATTGGAAAAGAAATATGACTGGTCAAAATTGCGGCAAACAATATACGCACAACACCCATAAGCTTTCAAGGAGCTATCGGCAAAGATGTGAAGTTCATATCCTCCACAGGAGGGAAAGGGAATAATCACTCGCGGGATAATGACATTGGAGAGATCTTCCAAGCTATTTCTATAAGAAATCCAATTTTTTTGCAACTCGGAAGGAACTGGTTCATCCCAACCAGTTTTCAAGGACCAAAGGTCTTGCATGAAAAGTTTTGCTGTGACGATAATTGGCGCCAAAAATTGGAGAGGATCAAATATTTTTGCAATCTCAGACAAAATTTGCCGCTTAGTTTGCGGTTTGATGTCACTGAGATTAATTTTGAAAAAGAAAAAATCCTTTTGAGGACTCCAATAGATGCCTAGAGTTTTGATAGAATTATTTTCATGAAGAAGCTCTACTGAGTCGTTGTAGACTGAAGTTAATGGAAATTTAGAAAGAAATTCTTCCGAATTAGAGTTCCACTTGCACAAGGAAAATCCGCCTCCCAAAAGCAAAGCTGTCAAATCTTTAGAGACCTGTAGTGCTTCAGATACTGACTCAAATGAATGAAGAAAATCGTCAACGTAGAATGATGATTTTAACACTTCAGAAGCCTTAGGAGAATACAACGGGCCATCCTGTTCAGCAAGTAATTTCAACGTACGTATGGCTAGAAAAGCAGAGGGCTTTAGTCCATAGGTTAAGGTTTTTAGCCGAAAAATCTTGACAGGTTTAGTAGGCTCGTCGCGCCAAAGGATTCTCTGAAGGTCGCACTGTTGTTGATCGACCAAAATCTGTCTATACATTTGCTTGATATCAGATATCACTGCGATAGGGAACAAGCGAAAATTCATTAAAACAGAAGAAATGTCAGATTGAATAGGGGGGCCTGATAATAATGTGTCATTCAGAGAAGTTCCATTGGCATCCAAAGCAGAGCCATTAAAGACCACCCTTATGTTTTCCTTTAAAATCTCATTCTTCCAAACTGGATGATGATTGAGGTAAATGACTTCAGATGGAGTATAAGAAGCATCATCTTTCTTGGTAACAACCTCCATGTGATCAAGTGCCTCATATTCCTCCATAAACGTGGAGTATTGAGCTTTAACAACAGGGTCACGTTTAAATTTGTTTTCCACAGCATAGAGTGCTCTAAGAGCCCTAGGGTGTGTTTCAAATAAAAGAGGTGGATTATCCACTCGGGGCATTGTTACAACAAATCTACCCTCTGAATTGCGTTTGGTTGTTTCACGAAACAGTTTTTCACACATTTCATTTTCAACCGTGGAAGGTGAAACTGAATCTATAGTTTCGATTTTCCAAAATCTTTCTAAGTTGTAATCGAGACTTGTATTGACAAAATGACATTGAGAGAAATTTTGAAACGACTTACGAGGGACCTGACCCGTTACTAACCAACCTAGCTTGGTATGATGAACAAACACTCCAGGTGATATTTTAACCTTAGAGCTAAGGAGACATTGCCAAAATACTTGGGCACTGAGAAGTATGTCTACCGGGGCGCTCGTATTAAATGTTGGGTCCGCCAACTGAATGTTATGAGGAAATTGCCATTTTCTAATTTCAAAAGAAGTACTAGGGGTATTACTGCCAATAGTATCAATGGCAAGGCAATTCAACTGAAATGTTGTGTTAGAATTAACAGCATCTTTGATGTGAACACGAACAAAATGCAAAGATTTAACATTGCTATTGTTAATACCGGTAACCTGAATTAATGTAGGTTGCTTGGGAAGACCAAGTTTCTTAACGAGACGCTCACTTATGAAGTCATGGGTGGCGGCATTATCCAATAGGGCACGTGCTTCAAGCCATCTACCAGAAGAGTCTTGAACTTTTATTAACACGGTTGATAGTAGCACCTGGGAACTACGAATTGAGCTAGAGCTCTGAGTATAAGATTGCGCATTAGCTCCTGGGGATGCATCTTTAGAACATCCAGGGGAAGGAGCCTGACGTGGCTTTTCAAACCTATGAAGCAAGGTATGATGTTGAGCCTTGCAATGGGAGCAAGTATTTTTAGATAAGCAATCAGGCACCATATGCCTAGTTGACAAACAGTTATAGCAATATCTTTTTTGAGCTATTAATTTGCGTCTTTCATCGGTAGAAAGGGCTTTAAAGGCAACGCAGGAATATAACCTGTGAGGTGCTTTACAGAGAATACAATCCGTTGAGTTATGCTGAACAGTAAAGACAGCAGATTTGTTTATTTTGGCACCGACTGGTTTCACAACATTAGATTTGTTATCTGCACTTCCTGACATATGACAGGCTACAGCTGACAAAACCTGACATCTATTATTCATAAACGTAAGCAATGAGCCGTAAGTATATGAAGTGTCATTTGTTAGTTCCCTCTCCCATGCCTTTAAAGTTGATGAATCAAATTTAGAAGTAACCAAGTGAACTAAGAATAGATCCCAATGCTCAACTGGTTGATTCAACCGTGCCAATGCTCTGACGTGTAGTTGGACCGTGTCACTTAAGGCTCGCAGTGTTGACAAGCTGTCAGCTCGCAATGCGGGCAGGTTAAATAAGGCTTGAATATGCCTCTGTAAACATAATTTTTCATTGCCATAACGGCCTTTAAGAAGCTCGATAGCAATGTTATAGTTTTCTCCTGTTAAGGGAAGTTCTCTTATAAGTTGAAGGGGTGGCCCCTGCAAAATGGATTTTAAGTAATGAAATTTCTGAATTTCCGGAAGTGTGGCATTATTATGTACTAATGAACTGAACAATTCAAAGAATGATTGCCACATCTCTTCCTTTCCTGAAAAATGCGGAATTTCAATTTTAGGTAGCAATGGTTTGATACCATTCCCATGGTCGCTAATTCTTCCTTGAGTTTCCTCTACCTTCAACGCCAGGGTCAAAGTTCTTACTAATGCCACAGCCTGAGCGTGTGTATCAAAGTAATTACTCTCTACTTCTTCCCTATCTGATTGATGTTCTGGACTTTTGATTTCAATTTCAAGTTGCACGAGATCATATTTCTCGTACGCCTGTTCAAAAGCTTTTAAACGCTGAGATATAATATCAAGATTTTGTTCCTCTTTCGGTAGAGTGGCTAGATATTTTTGAAAACGGGTAAGTTGACCTTTGTAGGCCGCCCGAGAGTTTAACAGTTTATCGTCTATTATTACTGGCATGGCTGGGAAGTTGGAATAACTCACCTACCAAAGCTGCTTGCGGCACCAGACGGACCTGCTTTCCAGAAAGAAACCAGTTATGGAGTAAGCTGGGATTGTCTCCGCTTTCCCGCAGATCTCCTGCGCTAGCCACGATATACTGAAATGTATAAGGCAAATATTAGATTACACAAGTTCTGGTTTTTTTTTGGAATAGAATTTGTGGTCTCAGAATAAAGGTTCTGGGTTTGATCCCGGGTTTCGGTACCATGGAAAAGGGTGTGAGTAGTTAGCACCCCAACTGGGAAAAAGGGGGATTGGGATTCGGGCACACAGTGAAATTTAAATAGAGCGATGAGGAAGAGACCAAATATTGATAACCAAGGTTTGATACATTTATTTGATTTGTGAAGTAATAACAAACATTTTCATTTAGAAGAATAATTAAAAGAAGCTAATAAAAAATGCAAGGTTTCTCCAGGAAACTTAGAATAAAGAAGAATTATAATAAAAATGCATAAAAAGGCCATATAAAGGCGATTAAAAAAGTATGTTTAAGAAAAATATCTGAAAACAAGCAAGAAGCAAGAAAAAAGGCTTAGCCTTGAAAAAATGTATAAACCAAGTGAAGGTAGTTCATGTTACCAATAATTCGATACTTTGGTACTTAGTATTTGGCCCGCAGGAAGCGGGTTGTGATCCAAACGAAGGGTTCCTCTAAGCTGCCTCGGCATGCCTTGCGAGAAAGAGGGATGGTGGCTCCATTGGCGAATTGCACCCCGCCGGAACAGACCTCTTGGTAATGATCTGTCTAGCGGTTTACAATCAATTGTAGTTTCTCATCGCCGAGTTGTAGTGAGTTAGCGGGCTGACTTAGTTGCTGAGGTGAAGGTCGTTGACTCATGCCTCGCCCAGCATGACAGAGTCCGAGTGATGAAGCATGCCGCCTGGCAAGGTTCCAGCCACTCAATGTTTACAAACAGGGCCTTCCCAAGAAGGGCCTTGCTGTGGAACGGCAGGCAGCCGAGGTCAGACTGGTTCAAGCAGGTAGATGTAGACAAGGCCGCAGAACGGCGAAGCGGAGAATTTATAGTGGAAATGACGACAGCGCGTCGAACAATCCAGAATGAAGGCGGGGCGTCAAACAGCCAATCAGCGCACAGCCCAAGCACATTGCGACGGTTGCCGCTGAGATGAGCACAGTACCTCATGAAAAAGTGTGACAGTATGGTGCGTCTAGAAAGACACTTCAGAAAAAGGTGAGTTGACAAGAATAATAAAGAACAACAATTCAAATGAAACGTAAGTTAAGTAAATAATCAGAACACCGTGTTCATACTGCAATTATAACGGAAAAAATAATGGGGCAAAATTAAACGAGTGTTTCAAACCGTGCGGGAAACATAGCCACAAAAAAAAACATTCGCAAAAGCGAACAGGGAGGACTACAATCTACAGCCATCGAGCTGCATATTACGATTTAAGTCGACGAAAAGTATTATTTCGGCGAGGTAAGGCCAGTGCTACGTGATTGTGAAAGTTGAAATTTAATTGTGTGAATTCAACATTTTTTTTCACTAACCACGAGGACCCTCTGAGGCAGACGTGAAATATCCAGGCAGACGTGAAATATTTAAGCTACAACTACGTCTTATAGCCCAGTGTGTGCTACTACAAAAATCAACTAAGATAAAGCTACGCATCGCACGCATGCGACAGTGATTGTTCAGTTTTACAGTGATTTGACATAGTGTAAAATCTGTGAACAATACCACGTGTCTGTGTCAAGAAAAGCGGAGTATTTTGATCGCCTGAAATTATTAAAGCCAGTGTGCATTTATAATCATATTTCCATAGAATCAGTGTATTTTAACGACCACGATGCCTACGTTAATGCACCACGTGTTGGTGATTCTTCAACTTTACTTTGAGAGCATCGTGATGGTGTAATTCCTAATGTGAGGGAAACACCGATGAAATAAACCGCCACCATGGAATTGTCCAACCGACACCACCAGGTACAAACCATGCACAAGACGAGAACCGAGGACCACAAGGACAGGCTGAAACCCATAGCCTTAACCAGGAATATGCTTGGAGCCCTGGGAGCATATTACACCTTCCAATGGGAGTTCTGGAAGGTGATCCACCTTATGAAGTAATCGTGAGTCCAGTATTGTCTTTGTACGAGGTTTGTCCAGGTAGAGGTAGTATTTGAATGTATATTTTAGCCGAAACGACTTGATAATTTGACCACTTAGGTAGGAATGTACATATATTTCTCTCTTGGCACTGGGACAATCTTTCAGTTAGACACCACAGTCCGTGTACTATACGGCAGGTGCACATTCACATGTATTTTCGGTGTATTTATAAGCCAGCAAGGAGCTGTGATTTTATGTCATGTAAACCGCATCTTAAGAACAGAAGGAGTAGGCTTCTGAAAGTTTAGGGCACACCCTATAGTTAGTTCCCTTATTTTAAGATGAAAGAGCTTTATTATCCTATCATTTCTCAGCCGAAAGTTGCTGTAACATTTTTGTACTCTTTATTTGACATTCTTCGTGAGTACTATTTACTACGTGAAAGTTCCAGAGGAACGAACCCATACACAGTAAGATTGGTGGGCAAACCTACATCGTATCATTTCAAACATCGCAGAAGAGGTTAGATGTTTTATTTTTGTTGTGGAGAGTGCCAAGCCACGCATACCGAAGCCCACGAGTACAGAGAGTGAATGGCATATCTTCGAATGTCAGTGCAGTTAGATGCTCGAGTGTGTCATCTTTATATTAGTATTCTTTGAAATTGTTACTGCATTATATATTATTGAAGGGTAAAATATCCCAAGAAACACTGTTAGGGAAGTGAAAATGCATTTTTATACAATCTGTAGAACACTTGAGGACTTTAATTCGTGCTACTGCAAGATTAAAATGATCAGTTATGAAGCACAATCTTTGCTATGCTAAAGCTGTACGCGATGCAGTGAGAGAGTTGTTTGAGCGCGCCAGCTGATAACCGGTTTACCCGAGATGCAACGGGAGATGACAGTATTGACTTCTTGTGTGCTAATTTACGTCACAAGTCCTTGGAATTTTGAAGGTCACTGTTATTAATATAACCTTGCTTTGGAGAACAGCTATGTAAGCTGTCAACATCTGTTATTTTCTTTCACCACTATTGATGAGTGAGGGGATGCTCGCTTATGCAAATTCCTTTAATGTTTTGAGCCGATGACATTGATTCATCTGGCGTGTTATAGAATGGTTTAAGCAATAATGTTAATTGACCCAGCTTCTCTATATATTAGGCTAGCAAGTGTAATTGTTGTGTCCGTGAACACATTATTTGGTAATTAGGCAAGACGGATGAATGTCCGCCTTAGTGTTGGTTTATTCCAGCGTTCTTTGAGCTGCGGCCAAGGCGACCGATGTCACTTGCGCGCAATGGGAGTAAGACGCGCCAACCTGTGTTATTGTTGAAGTCATGTTCTTTGAGTAAATCTCAAGCGAGATCACATGCTGCAGCCTACGACTGGTGTCATTAATTGAACTAACTAAACAGTATTTAAACCTTCTGATAAATCCAAAGCATAATTATCCTAAACCAACGGATTAATTAATTGTTATAAATAATTACAGCCATAACTTTGCAACCATTTGCTTGTTGTTTAATTCACACCGTGATTTCAATTCATTTCAATGTGGGAGATGACCTTTAAATGAGCTGACACTACTCTTTTTCGACGACATGGATATTCGGGACCAAGAATCAGTAACTTGTGGCCCGCGTGATTCAAAGCTTGTAAGTCGCAGTGATGATTGCGCATTGCCAACATAACTCACATGCTTGAGATGACGACTGGGTACAAACAGTACGGCAGTTCGTGGAGGCAGGCTAGTATTAGAGTGGTTATTTATTTATTGCCGAGTGTATTTACCCTATTGTTCCTGTTAGTCATAAGAGTGTTATGTAATTGTTTTTTTTTTTGTAGTCAGTGGTCAAACTATCATTAGATTTGGTAATAAGCATTTGTTTACGACGCGTCTCGTCGTAATACTTTCGTTCACATAGGCATTAGACAGAATTTAAATGTAATATTAAATGTGGACGTGGTACCATCCTAACCTAGGGATTGGTTTGCTAGCTGTTCAATGTAAATTATATCGAGTCATTTATTTGTAAATTTGCTACGCGTTAATTCTTCTTGTACCACGCGCCTAGTTAGTTTTGCTGTTGTTTCATGTAACTAGGACTTCGCGAGGGTACTTAGCATCAAACTAGGGAACGACTCATTATTGTAATTAGAGTAGCGGATTAGCCGATTTCGACCCTCGGAAAGTAGTTTAGGGGTCTTACTTGAATAAATCATGCACGAATCTAACTTAAGACTGGAACTCTTTTTATTGCTAGCTTTGTATTTTTCGGATGTATTTCTTTGGGCGTCTATGACTGTTTCCGTGATAAATGACCCAGATCCCCTGGATCAAGCCCCTCGTGCTGAGCAAGCCTACAAAGAAATGCACCCGATCCTCTAAGGTGTTGGGTTCGAAGGACGGGGTCTTTCGAAGTACCATTTAATTCGGCGGATGGTACCCGGATAACCTCCTCTAACGGCTCAATACATACTTATAACACTACATATTTCAACACTGTACTGCTTGCCACGGTTGGTGAGTGGTTATTGTGTCGGTCTAGTAACCCCAAGCTTGCAGGTTCGCTCCTGGCTGTGGTAAGTGATATTTGAAAGGCGGCAAAAATTACGACACGCATGTCATACGATGTTGGCATGTCAAAGAACCCATTTGAATTCAGTAGGCCGTGTTCATAATGGCAAAATTAATCTCGGGATTTTCCGCCAACACAAAGTTCCTCATTTCTCTACTAGAAAGCGCTGTAGTGTTCAAGGAGCTTAGATATCTAATCTCCTTGACTTTCATAGTGCTTCAAGGAACAGCGAAATTCGACATGCCATCTACCCTCTGGGTGTCAAATAAAAAAGCTTGCACCTGGCACCCGTGGCCATACGATATTGTTATTATTATTATTATTATTATTATTATTATTATTACCGACAATAGTGGCTACGCTGGCTAAAGCTCAGCATTAGGACATGGGGCCAAGCTCTCTGCTGACTCGGTAGACGCGTGGGTTCGAGCCCCACCGTCGGCCGTCCTTGAAATGGTTTTCCGTGGTTTCCCATTTTCAACACCAGGCAAATGCTGGGACGGTACCTTCTGACAGGCCACGGCCGCTTCCTTCCACATCCTTGCCCAGTTTCATTCACCATCATTCATTTCATCTCTCATTAACTCCTCTCATGAGGTTGGCGTCAGGAAGGGCATCCGGCAGTAAAAATCATCGCCACAAAGACTTCCATCGCATCTCATCCCCGACCCCGTTGGAAAACGGGAATAATAAGGGGTAGACATACATACATTATTATTATTATTATTATGGACACTATAATTCCCATGAAAGTTGGAGAGGTGGTCGTTAGAACTGGAGCCACTGCGAAGTACTTAGGATTTACTCTTGACACGAAATTGACATACTGGTCTCATATACGGAAGGCAGCAGACAAGGCGGAAGTAGTGACAGCTGCCATTAGTAGACTCATGGCTAATGTGCATGGTCCTAGAGAAAGCAAGCGTCGACTACTGTTGTCCACAGCGCAGTCTATTCTCCTGTATGGAGCTGAGTAGAACTGGGCAAGGCTCAAGCCCGGAAGGAAGCCGTAGCACGCAAGATGGAGCTTTGGCAGCAGAGGTGGAATGACGATCTCAGAGGAAGATGGACAGCTCGGCTGATACCGAGTCTGGTCGATTGGACGAGTAGGAAACACGGAGAAACTAATTAGTTAGTTACTTTCTGACTCAGATGTTGACAGGTCATGGCTACTTTCGGTGTTACCTTCATCGTATGGCCAAAGTAAGGAGTCCAGTTTGTATTTACTGCGAGAACGAACGAGATGACGTTTACGTTCTTCGTCTGCGATCGTTGGGCAGCGGAAAAACAACAACTTGAAGCTGAGGTTGGTCCAATAACGCCGGACAATATAGTTGGCATTATGCTGAGGAACGAGCTCAGCTGGGATACGGTCGCTTTTAGGTAGATTTCATTAGAAAGCTAACTATTGCAATGGTTCCCATGTTTCGACTTCCGGAAAATTTCGACATATCTTCGCGTTTCACATCCCCCAGACCCCAAAACCACCGTCAGTTCAAAAGTTTATATATAATTTATGTATGTATGTATATATATATATATATATATATATATATATATATATATATATTTCCTATGAAAAAACACAGTATATGGATACCAAATCAACAGGAAACATCACCTTGCGAACGCAATATGGAAAAATCTCGCAGGTCACTCACTTCAAATATTTAGGAGAAGCCATCCAACCCACAGGATTGAACACAATTTCTAATGCAGATAGAATAGTAAAATTGCAGAAGGCGTACAAGCTGACATGGAATCATTATAACAAAAGAGCAGTATCTCGCAATGCAAAATTGCGCCATTATAACACAGTTGTCTTGCCTGAAGCCTTGTACGCGGCAGAAACAACCGTCATTAGAGGAATGACAAGAATTCATGATATTGAGAAACAGGAACGAAAAATTCTTAGGAAAATCCATGGCGCTGTTTTCCGTAATGGAATTTGGGTCAGGAGACCAACAAAGGAACTTTATGAAAATACAGACACCATTGTAGATAAATTTAGGAAGAGACGTCTGCAGTTCTATGGACACATATATAGGATGGATGAGAACAGACTCACTAAGAAGATTTTCAATATCGTGAATGCAAGTAAATTAAAGACCAGTTGGATTAAAGAAGTACATGAAGACATGGAATTACTTAAAATCTCTGAAGACGACATTAAGAACAGAGAACAATTTAGAAATAAAATCAGAAACACGAAAATTGTACAAGTTTCAAGGAAAGATACATCAGGGAAAAAATGGACAGAGGAAAGGAAGAAAAAGCACAGTGAACTAATGAAGAGGTTTTGGGAAGAAAAGAAGAGAGGAAAAGGAAGTGAAGCTGTGATTGGCTCAAGTTCTCACGCTCTCCTGAAGGGGAATAATCGGAAATAATAATATATATATATATGTATATCAGTTTCTTGTGGACACGATAACTGCCGTAATTTTGCACCAATCACTTTGAATTTTTTTATCGAATATGTATACCTATAAAATCTCGGTCGAGTTCGTTAATGGGCAAAATCGGTCAAAGGGGGTGAAAATGGGAGGCTTTTTTTCGAAAAAGTGAAATATCGCTATAACTCTCTTAATATCTGAAATATTGAATCCTTTCAAAGTTCATACTATGTGTCGGACAAGACCCTAAAATTTATGTTTGAAAAGTTTTTTTGATAGCACCAACCATTGACCAAAGGGGTGGGAAAAAGTGGGGTTTTCGGGAAACATTAATCATATCTCTGTTAATAGGCACAATATCAAAACCGTACAAAATGGACAATATTCCTCCAATAATTACCTAAAACTTTTGTCTGAAAGAATTTTTGATATGATCCACCATTACGCCACGGGGTGAGCAAAATTATTTAAATTATAAGAAAATGCCAAGTGCCAAGAGAGGTTGCCATGACAACTTTACTTTTAATTGATAAGGGATGAGCCATCAGCAGTTGCTATGACAACGCCACTGCACGAGATAACATTCAGATTTCCATCTGTCTGTGGGAAGCGACTTCGGTATCGTAACTGGTAGCATGCTGAACTTCTATGCCCAAATGTCGCGGGCTCAAACCCGGCTAAAGTCGTCGGATTTACTAAGAGCGCTAAAAAAACCTGAGTTTGCTTTCCTTCGGAGGGGAAGTTCCAACGTTCGTTGCGAGTTGATGGTTCCGGTGGCATCTAGTATCCAAGTTCACAGCTAGGTGTCGTTGATGGTAGTATTTTAGGTAGATTTCATTAGAAAGCTAACTATTGCAATGGGTACCATGTTTCGATTTCCGGAAAATTTCGACATATCTTCGCGTTTCACATCCCCCAGACCCGAAAACCACCGTCAGTTCAAAAGTTTATTTATATATATGTATATACAGTATATATATATATATATATATATATATATATATATATATATATATATATATGTATATCAGTTTCTTGTGGACACGATAACTGCCGTAATTTTGCACCAATCACATTGAATTTTTTACCGAATATGTATACCCATAAAATCTCGGTTGAGTTCGTTACTGGGCTAAATCGGCCGAAGGGGATGAAAATAGGGGACTTTTTTCGAAAAAATGAAATATTGCTAAAACTCTCTTAATATGTGAAATATCGAATCCGTTCAAAGTTCATACTATGTGTCGGATAGAGCTCAAAAATTTATGTTTGAAACGTTTCTTGATAGCACCAACCATTGACCAAAGGGGTGGGAAAAAGTGGGTTTTTCGGGAAACATTAATCATATCTCTGTTAATAGGCACAATATCAAAACCGTACAAAATGGACAATATTCCCCTAATAATTACCTAAAACTTTTGTCTTTAGCCTACTTTCGATTTTTGCAAAAAATGAAAGTAGACTTATGAGATCAACACAGGGCGAAAAAAGTGTGTATGTCTGTGTGTGTGTATGTGTGTGTGTGAGTCTGTGTGTGTGTGTGTGTGTATGTGTGTGTGTGAGTCTGTGTGTGTGTGTGTGTGTCTGTGTGTGTGTGAGTGTGTGTACTCTGAATGTCTGTCCCCCCCTATCAATTCGAACACGGTAAATGCAAATTGAACGAAATTTGGTACAAAGGTAGCACTAGCAAAGGACACCTCAGTGTCATGTTTTATATTGCCGCCATCTTTACTAAAACTGAATGGCGGCCACTCAAACGTTCAAAACGTAAAATCAAATAACGACTAACCAAATCATCCGATCTCTACCAAATTTGGTAACTACATACCTTCGTATAGGATGCGTCTTGTGACCAAATTACAAGGTCGTCCGCCATACCATTTCAGGATGGCGGCCGTGCGAATTATGCAAACTTTATAATCCATATCATGGGACCCACCAGTTCCGATTATCGAGCCGAGAATCGTTTTAACTGTTCTAAAGGAAGAGGCACGTTCGAAATTAAAAGTTTATTTTGTAATACTATAGTGCAGACGTGATTTTAAAAAGCTGAACTGATTCAGTAATAAGACAAGATGGCAGCGGATATCTTGTGCCGGACTTATATTTCACTAATTTGAGTATTGCATGCAATATAGCATACTGATAAAAAATAAATAAACTTTGTATGAAATGCTTTATATATAAATAATATACTCCAGTGATGAAATCGTTTAGTATAAATCATTATTTGCTAACAAGTTCTATGTAAGTCATTTTAAATAGAACGAGATTCGTTGACACAATTAGCTCAGTGGTAGAGCGTTAACCTATCGCTCAAATGCCTATGGTTCAAACCCGATCAGAGCTAGGTTTTTTGCTTGAAATGTTATATGTTTATTGTTTTGTAATGACTCAGATGTTTTAAAATTAAGCGTTATATTGTGCACATTATGGTGTAAAATATATATTTAATTAAAACATAATTCGCCAGCAGATTTACTCGGGACATCTAGCTGCCAAAAAGGTAACTTCCAGATTTTATTGAAAAGTTTCTTCTTCTGGCCGCTAGAATGCACTCGCTCTGTTAGGATTATATTGTTCGATATTTCACCAATAGATGTCACGACTAGTCTACGTGGGGGATCCATTGATTACTATACCATTATCATTCTATGCGCATCGAATTTGAAGAATGACAAGATGATACTACGATACATTTTAACTTTTTATTTTAAAGGGTTTGTAACAGCCTATTTTGCGTTACTTGAAAATGTTATTAAGCGTTATATTGTGCACATTATGGTGTAAAATATATATTTAATTAAAACATAATTCGCCAGCAGATTTACTCGAGACATCTAGCTGCCAAAAAGGTAACTTCCAGATTTTATTGAAAAGTTTCTTCTTCTGGCCGCTAGAATGCACTCGCTCTGTTAGGATTATATTATCGAAAATATCCACATAGTTTGTATACACACGTCTCTGTAGGGTCATGGAAAGATTTGTTAATTCAATTAGGGTTGTGAAAGCCATGCACAACCAGACGTGTAAAGACATGCCTCAACTCAAAGTTGGATGTTGCCCACGGCAGGTCGTAATAATAATAATAATGTTATTGGTTTTACATCCCTTTTAACTACTGCTGATTTTAGAGACACCGGGGTGCCGGAATTTTGGCCCGAAGGGGATCTTTAACGTGCCAGTAAATGTACTGACACGGCTCCCTCGCATTTGTGCACCCTCAAATGCCAGCTGACTGCGCCAGGATACGAACCTGCAACCTAGGGCCCAGCAAGCGAGAACGTTACCGCTGAGCCACGCCGCCAGTCCGGTCGATTATGTCTCCAGATCCATAACATTCTTGATATACTTCTTATCTTTCTTTCTTCAATGATGGTAGCAGTTTTTATCTAGGTTGTGGCGTTTGGTAGAGGTAAATCGTTTCTAAGGTCTTCAACAAAGAATAGTTCTATTATACTCTTTGATAATAACAACGAGTTATAACTATACTCATACATTTAGGAGAAAGTAGGCTATATGTTCTTTACTGAACATCTTGTTTTGATATGAGCCACCATTACGCCAAGGGATGAGAAAAATGATTTCGGAATTGTAAGAAAATGCCAAGAGCTATCAGTGGTTGCCATGGCAACACTACTAAATTGATGAGGGATGAGCCATCAGACGTTGCCATGACAACGCACTTGCGCCAGATCAGATTCAGATTTCCATCTGACTAAGTGTGATGCGGCTTCGGTGACGTAACTGGTAGCATGCTGAACTTCTATGCCCAAGGTCGCGGGTTCAAAGCCGGCCAAAGTCGTCGGATTTTCTAAGAGCACTAAAAATCCCTCAGTATGCTTTCCTTTGGAGGGGAAGTTCCAACGTTCGTTGCGAGTTGCTGATTGCGGTGACATCTAGTAGCCATGTTCACAGCTAGGTGTCGTTGACGGTAGTATCTGGTAGCAACATTAGGAACTACTGCTTGAAATTGAGCGTCTGCATTCCTTACCTGAATTACAGACTAATACAGCTATCACAATTCACACCGTTTATCAGACAGATTCTACACTCACCCAAAGTACACGGGGTTACATGACCACGTTGTCGCAGCCCCTAAACTGAGGAACCAACCAACATCTCTGCGGGAGATATAATTTTGCGTGAAGAAGTAACAGACCGTTACATAGTTACACATCAGTGTCGAAACCTTGCATAAGGACAGTGTGACCACAAGTATAAAAACGGACTCCAAATGACAAGAAGGTTACCGTCATCATAAGACAATAGAATGTTTAAAATATGCATAAAATGACGAAAAACAAAGTTAATTCATCTCCAATTATAAAATACTTTCACGCAATAAATGTGGTCTGATCCTTCTACGAAAACCTGCATATTCTGCCTATTTTCGACTATCCCCAAGTTTGTCCGGTGAAATCTACCTCCGCCTTCCGGCGTGCCGAGAGGACCTTTTTTTTGTTGAGATGGTCCTTCGTCAGAAGAAGTCGGATGGGGACTTGCTCGATTTAGTTGATTGAGTCTGCGATCCGCGGACTATGAATGGAGAAGTAAGATGGTGCTTGTGAAGCAAAGAAAATGGCTCCATCCGGAAGTAATACGAAAGTGGTCCCGGGATGGGTTTTGTCAAGAGGACAGGGTGTGGTTTTTTAGTGGGTAAGAATCCCACACTCTTGAGGAGTGCGGACCCTTCTCAAGGTCTTACGCAAGATTTTTCCACTTCCCTCGTAAAATATATATATATATATATTATTATTATTATTATAAGACTGGAACAACGATTGAAATTCGTTGTCCTTGATCCGCGGTAGAGTCTGTTGTGGTTATGTAGCCTCGTGTACTTAGGTGTGTGTAGAAGTTTTTGACAACCTGTGTCAGTGTGATGTTTCTGTGTGTACCTTTAAACGAGGAAGGATTTGGGTAGGAAGCTGTTGTTGTTTTGTTTCATTTGAGAGGCATGGACATCATGGTCATTTAGCCCCGTGTACTTTGTTGAGTGTTGAATTTTGCCTGCTAACTTGTGTCGTTGCGATGGCTGCATTAGTGTGTGTATTTATAATTCAGGTGAGGTTTCAATCAATATACTAGCATTACCCGTCGCGGCTTCGCCCGCGAATATTCTAGTTGTAAAATGTACACTTAGCAAAATCTCAGTCATGAATGCTATGACTGATTTATCCTTTCTGTATGTATTGATGAATTTTACAGCTTAATTTGGTTCAGTGATAACCTTATAACCGTCTGGAAACTTTCACAGTAATGTAATAATTGGAATTGCATTGCGTCTTACAGAAATAGATGGACCTGTGAGATTCTGTTACCATGGTTACCGTGTTGCATTCTTTCATTATTTCATTGTAAATATACATTTTTTAAGATATTTATTTAATTGTGAGGCATTTAAAGAGAAAGTGAGTGCGCTTCGCTTACGCATTGGGTTATGCTGAACCTGTAGGTATCCCATATGTGTAGGTTGGTGTTAATGGGACCTTATTTTCGGTACAAAACTGGAATGGGATCTTAGCAGAATAATATAGCACGTTGTTATTCAACAAGCTACTACAACCAACATTCAATTATACTCCTTGAAAGGACAAGGAGTTTTAACTCTACCCGTGCATTTAGGAGAAAGTAGGCTATATATTCTTTACTGCACACCTTGTTTATTTATTTTATATTTATTTATACTTATGAGCGCCATTTGCAGTTTATTACACTTAAATACTGATGAACTAGGCCGAGGTAACCGACACACAGCCGGCCTGGAGAGGAGGACCGGAGCAGTAAACTAGGCTATATAATGGGGGACGTAAATTTAGGACACAGACAGGATAAGTGAGAGTCCAATATGCTATATAAATTACATAATGGCTTGGGAGATTTGATCAGTAGCCGCATGACTTTCAATGAAGGTCGTAGTGCTATGCACATAACGAGCACTCTGTGTATCACATCACATCCAGCAGGTCAGGCCAGCGCACAATGTCGGCGTAAGTAGTATATACAGTATCTTCCTGTTGTAATGTGCATTATTTTACATCATGTATCTACCAAAGAGTAAGCCTCCGTGGCTTAGGCGGCAGCACGCTGGCCTCTCACCGCTGGGTCCGTGGTTCAAATCCCGGTCACTCCATGTGAGATCTGTGCTGGACAAAACGGAGGCAGACAGGTTTTTCTCCGGGTACTCCGGTTTTCCCTGTCACAATTTCATTCCAGCAACACTCTCCCTTATCATTTCATTTCATCTGTCATTCATTTAATCATTGCCCCAGAGGAGTGCGTCAGGCCTCGGCAGCCGGCACAGTTCATATCCTCGCCGCTAGATAGGGGCTTCATTCATTCCATTCCTGACCCGGTCGGCGACTGGAAGCAGGCAGTGGATTTTCATTTTCATCTACCAAAGAATGGCGTAAGTTATCAAGAGATTTGAACTATCAACAACTTACATTTTACATTTTAATTAATTGTTAGTTAATTAAATACCGTATTTAAAAAATAGTAAATGCTCGAAATAATCAACGAATACAATCAGTTAATTAATTAATTATATAAATAAATAATTAACTATAAACACAAATACATGAACGTAGATATAAATAAAAATCACAAATTATTAAATAATAAATCAATGAATATTATTAAAATAATTGAACGTTTGATGAACGGTAAAATAGATTAATATCAATAAATAAACGAAAGACTGAATATATTAAAAATATGTATAAGTAAATAAATAAATGAATGAATAAATACACGATTGAAGGAATAAACGAGAAAATAAATAAACAAACAAACAAACGAACAAATGAATGAAGAATGATTAAATGAATGAGTTTTATTTTTAAAACTTAATTGCTCTATAAGCTGGAGACATTAAAATTAATGATCTAGATTGGTGACAGTCATCAATTATGGCTCGCAGGCCCGTAGGATATCTAAAGGGCTTGTACTTCACTTTTGATGTTGGTGTTATTACTGTACTTCATTTAAGAGACTTGGGTCATCTTGGTCATCAGCCCTGTGTAGTTGAGTGTGTGTTGAACCTGTATTTCTGTGATAACTGTAGTAGTGTGTGTTGCTGTATTAGGGATATGGATGAGGGTAGGTGCTCCGGTAATTTAAGTAAGTTACTATTCCAGAATTTGCCAGGGGTGAGTATGGAAAATCCAGGGGTAAAACCACACTCTGGATAACCACTGTCAGCGCTGGGATTCGAACCTGTAATCTCCGAACTTGCTGCAACTGAGCTCGCTGCCATGGTACCCGAATTATGGATTACGTCCACGCCGCGGGTTTCACTTTACATGTAACGCAACCACTAATAAACATATCCAAGATGGTGGTGGGTGTTCCCCATCACGTGACAAAGAGGGTGCTCGAAGATTCCCCATTGCGTGACCAAAAGGGATTCCCCAAGATTATGTGACGTCACGGGAGATCCCCATAGGGCTGCCAACCTATGAGAACGTGACCAACGTGGGCAGAAAGCACGTTGAACGACTGAAAAGTACAAACTGACATAGTGACGTTAAAGCTACCTCTATTTCTGTCTGAACATTCTGAACTTTCGGATACAACTTTGTATTTCCTCCGATGGGGAGTGTAGGGACCAAATATATTGCCAGTTTAATTTTCGTGTCAAAACTGCTAGAGCGAATGGTATGAAAATTTGTATTTAATTGAACTAGACTACACATTATTTAAGGAGGCTAATACAATGGGGTGAGGGAGTAAACAGTAAGCCTCAGATCCCGGCAGTGAGCCAGTTGCGCCATCTATAACGTCAGGTGTCCCTCAGGGTAGTGTGATTGGGCCCTTGTTATTTCTGGCATTTGTTAACGACTTTTCGAATGGGATTTGAAGTGACTGCCGATTGTTTGCGGATGATTGTGTAATATACTGAAAAATTCATAGCTCACAAGACAACGCTCGGTTAGAAACTGGCCTCAACCTGGTCTATAAATGGGCGGTTGACAACAAAATGAAGATTAATACGAGTAAATGTAGTCTTGTGAGGATAGGTATATGGCGAAGACATGATTTTCAATATCATATCGTCTCGGAATTACTTGTAGATGAAGACTCGTGCAAATACTCGGACATCCATATAAGGAATGATATGAAATGGAGTACCCGTGTGGGTTGTGTCGTCTCCAAAGCGTACAAATCACTTCATTTTCTAATGAAGGTATTAACAGGCAAAATACTGCTCAGCGGTTTGGGACCCCTATCAAGTAGGGTTCATCAATGAGCTGGAGATGGTACAAAGGAAGGCTGCTACGTTTGTGCTCAACTATTTTAATCATAGAAGTTGTATAACTCGAATGATGGAAAAACTAGGGTGGGAATCTCTGGTAGATAGAACGACAAAATCCAGACTATACGCTATGTTTAACACTTACACTAATCGGCCAGCATGGGGAGAACTAAGCAAACGTCTGGAATATCCCACCTACCTGAGCAGAGCAGATCATCCACACAAAGTTAAGGGCCGACCGCAGCGTAAAATTTATGGGAAATATTTTTTCATTAATCGTGGTATTGATCATTTGATATAATTACCTGCCACATCCATTAGAGCATTTCCCCAAGAGTTTAAAAGAAGACTATCATTTTGTGTAAACACCTCGATGTAATTACTATTGTTTCCAAAACGTGATTTATGTACATTAAGTGTGTTTGATATTATTGCTGGTAATTTTCTGTAATTGTACAATTTTCCACCGGGGAATTACTGTACCTCCATTTGCAATTACAGTAATTGAATTAGTGAATGAATATCCGTCTATTGGAATGACAAGACCTGCCCATAGGGGCAGATGACCTCGTAGTTCCGCCTCTTAAAACAACAATAACTAACTAATTGATCCATTTTAGGAGCTTTACGACATAGTGGTCATATAGCCCCTTCATTGTGTGAAATTTGTCTGATAACCTGTGCCATTGTGATGGCTAGATTAGTGTGTGTATTTTTAATTTTGAGTAGAAATTGGGGGAGGAGGCAGCCATGGCCATAATTTAGATAACGACACGCCATTTTCCTGGAATAGACGTGGGAAATCACGGAAAACCACTTCTAGGTCTGGAACAGCGCCAAACGTATAATTAACAACGACTCGGTCCAACGCCACGACCCTCACAGAATGTTGTAAAATTGCTCACCTCGCTGCCCCACCTCTTAAAACAACAATAACTAACTGGTTCGAAAAATAGTTTAATTAAGATCACTGCAGTTTGTTTTAAAATATTGTTTACAGTCTGAAGATTGACCAAGGCATTCAGTTTCCATCATTATGATTTTCATCGGAATCAAAAAATAATTCCAAATGAGCTGATTTACGCGGATTTCACTGTAGATAGGCTATATTGAACGGTGTAAGATAGTATGTGTTACTGTAAGGGATCTTTTGATAATGTATGTAGATTGTGGGACTTGAAATGTACTATGAGCCTACGAACAACAAATTAAGTTTAATACCAGCATTATTCTGAAGTGATTGTAGAAAAAAGCCCGGGAAAGCCCACAATTGGGATGACCGCAGTCAGCGCAGGAACTTGGAACTCCGATCTTCAAATTATGCAGCTTTGGAGTTCTCCGCGCTTTACGTTTGAGCTTTCTCTCCCTAGAGAAATTACGACGTTTAAAACTGCTTTCATAACAAATATAATAACTTAATTATGTGGTCGTGTTAAAGACTTTCTGGGCTAAGACTTGTTAAAATATGAGCGCGTATACATTTTACAGCCTCTCAAAGTTGAGGTTATATGAATGAAGTGAAAAAAGTGTACTTTTTCCATTCTGACTAAAATATCTTAGGCAGCAGCAAATGGCCAAAAGAAAAATTGGATACTACTGCATAACATGCAAATTACTGGCTGATGTGATTCAATTTGAGATCAGTTAACTACTGTAGTTCATTTTCTGTTGAGATCTTAATTCAAGTATCCTTAGTTTTGAATCCGATAGTGTGTGCGTATGTATGAATTTATCTATATATCTCCAGAAATTTAAGTATACGAGGCCGACGACTGAGTTATCCCTAAACCTGAATTAAGCAGCATGTCTGATATCAGAAACAGATGCATGAAGTAATTTTATAATTGAAATTATGAATGTTGTAATCTTTGCTTGTTCCAGACCTGCTGACACTTCTAATGTCGATAAGAATTCGTGGATCACTGATGAGTTCCTAACAGATATATTGAAGAATAAACATTCTAACAAGGAAGACATCCGTATCGTGAGCAAGGATATCACGCAGGCAGTTGGAAATGCTGAAAACTATTTCAGCGTTTTGTATCGAATAAAAGTTCAGTACAAACGAGGAAAAGAGTATGAAACTGAAACAAGCCAATTAATAGTCAAAGATCTACCTGCAGCTGAATACTTGCAAAGAATTGTTCAACAAATGGGAGCTTTCGATCGAGAATTAGCCATGTACCACATTGTTCTGCCGAAGATCTACAAGTTCGCAGAGGAGCGAATGAGGACTGCGATGATTCCACCTCTCTTCGGAAGATGTTATGAAACACTTCGGTGTAATACACTAGTACTGGATGATTTGACACTTCAGGGATTTCGTATGACAGACAGAAAGAAAAGGTTGGATTTGAAACATTGTCAGCTAGTGTTCAGGAGTCTGGCCAAGTTACATGGCGTCTCAGCCGTATTACATCAGAACAATCCAAATATAATAGGTAAATACCAAGAAATCATGTGGTGTGAAGAAAACATAGATTTCGTGGGTAATTACATCCCTTCACTGTTGAAAAGTATTGCCGAAGTGAGCAAGAACTGGGAGGGATTTGAACATATCAGTGCTAAAATTACTCGCATTCTACATGATGCTTTAAATAAACTTTTTAATGTGGTCAAATTACAGGAAGGTGGATTCCATGTGATGACACACGGAGACTGCTGGATCAACAATATGATGTTTAAATACTCCGCCAATGGAGACCCCATTGATATGAGGTTTGTGGACCTCCAACTCTCAAGATTAGCTTCCCCAGCCTTGGATTTATCATATTTCATGTACTCCAGTCCTCAAACCGAGGTTAGAATCGACCATATGGATGAACTGCTCCAGGAATACCATACTCATCTGTGTGACACTATGGGTGACTTGGGTGGTAATTGTGAAATGTTCACTTTCAACGACTTGAAGGATGAGCTGAAGAGGACTTTGTTCTTTGGATTTGTGACGAGTGTTGAGATACTGGGAGCTACCGTAGCCCAAGCTGATGACATCCCCGATATAGGGGCCATGAAAGAAGAGGACGTCGCTGAAGAAGAATGGAACATATTTGCAAAAACACACAAGAGTCCTTTATTCCGGGAAGGATTTGAACCTATTTTATCCTACTGTGACGAGTTGGGCGTATTCGATTAGATGTAGCATACACTAGACTGCCGGCAGATGAGGGGAGGGGAACAGACAGAAGGAAACAGTGGCGGCAGTTGCCTTCACAGAGGGTTTAGGTTGCGGTCGATAATATGTTTAGCATACTACATAATTATGGCAACATTGGTCTGTATACTTTTAAGTTCTTTAATTTCATTCCTAGAGGTACTTGCTGCAGAATCAGCAATATTTTGACATGGATATGTTATTGAGCTGCGATTAGAGGGTATAATTTTGCGTCTACACATTTTCGACGTCCGGTTACCATGGCAACACGTGCAAACTCCCGTTGAAGCGTGCGCGATCATCATACACAAGTCGAAGATGGTACATAATAGACGAATAAAACACATCCATAATTCTATGCCTTGGTTTTACTTCACCATATCTTTAATTTAACCTTCGCGAGGATGTTTTGTGAAATTTTTAATTAAAAAATTATCTTAGGTGTAATTATAGTGTACTTTCAAGAGTCTCCATTAATTATGAACCTATCCATAAATTCTTGTATCTATATTAAGTGTGAATGCTGTACAGGCCTACACACTAGTTTCACTGGACATTATCATGCTATGTCTTCTCTGTCAACAATGATTTCATACATGTCAAGATTGTTTAGTTAATTCTTTCTCATCTGAGCTGCATGGCGTTAGTTTAGGCTAATGTGTGTAAAATTTTGGGTTTTAATTTATACAGCATCCTGAACTACAAGAAGGTCATTTACCCGCTGCCTGCACAGAGAATCTTTCTGTTAACACCTTATAAGACATCATTCTTTCTGTCATCATGTATATTGACTAAATGTGTATTTTGGACGGAAGTACTAAAGAAAACTTGTGATGAATTTGGAATGTAATGTAAAGCTATATAATGAGTTGACAATAGAAATGTGGATGCGCTCCCCAGGTCCTACAATATCTGTGTTTGTTGTTGTTTGAGTCTTCAGTCTTTCGCTGGTGTGATGCAGCTTCCCTGTCTGGAGCTAACCGTTTTATCTCTACATAGCTATCTCATCCTACATCCGAGGCAATCTGGTTAACGTATTCTAACCTTGGTCTACCCATACAGTTCTTATCCTCGACCCTTCCTTCCATAACTAACTTTTCTATTCATGGGTGATTTAGTATGTGTCGTACCAACCTATCTCTTCTCTTCATTAGCAGTCATCATAAACATTCATTTAAGTAAGTTACTATCCCAGAATTTGCATTCCAATATTTATTAAATTTCATCATGAATTCGTTCCTCAAGACAGAATCCATCTGTGTTTAAAAAGAGGTAAGTGCCAAAGAGTTAAATTCAAGCTGAAGATGAAAACTTCTTTTTAGTGCCAATGAGATAAGATTTTGTTGTGATGCGCTCTTGACACAATACTCATTATTTCACCAAATGTTGACTTACAAACTGGTCTGTAAATTGTTTGCAATGTCACGAGGATATAGCAGTTGTTTCCAATATAGATTATAAATAACTCCATGCTGTAAATATTAACAAAATGCCAGAATTCCACACAAGCAATGGGACAGATTATTTGTGGCACATGATTGCTAAGCCGTATGACTAGCGCGTACGTATTGTAAAGAATATCTTGTGTTCTTTTTTAATTCATTGTTTAGGTTTTCGGGTAATATTGTCTTCTAAAATTGAGTTCTTAGATGACTGTGTAGCCCAATCCTGGAAACACAAACTCTTCCACAGTCGTGACACACGTTGTTTGGAGCAGCCACTGGTTCTTGAGTGTTGATCCTCCTGTAATCGTCAAAATGTCAACATGATAGTTGCTGCTAATCTGTTTTGGACCAGGTACCGTTGCGACTAGCACTACTCTGCCTGGTGTATATTATTTATGGACGTAATTTTTAATTTCTTTATAAATATGATGTGGTCTTTAATATAATAATAAAATTTTACCGCCGCAAGCTTCGGCGGCAACGTGTATAAATTTGTAAATGGTTTTAGTTGGTTGACATGTTTGAATTTAAAATACCGGTAGGTAAAATGGTTTACTTTCTAGTTTAAGAATGTGGCTTTAATTTTTAGTTTGCGGGGAAGAGTTAGCTGTCATAGCAGTCAAGCACTGTTAGTTTCAGATAGCCTGATGTTCTGGCTCTTGTATGTAATGCTCACCATGGCCGGCATTTCAACAGCTTCGTTTTAGAAATGGAATAGAGATAATAGGGCAATGTTGGAAAATTGAGTTATTAATTGGTCTTACTTTAGAAGGAAAAATATATCTCTAGTGGGTTGTTTTGATGAGGATGAAGTTTATAGGCCTTTAGTAAGTATTTTGTTTGAAATAATAAATGTTTTAAATAAGCCTCGTTAATAATTTGGAGTAAAATTGGCTGGAATGACTTGTAAAGTTGTGGACTAGTTGAAGCTCTGTAATAGGTGGTATTTGAACAGGCTGCCTGGGTGGGCGATTTTGATGGTCTGTGATTGGTCTATGGGATTTTACCCTTTTGTAATATTTCCGGGTATCAAATTTGTATTTTTCAATTTGTTTCGTGTAATTTGGAAGTTTGTTTTTGCTATGAAATAGTTTTGTTTAAACATTTATGGTAATTACGGACTTATAGATGGTCGGACGTTCCGACAGGCCAATAGAGGCCTGTGATTGGCTGTCCGGTTTATGCAGATTTGAAGCTATTTTCCTTGTGAATTTGTACGTTTCTAATGATTTAGAAGAGAGTAAATAATGTTGTTGGCTTTAGCTATTTAATTTTAAAAGTTATGGAACTGATTAATGATGTCTGTATGAGGCTGCCGCCCTATAGCCTAACGCACCATCCCAGGTGGTCCAGGCTATCGCCTGGTCCTCAGGCAGATACGTCAAATGGTAGCGAGTCCTGGGTTCGAGTGCTGTTTGCGCAGGCAGTCCTGAGTTCGATAGAGAAGAAGACCATTTCAGAGAAGGGGGGGGGGGGGGAGATGACCACTTCGGGGGGTGGGGGGGGGGGAGACCTGTAGATGATATAGGCCTAGAAATCTATGGCTATAGAGCCTCTGCGATGTTAACTGAAGTTTATAACCACGCGCCAGGCCCGCAGTGCATCATCCCGGGCGGAGTCGGCCGTGGCTTTAACCCCGGGCAGCTACACCACGCGGCCTTGGTTTACAGTTCTAAAGGGGCTAGATTTCTTAATGGGACTGGCAGGCGTGTAAAAACGGCCCATTGGGCAGATTAATTTGGGATGTAAGTTGAATTAAAGTAGAATTACTGGTTACCTTGTAAATTGCTGTTCGTAAGTTATTAGTCGTTGCCTTGTAGTATGTCTTTTATAATTAATAGATATTTAGGTCGTCTTTTTCTTGTGTCTCTTCTGTCTACTTCGTAATTTCCTTGATTATGTATTAGAGGATTAGGGTGAATTTGCGTTTGTCTATAATATTTTTAGTTAATTTTATCATGAAGTCTAGGAGATACGGGGTTCGAGTCTGTCTATGTAAGTCATCGATGCGCGTGTCCCGAGGGACTTTTAGCGCTATTCTTAGCATCTGGTTCTGGATTTTTTGAAGTTGTTGTATTTTGGTTATAGATATGAAACCTATGGCTGGTATAGCGTAGGTGAGGACTGGTCTGATAAGAGTTTTATGGATAAGTGTTACGATTTTAGTGGATAGTGTAGATTTTGGGTGAATAATGGGGTAAAGAAGTTTAATGCATGTTTTGGTGTTACGTAATGTGTTGTTTATGTGCGAATTTAAATTGAGTCTTTTGTCTAGTGTTATTCCTAGGTACTTAATTTCGGGAGTCCATTCGATGTTAGTGTTGAATAATTGTAGATGTTGTCTGAACTGGCCGTATTTATGGGAGAAGTGTACAGCTTTTGTTTTGGCAATGTTTACTTGTATTTTATTTTTAATAAGCCAGGGTTGCAGCTGATTTATGTGTGGCTGTATATTCATAAGTGCTAATTGTGGGTTTCTAGATTTTGCGAGTATGGCTGTGTCGTCAGCGAAGACATGGGTTGACGTGTAGTCCGCTACTGGAAGATTATTTATTGCCACTAGGAACAAATGAGGTCCCAGTATGCTACCCTGAGCTACACCGGCGTTAATGTTTTTGAGGGAAGAATTAGTGTTGTTTATAGAAGTGAAAAATTTACGCTGTGACAGGTATTGTTGAATTAGTGTAATGTAAGTGTGATGTATGTTTAGATTGATTAATTTATGAATGATAGTGGGATGATGAACTCTATCGAACGCTTGTTTGATGTCCAAAAAGAGTCCCACTCTATGTTGGTTGTGTTGAAAGCCTGAAGTGATGAATTCCGTCACTCTGAGTAATTGTTGAGTCGTTGAATATTGAGCGAAGAATCCAATCTGTTGGGGAATTAAGGCGCTGTTAATGTTGTCTTTAATTCGAGATAGTAATATTTTTTCAAATAATTTAGAGAGGTGGTTTAGTAAACTTATTGGTCTATAATTGTGAGGTTTCTTGGCATTTTTCCCAGGTTTAGGAAAACAAACGATTTTTGCTCTCTTCCATTCAGCGGATGCCTTAGGATTAGAATGTAATTGAATAAATGTAAGAGTAGATTTAGGGCGTAGTTGTTTAGTTTTTTAATTATTGCGTTTGGAATTTCGTCTTTGCCAGGGGCCTTGTTCATGTTTAATTTGTTTATATGGGTCTGTAGTTCAGATAAGGTAATGCGAGGTATGTCCGTTCGTGCTGGTTGTGTTAGAAATTGAGTCACTTCGTCTTGTACCATTTGGTCGTGCGCTTCGTCTACCAAGTGGTCATTGGGCTTAACTTGTTCTAATAGGGTATTTGCCATTAGTTCTGCTTTACCTAGATTGTCAGTGATTGTCTTGTTGTTAATGTCGTCTTCCAGAGGAGGAATTGCTCTGTCACGTTTAGTAAAAGCTTTGGTGTATTTCCAAAGCGTTGAAAGTTTTTCGTTATGCTTTATGCTTTGTAATTTCTTTTCCCACGTGTCATTTCTGTCAAGTATTAGTTGTCTCCGTAGTTTGGATTGTAGCCTGTTGTAAGTCATTTTGTTTTGTAGTGTCTGGGTTCGTTGATATAGTTTTCTCGCTGCGTTTTTATTTCTAATAAGCTGACATATGTCGTTTGGTAACGTTGGATTTTCGTGTTTTGTTTTGGGCAGTGTACTGGCTCTAGCGGCTGTAATTAGTGTGCCCGTAAATTGTTTAATTTCGTTTTTTAAGTCTCTTGTATTTTCAATTTTAGGTAGTGTTTGAGGAATCAGTACACTCTGCTGTAAGGCGAAAGGATCCCAATTTATACGTTTAATATTGATTAATTTTCGATTTGCAATGTATTTAATTTTAGCTCCGATTTCTATTTGTACTGGTAGGTGGTCCGAGTCGATAGTTAAAATGTAAATGAAAGGTAGGCAAATCGTCACGGACGTAAATTATAACGTGTGCTTACGGAATGAAAGGAAAGTGAAGAAGGAGTCAGGATATTGTTGTACCCCGGAGTATAATCCCAAGGGTACATTTATCTAATATCCAAATACCACTACTACAATCTACAAATGCTACCCCCTCATCAGTCCCAATACTCTCTACACGCTTCACTCCAAAATCTCACACCCTATACACAGATTATAACTTGACTTACAAACTGGTCTGTAAATTGTTTGCAATGTCACGAGGAAATAGCAGTTGTTTCATTTCATAGCAGGTCGGCTACAAACATGTACCGATTATTGCTCAACACTTGCAACACCTGACCACACATGAAGAGGACACACTAAGCAGGGTCATGAAGTATAAAATAGCTTCCACATCAGAGGCTAGGTGTCTAGTCTGCCGACACCGCCGTGGTATCAGCGGAAGCCCTTACCAGCGACCATCACGTAAGTGTACTTACGAGTATAACCCATTACTATCTCCTAACCTAACACCAACCCCTAAAACATTGTAATCGCCTTCATCAAATAGTATAACTTGTACTGCCGTACACTTAATTGGAGGAGTCTGCACACTTCTCAAAATACTTATTAAACTGCCACAGTCCATCACAAGAAAAATTCTTGTCTATTTTTGTTGTACTATTCCAACCCTGTTGATTCACGGCTATTAGCAACCTGTGCGCTCTCCTCAGTCCATTGTGGACAGCACGGTGCCCAGTTCATAGCAAGGTCACAACTCTGCAATTATTGTCTGATCGTGCACGCTACTGTAATTCTTGCATACTCGTTTCTACTTAGAGAGCCGCCCCGTTCCAATCCTCAGCTAGGAGCACACCCTCACCCCTTACATCTTAGTAGCAGCCCAAAAAGTTGCAACAATAAGATGGTCTGCAGCCTACTCTCTCTATTCACTGAAAATACGTAATGGAATATGTGAGATGTAAAAGTAAAGAAGATTATTATATTTATTGTGTGTCGTTCAGATATTATATTAGTTTGGTTTTGTATATTGTTTGTTTTGTATGTTGCCCAGATGTTTAGCTGTCACTAAATATACATGTAAATGTTGATAACTGTCTCAATAGAACTGATTGAGTGGGTCATCATCCGAAAAGTCCCTGCGGTCAAGTACCTAGAAGAGTGGATCTCGGAAAATCAGAGTGAGAATCCGGCCATAGACACTAGGTGCACCAAGTTCGAGAGGGCCTACCACTCCTGCTGCAGCATCTACGCGTCAAAGTTCTTCTCCAAAAAACTCAAAATCAGACACTACAATTCAGTAGTAAAACCATCTATTTTGTACGCCTCTGAGTGCCTCGTGATGGCCAGGAAAGGCCCACTCAGGAAACTTGAACTCAAGGAGAGGAAGATCCTGCGGAGGATACTAGGACCTATACGGGAAGAGGGAGGCACCTAGGCACAATGATGAGCTTTACAGCCATCAAGAAGACATTGTGACTTGTATAAGAAAGAGGCGCTTGGCCTTCTATGGACACTTGACCCGCATGATCCCTTGCCGGCTCACCAGTAAGATCTTCACAGTGGCAGGAAGAGGGAAGGCCTCTAGGACCAAGTGGATCTCTAGGGTCAGGACGGATTTAGACCACCTAGGGATCCCACTTAATTCCATACAGGACCACCAACAATTCCGGCAAGTTATCCGACAGGGAGTTTTTCCTGTATCACTGACAGCTAGGAAGAACACCGGAGTCAGCAGACCACCATGGACGGAGGAAAGAAAGCTGGCTCATAGTCAGATGATGAAAAAGTACTGGAAGAAGAGAAAAGACAAAGCGACGAGGAGATACGAGCCCCGTGGTCCTCAGTAGGCCCAAACGAAGAAGAGAAGAAGAACTGATTGGATTCTTATCATGAGTTGAATGGACTGAAATCGTATGTATGTATTGTTAATGTGCTGATTTAAAGATGCAATATTAAAATCGATAATTAATTAGTACGTGGAAGATATGATTTTGTAGACTGTGAAATATTATTTGGTTACACTGACCATGGCGTGATAACATATTCATCATTTCACAAACATTACATTTTGCAACACGGTTAGCGGCTTCAGTGGCGTAGTTGAAAGCATGCTGGGCTTCTATGCCCAAGATCGCGGGTTCAAACCCGGCCGAAGTCATCGGATTATTTAAGAGTGTTAAAAATCCCTCAGTATGCCTTACTTCGGATGTGAAGTAAAGTCGGCGGGCCCATGTCATAGATTTATGGCATGTCCACTAACTACAATTGTGTGAAGCTAAATTTCTAGGTTAGATTTGACTAACACTCTATAAGTTCCAACGTTCGCCACCAGGTGCTAGTTGCGGTGGCATCTAGTAGCCACGTTTGCGGCTAGGTATCGTTGACGGTAGCATTTGGTGGCAAAAGTAGGAACTATTAGAAGTTGATCGTCTGCAGTCCTTAACTGAATTACAGATAACACACACTAATACAGCAATCGCAATTAACACCGGTTATCTGACAGATTCTTCACACACGCAAAGTACATGGGGCTACAGGACCCTAAAATGAGGAACCAACCAGACAACAACATGGTTAAGGGCCAAAGTGACTTCAATCCAGGACCTGCGTTCTCTGCTACTTCTTGTGCAATGATGTTTGTGATATAATTATAGAATGTTAATACTTTATCAAATAATTCCCTAATAGAATGTTCCGGAAATAATTAGAAAACGGGAGTAATAATAATAATAATAATATCGTATGGACTCGGGTGCCGGGTGCAAACTTTGTTATATGGCGCCCAGAGGGCAGCTTGCATGTCGATTTTTGTTGTTCCTTGTAGCGCTATGAAAGTCAAGGAGGTTAGAGAGCTAAGCTCCTTGCTACTATAGCGCTTTCTTTTATGTTGGTGGAAAATCCGGAGATTAATTTTGCCATTATGAACATGGCCTACTGAATTCAAATGGGTTCTTTGACATGCCAACAACGTATGACATGCATGTCGTGATTTTTTTTCGCCTTAAAAATACTTACCATGGCCAGGAGCGAACCAGCAAGTTTGGTGTTGGTAGTCCAAACACGATAACCACTTACCCACCGTGGCAAGCAGGAAGCCGGAGTATTGGAGTACAAGAGCATCCTCGAAGATTTTATCTAAATACTGTACATCAATATTGTATGTGTATAGTAAGTTATGGAAAGTCTTGGAGACCTGTAGAAAACAGGGATGGTAAAGAGAACGAAATTAAAATAAAAAGGAGTGAAATTAGATGGTTTAAACACACAAAAGACTGGAATGAAATTATATGTGGAGAGTAAATTAAATAAAAGTATGTTAATTGGAACAGTATTGAAAGGAACGAAATTAAACGTGATTCGTAGAACTGTTTTAAAGAGAAAATGGTTTAGTGAATGAAATTCGAAGAGGAATTAAATTAGGAATAGAATGCGAGGAATGAAATGCAAGTAGTGAAACGTAAGGAACGAAATGTGTAACCGAAAACATTTCATGAATTAAAATTAATGAAATTCGGATTTAAATTATATCTGGATTAAACATTTTCATGAAACTCGGAGTGAAATTAAATTCAGAGTAAAATTAAGGAATGAAATGTGAGGAGTGAAATGTGAATAAGAAAACTCACTCTGAATTAAATCTGGAATGAAAATAATTCTTGAACTCGGAATGAAATTATACGCGGAATGAAATTAAATGTAGAACGAAATTCAACTATGAGGTTGGAACTATGATTTAAATCACTCATAATGGTTCCGTATTTACGTGCTTATACAGTTTATAAAAATGTAATTCTATTCCTGTTGGAATGAAACTGTCAACGAACATTTAATTATATTCCTGCTGGAGTGAATTTAAATTCATACACTTTAGTTCCAACTAGCTTGCCACGGTGGGTGAGTGGATATCGTGTCGGTCTACTAACCCCAAGATTGCAGATTCGCTCCTGGCCGTGGTAAGTGTTTTTTTTTTAAGGCGGCAAAAATACGATACGCATGTCATACGATGTTGGCATGTCAAAGAACCCATTTGAATTCAGTAGGCCGAGTTCATAATGGCAAAATTAATCTCGGGAGTTTCCGCCAACACAAAGTTCCTCATTTCTCTACTAGAAAGCGCTATAGTGTTCAAGGAGCTTAGATATCTAACGTCTAACCTCCTTGACTTTCATAGTCAAGGAACAACGAAATTCAACATGCAAGCTACCCTCTGGGTGTCAAATAGCAAAGCTTGCACCAGGCACCCAAGGCCATACGATATTATTATTATTATTAGTTCCAACTAGCATTTCATTCTATTCCAGCCGGAGTAAAATCAAGCCTATACACCAGGCTGTTCCAAATCCATGAGTTTGAGTATGCGTACACGCGAGTACTCAGCAGTAATGCTCGGAGCACGGTTGGAGAGGGACTGGGGGTGAGAGCCAAAACGTCACTGGACGAAGGTCATAGCACAAGTCTATGCGTTCCTGCCAGTCTTGATGTATCCACCGCGCAGTGACGGCAGCCCCCCACAGGAGAGCTGTATTGCATGTTGCAGGTTTACTCACGAAAGGCGGCGAGTACTCTGCTGCTCACGGGCGAGCTGCTCGGCTGGAACAGCCCGATATTCACTATAATTTGAACGAACATTTAATTCTATTTTGCCGGAGTGAAATTAAATCCAAGCAATATAATTCTATTCTTGTCGGAATGAAGCTCTAAACAAACATTTCGTTCCGGTCGGAGTTAAATTAAATCCATACAATTCAATTCTATTCCTCTCCGAATGAAACCTTGAACGAACATTTAATTCTATTCCGACGTGAATAAAATAAATCCATAGAATTTAATGATATGTAAATATGAAGCTCAGAATTAAATGTAGCAAAACTTAATCCATAACATTGCGGTTTATTCCTCACTGAATTGCACTCTCAATGAAGAGTTTGTTGTATTCAAATGTGTACGGAAATGCATTCTACGTGCGGAGTCTTTTGAGATGCGATTTCTATAAGCCCCGTGCCAAGAGCGGATTGGTTCTAGCTTCCTTCCTGTATTATTAAAGTTGGGTAATTCGTCCGTAAATAGTGTTAAATCTCCCATCAAAAGAGCTTTGTAAACACAAATTCACTCCAATGAATGATAATGATCGTATGGCCTCCTGAGAGGCCGAGTGCAGGTCTTTCTAGTTCACGCATGTGAGCGACCTGCGCGCCATAATGAAAAAAAAAAAGCTCGAAGCTTGCGGTTTAACGTGACTGTTAATCTCGCATTCATGAGCCACGAGACCTCCTTTTTACGTGGAATCCGAACCACAGGACATGGCATTTTTCCTTCGTAAATCTCACATGCATTGACCGGGAATCGAACCCGGTCCGCCCTGGTGAGAGGCATACAGCTTGACCACTGCGCCACCACGCCCCCACGCCGTAATGAGGATGAAGTGATGATGACGACGTCATTAACCCCAGGATATTAAAATCCTTGATGGCCTGGCTGGGAATCGAACCCGGGACACGTCGGGCAAAAGCATAGCGCACTAACCATTTAGCCACGGAGCCATTCACTCCAATGGCATTCTGGAATATAATACCTGGTGTATTTTTCTCAATTTTATTTCACCGGATTATTATTTTGAGCCTATTTTCATCTTATGAAAGATATCCATGTGTGTACTGTATGTGTGTACGCGTGTGCGTACTCATAAAATCTAAACGGCTAGAGCGATTACAATGAAACTTGGTGAGTTCTTGGTACTATCTCGTGCAACCACGACTGTGCCTTTCAAATTTTAATACGTTTTACCAATTCAATATGACGACCGCGCGAATAATTACACCAGCATTCAATATCTCCGACAAGATTTGTTACTGGGAATCATTTGTGTTCCAAATAGACCAGCAGTGGTAGCTCGCTAACGCGCAGCGCTAGGCCATGAGGCCAAGCTCTCTGCGAACTCTGTAGACGTGGGTTGGAGACCCACCGTCGGCCGTCCCTGAAATGGTTTTCCGGGGTTTCCCATTTACAACTCCATGCAAACGCTAGGATTTTACCTTCTGACAGGCCAAAGCCACTTCCTTTCACATCTTTGCCAAGTTTAATTCATGTTCATTCATTTCACCTCTCATTAACTCCTCTCCTGAGGTTGGCGCCTAGAAGGGCATCCGGCTGTAAGAATCACCCACCACATAGACTTTAATTACATTTCATCCCCAACCCCGTTGAATAATAAAAGATTGACACACATTTGTGTACCAAATCCTGGGTTTACTGCAGCCAAATTTTGTTTGAGACAGACATTGGCATTTCAGTCCCATAGAAGTTCCACTTTCGTCCACCTACTGCGCTCCGGGTATCAAGTGGCCTTTTTCAATATTTACCCACCCGAGTTTTCTAGCAAATTCCATTATAACGCCGAACTTAATATACACATACATTCTGAAATTCGTTTCGGCTACATATAAAGGTACGAGCGACGGCAGCAATACAAGTTTTATATGGAATCAAAGTTATTAGAAGTTTATCCAAACATACAGCAGTGGCTCTCCTCAAAGCAAAGATTATACCAATCTTAACCTATGGTTTGGACCTCATTTGGCTAAAATTGACGATAGAAAACTTATCAGCAATAGAAAATGTAAAAGCTCGCTACTTGAAAGCAGGCTTACACCTATCTAGGTTCACGCTCTCAAGGCTCGTCTATGAGCTGGGAAGAGAGACTTTCCTTATAGAGGACTTACGACTATACTCTGATTTACAAAATATGAACGGTGAAAGCTGTCATCCGCTTGAATGGTGAGGTGAGGAGTGGAGACGAGAGGGTAACGGTCTCCATAGCAACAGCGAGCAGTGTTGCAATGAATGCCGACAGAGCAGTGAGCACATGGTTTGACTCAGTGTTCTACTCTGCCTTGACTCGTCACGGTCATTGGACCGCCAGGCAGGGGGGCTAACTTCCCCAGTATTTGTGTCTTCCTGGAAGCCTCTTGGAATGTTATGAGTCATGATATGCCTCAGTGGCAACACAGCATTTCCCCACGTGCTAGCTTTGACAGCTGTCACCGTTCATTATTGGTAAATCAGAGTATACTATACACTACGAGCTTCAATCCACCGATGCGACCAGGAATTTAAAGGAAGAGAGAGAGAGAAGAAAAGACGAGAAATATGGCCGGAGTTCTTCTCCACACATGTAATGCTAGACCGAACGTGGATGGGACCCAAATAGAGCCCTGCGTGGATAAACAAACCGTTATCCGCATCCGCCCCGCACCCGCACAACTTTTATCTGCATCCACACTATTGTTATCCGCATCCGCCCCGCACCCGCACAACTTTTATCCGCATCCGCCCAGCACCTGCACGACTTTTATCGGCATACGCCCCGCATCCGCACTATTGTTATCCGCATCCGCCCCGCACCCGCACAACTTTTATCCGCATACGCCCAGCATCCGCACGACTTTAATCCGCATCCGCCCAGCATCCGCACGACTTTTATCCGCATCGCCCCCTCATCCACACGACTTTTCTGCATCCGCTCTATTGTATCCGCATCCGCCCCGCACCTGCACGACTTTTATCGGCATACGCCCCGCATCCACACTACTGTTATCCGCATCCGCCCCGCACCCGCACAACTTTTATCCGCATCCGCCTCGCACCTGCACGACTTTTATCGGCATACGCCCCGCATCCGCACTATTGTTATCCGCATCCGCCCCGCACCTGCACGACTTTTATCGGCATACGCCCCGCATCCACACTACTGTTATCCGCATCCGCCCCGCACCCGCACAACTTTTATCCGCATCCGCCCCGCATTTACACTACTGTTACCCGCATCCGCCCCGCACCCGCACAACTTTTATCTGCATCCACTCTATTGTTATCCGAATCCGCCCCGCACCTGCACGACTTTTATCGGCATCCTTCTTTCCAGTTCAGTGTGTTAATTATGCTTAATGACATCATTTGAATGATATAAGCTTAAGTCATCACCTTACATTTGTCATGAAAAAAAAACATAACGGAAAAATATGTGTCTTAACATCCGAGACCCAGTAATAATAATGATCGTGTGGCCTCCGGAGAGGCCGAGTGCAGGTCTTCCTAGTTGACGCCCGTGGGCGACCTGCGCGTCGTAATGAGGATGAAGTAATGATGAAGACGGCACATACACCCAGTCTCCGAGCCACGGGAATCAACCCCAGGGGATTAAAATCCCTGATGGCTCGACCGGAAATCGAATCCGGGGCACTTTGGGCCAAAGCCTTGCGCGCTAACCATTTATCCATGGAGCCGGACCGGGTCCTAGTAATGATATTCAACAAGTTCGTATTGTAATCGAAAGACTATTCGCAAATTTACTCCAAACGTTAGTCGCAATTTATCCGCTATCCTCACAGCTTTGCAAACTACATAGCCTAGGTTGTTTTTTTTAGTTTTGGCACCTTAGTTATAACTGGATTAATAACTCACTTAGATGGTTCCAAGTTTCACAGGCCCTCGATGTAGTCACCACCGTTGCGTACAACGTGTTCCCAACGATGCGGAAGTCGTTGGATCCCGTTGGCACTGCCCAATCTATTGTTGGTACGAAGAGAGCTCACGGCAGCCTGCTCCCCGCGCATTGTCATCTTCATCTTCGGGATGAGATCATAGTCGCAGGGACTGGTGTCGGGAGAATATGGGGGGTGATAGAGGACCTCCCAGCCCCAGCGATCCAACAATGCCGACACAACGCCTGCTGTGTGTGCCCTAGCATTGTCATGCAGAACGATGGGCGGTGTAACCATGTGGTGACGCCGTTTCCTTCTCAGAGCTCCTCGGAGATGGTCTTGCAGAAACGAACAATAGTACGCCGCATTAACGGTTTGCCCTCGCGGAACAGTATGGCAGTGCTTCCGTATCATTGAAGACGTTAAGCAGGCTGCCGAGAGCTCTCTTCGTACCATCAATAAATTGGGCAGTGCCAACGGGATCCAACGACTTCCGCATCGCTGGGAACACGTTGTACGCAACGGTGGGGACTACATCGAGGGCCTGTGAAACTTGGAACCATCTAAGTGAGTTATTAATCCAGTTATAACTAAGGTGCCAAAACTAAAAAACCAACCCATGTACAGTATATCCACATGGTGAAAAAATTTGCGGATATCCGCGGATATCCGCATCCTCGTAGGGCTTTAGATCCAACCACACTGGATCATATGGGCAGCAGTTGCTTCATTTATTACGCAATGGCCATGCCAAGTGCCAGCAAGTGCTGGACCTCTCCAAGGCCGCGCGCCATCTCAATGACAGGCTAATTAAGGTCAAGGCCTCCTAGAATGATCTTCCGAATGAGAGACAATAAACAAACAGTCACTTGTTTCTCATATCAGCAGTGTTAGCCTTCTGTTGCTTCCAGATCAAGCAGAGGTTTTCACGGCACTCCCGCTTTATCCGAACTTACTGGCGTAATGAATCCGATATTGTTGTTGCCGGGCCTTATTAGATTAACTCCGACTACCTCGTGGTGCAATGGCTAGTATCCTTGGCTGTCATCCGTGAGGTCCGGCTTCGAATCCCGCTCTGCCAAGAATTTATTTTTGGTCCGAGGGCTTGGAGGACTGGAACAAGGTTTATTCAACCTCGTGAAGCGCAACTGGCTCCCACATCCGCCATCCTGGAAGTGTTTTTTCGTGGTTTGCCACTTCTACTCCAGGCAAATACCGGACGCTTCCTTCACTATCCACACCCGAATTACAATTAATGTACACACATATTGCTACAGACATCACATGTTATCAGACAAATTCTACTCACCCCCAAGTACACGGGGTTAAATGATGATGTTGATTAATTTAGGGGCTTTGCGACATCGTTGTTTTGTAGGCCCGCGTACTTGGCTGTGTGTGTGTCTGAATTTGTATGATAACCTATGCTATTCCCATGGCCGTATTAGTTGTGCATTTGTAATTCAGGTGCGGATTGGGAAGATGGTGGCAGTGGCCCTAAGTTAAGACCTATCCCAGCATTTGCCTGGAAAAGAAGTTGAGATGAGAATCGAACTCTTCTCTACTCAGGTTGTGTGTACCCCGTTCGAGCCCTCAAATCAGAAATAACATTTCTTGAAAAAGCCGGGAATCAAACCCGGACCTCCGGTGTGACAGCTAAGAATGCTAGCCGCAACACGACAAGATGGTCCCAGGCTAAATGACTACGATGTCCAGGCCTCTAAATCAGGTGCTATCTCTCTCTCTCTTTTTTTTTTTTTTTGAGACTCAGACCACCACCACTTTCATGCCATACCAAATACCCGAGCAACATTAAGTCGAATAAAATAATAATAATAATAATAATAATAATAATAATAATAATAATAATAGCAATACTACAAGCATGCTCCTCTCTTTCCTCTTCCTATCTCTCTCTCTCTCCCTCTGAAGTGTCGAAATAGCTAAGGGATGACACTCATCAGGTATGTTGCAACTGCATGCACGACTCATGCAGATGAGATACATTTACAGTCAAGTCGAGGCGGCTTCGATGGTTTAGTTGGTAGCATGCTAAGCTTCAATGCCCAAGATCGCGGGTTCAAACCCGGCCGAAGTCGTCGGATTTTTAAGAGCGTTAAACATCCCTCAGTATGCCTTCCTTCGGAGGGGAAGTAAAGCCGGTGGGCCCATGTCATCGATTTATGGCATGTAAAAGAACCTTCCACTAACTACAATTGTGTGAAGCTAAATCTGTAGGTTAGATTTGATCAACGATCTATAAGTTCCAACGTTCGTCTCCAGGTGTCAGTTGTTTTGGCATCTAGTAGCCACGTTCGCAGCTAGGTGTCGTTAACGGTATCATTTGGTATCAAAAGTAGGAACTATTTGAAATTGGTAGTCTGCAGTCCTTACCTGAATTACAGATAACGCACACTAATACAGCCATTACAACTAACACCGGTTATCAGACAGATTCCACACACACCCAAAGTACACGGGGCTGCATGACCGCGTTGTCGCTGTCCGTAAACTGAGGAACCAGACAAGATACATTCACGTGTGGGCAGTCGAGTCAAATCAGCAACTTTCGTGTTACTCATAAAACAGGGGTGTCCAATTATTTTTACTGAAGATTAAAGATAGGTTTTCACAATGTGATAACATTTTTGACTGTCAAAACACGTAATGAGAACGCTATTATTCCAGTTCGTGCAACAAAATGTTAATTGAAGAATGGATCTCAGGGGAGCATGTACTCGTATGACGAGAGCATCAAATTTCATTTAAAAAGCACGGTGGGGCTCGCGAGCACCAGGTTGAGAACGCCTACTCTAAATGATTCAATAGCAACAAGGGACCAAGAGAAACGCAAGTGAAGGTCATTTTTAATGTGAAACCGAGGGAAGCAAGAGGATGTGGAGTGGGAGATTGTCACGTGACTGGAGAAAAAATTGCAACTAAATAACATGTAATCGCTGAAGCCCAGGCGGGCCAGACGAGAACTGCTCTTCGTATACTGACAGCATAATATGGCTCCGTGAGTATTGCATTTACTATTGACATTTCATGAATCTTGTAGCTTAGCACGGTGGGTGAGTGGTTACCGTGTCAGACTACTAACCCCCCAAGCTTGCAGGTTCGCTCCTGGCCGTGGTAAATGATTTTTGAAAGGCGGCAAAAATTACGACACGGATGTCATACGATGTTGACATGTTAAAGAACCCATTTGAATCCACTAGGTCGTGTTCATAATGGCAAAATTAATCCCGGGAGTTTCCGCCAACACAAAGTTCCTCATTTCTCTACTAGAAAGCGCTATAGTGTTCAAGGAGCTTATAAGGGGAAGATACGATGCATGGGTCATCGATTCGAATCATCTTTAGCACACGTGTAGGGCATGACCCGGTTGTATATCAGGTGCAAGTAGTAAGGTGCGCTTCTCAGCCATTTCCGAGAAATTGATTAATTGGAATTACAGTGCGGTGTCTATGTGCGTTGTACGCTAGCAACAAGCCAACGAGCGCGTGGTGCAGCGGTAAGAGCCCTCCTTTGTAAGCACGCGATTGCTGGATCGAATCCCACTGGTGAGTTTTTGCAGTGTGTTTCTTTTTTTCTTTTGTTAACATTGGCAATTCGTACAACTGTAGGTGTCGTGAAGAATGTTTATTTTGCAGTCAATTGTAATAACGAGTTATGTGAGCGGGAAAATAGATTCTGAGATCATCGCTTGAGACATTACATAATGTACAGTACTGGCATTGCAAATACATTGGTACTATTCTATACATGGTCAGGTGTATTATATTATATGTATACATTTATACATTGAAGGCCCAGTCTGTTCCGTTCATTGCACATCTGTGAACCATCATATCACCCCGTACCCCGCAAGCAGTGACTCATGCTATGAGTAATGGTTGGAAATTACCAATGTTTAAAAAAAAAGTGGGATTCGATCCTGCGATCCCGGCTTAAGAAGCGGGGCTCTTACCGCTGCACCTCGCGCTCATTGAATTTTTGTTAGCGTATTACGCACATACATGTCGCTCTGAAATTGCAATTAATTGATTTCGGAAACGGCTGAGAAGCGCATCTTACTACTTGCACCTGGTATACGCCTGGTCATGCCCTGCACGTGTACTAATGATGGTTCGAATCGGTGTCCCATGCATCGTATCCTCCCCTTGTTAGATATCTAACCTCCTTGACTTTCATAGTGCTTCAACGAACAACGAAATTCGACATGCAAGCTACCCTCTGAGTGTCAAATAACAAAGCTTGACCCGGGACCGAGGCCATACGATATTATTATTATTATTATTATTATTATTATTATTATTATTATTATTATTATTATTATTATTATTATTATTATTATTATGAACCTTGTCATCTTATTTCAACCGATTAAAATATTTTAGTTGCTTTTTAGAGAATATTTATTAGCCAAAACATTGCTGCCAACATACATGTACTTTTCTAACCATCATAGTTATTTAGTGTTGTCTGAAGGGGCGAAACAGAGGGGTCATCTGCCTGTAACCACCATAAAATCACGCTGCAATAATATAATAAAAGTAGATAAAAATAACACAGGCCTGAGAAATTTCAGTTTTTGAAAATTACAAGAGTAGTTTTTGCTAATTTTTATAATATTCTTCTTCTTAAGTATTCAATCCATGGATTGGTCTGCGGCAGTTCTCCAGTCGACTCTATTTATAGCTTTCCTCTTCATCTCTTCATAGTTTCTGCATCCTACATCAGACATGATTTGCTGTACATATTGTAGGCGTGGTCTTCCTCGACATCTTTTGCCTTCAACCATTCCCTCCAATACCGTTTTCAGCAGGCTACCGTGTCCCAAAATATGTCCTATCAGTCTAGTCCTCCTCCTCTTTATGCTTTTCTATAAGGTATAATTTTCCTCCACCTTTTTAAATACTTCAGCATTCGTTATTTTTTCTGTCCAGCTAATTTTTAGCATTCTTCTATAACACCATTGTTCAAAAGAATTTAACCTCATTTTTTCTTCTTTTCCAACTGGCCACGTTTCGCAACCATAAAGGGCAATACTCCAAACATACGCTTTTAATAATCTTTTTCTGGTTTTAAGTTTAATGGAATTTGTAGTGAATAAACGTTTCTTTTTCTGAAATGCTAATTTGGCTTGTAAAATTCTACATTTGATTTCTTTCTTGCTTCTTCCATCTTTGGTAATTTTGCTTCCGAGATATTTAAATTCTTGAACATTTTCTAGTGTTTTGTTGCCCACCACTAATTTCATACTTGAGTTTGCATTTTTATCGCAGACCATAACTTTCGTCTTTGACTTATTTATTTTCATCTTGTATAATATTACGTGTGTTTATTTACAAAATAACCTCCATTTTTTCCATCACGTCCGTTTTTTTATAAAATCGATATCGATATTTTTTGCTAAAATCGAGAGCAAAGAAATTTCCTTATGTTTAAACTTCTCTTTATGGAAACTGATAACAAGAGGAACACACATTATGTATGTTTACATAAACATTCGAAACAAACTTTAAACTGAGCAAAATACAAAACAAACAAAGTGTCTATTTAAGTACGTAATCTTTTTCCTTTGAAACTTCTTCTTGACGTTCTTCTATTATGTTCAATCTCGGGTAAATGTTCATAAAAATCCAATTGATCTTTTCAAGGAAACGTGACGCGATAGAGATTTTTAATTACTGTTTTCGAAATCAGCATCGACAAATACATAAAGTTCAGATATCACTTCCCTTGTATTTCTTTGCATCGCAGGCCTGTGTAATTAATAGAAATAGGTCAATATTATAGATAGCATAATCTTGTTGTTATTATTGTTGTTGTTGTTGTTTCATTTGAGGGGTTGGACATATGGCCATTTGGCCCTGTGTAGGTCTACTTAACCACCTCGTGGCGCAGTGGCTAGCATTGTTGGCTGTCACCCCCGAGGTACCGGGTTCGATCCCCGGCTCTGCAAATAATTTAAAAGTCTTGGTATGGTCTAGTACGGGGTCTCCCAGCCTCGAAATGCAAAATGGGAACCTGCCCGATGCTATGGCGGGAGGAGGAGTGGAAAGGAACTGGCCACCCTACCACATGCAAACTCCGGCTCTAATTCAGGTCGCCTACGTCCCTGGAGGGGATATGGCACTCTAAAGGAAAGAAGGTCTACTTGGATGTGTGTATTTGTAATTCAGGAGAGGATGGGGAAGGAGACGGACGTGGCCATAAGTTAAGAACCGTCTCAGCATTTTTCTGGAATAGAAGTAGAGAAACTACGGAAAACCACTTCCAGGATGGTGAGTTGAGAATCGAACCCACCTCTTCTCAGTTTTGCCTAATGTGCCCCGTCCCAGCCCTTAGACCAGAATTATATTTCTTTGCAGAGTCGGGAAATCTCCGAGGCGACAGCCCAGAACGCTAGCCGCTACACCAAGAGGTGTTGTCTTATACAGCAATACATGGCCAGGCAACCTGAAAGCTTAAGTGATCTACTGAAACAGTCTCACATTTTGAAAAGATCTACCCTTTTAAAATCATTATTGCCTAGCCATTATTTGTGTTTATAAAACGTAACACGACATTAAGGATCAAAGGTACTTGTTGTTTAAGACTTCAGTCTATTGAGTTTGATGCAGCTCTCCATGCCTCCATGTCCTGAGCTAATCGTTTCATTTCTACATAACTACCACACCTTCTATCTGAGACAATATGATTAACATATTCCAACCTTGGTCTACCACTACAGTTCTTGTCCTCAATCCTTCCTTCCATAACTTAGTTTGCTATTCCTGGGTGTGTTAGTATATTTCCTACTACGGTAACCTATCTCTTCAGGGTTAGATGACCTCATAATTCCGCCCCTTAAAACAACAATAACAACTAACCTATCTCTTCTCTTTATTAGCAGTCACCAGAAGCATCTCCCCTCTTCCACTCGTTTTAATACCTCTTCATTATTTTGTTACTCTATTATCTAGCCATCTGATGTTCATCATTCTCTTTTAATACCACATTTCAAAGGCTTCATACAATTTTGTTATATTTCTGTGACAATAACGAATATTCAAATTGAAAATAAAGTTATATTGCGAAATTAGTTATTTTCAATCCAGAATGCTAAATACCAACGAAAAGCTGGAGATAAGAGTTTTTATAGGGGGCTCATACACCGTCGGATGTCAAAATTTAAGTTTCTTTAACGTTTAAATGAAAGACAATACCTTTCTCAATATATCTGTTAAGTTTTACAGGTAAATTCAGCGTTTTGGCAGAGATATAGCGTATTAGGTGAGACCATGTGCCTATCTGTCAATGGAGTGTTTAATATTCAAAGCTGTTTACCCGAAAGGTTGCTTTTTTGGTAGGAAAAACACAATATCTCATGAACTATGTGATGAAACTGGATGAAACTCGGCAGATACATTCCAACATATAATCCCTAGAGGATGAACCCCATTTATGAAAAGCCCTAGGTTGCAGGTTCGTATCCTGGCGCAGTCAGCTGGCATTTGAAGGTGCGCAAATGCTAGGAAGCCGTGTCGGTAGATTTACTGGCACGTTAAAGATCCCCTTCGGGACAAAATTCCGGCACCCTGGCGTCTCTAAAAGCCACAGTAGTTAAAAGGGACGTAAAACCAATAACATTATTATTATTATTATTATTATTATTATTATTATTATTATCATTTATGAAATTATCTTAAAAAATAATTGAGATATACTTGGAAAAATAAACCAAAAAACTGTTCAGTTTTTGAAAGACATTTTTTTTTTAAATATACTATTTACAATATAACATTCATGGTGGTTCATCCTCGCTATTTATGCGTTTACAGGAAAAATAATAATTCCATTCAGACTGGTATTTCTTGTTAAATCGTGTTTTTTTTTGTGATTCACGGAGTTTAAAATATCACGAATATTATCCTTTCAATATATCACGAAATACTTTATATACTGCTCCTCTCTCTTAATTAGACGAAAGCTCTATGTATTTACTATACATATGTCAGTTTTCATAACTCTATGTTACATATTAGTGAAGCTATGATATGATTCGTAACTGTATGCGAAAATTCCCACTGACGGTGTATGAGCCCCCTATTTACGTAATATTAATTGAAATAGTCCCACTATATGTCGTTTGATAGAAAATAAGAATATTTAATATAAATATGTCATAAGATACCGGATAACAAAGTCCCTTCTCGAGCTTAATTGGTTAAGTCCTGAAACCATGGAAACAATGCTCTGCTTATACTTTGGAGACAACACAAATTTCACGAGTTAAGAGAAAAGGACTCGGGTAAACTTGAAGAGTATTTGTTGAAGTAAATGTTACGTTAGGTATTAAACACTGAAAATATAATTCATTTGAGTTCTATTTCTAGAAGAAAAACAAGTAGTTCGTGAAGAACTAAACAGCCTATTTTCATATATCCTACTTATGTTAACTGCCACTATCAACATACAAAATTTCAGTTTGATTGCTGTAATAGATTCGTAGATATTGAGAACCGACAAAATATTTCGGATGGTCGCCATGTTGGATTTTATATATGTAGGTCCTGGAGTTATGTACTGTTACATGAAGATTATTGTGTACGTGTAGCATTCAAACTTCAATCGCATGATTAGGACACAAGAAGTAACAAGGAGATTTTAAAATTTCGCACAGCTGCCTTCTTCTGGTTATGGAAACAATTGAAATAAATTAGATGCCAGTGGATTAACATTCGTACAAGGATTTACTGTACCAAGTTTCACTGCACTCGGATGGTTAAATTGTGAGAAACGTCCATGTGAATATTTATACTTCGCATCGCCGCCATGTTGGATTTGTGATCACCAGGTTATTTAAAGTCCTATAGGTGAACTTAAGTTCATAGCCCCTATGAACATAAAAAAATCAGTTTGATTGCTATAATAGATTCGTAGATATTCAGAGCCGTCTAAATATTTCGGATGATCGCCATGTTGGGTTGTTAAATTTATAGGCCATAGAGTCATAAGCCATTAAAGGAAAATTATTGCGTAGGTTCATTATTCAAACTTTCACTTCGATCGCATAATTGCGACACATGAAATAAAAACTTAATTTTAAAATTCGCACAGCCGCCATCTTGAGGTTATGTAAACAATTGAACTAAATTAGATACCAGTGCATTACAATGTGTATAAACATTTCCTGTACCAAGTTTCATAGCATTTGGAACATTAAATCGCGAGAAAGGTCTATTGAAAATTTTCAAATTCGCTTGGCCGCCATGTTCGTTTTGTAGTTAACCGGTATTTGAAAGTTTACAGATGAACTTCCAGTAGTGCCCTTTATCTCCGTACAAAATTTCAGGGTGATACTACTAATAGTTTCCGAGATATAGAATGCCGGTGAAATATTTCGCACATCCGCCATCTTGTGGTTATGAAAATAATTGAACGAAGTTTGATGTCGGAGCATTACAATGCGTATAAACATTTCCTGTACCAAGTTTCATAGCATTTGGAACATTAAATCGCGAGAAAGGTCTATTGAAAATTTTCAAATTCGCTTGGCCGCCATGTTCGTTTTGTAGTTAACCAGTTTTTGAAAGTTTACAGATGAACTTCCAGTCGCGCCCTTTATCTCCGTACAAAATTTCAGGGTGATACCGCTAATAGTTTCCGAGATATAGAATGCCGGTGAAATATTTCGCACATCCGCCATCTTGTGGTTATGAAAATAATTGAACGAAGTTTGATGTCGGAGCATTACAATGTGTATAAACATATGCTGTACCAAGTTTTATTGCGTTTGGTTGGTTAAATCGCGAGAAACGTCTATTTAAAAGTCGTAAATTCGCGTGGCCGCCATGTTGGTTTTGTAGTTACCAGTTTTTCAAACGTCACATAGGTGAACTTCTCGTTGTTCCCTTTACCACCGTAAAAAAATCCAGGGTGATATCGGGAATAGTTTCGGAGATATTGAATGCTGGTGAAATATTTCGCACAGCCGCCATGTTGGATTGGTGAGACGTAACAACATTTGAAGGGCACGGTCGGGGTCACCCGGAATAGTGCTGTGAACTTACCGAGTTTCATTGAAATCGCTCCAGCCGTTTAGATTTTATTAGGGACACACACACACACACACACACACACACACGCGCGCGCGCACGCACACACACACGGACAAAAGGTGATCTCATAAGCCTATTTTTTCAAATTTGAAAATAGGCTAAAATGAAAAGTTAGTTATTGTAGTTTTAAGGGGCGGAACTATGAGGTAATCTGCCCTTAAAAGGAAACCTAGAATAAAATGTTATCGTGTTGGAAGTCAAGTAACCGAAATTTGCTGTCTTTCAGTCGGTCAACACGAATATATCCGATTGTAATGGGGTAGTTCCCTAAACCTGAAAAAAACATGAGATTAATAAATACACTTGGATTACGTGATTAAGTATTAATCTCATGTAAATATTTTTCAGGATAATGGAAATACCCCATTACAATCGGATATATTCGTGTTGACCGACTGAAAAACATTAAATTTCGATTAGAATAAAATGTTTGTTATTCCTCCGAATGTAATTACAAACTGTATAGTGTTCATTATTTTGCCAAACCCGTGCTCCGTACACATAGTCATTAAGCACACTCACACCTTGCTTCTGTTATTTCACTGCTATGGATATTTCCATTCATCGCTTTGAAGCCTTTTAATTTACCATAAATCAGGGTCCCTAATCATCATTTTATTAATGTAGCCAATGCCCATGTATTTTAATTTTCAGGACGGGTCAGGGAAGGGATTTCGGATGGAAATCGGCCGTGGACCTATTGAAAGGAACCGTCCCGGCATTTGCCTGGTGGTGAAAGTAGGAAACCACGAAAACCATTTTCAGAACGACCGATGTCAGTGAGGCACGAGGTAGCGCGTCAGGGCCACCGCGGCCGTTAGGTTCCCTAAGTATACGGTATGGTGTGCATTTTAATCTGGCTATAACGAAGTAAACATTGGAGGCACTGAAATAACGACGATCAGCTCAACTCAAGTTCCATTAGACTATAAGTGCCATTTTCGGTGCCTGCAAGTGGTTTGTAAACAAGATAACATGAGTTGCGGCAGTGATTACAAATCTGATTCAACCCACATCAAGGAATTATACTATAAATCGCCAAGTTTGTAGTTATGAGGGACTAATTGTAAGGTTATATTGCTTGTAGTGGCCTGTTCGCCATCTCTTGATGAATGCAGTACATTTACATTTGTCTGGTGGCACAGGCTAGAGTAAAATGTGGCTTTTCACCGATGTATCAGTCTCACTCATGGCTGTGATTATAATGGAAGCTACTGAGGTATGGGTGGTGCTTAGTAATGACATTCAGGACACAGTCAGTGCCTGTGGATGCTGTGAAAGGTTCTACTCATAGGGTTGGTACTGCTGTTCTGACTCAGTGAGGAAAGCAATGGCAAACTACCTCACTCCTCTTCTTGCCTAGTTCGTCTCAATATAGCGCTGCCTTGGGTTTTTGTGGGTATGTACCAGCTATGGATAGGAGACGATGTGATAGCTATCGAGGAATCGCCCTGCTTAACGTCTGCTACAAGATCTTGTCCAACTGCCTCATAGATAGAATCAACCAGTGGCAGAATCAGTGCTTGGTGATTACCAGGGAGGCTTTCGGCTGGGGCGTTCCACAGTAGATAATATCTTCGTTCTCCGACAGCTTACTGAAAAACTGGGTGAATATGGCAAAGAACTCCACGTGTTATTCGTAGATTTCAAGAAGGCCTATGATTGCATACACCGAAAGAGCCTACTCAGTTGCCTAAAGGCCCCTTTCACACCGAAGATGCAAGACGCAAGATGCAGGGTGTAGGATGCATGCATCTTGCATCTTGATGAAAGGGCTTCCACACCCAAGATGCACATGCCACTTGCATCTTCTTTTAATATCCATTATCTATGTTTAGTTTAGTACGTGAGTTTGAGAAATGAATAATCAATCATCCGACTCTTCAGACGACGAAATTACAATTCTGGCTTGTGCAGTCAGAAAGAGACGAAGGCAAAGAAGGAATCGTTTATGGCAGCACCCATACTGGGATAATGCTGGTCTGTACAATCTGTACAGAAACCAGACAGCAGTCATTCGAGCTGATGGACATGAGAGAGAAGCTGGTATTCAGAAAGATGTGAGGCAAGGCTGTAACTTATCACCCATACTTTTCAATATATACATTGAACAAGCAATGAAGGAAATTAGAGAGAAATTTAAAGTGGGAGTGAAGATTCAAGGAGAAATGATTTCAACTCTGAGATTTGCTGACGACATCATCATCTTGGCCGACACGCCTCAGGATTAGAATAAGTTTTTGAATGGTATGGACTCCGTCTTGAGGAAAGAATTCATGATGAAAATTAATAAGTATAAAACAAAAATATTGGAATGCAGCCGCAATAAATCAGAAACCTCTATGGACATCAAATTGGTAGGAGAGAAACTAACGGAAGTAGGAGACTTCTGTTACTTAGGAAGCAAAATAACCAGTGATGGACGAAGCAAAGAGGACATAAAACTAGGTTGGCTCAGGCAAGGAAAGCATTTCTACAGAAAAGGAATCTATTGACATCGAATATAGATTTAGGTATTAGGAAGACATTTTTGAAAACCTTTGTCTGGAGCATCGCACTCTATGGAAGTGAAACTTGGACTATTAGTGCAGCAGGAAAGAGGAGAATTGAAGCGTTTGAAATGTGGTGTTACAGGAGAATGATGAAGATCAGATGGGTAGATAGGGTTACAAATGAAGAGGTATTAAGACGAGTGGGAGAGGAGAGATGTTTCTGGCGAATACTAATGAAGAGAAGAGATAGGTTGGTAGGACACATACTAAGACACCCAGGAATAGCAAGCTTAGTTATGGAAGGAAGGGTCGAGGACATGAGCTGTAGGGGTAGACCAAGGTTAGAATATGTTAAACAGATTGCCTCGGATGTAGGGTGTGGTAGCTATGTAGAGATGAAACGATTAGCTCAGGACAGGGAGGCATGGAGATCTGCATCAAACCAGTCAAAAGACTGAAGACTCAAACAACACACATAGCCCTGCTATTGTGTCTCAGCAATTACCGGTACTGAACCATCCGGTAAAGTTTCAGGCATATTATAAAAAGGAGATTTCGACTTTTAACAAGTTGTTAGATCTCATGGAACCCTCACTGAGTCGTAGGGATACAAATTATCGGTTGTGTGTATCTGCGAAAGACTACAGATATTTCTGAGGTAAGTACGGTAACTATAGTTTCCCATGAATAGTATAGGCCTAACTCATTTTTGAAACGTGTGAATATAGCTCAAAACTGAAAACATTACTTAGGAATATTTTCTAGAGCATTGTTTCTTAGTAAAAGTATCGCTATAAAAAATCGATTGAAAAGATGATTCGTATGATGAGCTATGATAATAATCATTATATCTGTCTGTTAGGTAGTCAGCTCGAAGGCCCTTTGGATCCTCAAATAGTATCGCCATTAGGTTATGTGGGTGGATACCCACAAAAACCCCAGGCAGCGCTATATTGAGGCACTAAATTCTGTAGCTTACTTTTTGTTATTAATAGAAGCCGAGTATTTGGTTTTTCTAAAAATTAATACCATTAATTCGTCACGGAAAGATGCCACCTAGTAGGAGGTGTCTAATCACCGATATTGAAACTAGCGTAGGCTATATATTTTAGCACATAACTTTTCATTGTACTGGTGTTGGTGAAGACATAGCTCTCTTACCTGTTGATTCGAATTTTTGTACCAGGGCCTTCCATGATATATCTTGGTCGTCCCTAATTGAGTATATTGCAGGATAGTCTTCGACTGCTTGAACAAGGTCACGTTGAAGTTCTCCGTGTCGGATAACATAGTTGAAGGGTGGATAGAAGTTTCGTACTTGGAACACAACGTCAAATGAAGTCTCAAATTAATGAAACTCAAAAGAAATGGCGCGATTCAAGCACACGTGCAACGGTGTGAATCACATACAGTGATGCCGAGAGTCGGGCGAGTCAAGATTTCCAAGGGAGAGGCGAGTATGCAAGACAGCACAACAAAGATGCACGCTGAAATCTCCAGCCGGCTGGTTCTCAAGATGCAAGTGCGTCTTGCATCTAGGATGCTAGACGCACTTGCATCGTCGGTGTGAAACCTCTCGTTAAATTACATATTCTGGTGTTTAAGATGCATGCATCTTGCATCCAGGATGCATGCATCTTGCGTCTTGCATCTTCGGTGTGAAAGGGGCCTTTAAGAGAGTTTGGAATGGCCGAGAAACTCATCAACTTGGTAGCGATCTGCCTGAGCGAAACACGCGGTAAGATATAAATGGGAAATCGAGTGACAGAGGATTTTGAAATTTTGACGGGTCTCAGGCAAGGAGACGGTTTATCTCCTACACTGTTCAATTTTGCCTTGGAGAAGATCATACGTGAGACCTTTCGAGAGAATTTTGAAGGAATCCAAGTCGAAGGGAAGTGCCTAGCATACCTTGCCTACGCAGATGATATCAGTTTACTCTCCAGCTCTCAGGAAGAGTTGAGGCAAATGACCAGAGCACTCAAGGCAGCTGCCAACAAATTTGGGCTAATCGTGAATGAAACCAAGACGGAGTACCTCAATATGACTCGCGGGCAAGGCCACGTTTTTGGGCAACTACAGTCACTCCGGGTAGGGGACCAGTCCTACAAGAGGGTCCATGAATTTAAGTACCTAGGATCGCTTTTCACGGAGAACTCATCATGTGAGGCAGAAATCAACGCCAGGATCCAAGCAGGAAACCGAACTCTCTACAGCTTAACACAGCTTCTTCGGTCCAGAAGTCTCTCCAGACAGTTCAAAATTCGTCTGTATAAAACTCTGATCCAACCCGTTGTACTATATGGATGTGAGACATGGAGTATCCGAAAACAGGACTTTCATAAACTACTCGTCTTTGAGAGAAAAGTTCTTCGGAAGATCTTCGGACGGGTGAGGGATGTACACACGGGTGAATGGAGGATTAGACACAATCATGAAGTAGAAGACCTGTACCATGATGCCATCATAGCTGGAACCATCAAAACCAGAAGACTGCAGTGGGCTGGACATGTAACCCGGATGGAAGACCACCGATGGCCACGGAAGCTACTGGATTTCACCCCCACAGGAAGAAGACCACCAGGGAGACCAAGGAAGCGGTGGAGTGATGGACTCCATGAAGATCTACAACAGGCAGTGATACGCGTAGACAGTTGGCGGATGGCAGCTATGGCTAGGAGACGATGGAGAAGGAAACTTGTAGCAGCGCGCGGTCCACTGGGCCTGATCGCGTAGAAGAGGAAGAAGAAGAAGAAGAAGAAGAAGATGTACCCACATAACCTAACGGCGGTACTTTTTGAGGATCCAACCAGCCTTCGGGCTGACTACCTAACAGACAGATTGCTTGTAGCTTATTTAAAGTGATGCTGACTACAAATCCACTTTCGGTGGGTTTGAGATTTCCATTTTGGTACATCTGCTGTCGCTTCGGTGAGCGCAATTGTTGCCAAATATGAGGCCTGGAGAGGACTTGATCCGTGATGCCATGTGTAAATATTATGCTTAATCAGCCTTGTATATGTTTTCGCAAATTACACCACGATTGATTCTTTCTTAGCTTATTTTCATCACATGAAATATTGGCTTATGAGATCGCCTTTTCTCCACGTGTGGGTGAGTGTGTGTCTAATAAATTCTGAAATGTGGCAATGACTTACTACTAGTGCAACCGACCCCGATCGTGCCATTCAAACTTCCATAAGTGCTACCAATCAATCTGAAATTTCCTCACTGAAAGGATCTTCGTCAAATTATTTGCAGTAATTTGACAAAATAGTCGTTGTCTGAGGATTAAGACCTTGTATGTAATTTGTTCTACATCCACACGGGATGGCTGCATTGGAACATACATTAATCACATCAATGAATTGCTCATAGGATTCTGGAATGGGACTGACTGTGGTGATCTTCTCATCAAGTAATGAGGTGAACTGTGTCCAGTTAGCCTTCTTGAAGTTGTATCTTCTTCGAAAAGGGACAGTCTGTGGTCTGACAGCTGGGAATAGCTGGCACATTATGGGACGATGTTGAGTATTTGGGATGGGAGGACAAACCGATTTCACACATTGGCTGGTGACACTCTCACTTACAAATATGAGATCTGGGTTGTAGCCACGCTTCCATCTTCCACTGTTAAATGATGAAGGGAGTTTACTGTCATGTATGACCGACAGCTGAAGTAATTCTGCCCATTTTAAAACAGCTTCCACATTTTCATCATCGTGGGAATATCCCCACACATTAATATGGCTATTAAAACCACCCATGATAACAGACACTTTTTGCGAAATTAAATTGTCAGGAACTTTGAATGAAAACTGTGACTTAGGTGGTTTGTATATTGAGAAAATTATCAAATTGCTCAGTTCTACGGCAATGATTTCTATACCATTTTCTTCTGAAATGGATGTCACCTGGATCATTATGTCTGGTTTCGTGAAAATAGCACTACTATATTGGCCATGAGGACGTTCCATTGCCAGCTTCATACCTGGAATTTTAGGTCGAGGTTGGTGAATATCTCTGTGCGTTTCTTGTATGCACAATACGTGTTTATGGCATATGTCATGTAAGAGTTCTTCCTTATTATTTAAATTCCCTCAATGTTCACAGAAATTATAGTCATTTTTGGCTCTGATCAGAGCCTTTTCCATTTATCATAGACCATTCTGGCATGTAAATATACTATGTTCCTGGAATGTTGACGTTCAGTTCAGAATTGGAAATTTGAGTCCAAGTACCTATGCAGGGGCACCACGGGCAGGAATCAGATTTCATAAGATGGAAGGAGGTGTCTCCTACATCTTAATACCTCATCTCCTACATCTAAAACCCTCATTGTCATACACGGGTCATTTTTAGGTAGATTTCATTAGAAAGCTAACTATTGCAATGGGTACCATGTTTCGACTTCCGGAAAATTTCGACATATCTTCTCGTTTCACATCCCTTAGACCCCAAAACCACCGTCAGTTCAAAAGTTTATATATATATATATATATATATATATATATATATATATCAGTTTCTTGTGGACACGATAACTGCCGTAATTTTGCACCAATCACTTTGAATTTTTTACATAATATGTATCCTTATAAAATCTCGGTCGAGTTCGTTAATGGGCAAAATCCGTCAAGGGGGGTAAAAATGTTTTTTTTAAAGTGAAATCTCACTTCAACTCTCTTAATATGTGAAATATCGATTCCCTTCAAAGTTCATATTATGTGTCACATAAGTGCCAAAAATTTATGTTTAAAAAGTTTTTTGATAGCACCATACATTGACCAATGGGGTGGAAAAAAGTGGGTTTTTCGGGAACCATTAATCATATCTCTCTTAATAGGCACAATATCAAAACCGTAAAAAATGGACGATATTTCCCTAATAATTACCTAAAACTTTTGTCTGAAAGAATTTTTGATACAACGCACCATTACGCCGGGGGATGAGAAAAATGATTTCGGAATTAGAAGAAAATGCCAAGAGCCATCAGAGGTTACCATGACAACGCTTTTAAATTGATGAGAGATGAGATATCAGAGGTTGCCATGACAAAGAGATCACATTCAGTTTTTCATCTGGCTATGTGGGAAGCGGCTTCGGTGACGTAGCCTAGCTGGTAGCATGCTGACCTTCTATGCCCAAGGTCGCGGGTTCAAAGCCGGCCAAAGTCGTCGGATTTTCAAAGAGCGCTGAAAATCCCTCAGTATGCTTTCCTTCAGAGGGGAAGTCCAACGTTAGTTGCAAGTTACTGGTTGCGGTGGCATCTAGTAGCCAAGTTCACAGCTAGGTGTCGTTGACGGTATATTTGGTGCCAACATTAGGAACTACTACTTGAAATTGACCGTCTGCAATCCTTACCTGAATTACAGACTAATACAGCCATCACAATTAACACCGTTTATCAGACAGTTTCTACACACACCCAAAGTACACGGGGTTACATGACCGCGTTGTCGCAGCCCTAAACTGAGGAATCAACCAACATCTCTGCGGGAGATAAAATTTGACGGGAAGAAGTAACAGACTGTTAGATAGTTACACATCAGTTCCAAACCTTGCATAAGGACGGTGTGACCACAAGTATAACAAGTAGTTCCGTGAAGAACTATACAGCCTATTTTCATATATCCTACTTATGTTAATTGCCACTATCATCATACAAAATTTCATTTTGATTGCTGTAATAGATTCGTAGATATTGAGAACCGACAAAATATTTCGGTTGGTCGCCATGTTGGATTTTATATATGTAGGTCCTAGAGTTATGTACTGTTACAAGAAGATTATTGTGTACGTGTAGCATTCAAACTTCAATCCCATGATTAGGATACAAGAAGTAACAAGGAGATTTTAAAATTTCGCACAGCTGCCATCTTGTGGTTATGGAAACAATTGAAATAAATTAGATGCCAGTGGATTAACATTAGTATAAGGATTTACTGTACCAAGTTTCACTGCACTCGGATGGTTAAATTGCGAGAAACGTCCATGTGAATATTTATAATTCGCGTCACCGCCATGTTGGATTTGTGATCACCAGGTTATTCAAAGTCCTACAGGTGAACTTAAATTCATAGCCCCTATGAACATAAAAAAATCAGTTTGATTGCTCTAATAGATTCGTAGATATTCAGAGCCGTCTAAATATTTCGGACGGTCGCCATGCTGGATTGTTAAATGTAGGCTATAGGTCATAGAGGAATGTACCATTAAAGGAAAATTATTGCGTAGGTTCATTATTCAAACTTTCACATCGATCGCATGATTACGACACAAGAAATAAAAACTTAATTTTAAAATTCGCAAAGCCGCCATCTTGTGGTTATGGAAACAATTGAAATAAATTAGATACCAGTGGATTAACATTCGTATAAGGATTTACTGTACCAAGTTTCACTGCACTCGGATGGTTAAATTGTGAGATACGTCCATGTGAATATTTATACTTCGCGTCGCCGCCAGGTTGGATTTGTGATCACCAGGTTATTTAAAGTCCTATAGGTGAACTTAAGTTCATAGACCCTATGAACATAAAAAAATCAGTTGGATTGCTATAATAGATTCGTAGATATTCAGGGCCGTCTAAATATTTCGGATGGTCGCCATGTTGGATTGTTAAATGTATAGGCCATAGAGTCATGTACCATTAAAGGAAAATTATTGCGTAGGTTCTTTATTCAAACTTTCAAATCGATCGCATGATTACGACACAAGTAATAAAAACTTAATTTTAAAATTCGCAAAGCCGCCATTTTGTGGTTATGTGAACAATTGAACTAAATTAGATACCAGTGTATTACAATTTGTATGAACATTTCCTGTACCAGATTTCATTGCGGTTTGAACATTAAATCGCGAGAAAGGTCTATTTAAAATTTTCAAATTCGCTTGGCCGCCATGTTCGTTTTGTAGTTAACCGGTATTTGAAAGTCTTGCAGATGAACTGTCAGTAGTGCCCTTTATCTCCGTACAAATTTTCAGGGTGATACCGCTAATAGTTTCAGTGATATAGAATGCCGGTGAAATATTTCGCACATCCGCCATTTTGTGGTTTTGTAAACAATTGAACCATGTTAGATGTCGGTGCATTACAATGTTTATAAACCTATACTGTACCAATTTTTATTGCGCTTGGTTGGTTAAATCGCGAGAAACGTCTATTTAAAAGTCGTAAATTCGCGTGGCCGCCATGTTGGTTTTGTAGTTACCAGTTTTTCAAACGTCACATAGGTGAACTTCTAGTTGTTCCCTTTACCACCGAGAAAATTCCAGGATGATATCGGGAATAGTTTCGGAGATATTGAATGCTGGTGAAATATTTCGCACTGCCGCCATGTTGGATTGGTGAGACGTAATAAAATTTGAAGGGCACGGTCAGGGTCGCCCGGAATAGTGCTATGAACTTACCGAGTTTCATTAAAATCGCTCCAGTCGTTTAGATTTTATTAGGGACACACACACACACACTCCTCTCTCACACACACACACCCACACGCACACACACACGGACAAAAGGTGATCTCATAAGCCTATTTTTTCAAAATTGAAAATAGGCTAAAAATGGACCCCCTAAGCCAATAAAATGTTAAAAATATGCATAGTAAGACGAAAGAAAATTTAATTGAGCTCCAATTACATTGTAAAATACATTCTCGCAATAAATGAGGTCTGATCCTTCTACGAAAACCTGCATATTTTGCCTATTATAGCCTATCCCCTAGTTTGCCCGGTGAAATCTACCTCCGCCTTCCGGCGTGCCGAGAGGAATTTTTGTTATCGGTCTAGCCATGGTATAAATATACTTACACCTTGGATCAAGCAACTTAACAGCGCAGTAGCGGAATGCATGTGTAGCCAGATGACTCATTGCTGAGAAATATGCCACTGGTATAGAGGCTAGCATTCTTGGGTGTCATCCCGGAGGTCTGGGTTCGATTCCCGAGCCAACAAGAAATGTTATTCTAATCTGAGGGCTGGTTTGGTGTACACTAATGTACACCACAATAACACAGGTTATCAGGCAACGTCTACACTCATCCAAGTACATAGGGCTAAATGACCATGATGTCCAAGCCCCTCAAATGAAATAACACCAACATCGATTAAAATAGAACCCTGAATTATTAGATCGATCACCTCGTGATGTAGCGGCTAGCATTCTTGGCTGTCGCCCCAGAAGTCTGGGCTCGATTCCTGGCTCTGCCAAGAAATTGTAATTTTGGTATAAGGGCTGAAACGGGCTACACTCAGCCTCGTGAGGTAATACAGAGAAGACGCGGGTTCGATTCCCACCTCAGCCATCTTGGAAATTGTTTTCCGTTTTCCCACTTCTACTCGAGGAAGATGCTGCGATAGTTCCTAACTTAAGGTCATGGCCACCTTTTTCCCAAACCTTACCTGAATTACAAATATACACACTACATAATAATACAGGCTATCATATGATTCCTCAGATACAGTCAAGTACACGGGGCTAAATGACCGCGATATCCAAACCCTTCAAATGAAGCAACAGCATTAAATAAACCGCCCTTGATGTATTTAGCATGAAAAATCAACATTCTTGACAAGATAAGAACCAGTGATAAGAGACGTGGATGTGTCATAATGATACAAATAGCAGGAGGCGACATGGAAGTAGGTTAGTAACGTGTTACCATGTGTATTATTATCTCGTTGAGATAACTCAGAGCGTAGTACGAGCTATCACAGTCGAAATGCAGTCAACATTGTAATAAAACCATCGTTGTCTTCTCAAATTGAATTAAATTACCGTCCACGACACCTAGCTTTCGGACTTGCCTACTAGATGGCATCTCAGTCAGCACCAGGCGGCAAACGTTGGAACTAATAGAGCGTTATCAATTCTAACCTACAAATTTTGGCTTTACACAGGTGTAGTTAGTGGAAGGATGTTTTACATGCCATAAATCTATGACAAGGGTCCGCCGGCTTTACTTCCCCTCTGAAGGAAGGCATACTGAGGGATTTCTAACGTTCTTTAAAAAATCCGACGATTTCAGCCGTGACCTTAGGCATAGAAGCTCAGCATGCTACCAACTACGCTACTGAAGCCAGCCTCATTTGAGGGTCTATGGATATCATAGCCATCAGTCCTGTGTGTGCTGAACTTGTCTGATAACCTGTCTTCCTGTGATGACTGTAGTAGTGTGTGCATTTGGAGTAAGGTTAGGGTAGGTAGTGTGTAGCTAAATTTGTAGGCTATTTGGTTTAGAAACGCTCTACCAAGTTCCAACGTTCGCCACTGGGTGACAGTGGCGTTTGTTAGCCAAAGTTGTAACTACTTAAAATTGAACATTCATTCATCTTCATTCATTTCATCTCTTCAGCCACGTGTAATTTCCTCGCATCTCCTCTCCAGCCCCGTTGGAAACGGGGTTATAAGGGGTAGACATACATAGATAGGGTAGGTGCCCCGGGACTTGCAGTAAGGTACTACACCAGCATTTGCCTGAAGGGAGTGTGGAAAGAAACGGGGAAAATACACACTCAGCATAGCCACTGTCGGCACCGGGATTCGAACCTGCAATTTCCGGACTTGCCGCAGCTGCCCGCGTGGCCGTGGTGCATAAATTAACGAGCACGGCTACGCCACGTTAAAAAACAGAACCACCAAGCATGTCGAAAACATGGAGCTATATTCATGGTTGTGTTTATTGTTGTTGTTGCTTCATTTAGGTGCTTGGGTAATCTTGGTCATCAGCGCCATGCACTGAGTGTGTATAGAATTTGTTTAAATAACTGTGTTTTTATGATGACCTTAGTAGTGTGTCTAGCTGTAATTATTGTGGTGAAGGAATCTTGCACCATCTCGATATTTGAGAATGGACGTGTTACTTATCAGTCTGTTGTTTGAGTATTCAACATCGTATATCTTCACGTTTAGGCATTATTAGCGTTATCAAGGAAGTTTTCTTTATTGTAAAATCTTTCTTTAATGACGATGATATTCTGCTTCCTGAAACTGGGTCGGCTTGAATTAAGATCTTGACTAAAGACACTTTATCATGATTACCCTACTCTCAATAGGTTAAGTTATTATATTTCATTGCCGTGTTGTTCTCAGTCGACATAACGCCAAGGTTATCCCCGACAGTTTTAAGACCATGACTGTGCAAATGTATGTAATTATTTATGTGCCTCCGGAGGAGAGTGAGACTGAGACTTAATTCAGGGAATTTCCCTGCAACCTTTCTTCTGTGACTTCCGTTGTCGGAGAGAGCAAAGAGCTCAATGACAAAATGTATACTTCTAGGGCGGCAGAAGACCTTGCTGTTCCGCCCCTTAAATCATCAATAACTAACTAACTAACTATAAAGCCGGCGGTCCCATGTCATAGATTCAAGACATGTTAAAGAACCTTCCACTAGTTGCACCTGTGTGAAGCTAAATTGGATAGGTTAAGAATGTAAACAACGCTCTTAGGTTTCTACGTTCGTTGCCGAGAGCCGACTGCGGTGGCGTCTAGTCGCTAAGTTCTGAACTAGTTGATCGTTGACGGTGGCGTTTGGTGGCAGTCTGCAGTCCTTACTTGAATTAAAACAGATACACACACTAATACAGTCATCACAATAGTTAACACCGGTTATCAGACAGATTCTACACACATTCAAAAGTACACGGGGCTACATGACCGCTGTTCGCAGCCCCTAAACTAAGGAACCAACCAACCAAAGCCTCGATGGAGTTATAAAAATAAATAAATACAAAATAATTAATGCATTCTGAAGTTAATATGTTTGTCAACAAACCCATGAAGCTACGAATATAGAACATACGAACGTTTCAAAAGGTTGGAAACCGTATACACTGTAGGAGGCTTAGATAACACTTGTTGCCATGGTAACCATCATAACGGAAATTCATCCCAGCTAATCTCCAAGATCTGGCAAAGCAAAGAAACGGTACAACAATCCAATTTGTTGAAGCACTCGTGTTTTCCGTCTTCGCATATGGGAGCGTAATATGCGCCCTACTCGAGCACTCTGGGGAAGCAGGAACGTTGGGTTATTTTAATAATTTAATATTTTTTTAAGACAAAAGTTTGATGCTTTTCAGTCGGTCAACACGATTGTACCCAAATGAGATGGGTTATTCCCTAATCCTGAAAAACAAATGACATGAGATTAATAAATACACTTGGATGACCAGTTTCCATCACATAGACTATAACTAACAAAATAATACTGACGAGTTACATTACCTCAACTAATACTGCAACTAAATAAGTGTACATATTGTAATATTTTCACCCATACTTTCAGACACATATTTTATAGCTTAAGTGTAATGGATCTGATGATGATCGCTTGACGATCGAAACTGGTCATCCTAGTGTATTTATTAATCTCATGTAATTCTTTTCAGGATTAGGGAATACCCTATCTCATTTGGGTACAATCGTGTTGACCGACTGAAAAGCACCAAACTTTTGTTTACGAAGGCAACACTGAAAAATTGCTTCAAACACTACTTTTTTTTAAAGATTTGGTACGAAACGAAAATGTATTTCCTCCAAAATCCTCTTGTTTTGAATTAATCAAATGTTTGTGTTTCAGAAAGGTAGATAATAGGGCTTAACATAGACTATCTATTGAATATTCGATTAATTCGAATAGGTCGAATGTTCGTCAATTCGAAATTCGAATAAATTATTCGAACTTAGGAAGAATTCGAATGTTCGAATAATTTGGATGTCCGAATACTTTGTTTGTTCGAATCGTTTGAATATTTGATGTACAGTACTCGAGTATTTGAAATAGTCGATTATTAAAATAAATCGAACAGTTCAAATAGTCTACTTGAATTGTTTGAAGATGATCAGTACCCGACAATTACAGCAATTATTGTGAATAAATATATCCATTGGAGGAGTTCTTCGAAGCAGGGGCGAATCAAGTTAGTATGGGAGTTAACTCCTTCCCCACTCAGCCTGACAGAACCTTCTAAATAAACATCATTCAAAGCAAGCACAACTTGTTATCTCTTTCCTTCTTTCTTACTATCTTTCTTTCCTTACTTCTTTTTCCGTTTATGCTTTATTTCCTCTTTGCTTCTAACTGTATTATAATATAATAAAGAAATCTTTTCAGTCGGTCAACACGAATAATACCTAATTATACAGGGAGACTCTTTTGCTGGAGCGGGACCGGCGACCGGCTACCGGGTGCGCCTTCCGCCAGCCAACCGAGCTCGCACCGCGGATTGCGCGCCGGTGGAAACTGTAACAATTACATTAATTAATGGTAAATTCACCAGAAAATCATGATTAAAGAACTTCCCTATCCACAGGAGAAGCTGAGTGTGTTCTCCTTCAGCTGACAGACAGGCGGGTTGTACCGTGTAAATAAATTACCGTTTACACGTTGTATTTCCCTTCTGTTGGGAGGGATATCAGCTGCCGTATATTGTTCTTCAGCTCCACTAGGGTACGGGTAATTGATCTGTACATTTTGTATTTTAAATTAACCCACAATTGAACATCAAACGGGCTTAGGTCCGTGCTTCGATTAATTACAGTAGACACGCAGGGGGGTGCAATATAAATAATGTATATATTTATTTGTGTTTAAGTGTAATTCATAAACATCGTACACTAGTTAGCATAAGTAAACAGGATCTGAGGACGTACGCGTGTCGTTCGAAACATGTCATCCAATTAAGTAGAAATTTGTACATAAAAAGCGTATTAGGGTATGTAAATTTTTGTTTCCCGTCTAATGTAATTGGGCACAATTCATGTTGACCGACTGAAAAGCTTTCTTTATTAGAATTGAGCAACACTGAAAAATGGCTTCTATCGCTACAATTTCTAACTTTATTATTATAATTCGAACATTTGAATGATTCGACTTGTTCATCAAATCACATAAAATCATTCGATTATGGACTGCAATACTATGGTCGGGTTATTTCACTAACGCTAATATTTCGAAATTAAAATGTTGGAATAGGTTGGAGATTTCAATTATTCGAATGTTAAAATGCTTCAAATGTGCGAATAATTCGAATAGTTGAACTATTCCAATGTTCGAATCAAATATTCGTATTCGAAATTATTCAAACAATTCGTATATTCTAATGTTGGAAAAATTCGAATGTTCGTACAGTGTGGATGTCCGATGTTTGTACAGCCCTACTAGACATGGTAGATCTCAGACATAAAGAAAGCTGTAATCAAAATTTTATTTTATTTTTCATGTCATGTCTGATTGTATAGATGAGATGTTTACTGTCTGTTATTGTTCTAGGTCGGATGACACAATCGTCAGAGATGATGGCAGCTGGATCACAGATGAATTCCTCCAGGAAGTTCTCCAGAAAGCCGATCCTGATAACAAAGTTTCTATCATGAGCAATGATATTAAGTTTGCCGTCGGCAAGGGAGAAAATTATCTTAGTGTAATATTCCGTGTTGAAGTGCAATTCAAGAGAGAGAATGACCACAACACGGAGAAATGTCACTTCATCGTCAAAGGACTCCCTGATGGTGAATACATTAGGAAGTTTATTACCGAGAGCGGGGTGTTTGAACGAGAACTAAGCATCTATCATGAAGCTTTGCCACAAATATATAAATTCGCAGAGGAAAGACTCCAGTGTGGACATGTTCCATGCATATCTGCCAAAGCGTTTCCAACCCAACGAAGCATTACTGTTGTTCTTGAGGATTTGAAATATAAAGGGTTTATAATGGCCAATAGGAAGAAGATGCTTGATCTTCAACATTGTCAGCTTGTGGTGAAGAATATGGCCCGTCTTCATGGTATGTCTGCTGCCTTCTTTAAGCATAATCCAGAGGTGCTCATTCAATATCCAGAGATGATGTTCTGTGAGAATAATCGAGAAAATATGGAGAAATTTGTGCCTTTGCAACTGGATTGTTTGCTCAAGAAAGTTCAAACCTGGCCAGGTTTTGAAACCTATGCTGCTAAACTGGAGAAATTCATTCCCACTGCCCTGGACAGAGTGATTGAAGTTTGTGAACCCCAAGATGATGGATTATCTGTTTTAACCCACGGTGATTGCTGGACCAATAATTATATGTTTAAATATTCGTTGACAGGGGAGCCTACTGAGGTACGCTTTATTGACTTTCAGTTGTCACGACTAGGAACGCCTGCTATGGATTTGTCGTACTTCATGTACACAAGTCCTCAAAATGAAATAAGGGCGGTCTACATGGATCAGCTGTTGAGGGAATACCACACGGAACTGTGTGAGGTGCTTACATCTCTACAGTGTGATCCAGAGGTGTTTAGCTTCCAGGATTTGAAGAAGGAGATGAAGAGATTGGCATGCTACGGGTTCATCGCAGCAAGCAACATCATGCCCATTGTAGTGGCTGATGCTGAAGATACCCCCGATCTGGCTGAAATCACCGAGGAAGAAGTGAACAATGGTGATGTTTCTTACTGGGATAAAGTACATAACAACTCTCGTTTCAAGGAAGTTTTCCAACAGATGCTTCCCCTTTTTGATGACCTGGGAGTGTTTGATTGACTGACTGACTGACTGACTGACTTCCAAAATACGGAACAACTCTCACTTCAAGGATGTGTTCCAACAGATACTTCTCCATTTTGATGAGCTGTGAGTGGTTCAATGACTTGCAAAATACAAAGGGTGTTTCTTTTTCAATCTCTGATAGGCTATAAAAGAAGACACATTGATATAACAAAATTATTTTAATACTATTTATTCATTTCGTACTTATTTTTGAACATAATTGCCAAAACAATTGAGGTATTTGTCATATTGTGACACAAGCTTTCCAATGCCCTCTGAAAAGAAGGCTGGCACCAGTGAGGTACGGCGTCAGGACATAGTTGTTGAAACGTTGTCCACGAACTAAACCTGCAATGCTCGAAAGAGGTGAAAATCACTCCACGCGAGGTCGGGACTATACGGTGGATGGCCGAAAACTTTCCACTTGAATTTATTGAGGCCTTTCGTCACGTTGGCACAGTGCCCCGGTGCACAGTACGGGTTTTCAGTGTCGAAACCACTCTGGACGAGAGCATGCTTCTTCGGTGGTTATGAATCACTGCGGAGGCGACGTAAAGTTTCACAATAAACTTCATTTTTTATTGTCATTGTTGTCCCCTGCTCCATTAAGTCCACCACCAAGTAACAATTGTTTTCCTTTGCTTAGTGCGTGTTTACACTTTTTGGCTTGTTTGGAGAAAAAGTGTGCATCCACTGTAACTGTTCATTAGTTTCTGGATTGTCATGCAAGACCCAAGTCACATCGCCAGTAACGATCGACTATAAATACTCTTCCTCCTGATAATGGTAACGCGTGAGGAATATTACGGCTGACGCCATTCGCTGAGTTCTGTGATCGTCAGTCAAAATTTTTGAGACATAACGTGCACAAGGTTTCAGGTATCCGAGGTGTATAGTTAAAATTTGTACAGAGAAGACCTTGAAATGTCTGGGATTGCTGTAGAAAGTTCACTTATCGTACACCTCCATTTGTCACGGACAAACTCATCAACACGTGCAGCCAGGGGTACAGCAGTGACAGACTTGCGTCCTTGCTCACCTTCGAATTGGACATCCATTCGCCCTTCTGTAAATTTCCGACACCATTCCCGTACACTACAATCACTCGTAGAGTGTGTACCATTCTCTACGCTCATTCTGCGGTGAATTTCAGTAGCGTTTCATTCTTCTGTTTGCAGATAACGTATCTCACTTCGCAACTCACATTTGGTGGGAGTATCAATCGTAGGACCATGTTCTATTACCCACAGCTCGGCTTCGACTGGTGCATTGGAACCAACAATGGTAGAGCTTGTGGTGGGGACATAGCGTAAGAACACAACACACAGACCTGGCTCCCACCTGTATCTTTTTTACTTAGATGCATGATCGGAGGTTGAAAATAAAACAGCCCAGGTACATAACAACTCCCGCTTCAAGGATGTGATCCAACAGATGCTTCCCCATTTTGATGAGCTGGGAGTGTTTGACTGACTTTCAAAATACGGAACAACTATCACTTAATGGCTGTTTTCCAACATATGCTACACCACTTTGATGAGTTGAGAGTGTTTAAGTAATTTACGTCCATTATAAAGCGGAAGAGGCAAACTGACGTCACGAGATTTTTGAATTTTTGAATTTCTTAAATGGATATGTTGTGCTATATTGTACCAAAGAAAATGAAGTTCAAATTAAGCCCGGATGGCGGGTTTATTCTGTGACGAGCTCCGCAAAAATAACTCATGTGCAAGTATCACTCAGTATTTGAATATGTACTGTACAACTGTATAATATATATATATATATTGTTTGACGTCTCCAATTCCTTTTATTATGATAGCAAAACTTAACGTGTCTTAGTAAGAAATATACGCAATTGTTTATTAGGTTTAAGACATAGCAGAATCACTTTCGTAGGACCCACAGGAAAGCGTCACTTAATGTATCCATGTAAGTTTTATAAACAATTCCATTTATTTTGAACCAAAAGTTTTGAATTTTATTAGTGGTTAACTAGAATGTAAATATAGGCAGTTATGCCATCAGAATAATTAATGATTATGGGGAGTCCAAAATATTTTTGTTAAATAATTTGGCATTTTTTGATATCACATAGCAACTACCACAATGCATTTATTTCAACGTTTCTTTTAGAACTATATAGAGTACTAGCAGTAGTGCCCGGCTTTGCCCGGTGGGTTTATTTGTTTTATGGATTATAATGAATACTTCTACAGAACTGGCACATGATACTTAAACTAACAGAAAATAATATTTTAAAAATATAACTTTTTGTGGTGGTGGTAGTGTGGGTGATAAGTAGTACAGTATAATGGACGTAACATTCGGGTCATTTTCCCAATGATAATGATAATAATGAATAGGGAAACGGCTATTTACTAACTACAGTACTGACACATGCAATTTACAAACGAATTGAGAAATATGATTAGAAAGAGGAGTATGTGAAATAAAAGACACTGCCTAGGGCCTATATTTCATTGGCTGTTAGAAAAGTAGATATCAATTGTGTCGTCTTTTGTCGCATAGCGCCGTAGAAAAATAATCCGAGCACTTCGGAAAACTTCGGCTGTCTCGAGCTCCTGAGGTATCAATAGTGCAATTTATCGTCAAATACCGCTGAAGGATAAGGATCGGAATAAATGAAAGTAAATTTGAAAGAACCAACACTTTTTTCAGCTGATAACCTCTATGTACTGCACCAACACCATCGCACTTATACAGAGGCATAATATTTTCATGATGATAACTGTTTTAAGGGGTCTAAGAAATTATTTTGCACTAATTAGCCCCCGTGACTCCAATTTGTACGCAGTGCAAGCTGTAACTATTTTCGCAATTCTGCACCAGAAAACTGGTAGGGGCGATGAGATGCAGCCCGCATTGCCAGCCAACAATAGACTTATTAAAATATCCTTACAGTTACACTACTACGGACATGAATGGTTCTAGGGCCTAAAAACGTGGTGTTCAAGTTCATTTCGTCTGTTGTTCTAAATGTAGGGAATGGAGAGAGTTGTACAAATATCAAGTGGACAGTGTTACCCGCGGGATTCCAAAGGGTAGGTACATTGAATTTGGTTCAGATCAGTGACATGATGTAGATTTGTGCCAAAGGGCCTAAATGCAGGGGATGGAGCGGTCGGTCCAAAATTTCACGAGGACAGTGTTACTCGTCGGATTCCAAAGGGTAGGTATGTAACATTAGGTTCAGATCGGTGAAACGTTGTAGATTTGTGCCAAAGGGCCTAAATGCAGGGAATGGAGTGGTCTGTCCAAAATTTTAAGTCGATAGTGTTACTCGTCGGGTTCCAAAGGGTAAGTATACAAATTTTGGTTCAGATCGGTGAAACGGTGTAGATTTGTATAAATAACAGACAGACAGACAAACCAAAATTGAGTTATATATATATTGATTGTTTGTGATGTCCCCTACTAAGCGTATTAGTTCAACACAATCATACCAGGAAATATAACATATTCTTTCAAAAATTTATTTTTTTCCCTTTCTTCATATTCAGTTATTGATGGTTGGTTGGTTCCTCAGTTTAGGGGCTGTGACAACGCGGTCATGTAGCCCCCTGTACTTTGAGTAGGCCTATGTGTAGAATCTGTCTGATAACCGGTGTTAATTGTGATGGCTGTATTAGTGTGTGTATCTGTTTCTTAATTCAAGTAAGGACAGATTTTCTCCGCTTTAATACAGGATATTACAAATGTACAAATCTTTAATTTGAGACCTTGTTGAAGTTGCTATGTGAATTAAAACTTGACGTTTTGATGTTTGAACCTGTAATAAACACAATCTTAGTTATTGAGTAAATTACGTTTAAAGGTTTTCATTATGATTAGACACGTGCGCCTTGGTCAATTTAAATCAATTCTTGAGTATATTTATGCATTAAAAATGTAAGAACCGTTGTTGTTGTTGTTTGAGTCTTCAGTCTATTGATTGGTTTGATGCAGCTCTCCATGCTCCCTGTCCTGAGCTAATCGTTTCATCTCTACATAGCTACCACACCCTACATCTGAGGCAATCTGTTTAACATATTCTAACCTTGGTCTACCCCTACAGTTCTTGCCCTCGACCCTTCCTTCCATAACTAAGCTTGCTATTCCTGGGTATCTTAGTATGTGTCCTACCAACCTATCTCTTCTCTTCATTAGCAGTCGCCAGAAACATCTCTCCTCTCCCACTAGTCTTAATACCTCTTCGTTTGTAACCCTATCTACCCATCTGATCTTCATTATTCTCCTGTAACACCACATTTCAAATGCTTCAATTCTCCTCTTTTCTGCTGCACCAAGAGTCCAAGTTTCACTTCCATAGAGTGCCACGTTCCAGACAAAGGCCTTCAAAAATGACTTCCTAATACCTAAATCTATATTCGATGTCAACACATTCCTTTTCTGTAGAAATGCTTTCCTTCCCTGAGCTAGCCTACTTTTTATATCCTTTTTATATATGTAAATATAGGCAGTTATGCCATCAGAATAATTAATGATTATGGGGAGTCCAAAATATTCGTCCATCACTGGTTATTTTGCTTCCTAAAGTAACAGAAGTCTCCTACTTCCTTTAGTTTTTCACCTGCCAATTTGATGTCCATAGAGGTTTCTGATTTATTTCGGCTGCATTCCAGTATTTTTGTTTTATATTTATTAATTTTCATCATGAATTCTTTCCTCAAGACGGAGTCCATACCATTCAATAACTCATTCAAATCCTCAGGCGTGTCGGCCAAGATGACGATGTCATCGGCAAATCTCAGAGTCGAAATTATTTCTCCTTGAATCTTCACTCCCACTATAAACGTTTCTCCAATTTCCTTCATTGCTTGCTCAATGTAAAGATTGAAAAGTATGGGTGATAAGTTGCAGCCTTGCCTTACACCTTTCTGAATACCAGCTTCTCTCTCATGTCCTTCAGCTCGAATGACTGCTGTCTGGTTGTAAGAACCGTACATACCAATTTCAAACGTAAACGAATACCTTAAGTGAACTTCCCGATCTCGCTTAAAGTTTGCGCTTTTGCGGTTCAAATCCTGACTGTGGTCACATTTTCATATCTTACTCGACAGATATAACGGCTCTAAGGAGAGCTATGTCCTCGAGCCATTTCTTCAATGTGCAAATTATTGCACTCGAATAGAGAATTTAAATCAGTCTTCTGAATCACAACTACACACACTAATAAAGCCAGCACAATAACACAAGTTATCAGATAAATTACACACATATACACGGGGCTACATGATCACGATGTCGCAAAGCCCCTAAATGAATCAACTTCGACAACCATTACTTCCTATTGTCTAAAAGGAACGAGATGGACTCAAGGAACGTGTTGATTGTGATCACGAAGAAGGTCATGTGACCAGTACAGATACAGTATAGTGTGGTGATTATCTGACCGAAGATAAGACCAGTACAGGCTCGCGAAGAGGACACAGCAGAGCGAGATAACATGTCTGCGTAAGTATCTTGGGTTTACATCGCAGAAGTATGTATGTCTGGTGTGTTCTGAAATTTTAAAGGTCAATCTGCATGCTGTTCATTTGTATTTGTTGATTCATTTGGGAGTTTGTGACATCGTTGTCATGTAACCCAGTGACTTGTGTGTGTGTGGAATTTGTCTGAAACCTGTGTTATTGAGAGTGTATGTAGTAATTCAGTTGAGGATTGGGAAGGAGGCAGCTATGAACTTCAGCTAGGGACCATCCCGGCATTCGCCTGGAGTAGAAGTGAGAAACCACGGAAAACCACTTCCAGGATGGTTGAGGTGGGAATCGAACCCACCTCTTCTCAGTTTTACCTCACAAGGCTGATTGGACCTCGTTCCAGCGCTCAGACCAGAATTAAATTTCTTGGTAGAGCCGAGAATTGAACCCGGACCTCTGCGGTGAAAGCCAACGAGGCGGGCAATAATCATTTTTAAAGTTATTGATTTATTTGTGCGGCTAGGGCATGTTATTTTAGCGTTATCAATACGAATCCAACAGTTGTGAACACTTTCTTTGAAAGTAATATAATCTTCTGTTGTTACCATTCAGAAATATTCATCGCAATTAGGCTGTGTATAATTCATGAGTCATATACGACCATCGTGCTGGGAAGAGTAATGTGCACTTATTAATCATTTCCATTTACCAAATCAATATACTGAGTGTTCCCAAACATGTGGGAAGTTATTGATGGGAGATGGGGTGCATTTCCAAAACAACACAAGAAGTGCTATGTGCACTTGTCTCACGATCGATCGTTTGTGAGTTACATATTTTCCACGTTAAGTAGCTGTCGCCATGTTGGTTTACTAGCAGGAATATGGCTTTCAACAAGAAGTGCTTAAAATATCCATCATGCACCTGGAACCATCAGTGAGGACTGCTAAGGATAGATGGTACATGCGCATGTTAAGAAATCGTACGACGGCATGCCTTAATATTCCAAACTTAATTCTAAATACGAACTATCCCCCCAATCCAGCCAGTAACTGTCGTTGTTGAGGACTTTGCAACATCGTAGTCATGTAACCCCGTGTATAGAAGTCTGATAACCTGTGTCACTGTGATGTCTGTACTAGTGTATGTACTTGTAATCGAGATAGGATTTCGGTAGGAAGCGACCGTGGCATTACATTAGGTACCATCCTGGCATTTGCCTCGAGAAGAAGTGGGAAATCACGGAAAACTACTTATAGGATGGCTGAGGTAGGAAACGAATCAACCTTTTCTCAGTTATGCCTCACGAGGCTGAGTATACCCCCGCTCCAGCCCTCAGATCAGAGTTAAATTCCTTGGCAGACCCAGGAATCGAACCCGAGCCTTCGTGGTGACAGCCAAGAATGCTTGCCACTACAGATCGAGGCGCACAGGTAATAACTATAACAAGAGAAGATCGTAAATGATCGACCGTAGAGCATATGTTCATAGCGACTATGAACTATCGACTATGAACTATCCACCCCCGATTTCTTATCAAATTTATTTGAGAGCACTTTGTACTTGATAACTCAGGATTGTTTACAAGTTAGTTAGCTGTTTCTATAATGCATATAGTGAACGCTATTTCTCAGAATATAATTGAACTGTTAGGTTACTGATCGGAGAACTAATTTAAAACAGGTCAGCTTTGTAATAAGTAGCATGCTATTCTATAGATAATGTCGACTGACATTTCTGTCAAAAAGTAATTCACGAATAGGATGTGAAATAAATATTTTCTTGATATTTTTACTAACAGTTATATCGAGCACATTTTAATACTGTAGAATTATAATAAACTAGCGGATCCGTGCGAGAACTTCGCATAATGAGTTGTGTGCGCCCCATGCGTACAGACTACCCGCCCGGCCATAGTGCCATGCGGTTGTACGCACAGTTCTGCAAGGGGCTATCGTCTTGTTTATTTGTTTAAATGCACTTTATAAACAAATAAATATATTTCCGTTGATATTTCTAGAAAAGTAAGATTTTTCCTGTACTATTGAGACGATTTGGAAGATTTTGGTACAAACCACACCTTCTAACGCCCTCTGGTTTAGGAGCTTGAGTTTTGTGAAACATACACCTTAGCGTGTTATATAATAAGATAATATGTAATTATTTTGAATTGCTGACACAATTTCTCGGATGTTTCGAGAGCTATCAACGGATTTCCATGACTTTTCAAACCCTTAACATAAAACGTTTTTGTGTTTTTTTTTTACCACAATAGCATATAATAACCCCAAATAATTTCATCGTAATTAAATGCATAGCTGACACGAAATGCCTTTGCCATTCTAAGCAATCGGGACATAATACGAACAGTGTACAAATTCTATAACAGAAAGTCATCTGTTGTGAATATTCAATCTAGAATGCAAATATGCATTTCCTCTATATTGTGTACATCCTAACATGTTTCGTCCTACGCGCACCCTGGTTGGCAGTGTACATATTAGGGTTGATTGTAATGCCTGCTTCTTCCACCCTTCAAAAAAAAAAAAAAAAAGAAACCTTTTAACATTCCAAGCTGATTTTGTAAATATGTGTTCATGGCTAGCCTCAGCCCTCGAAGGCTCACTAGAAGCTGCCCGTGTGAAGATATGGAAGACAGAAATCAAAGACTCAATTATTCCTATATCAGGAAAAAGGCATCTGGTCACAACTTGCCATATGGCACATGGAAATTATTGAACAGGCTGAGGACGGGGGTTTTACGCTGCAAGAACAATCTCAAGAAATGGAACATGCTCGTCAACAATGATGAGTTCTGCCACTGCAGCATGTTACAAGATCCAGAACTCCTGCTGATCTGCCCCATGATGGAGGACATATGTTCAAAAGACGATCTTATGGTTGCAAATACTAATGCTATAACTGTTGTTACTTACTGGAAAAATGTAATTTGATTCGGACACGGAAAATAAATAAATAAATATGGCTAGCATTTACGAGTACATACCCTCCATAATACTTATTTCTCTTTGAAGACCAAACACAATAGTTTTGTTTAACATATTTTTTAAAGATGGTTTGCTCCTACAAAATAATAAATGTTGAACACTTTTCCTAGTATTGAATATCGCAATAACCTTTGAGCAGTTTCGGGTACAACAATTCTCGTTTTATCGAAATCTTTTATTTCATGGTGGAGTTATAAGAGGATTACGTAAGAACCATGGCTCGTAGGAAACAATATGAAGTGTGCAGGTTGTTTACGACCCAAGTAAGATAATGAAGTGTAACTCACGTACACTAGGTTAACTCCTTCCTCCACCTAATACGTAGCGTCAGCACTCACCTACAACGAAAAGAAAACAGACAGTTAGTTGAAGTTGAACTCGCCACAAAACATTTAAAATCTCGACACATCGTCATACATACTCTTCGGTGCTGTTGTTGATTCATTGATTCGTAGGGGTTTGCGACATCGTGGTCATGTAGCCCTTGTGGGGTCATGTCTATTAACCTATGTCATTGTGATGGCTGTATTAGTTGTGTATTTGTGATTGGAGGTGGGATTGGTTAGGAGACATCCATTGTATTAATTTAGGAACCATCGGGACAGTTAGTCTACCTGGAGTAGAAGTGGACAGACACGGAAAACCACTTACAGAATAATTGAGGTTGGAATCGAACCCACCTCTTCTCAGTTTTTCCCCACAAGGTTGAATGTACACCGTTCCAGCCCTCAGACCAGAATTAAATTTCTTGGCAGAGCCGGTAATCGAACCCGTACCTCTATGGTGACAGCCAAGAACGCTAGCCACTACGCCATGAGATGAACATTCCTGACTACTCTTTACCACTGTTAAAACTTGTTCCATCACTCCTAACGACAATGGACAAGGTCCACTACAAATGCTAGAGATATGTGGACAGGGAAGAAAAAATGTTCTACTAGATGGTACTGATGTATTTCGTAGCTGAGTAGTTGAGATTGAGCGAGATATACAGTGTATAGCTCGCGCGCTGGTTCTTGGGCGGTCCATGTTCTGGCAAGTCTAGTCGGCGGGCCTATCCCTACCCATCACAGTCTGAGTGTGGGACAGGTAGGTTTATGTCAGTTAGGTGGCAAGCAGCGATATATGTTTACAAGTAGATCATTAGGAATGTCCCAACCAGATCCATTATATGGCTAGACCCATGAGGTGCTCCTCTCACCAACGGGGCAAGTAACTCGCTCTTAGCCTTGCGTTTGAAATGTGCACCGGCCAAAAACTAGCGCTCGATCTATACATCAAAGCATACAGCCATTCATTTCCATAAGAGTAGTACAGAAATACAAGCTGTGGCAAGACATGTAAGTCACGTTTAACGTTTAAGCACTGATTATTGGAAAATACAGTACGGTATATTAAGTAAAAAGAAGACAAACAAAGAAATTCTTAAGTAAGGAATTCATATTTCTTAAAACTTGCACCTCGTATTCGGTGATATAAGTAGGCAGATGGAGGCGACCCGATTATAGTCCCTGGCTTCTGTCAATGGATCAATAACCAGGCATCCTGAACCGAAGTTTACGTTCGGTAGGGTGGCCAGTTCCTATCCATTCCTATGTGGGATTAATTTAGGAACCATCGGGACAGTAGCATCACGAGGCTGGGAGAGACCGCGTACCAGATCATACCAAGTCTTTGAAATTCTCTCAAAGCCGGGATTTCTGGGATAGCAGCCAACACTGCTAGCCACTGCGTCACGAGGAAGGTTACAAATAGTACACCAATTGTTATTGCTGTAGCTTTGATTATTACAGCGAAACCAATCTGTGTGTTTTCTACCTACAATCCCTTACGTAGCTTTTTTTTCGGTCTCATTTTGTGTCACCATATTCTCCACATACACATTATTAATGTGGCCTTGCTAGTTAGGTATCTACATTTTGTAGACAATAGGTGATAAACTTCATTCTAGCTTATTATTGCATTTTAAATGTTCAGCCTACTTTCGACTTTTGCAAAAAATGAAAGTTAACTTATGAGATCTAAAGGGCCAAATGTTATTATGTATGTACTGTATGTAATCAAACACGACGAAACCTTATTGAAAAGTTTGGTACAGAGGTAGCAATAGTAATGGATACCTCAGTGTCATGTTTTATATCGCCACCATCTTAAACAAAACAAAATGGCGGGCACCCGAATTCTCAAAGCTTAAATAATATTACGACTAAATTAATCATCGGATCTCTATCAAATTATAGAAAAACATACTTTCATGTGCGAAGTGTCTAAACTACAGAGTCATCAGCTAAATAATTTCAAGATGGCGGCCGTGATTATCATACAACCATTATAATCTATAACCTATGATTCAATGAATCAATGTTCACAATACTTGGCATTCAGTAGTTTTATATGAAGATGATCAGTTCCAACTTGATAAATAAATGAGAATGCATATTGCGCGCAGCCACCATCTTGGCATTACAAAATATAAAAATAAATAAATCTCAACACTTAATAACTACAGTAACGAAAATTAGTGACAAGGTAGAACAGCCACTATGTAAGTGGCCTTGTATAGCCAAAGTAAAAGAATAGACTCTCCATACATCCATGATGGCGGCTGCGCAAAGTATTCGAAAATTAAAATCAAACACTCAGAATGATATTGGGTAAATAAGAAGAGTCTTTCCATGAGGTGAGTATCATGTAAGAGCTCTCAATTGCGTTAGCCAAAAGATTATCACACTGAATATAGCACACATCAGTCCTCTTGAAATTTCAAAATAAATTAATAACTTTCTGTATCTTAGAGCTATATTAACGAAATTTAATATTGAAATATAAGTTGCATCATATGCCCAAAGCGAAAGGCCAGTGACTCCATGGATACAAGGCAGCTAGGTGTACTATTAAATTATACACATTGGTACCTTAGAATGTTATTGCACAAATACGGTGAAACTTGCTAGAAAAGGAGTTTTATGTACGAGGCATCAGAAGCATAGGTGATAAATTTACCAAACGAAGTATAGCGCGCATCTACTGTACCATCATGATAATTCATAACTTAGAAATAAATAACATACTATGTTTTAGAACTACAATAACGTTAATTAGTGATAAAGTAAAAACCTTTATGGAGTATCATATTCCCAAAGTAAAATAACAGCGACTTTAAATTTTCAAGATGGCGGCCGTAATATTAAAACGCATAGAGAATCATTCAGAATGAAATTGCGCAATTAAAAGAACACTTAGCAGTAAAAAAAGTACCATATAAAGGACCTTGCTGAAATGAGCCATAAGAATTTGAAAATATTGAAAATATGGAATGTGATAACGAATACTTCAAAGTATTTTAATTGTTTTTAGATACAATTACGAAATTTAACAGTAATGTAGAATCTTGTATGCGCCTTCCTATGACTAAGTCAAACGAACAGCGACTCCATACGTTTATGATGGCGGCTGGGCGGTTTCTTAAAACTCGAATATTATTAACTCACCATGTAATCGCTCAATTAACGCGACACTTAGTGAGAGAGGAGTAGGCTACCAGAACAAGGACCTCGCTACCAATATTCATTGTTATATGACACTGAAATTAACTCTCATTGGCTATCTTGAAATTATAAATAATGCAATATCTCAAATTAGCATTAATGTAGAACCATGACGAATAGAAAAAAACAGTGTCATCACTCCGCTACTTAAGCATTGTAGTTCATGGTCCTGCCAGTGTGTGGCGCGGAAATCGCGCCGAACCATAAGCACGTGTGACAGTAACCCACGAGGTTAGTACTGTAATATCCTGTGCGCGAGAAGTCATATTATTCGAGTGAATTTGTTTCTTTGTAATAGTTTACGAATGTCTGTGCAGTGCTTTGTGTGTGCAAACAACTAAGTTTTCTGTTGTTTCGGGAAAATGTCGTAATGTTTTGTTCCTGGAAGTAAATCGGGTTACGAAGAAAATCTGATGGTAGACATTTTTTCACACCGCCAAAAGAAACAAATTTGTTTGCGAAATGGGCGAGAGTTATTCCGTGGAAAGATAAGCAATTGTCGATCAAAAATAGAATCTGTGACGAGCGTTTTTCGGAAGATTTAATTATTATGAAGGCGGACTGTTTCGTAGTGAACTATGAGAACGTGGAAATTCCTCGCGTGAAGTGGAAATTAAAACCAGGATCAGTATCTCACATTTTTCAAAATTTAACGAAATATCTATCCACTGATGTAAAATCACGAAAGCCGCTCAGTAGGATACGGAATGAAGGCAGCCTTCCATGGTTACTTGTTCTATTTCGTGCCATCCTTACCTAAAACGAAAAAAAAAATCCGTCTTAATAATAATAGGCCTAAAATAATAATAGTTGTTGATTCTTTAGGGACTTAACGACATCGTGGTCACGTAGCCCCGTGTGTTTGGGTTTGTTTAGAATTCGTCTGATAATCCGTGTCATTATGATGTCTGTAGTAGTGTGTGTATTTGGAATTGAGGTCGGATTTGGGTAGGAAGCGGCCGTGTTCTTCAGTTAGGTACCATCCCGGCATTTGCCTGGAGGAGAAGTGGGAAACCACGGAAATCCACTTCCAGGATAGCTGAGGTAGGAATCAAACGCGCCTCTTAACATTTTTGCCTCACGAGGCTGAGTGAACACCGTTCCAGCCCTCAGACCAGTATTAAATTTATTGGCATAGCAGGGAATCGAACCCGGACTTCCGTGGTGATAGCCAAGTGGCCAAGAATGAGTCGGACATATAATAATGGCCAACCTGCCAATAAAATAAACGGTCATCCAATTCTTCGCTTCCGTTACCGTCCTCCTGATCTTCGAATCTTGTTTCAACTTTGTCTTCAGTATCAGAGTCACAAATTCCTTTGAAATTACTGAATCATGAACTAGCTATTCGTTATCTTTCAGCAGAAGGTGACACGCTTCATCTGCATCCTTAGGTTTTCGTAAGGCGCAATCTCCTTACTGATATTAACTAAGGCAACATACTAAGCCAAATAATCGGTATAACAGCACACCTGCCACTCACTGACAGAATGTTACATCATTGGGAGCGTTAGTACTATCAATCTCACGCTGACAAAATGTTACACGTGTTAAAGTTATTTTTAGGCACGCTATTTCTCAACTCCAGAAAAATGCATACTAAGGTTTGGTGTAAGATGTCACGAGACGATAAGATCATAACTTGAACTGTTGGCTTGATATTAAAACTAATATAACGAACCATGGAGCTGTCAGACCAATGCACGAATAACGGAGGATTTTAAACGATAGTTCTACATGGGGACAGAGAATATATTAATACTAACATTTTGACAGTATTATTCATAAGTCTAAACACACAATTTGTTGTAATCAGCGTAACCGCAGCCTTCGTAAAGAGGTTTACGTAGCCCAGCGCGTATCCCACTATTGAACAGCTGACTGTGTAGCGTTGGGGATCAGCGCCGCTAGCGCTAGCCGAGCGGGGTGCGGTTGAACTCGGTGAGTGATAACACTATTTATTTCTATTCGTCATGGTAGAACGGTACATAGGCTTTGTATGCCAAAGGCAAGGGAACACCCCAACCATATATTCAAGACGGTGGCTGAGCATTTAACACTTCAAAATCCATAATTTGGAATTCAATTGCGAAATTAACACAACACTTTATAAGAGGGAAGAATCAGATATGATACCTCGCTTGCATTTATCATAAGACTATCTCACTGCATCTAGCACGTAGCCGCCATCTTGAATACATAAGACATTGTTATCGACAATAAACTATTTATCACAGTTACTATGACGAAACGCAGCGGCTTCGATGGCGTAGACGGTAGCACGCTCAACTGCTATGTCCAAGATCCCGGGTTCAAACCCGGCCGAAGTCGTCGGATTCTTAAGAGCGTTAAAATCCTTCAGTACCCCTATGCCTTCCTTCGGAGGGGAAGTAAAGCTGGCGGACCCATGTCATAGATTTATGGCATGAAAAAGAACCCACCACTACAAATGATAGTGCAGCTAAATTTGTAGGTTATTTGGTGAGAAACGCTCTATCAAGTTCCAACGGTCGCCGCTAGGTGTTAGTAACTGTGGCGTCTGGTAGCCAAAGTTGGAACGACTTGAAATCGAACTTTCATTCATCTTCATTCATTTCATCTCTCATTATCTCCTCTCGTGAGGTTGGCGTCAGGAAGGGCATCCGGCCGTAGAAACCATCATCCACGTGGAATTTCATCGCATCTCATCCCCAACCCCGTTGGAAAGGGGATTAATAAGGGGTAGACATAGATAGACAATGACGAAACGCAGCAAATATGTAGTCTCACATAAAGTGCGCAAGATAATGATTTCATCAAAATGGTGGATGGGCGTACTTTTCAGTTGTAATCAATTCCTCAGTATGAAAAAGCGGAATCATTTGTACGATACAACACTTATCATTCATCACAAGCATGTTCAACTAAACTCCTTGATAAGGACAAGGAGTTATAACTATACCCATACATTTAGGAGAATTTAGGCTATATGTTCTTTACTGAACATCTTATTTTAAAATAATACACGAAAATTCTACTCAACGTAAAATTCATGGAAATTTCTATTTGCCGCACTTCTATAAAATTGGGTTCCAATTTTTACCAGTCAATTTAGAAGGAAAGATACAAGAGAAAACAAAGATTGAAAATACAATTTATAAAAAACTATATGTAAACATATCTTATAATCGACCTGCATTATACGTGGGGCACCAAGAGGTCTTTTTCCTCTCCTCTCCTCTCCTCTCCTATCCACTACTTTTCTTTCTTCTTTTCTTCAGTAGAATATTTTCGAAGCCATGAACACGTGGCGTACAGGTAGTTCTAACTTCTAAGGAATGTTTTAACATGCGTCAGGAAGCAAATGATGGATTTTCAAACACAGGGAAGTATAGTGTATTTATACAGTAAAAACTAAAATACTCTAAAAACCAAGTAACAACCACTAAGACCACTTAACATATCTAAAACAATTAAAACATCTAAAACCCCTAAAACCACTAAAACCCAATAAAACCACTAAACATATCTAAAAACACAAAAACCACTAAAACTACTAAAGATCACTGGATTCACTAAAAACAATACCCATAAAAACCACTAAAGCATCTAAAACCACTAACATTTACTAAAAGCACTAAACTCCCATAAAATCCTAAAACTACTGGGGCTACTAAAACCACTAAAACCCACCAATACCACTGAAACCACAAAATTACGTAACCACTAAAATCCATTAAATTCACTAAAACATTTAAACCAGTAAAAACCACTAAAGCAATATAACCATCTGAAACCATTCAGACCACTTAAAACTACTAGATGCACTAAAAACCTACAAAACCACCTAAACAACTAAAAACCACTGAAACCACTAAGGACGTCTAAAACTACTAAAACAGCAATGAAGCTACTAAAAACCTATAAAAACACTAAAACCAATACAAAACACTAAAACCTCTGAACCCACTAATCACGTCTAAAATCTCTAAAACAACTAAAACCACTAAAAACCTATAAAACTACTGAAACACATGAACCACTAAAACCAAGGAAAGGACACTGAAACCCACTTCTAAGTTGACTGAGGTGGGAATCGAACCCACCTCTTCTCAGTTTTGACCCACGAGGCTGAGCGTACAACGTTTCAACCTTCAGATCAGTACTGAATTTCTTGGCAGAGCCGGGCTGACAGCCACAAACGCTAGACAGTTCGTGAAGAAATGGCCAACCACGAAAGACTTAGTGAACATGCAGAATCAAATACAATTTGTTGTTGATTTCAAGGTTAACGTTTGGGGAACGCCTCTCATCTCTCACAAGATAAGAATTCCTAATAGGTCTCGTTTAACGATAAGATGTCATTGACAGAGCCAAATAATTATAACTTACGCAGTAAGAAACAAACGTCGTCAGCTATTCCTCAATACCGAAGCATCAGTGGGCGTTTGGCGTTACTCTAGTTTGATAATTATTCACTTATTTAGTATATGGATCTTATCACATCATTTATTTAGCGAAAACCAATGCAAATATACACAACTCTATAATTAATATCTAAAATTATACTTAATTATTTTAAATGACTTGTCTTCCAAGCTCGGTTTCACCCACGAACTCTGCGAAGGATCATTCCTCCACCACCCTAAGGACAGTGCCTTGGAGTGGGACACACTTTGTCAGCAGATACAATTGGGGATGGTGACAGACCGGTAATAATAATAATAATAATAATAATAATAATAATAATAATAATAATAATAATAATAATAATAATAATAATAATAATATCGTATGGCCTAGGATGCCGGGTGCAGGCTTTGTTATTTGACACCCAGAGGGTTACTTGCTTGTCGAATTTCGTTGTACCTTGAAGGTTAGATATCCAAGTTCCTTGAACACTATAGCGCTTTCTAGTAAAGAAATGAGGAACTTTGTGTTGGCGGAAACTCCCGAGATAAATTTTGCCATTATGAACACGGTCTACTGAATTCAAATGGGTTCTTTGACATGCCAACATCGTATGACATGCGTGTCGTAATTTTTTCCGCCTTTCAAAAATCACTTACCACGTCCAGGAGCGAACCTGCAAGCTTGGGGTTAGTAGACCGACACGTTAACCACTCACCCACCGTGGCAAGCAGGCCGCTAACTTGGGCCTAATTAAGGGTAAGGGAACGGATTTTGGAAGGAAGTCGTCCGTGGATCTAATCGTCCCAGCATTAGTCTGGGGGTGAAAATGGAAAACCACATAAATCCATTTTCAGGATGACATCAGTGGGATTCGAATCCACGTTCTCTCGATACCAGCGAGTCACGGGGTAGCGTGTCGAAAATGAGATCAATATTAATTAAATAACAATTTTAGGTATACTTTTTCATTGAATATTGTTTTCCAAATTAAGCCACGTTTGTAAGGATATACAGATTTCAATTTCTATACGCAACAAAAGTAGTGTTTTCTTTATTTTATGCTTTTCTTATGTGAATAGTAAATATTTCGCTGATGATGGCTTCTTCGAAAGCCGAATATGTTCGAACGACTAATAGATGTTTCTTTCTAGTACTGACTAGACGTACAATTATTAAATATTATTACTAGAAGTTCTCGCCATAAACTGCCTTCCTTTACGTACTCGCCAATGAAGGCTGATCAAAACAAGTCTGAGATATATCTCTGTATCGCTATGTTAGACCATAATGTATTGCACTAATTACAGTTTTCTTAATTCCAGGGATAATGGATCTGTAGATAGGGATGATGGCAGCTGGATAACAGACACATTTCTCCAGGATATTCTACAGAACGTTGATCCCTCGAAGGAAATATTCATCGTTAACAAGGATGTTAAATTTGCAATCGGCAAGGCAGAAAACTATTTAAGTGTGATATTCCGTGTTGAAGTGCACTACAGACGCGGGAACACTGGAGAAGTTGAAAAACAACACCTCATCGTTAAAAGCTACCCTGATGGTGAATATATAAGGAAATTTATTGCTGATATTGGAGCATTTAATCGAGAATTAAGTGTTTATAGTACTGCATTGCCAGCAATCTCTAGCTTTGCAGAGAAGAGGCTAAAAAATGGCCAAGTTCCGCACATGTCTGCCAACATGTTTACAACATCAAGGCCAGATACCGTTGTTCTTGAAGATTTGCGATGCCAAGGTTTCAAAATGGTCGATAGAAAGAAGATGTTAGATTTGCAACACTGTCGACTTTTGGTGAAGCAGCTAGCTCGTCTTCACGGTTTGTCTGCGGCTCTTCATGAACACAGCCCTGATATTTTAAACCACTACGATGAAGTTATGTTCAATGAAAAGAATCGAGGAAACATGGAGCAGAGTCTGTTTGCACAAATGAAGAGCCTCAGCAAGAATGTGCAATCCTGGCCAGGTTTTGAAGACTACGGGGCTAAATTGGAGAAAGTTATTCCCGTGCTTATCAACCGAATAACTGAAGATTGCAAGCCTCAAGAAGGTGGGTTTAAAGTGCTGTGCCATGGCGACTGTTGGGTCAATAATTACATGTTTAAATACTCGTCGACGGGGGAGGCTACTGACGTGCGTTTTGTTGACTTCCAGCTGTCAAGCTTAGGAACACCTGCCATGGACTTGATTTATTTCCTCTGCAGCAGTCCTCAGAATGAAGTGAGGGCCTCTCACATAGATGAACTCTTAACAGAATACCACTCTCAACTTGGCGAGACCCTGACGTCCATGGGATGCAACGCGGATGTCTTCAGCTTCCAAGACTTGAACAATGAAATGAAAAGAATGGCGCGCTTTGCAATTTATGTATCCACCGTCGTTCTGCCCGTTGTATTGGTTGATACTAAGGATGCTCTGGATTTGGCTGAACTAACCGAGGAAGAAGTAGAAAATAGTGGAATGATTTCATGGGAAAAATTACATGGTAATACTCGTTTTATGAAAGCATTCCAGCAACTGTTACCTTACCTTGACGAATTAGGAGCGTTTGATTGAGACCCAATATTTCTTCAACATATTTTCAAGTGTTTCATGTGAATGGTGATGGGGATTAATGCATTATAAGTAACTGAATCCCCTGTAATGCTTATTGTATCAGTATTTCCTTCTTATAAGTTTAATAAGTACACTTTATTGGAGTTAACATACCTTGTACTTAGAGAATCTAAATAATAAGTTATGGCAGGTGAATTTTATTACCACCAGTACTTCCTGGTACACAACCCATTTAGTGCATGTAACAGCGTCCTGGGACCAAGACGTGGCCTGATAATTTTGTCATTAATAATTATTTTTAGTTAGTCTACATATGTTTTTAATAATTTCGTGAAATGTATATGGGCTCTTCTCTCTCCCCATATTGGTAACGTGAGTTTTAAGAAAATTAAATCTTCATGCAGAATTAAAATCTTCTAATTTAGTATTGCCATTCATGTCCACATTTCCAAATTCAAGTTCAGTAAAAACCTGTCTGAACATTGCTTGAGTTCAATGGCTTCAAACAGTATATTCAATTGTAAGATTCATTGTGCCGGCCCCGTGGTGTTGGGATAGCGCGCCTGCCTCTCATCCGGAGGCCCCCGGTTCTATTCCCGGCTCCGTCAGGGATTTTAGAAACTGACGTGAGGGCTGGAACGGGGTGCACTCAGCCTCGTGAGGGCAATTGAGTAGCTGTCTGACAGTGAGGCAGCGCCCCGATCACGAAAACCAAGATTAACGGCCGAGGGGATTTGATGCGCTGATCACGCGTCACCCCTATATCTGCAGGCCAAATGGCTGGGCAGCGGTCGCTTGGTAGGCCTAGGCCCTTCACGGGCTGTAGTGCCGGGGGTTATTTTATTATTGTTATTATTATTATTATTAAGATTCATTACTAGGCCGTATTATTTATAAAGCGAAACTATTTTACTTCTGATGACAACTCAATTGCATTTGTATTTGCCCTGTCACCCCAAGCTATTCACTTGGTAACTAGACACTAATAAATGTCCGAGAAGTCTCTTCTAGTTTCTCGTGCGAAGTGAAATATTCGACTCTAAGGAGGTCTAAAATTAGCAAAAGGCCTGATCTATTTGGGTATAAATATGAGGTAAACGTTTAAGTTCCTCCTCTACACCGAAGAACATCGAATCATGGTATGCATTTCACTGCGGCAATGAGATGCGGGTAGTATCTGCGCACGGTCGCTAAGGGGCAAGGTGCTTGGCTTGACCCCCAGCCCAAAAACATATTCATGATAAAAAGTTATCCCATGCAGAAAATGTGCCAGTCTAGCCCGCAATACATTGCAGTAATGGAGTTCTGCCTACAACACGTTTGAGTGGTAATGGCAACGTATGATCTGTTGTGTTTGTGTATCTGAATGCATACTGTATAATTAGTAGATCACTCTCCACCGTTCCTCTAGTCGATTGGTTTAATTTTTTTTGATTTAATTTGCTTTTGGGGAATTTCTTTATTTTGACATTCCTTGGGCATTGCTGCGATTCTTGTTTCTTGGCTCGTTGAGGTCCCTTGGACCACGTGGTTCCTAACTCTGGCGAGTTTTCTCCTTAGTCCAGTATTCCATCATCTTTGCACTGTGGGTTACTTTCCTTTCCTGAGTCCACTTCACTCCCACTCCAGAACGCAGTGTTTTAGTTGTCAATGACTGGAGAGTGTCGGATGTTCTGATCAGCATTCTAAATGTATCCCTCCTGAAAATGTACGTGGGATTAATTTCTAAAAATTCGAGTTCTTTTCGAACAAGTCTCGTCCATTTGGTATTTGCCCCTTACCTCTAGAAATGGTGTTGAAGATTCTTGAGGTCAGTCTCTTGTTGTCCATTCTGACTAAGTGACCGTAGAAGATAAGTCTCCTCTCTCTCATGGCCGATGTTATGCTCTCGAAATGTTGGTAAAGCTCATTGTTATGCCTGATTCTATATTCACCTCCCTCTTTAATGGGATCCATGATTTTTCACAAGATCATTCGTTCTTTCAGTTCCAAATTCTTGAGTTGTCCCTTTTAGACCATGTTCAAGTATTCTGAGGCATTTGTTGTTTTCGGAACTGCTTGTTAAAGTTATCATGTTCGTAGTAAATCACCGACATGCATGTGCAACCAAAACAGAATTGACTGACGTCCAGGCAGAAGGCTGATTGCTCATTTCCATATAAGGGTGGACGAACAATATGGCTCTTGCAGAAAGAAAAGAACAATATGCTTCAACAAACGTCCCGTCAATTAAAATCATTGACCAGCGCTGTCATCAGAACATCACACAAACGATATCTAGTCAAAAAAGTGCCATTTCCCCGGTGTGAACTTTGATGTTGCTACCTCTACTTATTAGTATTGTACCCGATTTGGAGTATGGCCACTAAGCTACGGTGCTGCGTGAACGGCCGGGGGCCGCAAATATTACGTCATGGTGGTTTGATCTTGCCCGAATGACCGGTGGAGATCAGTGCACTTGTGTGATGATGTCACGGCCGGGAGTAAGGAGAGGTATGTGCGAGCTACTCCCACCCCCTTACGGAGGGGAGGATACCGAGGCCGCTTGACAGGTGATCGCCAGATGAGTTTGCTCATTCTTATGTCTTGATTCTGTTCGTGTCCAGAACATGTTTAGTGCGGACCGGTATCGCTGTGTGTGTTGTATTCTTACGGTCGTAAGGGCGAGCTATTAGATGTAAGTTTGTCACTTGCAAATCGCAAGCAAACGGCAGTGTGAAAGTGATGGTTCATATTCGTAAGTATTGGGACTTGCACTGACATACTGAAGAAGTTGGAGCCACGTAAGTTGAAAAATCATATAAACATTACCAGCATAAAGCAGCAGTGATACACAGTCTGAGGGCTGGATATTACTCATCCTGTGCTACAAGCTTACACACTATTCAATGGAAATCAGTTGGGACATATTTGCGACAGAACATTGCACATTTAATCAAAGCCGTGATGGCAGTGAACATGGCTTTAGGCATCATTGGAACTCTGTAATAGTTCACATAGTTCATTGAACATTGCTTCACGCCGGACTTCTGGAACAGTCTTTGCCAATTACACTGAACACAATCTCACTTCTGAACATTCTAGATCGAATTGGAACTGTGGCGGCGTGTTACTCTAAAATAATGGGGCAACATATTAATGAAGTAAATGTCTTCGTGAGGAAGGAGATACATACAGTGTCGAATATTTCTAATTACACCATGGCACATTAAAACACGCAGAAGACGTAATGGGGGGATGGAACATTGATCCAGGAGGCGTCGCAATGATCTTCGCAAGCAGACGCCTGCCGCCAACACGACACCAGGGAACACTTATCAGGGATCTTTACACTCTATTACATTTGCAGAAGAGGTTTGTCTCTGCCTAACGAAGATGCCAGGAGGTAAAAATGTGTCGCCAGCCCACATGGATTGAATTTTCCCATAATGAGTTGCATTCCAGAGCACATGCTCATATTTAGACTTTGTATAATTCCACGGTATGGCAAGAGCATTATCTGATTGTACACATCGGAGTCTAATGAATTTTGTTGGGATTTATGATGATAATGATTGTTTTTTTACGATTATTATTATTATTATTATTATTATTATTATTATTTTCCCTTGCATAATTGCGATGGCAATTATTTCAATGTTTTTTTTTCTTCTGCGTTTCTTTCATGATGCATTCTTCTTCGATTTATGGTTTTATCCAAGGATTTTAAGATAGTGTGCATCTGATGCACAGGTGTTTATTTTGGTCCACATTTTCTTTGGGGATTTGATGTTGAAGCCTTAGGATGACTTTGTCGTCTGTGCGATGTTTTTTTTCGAACTCCAGACCTTTTCTAGGACGATCTTTGGGGGTCTCATTTGAGGACTTTGCGAGTTTTGCCTTGAGCCGTTCACATTTCGATTGAATTATTAGTATTTTGGGTACATATCTGTTCAGATCCGACTGTTCGAATTATGCATTCTGGTTGCCACATTTTGAGTGTGAAGATAGCCAATATTAAATATTAGATTTGCCACTTGGATATTATATTTGTGATAGGAATTATTGAAGTTATGTACAGAAATGCTCAGATGATGATCTGCTTTCTGGTTTTGAATGATAGTTTGATGGGCCATGATCTTTTGTGACATGTTGCTCGAGTTATTTAGAGGGCTATTGCCTTAGTGCAACGATTTATTGGCAAATGATATGACATGTTTTATCATGAATTATTATAATCCTATCATGATGTTTAAATATTTTGATCTAATTATTTGGTCTCTCTTAGAGAATTTATGGCTCATTTTGACAAAGGCTCATTGCTTTTGTGAGGCAAAATTTAATCTTTCTTTCTCTGTCCTCTTTATTAATTATTTTGATCAGCAATTGCCTGAGCAATTTAACGAAATCATCGAGTATGGTTGCTCTGATACTTCAATCATCATTTGATGGAGTTTGATTCTGGATTATTTTTGAATCTAGTTGTGGTTTCGAGACCACGAGATCATGTAAGGATTATTATAATAATTGCGGGCATTAGGGATGATTATTGAATTAACAAAAGATTATCGAATTTTGATCAACATTATTAGTTTAGGATTCACTAAAAGATTTTGAATTGAGCATGAGATATTGAATTAAGGATTTCGATTTGATTAAAAAATTTATTTTTGAACTGATCCTGATAATCAGTGGACTGATTTCAACAATTTTTGATTTTTGGAACTGAGTTAGATGAGTTCATATTATATTTTTTCAGTTATAATTGAAAATAATGATGATGATGATAATTGTTGTTTTAAGGGGCCTAACATCGAGGTTATCGGCCCCTAATTGAAAATAAGTTTGGACAGTTGGATAGACTGTTTTGTGTGCAATTACGGTAGTACAATGCCGATATCAATTCATTAGCAAGCAGTTTCACATCACAGGGAGCATTAGCTTGATTATTTGATGGTGTATTTTTTTTTTCTTTCATATAATTGAAGTTAAGTCGCTCAGGGATGAGTGTTAATAATTTTTCGTGTCGTGTGCGCCGAAAAATCCCTGCAGCGACAGAAGAGACTTTTAGTTGGCTTTCGTTTCAGTCCTGTGATGTATTTTTTTTATTGATCCGATTTGGCAAGATTCAGAAAGACATTACACCATATCTTAGGGATTCTCTAGCCGTCGAGATCATAGGCAGGGTGTGGAATTTTAATGCAAGCTGAATCCATGAATAAATAAGGATCATTTTCCTTTACCTTCTATGGGCGTGGTGGCTCAGCGGTCTAGCTGTATGCCTCTCACCAAGGCGGTCCGGGTTCGATTCCCGGTCAATGCATGTGAGATTTTCGATGTGAAATGCCATGTCCTGTGGTTCGGATTCCACGTAAAAAGGAGGTCCCGTGGCTCATGATCTCAAGATTAACGGTCACGTTAAACTACAAGCTTCCTTTTCCTTTACCTTCTTAAATTTCTTTTATCTGTGTCATTTCTATTTTCCTTCTTTTAACTCGGGCCTCTCCAGGAATGTGTCCTAGCGAACTCTAGTTTGATGGCGCCCTCTTTCCAATCCCGAAACGACCCGGAGATACTCTGTCTCGTGCCACCCGAGCCGTTTTTCTTCTTATATTATCAAACTAGAATTCAGGCACATTCGTTTTTCCTGCTACTTTTTTATTTCCCTCCCCCGTTCTTTCTCGGAAATTGTGTGGTGTAATTTTTGGCCGGGTCATCGCACATATTTACGGGACGGGCACAGGAGGAGAGGTGGCGACCCATACACGTGGGGCTCGATTTAATTTGTTGGTACTCCATTTAACTTACTAGCAGTTGATGCAATTCTTTTTCTTAAGAAGGACACAGATGTTGTTATTTTGATCTATTGAATTGGACTTTAGTTAACGTTGGATGTCTTGCTTTAATGTTTGGAATCGTATTTATTCGAATGGAAGATAATGTGGTCATGTGCTCTGCAACTCTGGCTGGTGTCAAGGTGAAGTGTCCCTATCATGTCTTTGTTTGTGTTATATGTATCATCTTTGCAGGATTAGAACGATGGAGGAAATGAGGAATATGTTTTCCAAAATGGAGGACAATTTTAAAACAATACATTCAAAAATGACTCAATTAGAAAATAATTTCCGAACAGACAATACTAGTTTAGAAGCTAATTTAAAGTCTAGTATGGCTACTTCAGAGGGTAAATTGCAGTCAAACATAAGTAGTTTAAATTTCAGTCTAACATGAGTGAATTAGAAACCAACTTGAAGGCGAGTATGGCCATTTCAGAGGATAAAATGCAGTTAAACATAACTGATTTAGAAAGGAAGTTACTGTCGGATACCGCTAGTTTAGAAGCTAATTTGCAGTCGAATATAAATAACTTGGAAACTAAATTGCAGTCAAACATAACTGATTTCGAAATCAACTTGAAATCAAGTATGGCAAGTTCAGAAAGTAAATTGCAGTTAAATGCAAGTAACTTAGAAAGTAAATTAAGGGAAAACATCAGTTCCATGGAGACAAAAAATGAAAAAAATGTAGACAGATTGAGAGCAGATATGAATAAAATGCAAAAAGATATTAAATCAGATATCGCTGTTGTTTGGTCAAAGGTATTCAATGTTGAGGCGAATATGAATGATTTAGAATTAAATTTTAGGGAAAGGATAGCAGCCATAGGAACGAATGTAGCTACTGTAGAAAGTAATATGAAACAGAATATGACTTCCTTAGAAAATAAAATGTTGGCAAACAAAAATTCTTTCGAAAGTAGTTTGAGTAATCTTGAGTCGAATCTGAACGATAGTATAGCGGGACTTGAATCGAAATTAGAGGGGAAGAAAACCGTGGTTTTGGATTCTGTCAAATCAGACTTAAAATCCTTGGAAGATGGGATACAAGGTAACATTGATACATTCGACTCAGGTGTGGACGATAGGATGAATCAAGTGGATGATAGAGTTGAGAAAACCTTGAAATTATTTACGTAGAATATGGAAGACGTGGTGGTTAAACGATTAGACACAGCCAGAGAGAGTATAGATGGAAACATGGCAACGATAAAAGGCGAACTCGTGGAAAACATGGGAACGATAAAAATCGAGCTCTTGGAAAACATAGGAACGATGGAGACCAAACTTAAAGAAAACATGGAAGTTTCATGCAAAGGAGTTGAAACTAAGGTTGAAACAGTGCGGGTTCAATATGAGGAAAGGTTTGAAAAATTGGACATAGAAGCTAGTGCCAGAACCAATACGGTAGCATCGATAGAGGATATGGAAACAAAATTTAGGATTCAACAAGAACGACAACATTACCGAATAGCGTTTTTGGAGTCAGAATGTAGTAGTTTACGTATTGAAGGGACTCCGGGAGATAGTGGAAGAATGCAAGTAAGTTACAATCAAGAAAATTCAGTTCGGACATTAGAAACTCCTACAACTGGTGAGCATCAAAGGGAATATGTCACAATAAATCGAAATGTCCAGGAAAATTCGAATCAGATCTTGGGAACACCCACGGATAGCGAACGTCAAAGGGGACACGTCACGATCATCAGAAATTTCGATGATAAGCCTAGGAAATTTGCAGGAAATACCGGGTTGACACCAGTTGAATTTATTCGTGATATCCGAGAATATATCGCTGAAAACGGATATCCAGAGACCGCGAACTCAGAGTAATTGAGCGTGCCTTAGAAGGTCTCGAGTTAACTTGGTTTCGCGCGTTTCGGGAAAATTTCAGGAACCTGCAGGAATTTGCAGTTGCCCTATTACAAAGATTTTGGAGTTCGGAGGACCAACTCAACATAAGAGCCGAAATGTACTCTAAGAGGTACTCTATATCGAACCCAACACATTACGCCAATTATTTCACGTCACAACTCGCGAAATTGCAGTTCCTTACCCCTCCATTACCCGAAGAAGAACTGATACGGGCAATAGCACGTCAACTTCCTATAGAGGTACAGCGTACTTTGATAGCATCAGGCGCCGAAACGCTAGAACACTGCGACAATGTTTTGAGAAGATTGAATTATACCAGTGCGCAAATTATTCAGAGACATCAGAGGAATGATCAAAGAGATACTCGGGAAATTAACGCAATAGTGATAGATAATGTGGTGAAAACAGAACGAAATCCATCGTTGGAGCCTGGAAGTTTTGGAAATAAAACCAATAACTTTTCAAGTAACCAGGATAACACAAGACAGTATGGTAGGCAATATTTCAATGACCGGAGAAGGAATGGACATCCTTATTATGATAATAGGAATTCGAGATACCAGGGAAGAAGCAGATATAGCAATTACAATCAAGAACGGAATAATCGTTAGAATAACCAGTACAACCAGCGATCAAATGAGAACGAGCGTAGTCGTGATGAGTTGAACGAAAGGCATAGGGAAAGCCAGGAATACGTGCGACAACAGCGAGGCGAACATAGTCCCAGCGCACCTACAGAAGGACAAATTCGAAACTTTGAAGAATCAACGTCCAGAGAGAAAAACGTAACACCGACGGAAGATACGACCCGTCGTACAAGTTGGAGTGAGTTACTAGGGAGTTCTTGATACAGAAGGAATGGGATCAATTCAATTATCATCTCGAGAGGACAAAATAGTCAAGAGTAATTCATCGTGGAAAAGTTCAATGCAGCCAACACCAAGACATATCATGCCGCTCTACAATAGACAGGAAGCTGTTGAAAAGATGATTATTTGGGAAATCGTGTACATGATCATGTGAATTATGGATCTTAAAAAAATAATGTTTAAAATAAACTCATCAAGCTCCTCTTCCTTGGCTTGACAACTTTATTTTCGTGAGGAAGGAGAGAGATGAACCCGATTTGGAGTATGACCACTAAGCTACGGTGCTGCGTGAACGGCCGTGGGCTGCAAATATTACGTCACGGTGGTTTGATCTTGCCCGAATGACCGGTGGAGGTCAGTGCACTCGTGTGATGATGTCACGGCCGGGAGTAAGGAGAGGTATGTGCGAGCTACCCCCACCCCCTTACGGAGGAAAGGATAGCGAGGCTGCTTGACAGGTGATTGCCAGATGAGTTTGCTCATTCTTATGTTTTGATTCTGTTCATGTCCAGAACATGTTTAGTGCGGACCGGTATCGCTGTGTGTGTTGTATTCTTACGGTCGTAAGGGCGAGCTATTAGATGTAAGTTTGTCACTTGCAAATCGCAAGCAAACGGCAGTGTGAAAGTGATGGTTCATGTTCGTAAGTATTGGGACTTGCACTGACATACTGAAGAAGTTGGAGCCACGTAAGTTGAAAAATCATATAAACATTACCAGCGTAAAGCAGCAGTGATACACAGTCTGAGGGCTGGATATTTCTCATCCTGTGCTACAAGCTTACACACTATTCAATGGAAATCAGTTGGGACATCCTTGCGACGGAACATTGCACATTTAATCAAAGCCGTGATGGCAAGTGAACATGGCTTTAGGCATCATTGGAACTCTGTAATAGTTCACATAGTTCATTGAACATTGCTTCACTCCGGACTTCTGGAACAGTCTTTGCCAATTACACTGAACACAATCTCACTTCTGAACATTCTAGATCGAATTGGAACTGTGGCGGCGTGTTACTCTAAAATAATGGGGCAACATATTAATGAATTAAATGTCTTCGTGAGGAAGGAGCGACATACAGTGTCGAATATTTCTAATTACACCATGGCACATTAAAACACGCAGAAGACGTGATGGGGGGATTGAGCTTTGATCCAGGAGGCGTCGCGACGATCTTCGCAAGCAGACGCCTGCCGCCAACACGACACCAGGGAACACTCATCAGGGATCTTTACTCTCTATTACATTTGCAGAAGAGGTTTGTCACTGCCTAACGAAGATGCCAGGAGGTAAAAATGTGTCGCCAGCCCACATGAATTGAATTTTCCGATAATGAGTTGCACTCCAGAGCACATGATCATATTTAGACTTTGTATAATTCCACGGTATGGCAAGAGCATTATCTGATTGTACACATCGGAGTCTAATGAATTTTGTTGGGATTTATGATGATAATGGTTGTTTTTTTTACGATTATTATTATTATTTTTATTATTATTATTATTATTATTATTATTATTATTTTCCCTTGCATAATTGCGATGGCAATTAATTCAATGTTTTTTTCTTCGGCGTTTCTTTCATGATGCATTCTTCTTCGATTTATGGTCTTATCCAAGGATTTTAAGATAGTGTGCATCAGATGCACAGGTGTTTATTTTGGTCCACATTTTCTTTGGGGAGATGTTGAAGCCTTAGGATGACTTTGCCGTCTGTGCGATGATTTTTTTCGAACTCCAGACCTTTTCTAGGACGATCTTTTTGGGTCTCATTTGAGGACTTTGCGAGTTTTGCCTTGAGCCGTTCACATTTCGATTGAATTATTAGTATTTTGGGTGCATATCTGTTCAGGTCCGACTGTTCGATTTATGCATTCTGGTTGCCACATTTTGAGTGTGAAGATAGCCAATATTAAATATTAGATTTGCCACTTGGATATTATATTTGTGATAGGAATTATTGAAGTTATGTACAGAAATGCTCAGATGATGATCTGCTTTCTGGTTTTGAATGATAGTTTGATGGGCCATGATCTTTTGTGACATGTTGCTCGAGTTATTTAGAGGGCTATTGCCTTAGTGCAACGATTTATTGGCAAATGATATGACATGTTTTATCATGAATTATTATAATTCTATCATGATGTTTAAATATTTTGATCTAATTATTTGGTCTCTCTTAGAGAATTTATGGCTCATTTTGACAAAGGCCCGTTGCTTTTGTGAGGCAAAATTTAATCTTTCTTTCTCTGTCCTCTTTATTAATTATTTTGATCAGCAATTGCCTGAGCAATTTAACGAAATCATCGAGTATGGTTGTACTGATACTTCAATCATCATTTGATGGAGTTTGATTCTGGATTATTTTTGAATCTAGTTGTGGATTCGAGACCACGAGACCATATAAGGATTATTATAATAATTGCGGGCATTAGGGATAATTATTGAATTGACAAAAGATTATCGAATTTTGAACAACATTATTAGTTTAGGATTCACTAAAAGATTTTGAATTGAGCATGAGATATTGAATTAAGGATTTCGATGTGATTAAACGATTTATTTTTGAACTGATCCTGATAATCAGTGGACTGATTTCAACAATTTTTGATTTTTGGAACTTAGTTAGATGAATTCATATTATATTATTGTCAGTTATAATTGTAAATAAGTTTGGACAATTGGATAGACTGTTTTGTGAGCAATTATGGTAGTACAATGCCGATATCAATTCATTAGCAAGCAGTTTCACATCACAGGGAGCATTAGCTTGATTATTTGATGGTGTATTTTTTTTTCTTTCATATAATTGAAGTTAGGTCGCTCAGGGATGAGTGTTAATAATTTTTCGTGTCGTGTGCGCCGAAAAATCCCTGCAGTGACAGAAGAGACTTTTAGTTGGCTTTCGTTTCAGTCCTGTGATGTATTTTTTTATTGATCCGATTTGGCAAGATTCAGAAAGACATTACACCATATCTTAGGGATTCTCTAGCCGTCGAGATCATAGGCAGGGTGTGGAATTTTAATGCAGGCTGAATCCATGAATAAATAAGGATCATTTTCCTTTACCTTCTTAAATTTATTTTATCTGTGTCATTTTTATTTTCCTTCTTTTAACTCTGGCCTCTCCAGGAATGTGTCCTTGCGAACTCTAGTTTGGTGGCGCCCTCTTTCCCATCCCGAAACGACCCGGAGATACTGTCTCGTGCCACCCGAGCCGTTTTTCTTCTTATATTATCAAACTAGAATTCAGGCACATTCGTTTTTCCTGCTACTTTTTTTTAATTTCACTCCCCTGTTCTTTCTCGGAAATTGTGTGGTGTAATTTTTGGCCGGATCATCGCACATATTTCCGGGATGGGCACAGTACAAAACAAAGTCCCCGATTCTTGGATGTCACGGGTAATCTCGAGAACCTCTGGATGGATTTTGATGCGGTTTTCACCAATATGTAAAGGATATCTCGAGGATGATTTCTGTAGAAAATAATTTATTTATAATCAAAGGAAGTCGAGCAGTAACGATTTAAGTGAAAAAGTCGAAAAAAGTTGGCGTCAGAGCGCTTTGTAAGCCTGCGCTGGGAAAACCGTTAAAAATATCTAAATACTATGAGTGTAAGAATTGTTCAGCATGAAAAGTTCTACAAAAAAGTCCGAGAGAGCATACCTCTATCTTCAATATATCGCCCACTATAAGTGTTTTTACGTTTTCATTTCTTCCAACCATGTCCATTCAAATACTGAGGCGACTGTTTACGAGCTAAGGGGAGTCTATAACCCCTGTTACAGCCTAACTGGCGGGTGAACCTATTACCCCAGATACAGCCAGCAGCAAACCGACGAATCGTGTTGATTTGAGATCTATGGTGTTCTGTGGTTAAGACTTCAAAGAAGGGTGGTTGTGTTTTGAGTTTCCCTGGTAGTTCATTTACATTTAAAAAAAGCACTTATGACGTAACAATGAAATAGAGCAAAAACTCCGCTATACCGGTCGCAAGCCTGGGGCCTCTTCTTGCAAGAGTCGAGGAAGGAGGAGCGGGAGGATTAACAACCTCGTTAAGAAACCGGGGTTCAGCTGGCCCGGCTGATAGCACCCTGTAAGGGCCCCTGCCTAGGGTACAGGTGAAAACTGGACAACGGCTTCTGAGGCGGATGAAGATGGTTGGCATCACCTCAACGGTAAGGAAGACGGAAGAACCAATATGGGGAAGATTGGTCTCCTCAGCCTTGGAAGGCAACCAATCTACGGGAGACAACCCTAATTCAAACCTACTGGAGCTCACAACCTCAGTAGTAACTTGATCAGGGGGTTAAACCTCTGATCCCACTAACCAATCTTCAACTAAAGCATGGAAAGTAAACGCACGGAATTAACTACCCCAGGTGGTATCAAATCCACCTCCGCTGTCGGCGGTGTTAGTGGGCCTTTGGAGTCTGGGGAGCCCACACCAACATGCTTTAAGGACGGGTCGGAGCGTCCTGGAACCACTGACAACAAGATCAGACATAAACAACAGAACTACTTCGCCACACTGAACATCAACTCGCTACTTAAGATAGGCAAACTGAAGCATTTAACAGACACTTTGACTAATCACAAGATACTGCTCACGGCAATACAGGAAACCAGATATACTGATGAACATGCCTTCGACTTCCAAGGCTACCGTATTTTCAAAGGAAAAGTAGGACGTAGGAGAATGAAGAACGTGCCACACCTGGGGACTGGTTTTATTGTAAGCCATAAAATACTGGATTCAGTTATTGACTTCAGCTCTCTCAATAGTCGAGTGTCTTTAATAACCTTCCGGTGCACAAACAAGGTCTACACTGTAGTAAATGTCCATGCACCCATCAATGAGGACAATAAGCGTAACCCTGAAAATACTGACAAGTTTTGGGAAGAACTAGAGGACATCATATGCAAGGTCCCAGAGCGTCATACAATCATCTTACTCGGTGACTTCAACGCCCAGCTAGGGAAAGAACGCAAGTACAGAGACATTGTGGGAGATTTCCCGGCCCACACAAGGACAAATAGGAATGGAGAGCGCCTAGTAGGACTTTGTAAGGCCTTCAACTTGGTAATGAAATCAACGGCTTTCAAGAGACTGCCAAGGAAGCAAAAGACCTGGACATCACCTAACTGTCTCTTGGGAGAATTCCAAATAGACCATGTTGCCATCTCAAAGAAGTCCCATAGAGAGATCCAGAATGTTCGAGTGTTAAGAGGAGCAAATTTGGACTCCGACCACTATCTCTCCAAGGTCAAGCTAAGATTTCTACCTCGGAATACTAAAAAAACAAAGTCACACAAACTTACTAAGTTTGATTTAGAAAAACTTTCAAATTGCAACCAGTTCACGGAGAAAATGGAAACTCTGGAATGTAAAACCTGGGATGAAGTGAGGGAGAACCTGGTGAAAGTTGCCACGGAGATTGCGCCATTACTGAAGCAGAAGAAGCATGCCTGGTGGACGACTACCTGTGATGAAGCGGTGACACAGAGACAAGCAGCCTGGCTTAAGTGGAACTCACAGAAGACACAAAACAACAGGGATAAGTTCATAGAGCAACGAAAGTTAACTGCCAGGATCATCCGACAAGTAAAACGGCAGTTCACAAAGGACCAACTGACTCAGTTGGATGACGATTTCAAGAAGAACAACACCAGAAATTTCTACAGAGGCTTTAAACGGAACCTCAGCCGTTATAATCCTCCCAGCCTCCACTTCAGAGGACCGGATGGACAGATAGCCTATAATGATATGGACAATTGCCACCTTCTGGCCAAGTACTTCGAGAATCTCCTTAACTGTGAATCACCTGACACATTCTTCACTTATCAAGACACCATCAGGCAACCAAACTCTCAACCACCAACCAAAGAAGAAGTGATAGACATCATCAAGTCCTTGAAAAACAACAAAGCATCAGGTGAAGACTCAATTGTAGCGGAACTATGGAAACAAGCTGGGAATAGGACTATAGGCAAGTTGACAGAAATCTTCCATGACATTTGGGAGACTGAAACATTGCCTAGTGACTGGACCTCTGCTTTGATTCATCCCTTACATAAAAAAGGAGACTTGACCGACATCAACAACTATCGAGGAATCTCGTTAGTACCTGTGACATACAAGATCTTTTCTAAGGCCTTATTAAACAGAGCTGAACCCCAGCTAGACCCTCGACTAGGAGAATACCAGGTAGGATTTAGAAAAGGACGCTCTTCTACGGAACTTGAAATCAGTGCTACGGCAAGCAAAAATGGCTAGTAAGAAATATGTCATCATTTTTGTTGATTTTAAGAAGGCGTATGATTCGGTTGACAGACCTACTCTCATGAAGATCCTGCAAGAACTAGGACTAGACGAGAAGACACATAACCTTATCCAACAGACTTTAAAGAACACCATGTCACGAGTGAAGTTCAGAGGAACCCTCTCTGAAAGTTTTGAAATTAAGTCAGGGGTAAGACAGGGAGACGGTCTCTCACCTCTCCTCTTTAACTGTGCCCTGGAAAAGGTGATAAGGGAGTGGCGAAAGGAGCTAACTAGTCAGGGGGTACCAAGTGGTATCACTTTGGGACACAAGTGCAATGGGCTCAGTGTTGATTGCCTGGCATTTGCCGACGACATGGCACTTCTATCTCATTCAATAAAAACGTCTGTGAAACAACTTAATGTTCTCATGCAACAAGCAGCTAAGGAAGGACTATATGTATCACTTGAAAAAACACATTACATCACAAACATCAGTGAATCTCCTTGTACACTGCATTTGGACCAGGGAGAGATCAAGAAAACTGACAGATATACGTACCTAGGAGAATGGCTTGAACCGAATCTCTCGGAGGTAAGGGCATTATCAACTCGAGTTAACAAGTTAGAAATGGCTTACCAACTAACCAAGAACACATATAATAAGAAGTGTCTCTCCCGAAAGACTAAAATGAGACACTATCAGACAGTTATACGTCCTGAAGCCTTATATGCATCAGAATGTCTAGTATTCAACCGGAAGGGACTCACGGACAAACTCGAAGTACAGGAGAGAAAGATAATGAGGAAGATATTGGGACCTGTTAAGGAAGGTAATGAATACAGAAGGCGGCCTAATCAAGAGCTCTACACGTACTGTGAACGAATCACGGATATTGTTAGAAAACGACGTCTAGCATTTTATGGACACGTCTACAGGATGCATCCTACCAGGTTGACCAATCAGCTCCTCGGTTACTGGCAAAAGCGGAAGACCAAGTCACCAAGGTTGTGGGAAGTGAGCAAAGATCTGCAAGAACTTGGAGGGACGGAAAGAGTCTTAAAAGACCGGACATCTCTCAGGAAGATGCTTCAGTAATTGAGGTTCCAGGACAAACCGCCAAGAAAGAAAACAGGTGCCCTCTGGACCCAGGAGAGGAGGGAACAACACAGCCAGAGGATACGTAACTACTGGGCAAACATCAAAGCCCACTCCAAATGTAACAGTTGAACGTCGTGGTCCATAGATGGCATATTCGAAACAAGAAAAAGAAATAGAGCAAAAGAGGAGACGCAATAGTCGATAGTGAATAAGCTGTTCATTACCCTACAGAATTCCCAAATTCTTAACTTCCTTCTGGCATGCCACCACACAGGCTTATTTTAAATGTGGGAGTGCCTATTATATTGCTACGTAATTTACACCCACCAAAGTTATGCAATGGGACGCGATTGGTAGTGAAAACTTTGAAAAACTGTTTCATTGAAGCAACTATCTTAACTAGCTGTGGTACAGGGGAAACGGTCTTAGTACCCATAATCCCCATGATTCTTTCAAATTTGCCTTATCATTTCAAACGAGTACACTTCCCAGTAGGAGTCTGCTTTGGCTTGACTATGAACAAAGCATAGGGTGAGACACTTAGCGTGACTAGAGTTGATCTCAGTGAAGAATGTTTTTCTCATGGACAGCTTTACGTGGCTCTATCGCGTTTTACATCAAACCGAAATCTTTTCGTGTTCACGGCTGGAGGGAAAACGACTAATGTCGTATACAAGGAAATCTTATAAGACCTCGGTTATAAGTAGACTATCACCTTGCATTCATAACTGTTCCCGGGCGAAGCCGGGGTGGGTTGCTAGTTTCTAATAAAGTTGTACATATGTTTGCATATGATGTACCCAATTCTTTGCAACCGGCACGAAATGGAAATGAAGCATGTATTTGTATTTCTAATACAGTACAGAACTAAATAACGTACGCAATATGGCTGAGACAGATCGTAAGAGTGCATATAGGAAGAGAGTTTAGAGCGAGCAGCTCAAGTGGAAATAACTTCTCGTTTACAGGCGTGCCATTCGACGAGCTGCGCATCATCTTGTTCAGCATGCGTCGACAATTGAACGTTCCAAATGACATTTGCCAGCCTGTTCAGGATCGTAGAGAAATCTACTTTCACGACTTAAATATATATTTGAAAAACTACGTGAACGTGAGGAGGACATACAGTAGTGTAGATATCAGTAGTCCGTAAGCCAGCTAGAAGGTGTTCTTGACTGCACCTCATAGTGTAGTGGCTAGTATTCTTGGCTGTCACCTCTGAGGTCCAAGTTCAATTCATGGCTGTTCCAAAAAATTAAATCGTGGTCTGAGGATTGGAGAGAGTTATACTCAACCTCGTGAGGCATTACTAAGATGAGATGGGTTTGATATCCACCTCGGACACCCTCCACACTAATATCAAAATGTTGCCTAACGTAAGAGCACGGTCACTTTCTTCCCAATTCTAGCCCCAATTGCAAAGACATGCTACTACTACAGACACCACAACAACACAGATTATCAGAAACATCCTCTAAACACTCTAATAGACTACAGGGGGCTGATGATCACAATGTCCAAGACTCTAAATAACACAACAACAACAATAACAACAAAAGGTGTTAATATATGGCACACCAGACCATAGGGAACGACTCTGTTATTGAAATCCCGTTAAATCGCACACCACGACAGCGAAGATAAGCTGTAGAAAGTTTGGAGATCGGTGGTTCGAATCCCGCGCTGGCAGTGGCCATCTTGAGTGCGGTTTTACCCCTTATTTTTTCATGTAAATGCGGGATGATACCTTAAAGATCGTGAGCATTTACGCAAATCCCTTACCTTAACAATATTACAGTTGCACACGTTGCTACAGTCACCACGGTGGTTGAGTGGTTAAATGTCGGGATTACCAACACCCAAGCTTACAGGTTCGCCCCTGACCGTGGTAAGTGATTTTTGAAAGGCGACAAAAGTCACGACATGGATGTGTTACGTTGTTGGCATGTTAAAGAACCCAATTGAATTCAGTAGGCCGTGTTCAATGGCAAACTTAATCTCGGGATTTTCCGCCAACACAAAGTTCCTCCATTCTCTACTAGAAAGCGCTGTAGTGTAAAGGAGTTTAGATATCCAACCTCCTTGACTTTCATAGCGTTCAAAGGAACGACGAAATTCGACATGCAAGCTGCACTCTGGGTGTCAATTAACAAAGCTTGCATCCGGCACCCGAGGCCATACGATATTATTATTATTAATATTATTATTATTATTATTATTATTATTATTATTATTATTATTATTATTATTATTATTATTATTATTATTATTATTATTATAGGGCTCATGACCTAGACGTTTCTAGTAGGGTTGTACATATTCAAATAACGAATTATTAGAATTGCTCGAATAATTTTGAATACGAATATTAGATTCGAACATACGAATATCCGAAGTATTCTTCTTCTTCTTCTTCTTCGATTCCCTTATGCCTTCAAGCGTCGGGGTGGCCTCGTTTGAGCCATTTCAGCCATTCCGCTCTATTTCTGCACATCTCTTCATTCCCACAACAGTTTTTCCCCTTTTCTGTCCCAATCTCTCAATCCTATTCTCCCATGTAATATTCCATGTTCTGAATCTCATTTTCCGTATCCACTGTTTATATCCATCCAATCCGAGGCTACTTGTAGTTCTCTGAATCACTTTACCTCCACATGGGTGATTAGGCCAACGTAGAGTGGTTTATTGGGTTACCTTCCCATCCTCCATATTTATCTCCTGTAGACAGGGTGCCCCAGATGATCAGAGTTTGGGCAGGCATTTCCTCCTTACCCACTAAGTTATGGTTTTCCCGGCAATACTCGGGTGGCTGAATGCAGTGGTTCCCACTGGGCGATGGGGCTGCCATATTCAAACTATTCGAACATTTGAATTTCGAAATATTCGCATTAGTAACTTGACTATTCTGTCAATAGTCGAATGATTCGACAAAGGAGTCGAATCCTTCAAATGTTCGAATTAAAAGGAAAATCCACAGCCTGCTTCCAGTCGACTGACCGGGCCAGGGAATGGAATAAACGAATCCCCCATCTAGCGGCGAGGATATGAATTGTGCCTGCTACCGAAGCCTGACGCACTCCTCTGGGACAATGATTAAATGAATGACTGACGAAATGAAATTATAGTGGAGAGTGTTGCTGGAAGGAAATTGTGACAGGGAAAACCGGAGTACCCGGAGAAAAACCTGTCTGCCTCCGCTTTCTCCAGCACAAATCTAACGTAGAGTGACCGGGATTTGAACCACGGACCAAGCGGTGAGAGGCTGCCTAAGCCACGGAGGCTCTAAATGTTCGAATAATTATATTAAACATAGAAGCAAAGAGAAAATAAATTATAAAGGGAATATGAAAAACGAAAGAAAGAAAGAAAGAAAGAAAGATGCGGATACTTTAATGATATTTATTTATTTATAAGGATCTAAGCCGCATTCGGTGGCGTATTCAGTAGCATGCTGAACTACTACAGTATACCCAAGATGGCGGTTCAAACCCGGCCGAAGTCGTCGGATTTTTAAGAGCGTTAAAATCCCTCAGTATGTTTTCCTTGGGGGGGGACTAAAGCCGACGGGCCCATGACATAGATTTATGGCACGTAAAAGAACCTACCACTGCAATTGGTAGTGTATAGTAAAGTTTGTAGGTTATATTTGGCTTCAAGCAACCCGCCCCGGCTTCGCCCGGGAACAGTTATGAATGCATTGCGTGATAAGCGATTTCTTTATGTCAATGAACTACGACCTATATCCGTTTTAGGTCTCGGCATGATGGGTTAAAATCACTGACTGGACTATTAATTATATTATCATAGAGATGCATGTGCAACAAATTCTTGTCAGACGTAATTTAAGAATGGTGAGGTGCATGAAACACAAATCCTCCTTCCATCCAATCTAAAAACATAGTGGGCGATGTATTGAAGATAGAGATATGCTCTCAGGGATTTTTTGTAGAACTTTTCATGCTGAACAATTCTTACACTCATAGTATATTGATATTGTTAACGGTTTGCCCTGCGTAAACATAAAAAGCGCACGGACGCCAGGTTCTTTTTTTCGACTTTTTCACTGAAATCGTTACTGCTTGGCTTCCTTTCATCATAAATAAATAATTTTCTACAGAACCCATCCTCGAGATATCCTTTATAGAATTGTGAAAACCACATCAAAAGCAATCCAGTGTTTCTCGAGTTTGCCCGTGACATCCAAGAATCGGAGACTTTGTTTTATACTAAGTAGAGATTTAGAAACAATCTATCAAGTTCCAACGTTCAACGCTAGGTATTAGTGATAGCAGCATCTGGAAGCCAAAGTTGGAACTACTTGAAATTGAACTTGTGGGGAGCCCTCGGACGTTCAATCAAAAATACCCAGCTATGGCCATTCGGCTGCAATTATAAGGATTTATAAGGCACTATCAGGCTGAATGGGGAAGGGGTTAACCCTCATCCGACACCTTGGATTCCCCCTGCTTCGAACAACTCACCCACTGGACATACTGCATTTCTTTACACAAATTGCTGTAATTTTTGGGTTGGTTCCTTAGTTTAGGGGCTGCGACAACTCGGTCATGTAGCCCCGTGTACTTTGGGTGTGTGTATTTATTTAGCTTATGGCTATATACGTATATCCAAATTCTGAATATAGACAATAGTCTCTGGAGTCACGAGAGCTGTCACTGTACTTTCTTTTGCTGCACTCGGTGATGATGTGCTGGATCGTCTCTTCTGTAACACCACAGTCACACTTAGGCGTTGAAATTCTGTTCTTCTTGTAGTGGAAAGCTGCACAGTTCCCATGGTTGGTTCGTATTATGTTCAATATGGACCATAGTCTACGAGGGAGTTTTAAACTAGGTGGCGGCGTCTTCTTCACAGGAGGCATTGTTGGACAACATTTGTTGTTGAGTCTCTTCTGCCACTCAACGAATGTTTGGTAGCTGCTGTTCCTCAAGTTCATGGCATCTCGTGTTGATGGTTTTCTGGAACGCAGGCGATCAGTAATTGCATCGCTGATGTCATTATGTATCGGCAGTCCTAGATTGTTCATTGAAATGAAAATCCACAGCCTGCTTCCAGTCTCCGACCGGGTCAGGAATGGAATGAATGAAGCCCCCATCTAGCGGCGAGGATATGAACTGTGCCGGCTGCCGAGGCCTGACGCACTCCTCTGGGGCAATGATTAAATGAATGACAGATGAAATGAAATGATAGTGGAGAGTGTTGCTGGAATGAAATTTTGACAGGGAAAACCGGAGTACCCGGAGAAAAACCTGTCTGCCTCCGTTTTGTCCAGCACAGATCTCACATGGAGAGACCGGGATTTGAACCACGGACCCAGCGGTGAGAGGCCGGCGTGCTGCCGCCTAAGCCACGGAGGCTCACAGATTGTTCATTATTTTATTGAATTCTATTAGGAGAACATCTTCACGTCTGAGATCTGGAGGTGGAATATGACTTAGCACTGGTAGCCAATGTGTGGGAGTAGATTTGATTGTACCAGTGATGAATCTGTCTGATAACCGGTGTTAATTGTGATGACTGTATTAGTGTGTATTATCTGTTTTATAATTTCAAATGATTTTGTCGACTTCATCGTTATGCTTTGGTCTACCGTTATGCGTTACGGTTACGGCGTGTATGACGTCATCATGTTGTTCAGTGCATATGCACCGAGTCTGAGTTTACTCCTGGGGTCTGGCGTTATGTGATACGGAGACGGCGAGTGCGTGACGTCATCCAGCAGAGTGCACCTAACGCTCTCCGTTCCCCGCGCGGGAAGCCTAAGTTAATGTGTAATGGAGTCTGTTGAAAGAGTCCTGGGGCTTCGAGCGAAGCGAGAAGCCCTCCTGAGTCTAACATGTGTAGCATTTGTAGCATGCGTCATTTGAAATGATATAAAGTCTAGTCTCTCAGACTGACTGTATTTTTTAATTCAAGTAAGGACTGCAGACAATAATTTCAAGTACTTCCTACTTTCACTACCAAATGCTACCGTCAACGATACCTAGCTGTGAACTTGGCTATTGCTAGATGCCATCGCAACCAGCGCTTGGTGACGAATATTGGAACTTAAGAGCATTAATCAAACCTAACCTACACATTTTTACTTACAAGAGTTTAGTTAGTGGAAGGTTCTTTTACATGCCATAGATATATATATATATATATATATATATATATATATGACATGGGCCCGACGGCTTTACTTCCACTCCGAAGGAAGGCATACTGGTAATTTTTGGGTACTTATCATATTCGAATAATTCAAGTATTTGAACTGTTCGATTTATTTTAATAATCGACTATTTGAAATACTCGAGCATTTCGAAAGTTCATATGATTCAAACAAGCGACGTATTCGGTCATCAGAATTTATCGAACATTCAAATAATTTATTAGAATTTCGTATTGGTGAATATTTGACGTAGTCAAATATTCGAATTATATGTACAGAACAACCCTAGTTTCTAGCCCCTAAATGAATTAATAGTCACAAATGCTTTAACTGAAGCGTAACTGTCTAACGTTCTTCGATGCAGCCTTTCAAATCAATAGCCGAGGAATGGACACGGCTACCTGAAGGTAAAGTGGTGAAAAACATCGTTCCCACCACACCTCGCCGTAATGAAGGACCGGTGCTGAAGGACCTAGCGCAAAACAGGAAGCTGTACAGCCTGAGGACGTACCGTGCCAACCTCACGACAAGGTCTCCTCTAGTGTATTTCCACACAAGAACAGTAATCAATTGATGATTCATTTTAGGAGCTAGGAGCATCTTCGTCATCACCCAGGTGTACTTGGGTGTGTGTTGGATTTGTATCTTAACCTGTGTTTCTGTTGTGACTGTGGCTAGTGTGTATAGTTAAAATTGTTAAGGTTAGGAACTGGGGCAGCGTCCAATAAGGTAATAATATTATAATAATAATGGTTTTACGCCCATTTTAACTACTGCGGCTTATAGAAACTAAGGAATTTAGGAGTCAAAAATTAGGGAAATCACTCATCCTTACCACGAAACTGGTATATTGAACATAGCGTATACTGTAGTTGCCATTTCGAACACATAAAATATAAAAATCGAACACTCAGCACTCTGCACAAGTACGAACTCGTATGTTTATGTAAGAGACTAGGTTAAAATTAAAAGAAAGTCTCGTGTACCAACCAATGTGAAGTGCATATTACTTTTCTCAGTATTCTGTTGGTATGTGAAGCAGAAATTTGGCCATCCCCATTATAATGAATCTTACTGCACAATAACGACAGAGGATACAAATGAATACATGCAAGAGAATGTATGCTATCCTGCTCTTAAAGGAACGCCTATCATTATAAGGTATTTGATGTTACTATTGCTGCTGCCTTGAGAAGACGTTTCTCATCAATTATAATGACCATGCATTTCATTTTAACCATTAATTAATTTTCCACTGTTTTGACTTGTCCGTCTACAAAGTCTCAATTACCAAAAAATTCCACTTTACGGATGCGCTGCTTACTGGGTAGTCAAAAATAATGTGACTATCCTCAGTAATTCAGTGCGCTGTCAACTGATCCATATCAAATTGAATTGTTTGAATAATATTAGAATAAACACAGAAACAAAGATAACATATAGCACACAGAGGATACAAATGAATCCATGCATTTAAAAGAATGTAGGCTATCTCCTCTTTAAGGAATGTCTATTATTATTAGGTACTTGATGTTGCCCCGCTTACCCCACCCAGGCCACCAAGGTTAGTGCCCAATTGCAATGAGCCCTTCAGTCTGTTAGGGTAATACTGGGTGGCACCACTGTGGTACGTTCTCTTGTTCAAAGCACATTCTTTATATTCTCCGCCATCATCTGCGAATCCATTTTATTTCACAATACGCATCAATCAAATGGGGTGAAAACCAAAATCGTATAGTCTAAGTGACAATTTTGCACAAATAAATACCACTGGAGAAGAACACGGAATATCACAAAATCACATCCGGTGTCTTGTTTCGGCCAAATCTATATCATTGTTTCCTTTAAGCTTTAAAATTAGTCCAGTATTCCTTAATTCGTAGATAGTGTCGTTCCTTTCTCTATTTTGTCTACGGTACGCCTTTCAAGTTTTCAGCCTTGGCTTTGGTTGGAAACTCTCATATTCGAAGAGTTTTCTCCTAAGCTGGTCAAGCTCCTGAACTTCTTCATATGAGATCCCAATCTCGTGCAGATCTTTTTGTATCACACTGAACGAGGCTCCCTTTTTTCTCTTGGAGAAAAGTGAAAATGCGATAGGTTAATCGTGTTGACGTCATTCGGGTCACGTGTTCATAAAATGTAATCCGTTTTTTCCACACTTTGCGTCAGTAATTTTCTCCACGTGTGTATATAAATCATGGTTATGCCGTCTTCGAAACTCACCATTCTCTTTGACCTTGTTGTTGTTGTTGTTGTTATCATTATTTATTTTGCGCATGCGCTTAGACATTCTCAGCATTTGCTGGAAAGAAAACATTTACAATCCCAGATACCGTACATATCACAAGGAGCAAATTCTTGGTGACTGCATTGAGTAGTAGCTTCATATTTCCCTCACTGCTTCAGGCCTGATTGCCCAAGAACAGCCTTACTACGTGACACGTAGAAAGTATGACTGTTTTTCTGCATCAGTTTGAAAAGGCCTGGGTCTAATTTCAACGCCGTGAGCGATTCCTTTAAGTTGTTGGGAATCACGCCAGTGCTGGATATAATAATAGGAACTGTCCTGACTTGTGCCATGTGCCATTGCTTCCTTATCAGTTCTGAAAGCTGTGTATTTTTCAGCTTTTCAACATGCTTTGTTAGTATGTTGCCACTGTTTGGGATCGCCACATCTATGAAGGTGGTGTGCTTCATGCATTTGTCAACAAGAACTAAATCAGGTCTGTTGTGCACAGCTGATTGGTCTGTCAATACAGTACGATCCCAGTACAACGTAAAGCTGTCATTTTCCAGTACACTTTCAGGAGCATATTTGTAGTACGGCACTTTCTCTTGGCTCAGCAGTTGAAATTGTATAGCCAATTCTTGATGTACTATCTTGGCAACAAAATTATGTCTCTTCCTATATTCTGTCCCTGGAAAATGGCGACAACCTGATATAATATGCGGAACAGTCTCAGATGTTGGGCAACCATATCTGCAATGGTCATCTTGCGCAGATGCATCCTTGATTATGAACTTTAGGTAGTTCCTCGTGGGGACAACCTGGTCGTGAATAGCCATCATAAAGCCTTCTGTTTCAGGAAACATCTGCCCAGAAATCAACCAAAAGTTCGACGCTAGCTTGTCGACGTGAGTTTGGATGACTTCATTGGGATGTCTTCCGTGTAGTGGCTTGGACAACCAGGCATTGAATCTATCCAAATCACTGCGCACCTGAATTTGAGTCTCTTGCTGACTTAAGAGTAGTGGAGTTGAATCATCTGCTTCTGTGACAGCCTTGTGCAGCATCGAATGGTTCGATACAGAACAGAAGTATTTTCTTAGCTCATAGAGCTGTCCAGCTAATGTGTTGTTTATATCAACAATTCCTCTCCCACCCATATGTCTCGGTAACATGACTCGTTCCACAGATGTCCTGGGATGGTGTTTTTGTGATTTGGTCAGTGATGTTCTAATTTTCTGTTCTAAACTTGCAATGTCAGTTTTACTCCACTTGATCCCAAACGAGTAACTAAGGATAGGGACAGCATAAGCGTTGATTACCTTAACCAAGTTTTTACTGTTGAGGCTGGTGTTAGAAACAAGCTTAATTCTTCTGACAAATTCCTTCGTCAGATCTTGTTTCACCACTGAGTGTTCTATGTGTCTGGCTTGCTTCATTCCCAGATACTTGTAGGTCTCGCTAGTGAGCATTGTTGCAATCTGCTGGCCCTAAGCTGTTTCATATACACCTTCCTGCAGCTTGCCTTTCATAACGTTCAGCGTCTTACATTTCTCCAGCCCGAATTCCATTTTCACGTCCGGTGAAAAGGTCTCCACTATCTTCAACAGAAACTCTAGTTGTGCTCTGGTGGCAGCATATAGCTTTAGGTCATCCATATACAGGAGATGGATGAGCTTTGCAAGCTCCCTGGAGTTCTTCTTGATACTGAAGCCATATTTTGTTGAATTAAGTTGGTTTGATAGTGGGTTCATCGCAAGACAGAACCATAATGGGCTCAAGGAGTCTCCTTGGAATATTCCCTTGTGGATTGGGATCATACTTGTTGCAATACTGCCATTTGTAGTACTAAAGCACATCACTGTACGCCACGATGTCAAGGCGTGTTCCAAGAAATATATAATCTGAGGATCAATCTTATACACTGACAAAATATGGATCAACCAATCATGGGGCACGGAATCATAGGCCTTCTTGTAGTCAATATATGCCGTGAATAAATTTCTGTTATTGGTAAAGGCCTGGTTAGAAACCACTGAGTCAATGATAAGTATTTCTTTACACCCTTTGGACCCTTTCGTGCATCCTTTTTGTTGTGTTGCTATGATGTTATTTTTTTCACAGTGAGCATATATCCTCCTACTAAGACAGGACGTGATGATCTTATACATCGTGGGAAGGCATGTAATTGGACGGTATTTTCCAGGATCTTGCATATTTCGTGGGTCTTTCGGAAGTAGATGTGTTACACCTTGTGTAAGGAAATTTGGCATCTTCTGTGGATGAGCAACAACTTCATTCACCAGAGTAGACAGAAGATCGTATACGCACCAGAATTTCTTATACCAGTAATTCTGTATCTGATCTAAACCAGGTGGTTTCCAGTTCGGAAGACCTTTAATGATGGAAGAAATTTCAGTGGATGTTATTGGATCATATTGCATCGGATTAAATTCTTTAGAGATGTTTGTTACTTCCTGAACCCAATGAGAGTCTGAGTTAAAATTGGTGGCTTTGGATAGTTGATTGCTCCAAAACTCTTCAATTTCTTCTCTTGTTGGATAAGGAGCATTTAAGGATACATCGTTTTCACTCAGTGCTCTGTAGAATTTCTTCTCGCCTTTGACAAATAAGTTGTTGTCCTGTCTCCGTTTCCTACTGGCTCTGTATCTGGAAAGTCTGTTCACTATCAACGTAAGTTTCTGTTTGAGTGTATCTAAACACTGTTCGGCTTTTGTGTTTGGGTCATCTCGGTCGGTGTGGATTTTGGACCGCCTCATTATTGCCTTACAGAGTCTCACCAGTCTTCTTGTGTGCGTTCCTCTGATAAACTCAGTCAAACGGCCAATATCTGTTCGCAATTTGTCGATATTGCCTATCAGACGTCTCTCCCACTTAGGAGTAACAGGAGCACATTTCTTACTGCAGGAAGTATTCCTTTCTCTCAGTTGGATGCCCATAGTTCTGATAACTGTGACGGCTCCACAGTACAGAACAGTGTGAAGAGATTCTAAGTCATTCACATCTATCAAGTGTTTGGGTAGGATAGCTTGATTCATGATATTTAAAATTTTTGATACCATCCTAGACGAATTTACTCGACGCAAGGCAGGTCTAAGCATTGGGTCTGTTCCATTGAACTGAGTCAAAGCCGTCATCATTTCATCTGCTAGGATCTTGGTATGTGACTCATCTTCATGATGCGTATCCGGCTGTATGCCACTGACTGGCTCATTGTGTTCTTCTTGATGTTGTTCCTGCTCATGGAGCTCTTGTGCTAATTCACTCTCCAGATTAGTTCCTTGATCACAATCAAACACTCTTCTGACCTCCTGCTTGATTGTATTAAGTCTTGCTTCTGGCACTAAATTATTACGGACTATCGCCCTATATTGGTCCGCCACTCTCTGTTCAGTCACACGGAGTTCGGGGTATGCTTCATGGAACTCATTGAATAATTTCTGCCTATATTCAGTTAGTTCTGTTCCAATGCGAGTCACCTTATAATAAATGCGCATTATGGTCTCGTTCATTGCGATTTACCATTTTAAGCGCTTTCTTGGCAGGCCTGCTTGGGTGAGTGCCGGAAGTGGTTCTGGCACAGCACTTTCAGCAGGCAAAGCACTTGACGTTGGTTGGCTTTGTTGTAGTTGTTGGGCTGTATCTTCTTGTGCGACAGGAGCCCGCCTCATCAGCATCCTGCCACCGACGATTCGCTTGCTGTCATGTCCATCGCCGGCTCTAGACATGGCCTGACAAACCTCAGGCAGCGGCCTTTCATTAATTTTTAAATTTATTTTCTCCATATTATGGGTGGGTGCGTTTTTAACCTACAGCCAGGTGTTCATCTTCAGCCGCTCCTAACATGGAGAACAGACGCTGTTTGCAGCCGCCCGCTACGGATCAGACACTGCAGTTAAGGTTTGTTATCAGGGTTTTCCTTCCCCTAGGCAGGTTGCCTTCACCACGGCTGCGGAGTCCTGCCTACCCCATTTAGTATATCTCGTCATTTCTGGTTAGCACATACCTTGTCATTGCAGATTTCTCACAACTCACATTAGATAGGTTATACGGTATAATTATCTTGCAGGGATATTGCTTATATTACAACAGTGGACGTCATTTAACTGCAAACGATCAGCAGAGAAGGAATGCCGTACTTACAAGAATCTATGCAGCAAATACGTGTAACCTAATTTTGTAGGTTAAGCAGATGTACACTTCACCTTTCGTAATATTAACACGTAAACAGTCCGATTACCTGCACAAATGATATGAAGTATATAATAAATGGGCTTGAAACATCCCAATTTCACACACAATACCGTACATAACCCATTTCGAGAAGGCATTTGGGGTTATAAGGCACTGTAACTAACGATGTAGCAACCACAACATGAATGTAAACAGACATATTGCAGCTGTATTTTGATGATTATGACGTTGATATATCCACAAGCACTATAACTCACACTTGTTTTCGACAAGAGTCCTTAAAAGTCATCATAGAAATCATAAACTAACCATATAAACGTTTAAAACTTACATAAAAAGCGGAAATGCGAGGAGCTCAAAATCAAGGACTGAACAGTACAGCATTATTATTATTATTATTATTATTATTATTATTATTATTATTATTATTATTATTATTATTATTATTGAAAATGAAAATCCACAGCCTGCTTCCAGTCGACCGACCGGGATGGGGAATGGAATGAATGAAGCCCCCATCTAGCGGCGAGGATATGAACTGTGCCGGCTGCCGAAGGCTGTCGCACTCCCCTGGGGCAATGATTAAATGAATGACAGATGAAATGAAGTGATAGTGGAGTGTTGCTGGAATGAAATTGAGACAGGGAAAACTGGAGTACCCGGAGAAAAACCTATCGGCTTCCGCTTTGTCCAGCACAAATCTCACATGAATGACCGGGATTTGAACCACGGACCCAGCGGTGAGAGGCCGGCTTAGGGAATGGGTTCTGTCCTATGTTGACTAAACCGGCCTTCCTAGTATTTGGACTCATAAGCCACCACTAATTGAGTGGGAATCAAACCAATCTTGGTGAGAAGCGAACATTTAGACCTCTCTGGTATTAGGCCACCACCGAGATCAACAGTGGTGGATCCAGGCCTTGTGGGGCCCTGGGCGATATGATAAGGTGAGGCCCACAACAATAGGAAATAAAAATAAAAAAACAAATCAAATGGAAAATAGTTTCGTAATAATAATAAATAAAAAATAGTTACAATATTTTGAATACACCACAGTACATTTTTATAACATGAAAGAAACCTTTAAGTCCCCTTGAAGAAGATTATGCAAACTATGAAATATTAAGATATTACTTTGCGACTTCTTTTTTCCCGGATGAAGTCTTCTATCATTTCACTGAAATCTAAACTTGCTAAACGGTCACGAAAAAAGATTATGAATTATACATTGGTTTGAGAAGTTTGAAAAGTATAATTAATTAATCAATTAAATTTAAAACTATCCATGGAGCGGGCTCCCCAGGACCGCGGGGCCCGCGGGGCCCTAGGCGGTCGCCCCTGGAGGTCAGCAGCCAAATGCAATAAGCCGTTCAGTCTGTAAGGGTAATACTGGGTGGGCACACATAAGTTGGTACCAATGTGGCGTTCACTTGCCTATTTCCAGCATCCATCTGAAACTGCGGCAGTTCATATGAACTTGGACCTCGAGTGGTATGTTTGTGTGATACCAGTGCAGTGGAGTGAAGGCCACATTAATGTTTTGCTGTTACGTCACTCAGAGGGCCGTGTTGATGGAGGCCACGTGATCTCTTTTTATCCCACATCATTTGCTGAGCGAAGATAATTTTCAGTACAAGCTCGCGCAGAAGAGAGTGCACAGCGAGATTCGCGATTGACAACATGGCTCCGTAAGTATTACACAATCCCTCTCGTGTTCTTGCTTTCTGGATAGGTTTTTTTTTCTCGTGACGTATCATTGGCATGGCCATCGCCGTGGTAGGGCGGGCAATCAGTGAGTGAATCATGGAGGTAGGAAGTAGAGGAGTTGCCCAGAGCTCGTTGCAGTGAAGCTAAGCGCCACGCCCTACTACGTTACCTTGTGTATCTTGTATGGTTGTTGCTATTGTTTCATTTCAGGGGTTTGAACATCGCTGTCATAGCTCAGTGCACAGTTACCGGCACGTAGCTCTCCGGTATACTATTGCAGCGTAAAACATATGCCACAATAAGCGTGCCTGTGTCTGATTGTGAGAACCTACTGTCACGTGCGTCAATGTTCTCAGATAGGGAAGTACTCATCATGTTTCCCGCACCACTCTACACCCCGCTCGTACCGCTGAACTGTAAATGTCAAGTGCACAGCTAGACGCCGCTTTTTGTTCATGGGTGTATGTGGAATGTTGTATGATAAGCTGTGTCCTTGAGATGGCTGTATCAGCGTTTTGCTAGCATCAGCCCGTGCAGCAAGGGCAACTCCTCGAGAGTAGTTCCTTCCTCCATTGAGTGAATTTTAATCTTAAATTAGAGTGCCATATGCCCTCCAGGGACGTAGGCGACCTGAATTAGAGCCCTTGACTTCGCCAAGGGATCACTAACCACGCATCCCGAGCCGGAGTTTGTGTGTGGTAGGGTGGCCAGTTCCTTTCCACTCCTCCTCATCTCCGTGCCATAGCATCCGGCAGGTTCCCATTTTGCACCACGAGGCTGGGAGACCCCGTACCAGACCGTGCCAAGACTCTTTAATTCTTGGCAGAGCCGGGGATCGAACCCGATACCTCGGGGGTGACAGCCAACAATTCTAGCCATGGCGCCAGGAGGTGGAGTGAATCGGAGGTGACAAATCAGATAAATGTTAAGAGGGGCAAAGGCATTAGGGCAGTCACTCTCCGTTTTGCCTTTATTTTTTATAATTTCGGGAGCACTTCCTTACTTTGCTTTGTCTACGCCACAGCCATCTCCATTCGAATACAAAATGATCTAATCAAAGGACAATGCAGCCTTCAGAGTCTACTTACAATATCCTTTAATTCTTCGGTTGATAGTTCATTCTAATTTTTCTATTTTCTTTATTATTGTCAACTATCTTGAAACACAATATTAATCGCCACCTTTTGTGTTTTATCATTATTTTTTTTATCATTGCTAGTACAGTAGGCTATTTGTTTTTTAATTTGAGTACTTCAACATCATGATCATTCAGCTCCATGAGCTTGGGTGTGAGTAGAATTTGTCTGATATAACCTGTGTTGTTATAGTGTCTGTAAAAGGGTGTATATTTGTTACTCAGAATAGAATTGGAAAGGAGGTGTCTTTGGCCATACGTTAGGAACAATTCCAGCATTTGCCTGGAGTAGATGTGGAGAAACCACGGAAAACCACTTCCAACAATACTGATCGTTTAAAAGCTACAGAATCACCCGGAACACTGATTTCATAAATATTCGCAATTTGTTTTGTTGTTGCTTATTTTAGGGGCTGAAGAATCGTAGTCATATAGCCCTGTGTATTTGGGTGTGTGAGGAATTTGTGCGATGACCTGTGTTATTGTGACGGCTGTACTAGTGTGCGTATTAGTAAATAGGGGATAGTGTTGGGAAGTAGGCAGCCGTGGCCTTAACTTAGGAACCATCCCGGCATTTGCCTGGAGTAGAAGTGGGGAAACTACTTCCAGGATGGCTGAGATAGGAATCGAACCCTGCTTTACTCAGTTTTGCCCCACGAGGCTGAGTGTACCCAGTTCTAGCCCCACACCAGAAGTAAAATTTCAAGGCATGGCTGGGAATCGAATCTGACCTCCAGGGCGACATCCAAGAACGCTCGCCACTACACCACGAGGTGGTCAAATAGTATGTTTATAAACAAATGTTTAAACAAATTAACAAGATGATATCCCCTGCCCGGACTGTGTCGCGCCGAGCCCGCATAACAGGGAAGCTGGGATGGTACACAGCCAGCCCCTGCCTGAACTATGTCGCGTTAAGCCCGCATAACAGAGAAGCCGGAATGGTACGCAGTCAGCCCCTACCAGAACTGCGTCGCGTCGAGCCTTACTTTTGTGCAAGGCTAATGAACAACGACAATCTTCAAATGCGAGATTTCTCTCACGGGTCCCCTAGTCTGTTTATTTTTGGAATAAGCATTAATACTACTACTACTAATAATAATAATAATAATAATATCGTATGGCCCCAGGTGCCGGGTGCAAGCTTTGTTATTTGACACCCAAATGGTAGCTTGCATGTCGAATTTCGTTGTTCCTTGAAGCACTATGATAGTCAAGGAGGTTAGATATTGAACAAAGCTCCTTGAACACTATAGCGCTTTCTAGTAGAGAAATTAGGAACTTTGTGTTGGCGGAAACTCCCGAGATTAATTTTGCCATTATGAACACGGCCTACTGAATTCAAATGGGATCTTTGACATGCCAACATCGTATGACATGGTCTCGTAATTTTTGCCGCCTTTCAATAATCACTTACCACGGCCAGGAGCGAACCTGCGAGCTTGGGGTTAGTAGACCGACACGTTGACCACTCACGTTATAGGCCTACTGTAAATATGACATCTTTTCGGTCTAATTTTAAACGAAGTGTCAAATACTGATGGCCATCTCCATCGAGCAATGATAATGCACCTGCCTCTCACCCAGTAGGCCTCAGGTTCGATGCCTAACTCCATTAGGGATTTCAAAAACTTATGTGAGGGCTAGAACAGTGTCCATTCAGTCTCGTGAGGACAATTGATTAGCTGTCTGATCAGAGAGGGAGAAAGAAAGTCAAGTTTAATGGCAGAGGGTACACGCCACGCTTACCACGCGTCACCCTGCAATCTTCAGGTCACATGGCTGAGTAGCGGGCGCTCAGGTCCTCTGATCTCTAATGCCACTTACTGTACGTTTCTGTTTGTCAAATGCTGATAGAAATGAATGTTATTTTAGACTTAGAGGAATGCTTGCTTGGTCGCCATTTTCACTAATTACATGTCGGAAATAGTTTTTTTTATTTATTATTATTACTGTTCCAGCCTTTATTTAGAGGCTTGTGGCATCATGGTCATAATACCCGCGTGCCTAGGTGTGTGTGTGTGTGTGTGTTTTTTAGCTTGTTGTCCACTGATTGTGTGTGGAATTTCTCTGATATCCTGTGTCATTGTGATGACTGTTCTAGTGTGTGCATTATTTTGTAATTAGGACTAAGATTAGGAAGAAGGCAACCATGGCCTTAAATTAGGTATCACCTCACCGATTGCATGGAAAGGAAGTAGAAAACCACTTTTGAAATACCTGAGGTGGGAATCGAACTCACCTGTTCACAGTTTTGCCTCAAGGATATAAGTGCACCCTGCTCCAGCTCTCAGATCAACTGGCATTTCATGACAGAGTGTGGATTCGATCCCGGAATCTTTTGTTAGGGACCTCGATATGTAGCCCCACCCTTAGAGCAGGGAAGGTATATTTAGACTTGGAATGCTTTAAAAGCGCCAATCACAAGTTGACTAAGGGAGGGCGGACGGGAAAATGTTAATGAAAAACTAACAAGTAAGTAAGAGTGATGAAGTTCTCAACTCGGGGCCCCGCGGCATCGCCCACAGCTTCACTAGTATCTTGCTGATGACCTTGACCTAGACTGAATCGTTTATTTAATTGCTTCCACCGAGGAGCTCATTCTGACTCCGCTTATGTTGATAAGTGACTTTAATTAGAACACAAGTGGTGACAAGGCCACATTAGACTTTCAGTAGTTCTGCGAAATATCCCAATGAGCCGGCAAAAACCACAATCCTGAACCTTAAAAATTACAGTTTCACACCCCTCTACAATCGTCACAATAACATAGAATCGAACCTCGAAATAGTGATACATCGATAACTAGTAGTACAGTAATTATTATTTCCCGAACAAACTTCCTATAATTTACATTTATTTTTCTCATTAAGTCAAATTTTTATAACTCGAATTTTTCGATATCTCGAAGCTTAAATTATATACCTGGCACGTAAACATGTTCTTTATTTCGAACACTCGTGTATTTTTACACTGCAACTTGTTTCTTATACCAATGAATGTGGTTGAGAACTTTATGGCGGTAGCTCGTGCACAGAAAATGAAGCATAATAATTTTTTTTTTTTTTAGCGTATGGCTTTTAGTGCCGGGAGTGTCCGAGGACATGTTCGGCTCGCCAGTTTTGTAGCTGCTTCGAGACGGACACCCAATGGGTGAGCTACAAGTACCGTTCGGGAGGAAAGTTGGAAGGGAAGGGCGAGGAGTTGGAAGGTAGCGGCTGTGGCCTATAGTTAGGGACCAACCCCGGCATTTGCCTGGAAGAAAGATGGGAAACCACAGAAGACCATCTTCAAGGTTGCCGGCGGGGGGATTCGAACCTCCTCGCCTCCCGGATGTGAGCGACTGCTATTAGTCATGCCGTAACGACCACTGCTAACTCATCCGGTAGCATAATAATAATAATAATAATAATAATGTTATTGGCTTTACGCCCCTTTTAACTACTGAGGCTTTTAGAGACGCCAGGGTGCCAGAATTTTGCCCCGAAGAGAATCCTTAACGTGACAGTAAACTTACTGACACGGCTCTCTCTCTCTCTCTCATTTACGCACCCTCAAATACCAACAGACTGCGCCAGGATTCGATTCTGCAACCCTGGGAGCAGCAGGCGAGAACATTACCGCTGAGCCATGCAGCCAGTGAGGAGTAGAAAATGATGGATTTCTTCAAGTCATGAAAATGTACTGTAGTGTTAAATTTAACTTACTTAGATAATGTAATAAAGCTGACATCATTACCAACATCCATTATATTTCATAGATTTAGACAATCATGTTGTATGCCTACATTATGTATTTTTTGATTAGTATATCACAAATTTAACATTTTTGCTACGTATGTCTACAAGTGGAATTTTCGATACGTCGAATTTATTTTGACATCCCCTAACGATTCGAGATATCGAGGTTTGACTGTGGTTTATGAGACAAGACCACGAGGCTGATAACTAGGATGTTCCGAGCCTCTAAATCACTGGTTCTTAACCGGTGGTCCGCGGGACAAAATGGTCCACCAGCACGCATAAAAATGTGGCCAAGAAATGGAAATTTCGAAAACTATGCGCGTTGAACAGGAATCGGCCGAATGTACCCGCGGCGATGTGTAACAAGTTTTGAATTGAAATATCTGTAAAATGAGTACCGGTATTCCGTATCTTTCTCTATTCAATAATTTGTTATTAAGTTGTACTGTATCGTACACTAATTAATAGTAATAATAAACAATGTATTCTAAAAACTGTTTTGCTTAATCATCTTTGAATATTCTTATGGCGAAGGCGCTGAGGAAGGGTTACAACTGATAGGGTGTATCGGGGGGGGGGGGGGGGGTCCGTACATGATTCAATTTCAGGCTGAGTGGTCCGCAGACTTTTACGGGTTAATAAGCACTGCTCTAAATGAAACAATAATCAGTGTAAAGCACTTTTTTTTTTTTTTTTTTTTTAGCGTATGGATTTTTAGTGCCGGGAGTGTCCGAGGACATGTTCGGCTCGCCAGTTTTTGTAGCTGCTTCGAGACGGACACCCAATGGGTGAGCTACAAGTACCGTTGGGGAGGGATGTTGGATGGGAGGGTCGAGGAGTTGGAAGGTAGCGGCTGTGGCCTATAGTTAGGGACCAACCCCGGCATTTGCCTGGAAGGAAGATGGGAAACCACAGAAGACCATCTTCAAGGTTGCCGGCGGGGGGATTCGAACCTCCTCGCCTCCCGGATGTGAGCGACTGCCAACAGTCATGCCGTAACGACCTCGGCTAACTCACCCGGTAGTGTAAAGCACTAAGCCGTGTTGAAGCACTAGATCGCATGAGGTCTTCGAAATTGGGCATGGCCCGTGCTTGGAAAGGCGACCGGTACTGAGAACCACGACAAGGAAAGAAGGGCAGGGGCACTCTACTGCAAGTAAAACAAGATAAGCTGAAGCAATGTCACAGCTTTGTATTCCCTACACAAGCCAATGGATTGGCGGAAGGCAGAGACAGGGTTCCACTTTATTTTAGGCATCGGCACATCTCCCTTATAACTTCACACACAATGATACACTTATTATTATTAATAGGAAAGTGTTCGAAAGAGCACGAAAAAGAGTCTTCATCTCTATTCACTAATAGTTTGTAGACTTATAGCACATTTTGTTATGTGGTAGTAGCCACACGTTTTGTTAAACAGTTCACAAACACAGTTCTCGTTTGGTTTGTGGAACCGTGGAATGCAAGGGCTGTCGTAAATTTCAAATAGACAGTATTACTCGTTGGATTACGAAGGGTAGGTACGTAACATTCGGTTCAGATCGGTGGAACGGTGTAGATTTGAGCCCGGTAAAACGGTGTAGATTTGTGCCAAAGGGCCTAAATGAAGGGAATTGAGAGAACTATCTAAAATTATTGAAACCTTCCTTGGGGTGAGCACTACAACCGTACAACATTTCAATGCGATCGGTTAAACGGTGTCGGAGTCCATTAATCTCGGACAGATATACATTTCCATTTTTAGCCTATTTTCACTTTTGAAAAAATAGGCTTATGAGATCACCTTTTGTCCGTGTGTGTGTGTGTGTGTGTGATTCGTGTGTGTGTGTCCCCCTAATAAAATCTAAACGGCAGGAGCGACTTCAATGAAACTCGGAAAGTTCATAGCACTATTCCCGGCGACCTCGACCGTGCCCTTCAAATTTTGTTACGACTCACCAATCCAACATGGCGGCTGTGCGAAATATTTCACCAGCATTCAATATCTCCGAAACTATTACCGATATTATCCTGACATTTTCTATGGTGATAGAGGGAACTACTATAAGTTCACTTATGTGCCTTTTGAAAACCTGGTAACTAAAAAACCAACATGGCGGCCAAGCGAATTTGCGACTTTTAAATAGACGTTTCTCGCGATTTGACCAACCAAACGCTATGAAACTTGGTACAGTATATGTTTATATACATTGTAATGCACCGACATCTAACTTCGTTCAATTGTTTACATAATCACAAGATGGCGGATGTGCGAAATATTTCACCGGCATTCTATATCTCTGAAACTATTAGCGGTATCTCCCTAAAATTTTGTACGGAGATAAAGGGCACTACTGGAATTCCATCTATAAGATTTTCAAAAACCGGTTAAATACAAAACGAACATGGCGGCCAAGCGAATTTGAACATTTTAAATAGACCTTTCTCGCGATTTTATGTTCCAAGAGGAATGAAACCTGGTACAGGAAATATTTATACACATTGTAATCCACTGGTATCTAATTTAGTTCAATTGTTTACATAACCTCAAGATGGCGGCAGTGCGAATTTTAAAATTAAGTTTTATTTCTTGTGATGTAGTCATGCGATCGAAGTGAAAGTTTGAATAATGAACCTACGCAATAATTTTCCTTTAATGGTACATGACTCTATGGCCTATTCATTTAACAATCCAACATGGCGACCATCCGAAATATTTAGACGATACTGAATATCTACGAATCTATTTTAGCAATCAAACTGCATTTTTTAATGTTCATAGGGGCTATGAACTTAAGTTCACCTATAGGACTTTAAATAACCTGGTGATCACAAATCCAACATGGCGGTGACGCGAATTATAAATATTCACATGGACGTTTCTCACAATTTAACCATCCGCGTGCAGTGAAACTTGGTACAGTAAATCTTTATCCGAATGTTAATCCACTGGCATCTAATTTATTTTAATTGTTTCCATAACCTCAAGATGGTAGCTGTGAAAAAATTTTAAATCTCCTTGTTTTTTCTTGTGTCTTAATTATGCGATTGAAGTTTGAATACTACACGTTCACAATAATCTGCATGTAACAGTAAACTCTAGGACCTACATATATAAAATCCAACATGGCGACCATCCGAAATATTTAGTCGGTTCTCAATATCTACGAATCTATTACAGCAATCAAACTGAAATTGTGTATGTTGATAGTGGCAATTAACATAAGTAGGATATATGAAAATAGGCTGTATAGTTCTTCACGGAACTAATTGTTATAATGTTTGTTTGCTTGTTCGTCTTTTATGCGTTCATATACACTTCATCCGATTGCGATCAAATTTTGGTGAGTTGCTGTGCACACTTCCGGGATAGTTATAGTGTAGTAAATTCAATTTACAATAGATAGCGTTCGAGTAAGTTAGTTTAAACAAATGAGTGTTGGTGCGCGATTCGTTTCAACAAGTCCCACATGCGTTCATATGCCCTTCATCCAATTGAGATGAAATTTTGGTGAATTGTTGTTCCCACTCCCACGAAGGTTTCTAACTTAGTAGATCGATTTTACAATATGTAGCGCACGAGTAGATTCAACAAATGAGTGATGGCGCGCGAATCGTTTAAACAAAATCCCGTATGCGTTAATATAACATTCATCCGATTGCCGTGAAACTTTGATGAGTTATTGTATACACTCCCGTGAAGAATTCTGACTTAGTAAATCTATTTCACATTTGGTAGCGCACGAGTAGATTCAACAAATGAGTTACGGCGCGCGAATCGTTTCAATAAAGTTCCGTATGCGTTCATATACCATTCATCCGATTGTGGTGAAATGTTAGTGAATTGTTTTTTCCGCTCCCGCGTGGGTTTCTCATTTAGTAAATCCATTTTACAATAGGTAGCGCACGAGTAGATTCAACAAATGAGGGGCGGCACGTGAAAGGTTTCAACAAAATCCCGTATGCGTTCTTATACCATTCATCCGATTGCGATGAAACTTTAGTGAGTTTTTGTGTGTACTCCCTTGAAGGTTTCTGACTTAGTGAATCTATTTTACAATAGGTAGCGCATGAGTAACTCAACAAATGAGTGACAGCGTGCGAATCACGTGTTCATATACCGTTCATCCGATTGCGATGAAACTTTGGTGAGTTGTTGTGCTCGCTCCCACGAATGTTTTTGAATTAGAAATACAAAATTTTAGAGGCAGTTAACGGAAAAATGAAAGAAGTATTGTGTAACCAAAAGCACTTCGACTGCCAAAGTTACAACGCCAAAACTTTTCTTGATTTGCATTGCAACGCATAGCGGGTACAGCTAGTGTGCAATAACATTCTTTATTGTTCTTTATTCTTTATTTAACATTGTTTATTGGTCTTGGTGGTTAATAACTTTTGGTATCGGCCGGTAGGTTGCAGCATCAAGCCTAGTCTTATGCCTTCTATGAAGTACGTTTCTCTCATCATCACAATTTTTAGTAGGCCTAGGCCATCTCGATGGGTCCATGCTCCCCACTCCCAGCATTCTACAGTTCATAGAATTGAAAATATTTCTTATTGCTCAGTTCATGGAAGTCATTTGACAACCAATACTGCAGGCGAACTCTGAATCATTTGTTACGATCGAATGTGAAGTTATAAGAAGATGATTGATAATTATTGTTTTAAGGGAGCTAACATCTAGGTTATTGGCCCCAAGTTATAAGAAACAGGGAGTACAGTAGATGGGATGGAATTACCAGCTCCATGCCTGAGATTACCCTGTACTCATTTCTGTTGAGTAAACTCCAGGGCCATTTGCATATCTGGAAATGGTTCTTTCTAAAACCTGGATGGGGATCGAATCCACACCCTTCTAGTTAAAATCACAGCATGTCTGTTGTTGTGTATTGTTGCTTATCTTAGGGGCTTGCGACATCGTGGTCATGTAGCCCCGAGTACTTGTGTGTGTGTAATTTGTGTGATAACTTGCGTTATTATGATGGCTGCAATAGTGTGTGTATTTGTACATTGGGGGGATATGATTGGGAAAGAGGCGGCCGTGTCGTTGCGTAGGGACTATCCCGGCATTTGCCAGGAGTAGAAGTGGAAAACCTAGGAAACCACTTCCTGGATGGCTGAGGTTTGCATCAAACCCACCTCTTCTCAGCTTTGCCTCACGAGGCTGAGTGCTGAGTGTACTCCGTACCAGCCCTCAGACCAGAATTAAAATTTCTTGGGAGAGCCGGAAATCAAACCCGAACCTCTTGGGTGACAACCAAGGATGCTAGCCGCTACACTACGAGGTGGTCAAACACACACACAGCATACCTATCGACTAAGCTGCGCTGCCCCACATGTAAACTAGCATAAGGTTCGTATTAGTGATCTATTCAGTTTGCAAGATCTGTTTTTAATTAATTTTCTGGCTTGTGACATCTTGGCCATCAGCCCCGTGTACTTGCTTGTAAATGGAAATTGCCTGATAACCTGTGCTTCTGTAATTATTAGGGTTAGGTTAGTGGAAGATGACCCAGGACTTGCCCGGAGGGAGTGTGGAAAACCGGGTGAAAACCGCATTCAGGATGGCTGTTTTCAGCATCCGGTTTCGAAACTTCCTTCTCCGGACATACAGTTCTCTGCCCCTGTAGTCCAAAGAGTTATATTACTCCTTGCTGTAGGCGTGGTGCGTGACTTAAATAAAGCGCATGGGATCCTCATGGAAGATCTCAAGGTGCGCATGCGTATATCTGACTGGTTAATGTGCTCTCTCCTGAGCTGTACACGCCTACCCCAAGGTTATACCATCCAGCTGTGTTGACCTACGCACGACTGTTAGTAGAGTGTGGATATACAATATTAGTCGGCGTATGTGAAGAGTTAAGAATAGGCATTGTTGAATATCCTTCTCCTTGAAAATGTCTGTGGCAAGGCCAGCTCGAGAATGTTACACATGTCGGGCTGAGAAGCACATTTGGTTTATTTACTAGCCTTGACATTTTGAAATCTATTGGAATAAAGTACAGGGATAGGAGGGTAATCTACAATCTATACAGAAACCAGACAGCAGTCATTCGAGCTGAAGGACATGAGAGAGAAGCTGGTATTCAGAAAGGTGTGAGGCAAGGCTGCAACTTATCACCCATACTTTTCAATCTTTACATTGAACAAGCAATGAAGGAAATTAGAGAAAAATTTAAAGCAAGATTCAAGGAGAAATAATTTCAACTCTGAGATTTGCTGATGACATCGTCATCTTGGCCGACAAGTCTGAGGATTTGAATGAGTTTTTGAATGGTATGGACTCCGTCTTACGGAAAGAATTCATGATGAAAATTAATAAATGTAAAACAAAAATACTGGAAAGCAGCCGAAATAAATCAGAAACCTCTATGGAGATCAAATTGGCAGGTGAAAAGCTGAAGGAAGTAGGAGACTTCTGTTACTTAGGAAGCAGAATAACCAGTGATGGACGAAGCAAAGAGGATATAAAAAGTAGGTTGGCTCAGGTAAAGAAAGCATTTCTACAAAAAAGGAATCTGTTGACATCGAATATAGATTTAGGTATTAGGAAGTCAGTTTTGAAAGCCTTTGTCTGGAGCGTGGCGCTCTATGGAAGTGAAACTTGGAATATTGGTGCAGCAGAAAAGAGGAGAATTGAAGCATTTGAAATGTGGTGTTACAGGAGAATAATGAAGATCAGATGGGTAGATTGGGTTACAAACAAAGAGGTATTAAGACGTGTGGGAGAGGAGAGATGTTTCTGGCGACTGCTAATGAAGAGAAGAGATAGGTTAGTAGGACACATACTAAGACACCCAGGAATAGCAAGCTTAGTTATGGAAGGAAGGATCGAGGACAAGAACTGTAGGGGTAGACCAAGGTTAGAATATGTTAAACAGATTGCCTCGGATGTAGGGTTAGGTAGCTATGTAGAGATGAAACGATTAGCTCAGGACAGGGAGGCATGGAGTGCTGCATCAAACCAGTCAAAAGACTGAAGACTCAAACAACAGAAACAACAACAACTAGCCTTCAAAGACCAAGACTCCGAGTTCGATTCCGGCTTGTTTCGATGGCATTTCATGGTGTTGAAATGAAACAGCTCGTGTCGGTACATTTACCGGCACATTTCAATGAAATCTCCAGTGCAAATTCCCGTCGCCCGGACATCTTTCAAACCACAAGACACAAAGAGATCTTAACCTAATTATAACAACCAGTGGGCTCGGGTGAATCTTTGGTACTTTCCCGTAAGGGCAATAAAACGCAAGAAGAAATCTCATTGAAAGAGACGATATTGTTATAGGGATCTTATTTAATTAATTAATAAATACATTGAACACAAGGCAAGTATATTGAGACATATACACGCTTTACAGATATTCTGTGTAAGCTAGACGATGTTGGACGTAATAATGAAATTTGTGGTCAATTATTGTGGCCCTGTGGCACCCCTTGAGGACAAAAGTGGAAGTTTTATTATTACTCATAAAATGATTCACCGTTCACCGTCAGCTCGAATAAACTGCTCCTTGAAAGAGAAAAGAAAAGAACTGTGATTTGGCTGGGCATTTATACAACAGAAGCCATGATAAATAGATCCTGGGTCAACACAAATCAAGAACTCGTGACACCTGGTGACCTCGATAGCTGTGCAATGTTACCACTGTAACGTGTTTTTCGAGGGGATTTTACACCACTGGCATAAGTCAGTAGGAAGCCATTCTATATTTATTTGCGCGGCAAATTGTTCAGCCAAGAGAAGTTTTCATGTAACTTATTATTATTAACTTATTATTATTATTAAGGTATTTCTTTGGAGCATTTTTTATAAAATTATAAGTAAGCAGATAGGTTTTCTATGTCATAGAAAACACTATCAAGCAAATTATTACGTACAACATTATCATAGAAAATTATATGATTACGGAATGTTACGGAGTTTTGTCAGTTAGGGTATTTTGAGAGAGATGACTCACTGGGAATTCGGCTACAGGCTTAATCTTGTCGAGAAGCATGACGCAAGCTGGGTTGCTGCTTCAAGAAAAGGCGAAATGGCCTGGACCGGTAATCGACATCATCGCCGCGCCAAGTGTAATGACCCGGAGGTGGGGAAGTAGCGCGTGGTGGCACAGCCAATCAAAGAAGAGCGAGCGAGGAGAAGACGGCTACAGAGTGGGGATGCGACGAGTGCATATATTGTTTGCGCGCCGTGGAGGCAGGCGACTATCTTTCTAAAACTTAACCAGTGTGGTTGGTTCCGATAATCGGACCATAAGTTATCATATCTACAAGTATCTCATCAACTAACGAAGAAGATGACGACGACCAGGAGGCTGTGGGAAGCTCTCTACAACATCCAGTACGAGGGAAATGCTACGGCAATTTCCAGTGGTAAGCGCGAATGACTCAGAACTACGTAATCTCTCGTCTCTTTGTTTTATATTCAGTATTTCAGTAACTTCATAGCTTGGGAATAAGAGTAAAATCAGTAATTTATCCGAATCCGTTTTCACGTAATTTTCTAGCGGTAATATTCAAATCGCAACGCTCCAATTTAAATTCAAACTTTTTATTATTAATTTTGAAATACTCGTTTTATATAATAAATTCATGTCTTTTAACCATGCAATCTTTGCTTTCAGTAGGTAGCATTAGATATACTGTAGACCAATTCCTTCTCCTGATACAATTGTTTGTTGGGTTAATGATCAAATCATACCACGATCTGAGTGAAAAGATTCTTGAAGGTGTTCTACCAGAGCTAGGTGTTGTTAAATATAAATTTAGATTTCAACATAGCGTTGAGGTCTTGGCGCCCATTAAAACAACATATCTTAGTCAGAGTAAATATTTCAAAGTGCAAGGCAGAGCTAGTAAGAAACCATTACATTGACACGCAACAGTGAGGGTTTTAGAAACCGTTTCACTTGTTCGCTCAACGTGGAGCAAAGTAAATACGTTTCATGTGTCATCCCAACGTGAAGTAAAACCATTACATTTGTCGCTACCAACTTGGGGCCGAAAACCTAATAACATTTGTGGAAGGAGAAGGTTATATATTTCTGTGCCTGTATATTGGGGGTTTTTCATTTATCAGTGTGTATCAGCATGGGTAGTGCTGAGGAAGAGATGAAGTTGCGTAGTGGTCACCAGTTGGATAGTGAAGATGCGAGCAGTATGGCTAGTCTTGGAAATGAAAGCAGTACAGGGATGTCGGAGGTAAATCCCGATACTGAGGGGGTAATCAAAACAGTCAAGCAGGGTTAGAGAGTTTGCTTCTTCAGTTTATGCAACAAAATAAAATTAGCACAGATGTTTTAAACGCTGAACTCGAACAAAATAATGCTAAACTTGAACAAAATAGTAGGGAAAATAGAGAGAGTACTGAAACTTTAAATGCTAAACTCGAACAAAATAATGCTAGACTTGAACAAAATAGTAGGGAAAATAAAGAGAGTACTGAAACTTTAAACGCTAAACTCGAACAAAATAATGCTAGACTTGAACAAAATAGTAGGGAAAATAAAGAGAGTAATAGGGAATTGAGCGATAGTTTAAATGCTAAACTTGAACAAAACAGTAGGGAAATTAGTGATAAATTTGAGCTGATTAGAGGTAAGATCAGAGGGGTGATGGAAGAGAAGGCTAAAGAGATTATTGCAGATGTAGACAGAAAATTAGGAAAAGTGCAGGAGGAGTTAGAAATTAGAATCAGTACACAGGCTGAAAATTTAAAAGAACTAGTGCAACTTGAAACACAGCAGGTCAAAAAGCAATTGGGGGGAGAAATTGATAAGATTCAGGTAGCAACTAAAGAGGTTAAAAAACAGCTGGGGGGAAGAATTGATAAAGTACATGCAGAAATAATCACTGAAGTTAATACTTTAAGGGAGAGGAATAAGGAAAGCATTAATGAGATTAGTGAGAAACAAGCTAAATTAAGTGGTAAAGTTGAAGCATCGGAAGGGAGCATTAGGTTAACTGTAACTAATATTGAAAGAAAAGCTGAGGAGAAAATTGCTGAATTAGAACAGAAGTTGAAAGCTAGAATTAGGCAGGAAAATAGTCAGAGCAGGCCAGTTTATGTGAGTAGCACACACAGGGAAATAGAACTAGGCAAATTCAGTAATCGGCAGGGCTGCCCAATGGAGTTCATGAATACAATAGAAAATAAATTCGGGGAGAGGTTGGAAGATGGTAGTATTGAGTGGTGCCAGGTAGTTGAGATTTTAGAGCAAGCGTTTGTAGGGGAGACAAGAAACTGGTTTGCTGTATACAGAGACAATTTCGAGAATATTTCAGATTTTAAAGTTAAATTTTGTGAGAAATTTTGGAAAGAGGTCATTCAGTCTCAGCATCGTGAGGGAATTGTGTGTGGGAAATATAAGCCGAGAGGAAATTACACTATGACCGAGTACTTTTTAGGACAGATATTGACGTGTAAATATCTGGATGGTTTGAGAGAGGAAAGTGATGTAGTCAGGCTATTACTAAGACATTTTCCATATAGAATCAAAGAAGCTTCCTGTATCCAAAATGTTAAATCTATTTCACAAGTGGAGAATTTATTGAGTACATTCGATGCTTTGGGAAGAGGTGGTTACGAGGAGAATTTCGGTAGGAACCAGGGTAACAATATTAACAGGCCTAATGAGAATAGGAACCAGGAAGTTCAAGGGAACAGTGGCGAAGGGGCCAGCGTTCAAAATAGGGGGAACCAAAATAATAATAATAATAATCAACAAAACCAGTACAGAGGAAATGGGTATGGTACGAACTACCAAGGTAAAAATAATGATTTCAGGGGAAATCAAGGCCGAAATAATGATTTTAGGGGTAACCAAGGGAGATATAACAACAATAATAATTATAACCAGAACAGGGGTCAAGGAGGGAATCAGCCCAATGGTAATAACGGACAGAGAGATACCGTTAACACAACCCATAACAACCCGACCAGTGCAGTAGTGAATAGTACTACACCAAGCGGTAGCAATGCTTTAAACACGAACCAGGCTGCGATGTAAGGTCAGAATCTCAGTCTGTAACATGCCCTGTCCATACACTTATACAGGAACCCTATGACCTAAATGTAAGAAATGAATTATTACGTGAACGAAATGATGAAGATATTATTCAGGAGGTAGTTAGTAACAGCCCCATAGTTAAATTTAACGTGTCCGAGGCGTACACAGATGTTTTAATTGATAGTGGTTGTATGAAGAGTTGCATAAGTAGTGCATTTTATGATAAAATGAAAGGAACTGGAATAAATTTCGAGGAGATGCCAATTAAAAGCACTTTTGTTATCACAGCTGTTGGGAAGAGGTCTAAAGTAATTTCTAAGCAAGTTTTAGTAGACATTAAAATTAATAATCATGTAGAGAAGCAGATTTGCCTTGTAATTCCAAATTTAGTATTCAGTGTTATCTTGGGTTCAGAGTGGCTAAGTAGAATGTCTGGTAACTTATGTTATGATGTAGGGAGTTAGAAATTTAAATGGGGAGATTCTGAAGTAGAAGTAGCGTTCAATGACCATATTCAGAGAAGTAGTGTTGTAGGTGTGATTTGTACTTTAAATGAGATATCGCCAGCCGTAGAGCGGGGTTCTCCATGTTTTGTGGGCAGTGTGATTACGAACGGTAGTCTGGAGGACTCGTTACGTGATGCTGCATTTCAGGGAAATATAGAGGATGAACAGTGTGTTCGGCTCTATGATGTGTTATTGTGTAATAGGAGAGTTTTTGAGGATCGCATTGGTATGGCCAATTGCTATACACATTCATTGAACGTTATTGATAGGTCAGTATTCACAGGACATAGATATCCTGTACCTTTCGCTTATCAGAGTGCAGTTGAGGCACAAATTAACCAGATGCTTGAAGATGGGATTATTGAGCACTCTAACAGTCCGTATGTTAATTCTTTGATCACGGTACCCAAGACCGACGGCACAGTTCGTATTTGTTTAGACGCTCGTTTGGTTAACAGTAGAATTAGTTCAGATCAGCTGAAATCTATGTCAATAGAGGAATTAATGCAAACATTTGAGGGGAAGAAGTATTTCACTTGTGTAGATTTGAGTTCCAGTTTTTGGCAAGTGCCACTTATGTACGAAGATAGACCGTTTACAGCTTTTAGTCATAAATATAACCTTTATCAATTTTGTAGACCATCTTATGGGTTAAAGAGTAGTTCAGCAGCTTTAATTAGGGCTTTAAACATCGCATTAGGGGATGACACAGGAGAGTTTGTAACCATTTACATTGATGATATGGTAATTAGTTCACGCAGTTTTGAGGAGCATCTACGTCATTTAAATATAGTTTTTCAGAAGTTAGATCAGGCAGGGTTCACTTTGAAGCTGTCTAAGTCGTCATTCTGTCAGTCAGAAGTGACATATTTAGGTCATAGAGTGTCGAGTAGTGGTGTGACACCAGAGGAAGTAGGGTTAGCATGTGTGGACAGTTAGGCAACTGGGCATCGTTACAGACACTGAGAAATAGGTAGGTAGAGCAACGTGTTGACGTTCATTTAAGGGAGCCACTTGCAAGGTTGGAAGCAGGTGACGCAGAAACATTTATAGTTTCCAAACGTATTGATAAAACAGCATATGTGCTGGAGAATAGTGAGGGAAACACGGGACGTATAATATACATAGTCTCCGAAAGTATGTGTCATAAAGTGAGTGTGTTTAGCTGGCGAGCCAGCCTATCAAATGAGTAAGTGTGGTATTTGGTGCGTGGAAGATCTGGTCTTTAAAATTTGCAGATGATGTTGCCATTGGGGGAGAGACAGAGGAAGCGATGCAGAGGAGGCCGGATTGTTGGAGTAACAAGTTTAAAGAATTCAAATTAACTGTTAGTAAGCCGAAAACAGTAGCAATGATGATAAGCAGAACATCGGTTCAGTGTAATCTGACACTTGATGGGGAAAGGATCAAATGTGTGGAAAGGTTTGGTTATCTTGGAAGCACAATTTCAAATCAGGGGAGTGCTATGCTGGAAGTCCAAAATAGACTATCTAAGGGTTCTACTTTCTTCTACCAAGTGCGGAACCTACTGTAGTCTGGGATAAGGCAGTCCCTATAAGAGCTAAACAGACGATGTTCAAAGCATACCTGCTGCCAATCATGACATACAGCTTCGAGAGTTGTGTCTTATTGAAGAATGACATCAGTAAAGTACAGTCATGTGAAATGAAATTTTTGAGAACATCTCTACAGAAAACGAGGAAAGACAGAACCAGAAATGACTGTATTATGAAAGACAATTTAGCCTACCTCTTTTACGCTTCTTCATTCTTCTGACAGCGACATCTTATGTCACTACTGCATCAAACAAAATTAATGGAGTATTGGTTTTGGTTGGTTCCTTAGTTTAGGGGCTGCGACAACGCGGTCATGTAGCCCCGTGTACTTTGGGTGAGTGTAGAATCTGTCTGATAACCGGTGTTAATTGTGATGAATGGAGTATTGACGTAGGCAGTTTATAAGGTAGTTATCTTATTTTAATAACATCATTTTACTATCACTTTTTAATATATGGCATGTAATATATTTGCAAGCTTTTCAATGTTTAATTTAAAACAATTTTTGTAAGGATATCCATTTCTTTTTGGCTTTGTTAACTAGTTTTAAGATTTAATATCAATCACGCTGAGGAAGGTATCAATAAAATACCGAAACATGTACGATTAATAATATAATTAAACGTTTCTTTAGTGTATGACTAGGCGGTTTAATGAGATAATACTATCAGTCAACACGGTTATTAATTATTACCATTGTAAAAATTTACGCATTTTATTAGGAAAGATGCAAACCTCCGTGGCTTAGGCGGCAGCACGCCGGCCTCTCACCGCTGGGTCCGTGGTTCAAATCCCGGTCACTCCATGTGAGATCTGTGCTGGACAAAACGGAGGCAGACAGGTTTTTCTCCGGGTACTCCGGTTTTCCCTGTCAAAATTTCATTCCAGCAACACTCTCCACTATCATTTCATTTCATCTGTCATTCATTTAATCATTGCCCCAGAGGAGTGCGTCAGGCCTCGGCAGCCGGCACAGTTCATGTCCTCGCCGCTAGATGGGGGCTTCATTCATTCCATTCCTGACCCGGTCGGAGACTGGAAGCAGGCTGTGGATTTTCATTTTCATTAGGAAAGATATGCAGATAACCTTGACAATGGAAGAGAGACTGCATATTGCAAGGTTGAAGTGGTTTGGTCATAAGAGGGATACCGGAGACACTTATCGCCAGACAGTACTTGGAAAGGAAGGCACCGGGGAAGAAACCCGTTGGACGTCCCAGAAGAAAATTCATAGAACAAGTTAAAGAAGATTTCCTAGCAAGCCATATTTCATACTGCTATGACCACCCAGGCCCGAGAAAACGTTGTTTTACAAAATCCACAACAACTATTTAAAAAAACGTCAGATCAGATTAAAACTTCATATACGCGTTAACAATAAGTTTCTTTAAGAAGTATTAGAGTTTCGTTACGATCCGATCAATACGTTTAACGTAATGATCCTTCTAAGTGAGCGCTCCGTGAACTTGGTAAGAAAAACCGGTACTTTTTTTGTTCAATCTGCTATAAAATTTTAACGAGATATAATGCAAATATTTACTCTATATCGTTAAACGACAAATAAAACAAGGAAAATTTTGGCGTAGGTTGTTCTTATGTAAGACTACGGGTAAAGGTTTTATTGACCTCTAAACTCGAGTATCTATACTTACACACATCAAAAAAAGTTTTGCATCACCTCGGTTCCCAGATCTCCGGCATATAGACGTTGACTGTGTATATTGTATCAAAGATACAGTCCCTCTGACTGTTCATAGATGTCACTAAAACTGCTCAAAGATGTAAACAACCATGCATGAGCAGGGCCTATTAGACGGAGGGGGTACGACAGCCGATCAGTTCCAGTCATTCCACCAGGACGAAGGTACGCTGCTCATGTTGTCTGTAGTTCTACCATGCCTAGAAGGTCAATACCGCAGTTCGATCGCGTCCGCATTGTTACTTTGTGTCAAGAAGGGCTCTCAACAAGGGAAGTTTCCAGGCGTCTCAGAGTGAACCAAAGCGATGTTGTTCGGACATGGAGGAGGTACAGAGATACAGGAACTGTCGATGACAGGCCTCGCTCAGGCCGCCAAAGGGCTACTACTGTAGTGGATGACCGCTACTTACGGATTGCCGCTCGGAGGAACCCTGACAGCAATGCCACCATGTTGAATAATGCGTTTCGTTCAGCCACAGGACGTCGTGTTTCAACTCAAACTGTGCGCAATAGGCTGCATGATGCGCAACTTCACTCCCGACGTCCATGGCGAGGTCCAGCTTTGCAACCCCGACACCATGCAGCGCGGTACAGATGGGCCCAACAACATGCTGAATGGACCCCACAGAATTGGCATCACGTTCTCTTCACCGATGAGTGTCGCATATGCCTTCAACCAGACAATCGTCGGAGACGTGTTTGGAGGCACCCTGGTCAGGCTGAACGTCTTAGACACACTGTCCAGCGAGTGCAGCAAGGTGGTGGTTCCCTGATGTTTTGGGGTGGCATTATGTGGGGCCGACGTACGCCACTGGTGGTCATGGAAGGCTCCGAAACGGCTTTACGATACCTGAATGACATCCTCCGACCCATAGTGCACCCATATCGGCAGAATATTGGAGAGGCATTTGTCTTCATGGACGACAATTCTCGACCTCATCGTGCACATCTTGTGAATGCGTTCCTTCAAGATAACGACATCGCTCGACTACAGTGGCCAGCATGTTCGCCAGACATGAACCCTATCGAACATGCCTGGGATATGTTGAAAAGGGCTGTTTATGGACGTCTTGACCCACCAACCACTCTGAGAGATTTACGCCGAATTGTCGTTGAGGAGTGGGACAATTTGGACCAACAGTGTCTTGATGAACTTGTGGATAGTATGCCACGACGAATACAGGCATGCATAAATGCAAGAGGACGTGCTACTGGGTATTAGAGGTAGTGGTGTGTACTGCAATCTGGACCACAAATGCTGAAAGTCTAGCTGTATGATGGTACAACATGCAATGTGTGGGTCTCATGAGCAATAAAACGAGCTGAAATGTTGTTTGTGTTGATCTCTATTCCCTTTGTATTTAAAGGTTCCGGAACTCTTGGAACCGAGGTGATGCAAAACTTTTTTTGATGTGTGTATTTCCCCGACAGTAAACGAGTGAAGTGTTGAGTGTTGTAATAAAAATAAGTATTAAATTATAAACATTAGACTAAGACCTTCAAAAGTAACATAAACAACGAGCTCACGTGGAACAGCTCATCAAGTGAGATCAACTCCCTCGAGGGACGCCTTTTCCCGTCAAGGGACACGATAGGCTTATTCATTCATTCAACGAATTGTCCAACACATACATGGGATGTGGTCTGTGGAGAATTCTGGTGCAGTAGACACTCGTGGGCGACTTGCTCGTTGTGATGAAGAAGAAACTACACTGAGTACGACACGTCACAAAGATTCAGTACATGAGCTGGGGGACCTAACCATAAGAGGTTAAAAGCCAGAGGACCGGCCGGGAATAAAACCACGCTTCCATCCGGACGAAACATGGCGCGCTTATTCACGGGCCCACATGAAGTACGTATCCTCTTTACTTATTAGTAAACAAACTCCCCCCTCTGTGGCTCTACATTCCATTGAGGGTCTTGGCCTATCAAGTGACTATTTGGCCTGCAGATTCCGGGATAGCGCGACGTACCCCTCGGTCGTTAATCTTGACTAGGATCGCTGTCTCTCAGATCAGAAATCTAGGCATCGCAGTTGTCTTCACGAGGATGAGCCCCCACGTCAAGTCTAAAACCCCTGACGGAGTCGGGACCTCCTAAGTAAGAGACAAGTGTGTTACCCCTACATCACGTGGCCGGCACTTACGCAATAGTACCTAGCTGGATTCCAATGAGGTCAAGGATGAGATCCTAGAATGAGACATGCCTGCTGGCGAGGCATGGCCATGACACACTGCTCCGGGAATGATTGTGTCTATTGAAAATGAAAATCCACAGCCTGCTTCCAGTCGACCGACCGGGTCAGGGAATGGAATGAATGAAGCCCCCCATCTAGCGGTGAGGATATGAACCGTGCCGGCTGCCGAAGCCTGTCGCACTCCCCTGGGGCAATGCTTGAATGAATGACAAAGTAAATGATAGTGGAGAGTGTTGCTGGAATGATATTGTGACAGGGAAAACCGGAGTACCCGGAGAAAAACCTGTCTGCCTCCGCTTTGTACAGCACAAATCTCACATGGAGTGACCGGGATTTGAACCACGGACCCAGTGGTGAGTGGTCGACGAAATGCCGCCTAAGCCACGGAGGCTGTGTCTATTACTGGAACCAATTTGGCAGGGAATACCGGAGCTCCCAGTCAAACTCTCTGCCCTCAGACCCGTTTTTCTTTCAATCAAATTTTGTTAACGCAAAAGTTGTGTATTAAAAATAACGCCTCTGGCTTATCGTAATACAAAAACGCGGCACCATCGCCACTTGACTTAAAGTACACTCTTTGTTTTGTCCATTTGGAGGGCTTGTACATCGTGGTAATTTAACACCATGTAGTTGGGTGAGTGTGAAGGTTTCTTCTGATAACCTGTGTTATTATGATGGCTGTATTACTGTGTGTATTTGTAATTCAGGTGAGGAATGTGAAGGAGGTGGCCATGGCCTTAAGCTAGTAACCATCCCAGCATTTGCCTGGAGTAGAAGAGGGGAAACCACGATAAACCACTTCTAGGATGGCTGAGGTGGGAATCGCATCCATCACTTCCCAGTTTTGCCTCACGAAGCTGAATATGCCTCGTTCCAGACATCGGACCATGATTAAATTTCTTGGCAGTGCCGGGAATTGAACCCATACCTCTGGGGTGACAGCCAAGAACGCTAGCCACTACACCACGAGTTGGTCATAAAACTTTATACCTTGAAAAATTCTCTTGACATGAATGGAGCAACATGAACGAAATTGTCATCCGACATAATGATGCAAGAATGATGTAACTTTTGTCAGACTAACCGTGAGAGAGAAGTAATTATGATTAAGGGGATTTGTAGGGCTAAAAGCTAATTTCTGTAAAGCCACTCATGGTCCAAGATAAGAGCCTTTATCGCACAAGAAACGATAAGGTAAAAACAAACATGGGTATGCATAAGCTAATAATGTGAACTTTGACGAGACATGCACCAAGATAGTAACAGTCTCAAACTCTGTGTTATTGTGGTGTCCACAAGAGTGTGAGTAAATGTTATTATTAGGGTTTGGAGGTATAAGGCTTAAAAAGGTACAAAGTATACAAGCATATGGATATGCATTTTTGGGATATACTACCCTAACAGGGAATTGTTACCGCTAGACGTGAAGCGGGCCTGTTGTGTATACATTAAGTCATCTCGCCTCGTTATGGATGCAGCGAGTGGTTGAGGGGCATGAGGGGTTACGCATGTACAGTCATACAATGAGAACAAGCGTACGACCCAGCATGAATCATGCACACACTCAACATGCGAGGAGGTTTCGCTGGCGACAACTGCACGTCCATCGCAGGCGTGTGGCTGGGCGGAGCGCATTAGTTCCGATTACCACCACCGGTAACAATTCATTGGTAGGGTAGTACCGTGTGAATCATCTGCCCCTAATAATATTGTTTTATGCAGCCCAACTAACGCGTGTTGTCGGGAAGGTCGATATTTCTCTGCTTGCATCCCGTATTGTACTAATGCACTGCAAGCATATCCAGCAAACGATACTGAACACTATAATTATACCCTCATATTAGTCTGTAGTCACATCGAGGGAAAATAATAGTTTTCAGTATTGTTTGCAGGATATGCTTGCAGTGCATTAGTATCATGAGAAGCAAGCAGAGAAATATCGACCTTTCTGTTAACAACGCTAGTTGGGATGCATAAAACAATATTATTAGGGGCACCTGATTCGCCTGGTATACACTGACGAGCAAAACGAGCGTAACACTTCGTTCTTTTTGATGTGTAACATCTTTCCGCTCGGTTACTGGATAGTTTTGTGGGAGTGATTTTGAACATTGGGGGAGGAAGTGGATCGGAACGATCGAGCTGGCAGTGGTGGACAACGGAAGTATGCACCTGCCGCTCGATCGATCAAACGGAAGTGTACTAGCTGGCAGTGGTGGACAACGGAAGTATGCACTGCCCGCTCGATCGATCAAACGGAAGTGTACTGGCTGGCAGTGTTACCATGCAAAGGCAGCGTGATTTTTGTACAATGTGTGTATTGGAAACAAGGCAGTGTGTGCTCTGTAGCGCGAGAATGTTATGGCAATACAGTAGGCAGTGCATTTAGCAGACACTGGTTTGACGAGCACAGTGGCAAATGTTTCACCGACTTTTATTTGTCATTGAGCAGTTTACGAAGCTTCACGTTCAAAGTTGAATATCACATGGGGTAGGAAGTGAAAACTTGAGACTAATGTTGTTGAGTGTATGATAAAATAAAGACGACAAATGACATTTAAGTAAGCGGCATTATTGTCAAACTGTGGGTGAGTAATCAAATATTAAATGCATAACAGAATGTTGTTATATGAGTGGAATAAAAGCTATATTTTCATCATTTGTGAGATTAGGTTATTTCATGATTGTAGGAAGCCATGTTTTGATTGTTTACGACGAATTGTATGAGAGCCTTGAGAATAATGAATGTTATTGTTTCTGAGGAGTGTGCACACAGTATTTCAGAGTACAGTCGACGTTGTGCGTCACTTTGTTATTATGAATTATTCATGTAAAAGGAAGAAAGGAAGCTTGTAGTTTTGCGTGTCCGTTAATCTCACGATCATGATCCACGGTACCTCCATTTTACGTGGAATGCGAACCACAGGACATGGCATTTCAATTCGAAAATCTCACGTGTATTGACCGGGAATCCAACGTGGTCTACCTTGGTGAGAGACTAACAGCTTTACCGCTGCGCCACAAGTGTGACAGTAGCATATCTCCAATTCAATCTATACATTCATCATAGTACCAGTATGAAAACGGAGCGTAAATTAACATCTTAGGAATGTCCAAGCTGTGTTGTATACGTGTAGGATAACATGTCAGATGTTACACATCATATGCGACTACTGTAAGGCTCGTATCTTTTTTTATTTATTTTTTATTTTTAAAATACAAATATAATTGTACTACGACGGTGGTCAGAATACAACATAACTTCATTACTTTTGAATATATTATTTATTACACCTTTATGAAGGTAACAAGCTTAATGTTCACAAAAGGGAAGACAATGGAACTCCTCCAATAATGGAAGTCGTTCATTGTGTAATCGTGGCGCCACTAACTTAACATACAGTTAAGTTTGTGGAGCAGGGAGACTTGGTGAAAAAATTGCCAAGAGACTTAGAAAATGTAAAAGGCAAGGTGGGGAAGGATGTAGCGAAGAAATTGATGCTACTTTTGAACAAAAATACAGGATTTGCTACATTATCTTCAATCACAGATGTTCGGTCGGGTGAGAAATTTTCTCTTGGCGAACTACAAAGAGAGTTAGTTGCAAGTGTTATAGTTTACTTTAAGTATGCTCCCCTAGTATCAGCACAAGTGGAAAGGGGCTTCTCAATGTACAAGGATTTGTAAGAAGATATTAGGCAGTAATTTTTGTTTGAAAATCTACAAATGGTGTTTATTGTACTGTGACCGATCCAGTCAGGGTCAATTACCGGCCCCGGATGACAGAAGATCGAGAGGAGACCGGAGGGTCAGTATGACGTCGTGGCATGACGCGGCGAGGCAACCGCGAGAGTAGGGGAATGCTCCAGAAGGTTCCAACCCCTTCCACTTTTTTTTTTCTCGAAGGAGGACACAGTTCCGGAATGTTCAGTTAGTCAATAGGGCGTGGACGAGTATGTTATCCAGCATGGCACGGATGAGTAGCCTATGTCACGTGGACAGAAATTTTCACCGGGAACTTGAACGGTTTACGTGAGTGGTCAGTGCTCGTGGCCATTTGATACGAGGAGTGATCAGCAGGCCATGAGGCTAGCGTGCGTGTAGTGCCAGTGAGTTGTTTACAGTGAAGTGTGTCAGTTTGTTTGTCGAACAGTGTTCAGTGAGGTGTCACTAGAACGATAATCGTGAATTTCAAGACGATATCGGACTCGCTAGTATGTGAGGAAATAATCAGAACTGATAAAGGAAGGTCCGTTAAATTCATGCATATGCTGCTATTGATAGGTGAAGACGCGTGGAATATTGTACAGTACTTTACCATTTTGATTACGAAGATTAATGCACGTGGTCCGGTTAAGTTAACGGATAGTAAGGTGTTGAAGGCATGTACTGTGGTAATAGCAAAACAAAATTGTGCGCCTTTGAACGTACGAGTGTAGGCCGTAATGAAAAACTGAATTATCATGCCGACAATTTATGTTAATTAAAGATGAATACCAGGAGGTGTTTAACATTACGAGTATCGGGGAAAGAACAATAATAACGATAGTCGAGGCAAAGCATTATCGCGAGGCCCTATATTGTAACAGACATTCATTCGAAAATAGCATAGCAGTGCGGCATTTAAGAGACGCAGTGAGAATGTGACGGAAGGCTACATCCACTTTAAGCTTGTGTTGGAAGACTGCAGGCCGCAGGCAACTTGGTATGTCGGTCAAGGTCAGGTCGAAATAGCTCCTCGTGTAAGGAAGTGTGTCACTGGTTGAGGAAAGTGAATACATATAATTCAAGTGAACCAGGAACTAGACGCTATAGTGCGTGGGCGTGAAAGTGCTCTGATATAGTGAAATGTAATATTGCTACACGGCGGCATGAACTTTATAACCATGGACTCAAATATTCTGGGAATCAACATGCATATTAATACGCAAATTATGCTGCACTGAACCTCTAAAGGGGCCATAATGGGGTGAACGGTCGCAACGAGATGGACGAGTGGACCATGGTTTGGACGTCAGGAGACGCCGCCGCTGACGGTGACCGGAGGCAACCAGTGGGCGGACATGGGCGTCGCCAGGAGATCGAGAGGAGCCGGGGGCGAATACCTCTACCAGTACGCTGGGAGACCACATCGCGGAGACGCTGGAGGAACAACGCCGCCCTAATGCCGCAGACGACACCGACGCCGACGCCAGGGGTTTCCGAGGACACCGGATCTGAAGTAAGACGTTTCATTTCCATCCTTATTCATCAGGAAGAAGAGAACTTCTACCTCGGATAGCCGTGCCATGAGATAACCTGAGATCGTGTAACTTAACGTCATTCATAATCATTTATTCCAGATTGAACAAGAGCATCATTTTCTCATAGGGTTGTACAGATTTTTGTCCTTTCTTTTCGGGTCGTTTTGACTTACATAAATTAACAGTATCATGATAGGAGTAAGACATACATTTATTCTCTGAGACATAATAATAATAATAATAATAATAATAAGTTGAAATTGGGTAACGATAATATGAGTTGCCCATTTTGCTGGGAGCTTCTAGCATTTCGATTTCCGAGGTCATTATACGAATTTAATTCTGAAAGGTTTGTCACGGATTGCATAGATTTTAATAGCAAAAGATAGCAAAATGAATATGGTTGGAGATTGTCGAATAAGGTTCCTTGGATAGGATGCCATATTATCATACGACCTCGTGGTCCCGATAAAGTTGATACGCTCTGTTAGTGTGGGTTCTTGAGACATGCTAATAATGCACGATTTTTTGTAATGATGTGTAAAATTAATGTGATAATTAAATATGGTATTATTCCGTCATATATGACGAGGTTATTCACGGGGCGACGTATGCCCGTTGAATTGAATTTGTGAGGACAGGGTCCTCTTGACGAACGTGTTACGTTTATTGATGAGTTGTATATTGAATAGCGCAGGGGTGTAATTGATAGTGCGCTCGACAGTCAGATTGTTCGGATCCTCACACAGAGTGTTCGACGGAAGGGTTGCGATTAAATGTTCGTTGTGAGAATGAAATACACTAGGGTGCCTTATTACGAGGTTCTTAACCTTTCATAAACGTTAGACAATGCTATAATTTAATTACAATAACAAATATGACATTGTGGATCAAGGTTGTAGGAACGGCGAATATAAATCAGTAATAATAATAAGAATTAGTAGTGTAAATATGTAAGCACAATCTGGGTGTGTTAATAATTTATGATAAGTTATAATTATGATAAGTTATAATTAATTGTTGAAATGCCATATTATGTGAAGCTGAGTTGATGTGTGAGTGCTATTTGATGTAATATGATGCTCTTTAGTTATTAATTTGCAGTTCGATAGAGGAGATCCGTCCATTGCTGTATAAGGGTAGACAGTTGTAATATACATAGATATTCGATATTTTCTTCGAGTTTTTGCCACAGGTGAACTTTGTGATAAGTGGCTAGTGATGTTTGCATGCGTGTGCTCCGATAAATTAAGGCTTAATTTAGTTTTTGAAAGGCGATCTCCTTGTCGGAACTTTAAGAAAGGACACCCACGAGTTTGAATAAGTATAATTTTTGTTTGTTTGTTTAGAGACTATGAACTTTATTTTTTTCGGACTTTGTCTCACCCTAACTCTATACTCGTGCGTGGTAGGCAGGTTGCATATTTATTTATCCTTTGGCCAATAAAGGAGCAGATGTGATTTTACGAGGGCTTTTCCTTTCTTCTCTGTGTGTTAATTCAAGTTAGGGAGTTTGCTTTTGAATCCTGGTTCAGTCAATTTGCCATCCCAACCCGTAAACGACCCGAGACCCTTTGTCTCTGGCTCGCTGGAGCATTTCTTTTATTCTTGTCTGTATGAACCAAGATTCACGCCCTAATCTTTTTTCACCCACTCCCTTGGCCGTTTCTTTTGATGGGGCCGGGATGTTGGCCGGGTGATCGCCTGTCCCATTGGAGAAACGGGCACAGTACATTGCAATTCAGGACTAATGAAAGGAACGCTTAATATTTGCCAGTAAAATAAAAAGAAACAAATCACATCGTCCGTTATGTATATTTTTTACAATTTCTGTAAATTCATTACGTAAGCTTGATCTGTACTGTTTACTCTCTGTAATTTTGAATTTATATTCAGAAACCAGATATCAGAGTTTGCAATTTTAAGTGTATTTTCTATATTTTATAGTGCATTTTTGGAGATTTTTAGGTCATAGCTGCAATTTTTAAAGTGCATTTTTCAATGTTTCATAGGGCATTAAAATCCTAGCCTTAGTATGTCTTCTTCTCCTTCTTTTTCTTCTTCCTCCTCTACCTCAAGTTTGTCCCGTGCAATGATGGGGTTCACTACTCTGGATTTTTTTTCGCCACTTGAGACGATCGTATGATTGATCTGGATGGGGACCAGCGATGTTCTGGTCTCTATGAAGAGTGTCAAACCAACGCTGCCTCAGTCGTTCTCTCCTCCGATTTCCTTCTGCCTTTAGCTGTAATCCACTCCTAGCATTCGTGTCGTCCTTTCTTCGTATTACGTAGACGACTCTTTCTCATCTTCTGTGTGAACGGTGCCACTACGTATCTCCTGCGTACCTCGATATTTGTAACATGGTCATGCAGTGTTAGACCGGAGATCGAACGAAACACCCTTACTTCCATTACCCTGTATATGCTATATCATAATTGATTATATTAAGTTAATATAATTTGTTTTTATTCCAGGTCTGATGTCGCCGTAGAGAGGGATGATGGAAGCTGGATAAACGACGAATTTCTCCAGGAGATTCTTCAAAATGCTAATCCTGGTCAAGAAATTTCCATTGTCAACAAGGATGTTAAGTTTGCTGTTGGCAAGGGAGAAAACTATCTCAGTATAATATTCCGTGTTGAAGTAGAATACAAAAGCAGGGATTCTGGAAATATTGAAAAGCAGCACCTTATCGTTAAAGGCTACCCTGATGGTGATTACATAAGGAAATTTATTAACGACGCTGGTGTGTTTGATCGAGAATTAAGTATGTATCACAAGGCAATGCCAGCAATTTATAGATTTGCAGAGAAAAAGTTGGGAAATGGCCAAGTTCCGCTCATTTCAGCCAACGCTTTTTCAACTTCGCGACCAAATACTGTTGTTCTTGAAGATTTGAAATGTCAAGGATTCAGAATGGCCGATAGAAAGAAGATGTTAGATCTTCAACACTGTCGACTCGTGGTGAAACAGCTAGCTCGTTTCCATGCCATGTCCGCAGCTGTTCGTGAACAACATCCCGACGTCATCGACCAATACGATGAAATTATGTTTAGTGAGAAGAATCGAGTAAATATGGAACAAGTCATGCCTTTGTTATTGAAGTCTCTTCTTAAGATGATTCAAACCTGGCCAGGCTTTGAAAGCTACGCATCTAAAATGGAGAAATTTATTCCCCAGGCCCTCGATAGGGTGATAGAAGATTGTAAACCTAAGGAAGGTGGGTTTAAAGTCTTAGGACACGGGGATTGTTGGGTGAATAATTATATGTTCAAATACTCACCGACAGGGGAAGTTTCAGACGTGCGCTTTGTCGACCTCCAACTGTCACGCGCGGGATCGCCTGCTATGGACCTGTCGTACTTCCTCTACAGCAGTCCTCAGACCGAAGTAAGAGTTTCTCACATTGAAGAACTATTAAGGGAATACCACACTCAACTTGTCAAGACTCTGACGTCACTAGGATGTAATCCAGACGTATTCACCTTTCAAGGCTTGAAGAATGACATGAAGAAAATGGCGCGTTATGGAACTTTTGTATCTGTTAACATCCTACCTATTGTCGTGGCCGATGCTGAAGATACTCCAGATCTGTGTGATATGACAGAGGAAGATGTGTTGGCAGGAGATATAACTCAATTCGAAAAGCTGCAGTCTAGTCCCCGTTTAAAGGTAGCCCTCCAGCAACTCTTGCCTTACTTTGATGAGATGGGAGCGTTTGATTAAAAAACCCTTTCTCGATTGTCTCCAAATGTAAATGGTTGACGTACACAGGCCTAATCAAGACCTAACCAAAGTTTTGGAATGTTGTAATGCCGTCTCACGTCTTTTTCGCGATGTGTTAGTGTAGTTATTGCGCCCAAGTGGCCCAAAGTAATCAGAATCAATGGTTCTGAAGAATGGCTTTCCAGAGACAAGATCTGAATGTTCAATATAGAGACGTGAGTCGAATACAGTACTACACTATACCAATACTGAACACTCCATGGATTTAACACGCAGTCACTTGGTGGCAAGCAGCAACGTATACCTGGGGCCTGTTCCACGAATGAACTTGGCAACTTTTCACTTTGCACTTTGCACTTTTCAATTCTTGCAAAGTGCAAAGTCTTTCTGTTACACCATGATCTATGTATTACTTTTCAATTTCTTTGCAAAGTGAAAAGTCTTTGTGTAGGAATTATCCCATCATGTTTATTCCATGAACAAACTGTATAATGCTCCACGATTTAATGCTTTACTTTTCGCGGTGAACTAGAGGACTTTAGTCGCAGTTCTGCAAATAGCTTATCTTGATGTCGCATTCATTGCTGCTATACCTTGCTGGGCACCATTTCATAACCAATGTAAACATAATTATAAGAATTTGTTCTTTTTCGGAAAGTGATCGACTTTTTTTTGTTGCAGGTTTCAATATAATGGCCAATTATTTCAAGAATATAGTCAGCTCGAATTGGGGGTAATACGAAAACACTCACGAAATTCCATCGAAGTGAGGTTATGAAAATTCATCCTGTCTTTGTACATCCTCTTGTTGGATTCTTCATCAATAACCTCACTTCATGATAACAAAAGCTCTTGTCGTAACATATGTATAATGCTAAACCAAATTCTGCGCCGAGAAACTACTGTAGTGTAGAGACTTGTTCATTAACAGCTGAAAAGGGAATCGTCTCTTTGCAAAGATTCTGAAAACTTTTCACTTCATTCCTTTGCACTTTGCATTTCTGCACCAATGGAGGAAGATAACAGGATTCAAAAATGAAAAGATTCCTAACTTTTTACTTTTCAAGACAAATCTGAAAAGTGATGGTGGAATAAAATCTGAACTGAAAAGTGCAAAGTGCAAGGTGAAAAGTTGCAAAGTTCATTCCTGGAACTGGCCCCTGGTTTAGTTCGTACTAGTTCTAATTTTCTACAAACGAGTGCTATGAAACAGAACAAGTAGGCCTACTGGAGTTCTACGAAGAACTAACACAGCATATTTTCAAATCTTCTACCGGTACTTTCCATCTCAAAGCTCTCCATTCAGTTAAATAGCTTCTCTATGTTATGGCCCGCCTCGTTGCGTTGTGGCTAGCATTCTTGGCTATCACCGCGGAGGCCCGGGTTCGATTCTCGGCTCTGTCAAGGAATTTAACTCTGGTCTGAGGGCTACAACGGAATACACTCAGCCTCGTGAGACAAAACTGAGGAGAGGTGGGTTCAATTCCCACCTCTGCCATTCTGGAAGTGGTTTTCCATGGTTTTTAACTTCAACTCCTGACAAAAGCCGGAGTGGTTCCTATCTTAAGGCCACTGCCACCTCCTTCCCAATCCTCACCTGAATTACAAATACACACACACTACTACAGACACCACAGGCTATCAGACAAATTCTACACACACCCAAGTACACGGGGCTAAATGCCCACGATGCCCAAGCCCCTCAAATGAAACAACTTATTTTTAACGGGCCTCTACCTGACATCCCTATGGCTTGAACTCAATGCCCACAACGCGGCCTGATAATACGACATAGCTCATACGCAATTGTTTCTCCAATGATGACGTCAGTGGCGGAAAGTTCGACAGTATGGAGCAGCACCCTTACACAAGGTGTTTTACTCATTTAAGTGATATTTATTTAGTAAAATGTAACATGAATTTAAAGTAAAGAGAAACTTCCATAAAAACTTATTTCCAGCAGAACAAATACTCTAACCTCAGGTCTCATTAACCACTCAAATCATTCGCCATGTTGGCTTGGCAGTGTAGCCAACGTATGGAACAGTCCATTCTCTACAAAATAAGCCGACCCATATTCTTCCATGACAAATTATTCCTGACGTAAGTGCTCTTTTATGAAATATTGCAAGGAATTTTCCGTAAAATCTGGATTTCATAAACATTTTAAAATAAATTGGACTATATAAAAAACACAACATTACGCAGAATGTGCCATCTACTTATAAAATATGAAAACTTGAAGATGACAATAATTTGGATTTTCAGGTTCTTAGAGACAGGAGTGAAACCTAAGACCAGTCCCCGTCCAAGACGACATTCAGTGGCTGCCTTGACTGGGGATTCTTCCAGTATTTTCCCACTCACACCATGTTCAGCAGCGTGGTTGCCAATCCTTATGCAATTGTACAAAATATATTCAAATACATGTATGTGTGAAATTTGTAAGTAAATACTGTTGTTGATGTTTGTACATTTTTACTCGTTTCCCAAGAAACTGAAATCATCTTATATATAAACGTGAAAGTCTGTATGTGGATGAGTGAGTGTGTTTGTTCTACACCGTTCCACCAATCTCAACCAAATTATGGATACGCATAGTTCAGTGAAGCAAAAATTTGTAGGTTAGGTTTTATTAATGCTCTTAAGCTCCAACATTCGTCACCGGGCACTGGTTGCGATGGCATCTAGTAGTAGCGAAGTTCACACCTAGGTGTCGTGGACGGTAGCATTTGGTGGCAAAAGTAGGAACTACTGTACTTGAAATTATCGTCTGCAGTCCTTACTTGAACAGATAAAATGGAGTGCCATGGCCTCTTACAGAGATAGATGGAAACTGTTGCCGTGGATAACGCAGATAACACACACTAATACAGTCATCACAATTAATACAGGTTATCAGACAGATTCTATATACACCAAAGTACACGGGGCTACATGAACACATTGTCGCAGTCCCTAAACTAAGGAACCAACCAAACATAGCTCAGGACCCAGAATGAACCGCTGGCTACATGATTTTTCGATAGTCTTTCCCATACTTCTGATTTCGGCCTTTTGGCACTCAAGCAAAGGCTAATAAAGTCAGAAAATAAACTGATGTAGGAATGGCAAAGCCGGCCATCTCCATGGCAACAGTAGCTCAAGACATGACCACCACGTTTCCACCTAACTCTGTAAGAGGCCATGCCACACCATATACTCCACGGCAACAGTAGCTCAAGACATGACCACCACGTTTCCACCTAACTCTGTAAGAGGCCATGCCACACCATATACCCCACGGCAACAGTAGCTCAAGACGTGACCACCAGGTTTCCATCTATCTCTGTAAGAGGCCATGCCACTCCATTTTCTCCACGGCCAAAGTAGCTCAAGACGTGGCCATCAGGTTGCCATCTATCTCTGTAAGAGGCCATAGCATTCCATTTTCAATCCACAACACGATAAGAACATTAGGAATCTGAACGGCATAAAAATCTGAATACCGTACGTATTTTTAGACTATTTTCATTTTATTAAAAAATAGGCTTATGAGATCACCTTTTGTCCATGTGTGATGTGTGTGTGTCTGTGTGATGTGTGTGTGTGTCCCTAATAACATATAAACGGCTGGAGAGATTTCAATGAAACTCGGTAAGGTCATAGCAGCATTTTGGCCGACCCCGACCGTGCCCTTCATATTTTATTACGTCTCACCTATCCAACATGGCGGCTGTGCGAAATATTTCACCAGCATTCAATATCTCCGAAACTCTTACCGATATCACCCTGAAATTTTGTATGGTGATAAAGGGCATTACTAGAATTTCACCTATGAGGCTTTCAAAAACCTCGTGACTGCAAAACCAACATGATGGCCAAGCGAAGGTGAGACTTTTAAATAGACTTTTCTCACGGTTTAGCCATCCAATCGCAATGAAACTTGGTACAGCAAATGTTTATACACATTGTAATGCACTGACATTTCATTTAGTTCAATTGTTTACATAACCTCAAGATGGCGGATGTGCGAATTATTTCACTGGCATTCTATACCTCCGCAACTATAACTGAATTCACACTGAAATTTTGTACAATGATAAAGGGTACTACTGCACGTATATCAATGTAACTTTCAAAAACCTGTGAAGTACAAATCGAACATGACGGCCAAGCGAAGTTGAAACATTTTAATAGACTTTTCTCGCGATTTAACCATCTGAGCGCAGTGAAATATGGTACAGTAAATGATTATACATATTTCAATGCACTGGCATCTAATATAGTTCAATTGTTCACGTAACCTCAAGATGGCGGCTGTGCGAAATTTTACAAGTAAGTTTTTCTTTCTTGTCTCGTAATCATGCGATCGAAGTAAAAGTTTAAATAATGAACGTACGCAATAATTTTCCTTTAATGGTACATAACTCTATAGGCTATACATATAACAACCCAAAATGGCGACCATTCAAAATATTTAGACGGTTCTCAATATCTACGAATCTTTTACAGCAATCAAACTGAACTTTTTATGTTTATAGAGGCTATGAACAAAAGTTCACCTATAGACTGTCAATAACTTGATGAGCACAAATCCAACATGGCAGTGACGTGAAGTATAAATAGTTAAATGGACGTTTCTCGCGATTTAACCACCGAGTGCAATGAAACTTGGTACGGTAAATGCTTATACAAATGTTAATCCACTGGCATGTAATTCATTTCAATTGTTTTCATTAAGACAAGATGGCCGTTGTGCGAAATTTTAATATCTCGTTTTTACTTCTTGTGTCCTAATCATGTGATTGAAGTTTGAATACTACACGTACACAATAATCTTCATGTAATAGTAGTCTACATAAATCTCAAGACCTCTGTCTGTTAGGTAGTCAGCCCGAAGGCTGGTTGGATCCTCAAAAAGTACCACCATTAGGTTATATGCGTCGATACCCACTTTATTGAGGCGTACTAGGCAAGATGAGGAGTGAGGTAGTTTGCCATTGCATTCCTCACTGAGTCAGTACAGCAGTACTAACCTATGAGTAGAACCTTTCACAGCATCCACAGGCACTGACTGTGCCCCGAATGTCATTACTAAGCACTACCCATACCTCAGTAGCTTCCATATAATCACAGCCATGAGTGAGACTGAGACCTCGATGAAAAGCCACATTTTACTCTAGCCAGTGCCAACAGACAAATGCAAATGTACTGCATTCATCAATATATGGCAAAAAATCCAACATGGCGACCATCCGTAATATTAGACTGTTCTCAATATCTACGAATCTATTACAGCAATCAAACTGAAATTTTGTTTGCTGATAGAGGCAATTAACATAAGTACGATATATGAAAATAGGCTTTAATTCATTACGGAGCTAGTTTTTTTTTCATAAATGAAAATAGGCTAAAGATTATATTTTGAAATTTCGCTCAGCCGCCATCTTGTGGTTATGAAAATCATTTTAATGAATTAGATGCCAGTGGATTACAATCAATATAAGCATATATCGTACCAAGTTTAATTGCGCTCGGATGGTTAAATCACGAAAAGCGTCGATTTGAATATGTAGATTTCGAGTCGCCGCCATGTTCGATTTGTGTTCACCAGGTTATTGAACGTCCCGTAGGCGAACTTATGTTTATAGCCTCTATACACTTACAAAATTTCAGTTTGATTGCTATTGTAGATTGATAGATATTGAGAACCGTTTAATATTTCAGATGGTCGCCATGTTGGTTTTTAATATATGTAGGCCATAGAGTTATGTACTATTAGATGAGGAATACTATGTACGTTTATTATTCAAACGTTGATTTCGATCGCATGATTAGAACACAAGAAATAGAAACTTAATTTATAATTTAGGATGCTCTTTGACCTTAGTATTATTGTTATTATTATTATTATTATTATTATTATTATTATTATTATTATTATTATTATTTGTTGTTGTTTGAAATCATTATCACGGCAAATACCCGCTTTATGTTATGTTACAGGCTTGTTCAGCCTTAGCAAGGAACCATCTGTAATGAGGTAATTTTGTAGATTACACTGTTCAGAGACTTCACATTACTGTGTCCATGTTTTGCCCGCACTCGTCACGAGTCTCCTTCATTTATAGGCTGAGCTAAATTTCCATCTGAATCTTCGAGCCTCGCTGAGTGTTCGAGCAGGGTATTGTCACCAAGGAATTTCCTGACAATATGGCAGGTGTTTAACAGAACTGCCTTCTGCAGTTCAATATATATCTGCGGATGTAGATTCAATATTGATAGACTACTGTGGGGAGTTTTGGGTATAACACCAGTACACGATACAATTATTGGGATTGTAGTCACCGACCCAGTGGAATGTTCAAACTATCGCCCAGTACGTCTTCTCTCACATACAATGAGGATTCTTGATCAACGCCTACGTGCCATCACCGAAATCAGCTCCAACCAGTGCGGGTTTGTCAAGGGGGCTGGAACCTCTGACGCCATATTCGCAGCACGGTTACCCATGGAGAAGCACCGTGAGAAAATAAAACCTCTGCATATTGCCTTTCTTGACCTTGAAAAGGCCTTCGATCGTGTTCCTCATGAGTTGATTTGGTATGCACTCCGCAACCATGGTGTGCCAGAGTCATTTGTAAATGTGGTCAAGATGTTATACACGAACACCAGCAGTAGAGTACGTTGTACTCTTGGCACCTCGGAAAACTTTCCTGTAAATGTCGGCGTCCACCAAGGCTCAGCACTATCACCGTCCTTTTGTTGTTCTTGTGATGTACACCGTCACTCGTGACCTGCAACGGAATGTTCCCTGGACCCTTCTGTATGCAGATGATATAATGGTTGCAGATGACACCCGAGGAAAACTCCAATGTCAAGTTGAAGACTGGAATAACCGCCTCTCCCAGTATGGCCTATGTCTTAATGTGAAAAAGACGGAGTATCTGGAGTTAAACCCAAGCGATGGTACCATTCAAGTCGCTGGACAAAATCTAGTCAAGACAGAATGCTTCAGGTACCTTGGATCTCGTCTTCACAGTGATGGCAACTTCAATGATGAAGTAAGAGCCAGGGTAAACGCAACCTGGGTGCGGTGGAAGGAGGTCACGGGTGTGCTTTGCGACAAGAAAGTGCCACTTCGTCTCAAATCGAAGATATATCGGACAGTCAGTTGCGCTATATGGTGTTGAATGTCGACCATCCGACAAAATTTCAGAACGTCGCCTGCACGCCATGGAAATGAGAATGCTTCGTTGGACAATGGGCATCTCCCTTATTGACCATGTCAGAAACGACACAATTCGGGAGCAAATGGGTGTCGCCCCAATTGTGGACAAAATGAGAGAGAAACGGCTCCGATGGTATGGCCATGCCCTGCGTGCAGCGCCTGATATTGTTGCTAACTCTGTCCTTCATTTTGAGGTTGGAGGCCTACGCCCCAGAGGACGACCGAAGCAGCGTAGGCAAGACACTATGAATGGTGACTTAAAAATTACCGGCCTAAATCCAGCTGACACACGAAACCGGACAAAATGGAGGTCAATGACCAAAAAAGCGGACCCTGCACCAGCGGGACAACGCTAGGAAGAAGTAGAAGAAGTCACCGACTCAAGTTTCGACATCTGCTTTATCTCAATTGCCAGCTCTGTGTGCTTATATATTTTAGTAGCAGCTGTTGTTTGGATGTTTTGAGTGTTGGGACATGCGATATCTATCAGTAATGCCTCTCGGTGTTCTTTATTGATGTCAATGATATCTTGCCGTTTGTTACTGACTGCAACATCTGTCACAACTCCTCTGTCCCAGTAGAGCTTGTGTGTGGCATTTTCGAGCACTGCGGATGGTGTGTATTTCCAATAGGGGACGGAGCTTAGAAGAAGTTCGTACTTCAAGGCCAGTTTCTGGTGGATAATGTTGGAAACTTGATCGTGTCGATGTTTGCAGACAGTGTTGACTAGGTGGGAACAACCTGATATAATGTGTTGAATGGTCTCACTACATTTGCCACAGTGGCGACAATTCTCACTCTCTGTTGCTGGATCTTTGATGATAAATTTCCGGTAGTTTTGAGTAGCAACAACTTCGTCTTGGATAGCTACAACAAATCCCTCTGTTTCCGGAAAGAGGACCGAGTGGGTCAGCCATGCGTTCGACGCTAACTTGTCGATGTACGCTGGGCAACTCATGTGGAAACTTCCTATGAAGCGCCTTCTGTTTCCAATTCCCGATCTTGTATTCAGTAGCTTTTATTTAATTTACTGGTGAATCTAAAGATGAAAGATGTCATCAGCTGAAGATACAGTGCGATGGAGAGGAGATGTTTCTCTCTTCTTTTTTTTGGTGGAAAATGCTCGCTGAGTTGTCACTTGTTTTGTATGAAGGTTCATGATGTCGATCAGTCCTCTACCACCTTCAGACCGAGGTAGAGTCAGGTGCTCTGTTGCTGATTTCGGATGGTGCATACGATGGCGTGATAAAAGCACCGATGTTTTTCTTTGCAGATCGTGCAGCTCAGTTTGAGTCCACCTGATGATACCAAAGGAGAATGTAACTACGGGCATTGCAAATGTGTTAACTGCCTTAATGATATGTTTAGCGCTAAGTTATGAAGAGAGAACACTGCGAAGTCGTGAAGTATACTGCTCAGTGATGTTCTTCTTGATATCACCATGTCTGAGACGGGTACTCTGGGGGAACCCAAGGTATTTGTACAATGCGCCTTCCTCCAACGGCTGAATACTTCTCTGTCCCTCTCCAACAGGTATTCCTTGTGCAGAGTGTGAGCCTCTAATAACAGTCTGTGTTCTGCACTTATAAAAACCAAACTGCATATGGATATCTGAGGAAGAGCTCTGAGTGATAGAAATGAGGTAATGTAGGTGCACTTTAGTTGATTCATGCAGTTTAATATCATCCATGTAGAGAAGATGGTTCATCTTGTACGCTTCACCATGAGTACCCTTAATACTAAATCCGTAGCTGCTACTGTTCAGGAGTTGCGAGAGAGGATTCAAATCCAGACAAAATCCGAGTAGGCTTAGGGAGTCTCCTTGGAAAATTCCTCGGCGAATCGGTATTAATGGAGATGTTAAACGAGTGCCACCCACTGTAAGTTGGAGCGCAGTGTTCCATGAAACCATTACGCTCTTCAGGAAGTTCAATATAATAAGGTTGACGTTGTAAAGCTTCAAGCTCTGTATAAGCCATGTATGAGGCACGGAATCGAAAGCTTTTTGGTAATCAATAAAGCAGGCATAAAGGTTTCGTGATCTACGACAGGCCTGCTCTAATGCTACGGCATCAATAGTGAGCTGTTCCTTGCATCCTTGAGAATCCCTTCTGCAACCCTTTTGTTCCTCTGAGAGAATGGCGTTTTCCTCACAATGTGCACGAATTCGTTTGCAACGATGGATGTAATGATCTTATACAAGTTTGGCAAGCAAGTGATGGGGCGATATTTGGATGGATTTGTGATTTTAGAGTCCTTTGGCTGGAGATAGGTTAGCCCTATTGTTAGGAAAATTGGATATGCAGCAGGATTTTCTAGAAAACATTGTATGTGGATTGTGGATAGCCAGTAAACGGTGGGTACATGACTGTGAGCCCTTTATAGTAGTAGTTATGGATCTGGTCAATGCCAGGTGCTTTCCAATTCTGTAGGCTGCTGATGACCTGACGTAGTTCTTCAATGTCAACGTCTGTATGTGCCTTTTTATTTATACGTCTGGTATCATTCTCTATTTCCTTAAACCAGGGAGCTTCATTGTTGTGTTCTTCCGGCCTAATACCATATTGAATACCAGTAGTAAGTAACACTCTCCTCACTGGGTCCTTCTGGAGAATCATTCTGAACTAGAGGTGTCTTTTTCAGGTCGTCATAGAACTTTCTCTCATTTCTCTTGAAGTCATTGTTCTGTTTCTTCCGTTCGGTAGTGTTCTGGTATCGCTTAATAAACGCATGCATGGCTTAGGGAATGGGTTCTGTCCTACGCTGGCTAAACTGGCCTCCCTAGTATATGGACTCATAATCCCACCTCGGTGAGAAGCGAATATTTAGACAGATCTGGTATTAGGTATTAGTAGGTATTAGGCCCGCTAACCCCACACTGGGCACCACCGAGGTCAGCACCCAAATGCAATGACCCTTCAGTCTGTAAGGGTAATACTGGATTGGCACACATAAGTTGGTACCACTGTGGTGTTCACTGCCTATTTCCAGCATCCATCTGAAACTGCGTCAGTTCATATGAACTTGGACCTCGAACGGTATATTAGAGTAATAACAGTGGAGTGAAGGCCACATTAATGTTTTTCTGTTACATCACTCAGAGGGCCGTGTTGATGGAGGCCACGTGATCTCTTTTTATCCCACATCATTTGCTGAGCGAAGATAATTTTCAGTACAAGCTCGCGCAGAAGAGAGTGCACAACGAGATTCGCGATTTATAGCATGGCTCCGTGAGTATTACACAATCCCTCTCATGTTGTTGATTTCTGGATAGGTTATCTTTTCTCGTGACGAATCTTCGGCATGGCCAACGCCGTGGTAGGGCGAGCAATCAGTGAGTGAATCATGCAGGTAGGAAGTAGAGGAGTTGCCCAGAGCTCGTTGCAGTGAGGCTAAGCTCCACGCCCTACTAGGGCGTCACCTTGTGTAACTTGTATGGTTGTTGTTATTGTTTCACTTGAGGGATTTGGACATCGTGGTCATAGCCCAAGTACAGTTACCGGCACGTAGCTCAGCACTTCCCCACCCCACTCCTCCGGTATACTACTGCAGCGTAAAACATTTGCCACGATAAGCGTGCCTGCGTCTGAATATGAGAACCTACTGTGAATGTTCTCAGATATCGAAGTATTCGGCTTCTTCCCCGCACCGCTCTACACCCCGTTCTTACCGCTGGGCTATAAAGGTCAAGTGCGTAGCTAAGCGCCGGTATCTGTATATTGGTGTATGTGTGTGTAATTTTGTATGATAAGCTGAGTTCTTGAGATGGCTGTATCAGCGTTTGTCTTTAACAGTTTGCATTAGCCCGTGTAGGAAAGACAACTCCTCGAAAGTAGTTCCATCCTTCTTGGAGCGAATCGGGGGTGACAAACCTGATAAATGTCAGAGGGGATAAAGCATTAAAGCAATTTTTTTTAAATCGTTTTTATTTTATTTTTTATAGCGTACGGTTTTTAGTGCCGGGAGTGTCCGACGATATGTTCGGCTCGCCAATTTGTAGCTGCTTCTAAGCGGACACCCGTTGGGTGAGCTACAAGTACCGTCGAGTATGGAGTGTTGTATGGGGAGGAAAGTTTGAATGTAGGGACGAGGAGTTGGAAGGTAGTGGCTGAGGCCTATAGTTGGGGTCCAACCCCGGCATTTGCCTGGAAGGAAGATAGGAAACCACAGAAGACCATCTTCAAGGTTGCCGGCGGGTGGATAGGTTGCCGGCGGGCGGATTCGAACATCCTCGCCTCCCGGATGTGAGCGACTGCCAGCAGCCATGCCGTAACGACCACGGCTAACTCACCCGGTATTAAGGCAGTCGCTCTCCGTTTTGATTTTATTTTTATAATTTCGGGAGCACATCCCTACTTTCTATTGGCTACGCCACGGCCATCTCGATTCGAATACAAAATGATCCAACCAAAAGACATTGGAGCCTCTAGAGTCTACTCTCAATATGCTTTTATTTTGCGGTTGATAGTTCTGGCTATTATTTAGCCTATTTTAATTTATGAAAAAATAGGCTTATGAGATCACCTTTTGCCCGTGTGTCCGTCTGTGTGTGCGTATGTGTGTGATTCGTGTGTGTCCCCCCCCCCCTAATAAAATCTAAACGGCTGGAGCGATAGGTCATAGCACTATTCCGGACGACCCCGACCGTGCCCTTCAAATTTTGTTACGTCACACCAAACCAACATGGCGGCAGAGCGAAATATTTAACCAGCATTCAATATCTCCGAAACTATCACCGATATCACCCTGAAATTTTGTACGGTGATAAAGGGAACTACTAGAAGTTCACCTAGGTGACTTTTGAAAACCTGGTAACTACAAAACCAACATGGTGGCAAAGCAAATTTGCGGCTTTTAAAAAGAAGTTTCTATCGATTTAACCAACCAAACGCAATGCAACTTGGTACAGTATATGTTTATACACATTGTAATGCACCGGCATCTAACTTCGTTCAATTGTTACATAACCTCAAGATGGCGGCCGTGCGAAATATTTCACCGGCATTCTATAACTCTGAAAATATTACAGGTATCACCCTGAAATTTTGTACAGAGATAAAGGGTACTATTGGAAGTTTATCTATGAGACTTTCAAAACCCGGTTAACTACAAAACGAACATGGCGGCCAAGCGAAATTGAAAATTTTAAATAGTCTTTTCTTGCGATTTAATGATCCAAACGCAATGAAACTTGGTACAGCAAATGTTTATACACGTTGTAATGCACTGGTATCTAATTTAGTACAATTGTTGACATAGCCTCAAGATGGCGGTTGTGCGAATTTTAAAATTAAGTTTGTATTTCTTGTGTCGTAATCATGCGATCGAAGTAACGTTTGAATTATGAACCTACGCAATATTTTTCATTTAATGCTACATGACTCTATGGCCTATACATATAACAATCCAACATGGCGACCATCCAAAATACTTTGACGGTTCTCAATATCTACGAATCTATTACAGCAATCAAACTTTTTTGATGTGTAACATCTTTCCGCTCGGTTGCTGGATAGTTTTGTGGGAGTGATTTTGAAAATTGGGGACGGAAGTGGATCGGAACGATCGAGCTGACAGTGGCTGACAGTGGTTGACAACGGAAGTATGCACTGCCCGCTCGATCGATCAAACGGAAGTGTACTAGCTGACAGCGGTGGACAACGGAAGTATGCACTGCCCACTCGATCGATCAAACGGAAGTGTACTAACCGGCAGTGGTGGACAACGGAAGTATGCACTGCCCGCTCGATCGATCAAACGGAAGTATGCTCTGCCTGCTCGATCGATCGATCCAAGCGCGCTCGGTGGTGGAGCTCGGTACAACTATGTTTTGTAGGCCATGTGGCTATGTGTAATGTAAATCGCATACGATTTACCTCAAGGTTTGGAGGCCCCATTACAAATATTCCTACAATAAATCATCGTCATACTGCCGTTCTTTGGTGTGAAAATATTCATTATATTATATTTGCTGAAAACAATTACGATTTATTAAATCTTCATACTTTTGCTGAAGTCTTATTTAATGTAAACACTTGATGTACTGTCGGCCATGCGGCTATGTAGAATCTATAGGCTATCGCATCAACAAACACTCCAAACAACCACGGACTACTAACAATAATTGAAACTTCGTTAGTCTAAACGTATCACAGGGAGAAACGCCTAGAGATGGGCAGCAGTCGACTGAAAACAGTCGAATTAGTCGATAGTTAAAACAATCGACTTATTCGACTGCTTTTAAAAAACAGTTGAATGAATTCAACGACTACTCACCGTATCATAAACAAGTCGTTTGCAAACGACTGATCCCAAAACAATCGTTGGAAATCATTCGAATGAAACAAGTCGTTGGCAAACGACTAATTCCAAGCGAATGGAATCATTCGAATTTAAGTAGTCGTTCTAATCAAACGACTTCTTCAGGATAACTTCATGCTACAATTCATTGTGCTGTATGTTTATTGTAGAGCTTTAATTAATAAGTTAAGTATACCTGTAGGTGCCTATAGTTTTATACAGTTCGTTGATTCTTTCAATGAAATAGCCTAAATCCAGTTGTCCAAGTTATTAAATATGTTAAGCATTCAATATTTAGGTTATGTTTGAACTCCAGATTCCGGTTTTGTGGCCCATCACCCAGGCAAGCCGGTAAATACCTTTGTCTCCCAGTCAGATGGATCATTTGGCCGTAATTTTGAATTAGAGTAAGGTTGTAGTATGCGTGGTCAGATTTAGACAATAGCCTACTCCATGAAGGGGTCATGGCTACGCCTTCTGTGTTTGTTTAATGAATAGAGTAACTGAAATAAGGGATGTATACTGATTTTAAGATTTGTGGAATGAGTTTATGAATTTTTAATAGAATTTAATGAAGTCTTCGGTAAAGTTGAAGGAGACATGATCGATTTTAGACAATAGTCTACTCCATGAAGAGGTCATGACTATGCTTTCTATGTCTGTTTAAGGTGTAGTGTGGCTGAAATGAGGGAGGTTTACTGATTTTGGTGTTTGTGGAGTAGTCTTTTCGTTTATAATTTAGGTTTTGTGAAGCTTGTTGCGGAGTTGTTTTATGGATTTTATTGCTCTGCAAATGAAGTGTATTAGGGGGTTCTGGGTTTGGTTTAGCTGTAGTTTACAGGGTTATGGCTGAGAGTTGTTGTAGCAGGCCTAACAACTGTGTCAGAGCAGTGGCGTGCCGTGTGGGAGCGGGGGGGAGGAGGGTTAGTGGCAAAGACATGAGGGTAGGGAAGGAAGAGTTTATGTGTTCCCTCACAGTTGGCGCACTTAGGCTTATCTCGAGGTACCGTACAGATAGAGTGGTGATGTAAATCTCCAGCGGGTACTGTGAAGACAGCTTGACGGCTGTAGGTGCCTATAGTTTTATGCAGTTTCTTGTTCGTAGATTCTTTCAATGAAATAGCCTACGTCCAGTTGTCCAAATGTATATGTATGTCATTTCATTGGAAATGTTAAGCATTCAATATTTAGGTTATGTTTGAACTCCTTAACACAGTCTATACACTTTTAATGAGAATTGGGTGCATTCTTGAATTATTACACAACTTGAACATGGGCTTACCAAGTATGGCTTAGAGTTCTATTTATTTTATGATTGAATTTCATTCATTTATTCTACCGCGTGAAAAATGAATTACAAGAAAATTATTATGAAAATCTCCCCATAGCGTGATGGTAATGATCGATGCAAACATAGAATAGATTTTCCAGGAAAATTAAATCAGAAAATTTCTTATATTGGGATCCAATATTAATAGCATTTTAGCAAGTCGGAGGGCGTGTACGCTCAAATTGATTCTGGTCGTCAATTGGTTTGTAGAGATGGGCATCAGCAGTCGACTGACAAAAGTTAAAACCATCGACGTGTTTGATTGCTTTTAGAAAGCAGTCGAATGAATTCAACGGCTACTCACCGTAACATAAACAAGTCGTTTGCAAACAACTGAACTGATCCCTATTGTTTTAACATGTTCTGAGCGCTGGCATAGTTTTACGTTCTGGTCATAAATTGTTTGTATTCACATGGTTGCCAACATCTCCACTGAAAGTTCGCTCTCGTTACTGTTCTAAAGTGCTCTATGGTCGTGTCTCGTGTATATTTATTCTAGGCTGTCGTGTTCTTGTTCAAGTTGTATTTCAACTCTACATTCTTAGTATTTTCTGCAAAACAACTAAGAAATAAAAGGTACGTCACAATTTTGGCTATGGAATAGTTACCGGTACTTACGAACTCCCTTTCAATTCTAGTAATTTAATTAAGTATTGCTCTATTGCTTCACTTATTCAGAGTACATACAGGTAATGTGTCCTACACCAATATCGGGGAACATTTACTCATTGCAACATTGGATATAATGGCTGCACTATACACAACGCCGCAACCTCCATTCGAAGCACAGTAAAAATAAATAACTTGGATCAATTGCATGTTGCCGAGTGTCGCGTAGTCCAAACTAACGTCTGCAAAAATAGGTAGGTTAGGGAGAAGTTTGTTTTTCATCTGTTGGTACAACAGAACTCCGCGGGTAACGACTAACAGTGCTTTGTACGCCGCCGAGAAGCGACTACTTTCAGTCGAATACATGAAACGACACGCTTTTAAGAGCTATGCGTATTCAGGTAACCATTCGACTGAAAGTAGTCGAATATCTAGTCGATAGTTTCTTCCAACGAATGACTAGTCAGTCGATAGTTAAAAGTAGTCGATAGTCCTATCTCTAGAAACGCCTTTAATATACCTACTGCACACCTAATTTTTAATCGCGCTTATACTTGACAGTGCGCTCTATCGGCCAAAAATGTCAGTTTCAAATACACCGCTGGCATGGGTTCACTAATTGACCGGTATCGAGAGCAACTCGCACCGCATACGGTTTCAGTATTTAAATGGTAAAATGCCTTAATATCAAACATTGTAAGTAGTCGGCATTGCCGGTATTATGTTTCTGCACAATGGCTATTCAAATATTAACCCACATAACGGTAATGCAGTTACCAATATAATAATTATAATCGTTGTGGTGATACGAGAATTGAGCAAGCCTTCATGAACTATTGCTAACTGGAAATAAGTCACTATCTTGTGACTATCTTTGCGTAGTCGAAATAGCCGTGGGGTTAGAGGCATGTGACTGTAAATCTAGAAATCTCTGGATCGAATCCCGGATGGGGTATATATATTTTGCTACCAGATTATCATTTTAAACGATATTTATCATATCAATATGACTCATATGCAATTACGTGTTGGTCCGTGAATCAAGAGGTCCTGTTTATTTTTTTTATTTAGTCAATTTACCCTCTAGGTTGGTGGTTCCCACGGACTCAGCAACAGAACTCACCACTACCGCCTCTATGAGCAGTGTCCCGGAGCTTGGAACATCTGGACGGGATGGATACTACTGGGGAGGTATGATCAGCACTTCGCCCAGGCGGCCTCACCTGCAAAGCGAACAGGAGTCTCATGAGGGATGGGAAGGGATGGAAGATTGGGATGGATAGGCTAGGCGGCCGTGGCCTTACAGTAGGTACCATCCCGGCATTTGCCCGAAGACGAAGTGGGAAACCACGGAAAACCACTTCGAGGATGGCTGAGGTGGGAATCGAACCCCCTCTACTCATTTGGAACACCCGAGGCTGAGTAGACCCCATTCCAGACCTCATACCACTTTTCAAATTTCGTAGCAGAGCCTGGAATCGAACCCAGGACCTCCGGGGCGGCAGCTAACCATGCTAACCATGATGAGGCGACTTGTTATGAAAGCCGGATCTAGATCCTATAGGCTTTCATATAGCCGTGGTAGCATTTTTCGAGATCTCGGAAACTACGCGTCGCCCAGTGTTCAAACCTTTACCAATCGAATCGGAGTTGATTTTTTTTTTTTTTCAAAAAAAGTCTGTCTGAATGTATGTATGTATGTATGTATGTATGAATGTACGTACGTATGTGCGTGACGTTTTTGCGTTTAGCAAAGTACAGGTCGCAATTTTCAAGATATCGAGCTGAAATTTGGTACGGTGAAAGAGTTCAGGCCTGTGACAAACCCTATTGTTGGGCGTTAAAATCGGTGTAGGGCCGGACCTCTTTTTGGGGCCCTGAATTTCATCCTATTTTTTTGAATCGATATATCTCGGAAACGGTTGATCGTATCGAAAAATGTTAAAGGTATAGGTGTAAGATCTCCGCGGTATGCAACTTTTTTACTCAAAACTATTTTTTGATATCTCTCACCGTTTTCTTTTCTGGGGCCCTGAAAATGTCCATTGTGCGTGACATTTTAGCTAAGTACTGGTCGCAATTTTCAAGATATTAAGCTGAAATTTGGTACGGTGAAAGAGTCAGTGACTGTCACGAATCCTATTGTTGGGCGTTAAAATCGGTGCAGGGCCGGAACTTTTTTGGGGGCCCTGAATTTCAAACGTCTTTTGGAATCGGTATAACTCAGAAACGGTTGACCGTATCGAAAATGTTAAATGTATAGGTGTAAGATCTCCGCGGTATGCAACTTTTTTACTCAAAACTATTTTTTGATATCTCTCACCGTTTTCTTTTTTTTGGGGCCCTGAAAATGTCCATTGTGCGTGACATTTTTGCGTTTAGCTAAGTACTGGTCGCAATTTTCAAGATATTAAGCTGAAATTTGGTACGGTGAAAGAGTCAGTGACTGTGACGAATCCTATTGTTGGGCGTTAAAATCGGTGCAGGGCCGGATCTTTTTTGGGGGCCCTGAATTTCAAACTATTTTGGAATCGATATATCTCTGAAACGGTTGATCGTATCGAAAATGTTAAATGTATAGGTGTAAGATCTCCGCGGTATGCAACTTTTTTACTCAAAACGATTTTTTGATATCTCTCACCGTTTTCTTTTTTTGGGGCCCTGAAAATGTCCATTGTGCGTGACATTTTTGCGTTTAGTTAAGTACTGGTCGCCATTTTCAAGATATTAAGCTGAAATTTGGTACGGTGAAAGAGTTAGTGACTGTGACGAATCCTATTGTTGGGCGTTAAAATCGGTGCAGGGCCGGATCTTTTTTGGGGGCCCTGAATTTCAAACGTATTTTTGGAATCGATATATCTCGGAAACGGTTGGTCGTATCGAAAAATGTTAAATGTACAGGTGTAAGATCTCCGCGGTATGCAACTTTTTTTACTCAAAACGATTTTTTGATATCTCTCACCGTTTTCTTTTTTTAGGGCCCTGAAAATGTCCATTGTGCGTGACATTTTTGCGTTTGGCTAAGTACTGGTCGCAATTTTCAAGATATGAAGCTGAAATTTGGTACGGTGAAAGAGTTAGTGACTGTGACGAATCCTATTGTTGGGCGTTAAAATCGGTGCAGGGCCGAATCTTTTTTCGGGGCCCTGAATTTCAATTTTTTTTGGAATCGATATATCTCGGCAACGGTTGGTCTTATCAAAAAACTTTAAATCTACATGTGTAAGATTTCCGCGGTATGCAACTTTTTTACTCCAAACGATTTTTTGATATCTCTCACCGTTTTGTTTTTTTGGGGCCCTGAAAAAGTCAATTGTGCATGACATTTTTGGGTTGAGCGAAGTATAGGTCTTAATTTTCATGATATCGAGCTGATATTTGGAGCGGTGAACGAGTTAGACCCTGTGAGGAAACCTGTTGTCGGGCGTTAAAAACGGTGCACGGTCCAATTTTTTGGGGGGGCCCTGAATTTTTTTTTTTTTTTTTTTTTTGAATCGATATATCTCGGAAACGGTTGGTCGTATCGAAAAACGTTAAATGTACAGGTGTAAGATCTCCGCGGTATGCAACTTTTTTACTCGCAATGATTTTTTGATATCTCTCACCGTTTTCCTTTTTTGGGCCCTGAAGATGTCCGTTGTGCGTGACATATTTGGGTTTAGCGAAGTACAGGTCGTAATTTTCAAGATATCGAACTGAAATTTGGTGCGGTGAAAGAGTTAGACCCTGTGAGGAAACCAATTGTCGGGCGTTAAGGACGGTATAGGGCCGAATCTTTTGGGGGGGGGGGGGGCCTGAATTTCAAACATTTTTTTGGAAACGATATATCTCGGAAACGGTTGGTCGTATCGAAAAACGTTAAATGTACAGATGTAAGATCTCCGCGGTATGCAACTTTTTTACTCAAAATGATTTTTTGATATCTCTCACCGTTTTCTTTTTTTGGGGCCCTGAAAATGTCCATTGTGCGTCACATTTTTGGGTTTAGCGAAGTACAGGTTGCAATATTCATGATATCGAGCTGAATTTGGAGCGGTGAAAGAGTTGGACCGTGTGAGGAAACCTGTTGTCGGGGGTTAAAAACGGTGCAGGGCCGGATATTTTTGAGGGGCCCTGAATTCCAAACTTTTTTTGAATCGATATATCTCGGAAACGGCTGGTCGTATCGAAAAACGTTAAATGTATAGGTGTAAGATCTCCGCGGTATGCAACTTTTTTACTCAAAACGATTTTTTGATATCTCTCACCGTTTTCTTTTTTGGGGCCCTGATGTTGTGCGTATGTGCGTGACGTTTTTGGGTTTAGCAAAGTACAGGTCGCAATTTTCAAGATATCAAGCTGAAATTTGGAGCGGTAAAAGAGCTAGAGCCTATGAGGAACCCTATTTTTCGGCGTTAAAATCGGTGCAGGGGTGGATCTTTATTGGGGGCCCTGAATTTGAAACTCTTTTGGAATCGATATATCTCGGAGACGGTTGGTCATATCGAAAAAAGTTAAATACACAAGTGTTAAATCTCTGCGGTATGCAACGATCTTACCCATAACGATTTTTTGATATCTCTCAGCGTTGTCTTTTTTTGGGGGCCCTGAAAATGTACGTATGTGCGTGACGTTTTTACGTTTAGCAAACTAGAGATCGGAATTTTCAAGATATCGAGCTGAAATGTGTCACGGGGAAAGAGATTAGGCCTGTCAGGAACTCTCTTGTCGGGCGTTAAAATTGGTGCATGGCCGGACCATTCTTTGGGGCCCTGAATTGCATCCTTTTTTTTTACCCCTGATGATGTTTTGATGTCTCTCATCGTTTTCCTTTTCTGTGGCACTGAATGTCTTCCTTTTTTTCGAACCGTTTTATCTGGGAAACGGCTGGCCGTATCTAACAAAGTTAAATCTACAGGTGTAAGATCTCAGTGGTTAGCAACTTTTTCAACCCTTAAGATTTTTTGATATCTCTCACCGATTTGATTTTCTGCAGCCCTGAATTTCTTCCTCTTTTTCGAACCGTTATATTTGGGAAACGGTTGAACGTATCGAACAAAGTAAAATCTACAAATATAGGACCTCAGTGATTAGCAACTTTTTAAACTCATATGATTTTTTGATATCTCTCACCATTTTCCTTTTTTGGGGCCGTCAATTTCATTCTTTTTTTCGAATCGTTATATCTCGGAAAGCGTCGATCCTATCGAAAAAAGTTAAATCTACAGGTGTAAGATCTCAGTGATTGTGCAACTTTTCTACCCCTTATCATATTTTGAATCTCTCACCGTTTTGATGTTATTAAATGTTTTGGTTTATGAAAAAAAAATGGGGCCCAAATGTATTGAACCCTTATTAATCTATCGATGAATAAGTATTCATGATTTTATTATTATTATTACTGATGCCCAGGCAGTACATGTTGAAATTGACAAAGGGGGAGCCACGGTAGTGTGTTGCAATGATTACAACAGTAGCAAGCTTGGTAGTTATTCCTGAAGACGACCGGTTAAGCCAAGTTCAAGGACAAATTTTGTAATAGCGAGCACCTAAATTAGAGTCATTGAGGGAGTGTCATGAGTAAAGTTTCAACCGACCCAGGATTGAATCACCCAATCAGAAGAGACCACGCCAAAAGCCACGCGGTAAGTTGCGTACCCTGGAAAAACGCGCGAAAACGTGTATCTAAAGAACCGTCGATCCGAATTAATTCCGCAATAGTGCACTGAGACGTTTGGATAAAATGATGAAGATTGATACTAGTCCCAAGTTTGTGTGATGAAAACTCCCGATTATTTTTTCAAATTCTCCCCACTCTACCTCATTCTGTCAGTTTCCAATAAATTGATCGGTGAGAAGCTGTTTCGAGGACAACTTTATTGAGCTCTGGTGAGCAAGGTTCACGTCACTCTGCGTCACGATTTTCAAACGCTAATGAGCGTACTTTACTAACATTTTACTTTGTGCTCAAGTGAGCAAGGTTCACGTATAGCAGTGGAGATCTTTAGGCGAGATAAGGACTGCAAGATAGACATGTCTAAGACTTGTTTTCAAGCCAGTGGCGATGAGTTTGAAGTGTGTAATTTTATGTAAATTTGTGTATGATATTTTTGAGTGATATTTGTGCGTGTGTTAAGCAAATGCTAAGATAGGGCAAGTCTACGATCAGTAATCGCATTAGGACATATTCGTGAGTGAAAGTAGTAGCTCACAGCGATTATAGCTAGGCAATATTATTAACATTGAACATTTCTGTCCAAGAAACTTCGCCAAGATGTCCGACGTTTGGTCAGGTGATGGATTGATGTGCATCGCTTCTACAACGACGTCGACGATGGAGAGCTAAATATCCCGTAGGGAAATGCACCGGGACGGAGGTTAATGTTCTGCAAGCTGAGACGGTGATGTACAAAAATTGATTTACTCAATATGTAGTTAGATAAGGCGCGGGAGCATTGTAAATAGTTCATTCATTCTTTTTCTTGTTTAGATTTTTTTTGAGCTGACACTATCATCTTTAAATGTACGTTGGCGCGTGGCCAAATTTGTTTGTTGTATATTTTTCTTTGGAGTCATATTTAGTGTACACGGCGCGTGTATTTGATTTTATCCATGCGAATGCGAAAATCGTTACATTCGATAAGTTGTGCTTTATTAAAGTTCATTTTTGTTATAGGAAAGGGAGGGAATTATTGTAAGATGTTTTATGAACAGGTTATTACTCATACTAGGGTTGCCGAGCGCAACAAATTAAGATGTAACTGTAGAACACCTTAGTTCGAATTTTTAGCTTTTTTTTTTGAGTCCTTTTCAGGTTTGTTAGTCACGGACTAGAACGGAAGCGCAAGCTGGTGGAAAAATATCTATGTCATTTATTTCAGGTTTCTGTCAAACCCATACGTGTGATTCTGTGTGTGTTCATGTGTCAGGTGTGTGTATTGATTCTTCGTGATGAGGGGTAGGTGGTGCTACCGCCCTCATATTGTTGTTGTTGTGGTATTCTTTTGTTGGAAAGGCAGGGCGCTCCTTGGAGGCTACTGTACCTTGTCCAGTGTTGATTTTCTTGGATTTCCTAGGGGAAATGCTGAGATATTTTATTCTGACACATACACGTATATTGTGCTTTGGGAGCACGCTTCTTCGAGACTCGATCCCGTGCCATGGGAGGTCGAGGTTATTGACTCGTGGGTTGACAGATGTGCAGATTTCCACATAGCGCCCGTCTAGGTTCGGTGACTCATTGTTAAGCAGTCCTGCTGACCGACTGACCCCTATAAGCTATCATTAGCAAACCTGTTCTTTTGTGATGGTCATTTGGACCGTAATTAATTGGGGAGTTCACCATGTCTGTTACGAATTATCGCATATCGTATGAATGGAATATTGTTTTAATGATGTAAATGTTGGCTTTGAGCCTAGTGATTTTCTATGACTCAGGTCATGTTAGTTTGTCTGTTGTGACACCCGTGTGGTGTAGTTGAATTTACTTGTAAAAATGACAGGCGGTCATATGTGTATTTCTTTTGTTGGTCACGTGTTAATTTACTTTTGTTGATTTTGAAAAGTCCTAATTTTAGGCATTAATGTTTTTGCTACGGCAGTTCTTGATTCCAATTTCAACCGGAAACTATTTGTTGTTTATTTAGTGTAGGAAGTGTCGGTTTAATTTAAGTAGTGTATAGTTGGTTCCCCGCGTCTGTCTAGCTCTAAACAATGCACATTCGTCCTCTGAAGGTTTACCGGATGGTGACCAATCTCGCATGTATTTGTACTCATCGTTAAGCATGTAGAACAGCCGCACACGTACACAATGTCATTGAAGCATTTGGGACATTTGGTCCAATTTATAATCTCTCCTGAGATTAAGCCTAGTTTTGGCAAGTAATTTATTCAGTTGGGAGTCATTTGGGAGATTTGTTTTGTTTATTTTTTTACTTGTAAATAGTTGATCTGTTATTAAATTCATTTGTTATAACCCTGGTATTCACTTCTTCCTGCATGTTATTTTGTTATGTGTTACCCTGCATGTTAATGAAGCGCTTTAACAACAACTTACGAAATGGACTGTTACACCCCCCGAAACTGAGTCTCATAAGCTTCTTTGCAAGGGTTCAGTATATAACAACTGATAAAAATTCAACTTACGGTCTAATTGAATTCTACGGAAAATTATCTATAATTACTCGTTTTAACCTTTTCAATAAGTTGAATCATGTATTTACAGCAGTAAGATATTTTCCACTTCCGAGGACGTCCGGCTTTCATAACCATGTGATGGTGTCAGCATTGCCTAGAATAACATTTTATAATTTTCCTACATTTCCTTGGAATCGGGTCGAAGGTCCGAAATGCAATTCCGCAGGCCTTGCCGCCAACGAAGTTGTTGTTTGAGATTATAACCCCTCTTGCTGGCCCCTTGCTGCTGCGCCACCGTCTCATCAAAAGCAGGTCGTGCTGCGTGGACTCCTACTTGTTATGAAAGCCGGATCTAGATCCTATAGGCTTTCATATAGCCGTGGTAGGATTTTTCGAGATCTCGGGAACTAAGCGTCGCCCAGTGTTCAGACCTATACCAATCGAATCGGAGTTGAAAAAAAAAAAAAAAAAAAAAGTCTGTCCGTATGTCTATATGTATGTATGTATGTATGTATGTATGTATGTATGTATGAATGTATGTACGTACGTATGTGCGTGACGTTTTTACGTTTAGCAAAGTACAGGTCGCAATTTTCAAGATATTGAGCTGAAATTTGGTACGGTGAAAGAGTTGGGGCCTGTGACGAACCCTAATGTTGGGCGTTAAAATCGGTGCAGGGCCGGACTTTTTTTTTGGGGCCCTGAATTTGATCCTATTTTTTTGAATCAATATATCTCGGAAACGGATGGTCGTATCGAAAAACGTTACATGTACAGGTGTAAGATCTCCGCGGTATGCAACTTTTTTACTCATAACGATTTTTTGTTATCTCTCACCGTTTTTTTTTTTTTTTTTTTTTTTTTTTGGGCCCTGAAGATGTCCATTGTGCGTGACATATTTGGGTTTAGCGAAGTACAGGTCGCAATTTTCAAGATATCGAACTGAAATTTGGTGCGGTGAAGGAGTTAGACCCTGTGAGGAAACCTATTGTCGGGCGTTAAATATGGTGCAGGGCCGGATCTTTTTGGGGGGCCCTGAATTTCAAACTTTTTTTTTGGAATTGATATATCTCGGAAACGGTTGGTCGTATCGAAAAACGTTAAAAGTACAGGTGTAAAATGCAACTTTTTTACTCAAAACGATTTTTTGATAACTCTCACCGTTTTCTTTTTTGGGGGCCCTGAAAATGTCCATTGTGCGTCACATTTTTGGGTTTAGCGAAATGCAGGTCGCAATTTTCAAGATATCGAGCTGAAATTTGGATCGGTGAAAGAGTTGGACACTGTGAGGAAACCTATTGTCGGGCGTTAAAAACGGTGCAGGGCCGGACCTTTTTGGGGCGCCCTGAATTTCAAACTTTTTTGGAATCGATATATCTCGGAAACGGTTGGTCGTATCGAAAAACGTTAAATGTACAGGTGTAAGATCTCCGCGGTATGCAACTTTTTTACTCAAAACGATTTTTTGATATCTCTCACCGTTTTCTTTTTTTGGGGCCCTGAAAATGTCCATTGTGCGTGACATTTTTGGGTTTAGCGAAGTACAGGTCGCAATTTTCAAGATATCGAGCTGAAATTTGGAGCTGTGAAAGAGTTGGACCCTGTGAGGAAACCTGTTGTCGGGCGTTAAAAACGGTGCAGGGCCGGATCTTTTTGGGGGGCACTGAATTTCAAACTTTTCTTTGAATCGATATATCTCGGAAACGGTTGGTCGTATCGAAAAACGTTAAATGTACAGGTGTAGGATCTCCGCGGTATGCAACCTTTTTACTCAAAACGATTTTTTGATATCTCTCACCGTTTTCTTTTTTTGGGGCCCTGAAAATGTCCATTGTGCGTGACATTTTTGCGTTTAACAAAGTACATGTCGCAATTTTCAAGATATCAAGCTGAAATTTGGTACGGTGAAAGAGTTAGCGCCCGTGAGGTACACTGTTGTAGGGCTTTAAAATTGGTGCAGGGCCGGACCCTTTTTTGGGGCCCTGAATTTCACCCTTTTTCTTTGAATCGATATATCTCGGAAACGGTTGGTCGTATCGAAAAACGTTAAATGTACAGGTGTAAGATCTCCGCGGTATGCAACTTTTTTACTCAAAACGATTTTTTGATATCTCTCACCGTTTTCTTTTTTGGGGCCCTGAAGATGTACGTATGTGCGTGACGTTTGGCGTTTAGCAAAGTACAGGACATAATTTTCACGATATCTAGCTGAAATTTGGTACGGCGAAAGGGTTGCAGCCTGTGAGGAAACAAATTTTCGGGCGTTGAAATCGGTGCAGGGCCCGACCTTTTTTGGGGGCCCTGAAATTAATCCTTCTTTTTTGGAATCGATATATCTCGGAAACGGTTGGTCGTATCGAAATACTTTAAACGTACAGATGTAAGACCTCCGTAGTATACAACTTTTTTACTCTTAACGATTTTTCGATATCTCTCACCGTTTTCTTTTCTTCGGGCCCTGAAGATGTCCATTGTGCGTGATAATTTTGGCTTTAGCGAAGTACAGGTCACAATTTTCAAGATAGAGCGGAAATTTGGAGCGGTGAAAGAGTTAGACCCAGGGATGAAACCTGTTGTCGGGCGTTAAAAACGGTGCAGGGCCGGATCTTTTTTGGGGGCAATGAATTTCAAACTTTTGTTAGGAATCGATATATATCGGAAACGGTTGGTCGTATCGAAAAACGTTAAATGCACAGGTGTAAGATCTCCGCGGTATGCAACTTTTTTACTCAAAACGATTTTTTGATATCTCTTATCGTTTTCTTTTTTGAGGGCCCTGTAAATATCCATTATGCGTTTCAAGATATCAATCTGAAATTTGGTACGGTGAAAGAGTTAGGGTCTGTGAGGAACGCTATTGTTGGGCGTTAAAATAGGTGCAGGGCCGGTCATTTTTTGGGGGCCTTGAATGTCATCCTCTTTTTTTGAATCGCTATATCTCGGAAACGGTTGGTCGTATCGAAAAACGTTAAAAGTACAGGTTTAAGATCTCTGCGGTATACATCGTTTTTATTCATGACGATTTTTTGATGTCTCTCACCGTTTTCGGTTTTTGGGGCCCTGAAGATGTACGTATGTGCGTGACGTTTTTCCGTTTAGCAAAGTACAGGTAGCAAGTTTCAAGATATCGAACTGAAATTTGCTACGGTGAAAGGGCTAGGGCCTTTCAGGAACCCAATTGATGGGCGTTAAAATCTGTGCAGGGCCGGCCCTTTTTTGTGGCCCTGAATTTCATCCTCTTTTTTTGGAATCGATATATCTCGAAAACGGTTGGTCGTATCGAAAAACGTTAAATGTACAGGTGTAAGATCTCCGTGATTAACAACTTTTTTATCCCTTATCATATTTTGATATCTCTCATCGTTTTAATGTTATTAAATGCTTTTGGTTTTGGAAAAAAATGGGGCCCAAATGTATATAATAATTTGTAACAATTCAACTCATCGTCTCAATGAAATCTACGGAAAATTATCTATAATAACCCGTTTTCACCTTTTCAATAAGTTAAATAATGTATATACAACTGTAATATATTTTCCATTTCCGAGGACGTCCGGCTTTCATAACCAAGTGATGGTTTCAGCATTGCCTAGAATAACATTTTATAATTTACCTACATTACCACACAATCGGGCAAAAGGTCCGAAATGCAAGGCATGAGACCTTGCTGCCAACGAAGTTGTTGTTTGAGATTATTACCCCTCTTGCTCGCCGCTATCTTGCCGCACCTTCTCATCCAAAGCAGGTCGTACTGCGTGGACTCCTTCTTGTTATGAGTGGTGTCGCGTCTATTAATCTAGTTGATCCATATCGTATTCTTTATTTAGGCTAGTGCTGGTGGAAGCTACTGAACCCTTCAGAATAGCAGTGTTTTATGCAAGAATCTTAGATCAAGGGGTCGCGTTCAGTTCATAGTGTGGTGTTTACGTCCGCCAAACTACGTGCTTTTCTGAGGCAAGGGTTATAGGATGAAAACTATAACTAAGAAAGAAAGGAGACAAAACGTAAGATAATAACAAGATTTAATAACTAATTTGTGCATAAAATAATAAAACAAACAATAATAAACAAATCCTCCCTGAATTTTCCCTGACAGGAATATTTATCACTTTGAGGAGTCAGACAGATCTCCCCTTTTCTAATAAAATGTGGATCCAAGTTCCACTATCCTGCATGTGAATTTATGTTCGCGTGGTGACTATCTACGAGAAATGAGTACTTGGATGATCATTCGTTCACAACGGGTTAACAGCCACGGTGCTCACGAACAATCATCTCGTAAAATCAACTTTTATGGCTATGGGCATAACATTAATAAAAATCCTTAAATCTAACTCTGACACACATATTACAACTCTACTATTTACAGGCATCTCTCTGAGACCCTTATTAGTGTGGTGACACACTTAACAAATGAGCTGCCACAATGGCCAGATACTCAACAACAAGGAAACACAGCGCCGCACGTGACTCACGAGTCACTGACATGTACAATAAACAAAGAATAAACCAACAACAACAAACAACCTGAGTGGTTAAGATTACTTTATATTAACAAAACTGCATGTTAAGGAAACGCTTCGAAGGTAATCGTGTTTCGTAGGCAACTCCCATTTATTTAAACAATTTTACCATTGATCAGTTTCTCACATTTATATTTATTTTTAAGTAATTTGGAGCCAGACATGCACTCCACTTTAATGAGCTCTGCTTGCGAAACTCAGTCAGCCCTTGTGACAACAACTCACCCCTTTCCACAATACCAGTCATGTCCCCCATCCAGTGTATATAAATAGCCGACCCGCTGAACTGTTATCTCAAGGAATCAACAGCCGCTAACATCTCCTCCCACTCAACATATGGTCAGACAATAATCACATATCCATAATTGTCCTCGCAAGGAAACAATATGAATCTGGTACCAAGCTGACAGAAATCAGTCTCTGCTGAAGTTCCCGCTTGTAATACCACAACAATATACTCACAGTACACACATCTGGGACTGACATAACACCTTTCACATGGGTCTGCTGAATTAGAGCTCGCAAAACATTTAACACAATATTTAAAACCTACGATAGAGCTGAGTACTCTTCGTCACAAATTACATTGCTCCAAAGGCAATAATCACACTGCATCTGATCAATAATAATTTTCAATAACATTTAATTACCCTCCAATCTACTATATAATTAGATTAATTCAGTCCTACTTCTGAAACACGACATATCCCCGAGAGACGTTTTTAACCGCACTTCGTAACCTAGGCGAACACGGCCGTTCACATAGATACGTTAGTTAACACAACACAAAGAAAAGAACCTTCCAATAACTACAATTGTGCGAGCTGCTTCCAAACAAAAGTGTGTCAGATCAAAACAAAATATACTACACTAATCACACAAGCAAAGTATTTACAAAAAATATGTCCCATAAACCATAAGTTAATTTAATAAATAATAAAATATTATTTGTACTCATCTCGTGTTGTAGTCACCCGTCAAAGAACATCAGACGCCATTCCCCAACTGGATGGTTCTTTATCTCATAGCAGCCATCTGGACGGACTGTCGAGAATTCCACACTTCCTCTGCATTCATCGATGTCATCCTTGCGCTGATACAAAAATTAGGTTATTATACACTTTATGCCTGACTACTAAATTCGCTTGTTCAGGTACTAAATTCCCTGTCACTGTTCGTTGGCGAATTATCGACGCTACTGTCCCTATAACTATAGTACAATGACTATCTATCACTGAATTTAACACTTTTCAATGAATCTCTTGTGTCCTTGTGACACGGAAATAAAAGTCTATCTCTTCAGACGAACAGAATCAAAGTCCTGTGTTCTCGACACACGGAATGAAAAGTCATGTCTCCTAGACACACGGAATGAAAGTCTATCTCTTCAGACGAATAGAATCAAAGTCCTGTGTTCTCGACACACGGAATAAAAGTCATGTCTCCTAGACACACGGAATAAAAGTCAATGTCTGTAGATGCACAGAATAATAATAGTGTGTCCTCAACACACGGAATAAAAATCAATGTCTTGGCTCTTCGACACACTTATAAATGAACTGGCCCTTGGGTCTAGATGGAGGGGGATTTTATGTAAAAATTTCTCGAAATAATTGTGATACAGGAATGAAATAGATATCACTGAACTCGTAATATTGCACAGGTCAAGAATATGCCCATTAATCCTAGAATCGATCGTAGAGATTTTGTCTAGGCGATTTCCCGCGTGAATGCTAGCCACCGCGTACCCCAGCCAGAGTTGGCGCGCAAGTAGGCATTCTCTTCTCATTGGTTCTCCATTTTCTGTAATTTGACGGTTTCTAGTAGATCTTGGCGTCTTGGGAGTGTCTATTTTCTTCATCAGCCATTCACGTTACTGCATCATATTTCTTCTAGGCGCGAATATCACAATGAACATACCAGAACCATGTCTCACCGCGCGTCGCTTCTAAAATTGAGGTAGCCACACCTATCCCTGTGATACATAGCTCTGCTACTTCTTTTCATAGCTCAAGTACTTAGCCTTTTGTTAAACTGATGCAGGTATGTCCCTACTGTCTCCAACAAATGCTTGAAATTTCCTCATCGCTGTCTGGCTACTTTCATGATGCTGGTTGAAATATTTATTAATTGAAGAAATAAAAAGTAGAATCATTTAACCAACAAAGGGTAAAGGGTTCACAACTCTCCCACTCACAAAATTTCGAACTTAGGAATAAAGTCGACAATTTTACAATACTTCCGTAGGCCAATTTGTTTTATTTCCAGAATCACCCCTTTTTCTTACTCGGTCTAGGCGCTCCTGTCTTCAATGGCATTTACTCGTTTTCATATCCTGCTTGTCTCTCCCCCTTCCAATCTTGCGTGACGCTCGATGCCTGCGGCAACACCTTACTCGCCTCGTTGATGTTTGTCAACAACAGCTCTACTTCCTCCTTCATCACGTGCCGTAGTCAATTGCTCCCCGTTGACTTTGTTGATAGTAGGACGTCCATATATTCAAACAGCGTCACTATTTCGGCGCTACCATGGCTCACTTCGACGATATTTTTTTAGGTTGGCAGCGTTGTAAACTGACATTGTTCCTGTGCTCAATTCTTTCACTCTGTAAGCATTATTTCCAAGGTTTCTTACGATAGAATAGGGTCCTATGAATTTTTCGCAGAATTTACTAAAGATTTTCTTTTCTGGGTCCGATGTAGCAGGTCGTTTTACCAAAACGAGCTGGTTGACTTCAAGATCACCGTGGAACCTCTTATTTCTTACTCGCCGTAATCTGCGGTCTGCTTGTTTCCTCATGTATTCTCTCGTTCGTTCAATTCTCAGGTCTGGTGCTATCATGGGATCTTGTGGACAGTTAATGATGCTTTTCCACGTTCTTACTGGATACTCGTTCTTGTGTAGGACCATAGGGATTTGTCCTGTTGACTCGTGCCTGGTAGAATTCATGCATGTCTCTGCGTCCTTAATTTTATCGACCCATTTGTGGTGTTCGTTCGGAATGAAGATCCTCAAATATGCAGTTACAGATTTAATTACTCTCTCGCTTGGATTTGCTTGGGCATGTCGGATACTGCTTAAAACATGTTTTATACCCATGTCTTCCATTCCTTTCTTGAATTCGGCGCTTGTGAAATAACTGCCGTGATCTGATAATATAAACTCTGGTTTTCCAAGGGTTGGAATAACTCTATTACGAATGCGACTGAGTACCTGCTTCGATGTTGTTTTCTGAATAGGGCATAGTACTACAAACTTAGAAAATACATCAATGCACACCAGCAAATGACGGCAACCTCTCCTTCCCTTCGGAATTGGACCAAGACAGTCCACCGCCAGTAGCTCACATGGTTTCCGAGGTAGCAATGGTCTAGGATATTGCCTCAGTAAATAATTATTTGGCTTTGTCCTCTGACACGGGTCGCAAGTTGTAATGACGTCACATATAGTTGTTCTCATACGTGGCCATGTAAATGTCTCTCCTATTGTTGCTTCGCACTTGTCTAAGCCCACGTGACCGTAACTTTCGTGCGTATGCCATGTCAATCCTCGTTGTAACGATGCAGGTACTAATATGCGTAACTTGGTGTGGTCATTATCTACCCATTTGTGCAGCAAATTGTTGACATAAACATATCTTCCTTCTTTGGCTTTCGCTTCTCGAAATGCAGGTGTTCCTGTAGGTAGTTGCTTTTTGAAGTACTTAATTAATAGCATCATCCATGGTTCCGCTTCCTGTTCTCGCTGTATCTCACGTAACTCCTCCAAGAATTCCCGGTCCTTCGGTGTTAACTCCAAGTGTTGTACCATCGCTGTTTCTTCATTATCAGGCTCTGGGTTCCTGCTGAGTGCATCCGGTATCACGTTCATCTTCCCTGGACAATGTTCAATTTCAATGCTGAACTGCTGAATGTATATAGACCAACGTGTCACACGTTCGCTTGCCATTGACGTCTTAAACAAGAATGTTAACGCCTTGTGGTCAGTCCTGACAACAATAGGGTAACCATAGATTATTCGTTTCCATTGTTGGAGCGCATGAAGGATGGCCAACAATTCTAGCTCGGTTACAGTATAGTTCCGCTCGTGCTTACGCAATTTTCGGCTGACAAATGCCAAATATGTTTTGTGCTGCAGGTTCGCTGGATCCTCTTGGTAGAGCATAGCACCTATCCCAATTAGTGAAGCATCCGCTTGGATTATAAATTTGAGCTTGAAATCTGGATAGCCTAATTTAATGCAGTTTTCCAATAGCTGTTTTGTTGCTTGGAATGCCTTCTCACATTCCGCGTTCCATGACCATTTGTTATTTTTCTTTAACATTTCTTGCATTGGAGCTACAGTCTCCGTATAACCTGGACAGTTTTCTTTAAAGAATCCCGTTACGCCTAAGAAAGCCCGAATGTGCTTGACTCTCGTTGGTGAAGGGAAATTCTTTATCGCATCAATCTTAGCTGGGTTTGGCATCACTCCCTCCTTGTCAATGACGTGACCCAAATATAAGATCTCGCTCTTGAAGAAATGCGATTTCTTCAGATTTACTTTGAAATTCGATGCTTTCAAGTTGCCCAATACTTTATCTAAATTTTCCATGTGAGTTTCAATGTTGTCGGATGCCAACAGAATGTCGTCAATGTATCGCACCGTCATCTCCTTTACTTCCTCGGTTAGGTTCCGGTCCAGTGCTCGGATTAAAGCACAGCCCGCTGTTTTGACCCCAAAAGGCATTCTGACGAAACAATATGTCTGGTTATCGAATAAGAAGCCAGTTAGAAGCTGTGACTTCTCATCCAATTCAAGATGATGGAACGAGCTCGTCAGATCGACTGATGAATAAATGCTCTTGTTTTTAAAGCCTTTTAATACGTCTCTGATAATTGGCGCTCTGTCATACTCAGGAAAAATGAGTCTCATGTTGAGATTTCTGGCATCTAAACAAAGTCTAATAGATCCATTTGGTTTTGTGACTGCCAAAATCGCATTTAGATAAGGTGTAGGTGTCTTCCTTATCACTCCAGCTTCTAACATCTCATCTATAATAATTTTAACTTGCCCACGATATTTTTCAGGAATTGGGTACAATCTGCTTTTGAAAGGTGACCAGTCCTCGACTTGCATAGAGTACTTGAAATTTAAAATTTTTCCAGGTACTGTATCAAATACTGATTTGTGCTTCCTTAAAATCTCTTCCAACTGTTTTCTGTGTTCACCCCCAAGTTGAATGTCATTGAGCCGCTCCTGTAGTAACTCTTCAAATTGTGCATCACTGTCATCTCCTTCTGTTAATAAAGACCATATCTCCTGGGATTCTATCTCCTCATCTAGTTCCACAACAGCCCCTTCTATGATGTTATCTTCCGCCTTTCGTACCTCCTCTTCCGTCTCTTCTGATATTGCTTCCAATGCCCAAGAATTTACATCTCTTCCGGTAGTGATTTCATCCATATGCAATCCCACGTTTTTCAGCTGGTCATATTCTCTAAAACTGACTGTATTCTTGTGTAAATCTATCACTGCTTGATAGTCACAAATGAAATTTGCACCAAGAATTATATTGAAATTCATCTTTGCCATGATAATGAATGTTTGCCCAAAAGTATGTTCCAATATGTTCAGCTCTAAGTATGCCTGACGTTTACAAGTAACGGTGCGTTCAGGAATAACACCCCTCACTTTGAGCTGTGGTACCGGAATTACAGGAATATTCTGAGTCCGTCCCAACTCTCGAACCAAGGCCTCCGATACTAGACTGATCTGTGACCCCGTATCCAATAAACATCTTATATTAATTCCACCAATCCTTGCGTAAATAATGGGTAATTGCCTAATTTCATCGTTCCGTGGTTTCACCGTCTCCTCCAGGCAATCTTCTGGTAAAGCAATCCATTCTTGTATGTTCGCTACTATCCATCCATCTTCAACTTCCGACTGTTGTGTTTTGAGACAAAATTAACATTTTTTTTTAGCTCCATTTCGACTCCCATCATCCTTCTGTCGCTCATGTCCATGATATTCCTCTTGTCTCAGTAGACTTCCAGCTTCCTCAGTATGTGTATCTGGGTTCTTTCTGTTCCCAATGGCCTTTTCCCATCTTCCTAGCTCTCCACCTTGATTAGCGTGTAACTCCTCTAACTAATTTTGTGATTGAGCGTGCCTATCATCCCAGTCATCTCGATAGTTACGTTGATCTCCTTGATTTTGATCTCCCCTTCCTTTCCATCGTTGATTGGCATTGTAATCACCGTATCTTCCATAAGGCCTGTCATTCCTTCGATTATCACGCCATTGTTGATATCCTCTCTGTTGGTATTGTACCCGTTCGTCCTGGGGATGCGATGACCCATCTGCTATAACATCGCATTCCTGGAGTTCCGGGACAGAGCGGAGTTAAATGAACCTCTAGTCAAATAAGGAATGTGTCGGAAATTCAGCTGAGTTATCGAAAAAGCAGTGGGTATCACGAGACAAAGTATCTCTAGGGTCGTTACGGGCTTAAGTTTAATAAAAATAATGCAAATATAAATGGGCGCCATCAACTGAATTCCTAGCAAACCACTTCCTTTCCGGATAAGCCTTACTCAAGACAAGGAAAGAAAAAGGAACATCACACCATCATCAGATCACAACTAAGATAAAAACAAATTTATTTTACTTTGATAGTCAGACAGACATTTTAAATATAAATCCTACCTAAGAGTATGGTCGAATGCCAAAGTTAAATTGTCATTGTCCAAAAATCGAACCATCTCCTTTCTATTCCAAAATTATTTTTATCCACATAACAAGAAAAATTTATAAAGTTCTCTTGGGTTCTCAGGATCACTGTAGCACTATGTCTTTCGTCACTGACATTTGTGAAACCTGACACCTAATTTCTCTTTAATTTAACATCAATGTGGATTTAAAAAATTATTGATCTGTCTAAACATACACATATAATAATCACACATATTAAATATCACGTAAATTTATGGTTTGCATGGCATAACTTGAATGTTGAACATGTTAATCAAATGTTCCTAAACATTGAATAATTAATTTACACTATTTACATCGTCATTAACAATCAATCACTTATCTGTGAATTACAGAAAATTCATGGCTATTTGGTCATCATCATCGTCATCATCAAAATTAAATATTTCTCACATTAATTCTCACTTCAAAATTCTACATATTCCTGTCAAAATCCTTAATTCATCACCATTACATCATTTAAATTCTCAATTCAAGTTGCAATTCCTTCAAATTATATTTCAATTAAATTTATTTAATTCCATTTAATTCTTTAATCATCAGCTTCTTTAATTAATTATCACCTTCTAATTCAGTTATTCATCATCATTACAATCGTCTATTAATTTATTTCAATCAGTTTAATTATCCAATCTTTAATTCATCCATCTATTTAATTCATCGATTTATTCAAAAATTTAATTTATCAACTTATTTAAATTTCAATCATCTGGTTATTTAGTTTTTCATTATTTCATCTAGTCATTCTGATTTTTATTTCATTAGGTCAGATCGTTAATATGCTTAAATCTCAGATTATTATTTCGTTAATTATTATTTTCAGAAAATCTTGTATTATCAACTTTATTTATTTGTTTAATTTCCTAACAAATTGTTTAATGTGGTTTATAGAACGTTGTCTTACAGTTTTATTACTTCCAAGTTATATCTCGTATTTAATTTATCGTGCCAAAAAATATTATTGTCTCCACGACATCACGTTGGATTTAACTATCCACAACGACATTACATTTCTTCAATACTTCAAATATCACATTTGAATACAATAATTATTCCACAAAACTCCATAAATATTCAGCACATACAGCATGAATCTCAACAATTACGCTAGACTGGGTACGACGACCTCATGTCTGCTTCAAAATACATTATCAACGTTGCTACTATCGCATGGCAAATTCCACAAAATGCCTACCATAAACTCCACTTAACCATGTTGCATGATCTACAAAAAATATATAACTGGCTTCAAATTATCAACGCACACAATCTCCAATAACTGTAATTACTCTGATCACATCTAGACAACTTCTTAAACAATTGGAAAATATTACTTCAGTAATTTATGATCTGCTTTCAAATAGCATAAATTCTCTTACAATTCTTAACTCACATCACAGAAAAACACCAATGTGCTATAATCTCTCATATCAAAATCTGCAATACTGATCTGCCTTAAAATAAATCTGACCATTAATGATTAATCTTACAAGATTCAATTACTTTAAATCCTTCTCAAAGGTATCAAACACAATTATAAAAATCATCAAAAGCATCAGCTGTAACAGCTGTTAAACTGAAATTACTCTCAAAAGAGTATAGCAACAAAATATTGGATTGGCAAACAAGAATTACTAAATGCAATCCTGTTGACATTTATCGTTACTTTATTTAACAAAATTTCGACTGATATGTGACTAGTAGTTCCTTGTTTGATTCACTTACATCTCGTGTACATTCGGATGATAAAAATGAGTCCCTCAATGGCGAGTAAGATGTGTAACCACCGTACAGTCGTATAAATACGAAAGACCTCGCCCCGTCGACTTGGATGATAGTTCCCTGAACGATGGGTAAGGTGAGTAGCCACCATACAATCGTATAAATACGAAGGACCCCACCTCGTAGTCTATATGAGTGAATGTATCAGATAGGAATCAACAAGTTTCTAGTTGTCATATAAAAGCGATGTTCATTCACTAAAGTGAATAACTTCTTAATATCTCCAAACAATCCAATGGAAAAAATCCCTACTGATGAATAATACACACTCGCTAGTATGCAATGAACTGACGAAGTAATTTTAGATAATCAATTGCAGATCACGAGTTCGAAATACTCGTTACACAAAAAAAACTATTCATGAAAAATATCCTAGCTGGAAAAATGTTTAAAAGACCAAACATCTGCTTAATAAAGTCAATCAATGGTGAGAATTTCGAATAATGATGCCTGCCATATCATATGGTCACTCCATATTCTAGCAAATTCGAAGTATATAAATTCAAACCATGTCTTAATAATCAAATCACTCCTATTAGAAAAATATACATGTGTGCCCAGTATTCATGAAAATAATCGTATCAGGTAGACATAACTCTTACAGTACCTTTCATAATCAGCTGTAATTAAATTTCCAAGATCGTCGATTTTCCCTACATAAAGAATTTCTCGAAAGATCGGCGTGCATAGCATTCCATCCATGAAATGACGATTGCATTCGAAATCCCAAGTGAATCAGCTAGTGGACTCCTCTCGTCAGGAATCGAATCCATCGCTCTGCGGTGCCATCTTGTCTCTATTTTCGTCTACTCGGACATGTTGAACTTCGGATTACCCATAGCGGATATTGTCCAACTCCTTCTCGAAAAGTTCATGGAAACAGCGGACCCCCTACTCCTCTTCTGAGATACGCCACTGTTCCGTTAAATGTTCAGTTTGAGTATTGTAAGTTCAATCTCAAATGACTGCTAAGTTCCACTTCCGTAAAATAAAATTTTACTTGAGAGTGTTCAAGATTACGAAACACCCTGTAGTTATCTGTATTAGGTAATTCATGAAAACTGCATAAGATAAAAATCTTATTAATGCACGATATAATGTTCATCTGTGCCTATGCTAACAACATTCCGTATAATTGAAATAGTTAAAGTCGCTTTGAATGTGTTATAGAACAGCATAGTTAAAGTTATTCATATAAAAGCAATGTTCAAACTGTGTTGAAATGAAGCTTATAATAAAGTCTTCAACTACTTACAGTGCGGTTCTGACATATCCCGGCCGTCTGAGATTGCTTCCTCGGCCAGCCCGCCTGGATCAATGACCCGCCTGGCCTTCGCTGCTCGGCGATGCAGGCACTGTCGCCTACACTCTTGGTCGTGACAGTTTCTGTATGTTACGTGACCTTCACGGTGCGTCTCCCTTGCGCTGTAGAGCTGCTCTTACCTGCTCGTCTGATTGAGCTCAACTGAATGTGCTGACACTGTCTTCACTCACTTATCTGCTTGGGGCGGACACGTGGTATAGTCCCCCACCACAGTGCTCTTGCGTCACGGTCATAGTCTCGAACCCGTATCATCTCGGCTGTTCCGTTATAAAATAACTTACTTCCATAAAATTATTTCCACATATAATGCATGTTATATATCCTCTTCTAAGATGATTAATTGCTATAATCCCATATATATCTCAATAAAGCTTCACATCTCTATCCATAATTCCATCTTCTCACAGATATCAATGCCTCCTTGATTCTAGACCTCCTACGTCATCTTCACATTCTTCTTGACGCGATCGGTGCGCTATCTTTTCTTAAACCTTTCCAAAACCTCAACTACAGCTTAATGTCTGCTGGCGTAGCCGATAGCCTAAACTAGGTATCGGGTACATCTCTCCCGTACATCTCCTTTTTTATCAGGATTGAGAAAAAAAATACACTCTCAGGCATTCTATATATATTACATGTACACGATAGCTCTACAATTCCCTTACTCAGCATGATGGTATTTCCTGATGCTAGCTGCATTAAAAGTTCCTACAACTTCATCAGTATCCATTCTGACAATCTTGTAGCTGTTATTCTGGTATGTTTGTTCAATACGGAACGGTCCAGCGTACAATGGAGCGAATTTATGGTAGATCTTCAGCTGAAGGTTCGAAGTGACTGGCTTCCTAATCAGCACCTCATCATTTTCTTGAAATGGCTCGTGGAACCTCCTTCCTGCCTGTCTCCTGGCTCTCTTCTCCGCCTGTCTTCTAAGCCTCTCTCCTGCCATCTCGACTCTTCTTTCTTCACTCGTGCTCGCTCGATTGACATCTCTCACTGTCTCCTCGAGTGGTGCACTAGGCTGTCTATCCTCTTGTCTCGACCTCTCATGTCCACGATTATCCCGTCTGTCGTTAGGATCGTTTCTTCGGCCATCCTGCCTGTCGTTCCCATTATACTGTTGACCTTGGCTCCAGTTATTCCTGCCCCGATATCTATTGTTATATCGATTCCTGTCTTGATATCTGGAATTCTGGTTGTAATTCCTATATCGGCTATCTCTCGCTTCTTGATCGTATGGCCTCTCATATGGTCCTCTATATCGATCATTTCCTCGAGCGTTACGGATGTTTCCTCGATTCCCTTCGTTCCGTCGGTTTTCCCAGGAATCCCTTCTGTCCGTTTAAGCTGCATTGTCTACGACTACCGCATTCACTTCTTGCGTATTTCTGTTGTCGTTTCTGTTACTTCTAGGCGTAACCTGTGCGCTTGTATAGTCCAATCGCCGCAAAATGTCGTCATAGTGTTCCAGTGTATTGGCTCCCGACGCTATCAGTGATCGCTGTACCTCAATCGGTAACTGTCTCGCTATAGCTTGCAAAAGCTCTTCTTCTGGCAATGGAGGAATAAGGAACTGTAATTTAGCCAGCTGTGACGTGAAATAGTTGGCATAATGCGTCGGATGTGACGTAGAATAGCGTTTTGAGTACATCTCCGCTCTTACGTTAAGTTGATCCTCGGCACTCCAGAATCTCCTCAAGAAAGCCATGGCAAATTGCTCCATGTTCGCAAAATTGCTTCTGAACGCTCTAAACCACGTAAGTGCAGATCCATCTAAGGCGCGTTCGACTATCCTTAGCTCTCTTTCTTTGGCTACCCTGTGTTCCGCCATGTAGTCTCGAATATCTCGTAGAAATTCGACTGGTGTGACTCCTGTATTTCCCGAAAACTTTCTTGGCTTGTCATCCAGGTTCCTAATAATGGTGACTGGACCTGAGTATCGTTCGCTTGGACCCAACGTACTCCTATTCGAACTTGGATTATCCTGAGGGGTTGAACTAGCCCTTTCGAATGTCACATTCGGTTGCATTTGACGGTCTTCTCCCATGCTCGCTTCCTAATTAGTCATACTGCGGTCTATCGCTGTCTGATTTATCTATGTTTCCCCTGATGTGATATTCTGACTGGTGAAACTGTTAAACATGGATTCTAGTTTAGTTATCCTGTCTTCTGCTAATTTCTCCACGGTCTTGACCTGAGTTTTCAGTTCATCTAACGATGTAACATCCTGCGTTTTGTTACTCTCGTCTAAGTCGTTTCTTAACTTGTCAATTTTTCCTTCGCACGTGTTCTTTACTGACGCGACTTGTTCTTTTAACAGATCAACATCTGTTCTAAATAGAGTTGAATCTATCTTCATCGCTTCCTTGTTTTCCGTAAACCTCGCTTCTAAGTTTGCCATACCTGCGATTAATTTTTCATCTAACCCTTCACGTTTCTCTTTTGCTTCGGCATCGACCTCACTATACCGTTCTTCCACGATTGCACCGACTCTATTTTTAAATAAAGCTAAGTCTTCATTAACCTTTTGCTCTATATCGTCGTCTATCTTCCTAATATCTTTCTGCAATTGATTTTCTAATGATTTTAAATTAGAATTGACCTCTCCTAAGACTTCCTCTTTAATGGTCCCAATTACTGTCTTTAAATCTTTAATCTCGTTACCTAGATTCGTTTCTAGACCTTTAATCTTAGTCTCGAAAGATACTTCGGTAGACCAATCTTGAATTTTTCCAACATCTGCCACTAAACCATCGATGTCGAATCTCAACTTCGATACATCTGATTTAATGTCTTTCTGTATGGACATAACGTCTGTTCTTAAAGTAAAAATATTTTCTTCTCCTCTACTTTCTAAGTCAATAATATTTTTTCTTAATATTTGAACATTTTCCTCTCCTTTCATGTTTACTGCAATTATGTCTAATTGTAAAGTCTTTAGCATCTCATTATTCTTTAAAGTTAAACTATTCTCTAATCTAGTTAACTTGTTTTCTAATTCAGTGTTAGTTTCTTCACTACGAGACTGTAATTTCTCTTCCAATAATTTAAAATTATCTTCACTGTTTGACTGTAATTTCTCTTCTAATGACTTAAAATTGTCTTCGCTATTTGACTGTAACCTAGTCTCTAATAACATCAACTCATCTTTGCTATTTGACTGTAACCTAGTCTCTAATGACTTTAAACTGTCGTTCAGATTGCCTTCGTTACTAGCCTGTAATGACTTTAAGTTTTCTTCAGTGCTAGTCTGCAATAATTTTAAATTTTCTTCATTACTAGTTTGTAATGCTTGTACATTCTCTTTACATTTAGCTTCTAATCTAGCTTCTGAATTATTAATTTGTTCTTTAACTTCCGTTTCCATCTTAGAAATAGTTTCTGCAATACCAGACATACCCGTCTGTAACTCTCCTAACACCTTAGCTAAATCTTCCGGCAACATGATTATATTTTCAATATAGGTTTAATATAGAGACGTTAGACAACAACACATCACAATGTCTCAATTCCTGCATTCACTTGGGTATAGGAAAAAAATGTCTTATAACTAACATGATATTATACTAATACGATTAACATGAACACTGGATTGGGCACACAAGTACATTGTCTGATTAAGTTTAATAAATTTTGTAACACACTTAAATGAACTTGAGATCAATCTCTCAGTAATCTAAATCTGATGTGATTCCATAGAATAAACAAAATCGAAAAGCCCCACTAGTTGGATAAAGCCAATTCTCCCTCTCTCTCTGTACCCGTTCGTCCTGGGGATGCGATGACCCATCTGCTATAACATCGCATTCCTGGAGTTCCGGGACAGCGGAGTTAAATGAACCTCTAGTCAAATAAGGAATGTGTCGGAAATTCAGCTGAGTTATCGAAAAAGCAGTGGGTATCACGAGACAAAGTATCTCTAGGGTCGTTACGGGCTTAAGTTTAATAAAAATAATGCAAATATAAATGGGCGCCATCAACTGAATTCCTAGCAAACCACTTCCTTTCCGGATAAGCCTTACTCAAGACAAGGAAAGAAAAAGGAACATCACACCATCATCAGATCACAACTAAGATAAAAACAAATTTATTTTACTTTGATAGTCAGACAGACATTTTAAATATAAATCCTACCTAAGAGTATGGTCGAATGCCAAAGTTAAATTGTCATTGTCCAAAAATCGAACCATCTCCTTTCTATTCCAAAATTATTTTTATCCACATAACAAGAAAAATTTATAAAGTTCTCTTGGGTTCTCAGGATCACTGTAGCACTATGTCTTTCGTCACTGACATTTGTGAAACCTGACACCTAATTTCTCTTTAATTTAACATCAATGTGGATTTAAAAAATTATTGATCTGTCTAAACATACACATATAATAATCACACATATTAAATATCACGTAAATTTATGGTTTGCATGGCATAACTTGAATGTTGAACATGTTAATCAAATGTTCCTAAACATTGAATAATTAATTTACACTATTTACATCGTCATTAACAATCAATCACTTATCTGTGAATTACAGAAAATTCATGGCTATTTGGTCATCATCATCGTCATCATCAAAATTAAATATTTCTCACATTAATTCTCACTTCAAAATTCTACATATTCCTGTCAAAATCCTTAATTCATCACCATTACATCATTTAAATTCTCAATTCAAGTTGCAATTCCTTCAAATTATATTTCAATTAAATTTATTTAATTCCATTTAATTCTTTAATCATCAGCTTCTTTAATTAATTATCACCTTCTAATTCAGTTATTCATCATCATTACAATCGTCTATTAATTTATTTCAATCAGTTTAATTATCCAATCTTTAATTCATCCATCTATTTAATTCATCGATTTATTCAAAAATTTAATTTATCAACTTATTTAAATTTCAATCATCTGGTTATTTAGTTTTTCATTATTTCATCTAGTCATTCTGATTTTTATTTCATTAGGTCAGATCGTTAATATGCTTAAATCTCAGATTATTATTTCGTTAATTATTATTTTCAGAAAATCTTGTATTATCAACTTTATTTATTTGTTTAATTTCCTAACAAATTGTTTAATGTGGTTTATAGAACGTTGTCTTACAGTTTTATTACTTCCAAGTTATATCTCGTATTTAATTTATCGTGCCAAAAAATATTATTGTCTCCACGACATCACGTTGGATTTAACTATCCACAACGACATTACATTTCTTCAATACTTCAAATATCACATTTGAATACAATAATTATTCCACAAAACTCCATAAATATTCAGCACATACAGCATGAATCTCAACAATTACGCTAGACTGGGTACGACGACCTCATGTCTGCTTCAAAATACATTATCAACGTTGCTACTATCGCATGGCAAATTCCACAAAATGCCTACCATAAACTCCACTTAACCATGTTGCATGATCTACAAAAAATATATAACTGGCTTCAAATTATCAACGCACACAATCTCCAATAACTGTAATTACTCTGATCACATCTAGACAACTTCTTAAACAATTGGAAAATATTACTTCAGTAATTTATGATCTGCTTTCAAATAGCATAAATTCTCTTACAATTCTTAACTCACATCACAGAAAAACACCAATGTGCTATAATCTCTCATATCAAAATCTGCAATACTGATCTGCCTTAAAATAAATCTGACCATTAATGATTAATCTTACAAGATTCAATTACTTTAAATCCTTCTCAAAGGTATCAAACACAATTATAAAAATCATCAAAAGCATCAGCTGTAACAGCTGTTAAACTGAAATTACTCTCAAAAGAGTATAGCAACAAAATATTGGATTGGCAAACAAGAATTACTAAATGCAATCCTGTTGACATTTATCGTTACTTTATTTAACAAAATTTCGACTGATATGTGATTAGTACTTCCTTGTTTGATTCACTTACATCTCGTGTACATTCGGATGATAAAAATGAGTCCCTCAATGGCGAGTAAGATGTGTAACCACCGTACAGTCGTATAAATACGAAAGACCTCGCCCCGTCGACTTGGATGATAGTTCCCTGAACGATGGGTAAGGTGAGTAGCCACCATACAATCGTATAAATACGAAGGACCCCACCTCGTAGTCTATATGAGTGAATGTATCAGATAGGAATCAACAAGTTTCTAGTTGTCATATAAAAGCGATGTTCATTCACTAAAGTGAATAACTTCTTAATATCTCCAAACAATCCAATGGAAAAAATCCCTACTGATGAATAATACACACTCGCTAGTATGCAATGAATTGACGAAGTAATTTTAGATAATCAATTGCAGATCACGAGTTCGAAATACTCGTTACACAAAAAAAACTATTCATGAAAAATATCCTAGCTGGAAAAATGTTTAAAAGACCAAACATCTGCTTAATAAAGTCAATCAATGGTGAGAATTTCGAATAATGATGCCTGCCATATCATATGGTCACTCCATATTCTAGCAAATTCGAAGTATATAAATTCAAACCATGTCTTAATAATCAAATCACTCCTATTAGAAAAATATACATGTGTGCCCAGTATTCATGAAAATAATCGTATCAGGTAGACATAACTCTTACAGTACCTTTCATAATCAGCTGTAATTAAATTTCCTAGATCGTCGATTTTCCCTACATAAAGAATTTCTCGAAAGATCGGCGTGCATAGCATTCCATCCATGAAATGACGATTGCATTCGAAATCCCAAGTGAATCAGCTGGTGGACTCCTCTCGTCAGGAATCGAATCCATCGCTCTGCGGTGCCATCTTGTCTCTATTTGCGTCTACTCGGACATGTTGAACTTCGGATTACCCATAGCGGATATTGTCCAACTCCTTCTCGAAAAGTTCATGGAAACAGCGGACCCCCTACTCCTCTTCTGAGATACGCCACTGTTCCGTTAAATGTTCAGTTTGAGTATTGTAAGTTCAATCTCAAATGACTGCTAAGTTCCACTTCCGTAAAATAAAATTTTACTTGAGAGTGTTCAAGATTACGAAACACCCTGTAGTTATCTGTATTAGGTAATTCATGAAAACTGCATAAGATAAAAATCTTATTAATGCACGATATAATGTTCATCTGTGCCTATGCTAACAACATTCCGTATAATTGAAATAGTTAAAGTCGCTTTGAATGTGTTATAGAACAGCATAGTTAAAGTTATTCATATAAAAGCAATGTTCAAACTGTGTTGAAATGAAGCTTATAATAAAGTCTTCAACTGCTTACAGTGCGGTTCTGACATATCCCGGCCGTCTGAGATTGCTTCCTCGGCCAGCCCGCCTGGATCAATGACCCGCCTGGCCTTCGCTGCTCGGCGATGCAGGCACTGTCGCCTACACTCTTGGTCGTGACAGTTTCTGTATGTTACGTGACCTTCACGGTGCGTCTCCCTTGCGCTGTAGAGCTGCTCTTACCTGCTCGTCTGATTGAGCTCAACTGAATGTGCTGACACTGTCTTCACTCACTTATCTGCTTGGGGCGGACACGTGGTATAGTCCCCCACCACAGTGCTCTTGCGTCACGGTCATAGTCTCGAACCCGTATCATCTCGGCTGTTCCGTTATAAAATAACTTACTTCCATAAAATTATTTCCACATATAATGCATGTTATATATCCTCTTCTAAGATGATTAATTGCTATAATCCCATATATATCTCAATAAAGCTTCACATCTCTATCCATAATTCCATCTTCTCACAGATATCAATGCCTCCTTGATTCTAGACCTCCTACGTCATCTTCACATTCTTCTTGACGCGATCGGTGCGCTATCTTTTCTTAATCCTTTCCAAAACCTCAACTACAGCTTAATGTCTGCTGACGTAGCCGATAGCCTAAACTAGGTATCGGGTACAGTATCTATTGTTGCTCTGGTATCTATTGTTGTAGTAATTTTCGTTACGCTGATATGGTCTGTTTTCCCCTTCTTCCTGGTTTCGCCTAGGTGTGGAGGTGCTCGTATTAGTACCCTGCGTTTTAGTATTTCCCTGTTTTGTCTTTACGACCTCTGTAGTGTTGACTAATTCCAGTTGTCTTCCTCCTCTAAAATGACTATGAGATGTGGTCTCATCTATTTGCCGTAATATCTGCTCTGCATGTAGGGCCGTACTAACGTTTGCTGCGACTAGCACTTGCTGTACATTAACTGGCATTTGCCTTGCTATTGTCATCACCAAATCTGATTCGTTTAATGGGTAATCCAGATCGCGAAATTTTAGCATTTGCATGTTAAAGAAATCTGAGTATTTTGTCTGCTGGGTAGTTTGGTATTTTCTAGAGTAAAGCTCCATTCTTAAACTCTGTTGTATGGCGGGAGACCAGTATTTGCGCAGAAACGCTAAGTTAAAGTCTGACATGGTTCCAAATGTGTATTTGAAACTTAAAAACCAGGTGAGAACATTCCCTGATAAAAATCTCTCCATCATTCTCAATCTACGTGCTTCAGGTACCCCAGTGTCATTGAAATGGTCTTCAATCTCTTTGATAAAGGCCTTAGGTGTTACCCCTGAATTTTCGGTGTATTTCTGCGGTTTATAGTCATTTGAGCGAATTACTTGAATAAGTTGTGTGGGCTGATGACCGTCCTGTGGTGTTGAGCTTCTATCTACGTTCTTACGAAATCCTTCCGTGTTTGTTGTTAATGGGCTCTCTGCTTGATTCTGACTTCCTGCTATGCTGGGTTGGGGACTATGTGAGTCATCCTGCTTGTCTTTCAATGCTCCCGTTTTAAATATAGACGATTGTTCTAATGAGCGAAGTTCGGCTTTAATGATCCTGTCTGTCTGCTCTTTAAGTCTATTTTTTACCTCTTGCTCCAAAGCTTGAATACGCGTGTGGTTTTCGCCTACTGTTTTAATAATGGTGGATCTTTCCTCTCTAGAATCAATATTCATTTTCTTCCAATCTTTCCTGATCTGTTCTTTAATCGTGCTTATTTTTTCTTCAATTTGGCTCTTATTTTCATCCTGATTATTTTCTATTTGGCTCAGCCTTTCGTCTAATGTACTCTTAAATTGTTCTTGTTCCGTTTCTAGGCTTTTCCACTGTTCCGATGATTTTATCTCTAGACGGTCCATATCTTTGATTATGCCTGATATGTTCTCATCTACTGCTGATATTTGTTGTTGAATGACCCTGCCACTTTTCTCCATCTCCTTGAATCGTCCTTCCAACTTATCTTGAGCTATTTTGACCTCGCTTGTATTCATTGTGCATGCTATTTCAATCTGCTCTAATTTAGCTAACACCGTTTCATCGAGAATGCTAAGTTTTTTTATCAAAAATTCTCTCCATTTGTTTAATCTGCTCTAATTGTTTCTCATTATTTTTGCTTACATCAAGGGCCAGTAATACCATCTGTTGGTTTGTGTGCTCTTTCATCTCTGCGGTTAACGAAGCTAATTGGTTCGTGTTTTTATTATTTTGCGCCTCTAACTGTGAATTTATAGTGTCATTAATTTCACTCTTTAATAACCTAGCTTGTTCCGCCTGATATTCATTTTGCTCAATTCTACTGTTATTTAACTGTGTCCGCACTGATTCACTTTGTTCTAACAGTTTAGTATTTAGCGATTTACTTTGTTCTGACATTTTCGTATTTATTTTTTCAGATAATTTTGTATTCAACGCTTCACTTTGCTCTACCATACTAGTGTTTATAGATTGACTCTGTTCTGATTATTTAGTGTTCAACGCTTCACTTTGCTCTGCTAATTTAATATCCAACAATTCCTGAGTTCTCCTTGCTGCACTTTCAATGATCTCCTGGATCTGCGCCACCGTTGCCATGTTTTATAATATATATGAGACATATGGGAAATGGCCTACGCCAATGCCCTTTGACACGCACATAAATCCAATGCACATTTAATTTCTTTATCCTACTCAGTTCATTTATTTTTACCTTTAATCCCATTAGTTGATTGCATCTCTGAGTAGTTCTAGTTTTACTCAATTTAATTTTAACCCCAAGCACATATTTAGTCATTAAACAGTTATCCTGATCTGATATTAACACTGACTAATTAACAAAGTATTAATTGTCATTTTAGGCTACAGCCTCCTAATATTTCCATGAGTTTGACTTTCTACACAAATCTAGTTTCAACTTTATCATTGGGCGCCCGGTATCACATCTTAATTTTACTTTAATTTAAAAGACAACAACGTGAACCGTATTTTACTTTGCAAACTCCTGATTTTAATTTATCTTTCACACATTTGGCGGTATCCACTTCGCCTCAACTACTTTTAATAAAATATCACTTCCCGGTGATTAAATACTGTCATATCTGCCTGCACTTGCGGCTTGCCAGTTTTACTCAAATACGCCACTATTGACATGTGTAATCTCCCCGTTACACCACAGTGAATAGCCCCACCGTTGGCCGCCAGTTTTCACCTATGAACCCTTCAGAATAGCAGTGTTTTATGCAAGAATCTTAGATCAAGGGGTCGCGTTCAGTTCATAGTGTGGTGTTTACGTCCGCCAAACTACGTGCTTTTCTGAGGCAAGGGTTATAGGATGAAAACTATAACTAAGAAAGAAAGGAGACAAATCGTAAGATAATAACAAGATTTAATAACTAATTTGTGCATAAAAGAATAAAACAAACAATAATAAACAAATCCTCCCTGAATTTTCCCTGACAGGAATATTTATCACTTTGAGGAGTCAGACAGATCTCCCCTTTTCTAATAAAATGTGGATCCAAGTTCCACTATCTTGCATGTGAATTTATGTTCGCGTGGTGACTATCTACGAGAAATGAGTACTAGGATGATCATTCGTTCACAACGGGTTAACAGCCACGGTGCTCACGAACAATCATCTCGTAAAATCAACTTTTATGGCTATGGGCATAACATTAATAAAAATCCTTAAATCTAACTCTGACACACATATTACAACTCTACTATTTACAGGCATCTCTCTGAGACCCTTATTAGTGTGGTGACACACTTAACAAATGAGCTGCCACAATGGCCAGATACTCAACAACAAGGAAACACAGCGCCGCACGTGACTCACGAGTCACTGACATGTACAATAAACAAAGAATAAACCAACAACAACAAACAACCTGAGTGGTTAAGATTACTTTATATTAACAAAACTGCATGTTAAGGAAACGCTTCGAAGGTAATCGTGTTTCGTAGGCAACTCCCATTTATTTAAACAATTTTACCATTGATCAGTTTCTCACATTTATATTTATTTTTAAGTAATTTGGAGCCAGACATGCACTCCACTTTAATGAGCTCTGCTTGCGAAACTCAGTCAGCCCTTGTGACAACAACTCACCCCTTTCCACAATACCAGTCATGTCCCCCATACAGTGTATATAAATAGCCGACCCGCTGAACTGTTATCTCAAGGAATCAACAGCCGCTAACATCTCCTCCCACTCAACATATGATCAGACAATAATCACATATCCATAATTGTCCTCGCAAGGAAACAATATGAATCTGGTACCAAGCTGACAGAAATCAGTCTCTGCTGAAGTTACCGCTTGTAATACCACAACAATATACTCACAGTACACACATCTGGGACTGACATAACACCTTTCACATGGGTCTGCTGAATTAGAGCTCGCAAAACATTTAACACAATATTTAAAACCTACGATAGAGCTGAGTACTCTTCGTCACAAATTACATTGCTCCAAAGGCAATAATCACACTGAATCTGATCAATAATAATTTTCAATAACATTTAATTACCCTCCAATCTACTATATAATTAGATTAATTCAGTCCTACTTCTGAAACACGACATATCTCCGAGAGACGTTTTTAACCGCACTTCGTAACCTAGGCGAACACGGCCGTTCACATAGATACGTTAGTTAACACAACACAAAGAAAAGAACCTTCCAATAACTACAATTGTGCGAGCTGCTTCCAAACAAAAGTGTGTCAGATCAAAACAAAATATACTACACTAATCACACAAGCAAAGTATTTACAAAAAATATGTCCCATAAACCATAAGTTAATTTAATAAATAATAAAATATTATTTGTACTCATCTCGTGTTGTAGTCACCCGTCAAAGAACATCAGACGCCATTCCCCAACTGGATGGTTCTTTATCTCATAGCAGCCATCTGGACGGACTGTCGAGAATTCCACACTTCCTCTGCATTCATCGATGTCATCCTTGCGCTGATACAAAAATTAGGTTATTATACACTTTATGCCTGACTACTAAATTCGCTTGTTCAGGTACTAAATTCCCTGTCACTGTTCGTTGGCGAATTATCGACGCTACTGTCCCTATAACTATAGTACAATGACTATCTATCACTGAATTTAACACTTTTCAATGAATCTCTTGTGTCCTTGTGACACGGAAATAAAAGTCTATCTCTTCAGACGAACAGAATCAAAGTCCTGTGTTCTCGACACACGGAATGAAAAGTCATGTCTCCTAGACACACGGAATGAAAGTCTATCTCTTCAGACGAATAGAATCAAAGTCCTGTGTTCTCGACACACGGAATAAAAGTCATGTCTCCTAGACACACGGAATGAAAGTCAATGTCTGTAGACGCACAGAATAATAATAGTGTGTCCTCAACACACGGAATAAAAGTCAATGTCTTGGCTCTTCGACACACTTATAAATGAACTGGCCCTTGGGTCTAGATGGAGGGGGATTTTATGTAAAAATTTCTCGAAATAATTGTGATACAGGAATGAAATAGATATCACTGAACTCGTAATATTGCACAGGTCAAGAATATGCCCATTAATCCTAGAATCGATCGTAGAGATTTTGTCTAGGCGATTTCCCGCGTGAATGCTAGCCACCGCGTACCCCAGCCAGAGTTGGCGCGCAAGTAGGCATTCTCTTCTCATTGGTTCTCCATTTTCTGTAATTTGGCGGTTTCTAGTAGATCTTGGCGTCTTGGGAGTGTCTATTTTCTTCATCAGCCATTCACGTTACTGCATCATATTTCTTCTAGGCGCGAATATCACAATGAACATACCAGAACCATGTCTCACCGCGCGTCGCTTCTAAAATTGAGGTAGCCACATCTGTCCTTGTGATACATAGCTCTGCTATTTCTTTTCATAGCTCAAGTACTTAGCCTTTTGTTAAACTGATGCAGGTATGTCCCTACTGTCTCCAACAAATGCTTGAAATTTCCTCATCGTTCTCTGGCTACTTTCATGATGCTGGTTGAAATATTTATTAATTGAAGAAATAAAAAGTAGAATCATTTAACCAACATAGGGTAAAGGGTTCACTACAAAGCATCTAAGAAAATGAGTTCCGTATTATAAACTACAATATCTGTAAAACACTCCCTTTTACAATAGATTAATATTTGTGCCAATAATAGTATAAAATACCAGTGTATCAACAATTTCACGTGAGGTTTCTTCTATATCAGATGTTGCACATCATATGCGACTACTGTAAGGCTCGTTTTTTAATGTGCATAGTGGCCATGAACATAAGTTCACCTATAGGCCTTTCAATATCTTGGTGATCACAAATCCAACATGGCGGCGACGCGAAGTATAAATATTCACATGGACGTTTCTCGCAATTTAACCATCCGAGTGCAGTTAAACTTGGTACAGTAAATCCTTATACAAATCTTAATCAACTGGCATCTAATTTTTTCAATTGTTTCCATAACCGCAAGATGGCAGCTGTGCGAAATTTTAAAATCTCGTTTTTTACTTCTTGTGTCCTAATCTTGCGATTGAAGTTTGAATACTACACGTACACAATAATCTTCATGTAACAGTACATAACTCTAAGACCTTCATACAGTATATAAAAATCCAACATGGCGACCATCCGCAATATTTAGTCGGTTCCTACGAATCTATTACAACAATCAAACTGATTTGTTTATGTTGATAGTGGCAATTAACATAAGTAGGATATACTAAAATAGGCCTTAGTCCTTCACGGAACTACTTGTTTATATTTTAAAATTATCATCAAAATACACTGAAACACAATTATTCACCATCTTGTATGTACAATATTATCGTTGTTTTGTGTTTGTTTGATATCATTGCTAGTTCCGGTACAGTACTGTTGTTTAATTTGAGTGACTTGAACATCGTGGCCATTCAGCCCCGTGAGCTTGGGTGTGCGTAGAATTAATTGGTCTGACAACCTGTGTTGATGTGGTGTCTGTAAGAGTGTGTGTATTTGTAATTCAGATTAGAATTGGGAAGGAGGTGTCCGTGGCCTCACGTTAAGAACCATCCCGGCTTTTGCATGGAGTAGAAATGGGAAAACCACGGAAATCCACTTCTAGGATGGCTGAGGTAGTAATCGAACCCACCCTACTCAGCTTTTCATCAAGCATCTGAGTGCACCCCGTTCCAGCCCTCAGAACCGAGATTGAACCCGAACCTCAGGGGTGACAGCCACGTTGTTAGCATAGTATTAGTTGTTGTTGATTCATTAGGCGCTTTGCGACATCTGGGCCATGTATCCGCGTGTACTTGGGTGTGTGTGTGTGTGTGTGTGTGCATAGAAGTTGTCTAATAACCTGTGTTCCTGTGATGTGTGCACTATTGTTTGCATTTGTAATCGAGGTTATATTTGGGTAGCAGGCGGCCGTAGCCTTACGTTGGGAACTATCCCGAAATTTGCCTGGAGTAGAAGTGGGAAACCACGGAAAAACACCTCCAGAAAGTCAGAGGAGGGAATCGAACCCACCTCTTCTCAGTTTTACCTCAGAAGGCTGTATGTACCCCGATCCAGCCCTGAGACCATAAATAAATTTCTTGGCAGAGCCGAGAATCAAACCTGAACCAGGGGTGGCTGCGAAGAATCCACGTTGCTAGTAAGTAATCTGTAAGTGAAATATTATGTATGCTCACTTTGTTCATAGAAATGAACTGGCATTACTCATTACACGTGTATAAACGTAATCTGGCAAGGAGTAGTGATAGTGCCCGTCTCTGATCCAAATATCACAGGTCGATTCCCTGCTTTGATCATCTGAAATTTCTATCTTAAACTTAAAGCAATCCGATCCTGCATTTATGCAGTACGTTTACGTGACCGCTTATCTCTTTACTAACAACCATGCCATTTCCTTTTTTTTTTCTTTCCATGGAAACCGATTTTTAATTTCAGGTCAGCTATACTTTCGGAATTAGAAATCATTGTTGTTGTCATTTCATTTAGGGGCTATGCGACATCGTACTTTCTTTATTTAGCCCAGTGTACAGATGTGGTCATATTATTAAAATTATATGCTGAGTAAGTTTTCCAAACAGAGTAATTAACATTATGTAGCAGTCTGGTAACGATTCATTTTCATACAACTATTGGATATCTTCAAGTAAATGCATTCTTTGCTTTTTTATTTAAATATTGAGGTATACTTAAACCACAAGCGTGGGAAATTAAACAATTAAATTAGGAATTGAGATAGTCCTGGCACATAATCACTCACAATCTATAAAAGCTCAGTGTTGGTGTGTCTGTCGGTTTGTTTGTGATTTATACAAATCTACACCGTTTTGCCGATCTGAACCAAATTTTACATACCTACCCTTTGGAACCCAACAAATAACACTGTCTACTTGAAATTTCGGACAGACCACTCCATTCCCTGCATTTAGACCCTTTGGCACAAATCTACACCGATTCACCGATCTGAACCAAATTCTCCACTTCCGTAACCGTCCTACTGATCAATATCATGGTCAGTATCCGAGTCTTCAGACCTTGTTTCAACTTTGTCTTCTGTATCCGAGTCACAATAACAGCACCCCTGCAACTCACTGATAGAATGTGACATCATTGGGCGCGCTGCGCTGGTACTATCAATCCCACGCTGACAAAATGTTACACATGTAGAGTTATTTTTAGGCTCGTCATTTCACAACTCCAGAAAATGCTTACTAAGGTATGGCGTAAGATGTCCCGGGACGATAAGATCATAAACTGAACTGTTGGCATCATCATCATCATCATCTTCATTTCCCCTTTTCCAGCTGACACTGGGTGGGGGCAAATATGGTTCCTCTCCACTGTTCTGTCGTTCCACCATTCCTCTTCCGACACGGTGTTCCAATCCAGGTACCGTTTTCTAATGCTATACTTCACCGAGTCCTCGTCCTCTCTTCCCTGTCATCCGTCGTTCCAGTGCTCGTCTTGGTAGCCTTACTTCATTCATCCGTATGACATATCCAAACCATCTCAATCTGATTTGCTCCAGTTTGTCATTTCGTTTCTGTACTCCCAGTTCTTCCCGTATATCTTCATTTCTCACTCTGTCCCACCTCGTTTTCTGGACCATACTTCTCAGGAATTTTATCTCAGCTGCATGTAATCTGCTCTCATCCCTCTTAGTCATTGTCCAAGTTTCTGCTGCATATGTCATTATAGGAACATAATATGCTTTGTACATAACTTCTTTAGCCTTAATTGGTATATCCTTATTCCATACTAGTCCCCGTACCTGTTGGTAGAAAGCACTCCCGAGTTGTATTCTTCTGCTAATTTCCAAATCTAGTCATCCATCTTCAGTCAGTTCACTTCCCAAGTATTTGAAGTGTTTCACCACTTCAAATTCCTTATCTCCGACTTTGATTATTCCTTTTCCTTCTTTCTTGCCTCTGCTCATCCCCACTGTTTTACTCTTCTCCACATTTATCTTCAATGCCCATTGCTCAATCATTTCATTTATTACGTCTAACTGTTCTTGTACCTCCATCTCATCCTCGTCCCAGATCACAACATCGTCTTCAAACAACATTACCTTCTTCTTTGCCCTACTATAGTCTTTCATTGCTGCCTTCATGATGCCATCCATCACCATTAAGAACAATAAGGGTGACAACACACTTCCTTGATTTAGTCCAGTGTCAATTGTAAACCAATCCGATGTCCCGACTCTAGTCTCCACACTACTGTAGCAATCCATGCACATTCCATTTATCATGTCTCTCAGTTCCTTGCCTATCCCCCTATTTGTTAAGCTTTCCCAAACTTTTGTTCTAGGGATGCTATCATAGGCCTTTTCTAGATCAATAAAAGTCATTACCATATCCTTTCCATATTCCCAACTCTTTTCAATGTTCTGTCTCAGAATGAAAATGGGTTCCACTGTTGACCTGTCCCCTCTAAATCCAAACTGCTCCTCCTCTATTTGGCTTTCTACCTTTGCTCTAATTATTTTTTCTTGGATTCTTTCCATTACTTTGGCAAGATGCGAGTTGATGGTGATTCCTCGGTAGTTACCACACACCTTCCTGTCTCCTTTCTTGAATATTGGCAATATCATTCCCTTTATCCAGTCTTCAGGAACTTTCTTCTCTCTCCACACACTCCTGAGAAGTCTGTATGTCCACTGCAGTCCCACTGGTCCTGCCGCCTTGATCATTTCTATTGCCACTTCGTCGATTCCCACAGCTTTCCCTATCTTCATCTTCCTAACTGCCCATTCCCCCTCTGCCATAGTAATGTCTGATTCTTCTTCTATATTTTCTTCCACCGTTTTGGCTGTTTGCGTAACTTCTCCGCATGCTTGACGTCTCACCTTCAACAGCTCGCTGAAATATTATTTCCATCTGTCCGTTATCTCTTCTGGTTTTGTCAATATTTTTCCTTCTTTGTATTTCACGAACCCAATGTTCACCTTTTCATTGCTTCTACTTTTTATAATTCCAAATAGCAATTTTTTCCCACAATTTAAATCCTCCCTTATTTCCTGGGTGAATTCTTCCCAGCTTTCTTCTTCTCCTCTGCAATTACTTTCTTACAATCTCTGTTTGCTTCTATATATTTTGCTCTACTTTCTTCGTTTTTTTTTTCATTCCTTCCAAGTTTTCTTCTTCTCTCTTACCTTTTCTTTCACTCCATCATACCACCATTTTGTCGCCTTTCCCGTACCTTTCCTGATGCTCTACCACATTTTTTCTCTGCACTGTTTACAAATGCACTCTTAAAATTTTCCCATTCTTGTTCCACAAGGGTAATATCCGTCTTTGGTATCGGTTCTTGCAATTCATTATTAAACTCTTCTGCAACCTCCTTTTCCTTTAGCCTCCAGACCTTAATCATTCTTCACCTTTTTTCTGGTAATCTCATGGCATTTCGTACTTTTAGTTTTGCTACCACTGCCCTATGGTCTCCTCCAAAGGCTTCCTCTGGCATGGCTGTGACAACTATTATCTCTTTCCGATGTCCTTTTTCGACTAATACATAGTCTATCTGAGTTTTGGTTCTTCCATCTCCCCATCCATATCTCGTTATCTTCTGGCAATTTTTCTTTCCGAACCACGTATTCCCTATAATTAATTGGTTCCGCTGACAGAAGTCCATTAAGAAATCCCCTTCTTGATTCTTACTGCCCCAACCATATGGTCCCAAAATCTCCTCTCGTCCTTGTCTGTCTCTTCCAACTTGTGCATTCAAATCTCCCATTACCATTATTTCCATATCCTCTATATATTTTACCACATCTTCTAGGAATTCTTCTAAGTTCTCTTCTTTATTCTCCGTTTGTGGAGCGTATACTTGAAAGAGATCCATTGCCCCTGTCTAGAACTGTATCCTTCCTATGATCATCCTGTCACTTATCTTCTTCACCTCCTCCACATACTCTAGGACATCCTTTCTTATAATCATTCCTACTCCATATCTTGCCTCCTGTCCTCTACTGAAAAACAGCCTGTATCCTTCCTTTAGTTTTCTTTCCCCTTTTCCTATCCATTTCGTTTCACTGAGACCGAGGATAGCTATATCTTTCTCCATCATGAAGTCGACTAGCTCCTCAGTCTTGTCCGTCATGGTTAAGATGTTGACTGTCCCTATTCGGATATATTGTGATGCTGGTCGCCAATTTCTCACAGCTCTCCCAGCATCTGAAAAACTGTGCGTCGCCTGCAGGGGACGCCCTAGCATTTTCCGAGAATGAACCATATTTGCTTTCATTTTAGGCTATTATTAAGATGGGGTCTCCACTCCCAAATGCATTTTATGACCTACTGCCAGGTATGAACTAGGCCGCTCCTAACATGGGGAACAGACGCCTTTGGTAGCCGCTCCTCTGGAGTACAGACGCTACGAATATCCGTAATATGGACAAATATATTTTACTCTATTAACCCCCGAGCACTGGGTTACCTCTTCCGCCAACTTTGCTGTACCGAAGGACTCCTTCACCACCGCAGGTGCCGTTGAGGTCACTCATACCCTGAGCTGGCTTGATATTAAAACTAAAACGAACCATGGAGCTGTCAGACCAATGCGCGACTAACGGAAGGTTTTAAAAGAAAGCTTCTATGCCCAAGATAGCGGGTTCAAACCCGGCCGAAGCCGTCGGATATTTTAAGAGCGTTAAAATCCCTCAGTATGCCTTCCTTCGGAGGGGAAGTAAAGCCGGCGGTCCCATGTCATAGATTTATGGCATGTTAAAGAATCTTCCACTAATTGCACCTGTGTGAAGCTAAATTGGATAGGTTAAGAATGTAAACAACGCTCTTAGGTTTCTATGTGCGTTGCCAAGAGCCGACTGCGGTGGTGTCTAGTAGCTAAGTTCTGAACTTCGCCTAGTAATCGTTGACGGTGGCGCTTGGCGGCAAAAGTAGGAACTATTTGAAAAATTCTAAGTTGCAGTACTTAAAATTAAAAAAACAGATAACACACACTAATACAGTCATCACAATTAACACCGGTTATCAGGCAGATTCTACACACACCCGAAGTACACGGGGCTACATGACCACGTTGTCGCAGCCCCTAAACTTAAGAACCAACCAACCAACCTTAAAAGAAAGTTCTACATGGCGACTGAGAAAATTAATAATATTTTTTTCACAGTATTATTCTTAAGTCAAAAAAAAAAAGTCAACCCCTGGCACTATCCAGCCCATGACGGGCTAAGGCCGACCAAGCGACCGCTGCCCAGCCAATTGGCCTGCAGATATTGGGGTGACGCGTGATCAGCGCGTCGGGTCCCCTCGGCCGTTAATCTTGGTATTCGTGATCGGGGCGCTGTCTCACTGTCAGACAGCTACTCAATTGTCCTCACGAGGCTGAGTGCATGCACCCCGTTCCAACCCTCACGTCAGTTTTAAAATCATTGACGGAGCCGGGGATCGAACCCGGGGCCTCCGGGTGAGGGGCAAGCGCGCTACCCCAACACCACGGGGCCGGCCATTATTCTTAAGTCTAAACAAATAATTTGTTGTAATCAGCGTAACCGCAGCCTTCGTAAAGAGATTTTCGTAGCCCAGCGCGTATCCCATTTTTGAACAGCTGACTGCGGCTGACTGTGTAGCGTTGGGGTCTGTGCCGCTAGCGCTAGCCAACAGCGGGGCGGGCTTGAACTCGATCAGTGATAACACTAAGTATTCTATTCGCGATGGTAACTGTAAGAATATTTTAATTAGTCCATTGTTGGCTGGTAATGCGGGCTGCATCACGCCGCCCATACCCATGTTCTGGTGGAGAATTGCGAAAATAGTTACACAACTTGCGCTGCTTATAAATTGCAGTCACGGGGAGTAATAAGTGCAAAACGATTTCTTAAGCCCCTTAAAACAGTTTTCGTCATCATAAAAGTATTAGGCCTCTGCATAAGTGCGATGGTGTTGGCGCAGTACATTGAGATTATCAGCTGCAATAAGTGTTGGTGCTTTCAAAAGTACTTTCATATACTCCCATCCGTATCCTACAGCGCTATGTGGCGATAAATGACACTATTGCTACCTCAGGAGCTCGGGACAGCCGAAGTCTTCCGAAGTGCTCTAAATTTTCCTACGGCGCTATGTGGCAAAAGACGACACTATTGCTCTCTACTTTTCTAACAGCCAATGTGTATCCGCCATGATTGACAGACGTGCGTGAGCTCGGCTCCTCTGTTTAGGTGAATTAGAAGGTGTTATTGTGTAGGTACATCCAAAACAAGTGGTACAAGTGTGTGTAGTAATAGTGAGCATAATCTGTGTAACGTTATTTCGAGTGTTAATACTCACATACATAATAAAAACATAGTTAAACCAGGATGACTAGAAGCTAGAATAAGCTTGCCTCCAGAGACGCCAGCGATAGTGCCAACTTAATTGAAGAGGCCATAGGTAAAGTACTCGACGAGACCCTCAGTTCGGGTAAGTTTCTACAGACAATTATATCTGCTATATCTGTGAGAGGGACTGAGCTTGTCGTTAAAGAACTTGAGAAGTCTCTTCAGTAATATGGACATGGTATCGGATCTTACCAAAAAACTTGAGAGCCGTTACTGTGAAATTCAAGCACTGAGAAATGAGTTTGAAGAAAAGTATGACTAGTAGGGGAGCAGTGACAGCTCTAACTCAATCCAGAACCATCCTAACCCCACTACTATGTCTTAGCCATGTAATATTTGTGATATTTAATGAACCAAAGGTCGGATTTTGACAAATGAGGAGTCATAGGACTTGGACTGACGCCCTCTTTCCTATGGACAACTTATTTCCACCCCAAAATGAAGCAAAAGGAAGCTTGTAGTTTAACGTGACCGTTAATCTTGAGATCATGAGCCACGGGACCTCCATTTTACGTGGAATCCGAACCACAGGACATGGCATTTCACATCGAAAATCTCACATGCATTGACCGGGAATCGAACCCGGACCGCCTAGGTGAGAGGCATACAGCTAGACCGCTGAGCCACCACGCTCCTACCCCAAAATGAAACATACCGCTACTAGGGGGGTGAAATAGTAATTTTTTAGTAAATGTTGCTTTCCATGTACGACAGACACGAGGCTGGATACCGGTATGAAATTAAATGTTGTTCTACATCAAAGGCATGCATAGGGTGTGACGCCATTATGAATTAACATTTTTATTTTTTGTTTTTACGCATGCATACTTGTTTTTTTTTTGTAAGAGGGTGGGATTTTAAAATAGTTATTTATGGATGAGTTTGTTTTAATTAACCAAAAGATAGAAAACTAATAGGTCATGGACTTTTTAATATCTCGTGAACCAATAACGCTAGGGACTTGTATGAGGGGTCGTAGCACTTGGGGTAACGCCCTGTCTTTGAATGTATTTTCAATTTTTGTCAAAAGGGCCTAACAACACTTTTGCGAACCTATAAGGCTATGGACTTGTATGTGGAGTTGTAGGACTTGGGGTAACGCCCTGTTTTTTTAATTTATTTTATTTTTTGTCAAAAGGGTCTAACTACACTTTTGTTAATATTGTGCGAACCAATAAGGCTATGGACTTGTATGTGGTGTCGTAGGACTTGGGGTAATGCCCTGTTTTTTAATGTATTATTCATTTTTGTCAAAAAGGTCTCACATCTGTCGTACATCGAAAGCAACATTTACTAAAAAATTACTTTTTCACCCCCTAGTAGGGGTAAATTTTATTTTGGGGTGGAAATAAGTTTTCCATAGGAAAGAGGGCGTCAGCCCAAGTCCTACGACACCTCATTTGTCAAAATCCGACCATTAGTTCAAGAAATATCAAAAATATTACATGGCTAAGACATAGTAGTGGGGTTAGGATGGTTCTGGATTGAATTAGAACTGGCACTGCTCCCCTACTATGACTCCTTAGAACAGTGAAGCAGGAGATCCAATATCAGGATTTTCGGTGTGTATGAAAGTGCTCAAGAAAATAAAGACAAACTTGCTCTAAACGTATTTAGAGATATTGGTGCAAGTGTTAACCTCCTTGATATAGACAGAAGCCATCGAGGTGGACCTAAATCCCCTGGAAAAACGCGGCCTATCATTGTGAAGTTTACATCATTCCGTACCAGGCAGGATGTGTTCCTTAAAAAGAGAATGTTGAAGGGAAGCAACGTGTCCATCCGTGAGGATCTCACCTCCGCTCGACTGGCAATCCTGAAGACTGCAATTTCTCGATTCTCAGTTAGAAGTGCTGGGCTTCTCAGGGCGATATCCTAATCAAGAAACCGGATGGTACCAAAATCGTAATTAACCGTATGAGTGACTCGGTGTATTATCCAGAGTTGGAATCTGACAGTTCGGCGGAGAACCGTTGAACTGAAGGCAGAGTTGCCACGTATGCTACTGGCCATCACATGCGTACTTCCACCCACTCTTTTCCTCATGCTCATAATATCACTAGCACCGATATTACATTTATTACATTTTTACTCAGATGGTTTTCAAAAATCTTAAACAAAGCAATGCCTAAAACTCTTCGGTGCACTCTGTAAAATAAAATAATAGCCCGTCAATTGAGGAGAGGCCTAAAATATTGTAATGAATAGCAATATTACGAATACTATCATAAAGCAAAAATATTCAAAGCGAAACGACAATACGTGATTGCTTCCGTGATATTTAGCTATTTATATTTCATGTACAGTAAGTTTCAGGGCACAAGGGACACAGAAATATATTATTTATTTACTTATTTATTTTATTTATCGTATTGCTTTTAGTGCCGGGAGTGTCCGAGGACATGTTCGGCTCGCCAGAGTCTGTAGCTGCTTCCAGCGGACACCCTGAGGGTGAGCTACACGTCCCGTTCAATTTCAAGTAGTTCCAACTTTCGCTACCAGATGTCAATGATATCTAGTGATGAACGTAGGAACTTTGATAGAGCGTTACAATGAAATCTAACTTAGAAATGTAGCATCACACAAGTTTAGTCTGTGGGAGGAACTTTTACATGCCATAAATCTATGACATGGGACCGCCAGCTTTACTTCCCCTCCGAAGGAAGGCATACTGAAGGATTTTTAACGCTCTTAAATAATCCGACGACTTCGGTCGGGTTTGAACCCGCTATCTTGGGAACAGCATTTCAGCATGCTACCAACTACGCCACCGAAGCCGCTTACAGAAATATATTACAAAATATACACTTGATGTGTAGGCTATTAACTATTAACTCACCCTTCAGAAGACAGAAGCTAATCGCTGGGAAGAGGCTCTATCCCACCCATATCACCATCATTGCTGTCCCGTCACTGGACCCGCACTGAAGGATGACGAATCGCCGAGGGAAATAATGAGCACGTCTACAGCTGTATTATATCAACACCACCTTCACGTTTCCGCTCTTCGTTTAACACTCTTTGCACACGCGACACCATTTTCGTCCAGTTTTCAGCTTTTACTTGTCCAACCCCTTCGACAATGAGTTTTTAGCCTACTTTCGATTTTTGCAAAAAATGAAAGTAGACTTATGAGATCAACACAGGGCGAAAAAAAAGTGTGTCTGTCTGTGTGTGTGTATGTGTGTGTGTGAGTCTGTGTGTGTGTGTGTGTGTGTGTGTGTGTGTCTGTGTGTCTGTGTGTGTGTGTGTATGTGTGAGTGTGTGTACTAATGTCTGACCCCCCCTATCAATTCGAACACGGTGAATGCGAATTGAACGAAATTTGGTACAAAGGTAGCACTAGCAAAGGACACCTCAGTGTCATGTTTTATATCGCCGCCATCTTTACTAAAACTGAATGGCGGCCACTCAAACGTTCAAAACGTAAAATCAAATAACGACTAACCAAATCATCCGATCTCTACCAAATTTGGTAACAACATACCTTCGTATAGGATGCGTCCTGTGACCAAACTATAAGGTCGTCCGCCATACCATTTCAGGATGGCGGCCGTGCGAATTATGCAAACTTTATAATCCATATCATGGGACCCACCAGTTCCGATTATCGAGCCGAGAATCGTTTTAACTGTTCTAAAGGAAGAGGCACGTTCGAAATTAAAAGTTTATTTTGTAATACTATAGTGCAGACGTGATTTTAAAAAGCTGAGCTGATTTAGTAATAAGACAAGATGGCAGCGGATATCTTGTGCCTGACTTATATTTCACTAATTTGAGTATTGCATGCAATATAGCGTACTGATATAAAATAAATAAACTTTGTATGAAATGCTTTATATATAAATAATATACTCCAGTGATGAAATCGTTTAGTATAAATCACTATTTGCTAACAAGTTCTATGTAAGTCATTTTATTTAGAACGATATTCGTTGACACAATTAGCTCAGTGGTAGAGCGTTAGCCTATCGCCCAAATGCCAATGGTTCAAACCCGATCAGAGCTAGTTTTTTTGCTTGAAATTTTATATGTTTATTGTTTTGTAATGACTCAGATGTTTTAAAATTAAGCGTTATATTGTGCATATTATGGTGTAAAATATATATTTAATTAAAACATAATTCGCCAGCAGATTTACTCGAGACATCTAGCTGCCAAAAAGGTAACTGCACGCCGACCAGATTTTATTGAAAAGTTTCTTCTTCTGGCCGCTAGAATGCACTCGCTCTGTTAGGATTATATTGTTAGATATTACACCACTAGATATCACGACTAGTCTACGTGGGGCTCCATTGATTACTATACCATTTGCATTCTATGCGCATCGAATTTGAAGAATGACAAGATGATACTACGATACATTTTTACTTTCTATTTTAAAGGGTTTGTAACAGCCTATTGTGCGTTATTTGAAAATGTTAATTGAAGTAAAGAACAAAACGATATCACATAGTATCTGAACTCTACCGTTGGTGCTAGTTCAGGATATTAATTAATACTTCTATTTCAGCCAAATAGCAATCGAAAATATCCACATAGTTGGTATACACACGTCTCTGTAGGGTCATGGAAAGATTCGTTAATTCAATTAGGGTTGTGAAAGTCATACGCAGCCAGACGTGTAAAGACATGCCTCAACTCAAAGTTGGATGTTGCCCGCGTCAGGCCGATTATGTAATAATAATAATAATAATAATAATAATAATAATAATAATAATAATAATAATAATAATAATAATAATAATAATGTTATTGGTTTTACGTCCCTTTTAACTACTGTTGCTTTTAGAGACGCCGGGGTGCCAGAATTTTGTCCCGAAGGGGATCTTTAACGTGCCAGTAAATCTACTAACACGGCTCCCTCGCATTTGTGCACTCTCAAATGCCAGCTGACTGCGCCAGGATACGAACCTGAAACATACGGTCCAGCAAGCGAGAACGTTACCGCTGAGCCACGCCGCCAGTCCGGTCGATTATGTCTCCAGATCCATAACATTCTTTAGATACTTCTTATCTTTCTTTCTTCAATGATGGTAGCAGTTTTTATCTAGGTTGTGGCGTTTGGTAGAGGTAAATCGTTTCTAAGGTCTTCAACAAAGAATAGTTCTGTTATACTCTTTGATAATAACAACGAGTTATAACTATACTCATACATTTAGGAGAAAGTAGGCTATATGTTCTTTACTGAACATCTTGTTTCAACCTCTATCAAATTAAATGCGTCATTGTTAGCCACAACGTATTGCTTAACTTGAGCCCAGATCATAGGATTGAAATGGCAGTGGTAAGGTGGAAGCCGAATAACCTCATGTCAATGTTTTGTAGTATGGGGGACAATTTATCTTTGTTGAATCCTAAACCTTGACCAATTTTCGTCATAGTGGCAAAAACTGTTTTATCTTGTGCTTGCGGAGAATCTTAGCAACGCGGTCAGTGGTGTTGTGAATATAAGGGAGGTAAGCAGTTCCCCTCACGTCGGTGCTCTGAGAAGGTTGTCTATACCTCCTTCTGGGATGTAGGGACCTATATATATGATTCATTATAGCTATTACCCTTAACATGGTTTGTAACACATGTAACTCTTCCTGAAGAGTTGATGCTTCACAAATACGTTCCGCTCTTTTGGCTAGAGTTGTAATAATTCCTTGTTTTTGTGCACAAACTTACAACCTGGGGTGTATGAAGTCCCTTGTACTTGCGGAAAAGTCTACATTGGGCAAACAAAACGGTCCATTGCATCAAAGAGCATCAAAGGAACATCCGTATAAACCAACCTGACAAATCAGCTATAGCTGAACATGCCCTGTCTTCAGGGCAGGGGCGGATCCAGAGGGGGGGGGGCGATCGCCCGCCCCCCCCCCCCCTAAGAGAAAAGAAAAGAGGGAAAAAGAGAAAGGGGAAATCGAAGGAGAGGAGAGAAGAGGGAGGAGAGAAGCGAAGGAGGAGACGCACCAAACGAAACAACGATTTTAACCCAACTAGTTTTCAGTTAATAATCGTGCAATATACAGTATATTAAATTACCTAGCTGCGACGCTCTCTTCTCGCTACCCCGCTCGCTCATTTTCCAGCACTGTTGCTATTGTTGTGACGAGCCGAGCTGACTGAGCACAGCGCAGCCGACGCGCCACCTGTCCGAACGGAGCCGAGTACAAACGAATAATCCCCTTCGGCCCGCTCCACCCGCGCCTGAGATATGTCTATCAAGGTAAATTGTATGAAGACTTCACAAGCTTTATAAATCTCCGAGAAACAGTGCACAATCGTTTAAAGGGAAAAGACATAATTAAAGGGAAAGTAAAAGGAAGAAAAATAAGACGAAATCCCAGTATCCGAACAGGAAAATATCGCCCGAAACGAAGGGAATGTCGATAGAGAAATAAAATTAATACTGAAGGGCTAGCGCAAGAATCGCCAAATCCGAAAACTGGAGAAGAGATGCTAAATGAAGACAATATTGAAAAAGCAAACAGCGTGATGGAAACAGAAACCGAGCGAGAGCTACAGGAAGGAAAAGAACCAAAGAAAGCAGAAACCGAAGAAGAAATCCACAAGCAAGAGATAAAGATGGAGAAGAAACCAAGGAGGATTCGAAGAGAAAATTTAAAGCCAAAAATAAAGCCAAGAAGCAAGTTGCAGAGCCTATTATCAAGAAAAAGAAGAAAAATGTAGCAGAACCAGAGGATGAAGATGAATACGACCAACAAACAAGAGATGAAGATGCAGATGCAAGAACTATAGAGGAGAAAAAGAAAACGCAAACCAAAGAGAGAACCAGCAAGAAACAAGAAACCAAAGGAGTCCCAGAGCCTAACGTAACCGGCAGAGATGTGGGTAAAACTGTGTTGAGTATTCTCAAGCATCACAGTCTTGTCCTATGTCGGTGTGTTGGCGTTGGTACTGACGGGTGCGCTATCATGGCGTCAGTAGCTTGTGCTGCTGTCGCCGAGGTGCAAACCGAAGCAGAGCATGCCGTTAGGTGCCCTTGTTATAATCACGCTCTGAATTTGTCTATTTCGAAGTCCTCGAAAGTCGTCGCCGTGCGAAATGCAATAGGAGTTATGAAGGCCACTATTACGTTCATTGATTCGTCCTCAAAACGCTCCTATGTATTTAAAGCAACTCTAGGTGAACTTTTATGTGAACTTTGTGAGACGCGGTGGATCGCACGGCACGACGGTTTTGTACAATTTCGTTCTTTACTCCCGAACATAGTCGAGAGTTTAGACTAGATTAGTTTATGGAAAGACTCAGAAAGTGCTTCTAAGGCAAAAACGCTCATAGCTGCTCTTTGTGAGAGTGATTTTATAGTTATCGTCATTTGCTGGTCAGAAATCCTTGGAGACACTAAAACACTCAGCATTTTGTTTCAAAAAAGGGCAAATAGACTTGAAGGAAGCCCAGGATGCGCTAGACGACACTACTACTGTGTTGAGCAAGAGGCGCGAAGAGTGCGAAACACAATTTGCTGAGCGCTTACAAGAATCAGAAGCTCTGGCAAAACAACTTGGAACCGAACGTCTGCTCCCACGCATCGCACAACGGCAAAAGCACCGCGAAAATCATCCAGCGTCAACCGTAGAAGACTACTATCGCCGGGCCACTTTCATACCCATTTTAGACTACGTCCTAGAAGACCTAAACACTCGCTTCCCTAAAGCAACGCAAGAGTTACACAGATGCCAATATCATCATGGACGTCAGCGGATGTGGACACAATCACTGCAAAGTACTTCAAACTTCTCAATCAACATTCTGCCGCGTCGGCGGCAAGGCTTCTACAGGCTGACCTTCGTATGTGGAAGGTAAAGTGGTCCCGGGAGCTTGAATCGGGATCAACCATCCCAAAGAAAGCTATGGAAGCTTTAATTGCCTGCGATAAAGAGTTGTACCCCAGTAGGCCTATTCATCGATGTCTCAAGATTTATGCTACTTGACCCGTCAGCGTCGCTTCATCGGAAAGGTCATATTCTTCTTTGAGAAGGCTGAAGACGTGGTTGCGGTCAACTATGTCCGATGAACGATTGAACGGACTTGCTTTATTGCACATCCACTACGATGTTTATGTTGACCCATCTCGCGTGATTGATCGGTACGCGAAAAAAAAAAAAACGGCGACTAGAGTTTGTTGTTTAGCTTAAAAATGTTTTTATGAACAAAATTGCTGTATTTGTAATATTTACATACAATTAGCAATACACATGTACCTGCCATAATTTCGGGTAGCCTTGTTCTTATTTCGCTCAACCTATACCCCTAAAATAAAGGTTAAATATAGTTTTAAACTCCCGTAAATCTGATTAAATCGTGTCTTTAACGATCTTTTTCTCGTCGATTGATTAAAATTCCTCGGGCCTCGAGCCGGGTTTTTATTTAATCTTGAAGCTATTGTCTAAGCTATATACTTATTTTTTTACGGTTGTCAGTCATCAAACTATATAACTCTGATTTTACTCTCCTACTCTTTAATTACATTTATACAGTAACTATAAACTATGAACCCGGTATGATAGCGTTTTGCATAAAATTAAAAGTCTATCTTTACGAAAGCGCTCCAGCGATATTATTGGCATGGCAAATGATAATATAGAGAGCAGTGTCGGACTGGCCATTTGGGAAGAACGGGAGTTCCCATCGAGGCCTCGGGCCAGGAGACTATGAGTGCCGAGGCCCGCCCTTAGGCCCTTGCGCAAAGAGGCCTGTGACCCCAGTTATTAGCTAGCTAAGATATTCTGCGTCTTTGTTTACAACTTAAGAGAGGGAGGGCTACTCGCTAAGGGGACAAAGTCAATCATTACCTATGAGGAGGTCCGGGGGACTTTTGACCCCCCTCGGACCATTCAAGGCATCTGAGGCATCAAGGGGCCTCGGGGTCTTAAAATTAATGACCTCGGCCTTGTGCGAGTAGGCCTCTAACATCAGCTTATTATATTGTATATAAAAATGGGAAAAAAAGGGGGGGGGGGTAAGTTCCGAAGGGGGCTCATTACGATCACAGTATTTCAATGCGCGCGATCCCCGTGTCAGTAAACTCCGTATAAAAATATTTTTCAGCGTAAAAATTGGAGCAAGTCGCTGGGGAGACGGTGGGTGAGGGGGGGGGGCTAATCTCCCGCTCCCGTCGAGGGCTCTTAGGGCCAGTCCGATACTGATAGAGTGTACGTAAGTATAGTTAAGTATGAGTAAACAAAATATTGTTTAGTGACCACACAGAAAGTAGGGAAGTAACGAAAATTTCACATTTCAAAAAAAATGACATTATGGTAAAAGTATGCGCAAATAATTCGATGTTTATTGTTAACTTTTAAATTTGCATTATGGTATATTACCCCCCTCCATTTTGAAGACAGATATCATGACCGCCCCCTCCAAGATCAGTGTCTGGATCCGCCCCTGCTTCAGGGCACGATATGTTTCAAGGATGCTCACGCGCTTGCCCTTGTTAAGCACACCTGGTCTAGAATTATAAGGGAGGCAGTTGAAATTCGTAAAAAATTGACCACCAGTTAGATCTGGGAAGATAGTTACTCTCAGTTTCTCTAGTTCTTCACCTATTTCAAATTGTACAGTTTCCTCTAAGGTTACAGGGCCAGGATTTGATATCCTTCGTTCGTCACTGGAGGAGTTTCCATCTACACACATCAAAAAAAGTTTTGCATCACCTCGGTTCCCAGATCTCCGGCATATAGACGTTGACTGTGTATATTGTATCCAAGATACAGTCCCTTTGACTGTTCATAGATGTCACTAAAACTGCTCAAAGATGTAAACAACCATGCATGAGCAGGGCCTATTAGACGGAGGGGGTACGACAGCCGATCAGTTCCAGTCATTCCACCAGGACGAAGGTACGCTGCTCATGTTGTCTGTAGTTCTACCATGCCTAGAAGGTCAATACCGCAGTTCGATCGCGTCCGCATTGTTACTTTGTGTCAAGAAGGGCTCTCAACAAGGGAAGTTTCCAGGCGTCTCAGAGTGAACCAAAGCGATGTTGTTCGGACATGGAGGAGGTACAGAGATACAGGAACTGTCGATGACAGGCCTCGCTCAGGCCGCCCAAGGGCTACTACTGTAGTGGATGACCGCTACTTACGGATTGCCGCTCGGAGGAACCCTGACAGCAATGCCACCATGTTGAATAATGCGTTTCGTTCAGCCACAGGACGTCGTGTTTCAACTCAAACTGTGCGCAATAGGCTGCATGATGCGCAACTTCACTCCCGACGTCCATGGCGAGGTCCAGCTTTGCAACCCCGACACCATGCAGCGCGGTACAGATGGGCCCAACAACATGCTGAATGGACCCCACGGAATTGGCATCACGTTCTCTTCACCGATGAGTGTCGCATATGCCTTCAACCAGACAATCGTCGGAGACGTGTTTGGAGGCACCCTGGTCAGGCTGAACGTCTTAGACACACTGTCCAGCGAGTGCAGCAAGGTGGTGGTTCCCTGATGTTTTGGGGTGGCATTATGTGGGGCCGACGTACGCCACTGGTGGTCATGGAAGGCTCCGAAACGGCTTTACGATACCTGAATGACATCCTCCGACCCATAGTGCAACCATATCGGCAGAATATTGGAGAGGCATTTGTCTTCATGGACGACAATTCTCGACCTCATCGTGCACATCTTGTGAATGCGTTCCTTCAAGATAACGACATCGCTCGACTACAGTGGCCAGCATGTTCGCCAGACATGAACCCTATCGAACATGCCTGGGATATGTTGAAAAGGGCTGTTTATGGACGTCTTGACCCACCAACCACTCTGAGAGATTTACGCCGAATTGTCGTTGAGGAGTGGGACAATTTGGACCAACAGTGTCTTGATGAACTTGTGGATAGTATGCCACGGCGAATAAAGGCATGCATCAATGCAAGAGGACGTGCTACTGGGTATTAGAGGTAGTGGTGTGTACTGCAATCTGGACCACAAATGCTGAAAGTCTAGCTGTATGATGGTACAACATGCAATGTGTGGGTCTCATGAGCAATAAAACGAGCTGAAATGTTGTTTGTGTTGATCTCTATTCCCTTTGTATTTAACGGTTCCGGAACTCTTGGAACCGAGGTGATGCAAAACTTTTTTTGATGTGTGTATTTTTTCGCCGTTGCCTGTATGACGGGGCGGGTAACTGAGTCAGATAGCCAGGGTTACCTCAATTCCACTCGACTCTCCAGGTAGTCGCCAGAGGAGTCCCTCAACTCCGGTCGCGGTCTCTTTATCCTTTTGCATTCTTAGAACGACACAAGTCTTCCATGCTCACTTCTACCATTGATTATAATCAATGCTTCTAATATAACTCATATAACTTCTAATAATGATAACCAGGCTTCGGATAATTATGCATTTTGCATATTGCATATGCAATTGCATATTTGGGACAGTTTTAACTTAACAGTGCATATTTGGGGTTTTCCACCTGTTAGTGCATATTTCAAAAGCATTCTTAATCTTGAGTGTAGACATCAGTTTCTGCAGGACACTTTTGGAATATTTGACATGTATTTCAGCTTACAGGAATGTTGAGCAGTGCTGGCTTTGCATCGTGTTTAAATTTAGCAACACGAGCCCTACATCCGGTCATAGCTTTTTCTACCTGCAATGCAATTCGGTGGGGACTGATTCTTGGTATTTCCCGTAAAGCAGGTTATCTTTTCCTCATTCCGTAAATACTGTAGTTACCTTTCATGCACAATTAGTTCCTGTCAGTGTTACTTTCGTTGAGTTTAAACAGGCTGTGGTTCATAGCACGTTAAATAGCTACTGTATTTAAGATGCCTAAGGAGATGAGAACTGTTAATGAGGTAATGAAAGGATATGTACGAGAGTTTCAAGACTTTTCAACTGACGGAAGTGTATCGTTTTGCAAATATTGTAGCACAGTCGTAAACGCATCTAGAAAGTATCAAATTCAGCAACATCTTCAAACATCGAAACACAATAAATTGAAAGAAGTTAACCTGAAACAAAAACACCAGGTTCTTGTAACCACTGCTTTAGTTAAACCTGGACCAACACGTAGTAAATTCAATCAAGATCAGTGTAAAGCATTTCTCTCGGCAAATAGCCTATACCGTTGGCTAAACTAAACGATAAGAACTTAGTTCAGTTTCTGCAGGTGTATACGAAACAACCAGTCCCAATGAATCAACAATTAGGAAGAATTACGTTCCTGAGCTTTACAATGTAACGTTAGCTAAACTAAGGGAAAAAGTTCATGGAAAATATAGTTGGGTCTCACTAGACGAAACAACGGACGTAGATCAATGATATGTAGCTAACTTCGTGTTTGGAATTTTAGGAGAAGAAGAAGAGAGAGAAAAATCACATCTACTAACTATGGCTGTGTTGCCTAAGGTGAATCACTCAACAATTGCTGCATTTTTCAATGATGCACTTTCATGTTTGTGGCCATCAGACATTCTTTACGATCATGTTATCGTGGCCTGCACCTTACATGTGTAAATCCATGTGAGGTCTTGGGATATTAGCCTATATCCCAAGATGATACACGTCACATGTGTAGCACATGGACTTCATCGAGTCGCTGAAGCAGTCCGGGCTTCCTTTCCTGAAGTAAACACGTTGATCTCCACAGTGAAAAGAGTGTTCCTGAAGGCTCCAAGTCGCAAAGAATTTTTTTGATGCAGTTCATGATGTGCCGCTCCCGCCTTCATCAGTTCATACAAGATAGGGAACGTGGCTCGAAGCTGCTGTTTATTATGCCAATTATTTCGAGGTAGTAAAAAGGTAGTTGAAGACCTCGATTCTGAAGAAGCTGCTTCTATTAAAGAAGTTCAAGAATTCTTGAGCAAAGATGGTGGTCGTGAGCAACTTATATATTCATTCGTTCCAATTTGCGTTGCATACCTTCAGCCGTCAAGAAATTGCAAGAAAAAGGACTGCCTCTTCACGTTAGCATTGGAATTGTTGAAGTAGATCGATCCCTAAAGAACCTAACTAATCAAGTTTTCTCGAAAAAATTGCAGAATGTAGTGCTGAAAAATTCCGGTCTCCTCAAACTTAAAAGCATTTGTGGTGTTATCCAAGGCAAAGACAAAATTGGCAGTGCATTGATACTATAGTAGAGGTCTCTGATTTCACCAAGTTGAAGTATGCTCCAATTATGGCATGTAATGTGGAGAGAGTGTTTTCTGAGTACAAAGTCATTTTAAGTGAAAATAGGCGCAAGTTTGTTTTGAAAACCTATTACATCATGCAGTGATTAAGTGTAATCAAGCCGTGTGAATTTTATTGACAAACTGGAGCAATCTATTTTAGTACTGTAAGTAATTTTCTTTAATTTGGCGATATTTAATATGTAACACTAATTTCTTGTAATATAAACCACTAATTGATATCAGATATATGTTTATTTTTAATGCATATTTTAGTGCTTATTTAGACACCTTTTAGTGCATATTTGCAAGCATATTTTGGCATTTTTAAGTGCATAATTATCCGAAGCCTGATGATAACAAATTAAGTATAACTTCTCAAAATAACCTACCGTGGTCAGTTATATTTCAGCACTACAATAACCACTGCTGTTTACATTTTCAAGTTTACTAAAATAAGAGGAACAGCTAATTTCAAAGTAGAATTGTTTAACCTTTTGTTGTTACTTAATCTACTCCTCATTTAACAATTTCTTATCACTTGTAAACTGATAAGAACAGACGAGATGATTGCATAGAAAAAGTGGTGTGCAGACGCTATCTTAAATCCGAATAGCTGTTACGGTAAACAAGCCTAGCTCTATAAGAGTAGGAATTCATAACTAATTTGTTATGTGGTAATGCAGCTGATTTTTCCATTCTAGGCTGGAAAACAGTATTTTCAGCATCCACAGCTGATATCGAAAGTGTTTTTAGGTACAAATTATACACATATTATTATCAAAATTTAATTGTATAATGTCTGACTAGGTTAAAAAACCTACAAACATTTAATTATGCACATGTTAAAAACAATGCATAAGATTTGTAAAAAAAAAATAGAAAACTTGGCAGACTTATTTTTAAAGAATATTATGTTTAATTCTAAATCACTTGTATTTTCTGCAATATAAGTTATAAAGTGCCAAACACTTTATACCTGATTTAACGAATGAGCGGACTTGACATCAGAGCGGTTGACCAATGGCACAACAATGTCTTGCGAACACCACCACGCCATCGGTCAAGCGCTCTGAAGTCAATGTTATTATCTACAAATTTTATGCATTGTTTTTAACATGTGCATAATTAAATGTTTGTATGTTTTTTAACCTAGTTAGACATTATAAAATTAAATTTAGATAATAATAAGTGTATAATTTGTACCTAAAAAAAATACTTTCGATATTAGTTGCGGATGCTGAAAATACCGTTTTCCAGCCTAGAACGGAAAAATCAGCTGCATTCAAGAATTCACTCATGCGCCGCAGAAGGTGTTTGACCCGGCCCTTATGACGTTGGGTATCGTTGTTTCTGTTTCCTTATATCCATCAACCCCTCTCCCCCCGCCCTTTGACATCCTCATTCTTCGAGGAGTCTCAATATTTTCCCCCCGCCCCCTTTACCTTCTCCTTCCTTACTACTCTGTCCGCCGTTCTAATTAATATGGCGCGTTTTTCTACCAAGGTCCATACGGTACTTTCTGGCGGCTGCTCTCTGGAGACGAACAGAGGAATTTTTCTAGTTTTTTTTTTGTAATCTCATTGATATACTTTCTTTGGCCATATTGTTTGATTCCATTGAAAAAGAGGCAAGGTTCCTTCGAAATGTCTGGTGGTCTTTAATTTTATTTTCACACGGCATTCGCCCAAAAACATGAATATTTTGAATAGTGAAAGCTTTAATCTACATAAAAGATTAGTGTTCAGTATCGTTTGCGGGATACGCTTGCAGTGCCTTAGTACCATACGAGATGCAAGCAGAGAAATATCGAACTTCCTGACAACACGCGTTAGTTGTCAGTTAGTTGTTGTTGAAAGGGGCGTGGTGGCTCAGCGGTCTAGCTGTATGTCTCTCACCAAGGCGGTCCGGGTTCGATTCCCGGTCAATGCATGTGAGATTTTCGATGTGAAATGCCATGTCCTGTGGTTCGGATTCCACGTAGAGAGGAGGTCCCGTGGCTCATAATCACAAGATTCACGGTCACGTAAAACTACAATCTTCCTTCCTTCTTCCTTCCTTTTAGTTATTGTTGTTTTAAGGGGCGAAACTACGAGGTCATCTGCCCGACGCGTTAGTTGGGCTGCATAAAACAATATGATTAGGGACAGCTGATTCACACGGTATATCCCTAAAATGGATGCATATGCTTGCATGTTTTGTACCTTTTTAAGTCTTACACCTCCAAACCCTATTAATAACATTTACTCACACTCTTGTGGACACCACAATAACATATCGTTTGAGACTATTACAATCTTGGTGCATGCCTCGTTAATGTTCACCTTATTAGCTTATGCATACCCATGTTTGTTTTTACCTTATCGTTTCTTGTGCGATAAAGGCACTTAAGTGGCTTTCCAGATGTTAGCTATTAGCCCAACAAATCCTCTTAATCAGAATTGCTTCTCTCTCGCGGTTGGTCTGACAAAAGTTACATCATTCTTGCATCATTATGTCGTATGACAATTTCGTTCGTGCTTGCTCCATTCATGTCGAGAGAATTTTTCAAGGTATAAAGTTTTATGACCACCTCGTGGTGTAGCGGCTAGCGTTTTTGGCTGTCGCCCCAGAGGTATGGGTTCAATTCCCGGCTCTGCCAAGAAATTTAATTATGGTCTGAGGTCTGGAACGAAGCATACTCAGCCTGGTGTGGCAAATTTGCGAAGTGATGGATGCGATTCCCACCTCAGCCGCCCTGGAAGTGGTTTATCGTGGTTTCCCTCTTCTACTCCAGGTAAATGCTGGGATGGTTCCTAGCTTAAGGCCACGGCCACCTCCTTCACATTCCTCACCTGAATTACAAATACACACAGTAATATAGCCATCATAAATAACACAGGTTATCAGACAAACTTTTACACTCAACAAACTACATGACGTTAAATGCCCACGATGTACAAGCCCTTCAAATGTAACAACAGCGAGTGAACTTTAAGTCAAGTGGTGCTGGTGCCACGCGTTTGTATTACGATAAGCCAGAGGCGTTATTTTGAGTACAAAACTTCAGCGTTAAGAAGATTTGATGATTAAAAGAAACGGGGCTGGGGGCAGAGAGTTGACTGGGAGCTCCTGTATTCCCTGTCAAATTGGTTCCAGTAATAGTCACAACCATTCCCGGAGCAGTGTGTCATGGCCATGCCTCGCCAGCAGGCATGTCTCATTCTAGGATCTCATCCTTGACCTCACTGGAATCCAGCAAGGTACTATTGCGTAAGTGTCACCCGCGTGGTGTAGGGGTAACACACTTGTCTCTTACTTAGGAGGTCCCGACTCCGTCAGGGATTTTAGACTTGACGTGGGGCCTCATACTCGTGAAGACAACTAAGATGCCTATATTTCTGATCTGAGAGACATCGATCCTAGTCAAGATTGACGACCGAGGAGCACGTCGCGCTATCCCGCAATCTGCTGGCCAAATAGTCACTTGGTAGTCCAAGACCCTCAATGGACTGTAGAGCCACAGAGGGGAGAGTTTGTTTACTAATACGTAAACAAGATTCTTCGTGTGGGCAAGTGAATAAGAAGTTAGCGTGCCATGTTTCGTCCCGGTCCACTGGCTTTTAACCTGGTATGAAGTGTTACATCAGGAGCATTACACTGCACGGGGCAGAGACATGGACAATGAAAAAAGGGAAAGAAAATTCTTAGAAGGTTTTGAAATGTGGTGCTGGAAGAGAATAGAGTAGATCAAGTGGACAGATCGGTTGACAAACGATGCTTTACTGGGAAGAGTAGTTGAGAAGAAAACTCTTCTGAATACAATTCTTCAGAGGGAGGCCAACTTAGACATGAGGGGCTCATGCTCAATGTCATTGAAGGGAAGATCAAAGGAACGACAGGACGGGGTAGAAGAAGAATTCAACATCTGGATGACATGAAAGATGGAAGGAGTTACAGCAGACTGAAGGAAGAAGCTGAAGACCGGGAACATTGACATCAGAAATTCTCTGTACGAAGACATGGACCTGCCATTAGGCAGAATACTGTATAGTAATAATAATGATTTGTTCCCTACACACACTCACTCTCTCACCCTATCGCTTCACACTTGTCACCACCGATCTGATGTAATGGAATTCCAGACATGAGCAGACAGTACAGTCCACGTCGAAGTATTATGTGACGTGGAAGTACACGTTACGTAGTTACGAACAGAACGTCATTATATTTGCCAATGACTGTACTTCAGGAGTAGTGTGAAACAGCTTTGTCAATCATCGGACCGCTTGGGGCAGCTGATAACAACATAGGTACTGCAGTAACTCGCCTCCAGGCTTCCATTAAGATTTTTCACTCGTCTAAAACAAACGTCCGGCCTATACCATGTGTGTGTTGGACATTTCATTGAATGAATAAATAAATGAATGAATGAATGAGCCTATCGTGTCCCTTGAAGGGCAAAGGCGTCCCTCACATGGTTCCACCTGAGCTCGTTGTTTATGTTACTTTTGAAGGTCTTATTGTAATGTTTATTACAACACTATAGGCAGTCATTTTGCTTTGGAAATCTGTAAATGGTGTTTATTGTACATTGCAATTCAGGACTGATGAAAGGAACGTTTAATTGTTGCCAGTAAAATGAACAACAGGGTCGCCTCCGTGGTGTAGTGGTCAGCGTGCTTAGCTGCTACCCCGGAGGTCCGAGGTTCGATTCCCGGCTCTGACATGAAATTTGAAAAGTGGTATGAGGACTGGAACGAGGTCTACTCAGCCTCGAATGGTCCAAATGAATAGATTCTCACCCAGCTATCCTTGAAGTGGTTTTCCGTGGTTTCCCACTTCGTCTCCAGGCAAATGTCGGGATGGTACATAGCGTAAGGCCACGGCCACCTCCTTCCCTCTTCCTTGCCTATCCCTCCGACTCTTCCCATCCCTCATAAGGCCCCTGTTCACTTTCCAAGTGAGGCCACCTGGGTGAGGAGCTTGTCTCACCTCCCCAGTTGTATCCCCCGACCCAAAGTTTGAAGCTCCAGGACACTGCCCTGGAGGCGGTAAAGGTGGGATCCCTCGCTGAGTCCGAAGGAAAAGCCAACCCTGGAGGGTAAACCGACTAAGAAAGAAAGATGAAAAACAAATCACTTCGTCAGTTGTGTATATTTTTTTAATAAATGTCTGTATCTTCGTTAAATAAACTTGATCTTTTCTAAACTATACTATTTTTCTATGTAATTTTGAATTTATATTCAGAAACCAGATATCACAGTAAAATGTTTGCAATTTTAAGGACATTTTATACATTTTATAGGGCATTTCTTTGGAAATAGCTGCAATGTTTCATAGGGCATTAAAAGCCAAGCCCTAGTAATACATCTGTATGTCTTCTTCTTCTCCTTCTACTTCCTCCTCAAGGTTTGTCCCGTGCAATGATGGGGTTCACTACTCTGGATTTTTTTTTTTCGCCACTTGAGACGATCGTATGCTTGATCTGGATGGAGACCAGCGATCTTCTGGTCTGTATGAAGAGTGTCAAACCAACGCTGCCTTTGTCGTAATGTCAGCCGTTTTCCTTCTACCTTTAGCTGTAATCCACTCTTAGCATTCCTGTCGTCTTTTCCTCGTAGTACGTTTGTTCGTTTTTGAATGATGATGTTTTTGTTTTTCCGTAATATTTGTTTATTTTTATAATTATTACAGTGGAACTTCGTTTACCCGGACTAATTGGGACCGAAAGTGTTCCGGATAATGATTTTTTCGGATAATCGAACACGCGTTCATTTCACAGGGAGAGCCACCAAAGTTCTCATTTAGCTGCAACTTTTTCTCACATAACGAAGGTCCAGAAATGGATATCCCTTACGTATTGTCTCAATGAACCAAAAGTACGCCACTTCTTCCAATTTTTCATCCGTAGCTGATCTCGTGGTTTTTCTCTTTTTAGACCCTTCTTCACTATCTAACTTCGATGCATAATTCAGAATATCACCTTTTCGGTTCGTCAAATCATAAATTGTGGATTCTCCACCACTGTAAGTTTTTATTAGACACAGCACACTCTCACAGTTCTTTAATGATCTCCACCTTATTCTCAATCGATAAAAACATTGCGATTTTGTTTTTTTCTTTTTGCCATTCGTAGAAGCTTTTTTCAGAACGTAATATAGTACAGTTTTTCGCTGGCTCACATACTGTAACACGTTGAAACATTATAAACGAACTGTAGGAGACAACCGAGACAACAATTGAGCTCACTATTGTAGGCAGCGCGCACATCCGCATAACAACAGTAAGCGTGCGCTGTTCCGTCTTTTCTTTTTGCTCGTCCGGATAATTGACGTTCCGGTTGTTTGACGTCCGGATAAACGACGTTCTACTGTATTTTTATTTATTTTTTAAATTTAGGTCTCTTTAAATTTAGGTGTCCACCTCAAAATTTTAATTTCAATTCCAAATGTGTATTCTTTAATCTGTGTTAAGAGGGGCAGATGACCTCGTAGTTCCGCCCCTTAAAACAACAATAACTAACTAACTAACTCGTAGTACGTAGACGACTCTTCGTCATCTCTTCTGTGAACGGTGCCACTACGTATCTCCTGCATACCTCGATAACATGGTCATGCAGTGTTAGACCGGTGATCCAACGAGGCACCCTTACTTCCATTACCCTGTGTGTTTTATATCATAATTGATTACGGTATATTAAGTTAATATAATTTGTTTTTATTCCAGGTCTGATGTCGCCGTAGAGAGGGATGATGGAAGCTGGATAAACGACGAATTTCTCCAGGAGATTCTTCAAAATGCTAATCCTGGTCAAGAAATTACCATTGTCAACAAGGATGTTAAGTTTGCTGTTGGCAAGGGAGAAAACTATCTCAGTATAATATTCCGTGTTGAAGTAGAATACAAAAGGAGAGATTCTGGAAATACTGAAAAACAGCACTTTATCGTTAAAAGCTACCCTGATGGTGATTACATAAGGAAATTTATTAACGACGCTGGTGTATTTGATCGAGAATTAAGTATCTATCACAAGGCAATGCCAGCAATTTATAGATTTGCAGAGAAAAGGTTGGGAAATCGCCAAGTTCCGCTCATTTCTGCCAACGCTTTTTCAACTTCGCGACCAAATACTGTTGTTCTTGAAGATTTGAAATGTCAAGGATTCAGAATGGCCGATAGGAAGAAGATGTTAGATCTTCAACACTGTCGACTCGTGGTGAAACAGCTAGCTCGTTTCCATGCCATGTCCGCAGCTGTTCGTGAACAACATCCCGACGTCATCGACCAATACGATGAAATTATGTATAGTGAGAGGAATCGGTTAAATATGGAACAAGTCATGCCTTTGGAAATGAAGGCTCTTCTTAAGAGGATCCAATCCTGGCCTGGCTTTGAAAGCTACGCAGCTAAAATGGAGAAATTTATTCCCCAGGCCCTCAATAGGGTGATAGAAGATTGTAAACCTAAAGAAGGTGGATTTCAAGTCTTAGGTCACGGGGATTGTTGGGTGAATAATTATATGTTCAAATATTCACCGACAGGGGAAGTTTCAGACGTGCGCTTTGTCGACCTCCAACTGTCACGCGCGGGATCGCCTGCCATGGACCTGTCGTACTTCCTCTACAGCAGTCCTCAGAACGAAGTAAGAGTTTCTCACTTTGAAGAACTGTTAAGGGAATACCACACTCAACTTGTCGAGACTCTGACGTCACTAGGATGTAATCCAGACGTATTCACCTTTCAAGACTTGAAGAATGAAATGAAGAAAATGGCGCGATATGGAACTTTTGTATCTGTTAACATCCTACCTATTGTCGTGGCCGATGCTGAAGATACTCCAGATCTGTGTGATATGACGGAGGAAGATGTATTGGCTGGAGATATAACTGCATTCGAAAAGCTGCAGTCTAGTCCCCGTTTCAAGGTTGCCCTCCAGCAACTCTTGCCTTACTTTGATGAGATGGGAGCGTTTGATTAAAAAATCCATCTCTCCCTCTCTCTCTCCCTCTATTGTCTCCAAATGGAAATGGTTGACGTACACAAGTTTAATCAAGACCAAACAGAAGTTTTTGTCATAAAATAATTAGCAAAAAAGGTTTACTAAATACAGTCCTAAACTCCAAATTGATGAGAGAAGAAACAAACACCGACATCCATTGGTCACAACCGGAAACATACAGTTATATTCAAAAAGTATATTTGACTTGTGTGGTATAAAAAAACAAAAGAACACTGAGAAATACAAAAACAAAAGAAACACACTATGAGAATTTGTGAATGCAAACTCACACTTCCCCCCATTCACAAATTGCACCAAAAAAAACATACTAGCCTTACACTAACAACAATCATTTGCATATCATTCCTTGTATGATAGCAAAGGGCAACATACAGACTAAAATACAGACATGGATCACATTTGCTTTGATTTAAGCCAAGCTTGACAAGTTGTGCAGTGATACAATTGTGCCAATCTTTACCAGCTTGACATAAACCGTAAATACCCTTGTTGAGTTTTAGCACATAGTCTGGGTATTCTACACTGCGAAAACCTTCTGGTTGACTTACAAATACAGTTTCCTTAATTTTGCTATTAAGGTATGCCGATACAATGTCCAAATGACAATTATCCCATTCACGCTCTACTCCTATGGCTATGAGTGCCCTAATAGTTTTCCTTTTTACCACAGGACTGTAGGATTCAAGGAAATCTTTACCCTTTATCTGACTGAAACCTTGAGCTACTAATCGTGCTCTATACCTAAGTACTTCACCTTCTTGGTTTCGTTTAGTTTTATACACCCATTTGGTGCCTATGGCAGTCTTGCCACCTTAATCATCTGTAAGTGTCCACACATTATGTTTTTCCAAGAGGGCAATCTCTTGGTTCATTGCCTCAAACCATTTATCTTTGTCATCTCGTGAGGTGGCTTCTTGAAAAGACACCGGATCATTATATTCTGGCCTCAACATGACAATGCGACATTTGACCTTGACTTCATTACAACACACACACTTACTGGGAAGTTTTCTCTCTCTACTCTACTGTGTGTTCAGGCTGTAATGGAGCGTCTATTACATCAGAATCTGACAAAGAGGCATCACTATCACTTGTTACAGAATTTTCATTTCCTGATTCGGCTACTTCGTGTTCAAACACGTCACCTCCACAATCTTTCTGCTCGACAAACACTTCTCCAACTGTTCTAGGTTCACAATCTACCTGAGTTACAGGTTTTTCCTGGGCTTTTACAGAAAACGGAAATACATCTTCAACAAATTCTACATTCCTGGATTTAATGACACATTTCTTTTCGATGTCCCATACACGGTAGCCCCTCGAGTCATCGGGGTACCCTAGCATTGCACCAACATTTGCCCTTGGCACTAACTTTTCCACATTACGTTTATGGATCCAAACTTTACAACCAAATGATTTTAACATAAGCAATTCCTGGTCTGACAACTTTCTACCTGTCCACAGTTCAAATGGGATGTTCTTTACAGTTGATGACACACACCTATTCTTTATATAGCGGGCTGTGCTGATGGCTTCCCCCCAAAATTGAACTGGCATGCCTGACTGAATGAGCATGCACCTACTAGTGGTGAGAAGTTGCTGGTTGAGGCGTTCAGCAACGCCATTCTGTTGGGGTGAGTAAGCCATTGTTAACCTACGAACAATACCTTCCTTTTTAAGATAGTTACAAAACTCTGTACTTAAATACTCTCCACCGTTGTCTGAATGGAAAGATTTCAACTTGGTCCCTTGTGCTGTCTCCATTAGGGCCTTAACCTTGAGAAACTCATTAAATTTAAGTCTTTTCATTTTACCTTGTTTACAAGTATCACAATCAAGATTATTTTCTTTGGGTATAAAATCACGATCTGGAATGTTCAGAGCATGGCCAAAACGCTGATGCCATATTCCGCTAGTTACAGCTTTGTTGCTCTTAGCATACACAACCTCCACCTCGTCATTACAAGCAAATTCTTTCCCTTGTTCTACCATTAAATAATCACAATTTACCTCATACATATTTCCAACGGCCTCACCCGTAAGGAATATACCCTCATGATCTGACAATACAATTTTGCTATCTTTAATGGTTACGACTGCACCTTTCCTGTCAAATTGACCTACAGATATTAAATTGTCTTGAAGACCTGGGACATACAACACTCTTTTCAGTTTCAGAAAAGAACCTCCACACTTGTCAGATAGCTTCATAAGCACACTTCCCATACCACATACACTAACTACGGATCCATCAGCTGTGTCTACACTACCAGAAACCTTTGGGGTGTAATCATACAGAATATCCTTATACGGTGTCAGGTGCTCAGTGGCTCCTGAATCTACATACCACCTGCGTACACAATCAGATGCATCATCCTTGCTTTCAGTTGCCACATAAGCCTTTACCTTAACACTACTAGCATTACCTGAACACATTCGTTTGCCGCCTCATCGTCCTTTACCGTGGCAATAACCTCACGATTCTTAACCTTAACATTTTCCTTGCGTCCATTACTACAATTCCGGGAAGTATGACCTATCTTGGCACAATTAAAACACAAAACCGAACCTTTCTTTCTTGCTTCATGAACTAAATCACAGAACTTCGCAATATGCCCCTGTTCTTGGCACTTGTAGCACATTAATCCACCACTACCTGTTGGCTTGTTGACACTTTTGCTGCTGTTGACGACCCCCTTGGAATTTAAGCGCATAGCTGCCACCATTGCCTTCACGCTTTCACCCTCAGATTCTTACTTCTTCAGCCTCGCATAAGTCTCCTGTTCTCGCTCCATCTTTAGTTTGTCCAACTTGTTCTTTCTCTCGTCCAACAATAGTTTGGCTCGCACTACCTTTACACTTAAGTTTTCTTCATTGCTTTCCAATGAACGTATCAAATTTTCGTACTCCCGCTTTTCCAGTCCTCTGAGAATAAAAGCAGCTTTGGCCTTATCCGTAAATTTTATACCTACAGTACATCGTCCAACCGTGCACACCAAGTGAGCACTTTATTAACAAATGTACGCATGCTAATGTCACCAGTTTTCTTAAAAAGACACAATTCATCTAACATCGTCACAATTTGAAGGACTCCGGTATCGCAACATGAAGTCAGAAGATTCTGCCATGCTTCCTTAGCTGTCTCCGCTTCTTTGATATCACCTAGGAAAGGGTCGGTGACCAAACCTATGAGCAAGTTTTTTGCTTCTTGATCTTTGCCCAGTTGGGCCTCGGAGTACTCTTCAACGGGTGTATCTTCTACCTCTCCTGTATCGGTCTTTCGTGGGAAACCTTGAACCGCGTCCCACAGACGCCTTGTTTGAAGCAATGCCTTTGTTTGGGTGCTCCACGCTTCCCAATTGTCGTCCTGTAACCTCACTATTACAACTACTCGCTCGCTGCTTCCCGTGCCTGCATCCATGTTAGTATGTATACTTAAATTAAAACGTACAAATAGTCCTCACAATAGAAAATCGTCCACAAAATTCACCAAAAACTATCTTGAATGCACACTTAACTGCCGTCCACATGTGCGCCGCACATATCAACACCTTTTAACGACCGACATTCTCCCATCACTAAGTCCACACATTAACAGCAATAAGCGTTTAACTGGGCTCATAACCTGTCATAAAATAATTAGCAAAAAAGGTTTACTAAATACAGTCCTAAACTCCAAATTGATGGGAGAAGAAACAAACACCGACATCCATTGGTCACAACCGGAAACAGACAGTTATATTCAAAAAGTAGCCTACATTTGACTTGTGTGGTATACAAAAACAAAATAACACTGAGAAATACAAAAACAAAAGAAACACACTATGAGAATTTGTGAATGCAAACTCACAGTTTTGGTATGTAGTAATATCATGTCACGTCTTTCTCGCAATGTGTTAGTGCCATTATTGCGCCCAAGTGGTTTTCATTGTAATCAGAATCAATGGTTCTGTAGAATGGCTTTCCAGAGTAAAGATCTGAATCTTTAATATAGAGACGTGAGTCAAATACATAATACTGGACACTCCCAAGGATTGAACACGCAGTCACAAACAGCAACCTGTATACCAGGCTTAATTCTTTCTACTTCTAATTTTCTACGAACTAGTGCTATGAAACAGAACAAGTACTGCAGTTCTACGAAGAACTAACACAGCATATTTTCATATCTTCTACAGGTACTCTCCATCTCATCAGTTCAATAGCTTCTCTATGTTATGACCTGCCTCGTTGGGTAATGGCTAGCATTCTTGGCTATCACCGCGGAGGCCCGGGTTATATTCTTGGCTCCCCAAGAAGTTTAATTCTGGTCTAAGGGCTGGAATGGGGTACAGCCTGCCTCGTGAGGTAAAACTGAGAAGAGGCGGGTTCGATTCATACCTCTGCCATCTTGGAAGTGATTTCCCGTGGTTTCTCCACTTCTACTCCAGGCAAACGCCGGGATGGCACATCACTTAAGGCCACGGCTGCTTCCTACCCAAAGTCTTCCTCAATTACAAGTGCAGATACCACAGTGACACAGACTATCCAACAAATTCTACAAACACCCAAGTACACGGAGCCACATGACCATGATGTCGCAAAGCCCGTAAAGAATCAATAACAACCTCTCTATGCGATGAACTAAATTTCTTTTCGATTCCGACCTACTTTATGATATAGTATACCATCATCATCATCATCATTGGTTTGCAGTCCTAAGACTGGCCAGATGCCATAAAAACATGTCCAGATCGTCCTGTAATTTGCCGCTTCTTTCATTGAATTATAATTCTGTGCTTGGGTGTCGTTTAGAATTTGTTTAAGGAAGGTATTTCTAGGTCTTCCTCGTGGATGTTTTCCCTCAATGAACCCTTCTGCCACAGTAGGCTACTCATTAAATTGGAGTGACGCATTGTGTGACCCCAACCATGCGAGACGACGTTTACGGATTGTGCGTAGGATTGATCTCCGTTGGTTCACGGTGTCGAGAACCCTTGTGTTCGATATCCTGTCTCTCCACGTCACATTTATCATCTTACGATAGCACCACATCTTAAAGGCTTCAAGACGGTTCTTTTCAATTTTATTTAGTGTCCAAGTTTCACAGGCATACAACAAAACTGTCCATACAAAAGCATGTAGCATTCTCATTCGGGGGGAAAGCTTAAGCCGACTGGTACACAGCTTCTGCATAAAAGCTAGTTTTGCCTGATCAATGCGGCATTTAACTTCAGTGGTGCACCTTCCGTCCTCTGTAATCTTTTGACCTAGGTAAGTAATGGATTTGACTTGTTGTATGTCCGAGTTATTAATCTTTAATTGAAGAGGTTTGGGGAATTTTGAGACTGTCATGCATTTTGTCTTTGAGGTGTTTATTGTCATGTCGTATTTCTGCACCGTTGATGCAACTCTTGACTGCATTGCCTGCAAAGTAGATGGGCTGCCAGCTAGAATGGCCTGATCCTCTGCGAACTCAATTACCTTTATGGGTATTCCATTGATCTTCACTCCTAAGCAAGTATCTTCTAAAGCTTCTGCCATCAGCAACTCACCAAAAGCATTAAACAAAATTGGGGAGAGAGGGCATCCTTGTCTTACTCCTTTTCTGATAGGAACTGGATTAGTAAGACCTTCTCTTTAACGTACAATTGCATTTTGACCATTGTAGAGGTTGAGTTGTTCTTCGACTCCTAGGTTCCTTAATAATGGGAATAGTTTATGCCAGGAAACTCTATCAAATGCCTTTTTATAGCCCATGAAGCATACATGCAGATTTCGGCTCCTGCTCATCATACGTTCTCCGAGGACTCTAAGAATGCCAATGGCATCTCGGATACCAACTCCTCACGGAAACCAAACTGTGTTTCTTGGATGTAGCCATAGACTGTCCCTTCTACTCTTTTCTTTATGATTTGGATCATAATTTTGGATGCATGAGGAACCAAACTAATTGTTCTGTACACACTGCAGTTGGTCGCATTTGCTTTCCTTGGTAAAGGGACCATGATGGAGTTTCGAAATTCAGATGGTCAAATACCCTTTTCGTAGATTGTTTGCGTTAGGTCATATAGTTTTTCATTGATTATATCACCAGCAAACTTGATTAGTTCACTAGGGATGTTATCGATGCCTGGAGCTTCCTCACTTGGTAATGACCTCATTGCCAACTCAAATTCACCTTTAGTCACAGATAAAGGTGCAACTAAACTTGTATGTGACTCCTTTGTGTGTACGTACTCTAATTCTTCATTATACAGAGTCTTAATGTACATTTCCCAGTGGTTCCTCATTTGTGTTTCAGCAGTGATGATTGAACCTTGGTTGTCACGTAATGCTGAGGTTAGAGTTCTTTTTGGTAAGTGGCATATTTTCCTTGCTGTTTTTAGTACCAAGCTGCCCTTTCCATGTCTTTCAGTTCTTCGATTTCTTCGCATTTTTGATGAAGCCATTTTACTTTGGCATTTCTACATTCTCGATCTATTTCATTTTGAAGCCTTCTGTATGCTATTCTCCCTTCATTTGTATTGACCTGTTTCAGTCTCCTCCCTTCTTGGATCTACAAAAGAATATCCTGTGTAATCCTCGGTTGTCTGAGAGTGCCTGATGGATTTCCCAGTACTTCTTCTGCAGCCTCTGTGATGGAGTTCTTTATTGTCAACCATTTGGTATCGATATCCTGTGACGATGTGCCTGTTTCCAAAGCATCGTCTTCTCCAAGCTTCCTAGTTATAGCTTCCCTGAATTGTGTACGCTGCAAGTTCATCACATAAAGAGCAGGTGTTCCACTTCGGTCTGTTATTGGTCTTCCTCAACATTTTCCACCTTAACCACAGTTTGATTCTTAACATATTGTGATCTGTGTTGGCATCAGCTCCAGGTAGTTTCATAGACTTTTTTGTTTGATTTCTGTAACGATGTTTCACCAGTATGAAATCTATTTGGCATCGAAAATGATCTCCTGGGCTCTTCCACGTATATAGGCGTCTTGGTGGGGCTTTAAAGAAGGTGTTCGTTATTACATATCCTTCTTGTTTGCAGAAATCTATTAGCCTCTGGCCTCTTTCATTCCTTCTTCCTAACCCAAATTGTCCAACACAAGGGTTTTCAGAACCTTCACCGACTATGGCGTTCCAGTCTCCCATGATGATGACATTGTCACTAGTTCTCGTGTGTTTCTGAAGAAAGTCTTCAATCATACATATCCTCGACTACCTGATTTTCACTACTAGACGTAGGAGCATAGATCTGGACAATGACTGTGTCTACATGAAGTGATTTGAGTCGTATTACCATCAACCTGTGATTTATTACCATGACATCTTTCAGAGCAGCAGTAGCTTTTTTATCCAACAGGAATGCGACACCGCCTTGGCCTTTGAGACTTCCAGAGTGCACCACTCATCACTTTGAAAGTCCCCTTGATCAGGCAGTCCTGTTTCGAACAATCCTAATACAGTAGAGTATCGCAAACTCGGCACTCGGTAACCCGGCACTCCGGATTTCTCAGGAGAATAAAATCATGATTTTTGTTTGTTTTTGTGTTTCCTCACAGAGCGTTATTATGTTTTCTTTCGTCTTCTCCATCAGTGGAATTATCGACAGTTAAATACGACGGGAAACAAGTAGACCTACAGTACATAGTAAGAAGAGTAACGACGACCTGATAAATACAGGTACTGTGCAGTACTGTAAATGTACAAACTGTTGGCAGTAAGGAGTAAACAAACGGTTCTCGCGCAGAGCCTTGTATTTATTTGATTGCGCATTCTCCGCAATTCTGTTTCTTCGCCGTCTTCGTGACGAGGCTTCAAGAAACAGGTTTCAAAGCGAAAAGCAAAAGAACATTACTTACTTTTTTTGCAAAAACGTAAATGGTAATATTCATTAAGTGAAAAAACTATTTGCCTACGGGAATTGTTTTGTACATATTCAAGTACTGTAATTGTAGTGGCTTAATCATTTTAAAACCGCTTGCCACGGTGGGTGAGTGGTCAACGTGTCGGTCTACTAACCCCAAGCTTGCAGGTCCGCTCCTGGCCGTGGTAAGTGATTTCTGAAAGGCGACAAAAATTACGACACCATGTCATACGATGTTGGAATGTCAAAGAACCCATTTGAATTCAGTAGGTCGTGTTCATAATCGCAAAATTAATCTCGGGATTTACCGCCAACACAAAGTTCCTCATTTCTCTACTAGAAAGCGCTATAGTGTTCAAGGAGCTTAGATATCTACTGTAACCTCCTTGACTTCCATAGTGCTTAAATAATTTTATTAATGCAGCCAATGGCCATGTACTTTTCTGTTCAGGAGAGGGTCAGGGAAGGGCTTTTGGAAGGAAATCGGCCGTGGACCTAGTGAAAGGAACCGTCCCGGAATTTGCCTGGTGGTGAAAATGGAAAACCACGAAAACCATTTTCAGAACGGCCGGTGTGGGATTCAAACTCACGCTCTCCCGATGCCTACGAGGCACGAGGTAGCGCGTTAGCGCTCTCGGCCACCGCGGCCGGTCATAGTGCTTAAAGGAACAACGAAATTCGACATGCAAGCTACCCTTTGGGTGTCAAATAACTAAGCTTGCACCCGGCACCCTAGGCCATACGATATTATTATTATTATTATTATTATTATTAATTTTTTTTAAACTTGTGTTTCTGTTAAAGACAAATAAATGTACAGCATTGCATTACTTTTAAATCAAAACAAACAGCTTATTTCGTCTTTTTAACACATTTCCCGATAACCCGGCATTTTCGCGAACTCGGCCACCCTTCGGTCCACATTAGGCCGAGTTTGTACTCTACTGTACACTGATACTGTGACCCTTTGCCTCCATTTTGATGTTTTCTAATTTACCTACTCTAAGCATTGTACGAACATTCCATAAAATATAGGGCAACGATAACAATATAGATTACTGAAAATATTGTTAAATATTCGCCGATCAATACATAACTAAAACATATCTATTCTTATATCAAAGGTACATCTTTCAACCTAACAATGAGGTCTTCTTCAGCCAACATCAAGAATATACTCGTATGATTATAATATTAATATAGCCTTAGGCTTTCATGGCCGGCGTTTATAACTATGTACAAGTAGTCCGGGCTTGTACATAGCTAAATATTATTGTTATATCTAAGTCTATAGAATGCGTATATACAGTATTTACCAGTTTGTTACAGTAGACTTAATGGTTATCCACATTGACTGTTGATAAATTTAATTTATTTGATGGACATCCGCCTTGTCAATACTAAAAAGGGATGTTTATTAAATGACGTACATATTTCTGTACAACAATGATACCATATAAATTAAATTTATATCATAGTCTACTAACCAATGTTGGATAAGTAATAAATTCTATATTAAATGTTATAATTAAATGTAAAACAAGGTAATGAAATGAATATCCTTACAGAAGGAGTAAACTTATTGAAATATAATATAGGGGTTCTCAGGAAAATTCCAAATCAAAATCAGGTAATGTAGATTATCAAATATAGTTTATCATATCCAAATGCGTTGCTAAAGCTGCATGAAGAAGCTGGATAATTTAGATTTTTTATGTTCGACCCTGACTATTATTTTGTCAGAAAACTGTATCATAATGATGGTCATTATAACACTAATTTTCATTATGAAACAGTTTCTCCCACCAATCAGAGCTCAAGAAACAGTCGTTTGACCAATTAGGTGAGGATAGCAACGCATCTGCGCTGAGTTCCAAGGCCTTCTAATTTAAATTTCACTGCCTGGCCTAGTGTCATAGTGGGGCAATCGAGGAGGCCATGGTCAAATACAAGGTATTCTGTGCGTCCCATGCGCTCTGTTCAGTACATAAAACTGGTGAAATCTCGACAGATATTTATGAATATTTATGTTCGAACATAAAATAGTTATAATAATTATCGTCGAACATAAACAGTCGTATGCAACTCGCCTATAATGGTAATTAAGATACTCGTATGTAAATTATAAAAGTCGCATACGCTCGTTTTATAAACATAATCGTGTCTTAATTATTGACATTATAGGCTCGTTGCATAATGTACTATAATGTAACTCTTTAAGGCTGTCGCAATGTATGACGTGCATAAATTGTCAGGTGCCAACCAGTAGGTGCATTTTATAGTTAGATTTGTCACCGGCCGTGAAAGCCAATATACCATCTTTTTGGAAGCCTTCATAGGGAGGTTGAGGCTGCTTGAGCTTTTAGTTCTCGCAGTCAAGTAGTGCAGTTGCACTCTATATAAAAGGAGGGAGCGCGCAGTTCGTTACTCCTGTGGGGGTCCGGGCGGGGACACCAAGAGCCCGCCGATGAGCCAGCTTGGTGTCCTATGCGAAACCCCACACAAGACACGGCACAAACCTAGAATAATTTCTGAGTTTTTATCTACATTAAAGATCCTACAGTAATCGGATTCTTCTTGCAACATTGGCACGTCAGATACAGTATCGTTCATGAATGGAACATTGAAAAGTATTTACTGCTATGTTCCATTCATTGTGTTAGTATATTTAACAACTTTCTCTGCAATAGGAAAACATAAGCTTTAATTTTATATGATAACACAGGCGCCATCTACGAATATAATGAGATCAACAGTACTCTAGAATAAATGCCAGATTGTTTGACCCATAGCATGTTTCGCTGTTACCGAAACCCTGACGAGATGGAGTAAATTAATGTCCGATGTATTGATATGCACTTCATCTATAATTTTTGAAGTGGAAACAATATTTATGCATGCACCTCTAAATGTAAATTATAATAAAGGTTCACTATGCTGATACGCAGATATTGGATAATTCAGAGACAAATTGGATGCATTCATGTTTGAGGAACTAAACTGACATCCATGGTTATGGAAAGTAAGATATAGATTTTAAGCATGTAGGTTTGAACTATAGTAGCCGTCATTATACCAAGTTTCACAGAGATCGGATTATTCCATGATAAGTCAGAGAAATTCACATCCTATCTATAATCTGCGGAAAGGAAGAAACATATTTAGTCTATGTACCTGTAGGTTAGTATTCAAGTAGGACCAACTTGTGGTGCAGCGGCTATCAATCTTGGCTGCCATCCTGGAGGTCCGGGTTTGGCTCCAAGCTCTGCCAAGACATTTAATTTTGGTCTGAGGGCTGGAAAGGGATGCACTGAGCCTCGTAAGGCAAAACTGAGAGGAGGTGGGTTCGATTCCCACCTTGGACATCCTGGAAGTGGTTTTCCGTGGTTTCCAACTTCTACTCCATATAAATGCCTGTGTAGTTCCTAACTTAAGGCCACGGCCACCTCCTTCCCAATCTTCACCTGAATTACAAATACACACACTACTACAAACACTACAATAACACAGGTTTTCAGACAAATTCGACACACACAAACCCAAGTACACGGGGCTAAATGCCCACGCTGTCCAAGCCCCTCAAATTAAACAACTCATTTTTAACGGGCCTCTACCTGACTTGAACTCAATGCCCACAACACGCCCTGATAAGACGACAAAGCTCATACGCAATTGTTTCTCCAATGATGACGTCAGTGACAGAACGTTCGACAGTATGGAGCAGCACCCTTACACAAGGTGTTTTACTCATTTAAGTGACATTTATTGAGAAAAATGTAACATGAGTTTAAAGTAAAAAGAAACTTCCTTAAAAAGTATTTTCAGCAGAATAAATACTCTAACCTCAGGGCTCATTAACCACTCAAATCATTCGCCATGTTGACTTGGCAGTGTAGCCAACGCATGGAATAGAACATTATCTACAAAACAAACCGAACCATATTATTCTACGACAAATGCTTTCTGATATAACTTAAGTGCTCTTTTGTGAAATATTGCAAGGAATTTTCCGTAAAATCTGGACTGCATAAATTTGAAACGGTAAATATTGGACTAGTAGCCTCCGTGGCTTAGGCGGCAGCACGCCGGCCTCTCACCGCTGGGTCCGTGGTACAAATCCCGGTCACTCCATGTGAGATCTGTCCTGGACAAAACGGAGGCAGACAGGTTTTTCTCCGGGTACTCCGGTTTTCCCTGTCAAAATTTCATTCCAGGAACACTCTCCACTGTCATTTCATTTCATCTGTCATACATTTAATCATTGCCCCAGAGGAGTGCGTCAGGCCTCGGCAGCCGGCACAGTCCATATCCTCGCCGCTAGATGGGGGCTTCATTCATTCCATTCCTGACCCGGTCGGAGACTGGAAGCAGGCTGTGGATTTTCATTTCAAATATTGGACTATATTAATAAAAAAACAGAACATCATGCAGAATGTGCCATCTATTTATAAAATATGAAAACTTGAAGATGACAAAAATTGTCAATTTAGATTTTCAGGTCCTTAGAGACAGGAGTGAAACCTGAGACCAGTCCCCGTCCAAGACGACATTCAGTGGCTGCTTTGACTGGTTTTTTTTCCCAGTATTTTCCCACTTACACCATGTTCATCAGCGTGGTTGCCAATCCTTATGCAATTGTACAAAATATAGGCCTATTCAAATACAATGTGTGAAATTTGTAAGTAAATACTGTGGTTGATTATTATATATTTTTACTCGTTTCCCAAAAAACTGAAATAATTATTAAAACTTAGTAAATCTTCTAGTTTTTTGCCGTGTCTTTTGTGGGGTTTCGTCTAGGTGCATCGAGTCAGGATCATCAGCAGGCCCTTGGTGACCATGCCCGGATTGCCGCTGGGGTAGTGGGCCATGCACTATGCCCCCATAATTATGAAGCAAATTTGCGCTTCTATACTGTGGTCTGAGAGCTCTTAGAGCTTTTCTCCTCCCTCTAGAGGAAAGAAGATCAAATGGACCATGTAAGGGGACGAAGTACATGGTTAGAGATTCTCTCTTTGTTTGCTTCATGATTATTATTATTATTATTATCATTATTATAACAATAAATACCACCTGAAAGGTAGTTAATCACCCAACACAAGAAAAATCTACAAGTTGCCACTGTTCAGAAATAACAACATGATAAAGAATTATCTCATATTTTTAAAATGTATTATTTGGTGAAGAATTCAAAACATTCCCTCACAAATTCATATCAATACCCTTAAGGTGAAAATTGTAAGTTGCAAAATAACAATGTTTCCAGCTTATCACAAAGAAGATGAAATGTCTTCAAAACCCAAGCCCTAGGGAGCTATTCTCTGCGATTCAATTATCCTAAGTCGGGTTCCGGCTATGGTAGCAGTGGTATCGCAGTCTGAGATCAAAGCCCTCTCAACGATATCCAGGAATTCGCTTCGAAGCGCCCTCTTCACCTTGATGAATCTAAGGTGGTGCAGTGGCTAAGCGCACCAGTCAGGAAGTGCACGAGATTGGGGCTTATATCCTGAATGACATCTAATTCTGAAGTCATACTCAACAGATATGACCGCCTCAATGTCTTTTTATGATTCTAATAACAGTTCTTCTTCAATTTTCTCAGAAAGAATTTGAAAATTTATTTCTTAATCTGCAAGCCTTACGTATGATAACATATTTAATATCAACGTACCATAAAATGCTGTACTGTACCTCAATGTCCCAATGTCTGAAGTTTCCTTTTCTTGCTGCTATGCTCACTGCCGTCATTGACGCGCTCAGAAAAAATACTTAAAACTATTCTAACTGACTTAGAGACTGCCTTTGATAATACATCCTCCACTTTTTGTCCACAGATGCACTCATTATAGTCACAATAGGCCTCCAAGCTTAATGCTGACAGTCTAGCAATAATGCTCCACTGGTCACTAATTTAAACATAGGTAGCTTTCTAATGAAATCTACCCAAAGGCACTTGCCAACTGAGTCCAGTTCATAATGTACTGGAATATAAAGGCCACATGAAGATATATACCAAAACTAAATTACTCGGCACTGAAAGTCCTCCACGCTGTAAGTGATCAAAACGTAGTAATATAACCAGTTAGTTTAATAGTTATGCCTTAATTTGCCTCACAGCAAGGCACAGAACACTTCCTAGGCATCTGAAATGTTGTAATGAAATATTCGTGAAGAATTTTTTGGTAAAATTCATTACCAGGCATTGGTTATACTTACATCAATTACGGGAAATAGGCTCTTTACTTCTACAACTTTGAGCAGGTCTGATTCAGCTCGAGGAACTTCATGGGTGTTGGAATAGTGCATACGAACTAACTTTAAATGCTGTGTTATCAAAATGAATGATGTTTATTAATAAAGGTTAGCATGTGAGTTTAGTTTGTTTACACACCTGGGTCCAGTGTTGCCAATTCTACTAACAGCACGGCTTGAGAATTATAGACGGCGATGACTTATCCCATGTTGACAAAACGTTAAAGGAACAAAACAAATACCAAAAAAAAAATGTTTTAGTTGGTTTTAGTGCTGCAATTCTTACGCAATAATTAGTACCGTACTAACTTATCGATTGCCCTTGAATACCTCCTTACATACAGTGTAACATGGAAACCTAGTTGTTTAGGTTACCTTGTTCTACTAGTATTTTCAAAAAGTATGATACTGTGGTTGACATAATCTATACTAATATAATAAAGCTGAAGAGTTTGTGTGTTTGTTTTTAGTGTTTAAACGCGCTAATCTCTGGAATTACCAGTCGGATTCGAAAAATTATTTTTATATATGATAGCCAGATTCAAGAGGAATAGTTTAGGCTATGTTAAATTTCGGACAGACCACTCCATTCCCTGCATTTAGGCATTTTGGCACAAATCTACAGTACACCGTTTCACCGATCAGAACCAAAATGTGTATACTGTACATACCCTTTGGAACCCTGCGAGTAACACTGTCTGCATGAAATTTATGACAGACCGGTCCATTCCCTGCATTAAGGCGCTTTGGCACAAATCTACACCTTTTCACCGATCTGAACCAAAATGAGTACACTTAGCCTTTGGAACCCTATGAGTAACACTGTTTACATGAAATTTCGGACAGACCACTCCATTCCCTGCATTTAGGCCATTTGGCACAAATCTACACCGTTTCACCAATCTGAACCAAATTTCACATACTTACACTTTGGAACCCGACGAGTAACACTGTCTGTGCACTTTAAATTTCGGACAGACCAATTAATTCCCTGCATTTCGGCCCTTTGACACAAATACACCGTTTCACCGATCTGAACCAAAATGTGTATACTTACCCTTTGGAACCCTGCGAGTAACACTGTTTACATGAAATTCCGGACAGACCACTCCATTCCCTGCATTTATGCCCTTCCGCACTAATCCACACCGTTTTCACCAAACTTAACCAAAATTTGTATACTTACCATTTGGAACCCTATGAGGAACACTGTCTGTATGAAATTCCGCACTAATCCACACCGTTTTCACCAAACTTAACCAAAATTTGTATACTTACCATTTGGAACCCTATGAGGAACACTGTCTGTATGAAATTTCGGACAGACCACTTCATTCCCTGCATTTAGGCCCTTTGGCACAAATCAGAGACATTATGGAGAGAAATTGAGTTACAAGCAACATGTAAATATCTTGTTACCACCAGGTAACCTATTAATAAAAAATAAATAAAATAAATCTACACCGTTTCACCGATCTGGACCAAAATTTGTATACTTACCCTTTGGAACCCTACGAGTAACACTGTCAGCATGAAATTTCGGACAGACCACTCCATTCCCTGCATTTAGGCCATTTGGCACAAATCTACACCGTTTCACCAATCTGAACCAAATTTCACATACTTACACTTTGGAACCCGACGAGTAACACTGTCTGCTTGAAATTTCGGACAGACCACTCCATTCCCTGCATTTAGGTCCATTGGCACAAATCTACACCGTTTCACCGATCTGAATCACATTTCGTACACTTACCCTTTGGAACCCTGCGAGTGACACAATCCACTTTACATTTCGGACAGACCGCTCCATTTCCTGCATTTAGGCCCTTTATCACAAATTTACACCGTTGCTCCTAATTGCACCAAATTATACACACACTTTGAAACTCTGCTGGTAACACTGTCCACTTGATATTTTGGACAACGCTCTCCATTCCCGACATTTAGAATAACAAACAAACTGAACTTGAAAACCATGTATTAAGGCCCTAGATTCATTCATGTCCGTAGTAGTGTAACTGTAAGCGTATTTAAATAAGTCTATTGTTGACTGGCAATTCGGGCTGCATCACGTCGCCCCTACCAGTGTTCTGGTGCAGAATTGCGAAAATAGTTACATCTTGCGCTGCTTATAAATTGCAGTTACGGGGAGTAATTAGTGCAAAAAGATTTTTTTTGCCCCTTAAAACAGTTATCATCATAAACATATTATGCATCTGTATAAGTGCAATGGTTAGCTTGCCACGGTGGGTGAGTGGATATCGTGTCGGTCTACTAACCCCAAGATTGCAGGTTCGCTCCTGACCGTGGTAAGTGATTTTTGAAAGGCGGCAAAAATACGATACGCATGTCATACGATGTTGGCATGTCAAAGAACCCGTTTGAATTCAGTAGGCCGAGTTCATAATGGCAAAATTAATCTCGGGAGTTTCCCCCAACAGAAAGTTTCTCATTTCTCTACTAGAAAGCGCTATAGTGTTCAAGGAGGTTAGATATCTAACATCTAACCTCCTTGACTTTCATAGTCAAGGAACAACGAAATTCGACATGCAAGCTACCCTCTGGGTGTCAAATAACAAAGCTTGCACCCGGCACCCGAGGCCATACGATATTATGATATTATTATTATTATTATTATTAGTGCAATGGTGTTATTAGCTGCAAGAAGCGTTGGTGCTTTCAAATTTACCGTAATTTATTCCGAAACTTATCGTTGAGCGCTATGTGGCCATAAATTATACTATTGCTACCTCAGGAGCTCGGGACGGTCGAAGTTTTCCAAAGTGTTCTGATAATTTTTCTACGGCGCTATGTGACAAAAGACGACACTATTGGCCTCTACATTTCTAACAATGAGATGTAGCTCCTAGGCAGTGTCTTTTATTTCACTTACTCCTCTTTCTAATCATTTTTAGAAATTTGTTTGTAAATTACATGTGTCAGTGCTGTAGTTAGTAAATAGCCGTTTCCCTATTCATTATTATATTTATCATTACTGGAAAATGATGTAAATGTTACGTCCATTATACTGTACTGCTTATCATCCTCACTATAACCACCACCACCACCACCATATTTTTTTTTCTGGTAGTTTAAGTGTCATGTGCCAGTTCTGTAGTAGTATTCATTATCATACATAAAACAAATAAATCCACCGGGCGAAGCCGAGCACTACTGCTAGTATAATATAATATTCAGAACTCCTCTCAATAGGTAGGCTACATATCTCCAAATACAGTAGTACAGTAACTGTGTGGGTAGATCATCATAACCCTGTAAAATATGACAGGGACGTATGGACAGATTCATGTTCGGTGGTTAGGAGTGGCTCACCTCGTGGTGTAGTGGCTAACATTCCTGGCTGTCACTCCAAGCGGCTGATGACCACTATGCCCAATCTGCTAAATGAAACAACTACAACAAGGGAAGGTGCAGGAAAAAATGTACTTTGCACAAAAAACTGAACACTACAAATCATACATTACGGAAATATCACATACGAATTTCACATGATATTTGGTTAAGGCTAAACGTCCCGAAACTTTGGTAAGAATATATTTCAACAGATGGCAGCACAAGCGAAGCTGAATTTATTTATTTATTTATTTATTTATTTATTTATTTTTGTATCGAATGGGAGCTCCAATCAGCGATCTGAAAACTGCTATGCACTCTGTCCAGTAGCAGAATTGATATTAATTCATTGCTTACTTTTTAATTTCAAAAACAGAAAATTTGCCGTTTGTTTTTCAAATATCTGATTAAAATTCGAAAGAAAACGGGTAATACGAAAGTTGAGTTTTACTCACTGATTCCAAAGCCGCATCGAAAACCTAAATCGGTTGAATAGAACCGTCGGGATCACTTTGGGAAGTTTGTGAATAAAACTGTTTACTGTATTTGCAACAAGGCGCGGCAGTAGAACAAGGTCATGGAGAGCGGGTTGGAGAAGGGTTGGGGGGAGGGGAGTGGAGCTAGAGTGATTTGAGAGAGCTTGCCAGACGGTATGGAATTTCCGAGCATCTTGTCCAATATTGCGATTGACTGTGCTGATTAGTTCTGAATTATTGTCAAGGTCTGGATATTTCTGAGTGATCCTTTGATATTTTACCAGTTCCTAGTTACGACTTCTTGTTTTTAGTTCATCGGTCTCGTTAATTACGTTTTATTAAATTTATTTTACCTGCAACAGAATTATTTTTAATGCCCGTTAGGTGTTCTATTTTCGGCACTTTATTTTTTGGACAGTATTTCTGGTAGAATAGATTTTTTCTTTTAGTCAATTTTACCCTCCAAGTTGGTGGTTCCCACAGACTCAGCGAGGGAACTCACCATTACCGCCTTTCCAGGCAGTGTCCTAGAGCTGGGAACCCTTGGTCGGTTTGGATACAACTGGGGAGATGTGATCAGCACTTCACCCAGGCAGTCTCACCTGCAAAGCGAACAGGGGCCTCATGAGGGATGGGATGGGAAAGAAAGATTGGGATGGATATGCAAGGAAGTGGGAAGGAGGCGGCCGTGGCCTTACAGTAGGTACCATCCCGGCATTTGCCCGAAGACGAAATGGGAAACCAAGAAAACCACTTCGAAGATGGCTGAGGTGGGAATCAACCCCCTCTACTTATTTGTACTACCCAAGGCTGAGTAGACCCCGTTCCAGTTCTCATGCCACTTTTCAAATTTCGTGGCAGAGCCGGGAATCGAACCCAGGACCTCCGGGGCGGCAGCGAACCATGATGACCGCTACGCTACGGAGGTTGAATAGATACATGTACATATAGGTAGGCTACGACTGGTGGAGAGCATTGCGGTCATCACGTGGAGTTATTTTTTCGTTTTTGTTGAAAAATGGAGCCACCACCAAAACCGATTCAAGGGCGTTCCACTAAATCCCAGAGGAGATTGCGACTAAGTACCAAGAAAAGGAAGCTAGGCCCTAAAAGAAAAAAAAACACCTCTTCACACCCGTAATTTTTTTTTCGTAGTTTATACAGTATTTGAAATTATATAATTCTTTACGCTTGCATTAGAGAATCTGTAATGCTCTGAGCAGTTATGATTTCACTTATATTTTACCTGTTGCCTACAAGTTGGATGACTAAACGTCACCCCGAAATCTGCAGGCTACATGGCTGAACAGCGCAGTGGTTGCTTGGTAAGCCTAGGCCCTTCATGGGCTGTCGCGCCACGGGTGTAGTTTGTTTTTTACTTCTAATACATAGGTGTAGTAGTACACAATCACGAACTATTCAGTGTCAACGTTTTTCAGAGAAGCAAGTTCGACTTCAAATGAAAACAATGCGTTGTGTGGAAAAATAAAGGCGTAGCGAATGTGAAAATGGAAAATTGGTTTCCGGAAATACTGGACTGGATTGGGATCCATAAAGACTGCAAACAGTCCTTTTGAACTACCAGTGGGCAAAGTGAAGACAAACAGCTAACTGCAACCAAACTTATGCGTTATTGCTTGCAGAATGTCCCGACAGCAGTGTAATGAAATGTAACGTACTGTCTCACGTGATAATAGAAACCGATCAATGCAGTTGGATTTCGATGAGGTACTGTTGAGAGAGTTTAGTGATGAGAAGATCAAGCAACTAACGCTTAGTGAAGGCCATATACAAAAACTGGAAAAGGAAACAAGGAGCCAAAGGGAAAATGAAAATTGGCACACTGCTAGAAAGGACTGACTTACGGCATCCAATTGTGGATATGTATTCAAGAGGAAACCTACTTCGAAATGGGCTCCATTAGAAAAAACATTCTGTACGGTGAATTTCACTCAAAAGCAATGCAATATGACTGTGGTAATGAGCGAATTGCAAAACGAAATTTAGAGGATAAATCGGTAGAAAAGTCGAAGAATGTGGTATATTCGTACATAAAACTTATGGGGCTTTAGCTGCCTCCCCAGACGGATTAATAGGAGACGACGCTGTAGTCGAAGTCAGGTGCCCTTATTCTGCACGGAATATGACCATACCGGAAGCCTGCAAAAAGCTAAAGGGATTTTGTTTGGCAGAAAGTAAGTGAAAAAGAAAGCCAGAGAATGTCAAGAACAGTGCCTTTCAGAAGAGAACAGATTGATAACTCTCTAACACTCACATGGTTTTTATTTCCATAACCAGAGCCAGTTGGAAATAACATAGCGGGAAATATGTTATTTTGTGGTATGGACGTCTAAGGACATTCACATAGAAACAATAAAGAGGAACGAAAAGTTCTGAAGACAAAAAATGCTTATGTAACTGACATGCTGCTGAGAGAAAATCTTGTTGCCTGAGATCATTGATCCCAGGATGACCAGATCAATGGATATAAGAGAACCTGAGGAGAAGTAAAATACTGAGTGTGTGTAAATCATGAAACGCTCTCTTTGACATGGAAGCAATTGAAGCATTGATTTCAAGAACAGGAAATAATTAGGTATAATATTTTTGTTTGTTTATAGTACGCAGTACTAGTGCCTGTGCTAACAATAGCCAGATGAGAATACCTTAGGAACTTTAATTCTATTATGTGCATAATAATTTTGCTCTTGTTATGCATTTTCATAATTTGTTTATTGTAATAAAATGTCCTACATAAATGAACTTTTATTATTACCTCAATGAAAATTGAAGTAAGTTATAGTGATTGGCCACATGGAGTCGTTTCAGATCTCACGAAAAGAAAGGAAAAAAAGGGAATTAGAGTCAAAAGAACCAATGAACCATACGAATCACCAAAATAAATGCATGTATGTATGTATGTATGTATGTATGTATGTATGTATGTAGGTCTATGTGCGTGCGCATTTGGCCACTTATAAATCGATAATAGCTGTCTGGCTCCATTGATTAGAATATTTCACGGTTTGTGGTCTTGTTTGTTATGTCTAGAAGACGATACCTAGAGTTGGACGTCCGCATCGGATGGTTTTTACAATAGACATTCCCAATAAACCTGAACACGAACATATCTTGTCCATCTTTTTTCTAAAATATCAAGAACGTGCTAACTACAAACCAGTCATATCTTTCTATACAGTATTAAATTTCGCATCGAGTGAAACCAGTCGCTGATCTGTGCGGTAAGAATTATGCCCTACAAAGTATTACTAATGTCGGTACAATATGTTTTTTGTTCGGGAGTTTATCCTCAAATAACTCTAAAACAGTTACCTAGAAGGGAATCCAGCGCTGTCAGCATCTATCCTGAGTGTATTTTCACCGGTTTTTCCACAATCCCTCCAGGTAAATGCCGAGATAGTACCGTACGTGAAGGTTCAGGGCACCTGTTCCATCCCTGACTCTAATACAGTTACACACATAATCAACTACACGGGGCTGATGATGATGATAATAATAATAATAATAATAATAATAATAATAATAATAATAATAATAACGTTATTGGTTTTACGTCTCTTTTAACTACTGCGGGTTTTAGAGACGCCGGGGTGCCGGAATTTTGCCCCAAAGGGGATCTTTAACGTGCCAGTAAATCTAATGACACGGCTCCCTCGCATTCACGCAGCCTCAAATGGCAACTGGCTGCACCAGGATTCAATCCTGCAACCTTGGGCACAGCAAGTGAGAACGTTGCCGCTGAGCCACGCAGCCAGCCAAAGTTACTGATGACCAAGATGTCCCAAGCCCCTACAATGTATTATTATCAACAAGAATGTTAGAGGAAGTAAGAACACGAACACATTGTGTCAACGTTACATCTTTTGACACTACTACAATATAATTTTATCGCTCAGATATTTTCCACGCTAGGCACTTGTAGACGTAACTCGTCGAACTATAATATTTGTGACAAGAGGAAGACAACTCCTTCCTGTCGTCAAATTGTTCCCTTCTCCCTCCACCCTGTCAGCGTGTTCATCATTTTCCTTGCGCAAGAAATCTTGTGGAGCCGCGCTGCCTACCACCCCTTTCAAAACAATTCCCAAACTAATGCTGTCGATTCCATTCACCCGATTTTAATTCTAAAAAATGCATTGGAAACAGGAAATAACTTAAATCTCCATTTTCGTATTACCAGTTTTTTTTTCATATTTTAAGCAGAGAGATAAAAAACTGTTAGTAACTTTTTAGTTTTTCACATTTTGGAAAATGCATCGAATTAATATCAATTCAATTGCAGTCTAGTATACATAGTGGTTTTCAGATCGCAAATACGAGCTTTCGTTCAAGAGAAAACTGAAAAAAGAAATTGTCTCACTTTGGTGCTGCTACGTGGTGTCAGAATTACAAACTAAAAAACGGGACATTTAGCCTTAAAGGAAATCAATCACCCATTCCCCTAGGTTGCATTTGTTCGAGAAAGCAATAGTTAGTTGAAGCGTTAATTATGAAAGAGTAGGCATATACTTTATTTTGATCTTATTTGGATTTTACATTCAGTAATTAACACAATAGTATAGGGTATGCAAAATAAGTATTATAAGGTAATGATGGCCTATGTATATCTGTTGAATATTTGAGCATATATTTTGCAAAAATAAAACTGAATGCGTGATCAAGACATCCGTACACTTATCCTTCTACTCAGGGCCGGTCTTAGGGGTGTGCGACATGTGTGGACGCACAGGGCGCCAAAGATAGTCAAATTTCGATTTTTTTCCTATTGAACAATGGCAAGATAGATAAATGCGAGTTCGTCAAACAAATAAGGGAATCAGTTTTTAAAAAAAGTTCAACCGGTGTTATCTCTCACGACTGAAAACTCTTCGCACACCTTAGACCGCGACGGACCGAAGTTAAACTCAGTGAAATAGTGATTAGCAAACACTATATCTTTCTCTCCCTTGCCTTTTCACTATCGCGGAAACGCAACCCGCCTCGACTCCCGGGCCTGGGACCAACCAAATCGCCCTTTGGCACCGCTCGGGCATTTTCGTGATATTTCGGTTCGGTTCGCTGTTGTAGTAGAGCTGTAGCAAGGCGAAGGAGAAAGAAAGAAAGCGAGGAAGGCAGGGAGAGAGGGGAGTGAGGTTGGAGAAAGGGGTGTGGGTAAGGCACGAGCTGGAGACAGAGGCAAAGAAAAGGAAATCATAACAACGTGTTGGGCGAAGTCGGCGTCGACCCGCTCGCAGATGGCAGGACGTATTAACACAATACACGGGAGTGTTATGGCCCTTGCTAATTGTCGTTCATTCGAGTGCGTGGTGCGGATGGTGTAAAGACGGGATGAAGAACAAGAAACCTTACAACAATGGCCTCCTCCGGTAAAGCTAGTGGAGCTGCGAACAAAAACCGAAGGTTGCAGCATGCAGAAGAAGACAAGAAGGCAGCAGAAGCTTTTAAAAATTCGTCCGACCTTCAACATTAATAGACGGGTGATCTTCTCAAACAAATCCTAACTGTTCAGTCCCATAATGTACCCGTCAAAGTTGCAGAGCAAGATGAAGATATGCAGGGTGAACAACAAATGCCACACTTGGAGGTCGGCATGCGATTCCTCATCCAATTGCAAGACAAAAGTTTCAATAGCAAAATCGGATCGGGTGCTGTTTGAAAACACAAGTATGAAAACGAGAAGCTGGCAACACTGTCACATCCTGCAGTGCTTCGGAATGTACAGAGAACGCCCCGGCAGAGCGCCGAGTTCCTGCGATCTGCTTTTGGCCACGCTGCATGCAGTTACAGCGTTGCCAGAGCCTCGTTTCTTAACACGCATTTCTGTTAAACCTATTGGCGGGACTAGGTTTCGCAACATAAACTTTTGTCGTGAATTTCGATGAGGAACCACATGCCGCCCTTCAAGAGCGGCATTTTTTGTTCACCCTGTATATTTTAATCTCAACAAGAATATTTTCTTACTCTCATAAAAGGGTGTTAAACTGTATATTTTCCTTAAGGCACATTCTACATTGGTCGTAGTCTAGGTCATAGTTGTAAGGTCGCAAAGATTGTTTTAAGCACTGCTTGTGCGGATAACGCTAAGTAAACGCAGACCGCTATGTTATTTACCTTCTAAAGTGTACTATTTTAGATTTATTCGGTAATTTTTGTTTAAGCAATTATAAAAATAAAGTAAAATTACGTTTTTAGACCGGTACTTAAAATCGGAAAAAGTTCCCTTATTAAAACTCAGCAATTCTTCTAGGTTTGTGCCGTGTCTTGTGTGGGGTTTCGCCTAGGACACCAAGCTGGCTCATCGGCGGGCTCTTGGTGTCCCCGCCCGGACCCCCACAGGAGTGACGAACTGCGCGCCACCTCCCTTTATATTAGGTGCAACTGCACCACTCGACTGCGAGAACGAAAAGCTCAAGCAGCCTTAACCTCCCTATGAAGGCTTCCAAAAAGATGGTATATTGGCTTTCACGGCCGGTGGATTAAAACTCAGCTATTCTTCTAGCTTTGTGCCGTGTCTTGTGTGAGGTTTCGCTTAGGACCCCAAGCTGGCTCATCGGCGGGCTCTTGGTGTCCCCGCCCGGACCCCCACAGGAGTGCCGAACTGCGCGCCACCTCCCTTTATATTAGGTGCAACTGTACCACTCGACTGCGAGAACTAAATGCTCAAGAAGCCTTAACCTCGCTATGAAGGCTTCCAAAAAGATGGTATATTGGCTTTCTCGGCCGGTGAATTACCACCCTTATTACCACTAAAACCTCCAATGTAGAATGGGCTCAATTATCCGTGTAGGAAGATCTCTTTTCAGGCGCGGTGACGGGTGCGAGCACCTTAATAGGAATTGGCTCTGACTGTGGCTCTGCTGGTGGTGGGGATGGTGTTGGATCTTGTGATAGGGGTGAAGGCGGGAAGGATTTGAGGAAACCTATCGACTCTGGTGATTGACATACAGTCGAAAGTGGTGAACGTGGTAGTTATGGTGATAATTTAACTTGTGACGGTGAAGCCGGTGAAGATTCTGGTGTCGGTACTGGTGCTGGGAATGGATTATGCATTGTGCCCTTCATTAGTGATAGCAGCCAACTTCAAGACCCTGCCTATTGGCCTCTGGTCCGAAGCACGGAATGTACTGATAAAATTATCGTTCAAGGACCAGTTAAAATAAAAGATCGGAACTTTAAAAAATATGCTGGAGATGGCCGTCATTTTACTATGTTTCAATGTTATCGCGAGTTGCGGAATGATAAAAACGTACTAAGATGTTGGCTCCAATATTCTGACTCTTAAAAAAAAAAAAAATTGTTGTAAGCTCTTTGACAGAAAGTCCACAGCAGATCTCGTCACTTCGGGATTCTGTGACTGGGCACATCTTTCGCAAGCCTTAGAGGCTCATGAAAGATCCCCTTCTCATTTTAAATATTCTCAATTATGGGCCGAAACAGAGTTGCGTTTATCCTAAAAAAAAGAGCGTTGATGATGCTAGTCAACGAATTATGTGTGCTGAGGTAGACCATTGGAGGTCCATACTCGAACGATTGTTATCGCTTCGGGTGAACGTAGCTTTTCAAAATTGAAGTTGATTAAAACCTACCTGCGTGCTACAATGGGCCAAGAGAGACTGTCATAACTTGCTTTAATTTCAATAGAGAACGATGTAGCGCGTTGACTCGATTTAGCCCAGTTAGTAAAACAGTTTGCTTCAGTCAAAGCATGGAAAGCACCCTTCTCATAAGGTTTTGGGTTTCAGTGTGTTTTTTCCTGGGTGTCGTAGTCGATTGAATTGGTAAAGCTTGATTCCTGTAAGTGCATTTTTCCAGTGATTTTGTTATGTTGACACTTAGAATCACAACTGAAACAAGAAGTTCCGTGACGAACTAAATTGCCTACTTTTCTTAAAATTTAAGATTCATGCCAATTATTAATCTATATGGATCTATCTAGAATAATGACGAAATTAAGTTGGTAATATCGAAATTTCTAATTAGTTCTAAATACTGTATACCAGGCATAATGTAGCCTAATAGAGAACTACAGTTGGAAGCCCTGGTGCCTGAATATATTCTTAGTTCCATCTCTTAATGTACAGAATACAAAATTTGGTTGAAGTCCAATGGATAGCATGGACGTTACATGCAGTTTAACATTGGATCTAACAGCGCGCGTAAAATCATGTCGGCAACAATGACATACATGTATTGATCAGGAATAAGCTGAAACAATATGATCTATTGTTGTGTCAATTTTGATTGAAACCCATTAGTTAGTATATAAGTTACATGCATTTTAAAATTGGACCGATCAGCAGGCTTACTGTAGAGTCATGTTGGCAGCATTGGCGTAGACCTATATTAGTTACTCCAAATTAATCTAGAATGCCAGGTACTATACGTGTGTAAAGTTTAGAGATATTGGCTTGCATACTTTCTGATATATTGATATTAGGGTAACAAAAATAGAGACAGTATTTATTAACAGTTGGCAGCTCTGGTTACTCATAAGTATCGGCATAGTCATATATGTTATGGTACACATGGCACACACGAAATTTGGTTGAAATCCAAATGATAGTATAGAAGTTAGATGTATTTAAATTTGGACCTCTCAGCAGGCTTAGAATCATGTTGGTAGCACTGACGTATATAAGTTTCTCCATATTAATATAAAATGTTAGGTACTATACGTGTGCATAGTTTAAAGCTGTCGGCTTGCATACTTTTTGATATATGGTATTTGGATTAAAAAAATTGAGAGCATTTATTAACAGTTTTCAGCCCTGGTGGCTCTTAAGAATACGCTCAGTCATATCTGTTTATGTACACATAGCACATACGATATTTGGTTGAAATCCAATTGATAGAGTAGAAGTTATATGTATTTAAAATTTGGACATATCAGCAGGCTTATAGTCATGTTGGCAACACTGCCATGTATGGCCTTCTGGAAATTAAACTGCAATATTATTATCTATACGTGTGCCAATTTTGAAATAGCTCCCATTCATACCTTCCAAGATATCCAACATGGAACTCAAATTTCAATTGCGATTTTTCAGCAGTTGGTAGCACTGACATCATTTTCAAATATGGCCGTGAGATATTCAGGTATAGATCTTTACTCCTACCAAATTTTGTTTCGATGGCTACAGCCGTTTGGGAGTTGATACGGGGGGGGTGGGGGACACACACACAGCCAGACAGACAGACAGACAGACAGACAGACAGACAGACAAACACACATTTGTCCGATCTCATAAGTCTACTTTTTCCTCATTTTTGCAAAATGTGAAATGTAGGCTAAAAATAGTTATTGTAATATGTTACGCCTCACCTATTAGATAATAAAGCCCAGCGAGCGTACAGCCGATATGTTATATGTTACCTTGACCATCCCCTTACTACAACGCAAGTCAAGTATGTTAAAGTAATATAGTAAATGGGTAAATGTACTTTAGGTTCATTTTATTTAATTTCATCCGATAACTCGGTGCCTTGCCTTTGCCTACATTTTCTACTTTATATTTTCATGATTCCTATTTACTGTATGATACCGCATAATTTTTGCCAGAGTTAGGCAACCCGCCTCGCACAGAGGGGTGCAAAATCGAATTTCGCACAGGGTGCTGAAACCCCTAAGACCGGCCCTGCTTCTACTACCCCTTTAATAAAAAATGATTCTTTACAGTAACCTTATAACGAATTAATTAATTTCATTGAAAATATCGCATTGTAACTTCATATGTAAATGCAATGAATTTCCCTCCGTCTGTAGAAAATACATTAATTTTAACGCCTTTGCCGTGAATAGCATATACTGTACGAAGCGAGCTGGGAACAACATGGTGGCCCTGGCACACCGTCATATATTGAGTCACTTAACGCTGAGAGCAACCTAGGGACAAAATCTGTAACTATTGGCGAGTAGTTCCGTTTAGTCACACAAGCTAGTAGAAGCAGCACAAATCGAACAGTGCTTGGAGTACGCAGTCTAATAATGAGTAATGTCAGAGCTCTGTAACTATCTGTAGAATAACAGATGCTGTTGCAGGACGTTTGTGTCCGCTCTACGCACTACAGCAAGAAAAATGCACCCGGACATGTGTATTTTAATTTCATTAATATCAAAGGAAGCACACGGAACAAACACGTTAGTTATTATTGTTTTAAAGGGTGGAAGAGTGAGGTCATCTGCCCCAAAAGACACGTTGGAGTCGAACGAATTTTGCATTCAAATCACGCGGCCAGGGACATTTTGACTGCATATTTGAATACTTCCTTTTTTCTCATCAGACAAACTTTCATTTATATATCTATATATATAAAAGAAAGTCGTGTTAGTTACACTATTTATAACTCAAGAACGGGTGAACCGATTTGGCTGAAAATTGGTGTGGAGGTAGCTTAGAACCAGGAGACGGACATAGGATACTTTTTGAATCCCGTGACGTGACATAAAACATCAAAGATAATTCAAGTCACTATAAAACGTAACGCAAATGACAGCTAAAATAAACTCATGAAGGGATGGCAAGGCAAGTCGTTTCCAGGCAACAGTAGTTCTTGACGAGACACGGCCGACTGGATGCGATTAGCGCTCTACACTACCGGTATAGAAAATGAGGCTCTTAACATGAAATCCCGTTAGTTACTCAACGTATTTTGTATTCTCTTTGAATCATCATTAACAATGCCGCGACAAAGATGATCGAATCTTTCCCGGCAAAGCCATAATGCAAGGAAGGATACGAAACTTTGCGAATGAAAGGACTGAAGAAGAACAAGGAATTGCCCGTGAAGAGCGCTGCGATAGTATGGATGGACTTCGTGCTTCTCAATCACAAGAGCAAAGTGAGGCAACCTGTGAAACAGCTCTGTGGGCAATGCGAAATCGTCAAGCGAACAACAGAGATCAAGAAGTAGATAATTGTCGACGCTCAAGAAGAGATTTGTCAAGTGCCGATTTGAATCGAGCAGCGTTTCGATGCGATTGCAGCACTGATTACTGCTTGCATCCGAGCGTTTGTATTGGGCCAATGGACGTTGTTTGCGAGTATTGTGGCGCATTGAGGTTTTCCGGAGAAACGCCCGGATTGTGCTGCCTTAGTGGGAAAGTGAAATTGCCATTATTGACTCCGCCACCTGAGCCATTGCATGCATTGCTTTGTGGCGAAACACCCGACTCACGTCATTTTCTTGCAAACACTCAAAAATACAATGGTTGTTTCCAAATGACCTCATTTGGGGCAGACATTATCGAAGAACGAGGATTTAATCCGACATTCAAGGTCATGCTTTCCATCGAACCAATCTAACCTGTGGCACAAATACAAGGATAAATGTCAGGAGATATTTTACATCAAATTCGTGTCAGTTCCAGAAATCACGATCTTCAGATGAATGAGGAGATACATAATCGGGCTTTGGTCTTGATCGAAGACATGTGTTTCCTCATGTGCGGTAGTTTATTAGTCACGTTAGGAATGCCAGCGCCAAATCGTGAAATGAATGACGCATTTAATCAAGAATTGGAACGGGAACGTGAATATGATCACCAGGAATTAGATTTAATAGTTCAAACGACTGTACCCCTATTGAATACCCAACAAAAAGAAGTTTATGATACATTAATGAAGGCAATTGATGATGGAAATGGTGGTTTATATTTCCTGGATGCCCCTGGTGGAACTGGTAAAACATTCCTCATGTCAGTAGTTTTAGCCACTGTTCGTGCGAAATACAACATTGCGGTTGCAGTTGCTTCTTTTGGAATAGCAGCCACATTGTTAGAAGGATGTCGTACGGCTCATTCAGCATTACAATTGCCGTTAAATCTTCAAATTATTGAAGAACCAACATGTAATATTGCAAAAAAGATCAGCACTGGCGAATGTTTTATCAGCATCGAAAATCATCATCTGGGAAGAATGCACAATGACGCATAAACGTGCATTAGAAGCACTTAACCGAACATTGAAAGATCTACGCAATGACTCCAGATGTTTTGGAGGAGTAATGATTTTACTGTCTGGCGATTTCCGCCAAACACTGCCAGTAATTCCAAGATCAACGGCTGCCGACGAAATAAACGCTTGCCTCAAATCATCGAATATATGGCGCTATTTGAAGAAACTTCAGATGACAAAAAACACGAGAGTTGCATTGCTTAATGATAGGCCTACATCTGCTGAAGATTTCTCTGAGCAATTGCTGACTATCGGTAATGGTCGAGTACCTGTCGACGAATCGAGCGGATTGATTTCATTTCCTCATAATTTATGTAACTTTGTCTCATCGAAAGACGAACTTATCAACAAAGTATTCCCAAACATCATTACTAATTACAAAAATAATGAATGGTTGAGTGAGCGAGCAATTTTAGTGGCTAAGAATAAAGATGTAGATGACCTAAACTACATAATTCAGAACGAGATCATTGGAACAATGCATTCATTCAAATCTATTGACTGTGTAACAAATGAAGATGAAGCCATTAACTATCCAATTGAATTTTTAAACTCCTCGGATGTGCCTGGCTTACCACCGCACAATTTACGCCTAAGGGTTGGCTCCGTAGTAATCATGCTTCGAAACATAAACCAACCAAAACTGTGCAACGGTACGCGTTTGGTGGTAAGTAAATTGATGAACAATGTGATTTACGCGACGATACTCAAAGGAAAATTCGAAGGTGAGGAAGTTCTCATTTCGAGGATCCCGATGATCCCAACCGATATGCCGTTTGAGTTTAAAAGACTTCAATTTCCGATCCGTCCTGCATTCGCCATGACCATTAACAAATCACGAGGCCAATCCTTGAAAGTTTGTGTTTTGAATCTGGAATATCCATGTTTTTCCCATGGTCAATTATATGTGGCATGTTCACGGGTCGGAAGACCATCTGCGTCGTTTGTTCTTGCGCCTGATAATAAAACAAAAAATGTCGTGTATCACAAGGTACATAACTGAAGAGTGCAACCTATGCACCAAAATACATGAACAATAAAGAATCATTAAAATACTTAATTTTTTAATTTGTATTTCCTAATAAAAAATTGAACTTAATAAAATCGAAAATCTGCTTATTTATTGCCTCTAAGGCGGAACAGAGTTCGCCGGGTCACCTAGTATCTATATATGAGGCGTCTAATTTCAAAACAGGACAAGTCCATCTAAACAGATTTGAATAAATGGCAAAAAAAATTGTGAGTGATACATAACAAGAAAGAAGTACATCACACTGCTGTACTAGGGTTTATTATCATGTTTGGTAGTTATTTCAGGGTTGTAGTCTACCACTTGATACAGAAGATGATGATTTTCTAGTGAATAAATCTGGACTTGTCCAGTTTTGAAACCCAGCCTTGGACTTGTCCAGTTTTGAAACCAAGTGTTGGACCTGTCCAGTTTTGAAACCAAGTCGTGGACATGACCTGTTATAATAGTTAACTACTCTGACAACTAACTCTAGTTCAGTTGTGACTCTGTAAAGAGCAGCTGTAGCCTAATGATTGAATTCAACATTTTAAATCAAATTGAATAGTTTTAATGAATAATAAGAGAAATCACACTGAAAAACTGATTATATCTGATTATATCAAAAAGGCATATCCAATAAAAGAGTTAACCACCAAAATTAAATGAAAGTCTAAAAAATTATCTTGCATAGGCGATAAACTCAAAAATAGGTTATAACATAGACAAAGTAACAATGATTCAGGTCAGGGTCAGGTAATGTTAGATAGAAACACCAATGTCATGACAATCCCCTTCACAGAATTTTGGTTCACTGTCCACATTAGGAATTTCACCAGCATTAGAAACTATGTCTTTACAGAACTGTAGTTTATCCTGCATTTTCCAGTCTTGTCCAAAATGTTTTTTTAAAAGCTGATCTATATCTTGAATCTGTTCTACCTTCAGTTTATTCATACCAATGGGTGCTTCAAGAGGATTGATCATACTGCTTGTTTTTTTCTTTTTAGTGATGGTGCCCTCCACTCCTAGATCAGTTCTGTAGTATTGCTCTCCCCTTAAATGAATATTGTTCCCCCTAGTCTTCCTGACTACAAATCTCTTGCAGTGTGATATTTTGAAGGGAAGGGATTGAGTAGATTTCATCACATTCTGACATTCAACATTCCAATCATAAATGGTCCAGTCCTTTCCTATAACTTTGACAGTTCCATGATACGCAGAAGGTTGGACAATAGTATCTATTCTTTTCAGCTCCTTCTCTATACGTCCAAAAACTCGGTCTGGTGGAAGGAAAGAGTGGCCGGTAACAGGAAAGAATATCTCAATTTTCTTGAGGGGAGCACTGATAATCCATTTAGATAACATTGTCAATAGCGTTAAATTCTTATTTTGCCCAGGGCATCCATCGGCAAATAGTCTTATTACGTTTATATCTTGAAGATCAATAGTTTGTACCTCATGATACAGGGCAGACATAACTTCATTGGATGTTTTAGGACGTTCATTTTCTGCCCATGTATAAATTGACACTTTTAGATTTTGGCATACTGCTCTTTGAACTGCCGGTAACAACCGTAAGTAGTAGAGATTTATCTGACGGGAATAATATGCTGACTGATCTGGTAGTTTGGGTAGCACCTGATTTTTCTGGCATTCAAAGGATATTGTTACCATGCCATCCCTTTCCTCTTGCAGAAACTCGTAGAATGCCCTGTATTGGAGTTTATGAACTCTCTTTTCTATAGTCAGGTTGGTCTTTCTAGAAACGTCTTTCTCATTTTGAACGTGTGCATTCAGTTGAATACACTTGGAACACACATCAGTGGCCGTAGATCCAAATCCATTGTTAAATTTGGTGTTGAACACTTTCCGGAAATAACTTTCTTTTACCCTAACTTCCAAAGGCACGGATGCATTGTACATGCGCCACAATTTCTTTATGTTGAGATTTGAGGCAAGGTACACTCTTGCCGACTTATGTCGACAATAGTGGGATTCTATCCCTTTCAACTGCCTTACGTATTTTATCCCACTTTCCAGTTTCTGAGCATAAGACTGTGAACAACGATCCCGCCTCTTCTTTCACAATTGTCAGATCCATATTTCTTTATACGGCTGAAAACACCAAGTACTCTGTGCTTAGTTATACACAGTATTCCAAGAAATGCTTCACGACACACGTGCACTCTCTTTCCAAACACATCTGTCACAGTATACGTTATAACCTCACTTTTAAGTCTCTTCGGGCTCGTAGATCGAACTCTGCGTCGTAACGGACTAGAAGAGGAACAGAATTTAGCTATAAATGCATCCTGTTTTGATTTTACACTTGATGCATAAAACAATGCGTGGAACCTCTGTATGTCCTTCATTGTTAGTCCACGACAATTTTTGTGACTTTTCCCAGAGCCCCTATGATTGCAGTCTGGATATTTCGGTAGATTTCTCGCCATATACCTATCAAAGAAGTTAGAAATGAAGTGAGATTACAGATCAGAGGTCACTAGCAACAAACGAAAGGTATTTCACACAGGACATACCCATCGAAATGGAAAGGGGTCGTAAAAATTGAAGGTATTTAGTAAGTCACTTTACACATTTTATGGTTTCCTCTCGCATTATCATTACTTAAATCCCAATTATATGAATACTTTTCTATATAAAAATATGGTTCACTTGGAATGAACCCTCCAAAATATGAAGTAATTCCAAAATTACTACTCTGTCTACATACCTCTCTTTCTTCCCTATTGCACGCTTCCAGTTTTGAGGATTTCGTTGCTTTCTACGAGCTCTGTTGCCTCCAACCACTTCCACAGCCGTGTTGATCGCAATCGGATGAACGGTTTATGAACGCATAAAAGACGAACAGACAGACATTCCTTTTTATATATATACTAGCTGAAGTACCCGTGCTTCGCTACGCGTCATAAATACATTAAAAAGGGGAAGGTGACAGTTAAAACAGGGGATTGGCGAGGTGCTGCGCAGAGGGAGATTAAGGATGGAATATTTTGTCCAACTACACCGTGTTTTATAGCACAAATTTAGGTTTTACTCGCTAACCGTTGGAGATACCTTTCGGATAGAAAATGTAATTTTAAACCTCGTATATGCCATCAAAAGTTTGCTATTTCTTAGCGTTCTCTTTTTATTTGAAATGGAAATATGAAAGTTTGAAACCAAAGGGTGTAGTGACGTCACTAAAATGGTCGCCATCTTTAAATAGTGCAAAGTATTGAAATCAAACGTAGCCTATATGTTAACCAGGTAAATCAGCTACTTCCATGTAAAATTCAAGTAAATCGGACCAGTGGTACTCGCGTGATTGAGTAATACACAGACATACACCATCTCATTTTTAGTCTCGCTTCGCTCGCGTCATAGTCGTGTCATATTGTTATTCAATGAAATGCAGGTTTAACCCCGTTAACATCCCTTTAGAACCTGAATATCCAAAAATCCCTCCTTAGTAGACGTTTTCGACATACAACAAATATGTCCCCAAATATCATTCTTCTAACTTTAATAGTTTTGGTTGGTCGATGAGAGTGAACATCCAAAGATCCTTCCTTAGTGGACGTTTTTCTTCCAGAATTTCACCCCTCCCCATAGGCCCCTTAAATTGTATTTATGAGAAAACGGTCGAATTCCTAATTATTTTAATTATTTATTTATTTATTTATTTATTTATTTTTAAGCTGATTGATTTCCTCCCAGTTTCAAACTCATCGTCTATGTCGTTAAAGAGATACACGCTCCGTTAGGAATCTTTCAACCCCCACTTGTCACCCTTTCACCTCATAATATACACCATATCGATAAACCCTTAGACATATGTCTGCTTATTCTTAATGATGAGTTTAGATGCCGAGTATCCCATCCCCAAGGGAACCAATCGGGAGATATTGTTATTCAATTAAATGCAAGTCTACCCCCTTAATACCCCTTTAGAATCTGAATATCCAAAAATCCTTCCTTAGTGGACGTTTTCGACTTACAACGAACATAGCCCCAAAATGTCATGTTTCTAACTGCAATAATGTTGGCTGGGCGATGATGAGTGAGTGAGTAAGTCAGGACATTTTCTTTCATTTATTTCTAGAATTTCAACCCTCTCATCAACCCCTTAAATTGGATTTATGAAGAAAAAAAACGGTCGAACACCTATTTACTTATTTTCGAGCTGTTCTTCCCCCCTGAGTTTGATGAGTGAGTGAGTTAGGACACTTTCTTTCCTGTTTTTCCCCCAGAATTTCACCCCTCTCCAAGGGCCCCATAAATTGGATTTATGAAAAAACGGTCGAACACCTATTTACTTATATTTTAAGCTGTTTTTTTCCCGCCGAATTTCAAACTTCTCGCCTATGTCGTTTAAGAGATACACGCTCCGTTAAGAATCCCTCAACCACCAATTTTCACCCCTTTCACCTCATAATATACACCACATCGAAAAACAACTTCTTATTTTTAGCCTACTTTCGATTTTTGCAAAAAATGAGAGTAGACTTATGAGATCTACACAGGGCGAAAAATTGTGTGTCTGTCTGTGTGTGTATGTGTGTGTGTGTGAGTCTGTGTGTGTGTGTATGTGTGTGTTTGTGTGTGAGTCTCTGTGTGTGTGAGTGTGTGTACTCTGAATGTCTGCCCCCCCCCCCCCCCTATCAATTCAAACACGGTGAAACCGAATTGAATGAAATTTGGTACATAGGTAGAACTAGCAAAGGGCACCTCAGTGTCATGTTTTATATTGCCACCTTCTTTACCAAAACTGAATGGCGGCCACTCAAACGTTCAAAACGTAAAATCAAATAACGACTAACCAAATCATCCGATCTCTACCAAATTTGGTAACAACATACCTTCATATAGGACGTGTCTTGTGACCAAACTACAAGGTCATCCGCCGTACCATTTCAGGATGTCGGCCGTGCGAATTATGCAAACAGTATAATCCATATCATGGGTCCCACCAATTCCGATTATCGGGCCGAGAATCGTTTTAACTGTTCTAAAGGAAGAGGCACGTTCGAAATTAAAAGTTTATTTTGTAATACTATAGTGCAGAAGTGATTTTAAAAAGCTGAGCTGTCTCAGTAACAAGACAAGTTGGCAGCGGATATCTTGTGCCTAATTTGAGTATTGCATGCAATATAGCGTACTGATACAAAATAAATAAACTTTTTATGAAATGCTTTATATATAAATAATATACTCCACTGATGAAATCGTTTAGTGTAAATCATTAATTGCTAACACGTTCTATGTAACTCATTGATATCGGTTAATGTACGTTCGCACGTTTGGCTCCGTGGTAAAGCGTTAGCCTATCAATCTTATGGCTATGGTTCAAACCCTATCAGAGTTAGGTTTTTTGCTTGAATTTCTTTATATTTATTGTTTTGTAATGACTCAGACGTTTTTTTTTTATTTAGTCAATTTACCCTCTAGGTTGGTGGTTCCCACGGACTCAGCGAGGGAACTCACCACTACCACCTCTATGGGTAGTGTCCTGGAGCTTGGAACATCTGGTCGGGATGGATACAACTGGGGAGGTGTGACCAGCACTTCGCCCAGGCGGCCTCACCTGCAAAGCGAGGGGCCTCATGAGGGATGGGAGGGGATGGAAGATTGGGATGGATAGGCTAGGAAGAGGGAAGGAGGCAGCCGTGGCCTTACAGTGGGTACCATCCCGGCATTTGCCCGAAGACGAAGTGGGAAACCACGGAAAACCACTTGGAGGATGGCTGAGGTGGGAATCGATCCCCCTCTACTCATTTGGACCACCCGAGGCTGAGTAGACCCCGTTCCAGTCCTCATACCACTTTTCAAATTTCGTGACAGAGCCGGGAATCGAACCCAGGACCTCCGGGGCGGCAGCTAACCATGCTGACCGCTACGCTACGGAGGTGACCGTTTTAAAATTAATCGTTATATTGTGCATAGTACGATGGAAAATATATAATTTAAAAAAAATTCGAAAGCAGATTTGCACGAGACATCTAGGAACAAAAAAGTGAATTATCATGGCGAACTGCACGCCGGCCAACAGATTAACTTATAGATTTTATTGAAAAGTTTATGTTTATGACCTCTAGAATGCACTCCCCCTGTCAGGATTATCTTGTTCGATACTTCTCCATTTGATGTCACGACTGGTCTACATCAGCATCGGCATACCATCGGCATTCTCTGCGCATCGAATTTGAAGAATGACAAGATGATACTACGATACATGTTTACTTCTTATTTTAAAGGGTTTGTAACAGCCTATTGTGCGTTATTTGAAAATGTTAATTGAGGTACAGTACAAAACGATTTCACATAGTATCTGAACTCTAGCCGTTGGTGCTAGTTCAGGATATTAATTAATACTTTTATTGCAGCCAAATAGCAATCGAAAATATCCACATAATTGGTATACACACGTCTCTGTAGGATCATGGAAAGATTTGTTAATTCAATTAGGGTTGTGAAAGCCATGCACAGCCAGACGTGTAAAGACATGCCTCAACTCAAAGTTGGATAATAATAATAATAATAATAATAATAATAATAATAATAATAATAATAATAATAATGTTATTGGTTTTACGTCCCTTTTAACAACTGTTGCATTTAGAGACATCGGGGTGCCGGAATTTTGCCTCGAAGGGGATCTTTAACGTGCCAGTAAATCTACTAACACTGTAATGTTTTCTATTGCCCTCACTGTTGCGTGACAAATATACCATTTTCTACTAAGATATGTTGTTTTAATGGTCCAAGACCTCAACGCTATGTTGAAATCTAAATTTGTATTTAACAACACCTAGCTCTGGTAGAACACCTTCAAGAATCTTTACTCTCAGATCGTGGTATGATTGGGTCATTAACCCAACAAAAAATTGTATCAGGAGAAGGAATTGGTCTATATCTAATGCTACCTACTGAAAACAAAGATTGCATGGTTAAAAGAAATGAATTTATTGTATAAAAAACAAGTATAGCAAAATTAATAATAATAATAATAATAAGTTTGAATTTAAATTGGAGCGTTGCGATTTAAATATTACCGCTAGAAAATTACGTGAAAACGGAGTCGGATAAATTACTGATTTTACTCTTATTCCCAAGCTATGAATTTACTGAATTACTGAATATGAAACAAAGAAAGACGAGAGATTGCTTAGCTATGTGGCATTCGCGCTTGCCACTGGAAATTGCCGTAGCATTTCCCTCGTACTGGATGTTGAAGTGAGCTTCCCATAGCCTCCTGGACGTCGTCATCTTCTTCGTTGTTGATGATATATTTGTAGATATGAAGATTGATGGTCCGTACATCGGAACCAACACGTACAACCACCACGGTTAAGTTTCACAAAGATAGTCGCTAACTCCACTGAACATCGGAGCCACTCACTCGTGCAACCATACTGGTTAAATTTTATAACGATAGTCCCTAACTCCACTGAACATCGGAGCCACTCCCTCGTGCAACCATACTGGTTAAATTTTATAACGATAGTCCTCGTTTCCACAGCGTGCAAACCATATATGCACCCGCCGCATCCCCACTCCAGTCCCGACTTCCAGCTTACGTGGTCTCCACTGATTGGCTGACCCCTCACGCGCTACTCCCTCTTCTGGCTCATTACACTCGGCGGGAGGGTGAAGTCGTTTGCCGCTCCATACATCCGCCTTTTCTTTAAGCTGCAACGCAGGATTGCGTCATGCTTCCCGACAAGATTAAGCCTGTAGCTGAATTTCCAGTGACTCATCTCTCTCAACAAACTCTAACTGACGAAACTCCGTAAAATTCCGTAATCATATAATTTTCTACGGTAATGTTGATCGTAATAATTTGCTTGATAGCGTATTCTATAACATAGAAAACCTATCTGTATGCTTATAATTTTATAAGAAAATGCTCCTAATAATACCTTAATAATAATTATAATAAATTAATAATAATAATAAATTAACATGAAACATTCTCTTGGCTGAACAATTTGCCGCGTAAATAAATATAGAATGGATTCCTACTGACTTATGCCAGTGGCATGAAAACCCCTCGAAAAACACGTTACAACACGGCTCCCTCGCATTTGTGCACCCTCAAATGCCAGCTGACTGCGCCAGGATACGAACCTGCAACATAGGGCCCAGCAAGCGAGAACGTTACCGCTGAGTCACGCAGCCAGTCCGGTCGATTATGTCTCCAGATCCATAACATTCTTTAGATACTTCTTATCTTTCTTTCTTTCTTTCTTTCTTTCTTTCTTTCTTCAATGATGGTAGCAGTTGTTTTCGAGGTTGTGGTGTTTGGTAGAGGTAAATAGTTTTTATGGTCTTCAACCAAGAAATTATTCTATTATACCGTACTCTTTGATAAAAACAACGAGTTATAACTATACTCATACATTTAGGAGAAAGTAGGCTATATGTTCTTCACTGAACATCTTGTTTAATGATGAGTTTATATGCCGTGTATCAAATCCCCCAATGAAACAAATCGGGAGATATTGTTATTCAATGAAATGCAGGTTTAAACCCCATAAGACCCCTTTAGAACCTGAATATCCGAAAATCCTCCCTTAGTAGACGGTTTTGACATACAATGAACATTTCCCCAAACTGTCATGTTTATAACTTCAATAATTTTGGCTGGGCGATGATGAGTGAGTGAGTGAGTCAAGACATTTTCTTTCAATTTTCTTTTTTCAGAATTTCACCCCTCCCCATGAACCCCTTAAATTTGATTTATGAAAAAAAACTGTCGAACGGCTATTTACTTACTTTAAAGTAGTCCCCCCCCCTGAGTTTGATGAGTGAGTCAGTCAGTTAATCAGTTAGGACACTTTCTTTCCTGTTTTTCCCCCAGAATTTCACCCCTCCCCATGGGCCCCTTAAATTGGATTTATGAAAAAACGGCCAAACACCTATTTACTTATTTTATGCTGTTTTTTCCGCTGAGTTTCAAACTCCTCGCCTATGTCGTTTAAGAGATACAAGCTCCAATATGTAACGTGTTTTTCGAGGGTATTTTACGCCACTGACATAAGCCAGTAGGAAGCCATTCAATGTTTATTTACGCGGCAAATTGTTCTGCCAAGACAAGTTTCATGTAACTTATTATTATTATTAAGGTATTTTTGGAGCGTTTTTTATAAGATTATAAGTATACAGATAGGTTTTCGATGTTATAGAAAACACTATCAAGCGAATTATTACGTACAACATTATCGCGGAAAATTATATGATTACGGAATTTTACGGATTTTTGTCAGTTAGAGTTTATTGTGAGAGAGATGAGTCACTGGGAATTCAGCTACAGGTATATTCTTGTCGAGAAGCGTGACGCAAGCCGTGGGGCACTTCCCGCTGGCTGCATCAAGAAAAGGCGAAATGGCCTGGATCTGTAATCGACATCGTCGCGCCGAGTATATTGACCCTGAGGTCGGGTGTATCGCGTGGAGGCTCAGCCAATCATTGGAGACCGGGCGAGTGGAAGACGGGTCCGGAGAGGGGGTTCGGTGAGGGCATATATTGTTTGCGCGCCGAGGAGGAAGGACGATTATCATTGTAAAACTTGACCGAGGTGGTTGCTCATGTGGTTGGTTCCGGTGTGATCGGACCATAACTTTACATTTCTACAACAATCTCCACAACTGACGAAGAAGATGGCGAAGTCCAGACGGCTGTGGGAAGCTCTCTTCAGCATCAAGTACGAGGGAAATGCCACGGCAATTTCCAATGGTAAGCGCGAATGACTCAGAACTACATAATCTCCCGTTTCTTTGTTTCATATTCTGTATTTCAGTAACTTCTTAGCTTGGGAATAATAGTAAAATCAGTAATTCATCCGACTTCGTTTTCACATAATTCTCTAGTGGTAAATTCAAATCGTTACGCTCCAATTTAAATTTATTAGTATTATTATTATTATTAAAATTGCCACTACTTGTTTTTTATATAATAAATTCATTTCATATACTATGCAATCTTTGCTTTCAGTAGGTAGCATTAGATATAGACCAAATTCCTTCTCCTGATACAATTATTAGTTGGGTTAATGATCAAATCATACCACGATCTGAGTGTGAAGATTCTTAAAGGTGTTCTGCCAGAGCTAGGTGTTGTTAAATATAAATTTAGATTTCAACATAGCGTTGAGGTCTTGGCGCCCATTAATACAACGTATCTTAGTCAGAGTAAACATTACATTTATCACCTCAAACGAGGGACGTGTTGTGGTTTTTCCACACTCTCCCCAGTGAAACAGTTACACTTGTCACCCAACAGTGGGGTCGCTAGTAGAAACCGTTGTTACACATGTACGCTCAACGTGGAGCAAAAGAAACCGTTATACTTGCCGCCAAACTGTGGAGCTTCTTATATGTGTATTTTAAAGTGCAAGGCAGGGCTAAATGAACCCGTTACAGTTAGGAATCTTTCAGCCCCCACTTTTCACCCCTTTCACCTCATAATGTTCACCACATCGAAAAACCCTCAGACACGTGTCTTCTTATTTTTAATGATGAGTTTATATGTCGAGTATCACATCCCCAATGAATCCAATCGGGAGATATTGATATTCAATGAAATGCAGGTCTACCCCCTTAACACCCCTTTAGAACCTGCGTATCCAAAAATCCTTTCTTAGTGGGCGTTTGCGAACCTTGAGAAAGCTGCATACCAAATTTCATTCCAATCCGTTCGGTGGTTTCTGTGATTTCGTGATGAATGAATGAGTGAGTGAGTGAGTGAGTGAGTGGTATTTGACAAATATATTGTAGATAGAGTCAAGTCTTTGTTATGCTATAGCCTACTCGGTTGACAGTGCTATGTGAGCAGTTGAGTAACTAACGGGACTTCAAGTAAAGATCCTTATTTTCTATACCGGTAGTGCAGAGCGCAACTGGCATCCAGTCGGCCGTGTCTCGACTTGAGCTATGTTGCCATGGAAATGATCTGCCTTGCCATTCCTTCATGAGTATATTTTATGACTTTATATTAGCCTTTGCTCGATTACAAAAGGACCGAAATCAGAAGAATGAGAAAGACTATCGAAAATTCATGTAGCCAGCGGTTCCTTCTGGGTCCTAAACTATTTGTATGCAAAATATGGTTGAGATTGGTGGAACGGTGTAGATTTGTATACGGAACCAACCCACGTACATACATACATACATACATACATACAGACTTTCACTTTTATATATTAGATAAGATAATAATATTATTGGTTTTACGTCCCTTTTAACTACTGCGGCGTTTAGAGCCGCCGGGATGCCGGAATTATGCCCCGAAGGAGATCTTTAACGTGCCAGTAAATCTAATGGCACGGCTCCCTCGTATTTGCGCACCCTCAAATGCCAGCTGACTGCACCAGGATTCGATCCTGCAACCTTGGGCACAGCAGACAAGAACGTAGCCCCTGAGCCACGCGGCCAGCCTCAACTGTTACAGCAGACAAGGTAGACCTCTATACGGTGCCTGAAAATTTTCTAATCACTGCACTCCGGAACTGGTTGGCTGGTTCCTTAGTTTAGGGGCTGCGACTACGTGGTGATGTAGCCCCGTGTACTTTGGGAGTGTGTAGAATTTGTCTAATAACTGGTGTTAATCGTGATGGCTGTATTAGTGTGTGTTATCTGTTTTAATTCAAATAAGGACTGCAGACAATAATTTCAAGTAGATCCTACATTTGCTACCAAATGCTACCGTCCACGGCACCTAGCTTGCGGAATTAGTAACTAGATGGCATCGCAGTCAGCATCTGGCAGCGAACGTTGGAACTAATAGAGCGTTATGAATTCTAACCTACAAATTTTGGCCTCACACAAGTGTAGTTAGTAAAAGGTTCTTTTTCATGCCACAAATCTATGACATGGGACCGCCGGCTTTACTTCCCCTCCGAAGGAAGGCATACTGAGGGATTTTTAACGCTCTTAAAAATCCGACGACTTCGGCCGGGTTTGAACCCGTGATCTTGAGCATAGAAGCTCAGCATGCTACCAACTACACCACCGAAGCCGCATTCCGGTACTTGGAAATTTTCAGATACAATGTGTAGCCTATTTTGATTTCCGTTGTCCGCATAACAGTTTCCGCAGGGAATTTAACACGCTCTTCGCCCCCTAAGCTCACGGGACTGTCAAATATTTGCGTTTAAGACAGGGTTTCGTTTAATAAAGGGGCTGTTGAAGGTAGGCTTTACTGCATTACAAGAGCGTCTGTATGCATGGTATTACCCAGGGGCGGATCTAGGGGAGGGCGAGGAGGGCGACCGCCCTGGGCCCCGCGGTCCGGTGGGCCCCCCGCCATGGATTTTTTTTTTAAATTTTATTAATTAATTAGACTTCTGGAAGAGAAAGAAGGAAACTAGACCTATAAAGAAGTGATATTTGCGTGGTCCTTGTTGGCCTGTCCGCGGTGTATATACACACATCAAAAAAAGTTTTGCATCACCTCGGTTCCAAGAGTTCCGGAACCTTTAAATACAAAGGGAATAGAGATCAACACAAACAACATTTCAGCTCGTTTTATTGCTCATGAGACCCACACATTGCATGTTGTACCATCATACAGCTAGACTTTCAGCATTTGTGGTCCAGATTGCAGTACACACCACTACCTCTAATACCCAGTAGCACGTCCTCTTGCATTGATGCATGCCTGTATTCGCCGTGGCATACTATCCACAAGTTCATCAAGACACTGTTGGTCCAAATTGTCCCACTCCTCAACGACAATTCGGCGTAAATCTCTCAGAGTGGTTGGTGGGTCAAGACGTCCATAAACAGCCCTTTTCAACATATCCCAGGCATGTTCGATAGGGTTCATGTCTGGCGAACATGCTGGCCACTGTAGTCGAGCGATGTCGTTATCTTGAAGGAACGCATTCACAAGATGTGCACGATGAGGTCGAGAATTGTCGTCCATGAAGACAAATGCCTCTCCAATATTCTGCCGATATGGTTGCACTATGGGTCGGAGGATGTCATTCAGGTATCGTAAAGCCGTTTCGGAGCCTTCCATGACCACCAGTGGCGTACGTCGGCCCCACATAATGCCACCCCAAAACATCAGGGAACCACCACCTTGCTGCACTCGCTGGACAGTGTGTCTAAGACGTTCAGCCTGACCAGGGTGCCTCCAAACACGTCTCCGACGATTGTCTGGTTGAAGGCATATGCGACACTCATCGGTGAAGAGAACGTGATGCCAATTCCGTGGGGTCCATTCAGCATGTTGTTGGGCCCATCTGTACCGCGCTGCATGGTGTCGGGGTTGCAAAGCTGGACCTCGCCATGGACGTCGGGAGTGAAGTTGCGCATCATGCAGCCTATTGCGCACAGTTTGAGTTGAAACACGACGTCCTGTGGCTGAACGAAACGCATTATTCAACATGGTGGCATTGCTGTCAGGGTTCCTCCGAGCGGCAATCCGTAAGTAGCGGTCATCCACTACAGTAGTAGCCCTTGGGCGGCCTGAGCGAGGCCTGTCATCGACAGTTCCTGTATCTCTGTACCTCCTCCATGTCCGAACAACATCGCTTTGGTTCACTCTGAGACGCCTGGAAACTTCCCTTGTTGAGAGCCCTTCTTGACACAAAGTAACAATGCGGACGCGATCGAACTGCGGTATTGACCTTCTAGGCATGGTAGAACTACAGACAACATGAGCAGCGTACCTTCGTCCTGGTGGAATGACTGGAACTGATCGGCTGTCGTACCCCCTCCGTCTAATAGGCCCTGCTCATGCATGGTTGTTTACATCTTTGAGCAGTTTTAGTGACATCTATGAACAGTCAAAGGGACTGTATCTTGGATACAATATACACAGTCAACGTCTATATGCCGGAGATCTGGGAACCGAGGTGATGCAAAACTTTTTTTGATGTGTGTATATATATATATACTTTTAAAACTCATTTATAATTCATATTCTTTTTTTTTTTTTCAGTGCAGCTATGACATCCCGTGACCGTTTAGAAAGTTTAGATTTCAGTGAAATAATAGAAAACTTCAACCGGGAAAAAAGTCGCAAAGTAATATTTTAATATTTCATAGTTTACATAATCTTCTTCAAGGGGACTTAAAGGTTTCTTTCACATTATTAAAAATGTACTGTAGTGTATTCAAAATATGCAACTATTCTTTATCATATTATTACCAAACTATTTTCCATTTGATTTGATATTTTTAAATTTCCTATTGTTGTGCCCCCCCCCCCTTATCATATCGCCCAGGGCCCCGCAAGGCCTGAATCCGCCACTGGTATTACCTGTACTATACCTTTAGTTTCTTGTCGTTCTCAATCAACTGAATGAAGTATGTCTTTGTTTATTGGTTTAGAGTGGATATTAATAAACATGAGTAATTGAGAATGGGCCAAGGCCAAGGAGTTCGCATTCCTGGAGCTGACTCAAGGTTCGGAGAAGTAAACACAACAAGGAAGATCCCTAGCGGCTCATGTTGAAATCAAAAGGAATTACATTAGACGTCATATAATAAGCTTATTTGAACTACGTAGCGCTGTCACTGGGCTTCTAACTGGAAGCAAATATGCCCTAAATACTTGCTGAATATGACCAAAAATCGGGAGAATATGACGTAGACCTATGCATTTTAGGGATGTGTAGCAACTATTAAGGCTCGGCCACACAGCAAGCGGTCTGTCGCGGCGGAAAGCGATCCAGCGGTCGTCGCGGCGATCTGCGATATGGGGACGTCACATAGAACGCGATATTACCCTTTCACGAATTGATTGCTGACAGTCGAAAAGGGAACTATTCTTTGTTTACACGTGTCACACGCGGTCACACGTCAGCCTTCTTCGTTCACAGGTACAGTTGCGCGAGTAGGATAAGACTCAGCTCCAGTCATCGTTTAACTGTCCGTGGTGACATGAGCTCCTGTGACGCACAATGCTGCTTGACTTATGTGCAGAATGCATTCTGTCATCTCTGTGTTTCCCGTTTCGCCCCGCGGGGCAGCTACTACAATAAACACGCTCAGCGGCAATTAAATCTTAAATGGGTAATACCTTTGTGTGAGCGGTCCAGTCTGGTCGCTTCCTTCTAGCGAATATTCATATTAAGTACTGTTTGATATTATTATTGAGTATGAGCTCGGACGAAGAACAACTCCTTCTCGTATTTGCTTTGCAAAACACAAAGAAGAAAATACAATGTTGGGTGCATGACATCAATAAGAAGAGAGAGCAATTAGGAGAATACCACCGCTTATGAATCGAGGTGAAATCACAAGAAGATAGGCTTTTCGAGTATTTTCGTATGTCGTGAGAATGTTTCGAGGAATTCTACGATTCAGCCTTCTTTAAAACATGTTTATAATTCTCGAGTGAACTGTCGAACAAATATGTGTATTTACGCACAGTTTCAATAAATACTTCAGTTTGGTCACTCATCACTAGGGTTCGGAAGTTTGTGACCTAAAGAAGTACAAAATATCCAAGCAAAAATGCCCTAAATAGTAGCCAAATATGACCTAAAAATTATAAAATATGACTTAAAACATGGCATTTCCTTGTTTGCTAATTGCTTCTGAGCTAAATATAACTATTGGAGTAACATTCTATTGAAAGGTGGAAGCACATTATCGTCATGTTCCGTGACCTCATGCGTACAGTGTCGCAATCTAACTTGTCCAGAAAGATGTGCTAATAGACGTGCGTAGACGAGCGCCTTATTGGAATCAGGTCTTCTAAAACGGCTATCTGCCTGCTCCGGGAAAAGAAAGAAAAATACATCTACTACACTATTCGGAAATCCTGTGTTTGAACTTCGACGTAGATAACACGTACCTTGTTAACGACGCCTCAATTTAAACAAAAATGCTGAAATTATAACCAAATATGACCAAAACAATATAAATGGCCGAAATATGCATTTATATGCAACATCAAATTGCATTAAACGTGGTCAGGGACCCGTCATTCAAACTTATTTTTCAGATTTCGGGTAAAATGAGCTCAGGAAAAAAATATGATTTTTCCTTAACATCCGAACCTTACTCATCACAATCAAAGGCGGCACGGCGGTCAGGCGGGCAATCTGTCAATTTGTACAACCGGATTGCTCGTCGTCGCGACAAAGACTATCGGGTGACAGTAGATCGCGTTCTGTGTGCCAGGGTTGATGCAACTTTGGGAAATACAACTGGACCGCCTGACCACCTCGGTCAGATATCCCTTCCCGCCGCGACAGACCGCTTTCTGTGTGGCCGAGCCTTTAGAGTAGTACTAACATGAAACGAGTTAATACAGCCAATGGCGTAACTAGGGGAGGGGGTCCAGAGCCAAATAACTTTTAAAGAAAACGTAATTTGATGAGAATTTTATTTAAAAAGAAAGCCATTTTTTCGGATTGATGACAAACGACTGGATTACGTACGTTTATAATTTGAGAACATTTCTCTTAATTTGTGTAAAATACAGTATTTACTATTTAGTGTTAGGGCTAACTTACCAAAACTGCATATCCGAGCTTTTGCACATTGAGAGGTGTAAATCCTATCGAGATCAAACATGAAAATGTGTAGGTTTGCTTTCATAGGCATATTGATAGTCTTATTTTGCTCCACGCACAAAGCAAAACACCAAAGCAGAAAGGAAACACAAAACCAAAAACCAAAAACACTAATTAAAAAAACAAAATTCAAACACAAAATAAAAGCTGAAAAAACACAAAACCACAAAAAAGAACATAAAGCAAGAAGCAACATTCAAAAACAAAAGCAAAAGCAGAAAAACACAAATCAAAAAGCAAAATTCAAAAACAAAAGTCATAACAGAAAACAAAAAAACAAAAACAAAAATCTCAAAGCAAAAAGCAAAATTGAAAATCAAAAGCAAAAGCAGAAAACAAAACAAAAACACAAAGCAAAATTCATAAGCAAAAGCAGTAAACATACACAAATTTTAAAAAGTAAAAAACAACAAACACAAAAAAAAACGCAAATTTGTTCAGATTTGAATCCGCTCATCCCTCCCCCGAAGCGAATCCTAGTTACCCCACTAAATACAGCAGACACATAGAGCTACACTACATACCGGACCCTCAAGACCGAACTAGGCGAGAGATAACTCGGAGATTCCTTGTATACTAATTATTGTTCTGAGCTAAATTTGTCTCCTGGGGTGGCATCTTACTCGATGAAACATAGGCACAGAAGTTTCTTACCGGAATCTGGTCACTTAAACCTGCTATCTGCCTGTTCTGGGAGCACAGAGAAAAATATATCTACTGCACCATTTGCAAATCCTATGTTTGGAACTCCACCCCGATTACATGTTCCTAGTCGAAATTGACTTAAAAACGGTCGGGGACCCTTCATTCGCACTTATTATTCAAATTTCGGGCAAAATAAGCTCAGGAAAAACATATGACTCTTCCTTAACCTCCGAACCTTAAAACTAGCAGACGTACCCGTTCTTAGAACGGCCTTTTGACCTATCGGAAGGGAAACTTTTGAGATGAAAAGGATTAGCCGAATATAATGAAAACTAGCGGACCCAAGCAATAACTCTCACATGTGTATAAACCACCCGCCCGGTTTTATTGGCAAGTGGGCCGGACGCGACACAGTTCTGGCAGGGGCTATCGTCTTGTTTATTCGTGTCATCACACTTTTTAAACAGATTGTCAATATTTATGAAATCAGAGTGTAATTCATCACTGCTGTGGGCAATTCAGTTTCTTTTGGATGCTCATTTGTTACGATCCGTTACTTGTGATACTGGCTGCGTGGTGCAGGGGTAACGTTCTTGCCTGCTGTGTCCAAGGTTACAGGTTTGAATCCTGGCGCAGTCATTGGTATTTCAGGATGATTGCTGCAATAGTTTTGGAGATACCGAGCACTGGTAAAATTATTTGCGCGGCCACCAAGTTTGAATATTGAAAGTCGTGGTAAGGTTCGGACAATAAGGGGTACATGAAAAACTCGTGAAACACATACACATTTTGGGCCAAACTTTGTACTAACCAAGCACACATCACCAATACTGCAAGGACAATGTTACGGGTTTGTACGAGTAGGATTCTAAAGAAAGGGCAAATTACTGCAACTCCTAGCAAAGCGTCCCCGCGGCGGCTTCGGTGGCGTAGTCGGTAGCATGCTGAGCTTCTATGCCCAAGATAGCGGGTTCAAACCCGGCCGAAGCCGTCGGATTTTTTAAGAGCGTTAAAAATCCCTCAGTATGCCTTCCTTCAGAGGGAAGTAAAGCCGGCGGTCCCATGTCATATATTTATGGCATGTTAAAGAACCTTCCACTAATTGCACCTGTGTGAAGCTAAATTGGATAGGTTAAGAATGTCAACAACGCTCTTAGGTTTCTACGTTCGTTGCCAAGAGCCGACTGCGGTGGCGTCTAGTAGCTAAGTTCTGAACTTGGCCTAGTAGTCGTTGACGGTGGCGCTTGGCGGCAAAAGTAGGATCTATTTGAAAAATTCTAAGTTGCAGTACTTAAATTAAAAAACAGATAACTCACACTAATACAGTCATCACAATTAACACCGGTTATCAGACAGATTCTACACACACCCAAAGTACACGGGGCTACATGACCGCGTTGTCGCAGCCCCTAAACCTAAGAACCAACCAACCAAAGTGCCCCCGCATAATGCTCAGTTTCGTTCATTCACCTCATGCTAAATGATGGCTAGTCAAGTCCCTGACACAAGGACAAGATAACAATACATAGTGATTAACGGTCACGTAAAACTACAAACTACAAGCTGTTCAATATGGGTCCTTCTTCCACAATCCAAACATTCTGTCTCTCAGGAATTACGTATATATACTGTATACGCAGGGGCGGTGCGTCATTAAGGGCCGAAAGGGCCCAGCTCACCCAGCACCGTTAGGTATTATTGCAAATAATTTGTCTAATTAATGTGTTTTAAAATTACTTTAAATTGCAGATACTCAACTTAAAATAAGTGTTTCACCTTTCTAGAATCACTAAAAGGAATTCAGTATACATAAATTATCCCTAGCTGAAAATCCTGACAGTCTTGTACTGTGTATTTTCATAGCGAAACAATGCTACCAACTACGCCACCGAAGCCGCCCTTTTTTATATTAATAATCCCGGTGTTATATAGATGATATACAGGTTGTAACTATGTGGGAAAGCTCCGGGGATTCGATAGAGGACCTGAAAACAAGCAAAACATGTCCTGTAAACTTAAATACGGTGTATTTGCTTTGATTTTCGTAGATATTGAGAACCGTCTAAATATTTCGGATGGTCGCATTTGTAGAATTTTTATACATATAGGTCTTAGAGTTATCAACAATCACATGAAGATTATTGCGTAGGTGTATTATTCAAACTTCAATCAGCTACATGACTGCGTTGTCGCAGCCCCTAAACTGAGGAGGAGGAAACTTCAATCGCATGATTAGGACACATGAAAAAAACGAGATTTTAAAATTTTGCACAGCCGCCATCTTGAGGTTATGTAAGCAATTGAACAAAATTAGATGTCAGTGCATTATAATGTGTATAAAAATTTGCTGTACCATGTTTCACTGCGCACGGGTGGTTAAATCACGAGGAAATTCTATTTAAATGCTTTAACTTTGCTTGGCCGCCATGTTCGTTTTGAGATTAACATGTTTTTAACAAGATGTTCAGTAAAGAACATATAGCCTACTTTCTCCTAAATGCATGGGTATTGTTATAACTCTTTGTCCTTTTCAAGGAGTATGATTGAATATTGGTTGTAGTAGCTTGTTGAAATACAACGTGCTATAGGGATATTAAACATGAATATGAGGTGCCCTTTGCTAGTGCTACCTCTGTACCAAATTTCGTTCAATTCGGTTTCACCGTGTTTGAATTGATAGGGGGAATCGATTTGCACACATACTTGGCCACCATCTGCAAACTATTGGGCTGAAGTTCTTGCAGTTTGGTCTGAATATGTTTCCCACAAGAAGATATGGTGTTGCAAAATTTGGTAGAGACTAGATTATTAGGTTGGTCGTAATTACATTTTAGCTTTTAACATTTGGGTGGCCGCGATTACGTTTCCGTCAAGACAGCGGTGATATAAAACATGACACTAAGGGTGCCCTTTGCTAGTGCTACCCTGTACCAAATTTCGTTCCATTCGGTTTCACCGTGTTCTAATTGATAAGGGGAATCGATTTTCACACAAAGATGGCCGCCATCCGCAAAATATTAGGCTGATGACATATTAGTTTGGTCGAAGGATGCTTCCTCCATAAAGGTATGTTGTTGCTAAATTTGCTAGAGATCGGATGATTAGGCTAATCGTAATTTGATTTAAGCTTTGAACATCTGTGTGGCCGCCATTACGTTTCCGTCAAGATGGCGGCGATATAAAACATGACACTGAGGTGCCCTTTGCTAGTGCTACCTCTGTACCAAATTTCGTTCATTCGGTTCCACCGTGTTCGAATTAATAGGGGGAATCAATTTTGACATAAAGATGGCCGCCATCCGCAAACTATTAGGCTAATGGCCCATTAGATTGGTCAAAGGATGCTCCCTCTATAAAGGTATGTTGTTGCAAAGTTTGGTAGAGATCGGATGGTTATGTTAGTCGTATTTTGATTTAAGCTTTAAACATTTGTGTGGCCGCCATTACGTTTCTGTCAATATGGCGGCGATATAAATCATGACACTGAGATGCCTTTGCTAGTGCTATCTCTGTACCAAATTTCTTTCCATTGGGTTTCACCGTGTTTGAATTAATAGGGGGAATCGATTTTGACACAAGGATGGCCGCCATCCGCAAACTAATAGGCGAATGACCTATTAGATTGGTCAAAGGATGCTCCCTCGATAAAGGTATGTAGTTGCAAAATTTGGTAGAGATCGGATGATTAGGTTATCGTAATTTGATTTAAGCTTTGAACATTCGTGTGGCCGCCATTACGTTTCAGTCAATATGGCGGCGATATAAAACATGACACTGAGGTGCCCTTTGCTAGTGCTACCTCTGTACCAAATTTTGTTCCATTCGGTTCCACCGTGTTCGAATTAATAGGGGGAATCAATTTTGACATAAAGATGGCCGCCATCCGCAAACTATTAGGCTAATAACCTATTAGATTGGTCAAAGGATGCTCCCTCCATAAAGGAATGTTGTTGCAAAGTTTGGTAGAGATCGGATGGTTATGTTAGTCGTAATTTAACTTAAGCTTTGAACATTTGTGTGGCCGCCATTACGTTTCTGTCAATATGGCGGCGATATAAAACATGACACTGAGGTGCCCTTTGTTAGTGCTACCTCTGTACCAAATTTCGTTCATTCGGTTCCACCGTGTTCGAATTAATAGGGGGAATCAATTTTGACATAAAGATGGCCGCCATCCGCAAACTATTAGGCTAATAACCTATTAGATTGGTCAAAGGATGCTCCCTCCATAAAGGAATGTTGTTGCAAAGTTTGGTAGAGATCGGATGGTTATGTTAGTCGTAATTTAACTTAAGCTTTGAACATTTGTGTGGCCGCCATTACGTTTCTGTCAATATGGCGGCGATATAAAACATGACACTGAGATGCCCTTTGCTAGTGCTACCTCTGTACCAAATTTCGTTCCATTCGGTTTCACCGTGTTTGAATTAATAGGGGGAATTGATTTTCACACAAAGATGGCCGCCATCCGCAAACTATTAGGCTAATGACCTAGTCATTTGGTCAAAGGATGCTTCCTCTGTATAGGTATGTTGTTGCAAAATTTGGTAGAGATCGGATGATTAGGTTAATCGTAATTTGATTTAAACTTTGAACATTTGTGTGGCCGCCATTACGTTTCCGTCAAGATGGCGGCGATATAAAACATGACACTGAGGTGCCTTTTGTTAGTACTACCTCTGTACCAAATTTCGTTCCATTCGGTTGCACCGTGTTCGAATTAATAGGGGGAATCGATTTTCACACAAAGATGGCCGCCATACGCAAACTATTACGCTGATGACCTATTAGTTTGGTCGAAGGATGCTCCCCCTATAAAGGTATGTTGTTGAAAAATTTGGTAGAGATCGGATGATTAGGTTAGTCGTAATTTGATTTAAGCTTTGAATATTTGTGTGGCCGCCATTACGTTTCCGTCAAGATGGCGGCGATATAAAACATGACACTGAGGTGCCTTTTGTTAGTACTACCTCTGTACCAAATTTCGTTCCATTCGGTTGCACCGTGTTCGAATTAATTGGGGGAATCAATTTTCACACCAAGATGGCCGCCATCCGCAAACTATTACGCTGATGGCCTATTGGTTTGGTCAAAGGATGCTCCCCCCATAAAGGTATGTTGTTGCAAAATTTGGTAGAGATCGGATGATTAGGTTAGTCGTAATTTGATTTAAGCTTTGAACATTTGTGTGGCCGCTATTACGTTTCCGTCAAGATGGCGGCGATATAAAACATGACACTGAGGTGTCCTTTGCTAGTGCTACCTTTGTACCAAATTTCGTTCAATTCGCATTCACCGTGTTCGAATTGATAGGGGGGGACAGACATTCAGAGTCCACACACTCACACACACACACACACAGACACACACACACACACACACAGACTCACACACACACATACACACACACACACAGACTCACACACACACATACACACACACAGACAGACACACTTTTTTCGCCCTGTGTTGATCTCATAAGTCTACTTTCATTTTTTGCAAAAATCGAAAGTAGGCTAAAAATCACGTAGATGAACTTCAGTAGTGTCCTTTAACGCCGTAATAAATTTCAGGGTGATATCAATAATAGTTTCGGAGATATAGAATGCCAGTGAAATATTTCGAACAGCCGCCATGTTGGATTGGTGAGACGTAATAAAATTTGAAGGGCACGGTCGGGATCGGACAAAATAGTACCATGTCCTTACCGATCTCATAAGTCTATTTTTTTCATAAATGAAGACAGGCTAAACATTATGTTTGTGTTTAATGATATTTATTATATCAGGAACTATCAGGCCCCCATCGGGCCCCTTGGATTCCCCCTGCTTCGAACAACTCGTTCGCTTGACATATTTCTTTGCACACATTGCTGTAATTTTCGGATACTTATTATCTTCGAATAATTCAAATATTTGAACTGTTCAGTATATTTTAATAATTGACTATCGAAATACTTGAGTACTTCGAAGGTTCAAACGATTCGAAGAACCGAAGAATTTGGACGTCCGCATTATTCAAATATTCGAATACTTAGAACAATTTATTCAAATTTCTTATTGGCGATTACTGTTATTTCTTATTATTTCTTGCTGTTCCAAGTAGTCGGATTAATCGAATATTCGAATGATATGTACAGTCCTAGTTCTGAGTATTGCCTTTCAGGGCACAGTTTGGAAACTGTGAAAAGTGCTGCACTGGTTCAGTGAGGAAAACAATGGCAAACTACCTCACTCCTGCCTAGTACGCCTCATGATACTGTCTTGGGGTTTAGAGTTTCAACCATATAACTTAATGGCGGGGGTTATTGAGGATACGACTAATTGACCTAGCAGACAGACTTGCTCAACGGATGTTTTGTTAAGGATGCTAAAGAAAGAGAACTACGTTTCAAAGTGAATAATTCCAAGTTCCTGCATTCTGGACACATTGGTTGGTTGGTTCCTTAGTTTAGGGGCTGCGACAACGCGGTAATGTAGCCCCGTGTACTTGGTGTGTGTGTAGAATCTGTCTGATAACCGGTGTTAATTGCGATGGCTGTATTAGTGTGTGTTATCTGTTTTAATTCAAGTAAGGACTGCAGACAATAATTTCAAGTAGTTGCTTCTTTTGCTACCAAATGATACCGTCCACGACACCTAGCTTGCGGACTTGGCTACTAGATGGCATCGCAATCAGCAGCTGGCGGAGAACGTTGGAACTAATAGAGCGTTATCAATTCTAACCTACAAATTTTGGCAGTGCAGTTAGTGGGAGGTTCTTTTTCATGCCATAAATCTATGACATGAGACCGCCATCTTTACTTCCCCTCCGAAGGAAGGCATACTGAGGGTTTTTTAACGATCTTAAAGAATCCGACGACTTCGGCCGAATTTGAACCCGAGACCTTGGGCATAGAAGCTCAGGATGCTACCAAGTACGCCACCGAAGCCGCCTCTGGATACATTCCTGGAATCATAGCGCTTCAAATTTTCTCCGAAGTACACTCGTACACTTTCTGCCCTCACACCCTTTCTTCTTCTTTTGAGACCATTTGAAACGAAATGTCTGTCTCTATATCCTCTAACGGTACTCTTGACAAGGCAAGATATGTCTGCGGTTAGAGTAATGGCTTTATTGCCAAAGAAGAAAGCGTGGCTAACGCGTATTTTGGAAGTGTAGTCAAAAGGTGTGTTCGACTATAAGTCAATTTTACCTTTCCTTAGAGACATTGGACACAGTCGTGACAATGGAGAAGGTTGAGTATAGTTTATGGTACCTATTGAAATCCGAAGAACATGAGAGCTTGTTACGGTCTGCCAGCAACAACATCCTTGCAGCGTTACCAACCACCTGCACGGAAAATATCGTACCAGAGAGGGAAGTTAGGCCTATGATAATTGTTGCTGTTGATTCTTTTAAGACCTTTGTCAGAACTTCAGCCCTTGGACTTAGCTTCTCAGCTGCTGAATATGCAGCACCAGTCTGGCTTTCTTCTCCACATTCCAAAGAGGTGGATATAGCTCTGAATGAGACTTCCAGGATTGAGTCTGGATGTCTTATGCCAGGGGTCCTCACTAGGATTTCTTAGAGAGCCAAATAGTTCGTATCAAATTTTTCCCAGGGCCGCAAGTACAAACTGTATAATTTAGGTTAATTACAAAATATATTTTTCTTATTGCAATACTACACTATGAAGTGGCATAAAATAACTTACAAACAATATGATTATAACATAAGTTTATTGCATCAATAAAATAAACTGCTTTCCATATAAAAATCAGGGAAATTTCTTTTACTTGTCTCAGGAATACTTGAATTTGTTAATTCTTTGAAGTCGATGGTCGAAATCTTTCACAGCTCTCTAATATGGCATCTATGATAGCAGGTTGGGAAGAAACTGAAATTCTCAAAATGTTGTCAATGTTCTCACTCGTTAACCTGGATCTGTACTTGTTTTTTATGAACTTCAACTTACTGAACGTATATTCACAGACATATGTAGATGCAAAAAACACACAACATTTTCTGAGCACAGTCAATTAAGTTAGGAAGTTTGTCCTTTTCAACTACTTTCCAAAGCTCATAGTGAGCCTTATCCTTTTTTTTTCTTCAAAAATACTTTTGAGCTCCGTATCATGCTAAAGCTCAATTACCTTATTTTTCAAATCCCTAGCTTCGTATCCAAAAACAGAAAGATGCGCTACATTTGCAGTTGTTATTGCCCATGAATTTTCCACCAAGCGAAATGGCTCTTGATACTTCCTGAAGTCACTAAACCTCACATACATTTCATCCTTTAGGTCTGTCAACAGCTTTAGTAAATCAGAAACATCTTGACTTTCATCTGGATTTTCATCAAATAGAGTTTTAACAGAAGGAAAGCTGGAATAATCGCTGTTTGACAATTCTTCAATATACATATTGAGCTTTTGTTGCTGTGAAAACACAATGCTCGTCATTTTCATTACAATATTATTGTAGTCTTCTTGCAATCGAGTCGGTGTTTCATTCATAACGCCCATTGTATCGGTGAGAAACGCTACTTTGAGCCATCAACCAAAATTATAAACAACAGTTGCCAAAAACAGAGTAATCTCATGGTGAATGCTGAAGAAACGTATCAAAACTTTACCCTTACCCAGCCATCTCACTTCTGTGTGGAAAAGCACGTCCCCGTATTGCGATATAAGTTCATTCCAAAAATCTTGAAACGTTCTGTGGTTCACGATCTTTACAACTGTTTTCATACACAGCTGATATTTTCACCAAATTTAACAGCTAAGCTTTCTTGATGAATGAGACAGTGAAAACTTAGTAAACTGTCATTTTCCAAATGTGTTTTCAACAACCGAACAAACTCTATATTTCGCCCTAACATTGATGGGCAACAGAAATAAAACTTACTATTGTGTTCAAATAATCAATACCTCGAGTTTGTCCAGTCATGGGAATCATGCCTTTAAAAATCTTCTTTAACAACACAATCCTTGGATACATACTTAACAAACAATAGAAATTGAGAAATTGACGTTATGCCTGTAGATGAGTCGAGCGCAGGACTAAAATATTTGCTTTGCTGCAGTTCATCGGTAAGATTAAGTGCAATATTTGCTGTTAAGTCCTGTGTCCGTCTCATGCAAGTTGAATCAGACAGCTGAAGTTTAGAAACTTCATCTAATATTTGCTTACTATTAGATAAGTGTGAAAACAAAGTTGTACAAACGGTGACAACACACTCTTTTACAATTTCTGCATCAGAAAACGGCTTCATATTTTGGGCTAAAATGTCTGTTACTTGGTAGGATGCTTTTGTAGTAAGCCCATTCATTCATTGGCCCTGCTCTACTAGCTAGTCTCTCCACTCCAACTACACTGCGGTAGTCTGAGTAAATAACTAACTAGAGAAAAACAACGACAGATTTTCAATACACTTAATAAATAAATATAACATATATTTATAAAATGTTGTATAATTTTTTCATATTTTTTTCATAACTCTTAAATTTGTTTTTATCCCTATCCTTAACAGTCTTGAGGGCCGCAAAAAATCGTTCCCAGGGCCGCGTAGTGAGGATCGCTGTCTTAGGCCAACATCACTTTAGAAGATCTACCCTCTTATTGGAATTTCCCCACCTCATGTCCGAAGAATCTGAGATGAAACGGCAAGAAACCGATTCAAGGCATCCACTTTTCGGTCAACAACCAGCCCGACAAAGACTTAAGTCCAGAAACAGATTTTTGAAGGGAGTAACAGCCCTCGAAGGCTCACAAGAAGCTGCCCGTGTGAAGATATGGAAGACGGAAATCGAAGACCCAATTATTCCTCTATCAGAAAAAATGCCACCTGGTCACAACTTGCCATATGGAACTTGGAAATCATTGAACAGGCTGAGGACGGGGGTTTCACGCTGCAAGAACAATCTAAAGAAATGGAACATGCTCGTCAACAATGATTAGTTCTGCGAATGCATCATGTTACAAGATGCAGAACACTTGCTGATCTGCCCCTTGATGGAGCACATATGTTCAAAAGATGATCTTATGGCTGCAAATACTAATGCTGTAACTTTTGCTACTTACTGGCAAAATGTAATTTGATTCGGACACGGAAAATAAATAGGGCTTTGTGACATCGCGGTCAAGTAAAGCCGTGTTTGTGTAATCTGTCTGATAACCTGTGCCATTTTGAAGGTTGTAGTAGGCCTATTGTGTTGTAATATTAGAAGCCATTTTTCAGTGTTGCCTAAGTAATCTATTAGTAGAAGCTTTTCAGTCGGTCAACACGAGTGTGTCCAATTAAATTGGGTGAGGAATTACTATTTATTTCCTAGTGCCTGAAATATATTACGTTAATTATTAATACACAATGGAATTCTTCTCACATCTTGGGGACAGCAGGTGACAACGTTACCGCTGCGTCACGCAGCCAGTTAGGGTATGAGAAGGAGGTGACCATCGGTAAAGCCACGCGCGGATGCGGAAAATCCCGCGGATATCCGCAACATTTTTTGCCATGCGGATATAGTTTGCGTGGCTGTGCGGACAGCGGATTAGCTGCGGATAATGTCTGGAGTAAATTTGCGGATAGCTTTTAGAATGCAATCCCAACTTGTTGAATATCATTATTAGGGCCCGGATGTTTACGACATACTGTATCATATTTTTCTGTTTTGTTCTTTTCTCATGACAAATGCAAACTTATTATTCAAGCTAATCTCATTTAAATTATGTCATTAAGCATAATTAACACTCCGAACTGAAAAGGGTTGCAATTCCGGCTGCATAACATTCATTTTAAACATTGCACATGATATACAGAGCCTAAAGGAACGACTTTCTCCTCAAATGTCTAAATGTGTTGCTTTAATGCTTTGTGCGTATCTAATTAAAAACATTATTGTAATGCCTCCGTGGCTTCGACGGCAGCACGTCTGCGTCTCACCGCTGGGTCCGTGGTTTAAATCTCGGTCACTCCATGTGAGATTTGTGCTGGACAAATCGAAGGCAGACAGGTTTTTCTCCGGGTACGCCGGTTTTCCCTGTCACAAATTTCATTCTAGCAACGCTCTCCACTATCATTTCATTTCATCTGTCATTCATTTAATCATTGCCCCGGAGTGCGACAGGCTTCCGCCGGTAGATGGAGGGCTTCATTCATTCCATTCCCTGACCCGGTCGGTCGACTGGAAGCAGGCTGTGGATTTTCATTTTTCATTGTAATGCCAGTAGATTCGTATTACAAACGTGTGGATGCGGGGCGAATGCGGAAAACGTTTTATTTATCCATGGCCATGGCTCAGTGGCGGATCAAGATTAAATCAGGTAGGAACACTCAACATGCCGGCCCCGTGGTTTTGGGGTAGCGTGCCTATCTCTCACCCGGAGGCCCCGGGTTCGATTCCCGGCTCCGTCAGGGATTTTAGAAACTGACGTGAGGACTGGAACGGGGTGCACTCAGCCTCGTGAGGACAATTGAGCAGCTGTCTGACAGTGAGGCAGCGCCCCGATCACGAAAGCCAAGATTAACGGCCGAGGGGACCCGATGCGCTGATCACGCGTCACACCAATATCGGCAGGCCAAATGGCTGGGCAGCGGTCGCTTGTTAGGCCTAGGCTCTTCGCGGACTGTAGTGCAAGGGGTTATTAGGAACGCTCAACGATTAACCTTCTGTGCCAAGTTGTTCGTCGTAGAACAGTGATAATCAAGACCCTAATGTATGCAGTTAGGCACACTACAGTCACCACATATATCAGACAAATATAGTGTTGTTGTTCATAATTCTTCTTGGCCATCAATCCTATGTAGTTCTGTGTGTGTTGGACTTCTCTTTAACCTGTATTTATGTGCTGACTGTAGTAGTGTGTATTGTTAGGGACAGGGATAAGGTGGGTGGCCCGGGACTTGAAGTAAGGCACTATCCCGGAATTTGCTTGGAGGGAGTGTGGAATAAACAGGGGAAAAAATATTGGAACGGGGTACACTCAGCCTTGTGCGTCAAAACTGCGAAGACGTGAGTTTGATTCCCACTTTCTTCGCCAGGCAAATGCTGATATGGTTAATAACTCAAGGCGAAGATCACTACCTCCCCAATATTAGCCTTAATTGTAAATACACATACTTCTACAGGCACCACAATAACACAGATATCAGACAAAATCTTAACACACCGAAGTACATGGTGCTGATGGCCACGAAACTTTAAATCAAACAATAACAAAACAAGACCACAGAACGGTCAGTCACACTATACTACAGTCATTATAACAACACAGGTTATCTACCACACACACGAGTCAGACTGCGGAAGGAGTTGTGTGTCACAGTTCAGGTTATCAGGTATGGAAAGGGTTCTGGTCAATAACCTGCCGGAGTGATATGTCTATCATTATGGACACACTTCCTCAAACGTCAGGGGAAATTAACAGAAATACTGGATAGTGAAACTTATCTTTCCTAGCACATAGATAACTGGTAAAATGTGATTGTCGACCACGGTTAATCGAGCTGAGTTTCACATCGCTTCCTCTTTCTTGTGCCAGGCTCATCTTCTACTACTTTCCTGTTCTCGGGTAAGCTTATATACTGTAATTCTCTCAGTTTCCTCATTAACGACCGACTCGCTGGGCGGCCATGTTTACTGTATATTCCATTTCTGCGTGGAGCCAGGGCTTATCCAGCTTGAGGCACAGCGTTGTCAACTCTCTACCGTAGCCACTGAGAGCAAGCAACAAGACTGGACACAACTGCGTGTAACTGTGCAACACTGACGACCTGACAAGCGAGCCGGCAACGAGGACTGGACTATGATCCCACGTGGAGAGATAGAGCAAGCATGCTGTTGGTCAGCAGCGAACAGTCATTATTGTCGGCGCGTGCTACTGTCTAACGTTCGAGTCACCGATCGTTAACGAGGAAAGTGTAAGAACTATAGTAAGTTCTAGGTTGCCCTTTATTCTTGCGATTGTAATCAACGTGGAATCCGAAGCTCTAGATGTTACTTTTGTGCGGAAAACCCACATGCACTAACAAGAAATCGGATCTTGTAAGACAATCGGCTTCACTGCTGCACCAACATACTCCTTGCCTGCGTTACAGTAACTGATACTTACCAAACATAATAACGAAGCTACCGTTACAGTTACTTTGTGTGAAAAGTAACTAGGTTACAGTAACAATAAGGCCTCGTAACTCCTCCGTTACTTTTTTAATAAAATAGCTGCTACAAAATACTTTCACCGCTCCTATAATTTTCCTGACTTAAACGAAATATTGGATTCAAGTAAAATGGAAAAATAAAATCAATTGGCAATGTGTAAATCATATTTAATAATTATTATCTGTATTTTTTTTTAATCCTCGCCTCACCCATGGACTCCACGAGTGATCATTCCTCTACCACCACAAAGGCAGTGTCTTGGAACTGGACACACATTGTCAGCAGATACAACTGGGGATGGTAACAGGCCGCTAACTTGGGTCTACTGTAATTAAGGACTGGCCGGGATTTTGGAAGGAAGTCGGCCGCGGACCTGTTGAAAGGAATCGTCCCGGCATTAGCCTGGGAGCGAAAATGGGAAACCACGAAAAACCATTTTTAGGACAGCCAAGGTGGGATTCAAACCCACGCTCTTCCGATAGAAGCGAGTCACAAAGTAGCGCTCTCGGTCACCGCGGTCGATCTCTGTACATTTACAACTCGTAAACTAATTCCTTATGGACACATTTTTAAATAATTATAACTATACTTTCCCGATCACTTCTTTCTCCAACGTTATCCTAATGAGAACCGGTCAGAGGCCACCAGTATTTAGCCGCCTACTTAGACACACCGTATCTCTGACATAGAATTACAAGTTCAATCCAAGGACTTTCTGAAGCTCCCCAATGCGGTCGTGCTGAGTGATTTAATACGCACGGTTCAACAGCGGGCTGAAGTGGTAATAATGTGGAGTAGAAGTACATTGTTTGCTGGGAAGGGCACGGTTATTCGCGGCGTCCAATTTCTGCTATGAAGATAATAGAGAAAAAAAATTAAAGTGAAAATACTGTAATTTGGCAGAACATGAAAAACGGCAGCTTGTAGCACTACGATGTTACACAGGATTGAGCTAGTCAAAGGTACCCTAACGACGGTGATATCTTGTACACCACGGGAATTCCCACCTTCGCAAATACAGTACTAGTTTTCAATGGCCACGCTCTTGTGGATATCCTATGTAGTTAACCCTCCAAGTGCTGAACGTTTCACTCTTAAGTGCTAAGCATTTTTAAGGCAGCGTGCAGATATATATATAAATTATAATAAATATAAATTTGTAACTATATATGGCATATATCAATGTATATAGGAAGAATTAGAGAATAAGATAATAATAGCTTTTTTTTACTTACAAGTATCCAGTAGAAGTATAATGGATGATTTGTCAGATTTAAAATAAAATCCAATTTTAGAAGTTGGTCACAAGCACTACTTTATCTGAAATAAAATTCGAAGATATACAAAATGTGCCAAATTTCACTACAGGCGCAATGATATATAATAATAGAAACTTTGATGAATAATGAATAATAAAAAAGTCACAGACAAAAAGTCTAACCATATCACTTTTCACAGAATTTCAATAACATACCCGCGTACATAAGTAGAAAGTTTCAGAAGATCAAAAACCAACTTGCATTGCCTACCAGATAGAGAATTTCATTTCACAGCGAGCCTATTCGTAAAATCGACTGTTATATAGATTTTACGAATAGCCTCACTGCGAGACGATAGCGCTTCAGCGGGGATTCGAATCGTCTCGTAGTGAGACGGTAGCACTTCGAGGGTTAAATCATTTTTGTTTTGGTAAGTTCCCACCGTTTGCTATCTGTGCAACAAGAATCTTCTTGTCAATGGGTTACTGGTAGTCTATAGTTCCGACGGGCAACGGAATTCCACGGACTTGTAAAGGGATGGCATCCCCTCCATCCCCTTCAAACTGTTTCTCTCTCGGCAGGGGGTAATTTTATGAGGCTAATGGGCTTTAAACGGAAGTTGTGTAGAGGAAAGTTTCCAAGACAAATCCTTTCAACTATGCTGCCAATACCTACCTTATGTTATTAGAACAGTCTTATAGCGGCTATCTGAAAGGTCTTGGGTGTATTGATTTGCCGGTAATGCACAAAGCAAAATATTCGTTGTGTTGGTCCATGATTAGTTTATGTTTTGTCTTGAGAAAACCGCTAACGTTTCAATGTTGTAAACATTTGAGTTTGAATCTTCAGTCTTGTGATTGGTTTGATGCAGCTTTCCATGGCTCCCTGTCCTGAGCTAATCGTTTCATCTCTACATAGCTACCGCACTCTAGTTATCGTTAGTTATTGTTGTTTTAAAGGCCTGAACTACGAGGTCATCTGCCCCTATACCTAAGCTTGCCATATTTTTGGTGAGTGAAACTGGGACACATTAATATGGGATGGCCTTACCGGGGGGGTTCTGGTGAGTATTGAGCCGGGGGTCCGGGAAATTAAAAAAAAAATAGAAGCAAAATGGTGAGATTTAAGCCTTTTTTTTAAGCCTCGCAAGTGACAGGAGGAGGGAATCTGGTACCCTAAATGGTTAGTTCTACACACCTCTTAAAAATAAGAAAGGAATTTTTGCTACATAAAAATATATAATTTTTCCTTTTTAATGATATTTTTTTTTCTGGTTTACCATCTAGAATGTAGTGTTAATAAAGTACAATTTAAAAAATCTATATATATATATAAATCAATGTTACGTGATAGTTTGTCTGTCTGTCTGTGGGTATGTCTCCTATGCGTTCATATACCACTCATCCGATTGCGCTAAAACTTGGGTGAAATGTTGAGTACACTCCAAGGAAGGTTTCTGGCTTAGTAAATCCATTTTACAATAGGTAGCGCAGGAGTAGATTCAACAAATGAACGACGACGCGCGAAGCATTTCAACAAAGTCCCGTATGTGTTCATATACCATTCGTCCGATAGCGATAAAACTTGGGTGAGACGTTGTGTACAGTTATGTGAAGCTTTCTAACTTAGTAAATACATTTCACAGTAGATGGCGCACGAGTAGATTCAACAAATGAGTGACGACACGCAAAGCGTTAACAAAGTTCCGTATGCATTCATATACCATTCGTCCGATAGCGATGAAACTTGGGTGAAATGTTGTGTACACTCCATGGAAGGTTTCTGGCTTAGTAAATCCATTTTACAATTGATAGCGCGCGAGTAGATTCAACAAATGAGTGACGACGCCCGAAGTGTTTCAACCAAGTCCCGTATGCGTTCATATACAATTCATCCAATTGCGATGAAACTTGGGTGAGTTTTTTGTGCACACAGCAGGGAAGGTTTTCGACTTAGTGAATCCATTGTACAATAGGTAGCGCACGGGTAGATTAAACAAATGTGTGACGGCGCTCAAATCATGTAAATAAAATTCCTTATGCGTTCATATACCATTCGTCCGAATGCGATGAAACTTGAGTAAATTATTGTGTACATTGCAGGGAACGTTTCTAATTTAGTAAGTCCATTGTATAACAGGTAGCACACGAGTAGTTTCAACAAATGAGTGACGGCGCGCGAATCGTTTCAACAAAGTTCTATCTGCGTTCATATACAATTCCTCCGATTGTGATGAAACTAGGGTGAGTTGTTGTGCACACTACAGATAAGGGGGTCTGAATTAGTAAATGCATTGTACAATAGGTAGCGCACGAGTTGATTCAAAAAATGAGTGACGGCGCGCGAATCGTTTAAACAAAATCCCGTATGCGTGCATATGCCATTCATCCGATTGCGATGAAACATTGATGATTTGTTGTGTGTACGCCAAGGAAGGTTTTCGACTTAGTAAATACATTTTACAATAGGTAGCGCACGAGTAGATGCAACAAATGAGTGACGACGCGCGAAGCGTTTCAACAAAGTTACTTCTGCGTTCATATACAATTTATCCGATTGCGATGAAACTTTGGTGAGTTGTTGCGTACGCTCTCACAAATATTTCTAAATTAGTAAATCCATTTTACGATAGCTTAGAGGCAGTAAACGGAAATTGAAGAAAATATTGTGTATCCAAAAGCACCTCAAGAAACAAAATTACAATGTCAACACTTCTTTTGATTGGCATTTCAACGCATGCCGGGTACAGCTTGTACTTTATCATCATCATCATCTTGTACAGTTTCCAGCCCCAGGCTGGGTCTGTTTGGAACATAAGCCTCGCCACTTAGTCCTTTCTTCCCACCACCTCTCCGCTGTCACTCTGGTCCAGTCCTCGCCCCTCTTCTTGACACATTCCTCCACTCCTTTCAGCCATCTATCTCTTGGTCTTCCCCTTGGTCGTTTCTTCTGCATCTGCATCTCATGTATCCTCTTGGGAATCCTCTTCTCATCCATTCTCTTTAAGTGTCCATACCACCTCAGTCTTGATGTCTCAATCCTACCCTGCAAGGGCTCCTCTTTCACCATTTTCCTGACCTTTTCATTCCTCAACCTGTCTCTTCTTGTTACTCCGATCCTACTTCGCAGGAACTTCATTTCACCTGCCTGTATTCTGCTTATGTCTCTTTTCTTCATTGTCCACGTTTCTGAAGCATAGGTCAGTATCGGGATATAGTAGCTTCTGTATAACACTTCCTTGCTTTTTTGTGGGACATCCTTATTCCACACTAAGCTCCTAATGCTTCTCAGAAATGCTTCTGCCTGTCTGCCACGTTCCGTAATCTCTTTGTCATTTCTCCCATTTTCCTCCACTAGACTTCCCAAGTACTTGAGACTTTCCACCTTCTTCAGCTGTCCACCTCCAAGTGTTATCCCACTCATTGGTCTGTCCTTTTTCCTGGTCGTTAACAGGATCTCACATTTACTGATGTTGAACTTCCATCGGTACTCTCTCACTGTTTCTTCCCAAGCCTTCAGTTGCTCCTGAATTTCCTCCTCCTTGTTTCCCCAGACCATGAGATCATCTGCAAACACCATTGCTTTCATCTTATCTTCTCCTATCTTTCCTGCTATCCGTGTCATTACCTTATAAAATTGTTTAATTGAACAATATTACTAAGTCTTATTTTTTTTAAACTACAACTTTTTGTCTAACTACAAAGACAATTACAAAAAAGCGATGTTGATTGTAGAAAAATAACCGATTCATAAAAGATTCCTAAACACATAAATTCATTACTTTTTACATCTTACAGCCGTTTTCCGGGACATTGATAAAACCGGGTGGGACACCGGGACAAGAGCAAAATACCGGGACGTATGGCAAGCCTACCTATACCACACCCTACATCCGAGGCAAACTGTTTAATATATTCTAACCTTGGTCTATCCCTGCAGTTCTTGTCCTCGACCCTTCCTTCTATAACTAACTTTGCTATTCCTGAGTGTCTTAGTAGGTAAGTGTCCTACCAATCTATCTCTTCTCTCCATTACCAGTCGCCAGAAACATCTATCCTCTCCTAATTGTCTTAATACCTCTTCATTTGTAACCCTATCTACCCATCTGATCTTCATCGTTCTCCTGTAACATTGCATTTCAAACGCTACAATTCTCCTCTTTTCTGCTGCTCCAACAGTCCAAAGTTTCACTTCCATAGAGTGCCACGCTCCAGACAATGGCTTTCAAAAATGATTTCCTAACACCTAAATGTACAGCATATTGGACAAAGTAGCTTAGCAAAAACGTAAAATTAAGGAATTCCCTCAATTGTGTCAAACGTTTAAGGGCTATAAGGCCAGGATAGGTTTCAAATTGTGAGTCTTGGAGAGCTCTAACAAAATAAAATAAAAATATAAAAAATACAAAAATCACTTCCGGCTTGAATGCAGCTTCGGAAAAAAAGCCGAAAATCACTTGTTTCTTTATTCGTTTACTTCGTCATGTAGCCCCATGTACTAGGGTGTGTGTGTGGAATTTGTTTGATAACTTGTGTTATTGTTAGTTTTTGTTCTTGTTTTAAGGGGCGGAACTACGAGGTCATCTGCCCCTCTTGTGATGGCCGTATTAATTAGTGTGTGTATTTGTAAATTGGTGATAATATTGGGAAGGAGACGGCCGTGGCCTTAAGTTAGGAACCATCCCAGGATATTCCTGGTGTAGAAGTGGGGGAAAACCATGGACAACCACATTCGGGATGGCTGAGGTGGGAATCGAACCTTCCTTTTCTCAGTTTTGCATCAAGAGGCAGAGTGTATCCCGTTCAAGCTCTCACACTAGAATTAAAATGTCTTGTTAGAGCCGAGAATCGAACCCGGACCTCCGGGATGACAGCCAAGAACGCTAGTAAATACAGCTTCAGAGAAGAATGGCAGCAAGAACCGAATTTAAAAATAAAAAAAATTACAGTGGTACGAGGACTGGAACGGGGTCTACTCAGCCTCGGGTGGCCCAAATGAGTAGAGGGGGTTCGATTCCCCCTCAGCCATCCTCGAAGTGGTTTTCCGTGGTTTCCCACTTCGTCTTCGGGCAAATGCCGGGATGGTACCTTCTTCAAGGCCACGGCCGCCTCCTTCCCTCTTCCTTGTCTATCCATCCTAACCATCCCTTACCTTCCCTCATGAGGCCCCTGTTCGCTTTGCAGGTGAGGCCGCCTGGGCGAGGTTCCAATCCCACCTCACCAGTTGTATCCCTTCCGATTCGATGTTCCCAGCTCTAGGACACTGCCCTTAGAGGCGGTAGTGGTGAGTTCCCTCGCTGAGTCCGTGGGTTCCACCAACCTGGAGGGTAAAAAAAAAAAAAAAAAAAAAAAAAAAAAAACGAGCCTTACAGTAGTCGCATATGATGTGCAACATCTGACTTAGAAGAAACCTCACGTGAAATTGTTGATACACCGATATTTTATACTATTATTGGCACAAATATTAATATATTGTAAAAGGGAGTGTTTTACAGATATTGTAGTTTATAATACGGAACTCATTTTATTAGATGATTTGTAGCTTCCACAGCACTAGCCTAAATAAGGAATACCATATGGATCAACTAGATTAATAGACGCGACACCGCTCATAACCTTAAATTCCTTATAAACAGGACCTCTTGATTCACAGACCAACACGTAATTTCATATGGATTCTGTTAAAATGAGTCATATTGATATGATAAATATCGTTTAAAATGATAATCTGGTAGCAAAAATATCTACCCCGTCCGGCATTCGAACCCGAGATCTCTAGATTCACAATTACAGGCGCTAACCCCATGGCTATTTAGACTACGCAAATATTGTGCACAAGATGGTGACTCATTTCCACGTTCCAATAATACTGCATTACGGAATTAAGTTTCATTTATATTTTGCTTGTTTCGATAATGTTCCTGCGTGAAATTGAGTTTAAATGCCTTATGAATAGGCCCTCTAGTGAGTAAAGAGAATGTATCAATTTCCGACACCGTGCGCTCATTGTTTCTCTTACCACTGCCAGCTGGGTCTTACCACTGCCCGCTGGATTGATCGATCGAGTTGGCAGTGCATCTTATACTTCCGTTGTGAGTAAAGAGCTTCGAGCATACAAAATAGGGATGTATAGAACTAGCACCGATAGAGCGCACTGCTGTTGTACTGGGTAAGCGCAAGGCGCTCTTCATTTGTCTCTTGTGTTCTCATGCCGCTAATATCCTTGAATTTAAGTCGTTTAAATTGCTGTTCTCGTGACTATGCCGAGCTATTGCAGTGTTCCTCTTTGCAAAAATCAAGGAAGCCCGTTATCGTTTCACCAATTTTAACAAAATAAAGAAATGAGGAAGAAATGGTTACATGCTATTAGAAGGAAACATTTCGGTGAAGAATATCTGACCGAAAATATTGAAGTGTGTTCCCATCATTTTCAACTCGATGACTTTACGAAAACTGTGTTTGGCAAGTGTGATTTACAAAGGGAAATAATTCCTACCTATAAACTAATTAGACATTTCGATAACAACCACTGAATTTATGCGTTTGTATTTGAAGGTAAGAGAGCAAGATTAAAACCGGGCACTGTTCCATCGCTTTTTTCGTGGACCACGAACACAACAAAAATAAGGAAGAGGCCATACACAAGAAAATTGCCGGATTAACACGATAAGCCTACAATATCGGGATCTGCAGAAATTATCTCCAATGAAGTACGGTACAGGAATAAATCCTCAATATACAGGAAGAAGTGAATGTAACATTTGTAACTCCCATTTTCAAAGGCATCAATACTCGGAAAAATACTTCAAGAATACATTTCACAACATTAACAGTCACAAACCTATTATGGTTGGTTTCTTGAAATCAGAATTAATCGTCAACTTCCATCTGCCCGACGGAGAATGTGGTACCGGTAGTGACTGACTTCTACATTCTTGAGACATACGTTAGTCAGATGAATGGAAACAGTTCGTGATCCTAAAGCAGGGATTCTCAAACTTTTCAAATATTTTACCCCTAAGTCGTTTCCAAGGGGTACGGGAACTATTCGTATTGAGAAATTGTCAAAAATTACATAAGAATCAAACGTTGCGATGAATTTTGAGGTATACAATACCGGTATTTACTTTCTTTCAAATGTTTACACCTTAAAACATGACAGTTTCATGTAAGCTATCAACCAAAAAAGACATGAATCGAAGTCTATAAGCAAGGGGAGCAAGCGAATATTTAAATTTCTATTTATGATTTTAGACTTATGGAGATAGGCTATATTTATCAATATAGGCCTACAATACTCAAGAATGCTGACTCCTATTCATTATTTGAATAATAAAGCGTGTTAGAATTTTGTTATTACCGTTGTAGCCTATTAATTCTTCCTTCCTCCCACTAGTTTTAGCACCTCTAGTCCGTAGGTCATTTTGCAGCTGTTTAACGCTTAGACGCTGAAAATCGTCCATAATATATTAGAGGATATACCTATACAATTAATAAATATAGTCTTGGAGTAATAATACAGAAGATATAATTTACTTTAGCTTAGAAAACTCGGTCACAATCCATACATTCCTCGCAGCTGACTGGGGGAAACATACGACGATCGCCTTGCGCTTACCCAGTACTACACGGGCGCTATCTGGCGCGAACTTTCTCAGGCTACATCCCTATTGGATAGAGAGGCCTTGACCAGCGGAACATGGGGCCAGAATAAGATCAGCTGATGTTGGTATAAAATGGCGCCTATGCCAAAGTTGTGAGCATGAGCGTAAAGATTATACTTAATAATTATCGATATACGAGCCCATTTTTGCAGTATAATATATTACAAATACGTAAAATACGCATTTTCCTTTATGTAAGAGGCTGAATGTGAAGTTATATAGTGAAACTGGTTATATCTTGCCCTGCTTACAATATGCAGTCAGAGGTTTGAAAAAGGGAACAGACTATCTTTTCCCGGGTAAGAATTAAAATATATGACCTAAAATACACAGACTTGATTACATACATGTCCCCCAATACAGCTGGCACCCAGCGGCGTAGCCGTGCTCGTGAAATCACGCAGCACGCTCGGATATCGCAGGTCGAATCCCGGCGCTGACTGCAGCTATCCAGAGTGTGGTTTATCCTCAGGATTTTCCACACTCCCTCCAGGCAAATGCCGGGATAGCACCTTAGTTCAAGTCCCGAGGCACCTACCTCATCCCTGTCCTTAATAAAGTTACACACTACTACAATCATCACATCAATACCGGTACAGGTTATCAGACAAGTTTAACCCACACCCAACTACACGGTGCTGATGACCAAGATGTCACAAGCCCCTTAAATGAATTAACAACCACATTACTGCAGTCAACACAGAAATTTAAGTTACGGTATCAGACAAGTTCAACACATAGGCCACCTCAAGTACACAGGGCTGATGACCCGGAAACCCCTAGCCATCAAAAATGAATTTACTAAATATGGAGGGGAAGGGGATAACATTAGGATATTTGTAAGATATATTGCTGGAGGTGATAAATATTTGGAGTGGGGATATCATTGGTTTTCTTTTAAGATGCAGTGCTAGATATCACTTTGTACGCATAATTAAATGTGTTCGCTTATTTCAGCTTCCCTTCAGACCCTGAATTGCTTAAGCTATGGACCATAAATATGAATTTTAATTGTTGATAGTTATAATCAGGTTAATGGAAACGATCGGATGATTATCGGCAAACTTTCTTGATTTATAAAGGAAAACCAGCACAATAGAAGCATAGGGCCTACATGTTACTAAAAAAAGGTAAGCTAGTACTAGTATGCTTTGTAGAGTTTATTATTTCAGATAGCCTGTGTAAAATATTACAAAGATAACCACGTCAGACAATTATTACGGATAAAAATTATACGTAAACGCATTTTATTCACCATCTTATAATTTCCTAACCATGTAGGCCCTACACACGTCACCTATGCATCCCAACACTGATATGTCAACACACCAAAATATCGTATATAACGATTATACTTCACACTTTTCATACAAAAAAGAACAGCAATATTCAGAAGGAATTGTAGTTATCGCCACCTTCAACAGAAATAGTCTGTTAATCACAAGGAATACGCTTGAATCGGGATTTTAAGTCACTTCATAATGCTATTCTTATGGGAGACATCTTTGTTTTGCCCAACATCAGCTGATCTTATTTTGGCCCCACGGTCGGCCGGTAGAAGCATAGCTGGCGCCCTCTCTATCCTATTGTATGCTCGAAGGTAAAGAGAATGTATCCATTTCCGACACCGCGCGCTCATTGTTTCTCTTACCACTGCCAGCTGGGTCTTACTACTGCCCGCAGGATCGATCGATCAAATTGGCAGTGCATCTTATACTTCCGTTCGATCCACCACTGCCAGCTAGTACACTTCCGTTCGATCGATCTAGCGGGCAGTGCATCTTATACTTCCGTTCGATCCACCACTGCCAGCTAGTACACTTCCGTTCGATCGATCCAGCGGGCAGTGCATCTTATACTTCCGTTCCATCCACCACTGCCAGTTCGATCGTTCCGATCCACTTCCGTCCCCAATTTTCAAAATCACTCCCTCTAAACTATCCAGCAACCGAGCGGAAAGATGTTACACATCAAAAAATCGGTGTTGTATTTAGCAACCGAGTTTTGTTTCATTTGAATTAGTTAGGCCTTTTCGAAAGAAGTCCTACTTACTTAACAACAATGTCCTACATTTGAAAATTTTCAGTTGGCAACCTAACTACGGTACTAGTCCGCAAGGCAATCTGCGTCGTTATGCTCCTGTACCTTACAAGCATGTAAATTGATAGTGTTATGATGCTTACGCAAGCGCGCATAGCAAAACAGGTAACTGCTGATTATGATGTAACTGGATTGGGAAGCGGAAGTTCTGTAACGGAACTCTTTAAGAAAATGACATATTGTACAGCGCCGAGCATGATGTCTGGAACACTCAAAATACCGAAGCGAAACTATTTGAAGTTCCCGCCAGCGATAGTAAACAAATGATGATAATACTCAGGTTGATTGGCGTCCTCCGTGACGAAATGTCTTTTGCTTGGTAGTGCGAAACATTGGTGGTCACGTGATGTGTGCAGGCAGTCTCGTCAAGGTTGCCTCACCCCACTCTGTTCCCTATGGGCCTGCACCAACATCAGCTGACAGGCTGCGAGAGTGACACAGTTTGGTGCTGGACGCGGTGGCGATAGCGGATTGCTCTAGTCATGGGTGCTTCTCTCACCACGTAGCCCGCCCACCAATCAGCAACAAGTGTAAGTCAACACGTGCTTACAATAATAATATGACCACTATTTTTTTCTTTTAATAATAGGTAGCCATGGAATAACTTCAAATTGTAACAGTCACCACATGGCCAATCACTTCAAAAACGTAATTGGTGGGCATGGAATGGTTTTAAACTACTGTGAACACATTTTTCTAATTTTAATTTTGGTTATTTGCACCAAAATAAATTACATGAAATATTATGAAACCTAGGGTAAAACCTAGCCAGAAGGGAATGTATTCCAAAATTTTCCATAATATTAGAATGGACTATAATATTCTCTCTTCCTTCTCTTTGCAATAATGGGAAGCCTTGGAATAGCTAGACATTATGGAACATGATGATGTTTTTTATTTTTATTTTAATTTTTGTAGTTCCTCGTAAATGTAACTAAAAATAAAAAGGATTCATGAGGATTGGTCAGGGTTAATCCACTATAGTGCTCTGCAGTCCAGTTGTTGTTGCTTTATTTGAGGGGGTTGGACATCGCAGCCATTTAGCCCCGTGTGTTATTGCGGTGTTTGTAGTAGTAGTAGTAGTAGTAGTAGTAGTTTACAGTAAACAGTTTGTTTAGTTAAGCTAATTCTTACCATGTTTGGTCCTGCCAAGCTTACGCTTGGAGTATAAGTAGCAGTAGTAGTTGTGTGTGTGTATTTGTAATGTAAGTGAAGATTGGGGAGAAGGCGGCCGTGGACGTACGTTAGGAACCACAACGGCATTCACCTGGAGCAGAAGTGGGATACCACGGAAACCCACATTCAGGTTGCCTGAGGTGGAAATCGAATCCTCCTATTTTCAGTTTTGGCCTTACGAGGCTGAGTGTACCCCGTCCCAGCCCTCAGAATTACATTTCTTGATACTGTCGGGAATCGAACCCGGACCTCTCAGGCAATAGCCGAGAGTGCTAGCCGTTACACGAGGAGTTGGACATTTGGAGTCCAGACTCAATCCGAATTCCTTTCAGCAATTTGTACTTATTTAAAGGCGAATTTATTATTATTATTATTATCATTGTTATTGTTATCACAGTTGGTAATATGGCTCATATCGGTACAGTACCTACAATAAACTTAAGTCACACTTTGAAAAGCCTAATGGATACATTTTCAAATTATATAACATGAAAATTTGACAGTTAAGTTTTTCCAGTAATGTTATCTTACGCGTCTCCTTTTCACAAGAGTGTGCAGGAAACTCCTAGTGTGGCGGCTTCGGTGGCGTAGTTGGTAGCATACTGAGCTCCTAGCCCCAAAATAGCGGGTTCAAACCCGGCGGAAGCCGTCGGATTTTTTAAGAGCGTTAAAAATCCCTCAGTATGCCTTCCTTCGGAGGGGAAGTAAAGTCGGCGGTCCCAGATCATAGATTTATGGCATCTTATGGGCTACACTATTAAAAGCTAAATCGCTATTTGCAGTGTAATGTATTGCTAAAAATAATGTTAAAGGACCTTCCACTAATTACACCTGTGTGAAACTAAATTGCATAGGTTAATAATGTAAACAACGCTCTTAGGTTGCTGCTTTCGTTGCCAAGAGCCGACTGCGGTGGCATCTTGTAGCTAAGTTCTGAACTAGGCCTAGTAGTCGTTGACGGTGGCGTTTGGCGACAAAAGTAGGAACTATTTGAAAATTCAAAGTTGCAGTCCTTACTTGAATTAAAAAACAGTTACACACACTAATACAGCCATCACAATTAACACCGGTTATCAGGCAGATTCTACACACACCCAAAGTACACGGAGCTACATGACCGCTTTGTCGCAGCCCCTTAACTGAGGAACCAACCAACCAAACTCCTAGTGTGTAGACTATTCAAAACTTCCGTAAACGTTAACCATTTTAAAAATGGCAGACCAATAGATTGGTTGGTTGGTTGGTTCCTTAGTTTAGGGGCTGCGACAACGCGGTCATGTAGCCCCGTGTACTTTGGGTGTGTGTAGAATCTGTCTGATAACCGGTGTTAATTGTGATGACTGTATTAGTGTGTGTATCTGTTTTTAATTCAAGTAGAGACTGCAACTTTGAATTTTCGAATAGTTCCTACTTTTGCCGCCAAACGCCACCGTCAACGACTACTAGGCCTAGTTCAGAACTAGCTACTAGACGCCACCGCAGTCAAGACTAACAGATTCATCCGCATGACTGATGATATATGTAATTGTGTAATCCACCTTGTCAATACTGTGAAAATTATGTTTAATACATATTTAAACGTACATATTTCGGTATGTCATTGATACCTTCTTCAACGTTATTGAATGAGATTTAATTCTTAAACTAGGTTAACAATGCTAAAATTTTGAATTTAAAATTAAATGAAAGCTTAAAATTTCTTGTAAGGATATCCATTTCTAATTAGCATTGTTAACCTAGTTTAAGAATTAAATATCATTCAATTACGCTGAAGAAGGTATCAATGACATATCGATGTACGTTTAAATATTTACTAAACATCCTTATCACAGTATTGACAAGGTGGATTTCACAATTTATTACATACTGTATATTCAAAAAATCCTCTAACGATGCTTCAGGTCTTCAGAATTGCAGCCTTCTGTGCAATAGTGTGTATATTATTAGATTATTATTATTATTGTTGTTGTTGTGTTACTATTATTATTACATGTCCTAAAAGTTGTACTTACACCACACTGTTGTCATGTTAAGATCACTTGAACATTTTGTATTTTATTTTAAAGTGTTTTCTGTGCCATGTCTTGACGAATGCAGTGGTTTTGCCTTTTCCTGATGGCACAGGCTAGAGCAATATGTGTCATTTCAGGAATACTGTCTCACTTGCTATGATGAACTGCTAAGGTGATGCGCCCTTATGGTCTATGGACGCATGGGTGGTAATGATATTTGGAACACAGCCAATGCCTATAAATACTATACCCTTGGGGTTAGCGCTGCTCTACTGGCTCAGTGAGGAAAGTAAAGGCAAACTACCACATTCCTCATCTCACCTAGCATGTCTCATTATAGCGCTGCATTGGCTTTCTGGAGTGTCTGCATATTTATGCTCTTTGAGAATACAACAGCCTTCCAGGCTCACTACCCAGCAACGTAGGGGCTGATAACCTTGATGTTGGGCCCCTTAAAAGAACAACTATCATCATCATGACTACCCAAAATACAGAAGTAAATTTTGATTATTAAGGCTTGTAGTTTTTCAAAATGGGGCCGTGAAGACAAGGCAGTTAAACTGTTTTCGAATCCCGGTGACTAGGGAGTGTAATTTTGATTGAAAACTTGTTTGGTCAAGTGAGAAAAAATAAGGCTTTCATCAGTCGTGTTGTGGGATTTCTTGAGGATGACAACGAATCCAAGGGCAAGATGGAAAACAATCTGAGTGAGATCAACTGAACTTTACTCGAGGGGAAGTGTTTGTTTGGAATAATGTTCCTGATCTACGAGTATCAGTTCATGACCACTACTGCCATCTGCTATGTGTGCATCTCGCTCAAGATGCATGTCATTGTTTTGAGTTTTCTTGGACTTACATTATTGTAAAAGACAATTAGTAACCGTGCTCTGTTTCATCGTGTGGTGTACCGTTCTGCGTTAATCCCATCAAGAAAATACTGTATATCGGAAAATATTAAATCACTTTCTAGGTGTTTAATTATTGTTCTGCTCGAAAGTGAAAAATGAAAATCCACAGCCTGCTTCCAGTCTCCGACCGGGTCAGGAATGGAATGAATGAAGCCCCCATCTAGCGGCGAGGATATGAACTGTGCCGGCTGCCGAGGCCTGACGCACTCCTCTGGGGCAATGATTAAATGAATGACAGATGAAATGAAATGATAGTGGAGAGTGTTGCTGGAATGAAATTTTGACAGGGAAAACCGGAGTACCCGGAGAAAAACCTGTCTGCCTCCGTTTTGTCCAGCACAGATCTCACATGGAGTGACCGGGATTTGAACCACGGACCCAGCGATGAGAGGCTGGCGTGCTGCCGCCTAAGCCACGGAGGCTTCTGCTCGAAAGTACGGTATTTAAAAAACCTAAAATTAGCACCGAGCGGAAATATTAAAAAATGTACCGTATATCAGAATCCGGGTTTGTAAAAGGAAACTATCATCATTTTTGCAGGAATTCTCTATTTTGAGCATGCGACATCAGGGCCATCAGCTTTGTATACTTGGGTATATGTAGAATATGTCTGAAAACCTGTGTTATTGTGATTGTAGCAGGAATGATCTAGGATTTGGACAGGATTTCGGAACTTTAAATAAGATAGCATCCCGACTTTTGTATGACGTTTCTGAGAGAAAGCCACTGTATGACCCCGAATTCAAATCTTGGATCTTTGAACACCACCTACCTAGTTCTTTCATCACTGATTTGTAGCAATACACATTTCGTGATAAATGATGGCACATTCTTCCTGCTTCAGTACATGAATCAGCTTCAAATAAACCTTTCATCACTGAGCTAAGAATTTCAGATGTTCCTGATTTACTTAGCGACTTGGACATCGCGATCGTCAGCCTCATGTGCTTGGGTGTGTGTAGAAATGTTCTGATGACCGTCCTTGAAATTAATTTCCGCGCTCTCTCATATTTATCTCCAGGAAAATAATAACGAGATGGCACCTTATGATAGGCCAAGGTCGCCTACTTCCTACTCCTTGCTCAGTTCCATTCATCTTACTGTCATAATGCGGCGTAAAAAGGCAAGGGAGGAGTGGTTAAAGTTGTATTCGGTTGAATTGCCGTAACCCTCGTTATATCTGCTTAGGAAGCCTTCTCAGAGGATTACGTTGTTGTTACTGTTCCCAATTCGCTTTAAAGGCTTGGGCTATCTTGGTCAATAGTTCCGTGCACTTGGTTGTGTCTCGAATCTGTCTCATAACCTGTGTTTGTTATTGTTGTTGATTCATTTAGGGGCTTTGCAGTTTGTAACATCGTGGTCATGTAGCCCCATGCACTTGGGTGTGTGTGTAGAATATGTCTGATAACCTGTGTCATTGTGTTGGTTGTAGGAGTGTGTATATTTATAAATGAGGCTAGGATTTAGAAGAGGAGGCCTCAAATTAGAAATCATCTTGACATTTGCTGTTTAATTTGTGAGGCTTGGACATCGTGGATATTTAGCGCCATGTACTTGGGTGTATGTCTGATAACCCGTGTAACTGTGGTGTCTGTAGTAGTGTGTAATTGTAATTCAGGTGAGGATTGGGAAGGAAGCAGCCATGGTTTTAAGTTAGGCACCACCCTGACAGTTGCCTGGAGTAGAAATGGGAAACCACGGAAAATAACTTCTTGGATGGCTGAGTGTACCCTGTTCCATCCCTCAGACAAGAATTAAATTTATTGGAGAGCAGGGAATCGAACCCGAACCTCCGGGGCGAGAGCTAAGAATGCTAGCCACTACACCACAAGGTGGCCCCGGCATTTGCTTGGAGTGGAAGTGGAAACCCCCAGAAAACCACATCTAGGAGTGCTGAGGTGGGAGGCGAGCCCATATATTCTTAATTTTGCCTCTTGAGGCTGAGTTTATCCCGCTTCATTTATTAGACCAGAATAATACTTTTAGCAGAGCCAGGAATCGAATGCAAGACCTTAATTAATATATTTACGCTAAGAAGATTCAGATAGTAATTTGGCACCTCAATTTTCTACTCGTGTGTCTACTGAAGTGTTAGGAATTCTCATCGTCTTTAAATAGTAACTACCTACCTGCCACATTGTATAAATATTGTTGTTTACATTTGTGGGCTTGGGATATCATGGTAATCAGCCTCAAATTCTTGGGTGTCGATGAATCTGTCTCATAACTTGAATAGCAACTATACAATTACATGCACATTGGAACTTCAATTATCTGAACTCTATCTGGATGGCCCCAATATCCGAGATGCTTTGACGAAAAAACAGAGTAGGCTATTACAACAATTACTGATGGCCAGGAAGATGCCATTGCTACTGAACCAGTAAACACAAATTTACCTTTTCCTTTTTACAGAAATTACCATTTTACGATTTATCCAATTATCCGGATCGTTTTCGGTCCCAATTAATTGGCGTCCTACTGTACTTGTGATTGGGTTCAGTACATACTGCTCCATACCAAGATATTTAATCTCAATAGTTGAGCAGAGAATTGAACATTACATGGATTGTCTGTGAGGAAGGCTACTATATTTACGATATTAGAGTATGCTTATACTGTACAACATGTTAAACTCCAACTACTAGTGTCATCAATCAGCTCAAGTCTGCACCTGCACTCAGGTAAAGCTTTCCCCACTCTCTTCACAAAGTCATTAGTGCGATAATGGTCAAGGAACGTCCCAAACATCTCACCCGCTCCCATGGGGTCTCGGTAAATTGGATCTGGTGTAACAAACATTCTCAAAGTTCATGGATTGTGTGTTTGAAACATACTTTACTCCAGATACCAATGTCCTTCCACTATACGGTATGAACTTTCTGCCTCTATAAACAGAACTGTGCATATAAGCCTGTTTGTAAATCTTTCCATAGTTGTCTCACTTCATGGTTTTATAACGCCTCCCCACGGGTTGCTATTTTTAGCCTATTTTCAATTTTGAAAAAATAGGCTTATGAGATCACCTTTTGTCCGTGTGTGTGTGCGTGTGTGTGTGTGTGTGTGTGTGAGGTGTGTGTGTGTGTGTGTCCCTAATAACTTTTAAACGGCTGGAGCGATTTCAATAAAAATCGGTAATTTCATAGCACTATTCCGGGTGACCCCGACCATGCCCTTCAAATTTTGTTACGTCTCACCAATCCAACATGGCGGCTGTGCGAAATATTTCACCAGCATTCAATATCTCCGAAACTATTCCCGATATCACCCTGGAATTTATTACGGTGATAAAGGGAACTACTAGAAGTTCAGCTATGTGACTTTTGAAAAACAGGTAACTTCAAAACCAACATGGCGGCCACGCGAATTTTCGACTTTAAATAGACGTTTCTCGCGATTTAACCAACCAAACGCAATAAAACTTGGTACAGTATATGTACATACACATTGTAATGCACCGGCATCTAACTTCGTTCAATTGTTTACATAACTACAAGATGTGCGAAATATTTCACCGGCATTCTATATCTCTGAAACCATTAGCAATATCACCCTGAAATTTTGTACGGAGATAAAGGGCACTACAGGAAGTTTATCTATAAGACTTTCAAAAACCGGTTAACTACAAAACGAACATGGCAGCCAAGCGAATTTGAAAAATTATATAGACCTTTCTCACGATTTAATGTTCCAAACGCAATGAAATCTGGTACAGGAAATGTTTATACACATTGTAATGCACTGGTAGCTAATTTAGTTCAATTGTTTACATAACCTCAAGATGGCGGCTGTGAGAATTTTCAAATTAAGTTTTTATATCTTGTGTCGTAATCATGCGTTCGAAGTGAAAGCTTGAATAATGAACCTACGCAATATTTTTCCTTTAATGGTACATGACTATATGGCCTATATATTTAACAATCCAACATGGCGACCATCCGAAATATTTAGACGGCTCTGAATATCTACGAATCTATTATAGCAATCAAACTGAATTTTTTATGTTCATAGGGGCTATGAACATAAGTTCACCTATAGGACTTTATATAACCTGGTGATCACAAATCCAACATGGCTGTGACGCGAAGTATAAATATTCACATGGACGTTTCTCGCAATTTAACCATCCGAGTGCAGTGAAACTTGGTACAGTAAATCCTTATACGAATGTTAATCCACTGGCATCTGATTTATTTCAATTGTTTCCATAACCACAAGATGGCAGCTGTGCGAAATTTTAAAATCTCCTTGTTACTTCTTGTGTCCTAATCATGCGATTGAAGTTTGAATGCTACACGTAGACAATAATCTTCATGTAACAGTACATAACTCTAGGACCTACATATATAAAATCCAACATGGCGACCATCCGAAATATTTAGACGGCTCTGAATATCTACGAATCTATTATAGCAATCAAACTGAATTTTTTTAATGTTCATAGGGGCTATGAACATAAGTTCACCTATATAACTATAGGACCTACATTTATAAAATCCAACATGGCGACCATCCGAAATATTTAGTCGGTTCTCAATATCTACGAATCTATTACAGCAATCAAACTCAAATTTTGTATGTTGATAGTGGCAGTTAACATAAGTAGGATATATGAAAATAGGCTGTATAGTTCTTCACGGAACTACTTGTTAGTAACGTACTCTCCCATGTGTATAAACTATCCGGTCGGCTTTATTGCTATGCGGGTCTTGTTTATTTGTTAAAACGCACTTTTAAAACAAATTGTTAATATTTACGGAATCAGAGTACGATTCATCACTGATTCCTTTGAATGTTCATTAGTTACGATTGGTTACTTGTGAGCGCCCCTTGTATATATATCACCCGCTCGGCTTTACTGTTATGAGGGCTCAACGCGACACAGTTCTGGCTGGGGATATCGTCCTGTTTTCTTTTTTCATTTAAACGCACTTTATAAACAAATGAATATATTTACGTTGATTTGTCAAGAAATGCAAATTTTTTTCTGTACTATTGGGGCGATTTTGAAGTTTTTGGTACAAACCGCAACTTCTAACTCCCTCTGACTTAGAGCTTGAGTTTTGTGAAACATATAGGCCTACCTTAGCGTCTTGTATACCTACGGGAAGTAAAGCCGGCGGTCCCATGTTACAGATTTAAGGCATGTAAAAGAACCTTCCACTAATTAAACATGTGTGAAGCTAATTCTTCAGGTTAGATTTCGTTGAATCGCTCTATCAAAGTTCCAACGTTCATCACTAGGTGTTAGTGATATCTGGTAGTGAAAGTTCGAACTACTTGATATTTAATTCTTAAACTACCGTATGTTAACAATGCTAAATAGAAATGGATAAGTTTATCCTTACAAGAAATTTTGAATTTAATCAGCAAAATAATGTCGCTCGTGTGTTGAGCACAGAAGTAATTATCCCAGTTTAGTAATACCGTCGACAATGCTTGTACAGTACCTAGGTACATGAACGTAAGCATTAATGGTGCATTCCGTAGGATTACGAAGAAACATTCATAATCATAAACTTACTGATTTCGTTTTCTAATTAGGCCTGCGCTCCCGAGTCCTTGTGAGCCAACCGTTAGTGATTTGTAAGCATCCCAGGACAGCGGCGTAACTACAGGGGCTGATCAGGGGGGTCAATCCCCACCAGAGCCAAAATATTAAAAGCATGAAAATAGTTTTAAGTTTAAGATTTTGAGGAAAGTCAATCTTGGGATTGATGACAATCGATTGGATTATCTAAGTTTATACTTACTAGTTTGAAAGCATTTATTTTCACTCGCGTAAATTTTTGGCGTTACCCTAACTTAATATTATTGAATGAGGAAAATGGTCAGCTGTTCAGTGCCAGAGAGATGAGTGAGGCACTATCTTTCCTCATCCCTTTCCAAAGATACACCACTTAGTATGCGGGTGTTTGGAAAGTGAATAGTAGTCTAAGGTAAGGTAATTTGACAGTAATTTTTCTTAATTTAATATTTTACTGCAACAAAGTAACCCAGATGTTTGGAAGTAATGCCATTTCGTAACTACATATGCAACACACATATTATAAAACGATTGCGTTCTTCTGTACATTAGAACTATTTATTATGATGATTAGACATGATGGTTACATAGGAAGGTAAATTCGCAACAGGTAAGTCAATTTGGCAGTAGTGGTAAGGTAATTCAGCAGTACGGTTTTCATTATCTCTACAGCACACGGTCCTCATCTTCAGAGGCTGAATCTTCCCAACATTCGTCACACATGTAGGCAGCTTCCTTTGTCGGCTCCTTTTGACATTTGTCGTGATAGTTGACAACACGCTGTTCAATATCAGCTGGCAGTAGACTACAAATGGCCTACCCAGTTTTTTTTTCATTTGTGGATGATCAATGTCATTATTTTCGAAAACAATCTTTTTAATAGTATTGTAAGGGACACCATATAAGTTTGATGCTTTATATATTGTCATATTTTCGTGTTTCACTTTCCTAGCTGCACTGATAAGGTCTGATGTTTCATACATTCTATACACTTTTTCACTTGTCACTTTAGGCCTACTATTTTTTTAGATTTTGATTTTTCACGTTATCTTTGTTTATGTATATCACTTATTTTTAGGAGGAAAATTGAACAAAATCCTGCAACAAACAAGAACGTAATTTTAAAATATTAGCGTAATGATGGAACTGTATGGACTAGATTGGAGGTAGATTACTGAAACGAAAAGCGTTGATTTCTTAACATCCATGTTCGCATCTACGTCATAAAAATAAGCAACTAAATCACTTAAACAACACTATGAACCACGCAATATTTACTGGATGAGAATTAAGTGTCTGAAAGTCGCTTCAAACAGCTCTAGAATAGACCTAAAACTTCCATAGTACAGAACACAATGCTTTTCACGAGCGAACACACCAAAGAATGGCATTTGCTTTGTCAGTCCCCTCACTGACCGCGGGAGTTCTCTATAGCAGTACAGATCGAGGGGAACACGTCACGCTATCCGTTGAGGAAATTTCAAGCCCTTGGAGCTATAGGTATCTTCGCAAAAAGCGTATAACAAAATACTGCCAAATTACCTGTTATGCAAAATAACCTTACCTCACCCTATTGTATTTAGTTATATCGCTGTTTTTATGCTTAAGTTGTAAATTATACCAGAGGTGTGCATATTATTAGAATCAAATAAAGAATGCTAATCAGTCACCATTTACTATTCAAAATAATTTTATTGACCATCTCCTGGCATCTTTTGTAATCCTACGTAGGCTAATAATGTTTTCTCCCTAATCGACTTACACTTTTTACGGCGGCTTCGGTGGCGTAGTTGGTAGCATGCTGAGCTTCTATGCCCAAGGTCACGGATTCAAACTCGGCCGAAGTCGTGGGATTTTTTAAGAGCGTTAAAAATCCCTCACTATCCCTTCCTTCGGAGGGGACTTAAAGCCGGCCGTCCCATGTCATAGATTTATGGAATGTTAAATAACCGTCCACTAAGTACAGTACACTTGTGTGAAGCCAAAATTTGTAGGTTAGAATTGATAACGCTCTATTAGTTACAACGTTCGACGCTGATTGCGATGCCATCTAGTAGCCAAGTCCGGAAGCTATGTGTCGTGGGCGGTAGTATATGGTAGCGAAAGTAGGATCTATTTGAAATTATTGTCTGCAGTCCTTACTTGAACTAAAACATAGAAGACACACTAATACAGCCATCACAATTAACACTGGTTATCAGACAGATTCGACACACACCCAAAGTACACGGGTCTACATGACCGCGTTTTCGCAGCCCCTAAACTAAGGTACAAACCAACCAACCAACACGTTTTTTACATAAGGAATAATTGTATCTGGAAATTTTCAAGAATTGGGTATTCCGAGGCATACCTTGAGCATGCCTGGTTTTCTATTTTTTCATTGACTTTGTAATGTACCCTCTGTCAGGTGATTTCAATACATAGTTCATGAATCTTGAAATATTTCAAGAGCGGTAAAATGACTCCAAAACTCTCAGCTCTAAATTCACACGAAAAGTAGAGTGGAGTAATCAAAACAAAACGTGTGGAATTTTGCAGTAGCAAAGCTCCTCAGTCAGTGAAAATTCTAAAAAATCATATTACTTTGAGTTTCTTAAAAGAAAATATAATTAAGACTCTTGGTCAAACATTGGAAGTAATTTCACCGCCTTCCAAACATATTTAGTGCATTAAGCCGTGAAAAGTATAAATGTTATTTTGGGTAACTTAACTGGCGTCGAGTCTATAATTTTCACACCTCCATAGTTTTTTAATATTTATACAATGTCGGGGAATAGAAAGAGCCAGATGATTTCGCGAAGAAAATTGGGCTTTATTAATTAATATCAACAAAATTGAATTGGCCGGAGCTGAAAAGTATTATTAAGTCAGTTTCCACTAATTTTCAGGAGTCAGATAAAACATCATTGACAGAACAGAACTTAACTAACACACTATATTAATCATGTATATTGTGAAGCATCTATTCAGGTTATATTTGTAATAGCGAAATATCAATTTTAATTTAATAAACATATTTTTCAAATACATTCGGAAACGTGACTTAATGTCTGTCAGTTTAGTGCGGCATAAAGCCATGATATTTTATTTTTAATTGTATTTGTATCCTAAAAAACACCTAAACACTGTGCACATGTAATTTACAATAGCCCTGTAACACGCGGGAATGTTGTAGTGCGACCAACATTAAGTACTATACAGAATACGGTGCTGAAAGGCAGCAAGTCATTGACTTAATGCCATTCTCCTCTGGTCGCACTGCCTGTAGCAGTGGTTTCCGGCTTAAACAGAAGGCTGACTTGATTCTTTCCTGTGCCGTTCCAAGGCCCTTGGGTTATTACTTCAGAATACTAATTGTTTAAAAAATGACCTTTTTTGATTTAATGCTATTCAGCTCCGACCGAATCAATTGTTAATTTTCTAGCATTTGCACATTGCTAAGTGCAGATAGAACGTATCAAATGTTAATGAAATAAAATACGAAAACAATATTGATAGGTGAAACTTCGGGATTGTATATTAGCCTTCATTGATCATGTCTCATTATGTCCGAGCGCTCAGCGAATCCTCCTCCAGAAGCAAATCCCAGTTACGCCACTGTTCTCAGCTGGTTTCATTCGCTACAATCAGCCATTGTCACTAAAAGTGCTGCTCAAAGCAATAATAATTGTCAATTATGCTGCATCATAGCATAATTACCCTACAAACACGTAATTGTTCTTCAGGAATGTGCAGAGAAGGACAATTCTTTAATTTCCTCAATGTAAGCAGTAAACACTGGGCTTGTGAAGGAAACAGGGATCTTTCCCGCGGGATATTCTAAAATTTAAAGTACCGGTACAGTCGTAATCATAATCAATACAGACGTGTGCAAACATGAAACCGAGTAATGGAGCTTCAAAATTAGATAGTAACTTACACTAACAAAATTGCGAACATTATCGAAATATCCAGCAGATCAGAAAATCCACTTATGAATTCAGATTTAGTGTTGTTTCAATTGGGGCTTGGACATCGTGGTACTTTCAGCCTCATGCACTTGGTTGTGCACATAATTTATGTGATAATTGGTATCTGTAGTATTGTGTGAGGCTACGGATGGGAAGGAGGTGGCTGTGACCTTGAGATAGGAATCATAGTGAACTTTATAAGGTAAGCAATGTAGCCTGACCATAGCCCATTTTATTCTAACAATTGGCAGTGTGACAGCATCAAACTATTACAACTTTCGCTCCGCCCTCCACGTGCTCAAACAACTCACACGTGGCACCAGCGCGGATAGCAACAACAGCTCAGAGTCATAGTCCAAATTACCGCGTTATACCCGAGATGGGATCGAATTCACATGTTTTAAATTTGGCCTCACGAGGCTGCGTGTACCCCATTTCTTGACAGAGCCGGGAATCGAACCCGGACCTCCAGGGCGGCAACCAAGTATTCTAGCCATTACACCACGAGGTCGTCACGGGAAACGAAATATCATCACAGATGTTTTCCTATGGCCTGGCCATAATTTATATGTCGTAGTCAGATAGTGAAATCCGGCATTTCATGAAAATCCAAGGAAGTTCATGAAAAACCGGTGTATGATGTAAAAAGGGATAATTACATTATCTGACGCGTGTTTTTATGAAATGACTGCATTTTGCTGTCACATAGTGTAATTCGTTTTGTACATTATGTGACGGGAAATTCCAGCCCTTCACGTCATGAAGTAGTGGTAGCGGGTCTTGAGAACAAATGGTTAAGGTAAGGCTATCTCAGGATATGTTACTGGCGTCAATAATATAATATAAGAATTAATTTCGTAGACCATAATAAGCACGTATTAATTTATTTCTTGGAATAACTCGTGTAAAAAGGTGTAAAATTAATGTACGATTCAATTGCGTCATTTATTTCAGGACGAGTCAAATCAGCAAACACCAGAATTTCATGAAGTGCCTCGTCTTTTAATGTAAAATAACTTCTTGCACCATCTGTCTAAATCGGTTCGAAGAATGCGCCAGATAGTGCAACTAACTCTTTTTACATCGTATGCCGGCTTTTAATGAAGTGTCTAGTGTTTTCAAGAAACAACGGATTTTACTACCTGACTACGACATGAAGTTTCGGCGAGATCGGTAACACGTTTCGCGTTAAGATCTGCTGTACAGTACATTAATTTAGCATTTCTCAGATTGAGGCCCAAGATGAAATTCTGTCAAGGGTCTATAAAATCTATAGGGGCCCTATCCCGGCATGAGAGTTTTCTGGAAACGTTTGCGCAAGACCTCGTGAAACCACACCAAAGATTGCCAACGAGGGTGTTAGAATTTACTCGTCTTCCGAGTTCACAGCTAGCCTGGTCCGATAACCTTGCGTGTTTACACACTTAGTTAATCCGGTTCAGTAATAAAGGCAAATTATTTTATCTACGTTGCTGAAGAGTGAATGTGTCTGCTGGACTAGACAGACTTCACTTTCCGATAACCTCTCCGCCATCAAGCACAAGAATGTAGGCTACATTACTTTTAATGAATCTGTGTCAGAGTGGGCGAAAAATATTTTCGTTAATTTGGGTTACCAAAGCAGCCAGGGGTTAAATACATCACAGCTTCTCCAATAAATCAAATAGTCGTCACTGCATGAGCCTTAAATTATTCTCATTAGAGCAGAAAATCAAGAAAATTATAATCTAATACAGATTTAATCTATTATTATTATTATTATTATTATTATTATTATTATTATTGATTTAAGCCCACTAAGGAGCGCTTATGTCTAGTTCTTCTTCGATTCTCTCTTTTGTCCCAATATCTCTTTAGACCGGCTGATATTTTTTTTTTCTTTCTCTCGTGTAGACGGGTTTACTACACAGTCATTTTGGGTGGTGGAAACCAAGAGTTAACCATATCACAAAATTTGGAACTATCTTGGACATCAAGGTCAGAAATACCAGCGGAATACAAGTTCTTTTGGACGTTTAGTACTTTGCCTGCAGTACAACTGGGTGGATTGAGTAGCCTAAATTGTGGTGTTGCCATTCCCAAGCCTAAATAAAGGAGGAGGGCTGAAGTGACTGGCAATCACTCCGTAAAAATCACCAACGCTCCTAAATGAGATTCGGAGTGGCCAACCCTGGAGACGTTTTGTCTTCACCCCTAGTAAATTACTTTACTAGTACACATTTTATATAACAACTAGCGGACCCATGCGAGAACTCTCGCATAATGGGTTGTGTGCGCCCCATGTATAGGCCTACATACTACCCGCGTGGCTCTAGTGTTGCGCGGGCTTTACGCGACACAGTTATGTCATGGGCTATCGTTTTGTTTATTTGTTTAAAAGCACTTTATAAACTAATACATATATTTCCGTTGACTTTTCATGAAATGCACGATTTTTCCTGTACTATTGAGATGATTTGGAAGAATTTGGTACAAACCACATCTTCTAACTCCCTCTGGTTTAGGAGCTTGAGTTTTGTGAAACATACACCTTAGGGTATTATATAATAAGATCATACAGTCGATAAACAATAAGTCTCAGAAGTTACTGTATACCAATATTTTGAGAAAATGTCAAACACTATTAGAAAAAGACGATTAAAATTGTATGAACATATTCAAAGAATGGACAACGCAAGACTAACTAAAAGGATATTTAATCATGCCTCCTCATTAAAATCCAAAAATACCTGGCTAATGGAAATTGAAAATGACCTTCAAGAAGTCAAGGTAAAAGACGAAGTTTTATGGGACAGGCTTAGATTCAGATTGTTGGTGAACGAACATCACTTTGCTGCAGACCCCCGAATGAGAGCCACCTCTACATTGACAGCAGAAAGGAAGAAAGATCATGGCGACAGAATGAAGAGATTTTGGGAAGAGAAGAAAGCTAATTCAAATTCATCTCTGAAATAGGTTTAATCGCGCTCCTTAGTTGGGAATAATGAAAATAAAATCCACAGCCTGCTTCCCGTCGACCGACCAGGTCAGGGATGGAATGAGTGCGGCGAGGATATGAACTGTCCCGGCTGCCGAAGCCTGTCGCACTCCTCTGAGGCAATGATTAAATGGATAACATACGAAATGAAATGATAGTGGAGATTGTTGCTGGAATGAAATTTCTGACAGTGAAAACCGGAGTACCCAGAGAAGAACCTGTCTGCCTCCGTTTTGTCCAGCACAGGCCTCATATGGAGTGTCCGGGATTTGAACCACGGATCCAGAGGTGAGAGTCCGGCATGCTGCCGCCTAAGCCACGGAGGCTTAGTTGGGAATAACGTCGAAAAAAGATTCAGTCGTCGAATGAAATCATAAACAATTCTATTATTTCACGCCGTCGCTTGACATTCCTAAACAAAATTAAACTTTCCTATTCAAAATCTTGAGTGATTCGATTTTTAATTTCGGACGCATTAACTTTAATTTAATCATTACTACAATAACTGATTCATTTAATGCCGGCTTTGTGGTGTAGTGATAGCGCGCTTGTATTAGGAAACATTAAAACATGTGGGAATTGTCTACTTTGGCCTGCTCACCGTCCCTGGGCCCTTCATTGTGTGTGAGCCCGAGGGCTACAGCCCCGTTTGCCCTTCCCTTTCGCCAGGCCTGGTTGCGACTAACACAGCGTTATAAAATACCACGCTCCTAACGGAGGGTTAAAGACCCTTGTTAACATGAACTCTTCGGTCATCTATCCTATCCTAATGACAATGAAAGGAATTCTCAAACAGACCAGGTATATTGACCAAGCGTGACGAATCCCCGGGGGGTGGGGGGAGCGGTGTCACAACTCTTCCAGAGCAGTCTCAAGTCAGCATTTTGTCAAGATGGGACGCTCCAGGCCAAGCCCAGGTACCTTAAGTGGTAATTATTAGATGTTATTTTTATTTCCCCAGCATGTTAATTCGCACACTGCGACTGCGATAGAGAAGTCCGATTGGAATCCTACACTGGCAGTGACCATCCTGAGGATGTTCCCACACCTGCCCACTCTCTCCAGGCAAATGCAGGAATGGTGCTTTATTACAGTCCGGCAGCACGTATCCAATTACGATTCTAATAATAACCATTACACACACTACTACTGTCACCGCAAAAACACAGGTTATCAGACAAATAATTCAAGTCCCATGTCCAAGATGCAACCAAGCCCCCTCCTTTTGTACTCACCAAGCACGGGGAAGTACAACTTGTTACTGGTAGGCTACCGGTTCTTCATTCAGTGGCTTGGGATATCCTAGTCGTCAGTCCAGTGGCGTAACTAGGATTTGCTTCTGGAGCGGAGCCAAGTCTCAACTAATTGAGTTTCTGGTTTCATGTTTGTCGTTTTCTACTCTTTACTGTTTGCTTTGTGTTTGTTATCTGCTTTAGCTTTTGTTATTGAACTTCCCTTTTTTTTTTCATTTTTGATCTTGAGTTTGTTTTCGGCTTTTGGTATTGAATTTTTCTTTTTGTTGTGTCTGTTGTCTACTTTTGCTTTTGTTTATGAATTTTGCTTTTTGTTTTGTAATTATGGTTTTTGTTTGTTTTCTGCTTTTTCTAAAATTTTGCTTTTTGTTTTGTGTTTCCGGTTTTGTGTTTGTTTTCTGCTTTCACTTTTGTTTATTAATTTTGCTTTTTGGTTTGTATTCTTTGTTTAGTGTTTATTTTCTGCTTTTGCTTTTGAATTGTACTTTTTGCTTCGTATTATGTTTTTGTGTTTGTTTTCGAATTGTGCTTTTTGTTTTTTATTGTTTATTTTCTACTTTTGCTTTTGTTTTTGAATTTTGCTTTTCGTTTTGTGTTTGATTTCTGCTTTTGCTCTTGTTTTGGAATTTTGCATTATTTGCTTCGTATTATGATTTTGTGTTTGTTTTTGAATTTTGCTTTTTCCTTTGAATTTTTGATTTTGTGTTTGTTTTCTGCTTTTGTTTATGGATTTTGCTTTTTGTTTTGTGTTTGATTTCTGGTTTTTCTTTTGGTTTTGTTTTTGAATTTTTCTTTTTTGCTTCGTATTATGATTTTGTGTTTGTTTTTAAATTTTGCTTTTTGTTTTGTGTTTGTTTTTTGGTTTTGCTTTTGTTTTTGAATTTTGCTTTTCCTTTGTAATTTATTGTTTTCTTGTTTTTTGCTTTTTGTTTTGTGTTTGAATTGTAATTTTTCTTAAATTTGACATTTTTCTTCGTATTTTCGGTTTTGTGCTTGTTTTCTGATTTAACTTTTGTTTATTAATTTTGCTTTTCGCTTTGTATTTTTATTTTGTGTTTGATTTCTGCTTTTTCTTCGTTCTTCTATTTTCCTTTTTGCTTTGTATTTTTGGTTTTGTGTTTGTCTTCTGCTTTTTGCATTGTGTTTTCGGTTTTGTGTTTGTTTTCTGCTTTCACTTTTGTTTATTAATTTTGTTGTATTTGTCCTTGCTTTTTGCTTTGTGCGGGGAGGTGGGATATAAGACATTCAATGAAAGCAAACGTACACGTTTTCACGTTTGATCTCGATAGCATATTTGATACGTTTTATTGGCACCTCTCAATGTGCAAAGGCTCGACAATGAACAGTTTCGGTAGGACTAACACTAAATATTTTCAGCAAGTGAGCATAAATGTTCTCAAATCATAAACGTACATAATCCAATGATTTGCCAACAATTTTTGTTTTCAAAGTAAAAATTTCATTAATTTACGTTTCATTAAAATATTTGGCTCTGGGAACGCAATTCCCCTATTCCCCCTCATAGTTGCGCCACTGTATCAGTCCCAACACTAAGTTGTGTATTGCATTTGTCTAATAACCTATGTTTGTGTGCTGTACAGTAGTTTGTATAACTACTTAGCGAATAATAATAATGTTATTGCTTTTACGTTCCTTTTAACTATTGCGGCTTTTAGAGACGCCGGGTTGCCGGAATTTTGCCCCTAAGAGGATCTTTAACCTGCCAGTAAATCTACTGACACGGTCCCCTCACATTTCCACACACTCAAAAGCCAGCTGATTACGCTATGATTCGATCCTGCAACCTTGGACGCAGCATGCGAGAACGTTACTGCTGAACCACGCAGCCAGTCAAAAAACAAACTTGAAGGTCAATCACCACTATCAGTATCTCAACAAAAAATCACATATCTTGACTAGTTGTGCTTGCTTAATTATTACTGCAACTAAATAATTGTGTCTTATATATTATAAATATCATAACCCAGACTTATAAACATAGCTTTAATAGCCTAACAAGGGAAGTATCAGGTAAGACAGGTCAAAACCTATCTTGAAACTTTGTGGACGCAATCGTTGTACTATAAGAGGACAACGTGCGGAAAATCAGTCGCCAGATTGAACTGCTCGGCTTCGAAATCGTACCTGACATCCTGGACCGCAGGAATGACCACTGGAGGAGCTGGACATCCCTGTGGCACTCGGAGTAGTAGCGAGGCGGGGCGAATATGCTGACTGGAGCGTGTGGCTCCTTCGGCCTTGAGTGTTTGGACGGTGAGGGCTGTCCATTCCAACATGTACGGTACTCGCTACCTCCCATTGATTTATATGTGAGATTCGCCACATGATTTCGGAGCCTTGCAGTTCAATCTGGCGGCTGATTTTCCACACGTTATCCTCTTATAGTACAACGATTGTGTCCACAAAGTTTCAAGATAGGTTTCGACCTGTCTTACCTGATACTTCCCTTGTAAGTAAAAGGACCAGATGATGATCGCTTGACGATCGAAACTGGTCATCCAAGTGTATTTATTAATCTCATGTAAACCTTTTTTTTAGGATTTGGGAACCATCCATTACAATTGGGTACAATCGTGTTGACCGACTGAAACATTAAATTTCCATAACTAATAAACTAATAGTCTACAAAAGAGTGCAGAAATTTTATCAGTTTCCACGAATCTTTAAGAAACACAACTTGATTATCCAATAACAATTAAGGATAATTATATTATTGACATTTGACCGTTTTATGACACCACATACAATGCGCATGCTCCAACAAGCGCGCTTTGAATAATGGCGAGCAAAGTTCACTGTAACCAGTCTTGCTAGCCTCGTGAGCATGAGGTCAGTGAGTCAACTTCTGATGGGTCGAAGCCCTATGAACTTGCGGGGTGAGGTAACGTGGGAGGCTGGAAGAGAAGGGCCTTGACAACAGACCGCCGTGTTATCTGGAATTCATGTCTATTCCAATACTGCTAACATAGGATCATTGCCAATACCAGTGTGGTGTTTTAAAATAGTGAGTGAGTGACCGACGAATGTATTTGGTTCTGTTACTACCAAGGAGGATATATGGGTAGAAATGCAACTTAATGCAAAATTTTGACACCAAATTATTGCTCGGCGCAAGTAGTTCCAACTGACAATATGAGAATGCGCGACGATGCACTTACGAGCGCGATCCGTCCCCGACCTGGCCTACTGGCGCCTCTCCCCTCCCGGCCCGTGCCTACTCGATCTTTTCCCGTATTCTATCCCCCCACCTCTACTTTATATTCCTTTCTTTCTATCTTTCTTTCTATCTTTCTTTCTTTCTTTCTTTCTTTCTTTCTTTCTTTCTTTCCCCTGCCTTATAATGGTCATATTTTAGTAATTGGTCTAATAATAGGCGATTTCTTCCCCCTGTGATATCAGGTAGAGAAGAAAACATAGGCTCTTTCAGAATAGTTGTGGATGTTTCAAGGTTGTCTGCCCATGTTTCCACAAACCACATAGCATGACATAGGCCAACCCCACAGATATGTACACATAGAAAGAGTAGGCTACTATACTACAATATTAAAAATGAATTGTAAGACAAAATTACAGCTGCACTTATCACACACCAGTATTATTTAATTGCCAATGCGGTACTTCCTATCAATCGAATTAAGAAATATCATGTTTGAATTACGGGAAGCGTTGGAACAACCAGCTCTTATTTTGAATTATATCGATAGTATCTGATATCGTTTTCGAGCGCAGTGTATCGACTAAAATCGATGTGTGATTCAATATAATTCAATTTCTTCGTATAATATTGTTCGAAACCGATTGTATTCTTTTCAATGCACTGCAATATGTATTTACTATTGATATATATTCAAATATTAATTAAATACTTACAACATTAACAAGAATACTCACCAATTTTCCGATTTTGCTGCCATCTATAGAAGTACAACTCAACTACATCGTCGTACGCGATGACTGCTAGCGTTTTTAACGTTGTCAGCAGGTACTACTACTAGGCAAGTTAGCGTTGGAACCAAAATACCCTATAAAGTTTATCCCACTCGGTTACTACGCACGGACCGGGAACCCCCTACATCTCTCCTCATTGTCGGTGATCCCCATTCCTCTCAGGTTCACAGAGCTTGGACTCGAGCCGTACTTGGTGTTACATGGGCTCGAAAATATAGTGGTATTATATCTTATACGTGGGCGTGATGGCGCAGTTGTCAAACGGTTTGCCTCACAATAAGGCGGACCGGTTTCGATTCCCGGTTAATATTGTTTTAGATCCCTTATTTGGGGGTCTGGCTTTATAAGGATTGCCAGTTAGGAGATTTAAATAGATGATGGGGGGATGGTCTCCAAGGGGTGCGTACCCCTGGGGTACTGTACAATATATGTGAGATTGTCGAAGCAAAATGTCACGTCCGGTGTTTCGAATTCCACATTAAAAAGAGGATCCATTGCCTCTTGATCGCAAGATTAACGGCCATGTAACACTTTATGTCTTATGTCTTATACACAAACTTGATTTTCAGTCCATTCAGAAATATTGGTATTAGTACTGCATTTCATACATAGCCGAATAAGATTGTACTATTTTCCGTCTTGGTTGACCTGGCAGTGTTTGAATGTTAATTCAAGATCGTACAGAGCAGTGTTATGGAGTCTTGTGATATCAAGACTTGTTTATCTTTATTATTCATGGTGACGACTTATATAATTCTTGAAGCTGCAGTGGGTGTGAAAACAAACGTGACCCATTTTAAAGTGTGTCCTGACCGACATTCTCTGCGTGCCACAAACAATACCCAAGGTCATCAGAGCAGAGGCGACCCTGAGAGTACAGTATAAGGTTCGCTCTGCTGGGACTCCTCCACTAGGCGACATTCAGACTCACTGATAAGATGCTCCGACCATGCAAGAAACCAAGAATACATATGGCAGCTTAGCAACATTCTGATGTTTTGTTATATTTTATCTGCTGAGTAATAAGACAGTCGCCTCCGTAGCGTAGCGGTCAGCATGGTTAGCTGCCGCCCCGGAGGTCCTGGGTTCGTTTCCCGGCTCTGCCACGAAATTTGAAAAGTGGTATGAGGACTGGAACGGGGTCTACTCAGCCTCGGGTGGCCCAAATGAGTAGAAGGGGTTCGATTCCCACCTCAGCCATCCTCTAAGTGGTTTTCCGTGGTTTCCCACTTCGTCTTCGGGCAAATGCCGGGATGGTTCCTACTGTAAGGCCACGGCCGTCCTCCTTCCCACTTCCTTGCCTAACCGTCCCATTCTTCCCATCCCTTCATCAGGCCCCCTGTTCGCTTTGCAGGTGAGGCCGCCTGGGCGTAGTGCTGGTCACACACCCCAGTTGTATCCCTGACTCAGAGTCTCAAGCACCAGGACACTGCCCTCAGTGGCGGTAGAGGTGGGATCCCTCGCTTAGTCCGTGGGAAAAGCCAACCCTGGAGGGTAAAACGATACGAGTAATACGACTTGAATTGACATGTGGGATTCATTTAAAACCAATGTCACAAGTCCCTAAATGAATCAACAACAACAACAACAACAACAACAACAACGGGCCATAAAGATGTTTACCTGAAAGACATTTCCTGCGAGTTGGAATAAAGATGTTTACCTGAAAGTCATTTTGCGAGTTGGAGGATTTCCTTATGTATATCTGACCCATTATGATTCACGGGTAGACTAATTATGTACGGTCTGCTACTTAACGTAAGGTCGTTGACCGCGGGACACTATCAGTTTGGGCTGCGAATCGTTACAACGGAAAAGTTGTGTGATAACCGAAGATAGGATTTATAAATGTACAAAGAAGTGTCAAAATATGTACATATACAGTATATGTAAATATATATTTAAAAATATGGACATTGCATTTAAAAGTGTCAAAATATGTACATATATTATATGTTAATATATTTTTAAAAATATGGACAATGGAACTAAAAAGTGTCAAAATATGTGCATATAGGTAGCCTATATATATTGTTACGGCTGTGAGTTTGTGTCATCGCTCGCCGCTTGAGTCACAGCTGCCCCAGGGGCTGGGCTGTGGCATGCCTCCTGTATTGCGTGTGCCTTATGCAACAGGGCTGCTAGACAAAGGGATAGTCCAGAAGATTCGTGACTGGACCAGCGATGGAAACCTCGAGAAGCCGTGGACCCTGGATGGATCTAGAACCATTTATTGAGTCACCGGCCTGCTATATAAGAGTGACCCGTGAAGCAGTTGTTGTTGTTGTGTTTTACGAGCTAGTGTGAGCGATTATTCTGAGCGACAGAAGTGTGGTGACTTGCGAAACCTCTAGTGGAGCGGGGAAGTGAGACTCCTACAGAGGAACTGTGTTTTGAGCGAGTGTACTTACTTAGTGCGAAGAGAAGTGATTGTGCTGCATTGTGAAACAGTGAGTGACAGAGCTAGTGCAGCTATTTCCATCCAGCGTACGGGGCCACCTCATTACGAGGGATTAACTGTGGTCTGTTGACAAGTGAAAGGGGAAGTATTCTCGACTTGAGGAAACTGGACTAAGGTAATAATTGCTATTTGCTGTTGAGTAGTGTATATTTCTGGCCACAATAAAGTTAATTATTTCTTTAAAGCAGTAATTGGTGTTGTGCTTCCTACCCACCGTAATCCAGTTAACAAAAGTGCCACTAGGGGGGTGGCACGTAACAATATATATACTAGCTGTACCCAGCATGCGTTGCAATGCCAATCAAAGAAAGTGTTGGCGTTGTAACTTTGTTTGTTGAAGTGCTTTTGGATTCCCAATATTTTTTTCTTTTTCCGTTAACCTCCTCTAAACTATTGTAAAATTGATTTACTATCTCAAAAAAAATCCCGGGAGCGTGCTCAACAACACACCAAAGTTTCATCGCAATGAAATGAATGGCATATGAACGCATACGGGACTTGGTTGAAACGATTCGAGCGCCATCACCCATTTGATGAATATACTCGTACGCTACCTATTGTAAAATGGATTTACTAATTCGAAAACCTTCCCTGGCGTGTACACAACAGCTCATAAAAGTTTCATCATAATCGAATGAATGGCATATGGTCGCATACGGGATTTTGTATAAACGATTCGCGCGCCGTTACTCATTTGTTGAATCTACTTGTGCGCCACCCATTGAAAAACGGACTTACTAATTCACACACCTTCGCAGGACTGTATCACAGATTACCTACTACTACAGATAGCCGACAGCCATGCTAATTCTTGGCACCTAAGACTTCAGCGCTGTCTGGTGTTTGACCGCGGTACTAGTTGAGCACGGCCGTGCGGGTAGCCTACCCCACCCCTTCCCCTCGTTCCGCTAAATATTCTCGTCCTAACTGCTCTGCCCACTTCAATGTTCCGAAAATCACAATCTTCCCAATACTTATAGCACACGTTTTTAAGTGTGGAGATAATAATATGATCTACACGAAATAAATCACATTCAAAATAGCAATAACAGTTTTTTTTAAATAATACCAAAGTGGGAAATTGTGAATTCCGGAACTCTGAAATGCGCAATCACAGCATTTAGGACATGACCTCATCAATAATTTACATGTTTACATTTCTTTCAGTTGCAATTGGAGCATATTGCATTGACAAGAATTAAGCTACTATAAGGTCTGCAGCATATTATTACTCAATTTAAAAAAAATGGTCCCTTCCAATTAACCACTGTAGGCCCAATTATAACCGATTAGTTCCGAGATTAAACTAGAAAGGAAAAGTACTGGGAAGGGAGAATATTCATATCTTAAAATGCTTGATGCTGTTCGCAATAACAGGAAAATTTTAAGAGAGAATACTAGGGAAATAGGTGGTGTAACCTGATCCTCATCACACTAAAATTGTTAGTGTAATTAATGCCAAATTCATTAGTTTCAGAAAAATAATTGGATATGACAAAATTTATATACAGTAGTTCATTTGATATTCCCTTTAAAATATATCCATTCCACCAATTTTGAAGGGTGAAATACAGTAAGTACATGTACATAAACAAATTTCATGGCACACTAATACAGTAAATTCTATGACATGCTGTGAAGGGGAAAGGAGAAATAGGACTTTCAATGAAAAACAAGAAACACACTCAATACTGCTAGAAATCATCATGTTTTATTTAAAAAGTTTGTCAACGAAGAAAAAATAACAGGGACAGCCAAAATCAAACTTAGCAAAAATACAGTAATCAAATCTGGTCCTTTTAAAAGTATGTGTTGAGGCATGTTCTTCTTTCTTGCCAAGGTATAACGGTAGGCTACAGCACATGATAATGGACCTATTACCTCCTTGACGCCATGGCTGACACCGATGAACCGCAAATTCCTACAACACATGCAAGTTTGTATGTTGAAACAGTTAACTTAATAAATGTGTAATGCTTGAAATGGAGAACTTGAATTTGCTGTTATGTGTATGTTTGCACCTACTATAACTATATTTTAAAAGAATCTCTTATTGTAGAATCATTGTGTTTTTGATATTAATTTTAGGGCTTTTGATAACATATTCATTTAGCCCCATATATTTGGAAGTGTATAGGATTTATATGATAATCTCTGTTATTGTGGTATCTGTAGTAGTGTGTAGGCTATACTTTCTGTAATTCAGATGAGGACTGGAAAGGTGGCAGCCATAGTTAGGGACATTTATTTTTAATAATTTTTAATAATATGTACTAAAGTGAAATTGAAATACCAACAGGAACAGTTACAAATTCCCTGTCCACTCAGCCAAGATATTCTGCAGATCTCTCCTGTGGGCCTCAACATTATTTTATTCCTTTCCTGATGGAAATCCGGTAGTACCTTATTTCAACTCCTGGGGCACCTCCCCAAGCCTGTCCCTTATAAAGCTACACACACTACTACAGTCATCACATAATCGGAGCAATTCTACCCACACCCAACTGCATGGGGCTGATGACCAAGATGTCCCAAGCCCATAAAATGAATTAACAGCAGACAAAATCAAGTCATTATGTTATTTTGTGTTGTGTTGGATTCTGACACATGTATGCGTTTGACAGAGTGCCATTTAAGCTCATGAATAGGAATGAATGAATACGACTACCCTACTTGTTTACGGATTTACAGGAGGCAGTCAAGATAGGAATTACCTAGAAATTTAAATTCTGTATGTGTGGGAACCCATGATAAACCACTTGCTGGGTGGCTAAGCGGAGAATCAAACCCAACATTTCCCGGTTTACCTCACTAGGCTGTGTGTACCCTGTTCTTACCCTCAGACTAGAATTAGATTTCTTGACATTCAGCAATCAAACATGGACCCCAGAAGTGTCAACCAAGAACTATACCACCTGGTTGGTCTCATTTATTTTTAAGAATAATATGTACTAAAAAGAAATTGAAATTGATCCAAGTTATTTATTTTTACTGTGCTTCGAATGGAGGTTGCGGCGTTGTGTATAGTGCAGCCATTATATCCAATGTTGCAATGAGTAAATGTTCCCCGATATTGGTATAGGACACATTACCTGTATGTACTCTGAATAAGTGAAGCAAAAGAGCAATACTTAATTAAATTACTAGAACTGAAAGTACCGGTAACAATTCCATAGCCAAAATTGTGACGTGCCTTTTATTTCTTAGTTGTTTTGCAGAAAATACCATACTAAGAGTGTAGAGTTGAAATACAACTTGAACAAGAACACGACAGCCTAGAATAAATACACACGAGACACGACAATAGAGCACTTTAGAACAGTAACGAGAGCGAACTTTCAGTGGAGATGTTGGCAACCATGTGAATACAAACAATTTATGACCAGAACGTAAAACTATGCCAGCGCTCAGAGCATGTTAAAACAATTGGGATCAGTTCAGTCGTTTGCAAACGACTTGTTTATGTTACGGTGAGTAGTCGTTGAATTCATTCGACTGTTTTCTAAAAGCAGTCAAACAAGTCGATGGTTTTAACTTTTGTCAGTCGACTGCTGATGCCCATCTCTACAAACCAATTGACAACCAGAATCAATTTGAGCATACACACCCTCCGACTTGCTAAAATGCTATTAATATTGGATCCCAATATAAAATATTTTCTGATTTAATTTTCCTGGAAAATCTATTCTATGTTTGCATCGATCATTACCATCACGCTATGGGGAGAATTTCATAATAATGTTCTTGTAATTCATTTATCACGCGGTAGAATAAATGAATGAAATTCAATCATAAAATAAATAGAACTCTAAGCCATAATTGGTAAGCCCATGTTCAAGTTGTGTAATAATTCAAGAATGCACCCAATTCTCATTAAAAGTGTATAGACTGTGTTAAGGAGTTCAAACATAATCTAAATATTGAATGCTTAACATTTCCAATGAAATGACATACATATATATTTGGACAACTGGACGTAGGCTATTTCATTGAAAGAATCTACGAACAAGAAACTGTATAAAACTATAGGCACCTACAGCCGTCAAGCTGTCCTCACAGTACCCGCTGGAGATTTACATCACCACTCTATCTGTACGGTACCTCGAGATAAGCCTAAGTGCGCCAACTGTGAGGGAACACATAAACTCTTCCATCCCTGCCCTCATGTCTTTGCCACTAACCCCCCCCCCCCCTCCCACACAGCACGCCACTGCTCTGACACAGTTGTTAGGCCTGCTACAACAACTCTCAGCCATAACCCTGTAAACTACAGCTAAACCAAACCCAGAACCCCCTAATACACTTCATTCGCAGAGCAATAAAATCCATAAAACAACTCCGCAACGAGCTTCACAAAACCTAAATTCATGGAGTAGGCTATTGTCTAAACACGATCATGTCTCCTTCAACTTTACTGAACACTTCATTAAATTCTATTAAAAATTCATAAACTCATTCCACAAATCTTAAAATCAGTATACATCCCTCATTTCAGTTACTCTATTCAATAAACAAACATAGAAGGCGTAGCCATGACCCCTTCATGAAGTAGGCTATTGTCTAAATCTGACCACGCATACTACAACCTTACTCTAATTCAAAATTACAGCCAAATGATCCATCTGACTGGGAGGCTTGCCTGGGATGATGGGCCAGAAAACCGGTATCTGGAGTTCAAGCATAACCTAAATATTGAATGCTTAACATTTCCAATAACTTGGACAACTGGATTTAGGCTATTTCATTGAAAGAATCAACGAACTGTATAAAACTATAGGCACCTACAGGTAAACTTAACTTATTAATTAAAGCTCTACAATAAACATACAGCACAATGAATTGTAGCATGAAGTTATCCTGAAGAAGTCGTTTGATTAGAAAGACTACTTAAATTCGAATGATTCCATTCGCTTGGAATTAGTCGTTTGCCAACGACTTGTTTCATTCCAATGATTTCCAACGATTGTTTTGAGATCAGTCGTTTGCAAACGACTTGTTTATGATACGGTGAGTTTTTTAAAAGCAGTCGAATAAGTCGATTGTTTTAACTATCGACTAATTCGACTGTTTTCAGTCGACTGCTGCCCATCTCTACACACAACTAATTTTCTACACCAGCCGCTACTGAGCACGAGCTGTGACTGGCTTAGACATTAGCATCCTACGTGTTGAAAAATATTGTAAGTAACGTGTAGGAATAAAATACTACCTATAGGTATGTCAACCATTACATTGGCATATAATAAATGAATTATATTTATCTTGTATCTATCTATCCCACGATATAACATAATACAAGGTGAAGAGTCCTTTAAAACAACTTGTTTACTGTGATACTGGAAGAAACAATACAACACAGTGGTAATAGTTCTAGCCTGCACCTATTTGTTAATAAAATTTCATGTGATTTCACTCAGATCTCTGTTGTAGTGGCTTATTATATGTGCACCTTGTAACTTAATAGTACATTATGCAACGAGCCTATAATGACAATAATTAAGACACGAGTTTTATAATTTCCATACGAGTGTCTTCATTACAATTATAGACGAGTTGCATACGACTGTTTATGTTCGACGATAATTATAACTATTTTATGTTCGAACATAAATATTCATAAATATCTGTCGAGATTTCACCAGTTTTATGTACTGAACAGAGCGCATGGGATGCAAAGAATACCTTGTATTTGACCATGGCCTCCTGGAATACCTCACTATGACACTCGCCACGCAGTGAAATTTAAAATAGGGGGCCATGGAAGTGAGCGCAGGTGCGATGCTATCCTCACCTAATTGGTCACACAACTGTTTCTTGAGCTCTGATTGGTGGGAGAAACTGTATCATAATGAAAACTTGTACTATAATGAGCCTGATTATAGTACAGTTTTCTGACATAATATTTACATTTCGCCAGTGTCGAACATAAACATATTAACCAATCTTCTTTACACTGTTTTATGAGTTAACACCACATCAAAACTGATGAGGATTTATTTTAGTTGGACACAGAAGCTTATTTATTAATGTAATAGACATCTATGATTGATGAAACCCATAAGATTGCCTCTCTCACCTTTCAGAAAATAACTAAAATTTTAATTCTGCGATTAATGTAACTAATCCACGTGTGTTTCTATTACACAACAATTAAGGGTAACTCCAGCATATCTTCTAGATTTTTGATGTGTCTGGTGAGTGGTTTTGTTACTGCTTCTGCAGGTATCACCCTTCTGAAAGATGTCTCATCGTTTCTAATTCTATTCTTAATCTTCTGCCAGAGGAGAAATAGTTTTGCAACTCATGAATAGTGCTGTAGCTGCTGAATTTTCTAAAAATAATTATGGAATGATGGGAAGAAAAATAAATATAGCCTATTCTAAAATAACAACATACGCATAAAATGAAACCATTCTGATGAACTTAATATGCTTCAAATTCAGAGTACAAATGCGTTCACCATTTGGTGCTTCGTTCATTTGTATATTTGGACCAAAATGTAGACCTCTGAAATAAATTTTAATGTTGGACTTTGCTCCACAGAACAAGAGCACACAGCCACCCATAGGACCAGTGTGTGTTAAGATTTTAGAACCTGTAATTACAGTTCTACATCAGTAATGGCATTACTACATATTCGACCAACTGAATACTTGCCACTGCACCAGTAACTAACATGTGCAAGAACTGATCTTTTTTGATTACGGTACCAATAATTTGAAATTCAAGGAAGGGGAAAATATTAAAGCTTAGACACGTTGCCATGCGCCATGACATTTTTAATCTGTCTGTCTGTTAGGTAGTCAGCCCGAAGGCTGGTTAGATCCCCAAAAAGCACCGCCGTTACGTTATGTGAGTAGATACCCCCCCAAAAAACCAAGGCAGCGCTATATTTAGGCGTTCTAGGCAAGAAGAGGAGTGAGGTAGTTTGTCATTGCTTTCCTCACTGAGTCAGAACAGTAGTCCTAACCCTATGAGTAGAACCTTTCAGAGCATTCACAGGCACTGACTGTGCCCCGAATGCCATTACTAAGCACCACCCATACCTCAGTAGCTTCCATATAATCACAGCCATGAGTGAGACTGAGACATCGATGAAAAGCCACCTTTTACTCTAGCCTGTGCCAACTGACAAATGCAAATGTACTGTATTCATCAAGAGAATCTACCGCAATGTAAAATGAATTATTAACACTCCTCAAGAACTTGAGTACACATATGCAATAGGCTCATGGTACTGTAAGTTATGTATCTCTGCAAGATGTAATCAAGTTGAAAACATTACGGTAACATAGACTCTTACCTGGTCATTTCTCAGGAGAGTAGGCCTAATTGCCACATTCATCTGCTATTTCGAGAACAGCAATTTACGATTTGTTTGTTCACAGAATTTGGTAGGCCTACCTGTGGAATAAATAATAGTGAAAGTTAATAAATATGTCAAGTAGAATATCACCTGTACACTGCGTCTAATATCAATTCAAAACTAGGCTACCGGTACGGTATATTTATCACAGGCACTACAGAAACAAGTTTTCACTTAAACTCTTAAAATAAGCGTACTTACTTGGCGTAGCAGAAGGAGAACTGTTCACTTCTCATTACCAAGAAGACGATTTGATGAAAGAAAGATGAGAAAGAACACAACATTAGCTTATTATAAAATATTAATGTACGGCCAATATTGTTTACACCAAGCACGACATAAACAGAGCGTCCATGTTGGTCAATGCCGCCAACCCAGTAGAAATAATGTTTATTTAATGATAAGTGCCGTAATTATCGTCGGTGAGCAAGATAATTGCAAGGAAATGTCAATTAGGAATTATGTGTATATTTATTGACTAAATATAGGGATATATTTGCAATTTAATTACAACGTGTATCATGCATATGTTGGCAAGACGATATACAGCGCTCCATATGGCTGGCCGCGCAACTACACCGATGGTACCAAATAATGCCTATCAGGTTGACACCCCCTGGACTGTATTCAACTAACCAAAGTTTTATCACAATCGGATGAATGGTATATGAACGCATACGGGACTTGGTTGAAACGAATCACGCGCTGTCGCTCATTAGTTGAATCTACTCGTGCGCTATCGTATTGTAAAATGGATTTACAAAATCAGAAATCTTCACGGGAGTGGAAAAAACATTTCACCAAATTTCATTGCAATCGCATGAATGGTATATGAACGCAAACAGAACTTTTTTTAAACGATACGCGCGCCGTTACTCATTTGTTGAATCTACTCGTGCGTTACGTATTGTGATAAGGATTTACTAAGTCAGAAACCTTTCCTGGAGGGTGCATAACAATTCACCAAAGTTTCATAGCAATCGGATGAATGGTATATGATCACATACGAAACTTTGTATAAACGATTCGCGTGCCGTCGATCATTTGTTGAATCTACTTGTGCGAAAGTGAATTTAGTAAGCCAGAAACCTTCCCTGAAGTGTACAAAACATTTCACCCAAGTTTCATCGCTATCAAACGAATAGTATATGAACGCATACGGGCCTTTGTTGAAACGCTTCGCGCGTCGTCGCTCATTTGTTGAATCTACTCGTGCGCTACCTATTCCCAAGTTTCATCGCTATCGGTCGAATGGTATGTGAACGCATACAGGACTTTGTTGAAACGCTTCGCCCGTCGTCGCTCATTTGTTGAATCTACTCGTGCGCTGCCAATTGTTAAGTGGATTTACTCAGCCAGAAACCTTACCTGAAGTGTACAGAACATCTCACCCAAGTTTCATCGCAATGGGATGAATGGTATATGAACGCATGTGGGACTTTCTTGAAATAAACGCACGCCATTTTGTTGAAGCTACTCGCGCCATCTATTGTAAATTGGGTTTACTACCCCTACACAAATTACGTTGAGTAACTAACGGGATTTCATGTTAAGAGCCTCATTTTCTATACCGGTAGTGGAGAGTGCTACTTGCATCCAGTCGGCCGTGTCTCGTCAAGAGCTACTGTTGCCTGGAAACGACTTGCCTTAGCTGTCATTTGCGTTACGTTTTATAGTGACTTGTATTCTCTTTGACGTTTTATGTCACGTCACGGGATGAAAAGTATCCTATGTCCGTCTCCTGATTCTAAGGTACCTCCACACCAATTTTCAGTCAAATCGGTTCAGCCGTTCTTGAGTTATAAATAGTGTAACTAACACGACTTTCTTTTATATATATAGATATGAATACATTTTGCAAAATATGTACAGTAAAATTAATTTATCCACAAAACGCTACATTTGTTACTTTTAGAGCCTACAAAATACATTAAAATACAGGATTCATAAATTAAATTATTAATTTCTTTTAAATTCACTTATAATTTTTTATTTATTTATCGTATGGCTTATGGTGCCGGGAGTGTCCGAGGATATGTTCGGCTCGCCAGAGGCTGTAGCTGCTTCAAGCGGACACCCATAGGGTGAGCTACAAGTTCCGTTCAATTTCAAGTAGTTCCAACTTTCGCTACCAGATGTCATTGACACCTAGTGGTGAACGTTGGAACTTTGATAGAGCGTTCCAACGAAATCTAACCTAGAAATTTAGCTTCACACAAGTTTAGTTTGTGGAAGGATCTTTTACATGCCATAAGTCTATGACATGGCACCGCCGGCATTACTTTTCCTCCGAAGGAAGGCATACTGAGGGATTTTAACGCTCTTAAAATATCCGACGCCTTCGGCCGGATTTTAACCCGCGATCTTGGGCACAGCAGTTCCGCATGCTACCAACTATGCCACCGGAGCCGCTAATATTCACTTACCTATTATTTGTTATTCGTTCATTAGATAGTTATTGTTGTTTTAAGGGGCGGAACTACGAGGTCATCTGCCCCTATTCGTTCATTCATTCATTAATTAATTAATTTATTAATTAATTAATTAATTAATTAATTCATTCATTCATTCATGTAGAGATTTGAAGCCATTCATTTTTCAGTATTGCCTATACAAATTGACTTTTTGTAGCTTTTCAGTCAGTCAGCACGGTTTTGCCCAATGAATGGGCGGGGTACAAGATAGAAATATACTCCTGGAAGAAATTACATGTAATAGTTAATATTCAACTCTGAGATTTGCCGATGACATACTGTAGTCATCTTGGCCGACACGCCTGAGGATTTGAATGAGTTTTTGAATGGTAGGACTCCGTCTTGAGGAAAGAATTCATGATGAAAATTAATAAATGTACATAAATACATATTGGAATGCAGCCGAAATAAATCAGAATCCTCTATGGACATCAAATTGGCAGGTGAAAAATTAAAGGAAGTAGACGACTTCTGTTACTTAGGATGCAAAATAACCAGTGATGGACGAAGCAAAGAGGATATAAAAAGTAGGTTAGCTCAGGCAAGGAAAGCATTTCTAAAGAAAAGGAATCTGTTGACATCGAATATAGATTTAGGTGGTAGGAAATCAATTTTGAAGGCCTTTGTCTGGAGCATGGCTCTCTATGGAAGTGAAACTTGGACTATTGGTGCAGCAGAAAAGAGGAGAATTGAAGCGTTTGAAATGTGGTGTTACAGGAGAATGATGAAGATCAGATGGGTAGATACGGTTACAAACGAAGAGGTATTAAGATGAGTGGGAGAGGAGAGACGTTTCTGGTGACTGCTAATGAAGAGAAGAGATAGGTTGGTAGGACACACACTAAGACACCCAGGAATAGCAAGCTTAGTTATGGAAGGAAGGGTCGAGGACAAGAATTGTAAGGGTAGACCAAGGTTAGAATATGTTAAACAGATTGCCTCGGACGTAGGGTGTGGTAGCTATGTAGAGATGAAACGATTAGCTCAGGACAGGGAGGCAGGGAGAGCTGCATCAAACCAGTCTATAGACTGAAGACTCAAACAACAACAGTTAATATTCATAATTAAATGGGTCAATTTAGGATTACACATTTCGACCCTCAAGTGGACAACATCAGATCTTGATCACTGAGTTCAAATTTCAAATTTTCAATCATGTAAATTCACTAATGTAGTACAATAGTATCCTTAGGTGAAATTATATTACGATTCGCTTGAATCTTGTCTTACGTTAGTTTATTTGTGAATTACGCGAGGAACGGTGTATATGCACGTGTATACAATTTAGAAAAATACACTGAAATACACTGTAACAATAATAGACTAAGTAACACGTTTTTAATTAGTCTATTATTGTTACAGTGTATTACAGTGCATTATTCTAAATTGTATACACGTGCATATAACTTACGTAAATTGCAATTTTTATAGCATATGGATTTTAGTGCCGGGAGTGTCAGAGGACATGTTCGGCTCGCCAGAGTTTGTAGCTGCTTCTATGCGAACACCCATGGGGTGAGCGACAAGTACCGTCGCATGTGGAGTTTTGTCTGGGGTGGAAGGTGTGAATGAAAGGACGAGGAATTGGAAGTTAGTGGCTGTGGCCAATAGTTAGGGACCAATCCCGGCATTTGCCTGGAAGGAAGATGGGAAACCACAGAAGACCATCTTCAAGGTTGCCGGTGGAGGGATTCGAATCCCCTCGCCTTCTGGATGTAAGCAACTGCCTGCAGCCACACCGTAACGACCACGGCTAACTCACCTGGTCGTAAATTTTACTAATGAGGTGGTGATGTTGTTTTAAGGGGGAAAATATCAAAGTTATCTGCCACAATTTTCTAGTGCAGTTATCGCTTTTGAATAATACGAAGGTTAATTTCTGAAATTGTACATCATATTCTATTGATCACCTCGTGGTGTAGTGGTTAACTTTCTTGGATGTGCCCCCCCCCCCACCAGAGGTTCGGGGTCGATTCCCGGCTCTGTCAAGAAATTTTAATTCTGATATGAGGGCTGGAACGGAGTACATTCAGCCTCGCGTGGCTAAACTGAGAAGAGGAGGCATCGATTTCCACCTTAGTCATCCTGGAAGGGTTTTCCGTAGTTCCTCCCCACTTCTATTCAAGACAAATATTGTGATGATCCCTGACTTAAGACCACCCCCAATTTACAAACAGTGTACACAGACTAGTAGAGCCATAAAAATAACACAGGTTATCACACAAATTCCACACACACACACACACAATACACGGGGCTACGACCACGATGTAGCAGCTCCTCAAATAAACAACTCATATTCTTTTGAACACGTCCATAGCAACTAGCTAAGTGAACCATTATGGTCTGGGGGCTTGAACTGGGTTTACTAAGACTCGTGAGGGTCAACTGGGAAGAGTAGGTTCGATACCCAGCTCAACCTTCCTAGAAGTGATTTTCCTTCGTTTCCCGCTTCTACTTCAGGCAAATACCACGGTCGCATCGTCTCTATTACCAATCCACACACTAGTTCAGCCATCACATTGACACAGGATATCAGAATGTTCCACACACACACCCAAGTACACGAGGCTACATGACTATGATGTCATAAAGCACCTAACTGAATCAACACAAACAACATATTTGTATTCAACGTTTAATTCAAATTTTATTGTGTTGATTGAAAATGTTCAGCGTCCTTACTATATGGAAGTGAGAGCTAGGTAGATTCTGGATATCTGATGCATAAGCTATACGTAACTTGTTTGAGGAGATTGCTGGGACAAATAGATGGGAGCAATGACAGGAAGTTACTCGTAATGAAGAGAGAAAGCCTAAATTAGAAATGAACACGCTAGATGGAGCTGTTCGCATGAGCCAACTCAGATAGGGGGTCATGTGAAGTTGATTGATTCCTCAGTTTAGGAGCTGCGACAACGTCGTCATGTAGCTCCGTGTACTTTGGGTGTGTGTAGAATCTGTCTGATAACCGGTGTTAATTGTGATGGCTGTATTAGTGTGTGTTCTCTGTAATTCAGGAAAGGACTGCAGGCGATCATTTTCAAGTAGTTCCTACTTTTGCTACCAAATGCTACCATCAACGACACCTAGCCGCGAACTTGACTACTAGATGCCACCACAACCGGCACCTGGTGACGAACGTAGGATATAATAGAGCGTTAATCAAATCTAACCGACAAATTCAGCTTCACACAATTGTAGTTAGTGTAAGGTTCTTTAACATGCCATAAATCTATGACATGGGCTCGCCGGCTTTACTTTCTCTCCGAAGGAAGGCATACTGAGGGATTTATAACGCTCTTAAAACATCCGACGACTTCGGCTGGGTTTGAACCCACGATCTTGGGCTCATGTTAAGATAATGGGGGAGGAGTGATGACCTAAGAGGTTAATTAGTTCTGCTATAGAGAGTAAGAGAAGCAGAGGTAGACCTAGGAGGCAATGTATAAATTCAGTGTTGAAAGATTTGAATGTGAGAGGTGTATAGAGCGTCTTAACCTTAAAAGACAGTATGGAGTTAAATGTAGTATTTGCCTCTCACTCCCACTCCTATGTCCTGCAATTAGCTTCGTCCTCTTCTACCCCGGCGATGTTGCCATTTCCCAATAATTGAAAGTGACAAATCTAAGAAAATGTTTGCGTGGTATTATAGAGAATTTCCCGCTCTTTATGATGGTGTAAAAATAAAAGCCATAAATAATTAACACATGGCCCAATTTTCACAATTACGATATTTTAGCGCGAATCTATATTTTTGCATTTATAAAACTTATCACGCCATAGATAATGAACTAATGATCGCAACAGACCAAGAATTTATTTTTAGATTGCCTGATGTTGGTAGAAGATACCCTACTTCTCAGGGCAGTAATTATTTTCATAATAAGAAAGTTATGATTTTTTTTTCTTAAATGTTACTTGAAAAATCTGGGATGGTGTCACATAAAAGTCAGCTAGCGAGAAAGGTTTTTGCTGTTGACTTTACGTTGGTGACTAAGCGAGAAGAAATGTTCATTGATGTCTGAAATAGTTTTTAAAACAAACCAGAGCTCAATATTAGGTAGCATTCATAAGTTATAGCACTTCGCTTAGTCCTCCCGCTCAGCGCTGACGCACCGGAACTTTGTTTACTAACGTGGCCCGCAGGCTATCTCCCCCGACTACGTTTGAAGGAGGGTAGGTGATGATGTGAAGTAAAACTAAGAAATGAAGTGGATTTTGTGTTCTTTATAAATTGTCCGCCTCGTTGCGTTCTTGGCTGTCACTGTGCTGTCACTGTGGAGGCCCGGGTTTGAATCCCAGCTCTGCCAAGAAATGTAATTCTGGTCTGAGGGCTGGAACGGGGTGTACTCAACTCCATGAGACAAAACTGAGAAGAGGCGGGTTCGATTCCTACCTCAGCCATCCTCGAAGTGGTTTCCGTAGTTTGCCTTTGTTCGTCCCGGGAATTAACAAGGGTTCGTTAATGGTGCAGAGTTAACGTTTCTGTGCCAAAAAGAATACGGTAGACACACACGACAAAATGACAGGTGAAGTATATGAAAAGTGGTTCGCCGACCAATATTGTTGCTCAATGTTCCCGAAGGATTTAGCCTAGTAATAGACAATGCAGGCTATCACAACAGAGAAATATGTTCTTGCTTGTCAACTTACCACACCACCATACCACAGTGAACTTAATCCCATCGAAATGGTATGGGCGTAAGTGAAGAACTATATAAAATTGAACAACGTCTCGTTCAAGAAACAAGAAATGAATAATTTAATTTCGGCTGCATACCCCACTTGACCACACAAAATTGGGTAAATTACGTGGACCAAAATATATTTTAATTATTATGATTATTATTATTATTATTATTATTATTATTATTATGTCATATTATAATTTATTATAACCTATGATATTCGAGAAAATGGCCTTATCATATTCATGAATAATTGAATAATTGAAAATTATAAATTATTATAATGTGTGCATTAAAATCACGCTCTGAGCTTCGGTGTATCATAATCTAAATATTGTACCGTCTTTCGCTTCAAGGCATGAGGTACAATTATATACAACAAACAAATATTTTGGAAATTTACCGAGTTTTGCGTAAAAGCACGCCTGTATACGAGTTATGTTACATCATATGCCCGGCCTTGCAGAACTTTGTATTGTACCCTTGTAGCCAGAAATATGCCAATCACAGTATACCAGCGTAGCTCAATTCGGAATTTTCGGGGCAGCGGTAAGTTCCCCCACTCTGTGCCCCACATATTTTGGATTAATTAGAGGATACACTTGCAAATATAACAACAAAATCAACTCCTATTTTAACACATTTAATTCATAAAATTAATGGCGCTACAAACACTTTAACAATTTAATTACTGACCCATAATCATCTACTTGTTCCAAATGAACAAGGAATCACAAATATACTAAAACAAATATTGTATTTAAAACATGTGGTTTCCACATAAACCAACAATTCCTACTTAGTCTTACTTCCATAAAGCATCACTATAAGTTTTATATAACTCCGAGCTCTTTTGGCTCCATGCTTTACATCATAATGGTGTCATTCTGGTACACCTCAAATACTATCCTTTATATTTTATTATTTCTCAAAAACAAATATATAATTACATTTAAAATCTATGTTAATTATCTAACTCAATATTTTGGGCATGTCCACACATTCAGTTGTTATCATCTCTCTTTATTTCACAAATATATTAAGGTAATCAGGAAATCAATTGTGTACTCCAGAGCGTGAAGATACTTGACACAGTCAAAAAACTATAGTTACTCCCGAAACTTAGTTGCCTTCAAATAACTCGTGGAATCCTACGTCCATACATCATTACAATAGGGATTGTTATTTATCTCTTATATTTTATAAGACCATTATCATATAAGAAACTACGATCTGAACAGGCAAACGAAAATATCAATCTACAAGGACCTCGGTTCAACGACCGGGTCATCAACAACTTTAAACACTCCTGGTGTATTCATTTCTCTTTACAACATCTTACGAGACGGTTTCTGGCCACTCTCACTCTAAGAAAGCTAGACCCTTCAACTCGGGCGCGATTTATGACACGGGGGGGGGGGGGGGGGTGACGGCGACTCCCTGTCTAACCCACGTAGTAGCTTATTTCCAAGGCTTTCAAAACAGACCTTCACATTATATTCAGTTCTGGGGAGAGACCGGGCTTTACTGTACCGTACTCATTCAAACAACTATTCTTTGGTTCAAAGACCACTTTCGTAACCTTGGCATTTATTAATTATGAGAGGGTCCTCATTGATTGGGAAGATTAATACACTTTCGACGTCGAAGAATAAAGGGGCTTTTATCATAAGAAGATTCTGCATTCGAATCTCTTCACGTGCCTCGGGAACCATTCCCTTACAGAGGACTTATACAAAATGCGATTTAAAGTCGGCCGTGGCCCATATGACATACGCTCAATAATACCATATATTAGCTCCCTTTCAAATACATACACAATGCCTCGTGATACTACGGCACAAATAGAGGACTTATACAATTATCAATTCACTGCAATCAACTACCCTCCATAAGTAATCTACCAAGTATTTTTAACCACTACGCGTTCCTAGCGTGACATTTTAATATTATTGGCGCTCTTTTGCGCTATGCGTTATTTTAAGCCGAATTGTCTTCCCAAGAACTGATAAATCTCATTAGTAGCAATTCATATTATTTTAATTCTTATATTAATCTTTTCCGTTGCCGATAAATCGCTCCCTTTTTAAAATATTCCATTGAACATCATATCTTACACATACATTAAGGCTTTAATGCTCTTATGTTCACATCAATTTATTTGATCTTTATTTAATATTTCCATATTTAATTATTATTATTACCTTTATTCTTTACACAAGCTCAAAAGCTATTTCTTTCATATTTCAACTTTACTTTATTTGAATATCTTTCATGATAATTACTGATATTTCGCTTGCTCTTATGACATTTGTTAAATACATTAACGTTTTATTCACTTATTTCCTCTACGGGATTTATTCTTTACATAATCATTTATAATTTCTCAAATTTTCTATTATTGTTCAGACCGCGTTCTTGCTTATTCAGTATTTATTTATTAAAACACATCCCTTTTACTCAAAAACTCCGGTGGATTTGTACACAACCAATTTCTGACACCAAAATAGAATGAAATTCAGTACTCACATGTTATTAAGATCGTCCCATGATCTTTATTCTTGTGCGGTGCTTCATTTTGGGCCCACTTTGAACTTTTTACTCCATATTAAAGGAATTCATCTTATGTATAAACACTTTTTGACATATAATTAAGACACTAAATATTGACGACATTTTTATACACTGATGTGTCCCTTTTGAACACATAATAAACACTAAAATATTATTAACACACAATCTTGATAAATTTACACTGCACAATTCTTGATCACTAGGCCGTATTTCTGAGCCTATCACACGTGATCTTCTTAATTTCCCGTTTCCAAGGGTGAAATTTATTCGATGTCGGCTTCCTATCCTGCAGAATATGAAAGTCTCGAAACATCTATTGTTCCCTGGAACCCAAATTCTTCTACTCCTATCCTGGATGACCGGCTATTTATCTAGCTTGAACGGCTTCTTTGTAGATCTGTTTATCGATCCTAGCGAAAGTCTATTCGGATCGAGGTCTCCTCAATGACCTATAGATTTAGTGTATAGCAGCTAGTACTTCTCGATTCTAGTACTTTTAGAATAGTTCGCCTGCTTTCTGGAGATAATGTTTATAGTCTCCTATCTTCTCTATTTGATCGGTTCTAACACTCCTACGTTTCTGACATACGTTCCGAACCTTATTCTGTTCTTCCCTTTTTGGGTTCTTTAATTTAAATACCAGTTTATCTTTCTGGTAAGGTACTTCCGTACGTTATGATCTATTCGTTCGTCTATTTAACGACCTATCGCCTTTAAGTCCGACGTTCGCAGCCTGCTCTGCCTATATCTTACGAACTTTCACTATAACTTGTATACAGTCGGGCCTAAATCCTGTAACTAGGATTTTCCTACTCTTTCAATACGGCGATACTTTAAATTTCTTCTTGACCACTCCTTATGGAGGCAAGCAAGTCATTAATACTGCGACGCCTGTGGCTATTGGATATTACTTCTGTGGTGTAACACAGCGTTTCTCCCCTCAAGGAGTACTAGTAACTTTCCTCGATGTGACGCAGAGTTACGCCCCAAACGGCTGTCTGAATACTGATGTGCTGTGATGTAGTCTTACGCCCCTCACGGGCTGTCGGAAACTGCGTGCGTAGTAACACCCTCACGGGTTGTCAGAATAACTGCATGTGCTGATGATCCAGCGTTACGTCCCCCTGGACGGACTTGTACTGCGTGATGCGTGATTAAACCCCTCACGGGCTGTCGGAGACTGCATTCAATGATGATCGTGACACAGTGTCATGCCCGCAGGCTGACGATAACTGCATGTGCTGATATAACTTCACGTTCCCCTGGACGGACTCGTACTGCGTGATGCGTGGCAACACCCCCTCGGGCTGTTCGAGACTGCATGATTGGCTTGGTGAAGCCCGAAGCTTTATACTATTTTACTACAAAAAAATAAGACTCTAGCCTTTTCTGTGGTCAACTTCTAAAATAATGGTGCCACAAATATAAAAATTACACCTTCCGAAAGCTCGTCTTCTCAATGTCAAATAATCTCATTGCGCCTAAGAATCGATCGTGCAATTCGGAGATATTAATTAATTTCTCGTCCTCAGATGTGTGGGTGTTGCATTTCTTTTGCTCTCTCCCCTCCACACAGGCTTTGGTACTTCCCCAATGACGTCGTCTTGCGTTGGCAGTTTTTTTCTGCGCAATTATTAAATGGTTTCTCTTTACTGAAAAATCTCTCATTCAAAATGATTCACTGTACTGTACTTGTTTACTCATTATTATACTTGTAAATGGGTTAAATTTAATTATTCCTCTCCTGGCGCATATGCGGTGTTGTCAATTTCCAGCAACGTCAGCTCGAATTCCGATTCAGGTCTCCTTGTCTAATCCTGGGAAATTTCCACTCGGTTATTAATACTCGTGACTCGCTCCCTTCAGAATGTCAAGAGGGATGATATCATCCTCTCGACCACCTGGTTCTCGTTAGTTGCACAACCTTATACTGGCCTCCTAGCTGGATCTTTCTTTAAGTTACATTAGAAACCATACGCTTCTTTGATTTCTTCCTCAAATGCATGGATTCGACCATCCATGGACCTGATGGCACATGGGTTCAGTATATGCAGCAGATCTGTCATCAGCGCGCTCCATTTAATGCGTACTGTCTTTTAAGGTAGAGACGCACTATAGAAGCAGAGGAGACCACAGTGCTAACTGCTAATAGGGGATCATGTAGGCGACTTGTTCGCAAACAGAGACTTGCAGACTAGACTGGATGCTGAAAGGCTAAACAGTCTCAAATGAAAACGTAAATAAAAACAAGTAGTTCCGTGAAGAACTATACTGCCTATTTTCATATATCCTACTTATGTTAACTGCCACAATCAACATACAAAATTTCAGTTTAATTGCTGTAACAGATTCGTAGATATTGAGAACCGTCTAAATATTTCAGATGGTCGCCAGGTTGGATTTTTATTTTTGTTCTATTACATTAAGATTATTGTGTACGTGTGGTATTCAAACTTCAATCGCATGATTAGACAAGAAGAAGTAAAAACGAGATTTTAAAATTACGCACAGCAGCCATCTTGTGATAATGCAAACCATTGAAATAAATTAGATGCCAGTGGATCAACATTTGTATAAGCATTTAACGTGCAACGTTTCACGGCACTCGGATAGTTAATTCGCGAGAAACGTCCATTTAAATATTTATACTTCGCGTCGCCACCATGTTGGATTTGTGCCCACCAGGTTCCTGAAAGTCCTATAGGTGAACATATGTTCATAGTCTCTATGAACATTAAAAAATTCAGTTTGGTTGCTGTAAAAGATTCATAGATATTGAGAACCGTCTAAATATTTCGGGAGCTCACCATTTAGGAGTGTTATGTGTATAGGCCATAGAGTTATATACCATTCAAGGACAATTATTGCCTAGGTTCATTATTCAAACTTTCACTCCGATCGCATGATTACGACACAAGAAATTAAAACTTAATTTTAAAATTTCGCACAGCCGCCATCTTGAGGTTATGTAAGCAATTGAATTAAATTAGATGGCAGTGCATTACAATCTGAAAAATCAATTACTGTACCACATTTCACTGCGCTCAGAGAGTTAAATCACGAGAAAAGTCTATTAAAATATTTTAAATTCGCTTGGTCGCCATGTTCGTTTCGTACTTTACAGGTTTATGAAATATACATAGGTATACCTGTATCAGTACCCTTTATCACCGTAAATAATTGCAGGGTGATATCTGTAATAGTTTCGGAGATATAGAATGTCAGTGAAATATTTCGCACAGCCGCCATTTTGAGGTTATGTAAACAATTGAACTAAATTAGACTTCAGTGCATTACAATGTGTATAAACATTTGCTGTACCAAGTTTCATTACATTTAGATAGTTAAATCGCGAGAAAAGTCTATTTAAATGTCTCAACTTCGCTTGGCCGCCATGTTGGTTTTGTAGACACCAGGTTTTTGAAAGTCTCATAGGTGAACTTCTAGTAGTGCCCTTTATCATCGTACACAATTTCAGGGCGATATCGGTAATAGTTTCGGAGATATTGAATGCTAGTGAAGTATTTCGCACAGCCGCCATGTTGGATTGGAGAGACGTAACAAAATTTGAAGGGCACGGTCGAGGTCGCCGGGAATAGTGCTATGAACTTCCCGAGTTTCATTGAAATCGCTCCAGCCGTTTCGAATTTATTAGGGGACACACACACACACGAATCACACACACACGCACACACACACACACACACACGCACACACACACGGACAAAGGGTGATCTCATAAGCCTATTTTTTCAAAATTGAAAATAGGCTAATAAGTAACCCCTGGCACTTCAGCCCGTAAAGGGCCTAGGCCTACCAAGCAACCTCTGCCCAGCCATTTCGCCTGCAGATATTGGGGAGACGCGTGATCAGTGCATCGGGTCCCCTAGGCCGTTAATCTTGGTTTTCGTGATCGGGGCGCTCCCTCACTGTCATACAGCTACTCAATTGTCCTCACGAGGCTGAGTGCACCCCGTTCAAGCCCTCATGTCAGTTTCTAAAACCCTGATGGAGCCGGGAATCGAACCTGGGGCCTCCGGGTGAGAGGCAGGCGCTCTACCCCAACACCACGGGGCCGCCCAAATGAAAATGTATGTATCGAAAATATCTGATTTTTGTAATATATCGTAGGGAATTGAGCCCGTTCGCTGGAGTGGAAGCTGTGCTGATCCTCGGCACGTATTCACATTGCAGTGGGTCGCCATGACGTAACAGTGCGTCCTGTCCTCTCTTTGCAAGGCGGAATTCCAAAGCGATTCAGTCCAGCCGGTCGCTGACACCGTGCGTCGTTACGCAACGCTGTCTATTGAATTGTGACAGCCGCACGTACAGTTCGACATGTGTCACAGACAGAGCCAATAATGAGTTACCCTGATCCTGCATGCAGTGAAGACTGTAGAGTACAGAAACACAAAGGTGAATTTGAATCTATCCCCCCAAAGCTAAGGTAACCAGAACACTTTACAAATTTTATGGGCAGGATTTTAGACAGAATATGGACGGCTTCATTCTCCTCGTCTTACAGTATCGAGCAGTTTATATGCTGCATTACACATAAATAAATAAATAGATAAATAAATGAAAATGAAAATCCACAGCCTGCTTCCAGTCTCCTACCGGGTCAGCAATGGAATGAATGAAGCTCCCAACTAGCGGCGAGGATATGAACTGTGCTGGCTGCCGAGGCCTGACGCACTCCTCTGGGGCAATGATTAAATGAATGACAGATGAGATGAAATGGTAGTGGAGAGTGTTGCTGGAATGAAATTTTGTCAGGGAAAACCGGAGTACCCGGAGAAAAACCTGTCTGCCTCCGTTTTGTCCAGCACAAATCTCACATACAGTGATCGGGATTTGAACCACGGACCCAGCGGTGAGAGGCCGGCGTGCTGCCGCCTAAGCCACGGAGGCTTCAGATAAATAAATAAATAAATAAATAAATATATAAATACATCTATTATATCTTATCTTATATCTTCGTCTTATATATAAAGAAGAATGTTTGTTTATGCGTCTTTTATGCGTTCATAAACCATTCATCCGATTGCGATTAATCTTGGTGAATTGTTGTGTACACTCCCGGGATGGTTATAGGCAGAGTTAATCCAATTTACTATAGATAGCGCGCGAGTTGTTTAAACATATAGCAATCGTTTGAAATGCCAATACAGCAACTACAATTACTGCTGTTGTAAGAATGTTGTATATTTTATAGCTTGCCCTTTGCTGTAACAGCAAAGAGCTCTTCAAAATATTGGTGTTATTGTGATGTCGACTGTGTGTAAGTCGACCCATGTACTTTAATGAGTGTTGGCGATGCATTCATATACAATTCATCCGATTACGATCACATTTTGCTGTGTTGTACACACTCCCGGGAAAGTTATATACATAGCAAATCCAATTTACAATAGATAGCGCGCGAGTAGTTTAAACAAATGATTGTTGGCGTGCGATTCGTTTCAATAAAGTCCCGCATGCGTTCATATACCATCCATCCGATTGCGATGGAACTTTGGTGAGTTATTGTGCCCACTCCCGGAATGGTTATAGGCATAGTAAATCCATTTTACAATAGATAGCGCACGAGTTGTTTCAACAAATGAGTGTTGGCGCGCTATTCCTTTCAACAAAGTCCCGAATGCGTTCATATACCATTCATACGATTGCGGTGAAACTTTGGTGAGTTGTTGAGGACATTCCCGTAAAGGGTTCCAACTTAGTCAATCCATTTTACAATTGGTAGCGCACGAGTAGATTCAACTATAGAGCGACAGCGCATGAATCGTTTCAACAAACTTCTTTTTTTTTCAGGTTTAGGGAACCACCCATTACAATTGGGTACAATAGTGTAGACCGACTGAACACATAACATTTCGATAAATAAATAATTAAAATAAAGTCGTAAGTATTGAGTTATTGTTTCACTTGAGTGCCACCGATAGCAGTGGCTACGCTGGCTAAAGAACAGCGTTCGGTCATGGGGCCAAGCTCTCTGCTGACTCGGTAGACGCGTGGGTTCGAGCCCCACCGTCGGCCGTCCTTGAAATGGTTTTCCGTGGTTTCCCCATTTTCAACACCAGGCAAATGCTGGAACGGTACCTTCTAACAGGCCACGGCCGCTTCCTTCCACATCCTTGCCCAGTTTCATTCATATCTCAGGAGGCCACAGGAAAAACAAACCAAAAAAACTTGATTACCTTGGGCATTGTGGTTATTTAGCCCTGTATATTTGGGCGTGTGGAGAACTTGTCTGATAACCAGTGTTATTGTGGTATCTGTATCTGTTAGGTAGTCATCCCGAAGGATGGTTGGATCCTCAAAAAGTACCGCCGTTAGGTTATGTGGGTAGAAACCCACAAAACCCCAATGCAGCCCTATATTGCGTACTACGCAAGAAGAGGAGTAAGGTAGTTTGCCATTGCTTTCCTCACTGGGTCAGAACAGCAGCACTAACCTATGAGTAGAACCTTTCACAGCATCCACAGGCACTGACTGTGCCCTGAATGTCATTACTAAGCACCACCCATACTTCAGTAGCTTCCATATAATCACAGCCATGAGTGAGACTGAGACATCGGTGAAAAGCCACATTTTACTCTAGCCTGTACCAACAGACAAATGCAAATGTACTGTATTCATCAAGAGATGGCGGACAGGCCACGGTATCTGTATAAGTGTTGCATTTCTCAGGTGAGGATTGGAAAGGAGGTGTCCGTGGCCTACAGTTAGAAGCCATCCTGGCATTTGCCTAGAGTAGAGGTGGGGAAACTACGGAAAACCATTTCCAGGGTTTCGAACCCACCTCTTCCCAGTTTTGGAATTGGACTCATTAATATTGAACCATTTTTACTAGGTCTCTTGAAATTTTGCATGCAATGGGAGAATAAATGTAAATTTCAATAAGATTTTCCAATTTCTTCTACGAGGAAAAAATTATTCTTTCTCCCATATTTTCGAAATGTTAAATGATTTCAATTTGTGTGTTACAAACGTGGGTATATTTTTAATATTCATAAAATATATCATGATACACAAAATCATGTCGTGTACCGCGGGGTTGAAAGTATTTATGATTGGCTGCTTGGACAAGTGGTGCAGCGGAAACGTTGTCGCCTGCTGTTCCCAAGGTTGCAGGATCGAATCCTGGCGCAGTCAGTTGGGATTTAAAGGTGCGTAAATGCGAGGGAGCCGTGCCAGTTAAAGATCACCTTCGGGCAAAATTCCGGCACCGCGGAATGCCTCCGTAGTTGAAAGGGACGTAAAACCAATAACGTTATTATTATTATTATTATTATTATTATTATTATTATTATTATTGTGAAAGTATTTAAGGTCAATTTAGGACTAGGGCAGATAACTTCGATGGTATGCCCCTTAAAACAACTATAACTAACTAATTAATTAATTAACTAAAAGTTTAGGATTGTTATATGAAAGGAGGCTATATTATTAAAATATCCTTACAGCCTATTCAGTTCCAAAATCCATCTAATTTTAAGCCACCAGATGAAATTGATTAAGTGCCAATGTTTCAACTTCCACAAAAGATAAAATAAACGTATTAATCTGACACATGTGCAAGTAAGGGACTTCAAACTTCTGAGCTTTTAATTCTGTGTTTAATGTGTTAATGGGCCTGCAAACGATTTACAGTACTTCAGATAACAGCATCATAAAGAATTTGGAAGTTCTTGAGATGAATTGAAAGTGATACTAATGTAGTCCAAAATAGAAATATTTAGTCTATTTCTGGACTTGCAACACAGTTTCCTATCTCTCTCTCTATATATATAAATGAATGTTACGTGATAGTTTGTCTGTCTGTGTGTATGCCTCCTATGCGTTCATATACCATTAGTCCAATAGCGATGAAAGTTGGTTGAGATGTTGTGTACACACCAGGGAAGGTTTCTGGCTTAGTAAATCCATTTTACAATAGGTGGCGCATGAGTTAGATTCAACAAATGAGCGACTATGCACGAAGCGTTTAAACAAAGTCTCATATGCGTTCATATACCATTCATCCGATTGCTATGGAACTTGGGTGAGATGTTGACGACACTCCAAGGAAGGTTTCTGGCTTAGTAAATCCCTTTTACAATAGGTAGCGCACGAGTAGATTCAACAAAGTACCGTAGGCGTTCATATACCACTCAACCGATTGCAATGAAACTGGGATGAGATGTTATGTACACTACAGGGAAGGTTTCTGGCTTAGTAAATCCATTTACAATAGGTTGCGCACGAGTAGATTCAACAAATGAGCAACGACGCGCGAAGTGTTTCAACAAAGTCCCGTATGCGTTAATATACCATTAGTTAGATAGTTATCGTCCGATAGCGATGAAACTCGGGTGAGATAATGTGTACACGCCAGGGAAGATTTCTGGCTTAGTAAATCCTTTTTACAATAGGTACCGGTAGCGCTCGAGTAGATTTAACAAATGAGCTATGGTGCGCGAATCGTTTCAACCAAGTTCCGTATGCGTTCACATACCATTCATCCAATTGCGATAAAACTTTGGTGAGTTGTTGTGCACATTGTAGTGAAGGTTTCCGACTCAGTAAATCCATTTTACAATATGTAATACAGGAGTAGATTCAACAAATGAATGATGGGAGGCGAATCGTTTCAACAAAGTCCCATATGCGTTCATATACCATACATCCGATTGCGATGGATTTTTGGTGAGTTGTTGTGCATGCTCCCACGAATGTTTCTGAATTATTTAATCCATTTTACATTACTTTAGAAAAGAAAAAAATGTGTATCTAAAAGCACTTCAACAAACAACATTAGGCCTACAACGCCAACATTGACTGACATTGCAACGCATGCCGGGCACAGCTTGTTTATTAATAAAAGTGGATTACAAAAACTGGACACGGAATGGAGAGTGTTAATAAATAATTTCAAAGACGATCCTATACCCTAACATTTATTCGCATTTAACGGGATGGGGATATTAATCTCCAGCGGGCACTGGGTGTTCAACTCTAATTACTTACACCAGGCCTCCCCGGAGGTCCCGTCCATTATTACTTTTATTATTATTATTGTTGTTATTATTATTATTATTATTATTATTATTATTATTATTATTATTATTATTATCAACGTAGAATAACAGCCTTTTACGGAATTTTTACTTTCATGTTTAACAACTTTTGTTTTGATTTTTCAAAAGTTAGTCCGCATCTTCCAAATTTTTGAGCTCAAACATCCGAATTATTTTTCAGGATCTAGCAAGACAGTTTGTTTGTTGAGAATTACGTGTTAAGTCAATCGCGTTGTGTCAATTGCCGGAAATCAAAACAAGAGTAATGACAGGTTGGAACAGAAAGCTTGAGAATTTGAAGACACACAGTATATAAAGAACAATTCTCTGGTAGCCAGTCACTACACAAGACAGTCTGAACCATCCAGGAACTGTCTCTAGAGTAAATATTTCAATTTTTTTAGCAAGCATTAAAAACCATTGAGCAAGTATTTAAAACTTTTGAGAATATATTTAACAATTTTGAGCAAATATTTGCCACTTTTGAGCAAGTAACCTGTTTAAAACTTTTGATCAAATATTGAAATTTTTGAGCAAGTACATAAAACGTTTGAGCAAGTACTTGAAACTCTTGAGCAAGTAACCTGTTTAAAACATTTGAGCAAATATTTAATAATTTTGAGCAAGTATTTAAAACGTTTGGGCAAGTACTTAAAACTTTTGAATGGGTAACATGTTAAAATTTTCAACAAATATTTGACATTTTTGAGCAATTATTTAAAACGTTTGAGCAAGTACTTAAAACTTTTGAGCAAGCATTTATAACTTAAATTTTGTCAGCAAATATTAACATTTATAGGATTAAAAACTTTCCACCAAATATTAGAACATTTCAGCAAATATTAAATACTTCCCGGTCATAATTAAGACATTTTTGTCAACATTTACGCTTCTTTACAATTGTTTTCAAAGATTCCCATGAATCTAGTTTTGTGAAGAGGCTGGGTTGAAGCCCATGGCTCCATAAAGGTTGGCGGTACTGATTGCGGTCATATCATCGGAATTAATCTATTATTAAAAAATGTAGCCTAGCTTAGGGAATATTTACTAGGAAGAAGAAAAAATATCTATCTAGTTCTCATCTACTGTATAACGGTAACTTAAATATTGAAGTTAATCTGGTGGAACTAGTTTCCTTCTGTCCAAAGAACCGGATCCAAGTAGCGCCACTGAAGCGATGCAGTTTAAATACCAATCCACAAATAAACACGTTTGAGGGTCGTGGGTGCGCACTCGCCAAGGCCATCTAGGTGCAGATAGCCCTGTCAATCACACGCCGCCATTACGCAAGGCAAACATGGTTACGTCATGGCTTGGAGGCCTGTGGCAGGTGGAAATTGGCACTATGCCAAATCTTGTAACAGAATAGCTGGAACGAAGGAGTAATTCGTGGCAATTATGCACGTTATAACTACATCAACAGGTCTTAAAGAATCCGTTAAGTGCCTAGGGTCAAACAGTGAATTAATTCGACAATTGCACGTCACTCCCGCCAATTTCACGTGGACCAGATCTGTTTAGCAAACATTGCCGCCGTTGGTTTGCATAATACAGGCTTCCTAAAGCATGTCGTTATGTAAAGAAGATGAAGTTGCAATATGTGTGACATTTGGAGTCATTCGAAAGAATTCTCAGCTGTGGACCAATAATAATACAGCTTCTACACATCGCGGGTTCGATCCAAATTCATCCTAGATTGGCTACTACCACCACAAAGGGGCTTAACTCCTTAACACTGCTATACGGAAGCACGGTATATAAATATCTATAGTTATGAGTAGAGCTCGGAAGTTGAAGACCTATAAATTGCAAAAAAAAACAACTATAAAAAGACGTAAAATATCAAATTGAAGGACATAAAAACAGGAAAAAAGCCGTAAAAATATAATCCAATTATTAATTATTTTGTTTAAGGGAAGCGGGAAGTGTGATAGACTCAAAAATGTCATTTTTAGCTGAAAAGAATCTTCCAACTTTCCTGAAGAATTTGGTGTATCAATTATTGTCCTGAAGTGATATTTGATGCAATAAAATTAGGTTTACATAATGTTTTAAGGCTATATTGTAGCTACTAGCCAAACATTCTTTTTGTGTTTCCCGTAAGTCATTTATTTTGAAACTTCATGTACCATTTTCTCAGAAACTGTTTGATCAATATATTTTAAACTTGGTAGTCTCTAAAATACTATATAAATCTACTAGTGGAAGTAAATTTATTCAGGTATATTGATTAGTTCATGGAGCCCAGCTTGAGAAGTACTGATAATTTTACAGAAAATGTTTGTTCCCAACTAGGATGTAAAAAAAACTCAACTAACATAATACATAGCGAAAATATGTGAATGTATTAAAATTGAGTACTTGGAGAATTTACAATGAAATATTTTTCCCACCCAGAATGAATTCAGCGAACCCGCAATGGACATCCTGGGGAAAGAAATTGAAATTAGTATCACTAGAATCATATTTGGCTTAACCACACTAGGGTTACAGAAATTGAAATTAGTATCACTAGAATCATATTTGGCTTAACCACACTAGGGTTACAGAAATTGAAATTAGTATCACTAGAATCATATTTGGCTTAACCACACTAGGGTTACAGAAATTGAAATTAGTATCACTAGAATCATATTTGGCTTAACCACACTAGGGTTACAGAAATTGAAATTAGTATCACTAGAATCATATTTGGCTTAACCACACTAGGGTTACAGAAATTGAAATTAGTATCACTAGAATCATATTTGGCTTAACCACACTAGGGTTACAGAAATTGAAATTAGTATCACTAGAATCATATTTGGCTTAACCACACTAGGGTTACAGAAATTGAAATTAGTATCACTAGAATCATATTTGGCTTAACCACACTAGGGTTACAGAAATTGAAATTAGTATCACTAGAATCATATTTGGCTTAACCACACTAGGGTTACAGAAATTGAAATTAGTATCACTAGAATCATATTTGGCTTAACCACACTAAGGTTACAGAAATTGAAATTAGTATCACTAGAATCATATTTGGCTTAACCACACTAGGGTTACAGAAATTGAAATTAGTATCACTAGAATCATATTTGGCTTAACCACACTAGGGTTACAGAAATTGAAATTAGTATCACTAGAATCATATTTGGCTTAACCACACTAGGGTTACAGAAATTGAAATTAGTATCACTAGAATCATATTTGGCTTAACCACACTAGGGTTACAGAAATTGAAATTCAGAAACCTTACCTCAGTTGGCCTTGCAGTATATGACAATAGTCATCTCCAGGTCATACAGAAAAGATCTTTAAGAGGTGATAAACTGATGAACTGAGAATGGGCTGTAAAAATGTAGTCGAAGATAGGTGAAGTTGCAAAAAAAAAAAAAAAAAAAAAAAAAAAAGCCGTCGAGACCTAAAAAGAGGCAATAAAATCTAAAAGAGGTTAGACATGACAAATAAAACCAACCATTTTCCATCCTACAATGACCCAAAATGAACATGTTTGGCCTCGTTTTCGGACACTCGAGCAAAGAAGGATTTTTCCTCAACTTCCGAGCCCTAAAGTAGTTATGAGAGGTAGGAGGCATAGGGTTTATAGGTAAATACATATTTTTGTTTACCTAGTTATCACAGAAAATTGTGTAAAACTAATAATGATGAGTTTTGAAATGATTTAAAACAATACTGTAAGTTTTCCGTATTTTTCAATATTTTCGGCTGTTGTATATCTTCTATACATAGTCCTTGATTTTGTCTGTCTGTTTGTCCGGCTTAATGTCGAGAATGCATGTAAAGCATGTTTCGAGATATGTAGAAATATTTGTCTATCACCAAAGGAAGCTGTTCAAAGCGATTTAAATAAAGCAAATCCCAGAAAAAAACAATGCCCATGTGCTTTTTCACCTTACGCCTGTGAGGACCATCCTTTAAGAATGGAGCTTTCCAATAGCCGTGCCGTGGATACGTCACAATGACTCACCGTCACATTTATAGCATGTACTGATAACAACAGCGCACCGTGTAGCCCTGGATGCTGTCATTGCATTTATTACATACGCAGCCGGCAAGATACCTTAGTTGTGATAATTAAGACTTGCTGTGAAGTACTGTAGCCTACCTCGTATCACGTGAACATGGTTAGGTATAGAAAAAAATCGAATGTTCTTAGTGGAAACTTATCTTCTCAAGAAAATGTTTGCACCAAATTTGTTCTTAAGTTTCAGCGCCGTGCGATTTTTACTTGTGGGGAAACCTCAAGCAAAAGGTAAACAGAAACAATCCGCGCACTCTGATGGCTGGCGAGAACGAAATAACTGCACTGATACGAAATATCAGAGTGGATGATGGATTACAGCGAGTGTACCAAAACTTCCTACACTGGTGCAAAGTGTGTTTAGAAATTGTAGGACAACATTTCCAGCAACTACTGTACTCTGAAATTTATGTAAGTAGTTATGATTATTGAACACGTTGGTCGGTTGGTTACTTAGTTTAGGGGCTGAGACAACGCTGTCATGTAGCCCCGTGTACTTTGGGTGTGTTTAGAATCTGTCTGATAACCGGTATTAGTTGTGATGGCTGTATTAGTGTGTGTTATCTGTTTTAATTCAAGTAAGGACTGCAGACGATAATTTCAAGTAGTTCCTACTTTTGCTACCAAATGCTACAGTCCACGACACCTAGCTGCAAACTTGGCTACTAGATGCCATCGCAAGCATCACCTGGTGATGAATGTTGGAACATAAGGTCATTAATCAAATCTAACCTACAAATTTTGCTTCACACAGTTGAAGCTAGTGGAAGGATCTTTTATATGGCATAAATCTATGACATGGGACAGCCGACTTAAATTCGCATCCGAAGGAAGACATAGCCTACTGAGGGATTTTTAACGCTCTTAAAAATCCGATGACTTTAGCTGGGTTTGAACCCAGAAGCTCAGCATGCTACCAACTACGCCACCGAAGCCACTATTAAATACGTTAAAAGTGTAAAAGTGTTAAACTAGTTGGGTGCTACGCTGCTGCTAGCGATAGTGCCGTGCTCAATACGCGGCTAGCCACAGTGCCTTGGCCGCCAGGCGACATCTGCGAGTCTCGGGTCTATAGGGATGGTCCTCACTCTGTATCAATATTTCATCAATAGGTTTGTTCAGCATGAAAGCTTGCCACGGTGGGTGAGTGGTTACCGTGTCGGACTTCCAACCCCCCAAGCTTTCAGGTTCGCTCCTGGCCGTGGTAAGTGATTTTTGAAAGGCAAAAAAAATCACGGCATGCATGTCATACGATGTTGGCATGTTAAAGAACCAATTTGAATTCAGTAGGTCGTGTTCATAATGGCAAAATTAATCTCGGGATTTTCCGCCAACAAAAAAGAGGTCCTCCATTCTCTACTAGAAAGCACTATAGTGTCAAGGAGCTTATATATCTAACCTCCTTGACTTTCTTAGCGTTCCAAGGAACAACAAAAATTCGACATGCAAGCTGCCCTCTGGGCATCAAATAGCAAAGCTTGCACCCTGCACCCTGCACCCGAGGCCATACGATATTATCTATATATATATATAATACGCTAAGGGGTATGTTTCACAAAACTCAAGCTCCTAAACCCAGAGGGAGTTAGAAGGTGTGGTTTGTAACACAATCTTCCAAATCGTCTCAATAGTACAGGAAAAATCTTGCATTTCTTGAAAAGTCAACGGAAATATATTGTTTATAAAGTGCCTTTAAACAAATAATCAAGACGATAGCCCCTGGCAGAACTGTGCCGCGTCTAGCCCGCATAACACTAGAACCGGGCGGGTAGTCTGTACACATGGGGCGCGCACAACCTATTGTGCAACCAGCAGCAGTGATGAATATCCGCTAGTTATTATTATTATTATTATTATTATTATTATTCAGCCTGAAAGAAGCTACAACAAGTCCCTGACAGTAAATATCTACCTTAAATACAGAGCCCTTTAAGTGTTTTAAGTTAGAATTAGTTACAGACATCACAGTGACACAAGTTATCAGACAAATTCTACACACAGCCAAGTACACGGGGCTGCATGACCACGAGGTCGCAAAGCTCCTATATGAATTAACAACATCAATATGTTAGAACACAGAACAAAAGCTTAAAATTCTTCAACCATTAAGAAACTGGACTTTTTCGTTTTAAAATGAGAGAGAGAGAAAAAACAGCAGGGTAAACTTTGAAAACCTTGGTAATGGCTCTCACCACAATGATCTCTTGAACTATACCAAATGGTGACGGTCTTGTTTTTCATAACCGATCATCTGGTTACATAGGGATAGTGGCTCAGTGTTTACGGTCAAACCAAGATGATATAAATGGCGTTAGAGAGATTTCCAAACTTGACTGAGTTTAAATATACAGTATTTACTGCCAGAGAAACCCACTGATGTCATCCTTGAAGGACATTTATCTCATGACTTAAAAGGGCAACAACCGGCAATCTCACAGTGCATTTCCGTACCAAGTCCAACAACAGACAATCTTTTATTTTTATTGTCTAAATCGTCTGAGAATGTAGCGGTGTAGAAGGGCGCCAGTACTGTATAATAATAATAATAATACTAATAATAATAATTATTTAACAAGAAATGATTACTAGACTATTAATCATTTAGGGTAGGTAGGACTCCTCAGCCGTAGTGAAGGCAACCTGCCTAGGGGATGAAAACCCTGAAATCAAACTCATTACAGCAGCGTCTGACCCGCAGCGGGTGGCTGCTAACGACGTCTGATCCTCATATTAATGATAATGATGTTAATTGTTGTTTTAAGGGGCCTAACATCTGGGTTATCGGCCCCTAATGGTTTGGGTGATGGTGAAAGATGAGATGAGAATGAAAAACTATAACTAAGACTAACTACAAACTTACTTACTAGAAAAAGAAAGGGTAAACAAATAAAGGATAAGGCTAATAAAGGACAGGATGAAAAAATGCCCTCAACCCTCGAAGAATGAGGATTGAGGAACTTGAAAGGAAGGAGAGTCATGAAAGGCAGATAGAATAGGGAAAGGGCCCGCCCCAAGGACAGAATAAAAAGAGGACAAAACGGACCCAGCTCAGGAATTCCTCGGGGTCGCCACCTCCCAAACTCACCAACCGTGAGCCCTTGAGGGTGTAGCACTATCCAGGGTGCACCAGAAGTGGTGGGGCTACATACACCTTGCCTCCTTGAGGGCCTCGTGCAGACGGCAGGAGATAACATGAACAGAAAGAGAAGGCTGACCCCTCGAAGAATGAGTGTATCAGGAAAGATGAGGCAAGGGCAATTAAGGCGGGAAAGTGAAAGACTCCCTAGGCCTCGGATACCCTAATACCATCAGGGTCGGAAAAGAACAAGAGTTGACCAAGAAAGGTCGACTGGAAAGAAGACGAAGATGAGCCCAGCACAAGCAAGTGGAAGCAATGCCGGACACAGCTGGGGTCCCGTGGTCGCCAACCCACTTCCCACTAGATATGAGCCCCTGGGCGAGATCCTCATGTTAGGGGCGGTCGAATTCATATCCTGGCCGTAGGTATAAAAGGCACACCATCACCATGATGAGAAAAAGTAGGAAAAATGAAGTAAAAAGGCCGCTACCTGAGGAACGTTGGCACCCTTGGAGCCATCGCTGGGGGTGACACCATTCGAGCCGATGGTGATCAGGAGCTGAACAGGAGGGCCCTGATCGGGGACGATCCCGAATATGTGACAGCCGATTACGATAGTAGCAAATTGACAGCACCCAACGCCACACCTGCTCCTAGAGTTTCTTTTGATACTCAGGACACCGCAAGTGCAGGCAAACTGAGAAAGCGCATGAAATGGACAAATGAAATGGATACGTATAGGCCTATCACCCGTTCATATTATCAGATAACGAATATGAAGACTGATACTACTGCATATAGACAGAAGTTGCACGCTGCATTCTGTTAGAAATTCCCTGATATTAATGTTACGGAACAGAGAATAGCAGATCAGCGCCGTGCTATAATTTTGAAGAAGCTTATCCCAAACATCACCTCAAGCTGCTAATGGTTGACGTAGCTGCCGACAATACTCATAACTCTGTAGACGAATCCATAGATCAGGAGAGTACACGTCTGGACAAAAGATGTAAGTACAGTATATCGCCGGAAGCACTCAGAGAATCAGTGCGGAAACAACTCGAAGATGAATTTGGGAAGGCTCTCATAGAATTTGAAGGGACTGATCCAATAGAGCGGCCCATAATCACGAACCAACATTGCTCTACGAATATGGTATATTGGCTTTCACAGCCAGTGAATTAAAACTCAGCAATCTTTCGAGGTTTGTGCCGTGTCTTGTGTGGGCTTTCGCCTAGGACACCAAGCTGGTTCATTGGTGGCTCATCTTATAGTGAAATACAAAATTTCTAATTTGATGTACATGGATGACATTAAACTATATGCATCCTCTGAGAAACACATCGAAAATCTAATTGCAATAACTGCTTCATTTTCTTTTGATATTGGAATGTCCTTAGGATTAGATAAGTGTCCGACCCTGACCATTCGGCGTGGAAAATCAGAGGCCCGAGCATTTCAACTTGATGACGGTTGTTTCATAAAGCCTATAGAAGGTAATGAGACCTACAAACTTGGTCTACTGGAATCAAATAGAATTGATCATAAAGGTATTAAAGACAGAACCGTAGCTATCTCTAATCAACGCCTTAACAAGATTTTAAAATCAAAGTTGAATGGAAAGAACACCTCCAAGGCTATTGACACCTATGCTATTCCTGTGACATACACTTTCGGTATTATCAAATGGACGCAGACTGACTTGGAGAACATCCTAATTAGGACACGTACAATTTTAACAAAATACAGATATCTCCACCCTAAGTCAGCTGTTGAGCGATTGACAATCCCACGTCAAAGAGGTGGACGAGGGCTCACGGACATTATCCAGTTACATGCAAGGCAAGTGAGGAACCTTCAGGGATACTTTATGGGCAGACATGGCTCTCCCATACATCAAGCCGCAGTCAAGGCAGATGACAAGTGCATACCACTGGATATTCTTCACGTAAGGGATATACAGTTAGCCACTGATGAGGAATGATCAGCCATCAAGCTTCAGCAGTGGACGCTGAAAGCTCTGCACGGTCGTCAATCGTATTATCTCAACCAGAAACATGTCGACATTGATGCGTCGAACAGCTGGTTTACTCATGCGGACCTATTCACTGAGACCGAAGGATTCATGGTTGAAATCCTGGATAATGTTATGGCCACCAAAAGCTATCTTAAATATATAGTTAAGGCACATATTCAGGATGATAAATGCCGAAGATGCGAACTAGAACCAGAAACAATTCAACATATCACAGGAGGATGCCAAGCAATCCCCTGTACTGATTACATGAAAAGGCACAACCAAGTGGCTAAAATAATGCACCTACACCTTGCTCAAAAGCACTTATTATCTGAAAATACTGTGCCTTACTATCAGTATATTCCTGACGCCGTTTTGGAAAATTCTAGTCACAAGTTGTTAAGGAACCGATCAGTTATTACTGATAAAACCATACCAGCAAACCAGCCAGATATCGTTCTTGTGGACAAGGTGCAGAAGAGAACCTTTCTCATTGATATCGCAGTGCCCAATCCCCATAATCTGCAACAAACCTGTTGTGAGAAGATCACCAAATATCTGTCCTTGGCTGAGGAAATACGGCAAATGTGGAGACAGGAAAGTGTAGTGGTTCTGCCCGTAGTCATTTCTTCTACCGGCATCATCCTTAAATCATTGGCTCGCAATCTAGAAATATTGTGAATACATCCTGGTCTACATATCACCATACAGAAAGCCGTCATCTTGGAGACCTGTTCCATTGTTCGCTCGTTTCTCAATGTGCTACCCTAAAAGAAGTTGTCATGCCGTCTTGCAAACAAGCCGACGATATGTTGATTTGTCCCACTTAAGTGTTGAAATGAATGTGATTACAATAATAATAATAATAATAATAATAATAATAATAATAATAATAATAATAATAATAATGTGGACAGGGATCTCTTCCGCCGAAAGATAGTGACGAACGGGGTAAACCGAAGCTTGCCTCCAGAAAGAAAATATGGTGCTCCTGGACAGAGAAACGCAAGCACGATCATTCCCGAAGGATGAGTGAATTCTGGGCGCGAATGAAAGCCAAGTATAACAAGACTTAACGTGGTCCTAGATGGCATGTACTGATGTATATCTGGGATTGAAAATGCTTTATTTCCAGCAAATATGCTGAGAATGTGTACGCGAAATAAACAATAATAATTTTAATGTTATTGGTTTTACGTCCTTTTTAACTACTGCTACTTTTAGAGACGCTGGGGTGTCAGAATTCAGTCTCGAAGGGGATCTTTAACGTGCCAGTAAATCTACTGACACGGCTTCCTCGAATTTGCGCATCCTCAAATGCCAACTGACTGCGCCAGGATTCACTCTTGCAACATTGGGCACAGCAGGCGAGAACGTTACCTCTGCATCACGCAGTCAGTAGAAATAAGTTACTATCCCAACATTTGCCTGGAGGATGTGTCGGACAACCGGAGGAAAACCATACTCAGGAATGCCGCTGTCAGTGCTGGGATTAGAACCATCGATCTGCGGACTTTCGTGAACGATTTAACGCGCACGACTTCGCCGCGGTATGAATGATATTAAAGGTGGGCTACCCTCCCGGCATTTACCTAGAGTTGGTTTAGTTTACCGAAAGCCAAGCTATTGAAGGAAACATGTGAGGAACTCCATAACTACTGCTCGGTTCCAAGCTCTGTGAACTTGCGGGATGATGGGCAGAGGGAGGGTAGGAGCAGGCGTGAATTGAGAAGCCTGTCGACAGCCCGACGTGTTTGTTACCTGACATTCTCGTCTATTCCAATACTGCTAACATGGGTCTTTTCTGAAACCAGTGTGGCGTTGGGAATGAGTGACGAGTCACCGACTAATGTATTTGCTTCTGTTACTACGCAAGGACAGAGAAAACTCATCACTCGTCACCCCCACTACTCATAGTCTGCGATGCACATTCCTCTCAGGTCCACGCAGCTTAGACCCGAGCAGTACTGTACTCACAACTCACACGAAAGGTTACTATCTTTAGTCTCTGTTGTGAAAAGCGATAGTAGAAAGTAAAATAAATATTCCAACAGTTGAGGTTCATCCTCATAAACAAACATAAGGGAATATTACTGGCGATAGCACTTTGATCTACAAGTACTGTGTTGACGTTATTTGCGCAAGACACAAGTCTTATCAAGTAGGTCAAACAAGCGACTCAGCTGGCTCCACTGTATGTTTGCACAGTGTCATGCCACATGTTTGGAGGTGACATGGCCATATTTGAGACTCGATCCCAGGTCGTGAGTTCGATTCCCGGCTTTACCAAGAAATTTATTTTTACGAACATGAATTAAAATTGACGAATGTGCTTTCATCTAAAAGTCTTTCCTAAATAATTAGAATCGAGGAAAATATGGAGAATTGCTAAGTTTGGAGTGTAAAATAAATAAATAAATGAATAAATAAATAAGTAAATTAAATAAACCTAGTTCAGAAGACCCAGAAATGAAACGCAGCCATTCTCATTTGTTTGTCCACAATGAGTTAGTAATTCTTTAAGGGCGCCGAAAAGCGAGGTTATCTGCTCCTAAATACCCAATTAAATATTGATTGATTTGTATGTGTTGTGCGTGGCATAAAATTCTAATTTTCCGAAATTTCCTTGGGGTCTGCGAAAATTTTCATAGCGGTTATGTGGCTTTTGAGAAAGACATGGTTGAAACCCCCCTGTGATAGGCAGGCTGAAATGTAAGCTGCACTTAGAACCTAGCTAGGTAAGTCAGAAAAGCTTGGCTTCTGCTTATAGGGTTGAGAATGAAGTTGGTTCCATTTCTCCCCAACAGAGAGGACAGTAAACCCATTGTACAGTAAAGCAGTGAACATTACGGTGATAATAAAATCGTACAGCCTCGGGTGCCGGGGGCAAGCTTTGTTATATGATGCCCAGAGGGCAGCTTGCATGTCAAAATTTGTCGTTCCTTGGGGTGTTATGCCAGTCAAGGAGGTTATATATCTAAGCTCCTTCACACTATAGCTTACCACTTTTTAGTAGAGAAAGGCGGAACTTTGTGTTGGCGGAAAATCCCGAGATTAATTTTGCCATTATGAACACGGCCTACTGAATTCAAATGGGTTCTTTAACATTAGCCCGGTCAAGTTAGCCCAAAAAATAGGGGTAAGGTTACCAAAATTCGCATAGAGCAGTATATTTGTACTAATGGTACCATTTTTTATTATTAAATATTATTGAATTAATAGATAGTGGAATAGGCCTACCTGGGAAGCCACGTTAAAAAACGCGCCAAGTATACTACCTCACGGGTGGCGTGGAAACGTGTGCATATTATGAAGAATACAACTTTTCTTTCAACTTTTTGAATCGTTATATCTCAAAAATGGTGGCTCTTAGGAGAAAAGGTGTTGAGACAATTTTTATAGATAATTGTATGGTATACAATATTATAGTCTGATCTATGTTTATGATAAAACTTACCGTTTGGCTGAAAAACGCAAAAAAAACACATTGGCGAACTTTGACCTTGAATACATTTTTTGCCGTTGGGGACTTATCACATTTCTTTTATAATGGTGTTTCGACCATTAGTACAAATGTTCTGCTCTATGCGAATGTTGGTAAGCTTACCATGTCTAACTTGACTGGGCTACATGCCAACAACGTATGATATGCGTGCCAAGATTTGTATCACCTCTCAAGTAGTCAGACATGATAACCACTCACCCACCGTGGTAAGCCATACGGTAACCAAAGAAGAACAGTTGCCATCTGTTGTGGTTCAGTCCTGACTTAGGGAAAGCAAAGCAAGGGACTGGATATTCTTACTTGACTGTATCCTGTTTGCTTATCCCTCAGGAGGACGCTTACAGTCCAGCACATACTGTATTATGCTGTATGTTTCATGAATAAGTTAAATGACTGGGATCAACAAACGGCACCGATATCTACTGTATTTCATAATCAGCGCATTTTCATAAGTCTGTTATTTAAAGGGAGTTGGAAACTAGGTCAATACGACGCAGATGTTGTCAGGATGAAGAGAACGTCGTTAGTATAAAGATATTTACAATCGGAGAACTGATCGACCTTACTAGTTTCGTAATGCAATATTATTATTTGTCCTCGAGATGATTGCCTTGACTCGTGTGATAAAGTTATCTGATTCGAATAATAACACTATGGCTACAACATAGCGTGATCATCTCTTCCACTACTCGTTCGAGAAATTTATCTGCATTCTGTGGCGGCTTGTGGACTTCATTCTGGGAGCTATGAACTATTGAAATGGTGACAAATTGTCCCAGTTGATGAATTCTAATGCAATTTTCTGTGAAATATTTTAGTCATTTACCTTTCCTTTCTCAACGGTACATTCTTCTGAGGGGCGTTACTATTTGTTATTTATTTAGCGTATGGCCCATACAATCCAGTTTTTTTAATTTTTTTAGCGTATGGCTTTTAGTGCCGGGAGTGTCCGAGGACATGTTCGGCTCGCCAGAGTTTGTAGCTGCTTCTATGCGGACACCCATGGGGTGAGGTACAGGTACCGTCACGTGTGGAGTGTTGTCTGGGGAGGAAAGTGTGAATGTAAGGACTAGGATTGGGAATGTAGCGGCTTTGGCATATAGTTAGGGACCAACCCCGGCATTTTCCTGGAAGGATGATGGGGAACCACAGAAAACAATCTTCAAGGTTGCCGGCGGGGGGATTCGAACCTCCTTGCCTCCCGGATGTGAGCGACTGCCTGCAGCCACGCCGTAACAACCACGGCTAACTCACCCGGTACAATCTAGTTATATAGGCCTACATAATAATAACATATATACATATTTACGAAGCCTCCGTGGCTCAGGCGGCAGCACGCCAGCCTCTCACCGCTGGGTCCGTGGTTCAGATCCCGGTCACTCCATGTGAGAGCTGTGCTGGACAAAACGGAGGCAGACAGGTTTTTCTCCGGGTACTCCGGTTTTCCCTGTCAAAATTTCATTCCAGCAACACTCTGTCATTCATCTGTCATTCATTTAATCATTGCCCCAGAGGAGTGCGTCAGGCCTCGGCATCCGGCACAGTTCATATCCTCGCCGCTAGATGGGGGCTTCATTCATTCCATTCCTGACCCGGTCGGAGACTGGAAGCAGGCTGTGGATTTTCATTTTCATACATATTTACGTAACAAGAAGAACAACGAACAATAAATGACACCTTACAACTGAATGTCTAGATCATTGATCCACTGCACTGCCCCTGGAGCTACCATCAATACATCCTCTTGGCAACCTGTGTACGTCCGTGTTTCACATTCACGCACAATATGGCGGATGGTCTGTCGCGCAGCTCCGCAGTCACACGCAGCTGTCGGCAACTTGTTCCATTTAAACAACATGTCTCTGCACCTACCATGACCTATTCTTATTCTATTCAGGGCAGTCCATGTCTTACGTGGTAGCAGGACCACTTGGAAGTTTGGCACCCGAGAACACACTGTGTAGGTGCATCTCCGTTGCTGCTTCCCACTGTCTTTTCCACTCTGTAGTTGGGTCGTAGCCTCTGGCAACCATGTCAGAGGCGTTACGTAGAACTGGATGGCGTGAACGTAATCTGTTTTGATTCAGAGTGGGAAGATCTTCAAGTACAGGTAGATCAGGATTGCTTAAGATGTTCGTGAATTCCTTGATAAGAATGGTAGATCTGCGTAAATCAGATGGCATTATTCCAGACAAAAGCGGTAGCCAATGAATTGGTGTAGACCGAATTGCGCCAGTTATTATGCTCATAATGGAATTCAGTTGAGTATCAATAAGTCTTGTGTGATGACTGTTCATCCATACTGGAGCACAGTACTCAGCACTTGAATACACCAAGCCCAAGGCTGAAGACCGTAAAACACTTGCTGAAGAACCCCAGGTGCTTCCACATAGCTTATGGACGATGTTAGAACGTGTTTTTAGTTTCTGTGTGGAATTCAGCAGATGTTGCTTGTAGGACAGTGTTCGATCCAAGGTTACTCCGAGGTATTTTGTATTCCAGCTGTGGCAGAAACTCACGTTCAATTCAGTACTTGCTAAATGATTGTTTAAATGGAAACAAGACACTTCTGTTTTATTGGTGCTGGTAGAAGTCTCCAGTGTCTGAAGTAAGTTTCCAATGTTGACACATCCCTTGTCAGCATCTCTTCAGTTACTAATCCTGTGGTAGTGGGCGTGATGGTGCAGTGATCAAGATGCAGGTGAGATTTTCGAGGAGAAATATCACATCCCATGGTTCGAATTCCACGTAAAATGGAGGTCCTGTGGCTCATGATCGCGAGATTGATGGTCACGTTCAACTACAAAGCTCCTTTTAATCCTGTTGTGCTGATTTTTAAAGCAAAAACTGGATTGATGCGAAGACCTTTAGTGATCACGTAGGCAACGGTAAGGAAAAGGTTGCAAACCCAAACCTACGCATGATTTGTAGGCATTTAAATTGTTTAAATGCAAACAATTCGTGTCAGTATTTTACTGGCATCCCTTTAGGGAAAAACCACAACCGTTAAGAGGGACGTTCAAAGAAAAGTTGAAGGTTCACTTGGAGGTTCCGAATCTCTTCGGGTCACTGATTACAAAACTCACCACAAGGGAGCCAATGTTAATATAAAAATTAACACCAATAGAAAATATTGTGTATAATCGAGCAATCATGAATTGAGCAACTATGGATAAACAAGGGGAAATATCACACTCACAGTATGGCTATTGGTATGCATACCTGCCAACTTTTACGGTTTATCCGTAAAATTTACGGAAATTGCAGCATTTTACGGTTTTACGGATGAACGGTGTCATTTTACGATTTCGCGGACAAAAATTTGAAACGATAATTAACATTCGATAATCCCTCCCACTTCCGTACAATCGATTGTTTGCGTGGGTCGAAGGCAAGTCCGCGATAGTCGATAACTCGTTCTTTGAGTTGATTTGTACTTTTGACCGTGTCATGTTTGTGTCGTCATTGTAATTGAATTTGAAGCCGGGATAACCGTTCTTCCATGTGAATCTTAGGTGTCAACACGCTCTGCTTCGCAAATTCTTTGTTCCCCTACGTTCGCTCGTTGCGATTTAAACGATATTCTTTGACCACGTGAGTTGAGTTGTTTATTGTTCGCGAAGTTGGCGTTCTTTGAATGTTTTCGTATTTTAAGGTTATGGCATATATTAATGAAGTGTTCGAGTTTTTGTGCTATATCTTCGTGCTTCGCAGTTTCCTGTATTCCTTGGACTAATTACATTCGTTCCACGTGTGTGTTTTTTTTCTCTCTACCATGTGCATATTCTTTCTTTACGAGGTTGGCGTCGTGTTCATTTGACTTGTGTGCTTTGACTTGTTTTAATGAAGTGTGGGCTGTGTTTTATGCGATTTATGTTATAATTTTATGTGACGTTTAGTGATCCAGGTTCCTTTCGATGTTTTAGTAGATATCGAGAATGAACAAATACAACAAGAAACAGTACTTCCAGACATTTAAAGAATCATACTCGGTTGATTTTCCGTGCATACTAAAATCAAGAAAGGGAGAAAAATTTGCCTTTTGCACGGTATGTGCGTGTGATATTAATATTGCTCATGGTGGAAAAAACGATTTAAGTAATCATGTGAAGTGCGGTAAACACATAAGTTATGTTAAATCGAAGGAAGATAGCAAGAAAATCAACACCTTTTTTGCCAAGGCTGGTAACGTTGACAGTGACGTAATTAGGGCCGAGTGTCTGTTTACTTCCTTTTTGGTGGAACACAATGTGCCCTTAAGTGCGGCTGATCATGCTGGCGCTTTATTTAAGAAGATGTTTCCCACATCAGAAGTTGCAAAGAAATATAGTTGTGGTCGCACGAAAACGACGTGCATTGTAAATAAAATGGCAAAAAATGCATCATCTGAAGTTGTTAAGTGCCTTCAGAACGGACCATTTTCTTTGGCAACGGATGGAAGCAATGATACGAATGCCAAGTTGTATCCTATTGTTGTTACATTCTATGATGTTCGGCAGGAAAAAGTAGTGAGCACTGTGCTATCCATACCAGCGTTGGACGGGGACTCAACAGGGCGAAACATAGGTAACCTGATGTTATCACAGCTGAGTTCTCATAATATACCAATTGAAAACTGTGTGGCTTTCTGCTCCGACAATGCTCCTGTTATGATAGGACACAAAAATGGGGTTTCAGCAGTTCTGAAGGAAGTTCAACCAGGTATTGCCATCATAGGGTGCATTTGCCACCTGATTAATCTAGCAGCTGAAAAAGGTGCTGGAAGATTACCAGTTAAAGTGGATGAGATCCTTGTAGATATATTTTATTTCTTAGAGAAGAGTGTAAAGAGAAAAGAACGCCTTCAGAAATTTCAGAACTTGCACAATAAGGAAGCAAAGAAAATTCTGAAGCATGTATGTACTAGGTGGTTATCTTTAGGCAGATGTTTGGATAGACTACTGGACCAGTGGGATCCTCTTCTTTCTTTCTTCAAGGAGGAAGTAATATTATGTACCCAAAACATTTCCACAAGCTTGACATCTTTCAGAATACCTAAAGTTGAACAAAGTGGATCCAAAGAGTATCAGAAGAAGAGAATTCTTGATTCTGCTACTACACATGCCCCTAAAAGAATAGCATATTCTTCCAAATGTGACAAACCCATCCTAAAAAATAAGACTTCTGCTACAACTCGTGAGGAAAAATTGTTTATGTTCCTGTCCTCAAACTTGAACAAGGCCTTTTGCACTTTTCTTCATGTGACTATTCCTGTATTTGACAAATTGAATGTTGCCCTTCAGACTTCTTCCCCACAAGTTCACTTGTTATTAGAACTTCTAATGGATTTGCTAAAGCAGCTGTTCACCAAGTTTGTTAAGCCCAAAATTGTCAAAAGCTCCTCATTGCTTGAAGTTGAGTACAACTTGATTCAAAATCAAAGAAGTGATGATGAGTTAGTTATTGGCATTCAAACTTCGAACATAGTGAATGATCTCCAGGATACAGATAAATCCCTTTTCTTTTCATCAGTGAGAAACTACTTTTGTACTGCCTGTGACTACATCATCAACAAGTTTCCACTCAAGGATGACGTGCTAAAGAATGCTCAAGTTGCTAGGTTAGACAAAATTGAAGATGCACAGTTTTCTTCCGTTCGTTTTTTCTTGGAAAAGTTTCCTATCATGTTATGCAAGGAAGAGAATGAAACTACCGATGAGGTGGTGAATGAGCTTCAGAGGCAGTTTACAGCTCTTCAGGTAGATGACACTTTGGCTGCACATCAAGATGCTGCAAGTGATTCCAGTTGGGCACAAATATCAAGAATTCGTGGAGCCGATGGACTTCTTAAGTATAACCGAATTTCTAGAGTAATGCTCTCTATTCTCACCATACCCCATAGCAATGCAGAATGTGAACGTGTTTTCAGCCTTGTGAAGAAAAATAGAACACAGTTCAGGTCATCCATGTCCAATGAATCTCTGGAGTCTATTTCTATTTTGAAGACCAGGAGTTCTGGTCCCTGTTATGACAAAGCATTTTCTCAAGACTTTTTGCTGGAAGCTAAAAAGGCCACAACCATGACTTTAAAGTCGAACTAGCATGTGATTTGCAGTGTGTATTATATTATTTCTTGCCTGTGTTACGTTAAACAAGTTTTATTGTGTAAAACCTTTTTCAAATATCGTATATCGGCTTAATTTATCAAGGAAGTCCTGTTATGTATGCTCCAAACCAATATTCACCACGCCTGCTGCTGATTAACATCGATTTCTTCTTGATTGTTATGTTCATCTACAAATCATGTAAGTAGATATGATTTCATTGAAATATCCTGTTTAAAGCATGAATTATTGTATTTTGTTGCCCAGAAGTATTATTATTTTCGTCAAGCCGGGGTATGTCGAAAATCGTTAAATTTTTTGTCGCGCGTGAGTTTTACTGATAGCCCTTTTCAAAAGTTGGCAGGTATGGGTATGTGATTGTACCGTCAGATCTACGGAGACACAGATACCCACTCCAGTCGTGGGGTATGGCTTTGACCTCTGGGCTACGCTGATGGTTTCACGTAGGCATTAGGAAAACAAGCTCTTGGATCAAGGTGCGAGTTTCACACTGTGGCGTCACAAAATTCTCTCGAGGCAAAAAGAATGATGATGAAGTCTTTAAACACCCAGTCCCCGAGCGTTGGGGAATTAATCGTCAGAAGTTAAAATCCCGCGAATCAAACCCGTGGCTCTTAGGAACCCAAGGCAAGTGGCCTACCCACTTCACGAACCTCAAACCTCGTGGCACCACATCCTTTGAAGGGCCTTAGGCTACCAAACGATCGCCGCTCGGCCGACAGATTGTATTCACAAGGCTGACTGCACCCCGTTCCAGCCCCCAATCCAGTTTCAAAAATCCATAACGGAGCCGGTAATTGAACCCGGGGCCTACGGGTGAGAGACTGGCCATCAACCACAACACCACATGCCGGCAAAGCCAGATCACAGGTTATCAAATATATTCTACACACATATACAGTAAGTACCCGGGCTGATGGCCATAATGGACAAGGGTTTGCCACTCAAACAGGTGGACCTGGTTTGATTGAAGGTTTATGTGTGCGAGAATTCCGAGATAAAATGCCATTTTGCGCTGGTAATGAGGAGGTCCAATGGCTTCTGATCACAAGGTTAAGAACAGCCTTGGGTACTGCTCGGGTCCAAGGTCTATGAACTTGCGGGGTGTGAAGTGACGTGGGAGGCGGGAAGAGAAGGGCCTATCAACAGCCAGCAGTGATATCTGGAATTCCTGTCTGTTCCAATACTGCTAACATAGGGCCACTGCCTAAACCAGCGTGGTCTTGCAAATGAGTGAGTGACCGACCAATGTACAGGGTGCGGCAGAAATAACTGACGAATTTCAAACGTAAATAACACAGCAACGCTACACGATACTCACAAACCTACTGCGCAGTTTAAAATAGTAGTGTTTGCCATTGTTGTCACATAGATTGGAGCGGCAGATCTAACACCTGTATTGGCCACAGCACGTAAGCAGGTGTTTTTGTCGATGTGCGCGCGGCCTGGGAGGACACGTGCATCGCCTCGTCAGGGCTAGTCAGTCGCTAGCATGGCGTGGAGTGGTGAGCATCCATGGCCAGCTCGTTCCCCTGATCTCGCCCCTTGCGATTTCTTTCTCTGGGGAGACCTGAAGGCTCGCGTCTTCCAATGTAAGCCGCGACCACTACACGACCTGAGGGCTGCTATCCGTGAGGAAATCGAGGCAATACCACTAGACATGACAAGGAGGGTCATGCGGAACTTCAGGGAGAGGCATCAGAAGTGCATCGAAAAGGGCGGTCGGCATTTGGATGACATTATTTTCAAAACCTAGTTATTTATTTATTTATTTATTTAGCGTATGGCAACTGAAGAGCAACTAATATACATAGTTTACAAATTATATAAAATTAGTGTGCATGTGTATGTGATGCAAATGGCAAACACTGCTCTTTTAAACTGCGCAATACATTTGTGAATATCATGTTGCGTTGCTGTGTTATTTACGTTTGAAATTCGTCAGTTAATTCTGCCGCAACCTATATTTGGTTCTGCTACTACACACGAACCGGGAACCCCCCCCCACATCTCTCCTCATCGTCCGCGATCCACAGAACTCTCATTGTCAGATTCACAGAGCTTGGACTCGAGCAGGTACACGCAACTTGTAACGCTTGTTATTTGTAACGTAACTAGTCACAGTAACTTTTTCGGTAACTTCGTTATGAAATGAATGAAAATCCACAGCCTGCTTCCAGTCTCCGACCGGGTCAGGAATGGAATGAATGAAGCCCCCATCTAGCGGCGAGGATATGAACTGTGCCGGCTGCCGAGGCCTAACGCACTCCTCTGGGACAATGATTAAATGAATGACAGATGAAATGAAATGATAGTGGAGAGTGTTGCTGGAATGAAATTTTGACAGGGAAAACCGGAGTACCCGGAGAAAAACCTGTCTGCCTCCGTTTTGTCCAGCACAGATCTCACATGGAAACTTCGTTATGATTTTTAGTAAATAATGGTAATTGTAACGGACAAAAAGTAACTGTTGGTTGGTTGGTTCTTAAGTTTAGGGGCTGCGACAAAGCGGTCATGTAGCCCCGTGTACTTTGGGAGTGTGTAGAATCTGTCTGAAAACCGGTGTTAATTGTGATGACTGTATTAGTGTGTGTGATCTGTTTTTTAATTTAAGTACAGACTGCAACTTAGAATTTTTCAAATAGTTCCTACTTTTGCCGCCAAGCGCCACCGTCAACGATTACTAGGCCAAGTTCAGAACTTAGCTACTAGACGTCACCGCAGTCGGCTCTTGGCAACGAACATAGAAACCTAAGAGCGTAGTTTACATTCTTAACCTATGCAATTTACCTTCACACAGGTGCAATTAGTGGAAGGTTCTTTAACATGCCATAAATCTATGACATGGGACCGTCGACTTTACTTCCCCTCCGAAGGAAGGCATACTGAGGGATTTTAACGCTCTTAAAAAATCCGACGGCTTCGGCCGGGTTCGAACCCGCGATCTTGGGCATAGAAGCCCAGCATGCTGTAATGTGTTTTTCGGGGGGTTTCTATGCAAATGGCATAAGTCAGTAGGAAGCCATTCTATATTTATTTACGCGGCAAATTGTTCAGCCAAGAGAATTTTTCTTGTTAATTTATTATTATTATTATTAACTAATTATTATCAACTTATTATTATTATTATTATTATTATTATTAAATGATTTTGGAGCATTTTCTTATAAAATTATAAGCATACAGATAGGTTTTCTATGTCTTAGAAAACACTATCAAGCAAATTATTACGAACGACAATATCATAGAAAATTATGTGATTACGGAATTTTACGGAGTTTCGTCAGTTAGGGTATATTGAGAGACATGACTCACTGGTAATTCAGATACAGGCTTATGCTTGTCAAGTAGTATGACGCAAGGCTGGGTCGCATTGTCAAGAAAAGGCGGATGTTTGGAACGGCAATCGACTTCACCCTCCCGCCGTGTGTAATGAGCCAGAAGAGGGGAGTAGCGCGTGAGGGGTCAGCCAATCAGTGGTGAGCGAGCGGGAAGAAGTCGGCTGAAGAGTAGGGATGCGGCGGGTGCATATATGGTTGGCACGCCGTGGAAACGAGGACTATCGTTATAAAATTTAACCATTATGGTTGCACGAGTGAGTGGCTCCGATGTTCAGTGGAGTTAGCGACTATCTTTGTGAAACTTAACCGTTGTGGTTTACGTGTTGGTTCCGATGTTCGGACCATAAATCTTCATATCTACAAATATATCATCAACGAACGAAGAAGATGGCGACATCCAGGAGGCTGTGGGAAGCTCACTTCAACATCCAGTACGAGGGAAATGCTACGGCAATTTCCAGTGGTAAGCGCGAATGACACATAACTACGCAATCTCTCGTCTTTCTTTGTTTCATATTCAGTAATTCACTAACTTCATAGCTTGGGAATAAGAGTAAAATCAGTAATTTATCCGACTCCGTTTTCACGTAATTTTCTAGCGGTAATATTTAAATCGCAACGCTCCAATTTAAATTCAAACTTATTATTATTATTATTATTATTATTAATTTTGCTATACTTGTTTTTATACAATAAATTCATTTCTTTTAACCATGCAATCTTTGTTTTCAGTAGGTAGCATTAGATATAGACCAATTCCTTCTCCTGATACAATTTTTTGTTGGGTTAATGATCCAATCATACCACGATCTGAGAGTAAAGATTCTTGAAGGTGTTCTACCAGAGCTAGGTGTTGTTAAATACAAATTTAGATTTCAACATAGCGTTGAGGTCTTGGCGCCCATTAAACCAACATATCTTAGTAGAAAACAGTATATTTGTCACACAGTGAGGGTAATAGAAGCCATTACATTGCTACCAACTACGCCACCGAGGCCGCCAAAAGTAGCTGTAACGGTAACTTGATTATTATTTTCAGTTGTTGTTTGAGTCTTTTGACTGGTTTGATGCCGCTCTCCAAGCCTCCCTGTCCTGAGCTAATCGTTTCATCTCTACATAGCTCCGACACCCTACATCCGAGGCAATCTGTTTAACATATTCTAACCTTGGTCTACCCCTACAGTTTTTGTCCTCGACCCTTCCTTCCATAACTAAGCTTGCTATTCCTGGGTGTCTTAGTAAGTGTCCTACCAACCTATCTCTTCTCTTCATTAGCAGTCGCCAGAAACATCTCTCCTCTCCCACTCGTCTTAATACCTCTTTGTTTGTAACCCTATCTACCCATCTGATCTTCATCATTCTCCTGTAACACCACATTTCAAATGCTTCAATTCTCCTCTTTGCTGCTGCACCAATAGTCAAAGTTTCACTTCCATAGAGCGCCACTCTCCAGACAAAGGCTTTCAAAAATGACTTCCTAATACCTAAATCTATATTCGATGCTTTCTTTGCCTGAGCCAACCTACTTTTTATATCCTCTTTGCTTCGTCCATCACTGGTTATTCTGCTTCCTAAGTAACAGAAGTCTCCTACTTCCTTCAGCTTTTCACCTGCCAATTTGATCTCCATAGAGGTTTCTGATTTATTTCGGCTGCATTCCAGTATTTTTGTTTTACATTTATTAATTTTCATCATGAATTCTTTCCGTAAGACTGAGTCCATACCATTCAAAAACTCATTCAAATCCTCAGGCTTGTCGGCCAAGATGACGATATCATCAGCAAATCGCAGAGTTGAAATTATTTCTCCTTGAATCTTCACTCCCACTTTCAATTTTTCTCTAATTTCCTTCATTGCTTGTTCAATGTAAAGATTGAAAAGTATGGGTGATAAGTTGCAGCCTTGCCTTACACCTTTCTGAATACCAGCTTCTCTCTCATGTCCTTCAACTCGAATGACTGCTGTCTGGTTTCTGTACAGATTGTATATCACCCTCCTATTTTCAGTTAGTAACGATAATTGTAACGGATAAAAAGTAGCTGTAACGGCAACTTGATTATTATTTTCAGTTAGTAACGATAATTGTAACGGATAAAAAGTAGCTGTAACGGCAACTTGATTATTATTTTCAGTAAGAAACGATAATTGTAACGGATAAAAAGTAGCTATAACGGCAACTTCGTTATTATATTCAGTAAGTAACGATAATTGAAACAGACAAAGTTATTGTAATGGTAACTTCATTATTATTTTGGTAATTAACGGTAATTGTAACTGTAACGCAGTTACTTATCAAACCTAGGTTAAAAATAACGTAAAACTACAAACGTGTCGTTTGTACCTATTGTGATTGAAGCAACAACGATAATGGTATGTATCGTATGAACTCTAGTCTGGTCTAAATATAGTATGGGACCATACTGCTAAATTCAGTGCTTGTCAGACATGTGATGACCCCTGCAGGAGCTGGTGACCTCACGACCATACCACAACAGATGACCGCTCAAGACCTTCATTAAGCTTGGAGACTTTCATTCATGAATGCCGCCGCTATTTATAGACATGGCTTATGTAACTTACGCTTGAGCCTATTTACAATAACTTAGACAATTAATGTGCGAGTTCGCTTCCGCGTCGTGGTTCGGCCATTGACCTGTCTCCCCTACACAGAATTACTATCATTAGTTGTAAGTTATTTCATAATAGTCTGATACGAAAGAGGGGAGTGGTCAGTTTACAACAGTAGTTCCTCTGACCCCTGGCGTTCTGAATGAACCGATCCTAACAGGTTATCACTACACAGTCCAGTTATTATTATTATTATTATTATTATTATTATTATTTTTATTATTGTGATTATTATTATTGTTGTTATTCTTATCATTTGTATTACTATCCTTAATTCTTCAGTGGAGTAATATGATTTTTAATCATACTTGGTTGAAGGCAAGGTCTAATTGGTTATATTATTATCATTATTATTATTATTATTATTGGGGTGTGGTGGCGCAGCGGTTAAGCTGTTGGTCTCTCACCACGGCGGACCGGCTTCGACTCGCAGTCAACGCATATGAGATTTTCAAAGTGAAAAGCCATGTCCTGTGGTTTGGATTCTACGTAAAAAGGAGGTCCCGTGGCTCATGATCTCGAGTTAACGATCACGTAAAACTACAATCTTCCTTATTATTATTATTATTATCATCATTATTCTTTAGCGCAGTAATTTGATTTTGAATAATACTTGGTTAAAAGCAGTTTAAAGTCGTTATATTATTACGGTACTGTTATTATTATTAGTCTATTATTAGTTCAGTTATATTATTTGTATTATTAGTATAATCTTTAAATCTTTTGTCGAGTGATATGATTTTGAATTATACTGGGTTGAAGGCAAGGTCAAAGTTGTTATATTATTATTATTATTATTATTATTATTATTATTAATTCTTTAGTCGAGTAATATGATTTTGAATCATACTTGGTTAATAGCAAGAACTAGTCGTTATATTATTATTTATTTATTTATTTATTTATTTATTTATTTACACTGTTTACGCTCACATTGGAGCACCAAAATCAAACCTTAGGTACAGTATATACAAAGTCTTCCAATATTTCAAATAATAAGTTCAGTTCTTAATTCTTGATAATTTTTCCCTTTCCCAATACTTCTTCATTCTGGAAGATCTTGCAGCTCTTTCTTCTGCTGATATAACATATTGCTTACGCTGTGAAATTTTGAATGTTAGTCGAGTGTATTTGTTATTCAGAAGCCGTTTCTCCTCTCTATGTTCAATTTGATGTTGAGTTATTTTCAATTCGTCTAAATCCATTTGTATTTCTTTACACCATGTAATTTTTGTTTTACTATTCCAAAATAAGTCAAAAAGTTGTTTCAGGAGTCTAGTATTTGGCAAGCGGGATATGTGTCCAAAAAACGCGATCCTTCGTTTTCGCATCGTGTCAGTGATAGATTCATTTTCCCTGTAAAGTATTGAATTGGGCAAAAGTCTCCACTGGCCCTCAACCTGGTGTTTTTTATTGAAGAATCCATCTATCAACCTTCTGTAGTTTGTCAGTTGTTGATCGGGTGTTTAGTTTAAATAAAGTTTCACTTGCATATGTTGCTTCTGGCTTAACGACGGAGAAATAATGTCGAAGTTGAGCATTAATCGTAAGAGACTGTTTCTTATACGTTGGCCAGGTAATCTGTTGTGCTCGTCGCAATTTTAGTGTCCTACTATCTATTGATGCTCTCTCATTGGCATTCCAAGTGATGATCTCACCAAGATATTTAAATTTTTTCACAATCTTTATTTTCTGGGCATTATGCAGTACAATGTGTGGTGTGTCAACTTGAAAAGAAAGCATCATTTCTGTTTTCTCAATAGAAATGTTCAACCCAACCTTTGCTGCTAATCGTTCCAATTCTTCTACCTGAAATTTAGCTTCTTCGATACTAGTTGCTAAAAATACTAGATCATCTGCAAAGGCGAGACAATTTAGTCAAGTATTTTTTCCAATCTTAACATTCGGTGGACAAACCTTATTCCATTGACGCATAACTTTTTCCAGCACACAATTAAACAACAATTGAGATAATCCATCTCCGTGCCGAAGACCGGTATGGATTTCAAATGACTCAGAGGTTTCACTTCTAAACCTAACTCTAGATTTAGTATTCTTAAGAGTGACCGGAATAAGGTTAACAAGTTTTCGAGGTAAACCAAATTCACTAAGGACATTTAATAGAGATTCGCGATGGATACTATCATAAGCTTTTTGAAAATCAACGAATGTGATCACTAAATCTTTGCTCCTAATCCTGTGATGTTTTATAATCCATTTGAGACTGATAATTTGATCTGGACAGCTTCGTCCTGGACGGAAACCACCCTGATATTCACCAAGTTCATTATCAAGTTGTTCGTGAATTCTGGAATATAAAATATTTGAAAAAATCTCATACGTGACATCCAGCAACGATATTCCTCGATAATTGCTAGGATCTGATCTATCGCCCTTTTTGTGTATGGGGTGTATAATTGCAATGTTATATTATTATTATTATTATGCTTGCCACGGTGGGTGAGTGGTTATAGTGTCGGACTACCAACCCCAAGATTGCAGGTTCGCCCCTGGCCATGGTAAGTGATTTTTGAAGGCGACAAAAATCACGATACTCATGTCATACGTTCTTGGCATGTTAAAGAACCCATTTGAATTCAGTAGGCCGTGTTCAATGGCAAAATTAATCTCGGGATTTTCCGCCAACACAAAGTTCCTCCATTCTCTACTTGAAAGCGCTGTAGTAGTGTCAAGGAGTTTAGATATCTAACCTCCTTGACTTTCATAGCGTTCAAAGGAACGACGAAATTCGACATGCAAGCTACCTTCTGGGTGTCAATTAACAAAGCTTGTACCAGGCAACCGAGGCCATACGATATTATTATTATTATTATTATTATCATTATTATTTTGTTGTTAATGTTGTTCATTTAGAGACTTGAGCATTGTGTTCACCAACGTTGTTTAATTGTCTGTCTGTAAAATTTGTTTGCTAACCTGAGTTATTGTGGTGTCTGTGGCAGCGATTGTAAATTGGGACTTGGATTGGGAAGGAGGCGGTCTTGTTGATAAGTTTGAATCCATTTACGTAGAGTAGAAGTAGGTAACTACTGAAAACCACTGAGAACCACTCTAGGATAAGTGTAGTGATTTCCTAGCAGTCACCACGGAGGTTCGGGTCAAATCCTGGCTTTGCCAAGAAATTTCATTCTAGTCTGAGGGCTGAAACGGAGTACACTCGACCTCGTGAGGCAGAACTAAGTAGAGATGGGTTTGATTCCCATCGAAGGTCCTGATTCGAACGTAGGTGCTGTTAGACTTTTAACTCTCAGGTCATCATCATGATAGTTTGTACTTCATATACACACCACGATCGTATTGGGTATTCAAACGATCACAAAAGTTGAATATTTCAAATATTAAACTTAATAGTATTATTAATAATAACTAGCATTACCCGTCGCGGCTTCGCCCGCGAATATTCTAGTTGTAAAGAGTACACTTAGCAAAATCTCAATCATGAATGCTATGACTGATTTATCCTTAGTATGAATAATCAGACTTAATCAATTCAGCTACTGGTGCAGTGGTTAGGGGTTTGTCATTCCTTCATAGGTATATCAGAGCGAAGTTAGTTTTCTGGGAATATCACAGACACTGTTAATTTAAGGGTTTTTAAATGTTGTTTTCGGAGACCCTTTATAGTCGGGTGAAAAAGACCTTTCGTACCACACTCACACGTGAAAATGGCGTGAAAAAATTCTCGAGTGCTCCTTGACCCCCTTAAGCGCATTATACTGTATGGATTGATGAATTTTATAGCTTAATTTGGTTCAGTGATAACCTTATAACTGTCTGGAAACTTTCACAGTAATGTAATAATTGGAATTGCATTGCGTCTTACAGAAATAGATGGACCTGTGATATTCTGTTACCATGGTCACCGTGTTAGTTAGTTATTGTTTTAAGGGGCGGAACTACGAGGTCATCTGCCCCTAGGTACCGTGTTGCATTCATTCATTTTTCAGTGTAAATATACATGTTTTAAGGTATTTATTTAATCGTGAGGCATTTAAAGAGTAAGTGAGTGCGTTTCGCTTACGCATTGAGTTATGTTGAACCTATAGGTACCCCATATGTGTAGGTTGGTGTTAGAACCTATAGGTACCCCATATGTGTAAGTTGGTATTAATGGGACCTTATTTTCGGTACAAAACTGGAATGGGACCTTAGCAGAACAATATAGGGAGGGATAATGATAATCATAATGATAATAACAACAGCATTTCTCTACCTTGATTTTTTGGTCAAATTCTCATTATTGAAATGAAATGAAAATCCACAGCCTGCTTCCAGTCTCCGACCGGGTCAGGCATGGAATGAATGAAGCCCCCATCTAGCGGCGAGGATATGAACTGTGCCGGCTGCCTAGGCCTGACGCACTCCTCTGGGGCAATGATTAAATTAATATTCATAAATAGAATAACGACCGGCCACGGTGGCCGAGAGCGCTAATGCTCTACCTAGTGCCTCGCTGGCATCGGGAGGGCGTGGATTCGAATCCCACCTCAACCATCCTGAAATTGGATTTCGTGGATTCCCATTTTCACCACCAGACGGATCCATTCAACAGGTCCACCGCCGACTACTTCCAAAATCCCTTCCCACACCCTTCCTTAATTAGACCCAAGTTAGCGGCCGCGTGGGCGTTCATCATGCCACCATCCCCTGTTGTATCTGCTGACAAAGTGGGTTCAGATCCCAGACACTGTTCTTGCGACGGTAGAGGAATGATCCCTCACAGAGTCCGTGGGTGAAGCCAGCAGGGAAGTTAAGCGACTAAAAAAAGTGTTTATCTGTAAGTTTTTAATTTTGTTTATAGCTAATGTGTTACTTTTCTTATAGACAACTGTGCGGGGACTGGTTGAAACCTTCCTAGGTTCATTGATTATAATTGGAAAACCAAGTTATTTAAATGTCACCCTGAACTAATCGGTTCATTATTGGCTGGATTGTATGTCACAGGTAATGATTGTTGTTCTTGTTGTTGCATATTTTAGGGGCTGTGACATCGCAGTCATATACCCCGTGTATTTTTAGTGTGTGTGTAATTTGTGTGATAACTTTGTTATTGTGATCGCTGTACTAGTGTGTGTATTTGCAAATTGGGGATAGGATTGGGAAGGAGGAGGCAGTGGCCTTAAGTTAGTAACCATCCTAGCATTTGCCTGAAGTAGAAGAAGGGAAACCACGTAAAAATCACTTGCTGGATGGCTGAGGTGGGAATCGAACCCTCCTCTTTTCAGCTTTGACTCACGAAGCTGAGTGTACCCCGTTCCAACACTCACGCCAGCTTTAAAATTCTTGGCTGAGCTGGGATTCGAACGCGGACCTCCTGGGCGATAGCCAAGAATGCTAGCCTCTACACCACGAGGTGGTCATTTCAATTTCACTCTGAACTAATCGGTTGGATGGTATATCACAGAGAATGAAGAATAATTGAGACCTCATGACTTCTTTGCTTATTTATAGCAAAATATTTCATGTATTGAGGACTAACTTGCATACAATTGGCAATTCTGTTTTATTTACATTGGAATTGTTAAATAGGGACTGCTACAGACTATCTTGCAATTTGTGCTCTGCCTTAATTTCATCGTACTGCATATACATATAATTTGCTAACCGATCAAGAGGCGCGTTCCCTCAAACTTTTATCCCACTCGAAATTTTAACTTAATTCAAAATTTGTGTACAGTACTTGAATTTGTGTTAAGAGGGGCGGATGACATCACTATTCCGTCACATAAAACTACAATAACTAACTAAGTTATCTCAAGTTTTATCAAAGATCATCAACAACAAATTTGTATATACGGTCACCAAATTAACCAAGCTTAGCCAAGTTCACACTGGTGGGTCTGGAACTTTGTTCCTGTGAACGTAATAAAGAAGCATTGTTGTTGATCTTGGAATATCTATGGTCATCAGCTCCGTGTATTTCTGTGCGTGTTGAATTTGTCTGATTTGTTTTTCTGTGGTGACTGTAGATGTGTGTATAGCTACAATTATTAGGGTTAGAGGGAGCCTCCGTGGCTTAGTCGGCAGCACGCTGGCCTCTCACCGTTGGGTTCGTAGTTCAAATCCCGGTCACTCAATGTGAGATTTGTGCTGGACAACGCGGAGACAGACAGGTTTTTTTTCCGGGTACTCTGGTTTTCCCTGTCACAAATTTCATTTCAGCAACACTCTCCACTATAATTTCATTTCATCTGTCATTCATTTAATCATTGCCCCAGGGGAGTGCGACAGGCTTCGGCAGCCGGCACAGTTCATATCCTCGCCGCTAGATGGGGGCTTCATTCATTCCATTCCCTGACCCGGTCGGTCGACTGGAAGCAAGCTGTGGATTATTCATTAGGGTATGTGCCCCGAGGGTTGTACAAATATAATTGTTGTTTTTGATTATTTTGGGGGGATTTGCGACATCGTGCTCATGTAGCCCCGTGTACTTGGCTGTGTGTAGAATTTTTTGATAACCTGTGTTACTGTGATGTCTGTAATAGTGTGTGCATTTGTAATTAAGGTAGGAATGGGGTGAGAAACGGCTCTGGATTTGCCTGGAGTGGAAGTAAGAAACCACGGAAAACCACTTCCAGGATGGCTGAGGTAGAATCGAACCCACATCTTCTCAGTTTTGCCTCCCGATGTTGAGTGTTCCCAGTTCCAGCCCTCAGAGCCTGGAATCGAACCGGAGCCTCTGTCGTGACAGAGCCAAGAATGCTAGCCACTTCGCAGCGAGGTGGACATGAATAATACATTACCCCGGCATTTGTCTGGAAGGAGTGTGGAAAATCCCAGGATTAAAACACATTCAGATAGCCACTGTCAGCGCCTAGGTTCGAATATCTGACCTAAGGACTTGCTGCAGCACGCCGTCACGGTCGTGGTAAGCGATGTAATGCGCACGGCTACGCCGCAGGGTAGTAAAGAAGCTATTGCGTACCCAAAATATGAGAGGCCACCTCGGATGGCGTAGTAGGGCACGATTGTACTTCTTTTTGCTGTTTTTTCAGTCAAATTGCCAAACGCAAATGTGACGTGTTTTACTGAATCTCATGACGTTCATTAGGCCAAAGAGGCACGGTGCCAGCTATTTTATCTCGTCACGTGGTTTGAAATTGCGTCGCTTTCCCTGATAAACATTACAATCGCCAAACCAGCTTAGGCCCTCCCAATGGTTTGAACTCCATACATGTCATGGATCATTCGGTCAGAACTGATTACTTCCGAGATAATGTCCCATAATGTACAGGAAGTGAGACGAATATACAAAGGAACGAAATTTGAGGCGTTTGCATGAAAGGAGTTGTATGTTACAAATATTGATATTTACTTTATGTTCGGCGATGTCGAAATGTAAACATTATGTATCATAATGAGGCTCATTATAACACTATTTTTCATTAGGAAACAGTTTCTCCCACCAATCAGAGCTCAAGAAACAGTTGTTTGACCAATTAGGTAAGGATACCTTCGCGCATGCGCTCAAAATCCAACATGTCTATATAAATTACCGAACGTGCACCGTGCATATGTTCGCGTAAATAAACTGGCGAATATGAGACTAGAAATAGCACTGTATATACCTTAATATCCCCAATTCCAATTTCAACACAGCGCATTGCTTTCAAACGACTTCAGTGACAGTTTGACTGAATGCAGATGCACATGCGCAGGCTATAAACATTGCCAAGCACACAGAGCGCACGTGTCGGTCGGTCAGAGCACTTGGAAAACAGATATCCTACCCAGCGCTTGCACTCTGATCACAACATTCTAGTGACTGAATCTCAACAAATATTTATGAATATTTATGTTAAAATATATAATAAAGTTATAATTATCGTCGAACATAAACAGTCGTATGCAACTCGCCTATAACTCGTATGGAAATTATAAAACTCGCTTCCGCTCGTTTTATAAACATACTCGTGTCTTAATTATTGCAATTATAGGCTCGTTGCATAATGTACTATTTTGTGTGTGGAAAAAGTTTTAAACGCTTGTGCTGCAAATGACGTAGAAAGGTGACGCTTCAGTTAGGAACATGGGAAATCCAGCCATAGAGTGGATCTTTAATGGGATTGGTACGTGAAAATCATAGAAAGTGCTTCACTATTTCCTTATATTCATGATACTCCTACTGCTGAAGTTTAGAGGGTAAACATTGATAATTAATATGGTAAGTTCCCAAATTTACATAAATCACAAATTTATTTGGTATAATGGTACATAGGCCAAACAGGTCGTACATTTCATGTTATTTTATTCCTTGATTTTATAGGCAAACACGTCTCGGTAACATTGTATATACAAAACACTGAATTATTTGCCCACCACTTTTTTTCAAATCGCCCATCGAATTCACATTCTGTCAGTTTCGCCCACTGGCGTGCTAAATTCGCCCAGTTTGGGAATCTCTGATGTAAATGATACAATCAACATGTGCATTTGGAAGTACACATAACAAGATAAGTGTATGGATACGTGTATCACAACCACACCGTACATCGTAATACTGGACCTTCAATAACAGCTGATTCTCAAGATATAACTAACGTTTGAATAATACCTTAACTTCGATGCAAATATAACATGCTTGGCACAAGAGAGCATAGCAATAGTTCGAGTGAAACTTCTAATACAACGAATCATTCATATAACAACACGGAATGATTAAGTCCTTGTTAAGTACAGTATATAAATATTTTTGAAGGTATTCGAACAACTACAACGAGAATAAGCCAGCAAGTAAGGTTTTGATGTTGACGGTAGAAATCTCAATTATTCCTTCTATCAATGTTTATAATTTCACCACAATCAATCGCAACTCTAATGATATAGTTTAGAAACAACATCTTCTAAGTGTTTGGAAAATGTAGAAGAAGGTATCACTGAATACCGAAACATGTACGGTATGTTTAAATAATAATAATAAATAACAATACTAATTGACAAGGCGGATTCAACAAAATAGATAATTATCAATAATCAATGCAGATCAACCTTTATCAGATCAATATGATGAACATATACGTACTTTACAATATCTAGAAAGTAATGCTATAGGCCCATGGCTGTAAACATTGTGGAGAATGTTGTTATGTGTAGAACAAAATACGATATTCTCAAGGACTATTACGCATAAGTCTCCCTAAAATACAGTACACTTCTCTCACTGTTAAGCACCCTCAAATATGAACCGGGTTTGCTGAGATTCGATATAAACGTCGAGCACAGTGAGTGAGTGTCTCACATTCTGTCACTCAGTCAATGTGTGTTGTTCTGATCGTGGTGATAGTTGCTTTAAGGAGAGGAACATTGAAGTCATCTCCCCTTATGATTTTTGTACTGAACTAATACGGATTATTCTTTGTTCGCAGATCGTCAAAGATGGATGAGGGTATAAGTTCCAGCACGCCGTCATGGCTGACCGAAGAGTTCATCGAGACGATCCTTCGGGAGGAGGAGAAGACCCAACACCTGCAGGTGACACGAGCGGACGTACAACCAGCCGTTGCCAAGGGAGACAACTTCGGAGGTCTCCTGTATCGCGTCACAGCACAGATACGCTACCAGAACAACGGCATCACTCAAATAGAACCCGAGTTGCGCTGCTTAATCGTGAAATCTCTGCCTTCCGATGACTGGTACCGAGAAGTCCTCGATCAAGCGGGCGTTTTCAAACGGGAAATTCGAGTGTATAAAGTTATTTTACCTGCTATGTACAGACTTTTGAAAGAGTATTTACCAGGTGTTACAATTCCAATGCTAACGGCAAGGACATATATATCATCCAAAACCAACGAAACATTAGTGCTAGAAGATTTGAGGCCGCTGGGCTACAGAATGGTAGACCGTAGACAGCAGCTGGATCTAGAACATTGTGTGGTTGCTCTTCGAGCACTAGCGCAGTTCCATGCCCTGTCTGTAGCTCTGAACGACAGGGACCCATCGATGATGGATCACTTCCGTGAGGGATTCTACACTCCCGAGAGACGACACATCCTGAGTCCGTTCCTACAACCCACACTTGACACCCTCGCTTCCGCTGTCGAAAAGTGGCCAGAATACGAACGATTTGGTGATAAAATACGGCAAATTGCCCTCACTTCCGTTGATAGAATTATTGATGTTGTGAAACCAAAAAATAATTCACTAAGCGTGCTGAATCATGGGGATTTTTGGATCAATAATATATTATTTCGGTACCATCCTAAGAATGGTAAAGTTTTAGGGGCTAAATTTGTTGACTTTCAAGTGTCCCGGTACTCTTCCCCTGCTTTGGATCTGCAGTATTTTATCTACACCAGCGCCAAAGAGGAAGTTCGCGATGAGTCGCTGAGACACTTACTGCAGGAGTACCACGCTTCTCTTACGCACACTCTGCAGGTGTTGGGCTGTGAAAGGTATGCCATAACCTTTGCGCAGCTTCAGCAAGAGATGAAGGAAAGGGCATTCTTCGGGCTCATCACTGCCTGCACTTATTTGGGAGCAGTTCTTGCCGATCCCAGCGAGGTGGTGGACCTCGACTCCAACTTTGGCGAGGAGAGTAGGAAGAATGGAGGTCAGAGTCCCATGGAGAAAGCTTACGCTGGAGAGAGGTTCCGAAAAATATTCAGGACATTCCTCATTCATTTCGAAAATGAGGGGCTTCTATAAACTCTTCGAATCAGATCAGAATGAGTAGGAAATGGAAACCTGCGTTGATGTGTAGATGAAACGCTCGCTCAAATCCATGTGTCGTGAAGTTATGAATATGTTCGTATTTGAAGTAATAGTATTTTCAACGACCTGGTATAATCAGCATTAGGAATGCCAAAATGAACAAAAATTCAGGCAAGGTCAGATATTTGAAATGATTTGGTGATAGCGACGTACAGTATACTATACTTTTTCTAGCAAGGAGCATGGAAGAAACACTTAATAGTTGTACAATTTTACAAGCAACATGCCTGGATTTTAAAATGTTTTCTTTACGAGTAGTGTATACATTCCAATGGTATCTCTATTCTAAGTTCATAACTAGAGAATTGAATCCATAAAGACAGAAGAATATGAGAGTTTTATGATTTTTAAATGTTGCACAGTGTTTGGTGAATAAAGCATTCGAGGTATTTGAGGTCTCGTATAGCCTATATTCCTAACGTCCTGTAAGAAAACGTCAACAAAATGGTTTGATATGGTGCGCAGAGAAACAACAAGCATTCTGTATGTCCTTTGTATATGCATGCGTTGTGGAAGTGTCTTTTCTTGAGCCTCGAATGGATGTTGAGAAACTGAAAGGGACATGTTGTGAACATGACGTTATGTGGGAAAACATTGAAATATCGATGTGTGTGGTAATTTTGGGATGGACCCTCTATTTGGTCTCTCTTCTGTTTCTTCTCTGTCATAATTTCCTTCCGAATCCTGAGGCTCTTATCATTTGATCATTTTGTTTGTTCTATTCATTCCTTTTCATTTTCTCACTTTGTTCTCTTGATTTGGGTTGATGATTACGATATTAGTCTCAACAAAAACAACTATCATTTGCGGTCAGATGTTGATAGATTAAACATGTCAGAGGGAAACAAGCATTTGGAGTGTATTGGCATTATTATGTTACCACTTTTGATACAAATCTTAAATTTAAAGTCATGTTTTACTGAATGCTTTAAAAATCTCAGGCATTTTAAGAATATTTATCTGTACCATTCTGTTTTAAGAAAAGTTTGAGACGTTACAAACAACAAATGAGGACCTGCACCGTCAGTCTCTTGAGTTACCGGGTTAATAAATATAGATGTAAAAAAGAAGTAAATTAAACCAAATTTAAAACATAACAATGGCAAAACTGTAATAGTAGTAAAACTAATGTATTTTTTATATGACCAGTGAAATTTCTCTCATTTTATTAATATAGGCTAGAATGCTTGCGATTGTAATATGAAAAAGGAAATAAATGACAGGGTATAAACATCTGAGCCTTATTCATCATCATCATAAGCTTCTTAATATGGAAATGTTTAGTATTTTAAACTTAAACTGTATTTGTACCTATTGTACTGTATTGTAATTACAGAAAATACGTGTGAAAGTTGTGTTCAGAATGATATGAAGTATGAAGGTGCCAATTAAGCAATAGTTTTTTACTAATTTGTAAATACTTCCATTACATAATTAACTAGTGATTATTGTAGACAGATAAGATGTATTGTTATAAAATGATCATGATAATCAATGTTGTCTATGAATATTGTAAATATATTGAACGATAAAGTACTTCCTGAAATATATATTTTATCAATACTAGTCACTTATGGTCATTTAGTTCGAATCGACTAAGGGGTGAAATAATGTATGGTATTGTGTGGGAACATGTTGAAAATTTAAACACATTGCCCTAAAAGATTAATAAATCAATCAAAGAATGGCTGTGTGGGGGTACTGTATTTGAACACACAAGACTAATGAGTAGACCTTGGAAGTTTGAACAAATGTACTGTATGTTATCATTTAAATGGCATATTTGAGATATATTTTGTTCTATACACTGAAAATTCATGTTCATATAGTATATTTGCATATTATGGTAACTTTGGCCAATACTATAAAATACCAATACAGGAAACTCGGTGGATTGTACATGGAGACGACGGTGACGAATAGTTCGCAATACCTTAAATAGGTTACTGACAATGTACCCTCACCATTTGTCTCCTTCACTATACACATGGTGATTTATAGTCTAGTATCTTACTGTTCTGTTAAATCAGGATTTTATTTACTATTGCCATTCTTGTCACAAAGTCACTATGTATACAGTTATAATGTACGGTAACTTAGAAGTTCGCAGCATGAGCTGATCATTGCTTGTCACTGTGACGTAATTCTGGTGTTGCCAGTTTTTACACCGTCGCGTCAGCCAGATACCAACACATAGAGCAACATCTAATTTTACCAGTGTTGAAGAACATTTATACATTAACATTTCTTGTAGACTGCGTATTACATCTAGGTACGTATTGTTGTACGAAACTGGCACAAGATTATACAACCTTTAATTGAACTACAGTTATGTTATTGCAACGTAATTTTACGGAGGTTTTGATAGCTAATATTTATTATGGCAGCTTTATCTCGGACGAGAAATTTCCCTCAAAGAATAAATAACTTACCTGTTAGTGGTTAATGACACCAAAAGTGCTACCACCTAGCGGGCTGGAATCGAAGGTTATTAGATACTCACCAATCGGCCATGCTTCTGGTCTTTGAGTAAGCTAATTCTATGTGTAGTTCAATAAGAAGCTCATTCCGCACCGCTCGTAATCAGAACTAGAAACTCATTAGTATGTCCCCAGTCATAGCATTTTCAATCAGAGAGCAACCTATACATTAATTACAGTAAAATGTATTTATCGTTACCATACACATTGTGGTTGACCGTAGTTTTATGGAGTAGAATATCTGAAACCCCTTGAAATAATGTGGACCAGTGACGACTGGCAGATAACAACTGTTCTGCGTCTTGCAATTGGGTAAAAGATTGGTTGATATACCGTATTGTACACGTGCGAGGTAAAACTGATGTACCCGTAACTCATTCATCACGAATGCCGCAATCCAGAGAAAATCACATTCATATCGAGATTAAATGAATTATTTTGAAAAACGTCATGAGAATAAAGCAACGTAAGTTTTACACGAGGGCGAGAAAAGACCACAAGTGTCGCACTGATGCGCAAATGGCAATGCGGGCAATGATATCGGCAGTAGACGGAGCATCTCGGATGTCTTCGACAACTCCTCTCCTCCCTTGTTGCAATCAGCGGGCAACGACAAGCCGAGTTAACTGTTGGGATAGGATTTACTTGGTCTAGTATCTCTGCCATACCCCGCACAATTGAGATCTGGTCGGTGCTCGAGCCTAGCAACGACCAACCGAGTAAACTGTTGGGATAGGACTTACTCGGTCTAGGCATATCTGCCATACCCACGCAATTGAGATCTGGTCGGTGCTCGAGCCTAGCAACGACTACACGGCAAGCGCTCCTATACTGTTGGTGCGCTTCGCTTTCTCAAACAGTTGTCATTACTACACGATTTCCTGAATTATTATGCTGCACCTGAATAGATTTATAGTAATTCCGATGTTGAAGAAAATGAATCATAGTTAAACAATCTGAGCTGAGAGTTGCGTGCGATTCCTAATTATTTGAAATTTTATAATGCATATATGTTTTACTTTAAGTGCTAATTTGGGTTATTTTAGGTTCATAAATTCTTGCATATTTCGGTATTTTTAGTACCGCACATAAACTTCCATGGTCTACAGATGAGTCGGATCTCATCTCATCCTAGAAGAATGACAAACAAAATAACTAAATAATGGAGAAGTTATACTTGAAATTCTCCTACGTAATGTAGAATGGCAAATACAGTAGTTCGATTGTGTATTTTGAAATCAGACAATACTATGAGCTGTCCACACCATGAAAGCCACAAATTAACAGTAGTTTAAGCGGCACAAAGGGAATTGTTTAACATCTGTCGGATGAAGCAAATTGTATAATATGCAACGTTTGAAATTTATTTGTAAGAGATTGTAACTTTTAATCTTCGATATAACTAATTCAGAACAGGCCTGTATGTGCTTGGGATGAGATAACTGTAAAGGTAACAATGGAATAATCCACCCGACTGAATTAATTTGGTTTCCTCAATGTCTCACGTCGTAATTGCATGTTCTTGGAAGCAGCAACAAAATCTTCAATTAGGCCAGCTTTAACGTTAAAATGAACTGTGATGTGGAATTGTCAGGACTGTGGATTATAATACATTATTTCAACAAGTGAATGTCGATAATCTTGATATAATATTCACTGTAATTTTCTTGACGTTGTTCATGGGTATTTTAACCAAAAAAAGTGTTGTGTTTGCAGTTGTTTCAAATTACTTCAGCCTGATGGATTTGATGAACGAACTGGTGGCGATACAGAGAAACAACTTTTACTGACTATAACCAACTACAAAGTTTACAAGTATTAATAGCTATATCTAAGTTGCCAGTCTTGCAAATGCATCCATGGGTCCAACTGCTAAGGTTTTACAAATATGAACTCATTGATTTAGCTACCAGTGCCTCAATTTATCAGTACCGCCCAACATTGTGCACGAGTATTGCTGACTGTAAATAAAAATAATATGTGAATATGTGATTGTAACTATCTACAACATCGAGAAATAAAAAAAATGTAATGAAACATATAATTATTTTACTTTAAAGTTGAATACCCCTTACTTCCCACCATACCCATTACTTCATTCAGAGTCGGCAGTCATATTCTTTAAAGATGCTTATTGGCAGGGAACGAATTTATATGTACTAATAATTTTATTAAATATGTACATATATATTTAGTTGTTTTTATTGAAACACTAGATAACACGACAGACGTCATTCTGTCAAAATAAATGGCAATGTATTGAACTCCAATTCAGTATGTACTGCACGCCAAAATCAGAATAATGTAAATCACTAAATCCTCAATGAGTTAATTTTCTACTGCTACCAAACGTTACTAAGAAACTATGTGTTCTCAGTAGCTGCAATATTAATATCTTCATATTGACTAAGGAAATGCTAGAAAATATATCAGCATATCACTACCCAAAAATAACCCTGACTGACTATTGCGTAGATGGAAGCTGTTTAGCCGGTCTTCAAATCCCTCACAGTCATAATTTAACCCCGTTGCAAATCGAGTAATTTGATAAGTTGATGCCGTGAAGATAATGCGTCAGAATGTAATCTCCTTTCTTCGGGGCAAATAGGAAACACTGATTCCAATCAACACTATGAAGATAAAATTCCGTCAAAAATACTGCTGTTTTCACTGGCGTAAGAGTGTTCCTAACATGATCACAATTCTTAGGTGCGGCTAATAATTTACTGCCACACAATGAAATACCTCTTGCACATGTAATAATACTGACCAGTTCCAAAGACAATTCTTCTGATAAATGATATTTCCATTGTAATGCTTTATGGTAAACGATATTTCTTGTTTGATTACCTGGCGCGTAAACAAACAAAGTTGATGGTTTTCCAACACGGGAACAAGCAACATGCGAGAAACATGGGTTTTATTGATTAATGCCGCAAACGCTCAATGACTGCCCCTGTTATTTATTTATGGTCACTGCGAAAGCAAGCCGCACTGGAAACTGCACTCTTTTAAATTCGAATGGTATGCCAGTGGGATGCGTGGTATTAAAATTTCTTCGCCTTTGTACTTTCCCTTTAGAATGGTTGATTCGATCACGCTGTTCATTAGTTTTTTCAACGCTAGCCGTATGCCGTTACAAATACGTGGTAGGTTGATATTTCGCAACATTATGGCCACCGATCCGACCTTTAATTGAAGAGTGTGAGGCAGCAATCCTGTCAAATGCAGTGAGTTCAAAAATTTGGGTGGATAGTTGTCGACATCATCTTGGTTGTTAGCGGAATCAACTGATTTGTATGTCAAATCACGGGCAATTTCATTTTGAATTTTGAAATTTAATTCATTTACATACATGTTTTTGGCAGCCAAAATAGCTCATTCACTCAGCCAAATATGATCTCTGTAATTTTGAGCAATGTTTGGAAACATCTTTTGAATGAGTTCGTTTTGTGAATCTGTGACTGACAAAAATTGTCAGGAAATGTAAGCCAGCCAGTCAAAACGTCGGAAGGGAATTTGCCATTTCTAATGTCAATGAGTTGTTTTGAAAATATTTCTCCAGTTGGATCATTTTGCAACTCGACAGGCATATTCTTGCTTAAATGTAGTATCTTGATCTGTTTCCACAAAATGGAGGACTTTAAATATGCATTGAGTTCATCGGCTGGCGTTGACCGTGGAATCACTGGCAATATTTGACGAATATCTCCTGCTAACAAGTTAATCGCATCACCAAATCGGTTTTGATTGTTCCTCCATCTTACATGGCTCGGTCTAATGCCTCCAAATACTTTCTATGTGCCATCGTGCATTCATCCGACACTATTAATTTACATTGCTGCAAACCCTTTGTCATTGCAGGGTTCTTCGAAATGTTGCATGTCAGAAGTTCGTTGTTTTGCATACTCAACGGCAATTTTAGCGCTAAATGGGCTGTTCGACCGCCTTCCAACAATGTAGCTGCAATGCCTGATGAAGTAAATGCGAGTGCAATTTCATTGTGTGAGCGAATGGTTGCTAAAATCAATGAAATTAAAAAAGAAATTCCTGTACCCTCGGGAGCGTCCAACAAGTGAATCTCTCCAGTTCCATCATTTACAACTGTCATAAGAATATCAAATACATACTTTTGCTGTTGGTTCAACAGCGGAACATAATTATTTTCGAACTAATTATCTTTTAGCTTCGAGGTCGTACATCTCTTCGCGTTGCAACTCTTGATTAAAAGCGTTGTGCATCGGGCGATTGAGTGCGGCCATGCCTACTTGAGATAATGCTTTGTTTGACATCATCAAGCACAAATGTTCTCAATTGATATCAACGCTTCGTTGTACATTTCTCCACTGATTTGTAAATGTGGACTTCCTGTTGTAAAGCGCATGTTTGAATTTCATAATGTCTGCTGGGGTTAAATCCAACGTTAACGTTACATATCGCCTTTGTATTTTATCCATAAATCAATTGGTTTTGATGGGAAGCATGTTGATATAATTATTGAAAACAATGTTCGTATTTGATGAGGTTGTGAAGAAATTACAGCATCATTGAGAGTTTGATCCCAATGAGCGTCCTTTTCTAACAGTAGCAAACGTAGACAGGCTTCCCTGTAGGGCCCACACAATTCACCATTAACAGTTCGTAAATGTTGGAATGATGTTGGTCCTCGAACATTCACTAATGCCATTTCGAGTTCTTCGACCCACGCCTTATAGGTGGCGTGAGTCTTGAAATGAGTGTAAATGGAAACACACACACAATAAAATAATCAACCTAAGATAAATTGGCGGCTTCGGTGGTGCAGTTGGTAGCATGCTCAGCTTCTATGCCCAAGATCGCGGGGTCAAACCCGGCCACTGTTGTCGGTTTTTTTAAGAGCGTTAAAAATCCTTCCTTCGGAGGGGAATTAAAGCTGGCGGGCCCATGTCATAGATTTATGGCATGTAAAAAAAAACCTTCCGCTAACTACACCTGGGTGAAGCTAAAATTAGTAGGTTGGATTTGATAACGATATATTAGTTCCAACGTTCATCGCCAGGAGCCGGTTGCGATGGCATCTATTAGCCAAGTTCGCAGCTAGGTGTCGTGGACGGTAGCATTTGGTAGCAAAAGTAGGAACTACTTGAAATTGATCGTCTGCAGTCCTTACCGGAATCACAGATAACTCTCACTAATACACTCATTACAATTAATACCGGTTAACAGACAAATTCTATACACACCCAAAGCACACGGGGCTACATGACCGCGTTGTCGCAGCCCCTAAACTAAGAAACCAACCTACGAACCAAAGATAAATCGATGAAGTTGTTTGAAGGGTTGAGAAGTGAAACAAAACCTGTCGTCATGCAGACTGTTACGCTAGCCTTAGTGAAAACTAAAGTCTTTGGAATGTGTATCCACGTTGGTGGAATTTGGTGGCAAATTATGTTACTGCCACCACACCTCCACTCTGCCCGTGGAGGTCCCTGTTGGCAAACTGTGTTACTGCCGCCACACCAGTAACAATAGCAACGCATTGTTAGGCACTGAAAAATTGGGTATTTACGCTTTCTGGGCAATTTTTGCTATATTTCTCTTATAAAAACCTTCTTTGGACCTAAGCGAATATTTGAAAAAAAAAAAGTCCAATTGGTCCAGCCGTTCTCGAGTTTTGTGCTTAGCAACACATTTAGCCATTCATTTTTATTATATAGAGGATAGATGGAGTTATATATGGACGTAAAATTACAAAAAAATATAATTCCTAATTTAATATCCAAATTCAAAGAAGCTAAACAATCTAGATCTACTTGAAACGTAACGTTGTACTTCTCATTATAATATCAATATGATCTTTGAAGACTATTTAAACTTTTATTCTCTGTTACCAAAACCATGGATTACAAAATGTTCTTTTAAGTGCTGGAAAGTGAATATTCTCCTGCGTCCAATATCAGAAATGGTAATAGGGGCATGTTTGAACTTCACAATGTCAGCTGGGGTTAAATCCAAAGTTAACTGTACACTTCAATCTGTACACAAATTACAACAACCCTTCCCATTCAGGGGTAGATGACCGCGTAGTTCCGCTCCTTACAACCTCAAACTAACTTTCCCACTCCTTCATATCCAGGGTTCTTTGACAGTACATTGTCCATATTCATTTTTGCCATGTCTGCTACTTTACCTGTACCACGATTTAAATCTTTAAATATAGATCTTTAACTCGTTTCTTCATTATTAACAGGACTGCTAATTTATTAGAATTTAATACTTTCTAGCCGAAATATGGACTATATTTATTTTAATGACGAAGAATGGTTGGTTGGTTGGTTCCTCCGTTTATGGGCTGCGACAACGCGGTCATGTAGCCCCGTGTACTTTGGGTGTGTGTAGAATCTGTCTGATAACCGGTGTTAATTGTGATGGTGGTGTGCATCTGTTTTAATTCAAGTAAGGACTGCAGACATTGATTTTTTTTTCAAGTAGTCCCTACTTTTGCCGCCAAACGCCACCATCAACGACCAATTTAGTTACCAGATGCCACCGCAGTCGGCTCTTGTCGACGAACGTCGGAACCTAAGAAGGTTAGTCAAATGTTTAACCTATATATAATTTAGCTTCACACAGGTGTAATTAGTGGAAGGTTCTTTAACATGCCATAAATCTTTACTTCCCCTCCGAAGGAAGGCATACTGAGGGATTTTTAACGTTCTTAAAAATCCGACGACTTCGGCCGGGTTTGAACCTGCGTTCTTGGGCATAGAAGCTCAGCATGCTACCAACTACGGATGACGAAGAATATGGAACAATATTAAAATTATTCATGCTTTTGGGATATTACCGTGTGGAAATAAAATTTAACATTCTATACATTTCGAAAGGAATGTTGCCTCCTTTTTCAATAGAATTAAAACGAAACAATGTGACCAAAGAATGTGTGAATGAGCTTACAAAAACTAGAGAAATTCTGCTGTTCGTCATCAGAGAGCAGCCAGAAACTACTGTATGGACCTTGGTAGAAAAACGCCGTTCTAATTAATATGGCGCGTTTTTCTACCAAGGTCCATACAGTAGTTTCTGGCTGCTCTCTGGTGACGAACAGGGGGATTTCTCTAGTTTTTGTAAGCTCATTGACACACATTCTTTTGCCACATTGTTTTAATTGTATTGATATAGGAGGCAAGGTTCCTTTCGAAACGTTTAGAATGTTAAGTTTTATTTCCACACGGCAAAAGCCCAAAAACATGAATTATTTGGATATTACTCCGGGCCGTGAAAGCCTTAATCTACATAATGTGGAACATAACTGTGCAAACTTCCAAATATAGACAAATATGAAAATTAAATAACTTACTCTACTTTTCAATTCCACACGCCATGATTCGTAAAGATAACACAAAATACAATTAAGTTTAGCTTCCTAAATAGATATGTACTTACATAGAAATCCGTTCCCTGCTTATTAACTTCACTCATAGCATCCAGAGACGTCACTAATATTACTTTAAGTGGACTGAAATGTCTAAGCTCCGACGACAGTACTCTACAGTGCATCGTTGTCTTATCCGAAGGTCTGCCTCGTTTCGTAGTGGCTAGCATTCTTGGCTGTCACCGTGGAGGTCCAGATTCGATTCCCGGCTCTGCCAAGAAATTTAATTCTGGTCTGGGGGCTGGAACGGGGTACACTCAGCCTCGTAAGGCAAAACTGAGGAGAGGTGGGTTTGATTCCTACCTCAGCCATCGTGGAAGGGGTTTTCCGTGGTTTCCCATTTCTACTCTAAACAGAATTAGGTATTAGGAAGTCATTTTTGAAAGCCTTTGTCTGGAGCGTGGCACTCAAAGGAAGTGAAACTTGGACTGTTGGAACAACAGAAAAGAGGAGAATTGAAGCGTTTGAAATGTGGTGTTACAGGAGAATGATGAAGATCGGAAGGGTAGATAGGGTTACAAATGAAGAGGTATTAAGCCGAGTGGGAGAGAAGAGATGTTTTTGGCGACTGCTAACGCAGAGAAGAGATAGGTTGGTAGGACACATTAAGCAAGCTTAGTTATGGAAGGAAGGGTCGAGGATAAACAGATTGCCTCGGATGTAGGGTGTGCTAGCTATGTAGAGATGGAACGATTAGCTCAGGACAGGGAGGCATGGATAGCTGCATCAAACCAGTCAAAAGACTGAAGACTCAAACAACAACTCTAAGCAAATGCTGGAATAGTTCCTAACTTAAAGCCACAGCCACTTCCTTCCCAATCCTCACCTGACTTACAAATACACACACTAATAAGGCATCACAATAACACAGGTTATGTGACAAAATAATGTATACACACACCAAAGTACATGGGGCTAAATGAAATCGATGTATAAGCCCCTGAAATTAAACTACAACTAATACAGTTTTAATTGCAACCAATGGTCAGTATTAAAAAATAAAATACATCATTCACTACAAAATTCTGTCAAGGACTTAAGCCTCTGTTTGCAATGCAGTGCGTGATAACGTTTACAGATCTCACCACAATACTTACAAACACACGCCCCACTTGGTGCATGAAAGACTTTTACCACACACACTCGGAAGTGAAAACCGTGAACAGCAATACGAGTCACTGGCGCAGGTCGTATCCTACCCTCATCCATTCTTGGTTGTACATTGCTTCCGTCCCATAAAAATCTTCCCATATTTCTCTCTTCTTGTATTGCAACTCCAACAAGGAAGCCTGGTAGGATCCAGTCGATGGAAGCAGGATCCCCAACCTTAATGTATTGACAAATGTAAATGATACAACAGCAGTAGTTACCAAGGAATTATGTTGCTAATATGCAAGGTTGTGGACGATCAAATAACTCCAACTGTACAGTGATGTATACTCTAAAAGTTTTTTTTCGCAAAAATATTTCTGGCTAAATAAGATTATTTAAATCTTGTTCAGTCTTTTCCCAGTAGATTTTTCAGAATCAAGAGAATTTGCAATTCGTATTTTTAGCCTATTTTCAATTTTGAAAAAATAGGCTTATGAGATCACCTTTTGTCCGTGTGTGTGTGCGTGTGTGTGTGCGCGCGCGCGCGTGTGTTAGGTGTGTGTGTGTCCCCCTAATAAAATCTAAACGGCTGGAGCGATTTCAATGAAACTCGGTAAGTTCATAGCACTATTCCCGGCGACCTCGACCGTGCCCTTCAAATTTTGTTACGTCTCACCAATCCAACATGGTGGCTGTGCGAAATATTTCACTAGCATTCAATATCTCCGAAACTATTACCGATATCGCCCTGAAATTGTGTACGGTGATAAAGGGCACTACTAGAAGTTCACCTATGAGACTTTCAAAAACCTGGTGACTACAAAACCAACATGGTGGTCAAGCGAAATTGAGACTTTTAAATATACATTTCTCGCCATTTAACAATCCAAACGTAATGAAACTTGGTACAGCAAATGTTTATACACATTGTAATACACTGGAGTCTAATTTAGTTCAATTGTTCACATAACCTCAAAATGGCGGCTGTGCGAAATATTTCACTGACATTCTATATCTCCGAAACTATTACAGATATCATCATGCAATTTTGTACGGTGATAAAGGGCATTGATACAAGTTTACCTATGTATATTTCATAAACCTGTAAAGTACAAAACGAACATGGCGACCAAGCGAAATTGAAATAATTTAATAGACTTTTCTCGTGATTTAACTCTCTGAGCGCAGTGAAATGTGGTACAGTAAATGATTTTGCAGATTGTAATGCACTGCCATCTAATTTAATTCAATTGTTTACATAACCTCAAGATGGCGGCTGTGCGAAATTTTAAAATTAAGTTTTTATTCTTGTGTCGTAATCATGCGATCGAAGTGAAAGTTTGAATAATGAAGCTAGGCAATAATTGTCCTTGAATGGTACATAACTCTATGGCCTATACCTATAACAATCCTAAATGGCGAGCTTCCGAAATATTTAGACGGTTCTCAATATCTATGAATCTTTTACAACTACCAAACTGAATTTTTTAATGTTCACAGGGACTATGAACATATGTTCACCTATAGGACTTTCAGTAACCTGGTGAGCACAAATCCAACATGGCGGCGACGCGAAGTATAAATATTTAAATGGACGTTTCTCGCGAATTAACTATCCGAGTGCCGTGAAACGTTGCACGTTAAATGCTTATACAAATGTTGATCCACTGGCATGTAATTTATTTCAATTGTTTGCATAATCACAAGATGGCTGGTGTGCGTACTTTTAAATTCTCGTTTTTACTTCTTGTGTTCTAATCATGTGATTGAAGTTTGAATACCACACGTACACAATAATCTTAATGTAATAGTACAAAAATAAAAATCCATCCTGGCGACCATATGAAATATTTAGACGGTTCTCAATATCTACGAATCTGTTACAACAATTAAACTGAAATTTTGTATGTTGATAGAGACAATTAACATGAGCAGGATATATGAAAATAGGCTGCATAGTTCTTCACGGAACTACTTGTTTCTTCTCAGTTCCTAAAATCAGTTTGAGAATAATCCAACAATACGTTGCACACCCGAGTAGCGCTGGGAGAGCTCTACCGTGCCTAACGTACATTAAGCATGCTCCGGTATGATGAGACCAGGAATTGGTCCTCTTTCAAACAATTCACACATTTAAACAAGCAGTACCTCCCTCGCTCCTGAATGCGTTCGCCTCTTTGCATTGTGCCTAGCATTCTTTTAATTCTGGAGTGAGGGCTGCAACGGGGTACACTCTGCCTCGTGTTTAGACTGATTACCCCCCACCGCTTATCATATATCAGAAAGTATGCAAGCCGACAGCTTTACACTATGCACACGTAAAGTACCTGACATTCTATATTAATTTGGAGTAACGTATATACGTCAGTGCTACCAACATGATTCTAAGCCTGCTGAGAGGTCCAACTTTAAATACATGTAACTTCTACACTATCAATTGCATTTCAACCAAATTTCGTATGTGCTATGTGTACATAAACAGATATGACTGAGCGTACTCTTAAGCGCCACCAGGGCTGCCAATTAAAAAATGCTCTCGTTTTTTATCCAAATACCCATATATCAGAAAGTATGCAAGCTGACGGCTTTAAACTATGCACACGTATAGTACCCGGCATTCTATATTAATTTGGAGTAACGTATGTACGTCAGTGCTACCAACATGATTCTAAGCCTGCTGAGAGGTCCAACTTTAAATACATGTAACTTCTATACTATCATTTGGATTTCAACCAAATTTCGTGTGTGCTATGTGTACCATAACAGATATGCCTATGCCGATTCTTAATAGTAACCAGGGCTGCCAACTGTTAATAAATACTGTCTCTATTTTTGTTACCCTAATATCAATATATCAGAAAGTATGCAAGCCAATAGCTCTAAACTTTGCACACGTATAGTACCTGGCATTCTATATTTATTTGGAGTAACTAATGTACGTCAGTGTTGCCAACATGATTCTAAGCCTGCTTACAGGTCCAATTTTAAAATGCATGTAACTTCTATACTAACTGATGGATTTCATTCAAAATTGACACAACAATTGATCATATTATTTCAGATTATTTCTGACCAATACATATATGTCATTTTTGCCAACATGATTTTACGCGCGCTGTTAGATCCAATGTTTAACTGCATGTAACGTCCATGCTATCCATTGGACTTCAACCAAATTTTGTATTCTGTACCTTAAGAGATGGTACTAAGAATATATTCAGTCACCAGGGCTGCCAACTGTAGTTCTCTATTAGGCTACATTATGCCAGGTATGCAGTATTTCGAACTAATTAGAAATTTCGATATTACCAACTTAATTTCGTCATTATTCTAGACAGATCCATATAGATTAATTATTGGCATGAATCTTAAATTTTAAGAAAAGTAGGCTCTTTAGTTCGTCACGGAACTTCTTGTTATATTTATAAAATGAATTATATGTTTTCTTTGCTGTGTTTTTGCTGTATTTACATTGAACAAAGTGATATCAGAAAATGTCATAGTAATTTGGACATTAAATTAAATAAAAGAGTCCACTCTGAGTCCTTTTACCGCTTCGGGCCCATCAGGAAATCCGGGCCCCGGGGCTACCCCGTTTGCCCCTCCCTCTTATCGGGCCTGGCGAAGACCTGTTGTTAAGTCCTGTATTTCATGCACCGAAAGAACAGGTTGGTTATTTACTTCTTTACAATGTGACCCTCTGTTCCAGCTTGCGGCTTATGCAGCCCTATGCAGTTATGAGTTTCAAATGGCCGCTCTAAGCTCATAAAAGACTACTGTATATTATCTTTCACAGCGTGTGTTATGACTTATGTAATTGTAAGCTCCCATTGTACTAAATCTGATAACAATAGTTCAAGTTAGCTTGTTCCGGATATTGTTTGTCCCTGACCTACTAATGCACTGCCATCTTGATTGTTCCCGTATAAAGAGCTTACGTTCCAAGGCCGCCTGCGACATGAGTGTTGTCAGAAATGCATTTTTCAAGAGTAAATCTTGATAAGTGTTTTACAGCACTGCTTGCTTTACGATCCATTCACAATACAAACTGAGCTCATGTAAGCAGATATTTCAATCTTACACGTCAAAGGTTAAACCAAATGTAAATACAACAACCTCATGCTCTAGTTTCAAGCTTTATAAAGTGTGCTGAAATATAGTAAAGGTAATTCAGTGGGATGCTGATGCATTCCGTGATTCCAATGAACACTTATATAGTTGTTGTTGTTGTTGTTGAATAGTTTAGGAGCTGTAACGCGTGTGTGTAGAAATTGCATGATAACCTGAGTCACTGTGATGTCTGTACTTGTGTGTGTAGAGGGTCATCGAAAAATAATGCCAACATTTAAAAAATTATAGCACCGAAACCCTTTATGTTAATCGTGTAATTCTTTCACTGAAATCTAGTTGGTTAAAGTAAGTTTTGTTGTGGAGCGGGTGTGACCTTGCTATGCGCACACTAGATGCGCAGTAGCCAAGGTCGGCCGGGGGCGCGCAATAATTGCACCGTCCGACCGCCGCGCCGTTCAGTACAATGTTTTCTGGGGGCACATTAAAAACATTGTGTATGCAGAAAAAAATCGGGATTTGGAGCACCTGCGGGAGCGAATGTCTGCCGCCATCTTGACAGTTAGTCCTGCAATGATTGCACGTACGTGGCAAGCAATCGACTACAGACTAGACATTTGCAGAGCTACGAACGGTGCAAATATCGAAACATACTAAGGTATGAAAAAAATCTATCTTTTTCCGCCCATTTTAAGATTAAAACAATTGAATTACCTCCAATAGTTTTTTATAACAGTTATTTTAAATGTTGGCATTATTTTTCGATGACCCTGTATTTGTAATTGAGATAGGATTTGGGCAGGAAGCGGCCATGGCCTTAAGTTAGGTGCCAACCCGACATTTGACTGGAGTAGAAGTGGGAAACCACGGTAAGCACTTCCAGGATGGCTGAGATAGGAATCAAACCTGCATGTCCTCAGTCTTGCCTCTCGAGGCTAAGTGTACCCCGTTCCTGCGCTCAGACCAGAATTAAATTTCTTGGCAGAGCCGGGAATCGAACCAGGGTCTCCGCGCTGACATCCAAGAATGATAACCACTACGCAACGAGGCGGACACACATATAATCATCCAGCTAGAGCAGGCCACGCCAATTGGAGCACTTAGTGCTAGCCCGCCCGGTGCTGCACCGAGCGGCACCGGTGCTTTTCCCCTCCCTTTTCTCTATCATCCCCGTGTAGTGGCGGTAGCAGAGTCAGACTTGGATGATGAGCAATGGATCGCTAAGCTCGCTTTCATGAAATACATCCTGGGGTATTTAAATGATTTAAATATTTCGTTTCAAGGCAAAAATAAATTAATCAGTACTATCTGTGACCGTATTGAAAGTTTCAAATTGCAAATTGTGCTCTTTAAAAGTAGCTTGAAGAAGGAAATTGGGCCAATTTTCCCTCTCAAAAATCCTTATGAACACATTAGTGAGTACACAAAAGCGTTACAGTCTGTCCATAAAGAATTTGAAGATAGCTTTAAAGAAATTAAACAAGTAAAACCGGCACTCAAAGTTTATGACGCCTTTTTCGGTGCGCCTCCTAGAGGATGCCTCATCAAGTCTCCAAGTTGAGCTGATAAAACTACTGTACAGTGCGATTCAATTTTGACAGACCGCTATTACCATTACAATGGTGAATTGATTTCATTTTTTAAAGTCGTTGAGGAACAAGAATTCCCGAGGTTTCGTGCCCTTGCCCTGACATTTGTTGCTATGTTCGGAACAACGTACGTTTGTGAACAAATATTTTCAGTTATGAATATTAACAAAACAAAAACAAGCTCAAGTTTGTCTGATGCTTCCTTGGAAGCTATACTTCGGATTGCAACTGCCAAAACGATTGTTCCAAATATCGGAAAATTAGTGCTTCAAAGCGATGCTAAAGATAAACTGTGAATGTTGAAAATTAGTGCAAACTCAGGAGCGCAATAAAATTATTATTTCTGTCCGTACACAAAATTGGTATTGTTACTTTTATTATTCGTTTTCTTACCAGAACGCCGTCTGACGCGCGCTGACAAGACTCTCGCCTCGCTAAGCGCTGCTTCCACACGTTCCTCTCCTACAGCAGAGCACCGGTGCTTTTGCGTGTGCCGGACGGTGCTCGCGAAGCACATGAGTTGGCGTGGCCTGAGCTCTAGTAAAGCCATCATTAGTTTCGACTTGACGTTTCAGTGCTAGGCAGGAGTTACGTTCGCCAAATCATGACATCGCGAATGGAACTCAATTTGTCGTGATATGTCGATTTAAATGATTGCCTGTGATTGTCTGGTTAAAGTGATTTTCCTTCTGACCGCTAGATAACTATAGGGTAACACTGAAACGTCAAGGCGGAAGTAATGATGGCTGTACGGTAGAGCTATGGCCAAGCATACGTTCCTACAACTATTCGGTATGATTTCCTCCGACTCCAGGAACACTCCAATACGAACGTTTCCGTCCGCACAAGTGCTCACTTGCCCATGCGTTTCAGACTGCTACAAAGGGTATAGATCTAGCTCCATGACGCAGCAATAACTTTATTGCCTACTATGTCCAAGAATGCAAAATCGAATTCCAGCGCAGTCAATTGGCATTTGAGAAGGGTAATTACAAAAAGGTACCAAATGCTAAAATTTATTTTCATAGTGTGAAATTGTAATAGAAAATTCATTTGAGCACTTTTATTATTTATGTGTCCAAATAGAAAAATAAAATAAAAACTTTATTATTAGGATTACTTCTGTTTAAAGATTAGCAGCATAAGAAATATTCAAGAAAATAGGATGGATTTGGCAGTCTACTTTTTGGCCCTGAAATTCTAAATCCAATGATGAGCGGGTAACGATTTCAGAAAATCGAGTCCGTGGACAAGGTGTTTTTACTCTGCACTTCGCAGACTCCGTGGATGGAGTAGGCTACAGTTGAAGTGACTCACTGATGATTACATCTTGTAGAATTGCTAAGTTTTGAAGATATTTTTTAAATTAAATTATTAAATTTGTCCAACTTGACTGCTCGGGGGTACACGGTATATATAAACATTACTAAAAAAATTATACGTATAAGTAATAATTGTCCATTATTAAATAGTGATTATAAGTAATACATGTATTGTTTTCAGGGGTGTTTTATATATACTACAGTAGCCCGGTATCTTTAACGGTTTACCCACCGTAAACTTAAAAGGCGACTCGATTCACTGAAATCATTACTGCTCGGCTTCGTTTGCTCATAAATGAATGTTTTTTAATAAAGAAACATTCCTCGAGATATCCTTTACATAATGGTGAAAACCGCATCGAAATCCATACAGTAGTTCTCGAGATTACCCGTTTCATCCAAGAATTGGGGACTTCGTTTTATACTATGTGGAGATACATTGTACCCCCTCCCAGTTATAATGGGCAAATTCATGTTGACTGACTGAAGATTGATGATGATGATTGTTGTTTTAAGGGGCCTAACATCTAGGCTATCGGCCCCTAATGGTTTGGGTGATCGTGAAGATGATAATGAAAAGGAAACTATAACCAAAACTAACTACTAACTTATATACTGGAAGAAGACATGGAAAACGAAAAGAGAATAAGGCAAATAAAGGACAGGAGGAAAATAAATGCCCTCAACCCTCGAAGAATGCGGATTGAGGGACTTGGAAGGAAGGAGAGCCATGAAAGGCTGATAGGAAAGTGAAAGAGGAGAGGGTCCGCCCCAGAGGGAATGGAAAAAGGGAGAAAACCGGACCCAGCTCAGGAATCCCTCGGGGTCGCCAACTCCCGAAATCACTAGCCGTGAGCCCCTGAGGGTGTAGCAATATCCAGGGTGCACCAGAAGTGGTGGGGCTACATACACCCTGCCTCCTTGAGGGTATTGAGCAGAAGGCAGGAGATAACATGAAAAGAAAAAGAAGGCTGACCCCTCGCTGAAGGAGGGTACCAGGAAAGATGAGACAAGGGCCAATTAAGGCGGGAAAGGAAGAGACTCCCTAGGCCTTGGATACCCTAATTCCGTCGGGGTCCGAAGAGAACAAAAGTTGACCAAGGGAGGTCGACAGGAAAGAAGACTGAGAGGAGCCTGGCACAAGTAAGTGGAAGCAATGCCTTACTCAGCTGGAGCCCCGTGGTCGCCAACCCATGTCCCACTAGATGAGAGCCCCTGGGGGGACTGACTGAAGAGTTACAACTGATAGATCCCATAGAGCCACCACATTTCTGGGATGATGATTTCTACGTCTCATCCACAATTGCAAATAATTCCATATATTTTCTATGGGATTAATATCCGGTCATATAGCGGGCCAGTTGAGTGCGACTTGGTGTCTGTTCGTCAAACCAGTTATATGTAGTATGCGCGCAGCTTTCGGCTGTAGTTGTCTTGGAAATTGGGAATGTCCACAGCATATCATCATGAAGATATTTAATAAAAGATGACAACTCTTGCTCACTGAGAGTGTTGTTATAAACATTCTGGTTCATACTCACGGTGAGAAAATAAGTACCTAAGTCATAGTGCAAAAAACACTCCGAAACCTTTCACAGAACTATATTCAGCCTGAACTACTATCTCTGCGCACTGGGGTTAAATGCCTCATTGGGTCGTCAGTGCACTCGACGCCTTGTATCATTTGAAGACAGGTAAAATCGTGGCTCCTCAGACCACACTGCATGCTCCCAGTTATAGCTACCGTCCACTTTTGGTGTTTTGTTTGCCCCACTGTAGAGGTGCAGCTTGAAAACTAGCACTACATCACTTCCATGGTCAAGTCACCGGTGAAAGGTTACTTGACGGCCTGGGTAGGTGCAAAGCAATCTGCAGTGCTCCAAAGCGACTAATATATTCTTTTGGGGGAAGACTACTTTTATTGTCCAGTAAGCTTATGTAGTAGGTGTCTAATATACTGTGACGGGAATCAGGTTTCGCTCTTCAAAATCACAACACAACTAGTCGAGTGCGTTATTAAACACTAAATGTATTACGGGCACTGTGCATAATTATCTAAACACTGTACAATTCTCATACAGCAGGCTGCCAAGTCCACAGTTACAGTTCTCCTCTACTAGGTTGTGCTCTACCGTGAAGTGTCCACCAGAGTCCCACTTCGTAGTTCCCATGTCTTTCCACGCGCCGCATCGACCCTAGGTCCTTCAGCACTGTCCCGCTCTTACCCTCACACAACGCTCCGTTGCACAACCCTTACTCTCAAAAGGGCACTGGCTCAACTCCTCACTGCACGCACTTTCACCGGCTGTTTACAATAACCTGTCGGTTACTGCTGGCACTCGACTCGAATCTCACTTGTGGGTCTTTAAATACCAGTGGATGTGACCTCTCGTAGCTTCTCGGTTATGCCTACATTTTGAGTGATGTCACTGTCTGGTGGCTAGCTTACGCCCAACTCTTTCCAGAAACAGAACAATCCAGCAGTACTCGGCGCGTCAATGGCTTGCGTGACTCACAGAGGCCTTTGTTTAGCGAGGACAGTCCAGTGGCCAGCAAGAGGGGTGAGGTCCAGGAATCCCATCCACTGTCTCGCCAGCCGGATGGATCTTTCACAATACTTTTGGGGTGGTCTGTACGTCATGGCCCGAGGAAGTTAGCACGTGTATAGAGGAAATTTTCCTTCTTTGACACATACATTGTCCTTCTTTCGGACTGTACCAATACCTTACTAATCCTGTCGCCAGCGGGGTCGAAAATTAGTTTCTACAGTATCTGGCAATGGTAATAGGGTCGGATACCCTTTTGAGACCATGACCTATTCTTGAATGACTATACACAAAAAAGGAACTGAGATGGAAACAAAAGGAAAATGCAGTTGCGTGAAATAGTTCTTGGCAGTTGGAATTAGAAGAGGGAAACCACGGAAAAGCTCTTGTAAGAATGCTGAGGTGAGAATTGAACTCCCTCTTCTAAGGCTTTGTCTCATAACGCTTAGTGTATCGTTCTAACCCTCAGAACAGAATTTTAAAAAAATATTGGCAAAACCGAGATTCGAACTGAGGACCTTAGGGACAGGATACTTAATACATATCCTGAGACCACAGAAGGCAGCAGGCAAACACGTTGTTGTCCTTGGATTTAATACAAAATCATGACTGAACAAAATATTTGAGAAAAGAGAGCCCACTCACAATTCCGTCAAAAGTTTTCTATTTTACCCAAGAATTTTCCTCTACACAACAATTTTCAGTACAGAACGTACTGTGTACTATGATGTGATTATTTTGGCGCACAGATGTCTGGAGCTGCTACAGAACCTGCTGAACTGCTCACAGGACAAGCAGTTCGCAGAAAAACTCGTTCTGTGCCATTGTGTTCTTTAACTGGACAAGTCAACCAAGCATTTTTAAACCCAAGTATTGAACTGTTAAGGAAATAATATTGTACTGACCTCCTAATTAAACCTATCATTCATAACACTGAAATAATAATAATAATAATAATAATAATAGTAGCCTCGTGATGCAGAACTGAGAAGAAGTGATTTCATTTCTCACCTCCGCCATCCTAGAAGCGGTTTCCAACTTCTACTCCAGGAAATTGGCACCTGAATACCACGGCCACCTCCTACCCAAATCATAGTTCCAATAACAAGTACACACACACTTGTACAGCCATCATAATGGCACAGATTAGCAAACAAATCCAACATCTAGCCAAGTACACGGGGCTACATGACCCCGAAATCACAAAGCCCCAAAATGAATCAACAACAACAACGATTAGGGTTAGTGCCCCGGTACTTGAAATAAGGTACAATCTTTGCTGGATTGAGTGTGAAAAAAAAAACTCCTGACGTCTGCTGTCTTCACAGGAATTTGAACTTCCGGCCTCTGAATGCCACCTTATTTATTCCTAAAAGTTATTTAGAAACTGCAAAATCGGCTAATGATGATTCACGTTAGTTATTGACCGTTCATCCCAACAGCAGTGGATCGATTCCCGATATAGAGGCGTGACCTTGATAGCCTGTCCCTTAAATAACAATCACAGACACCTTTTTTAGCCTATTTTCAATTTTGAAAAAATAGGCTTATGAGATCACCTTTTGTCCGTGTGTGTGTGCGTGTGTGTGTGTGTGTGTGTGTGTGTGTGCGTGTGTGTGTGTGATTCGTGTGTGTGTCCCCCCCTAATAAAATCGAAACGGCTGGAGAGATTTCAATGAAACTCGGGAAGTTCATAGCACTATTCCCGGCGACCTCGACCGTGCCCTTCAAATTTTGTTACGTCTCTGCAATCCAACATGGCGGCTGTGCGAAATATTTCACTAGCATTCAATATCTCCGAAACTATTACCGATATCGCCCTGAAATTGTGTACGGTGATAAAGGGCACTACTAGAAGTTCACCTATGAGACTTTCAAAAACCTGGTGACTACAAAACCAACATGGCGGCCAAGCGAAGTTGAGATATTTAAATAGACTTTTCTCGCGATTTAACTATCTAAATGTAATGAAACATGGTACAGCAAATGTTTATACTTATTGTAATGCACTGGAGTCTAATTTAGTTCAATTGTTTACATTACCTCAAAATGGCGGCTGTGCGAAATATTTCACTGACATTCTATATCTCCGAAATTATTACAGATATCACCCTGCAATTTTGTACGGTGATAAAGGGTACTGATACAGGTATACCTATGTATATTTCATAAACCTGTAAAGTACGAAACGAACATGGCGACCAAGCGAATTTAAAATATTTTAATAGACTTTTCTCGTGATTTAACTCTCTGAGCGCAGTGTAATGTGGTACAGTAATTGATTTTGCAGATTGTAATGCACTGCCATCTAATTTAATTCAATTGCTTACATAACCTCAAGATGGCGGCTGTGCGAAATTTTAAAATTAAGTTTTAATTTCTTGTGTCGTAATCATGCGATCGAAGTGAAAGTTTGAATAATGAACCTAGGCAATAAGTGTCCTTGAATGGTACATAACTCTATGGCCTATACACATAACACTCCTAAATGGTGAGCTCCCGAAATATTTAGAAGGTTCTCAATATCTATGAATCTTTTACAGCAACCAAACTGAATTTTTTAATGTTCATAGAGACTATGAACATATGCTCGCCTATAGGACTTTCAGGAACCTGGTGAGCACAAATCCAACATGGCGGCGACGCGAAGTATAAATATTTAAATGGACGTTTCTCGCGAATTAACTATCCGAGTGCCGTGAAACGTTGCACGTTAAATGCTTATACAAATGTTGATCCACTGGCATCTAATTTATTTCAATGGTTTGCATTATCACAAGATGGCTGCTGTGCGTAATTTTAAAATCTCGTTTTTACTTCTTGTTGTCTAATCATGCGATTGAAGTTTGAATACCACACGTACACAATAATCTTAATGTAATATTACAAAAATAAAAATCCAACCTGGCGACCATCTGAAATATTTAGACGGTTCTCAATATCTACGAATCTGTTACAGCAATTAAACTGAAATTTTGTATGTTGATTGTGGCAGTTAACATAAGTTGGATATATGAAAATAGGCTGTATAGTTCTTCACGGAACTACTTGTTTATTCTCCATCTCCCTCTTGGAAAATAATTCCTCTCTGCGTGGAAGGATTAAAACTAGAAAATCGTTTATCAAAACCTTTGGCTGGAGTGTTTTGTTATACGGATGCAAAAGTTGGATTCTAACGAAACAGGACATACAACGCCTGGAAGTAGCGGAAATGTGAACGTGGAGAAGAATGCTGAAATTAAGCTGGACGGAGAAAAAGACTAACGAATCGGTCCTCAAGGAAGTAGACGAAACAAGAAAATTGATCACTACTATAGAAAAGAGGAAAGCAAAATTCGTTGGCCATACCCTGACACCACCATACTGGAAGGAAAAGTTTTGGGAAAGAAAGGAAGAGGAAGACAGCAGAAGGCTCATCTGGATTCTGTGATGCATTGACTTCAATTTAAACAGTATGCTGACTTAAAACGGTCAGCAAGTGAGAGACAAATGTGGTTGCAGCGACGAGGCCTAGCCTTTAGATGATGATGATAAAGATGATGCGTGAAAGGGGCAGATGACCTCCGTGTTCCGCCCCTTTAAAACGACAATAATGAATTAATCTCTGCATGAAAATGTGGTGCTGGTTATGAATGCAAATTTGGTGGTTAGGCACGCAAATGACTGCGTGAGATGCAAGCGACTAGGCTCTTCCGCTGTGATCTGCGTATCAGATGTGTCCTTACTGACACAGAGTAGAGGATAGGTTCTGCACGTGCTACCATCGACCTTCAAGTTACTTCACTGACTTGGAACAAGTCCAAACGTCGTGAGCAGGAAGAAAAACAACTGCGACGTGCTTAAGTGCGAGCAAACAGTACTTGGTGTTTAACTGCAAAGAAAAATAAACATATTTATCTCCAGCCTGGCTTGGGACTATGTTTACTTGTGCACCCCTAAAACCTGCTCTAAATAAACAATGGATGTAATGATGTTCACTTGACGAATCATTGAATTCTTGAATCCCCTTCCCCTTTCCCCTCCTCCCCCACCCACTAGTTATATGTGCATAATAAATGACGGGTTCGAGTGCAAACCATGATAGGTGACATTTTTATTTTAAAACAAGTAGTTCCGTGAAGAACTAAAGCCTATTTTCATATATTCTACTTATGTTAATTGCCACTATCAACATACAAAATTTCAGTTTGATTGCTGTAATAGATTCGTAGATATACATATTATGGAGGTCTTAGAGTTATGTACTGTTACAAGAAGATTATTGTGTACGTGTAGTATTCAAACTTCAATCGCATGATTAGGACACAAGAAGTAACAAGTAGTTCCGTGACGAACTAAAGAGCCTACTTTTTTAAAATTTAAGATTCATGCCAATCTATATAGACCTATCTGCAATCATAACGATATCAAGTTCCTTATACCAACATTTTTAAGTACTGCAGTTTGAAATACACCTAAAATAATGTAGCCTAATACAGTAACTTACTACAGTTGGCAGCCCTGGTGACTCTGAATATATTCTTAGCTCCATCTCTTAAGGTATAGAATGCACATACAAAATTTGGTTGAAGTCTAATGGATAGTATGGACGTTGCATGCTGTTTGATATTGGATTTATCAGTGCGCGTAAAATCATGTTGAGAACAATGTCATGTATGTGATGCTCAGAATTAATCTGAAATATTACGATCTATTATAGCCTAGTGCCAATTGGTAATAATTGTTAGTATAGAAGTTACATGTAATTAAAATTGGAACTATCAGAAAGCTTAGAATCATGTTGGCAGCACTGAGGTATATTAGATACTCCAAATTAATCTAGAAAGTCAGGTACCAAACGGGTGCAAAGTTTAGAGCTGAAGACTTGCATTCATTTCTGATATATCGATATTAGGATTAAAAACAATTAGAGAGAACATTTATTAACAGTTGGCAGCCCTGCTGGTTCCTACGAATACGCATAATCATAACTGTTATGGTACACAAAGCACATACGAAATTTGGTTGAAATCCATTTGTTAGTATAGAATTTATATGCATTTAAAATCTTGACCTATCATCAGGCTTAGAATCGTGTTGGCAGTACTGATGTATATAAGTTACACCGAACTTGGGTAGAATATCAGGTACTATACGTGTGCAAAGTTTAGAGCTGTTGTCTTGCATACTTTCTGATATATTTACATTAGGGTTAAAACATAGTGAGAGCATTTATTAACAGTTGGCAGCCCCGGTGGCTCCTTAGAATACGCACAGTCATATGTGTTGTAGTACACATAGTACATACGAAATTTCGTTGAAATCCAATCGATAATATAGAAGTTACATGCATTTAGAAATTGGACTTACCGGCAGGCTTAGAATCATATTGGCAACACTGGCATGTATGAACTTCAGAAAATTAATCTGGAATTATATTATCTATACGTGTTCCAATTTTGGAATAGTTCGCATGCAGAACTTCTGAGATATCCGACATAGAGCTGAAATTTCAATTACAATTTTTCAGCAGTTGGTAGCACTGACGTCAATATCAAATATGGTCGTGAGATATTCAGATATAGATCTTTACTCTTACGAAATTTGGTTTTGATAGCTGCAGCTGTTTAGGAGTTGATAGGGGGGACACACACACAGCCAGACAGACAGAAGGACAGACAGAAGGACAGACAGACAGACAGACAGACTTACACACATTTTCCCGGATCGATCTCATAAGTCTACTTTTTCCTCATTTTTGCAAAATGTGAAAAGTAGGCTAAAAGCGAGATTTTAAAATTTCGCACAACTGCCATCTTGTGGTTATGGAAACAATTGAAATAAATTAGATGCAAGTGGATTAACATTTGTATGATCATTTACTGTACCAAGTTTCACTGCACTCGGAAGGTTAAATTGCGAGAAACGTCCAAGTGAATATTTATACTTCGCGTCGCCGCCATGTTGGATTTGTGATCACCAGGCTATTGAAAGTCCTAGAGGTGAACTTATGTTCATAGCCCCTATGAACATTAAAAAAGTCAGTTTGATTGCTGTAATAGATTCGTAGATATTGAGAACCGTCTAAATCTTTTGGATGGTCGCCATGTTGGATTGTTATATGTATAGGCCATAGAGTCATGTACCATTAAAGTAAAATTATTGTGTAGGTTCATTATTCAAACATTCACTTCGATCGCATGATTACGACACAAGAAATAAAAACTTAATCTTAAAATTCGCACAGCCTCCATCTTGAGGTTATGTAAACAATTGAACTAAATTAGATACCAGTGGATTTCAATGTGTATAAACATATGTTGTACCAAGTTTCATTGCGTTTGGATCATTAAATCGCGGGGAAAGTATATTTGAAACTTTCAACTTCGCTTGGCCGCAATGTTCGTTTTGTAGTTAACCAGTTTTTTAAAGTCTCATAAATGAACTTGCAATAGTGCCCTTTATCTCCGTACGAAATTTCAGGGTGATACCGGTAATAGTTTCAGAGATATAGAATACCGGTGAAATATTTCGCACAACTGCCATCTTGAGGTTATGTAAGCATTTGAACGAAGTTAGATTTCGGTGCATAACAATGTGTATAAACATATACTGTACCAAGTTTCATTGCGTTTGGTTGGGTTAATCGCGAGAAACGTCTATTTAAAAGTCGCAACTTCGCTTGGCTGCCATGTTGGTTTTGAGGTTACCAGGTTTTCAAAAGTATCATAGATGAACTTCTAGTAGTTTCCTTTATCACCGTACAAAATTTTAGGGTGATATCGGTAATAGTTTCGGAGATATTGAATGCTGGTGAAATATTTCGCACAGCCGCCATGTTGGATTGGTGAGACGTAACAAAATTTGAAGGGCACAGTCGGGGTCGTACGGAATAGTGCTATGAACTTACCTAGTTTCTTTGTGGTGTTTAAAGCCATATTTTCAGTGTTGCCTTAGTAAACAAGAGTTTAGTGCTTTTCAGTCGGTCAACACGAATGTACCCAAAAGAGATGGGTTATGCCCTAATCCTGAAATAAATTACATGAGATTAATAAAACACTAGGATGACCAGTTTCGATCGTCAAGCGATCATCATCAGATCCATTACACTTAGGCTACAAAATCTATGTTTGAAATACAGGTGAAAATATTTACAATATATACAATTATTTAGTTGCAGTATTGGTACTGCAACTGTCAGTGTATGCTAAGTGCAGTATATATGTTAGGTGAAATGCTAAATGGTGATAGCTATCCGTAGATTGTACTTTAGAGAGATTATATGGTTGTAAACTATGGTTAAACTATAAAATTTTAGGCTAACTACTTATCTGATTGTCTTCCGTACAACAGCTACTCGCAGTTTTCGTGCTCACTGGAACTCACTGTGCGGTAGACTGCGGTATTCACCTGTATTTCAAACATAGATTTTGTAGCCTAAGTGTAATGGATCTGATGATGATCGCTTGACGATCGAAACTGGTCATCCTAGTGTTTTATTAATCTCATGTAATTTATTTCAGGATTAGGGCATAACCCATCTCTTTTGGGTACATTCGTGTTGACCGACTGAAAAGCACTAAACTCTTTGTTACCTAGTTTCATTGAAACCGCTCCAGTCATTTAGATTAAATTAGTGGGGGGCGGGGGAACGCACATGAATCACACACGCACACACAGACAGCCACAAGGACAAAAGGTGATCTCTTAAGCCTATTTTTTCATAAATTAAAATAGGCTAAACAATCGAGAAATTTGCATTTATAGAGTACTGGTAGGAATACCCATTCTTCGAACGGTCTTCGGTATTAATAACCAGACGTAATCAATTGAGCTACTGTTGCAATGGTTAGGGGCTTTGAACCTGTTTGTCGACGAAGAAAAATGATTAGATGAAATATGCTCTGAAACTAAATTTACCTAACGTGTACTTCCTGACGTGAAAATAAAATTGAAAACCTCGTAGACGAAACGCAATACACGTCACATAAATACTGACCCTCACTGTTGCGTCAAGTCCGCATCCAGAGGAAGACCCCTTTAATAAAATATAAAGGCTTGTGGTGCATGAAAATTCAGGTTTTTTAGCCTCCAATGACCCAAATTTCTAAAAGAAAGAAAAAAAAATAAAGAAAAAAAACTATTTCAATTCAGGAATTTTTGAAAATAATGTTGCTGTTTGAAGATATAATAGACCTTCTGTACAACATATCGCACGTTTAAGTCTTGTGAAAAAATCTAGGGTACCTCTGGACAGCGCATTGATGAATTTTACAGTATTTGTTGGTTCCGTGATAACCTTATAGCCATTTGCAAAATTTTACAGAAATTTAATAAACGGAGTGGCATTACTTCTTGCAGAAATAGATGGAAAGTTGGATGTAACTTTTTGAGACACTGTTGTCATGGTTACTGGCTTGCATTCCTACATTAGTTTATTAAATGAAATTAGTTTTCTGGGAATATCTCGGAAACTCTTGGTTTTAGAGCCTTAAAATGTAGTTTTCGGGGACCCTTTTCGACAGTTTAGGGGCCCCGAGTTTTATTTCTGACACCAAGGGGCTGAAAATAAGCTTTGTCTCGTCGTTGTAGGCCATAGTATAATAATAGTAATTATAATAATATAATAATATAACAATATAGGGATAGGGATATAATAGACCTTCCGTACCACTCCAGCACGAGTAAGTCGAGTGAAAAAATTGACCCCCTTAAGCGCATTATATGTATTGATGAATTTAGGTAGATTTCATTAGAAAGCTAACTATTGCAATGGGTCCCATGTTTCGACTTCCGGAAAATTTCGACATATCTTCGCGTTTCACATCCCCCAGACCCCAAAACCACCGTCAGTTCAAAAGTTTATATATAATTTATGTATATATATATGTATATATATATGTATATCAGTTTCTTGTGGACACGATAACTGCCGTAATTTTGCACCAATTACTTCGAATTTTTTACCGAAGATGTATACCTATAAAATCTCGGTCGAGTTCGTTACTGGGCTAAATCGGTCGAAGGGGGTGAAAATGGGGGGCTTTTTTCGAAAAAGTGAAATTTCGCTATAACTCTCTTAATACGTGCAATATCGAATCCATTCAAAGTTCATAATATGTGTCGGATAAGTGCCAAAAATTTATGTCAAATAAGATTTTTGATAGCACCAACCATTGACCAAAGGGGTGGAAAAAAGTGGGTTTTTCGGGAAACATTAATCATATCTCTCTTAATAGGCACAATATCAAAACCGTACAAAATGGACAATATTCCCCTAATAATTACCTAAAACTTTTGTCTGAAAGAATTTTTGATATGACCCACCATTACGCCAAGGGACGAGAAAAATGATTTCGGAATTATAAGAAAATGCCAAGAGCTATCAGTGGTTGCCATGGCAACACTACTAAATTGATGAGGCATGGACCATCAGACGTTGCCATGACAACGCACTTGCACGAGATCAGATTCAGTATTTCCATCTGATTAAGTGGTTGGTTGGTTGGTTCTTAAGTTTAGGGGCTGCGACAACGCGGTCATGTAGCCCCGTGTACTTGGGGTGTGTGTAGAATCTGTCTGATAACCGGTGTTAATTGTGATGACTGTATTAGTGTGTGTTATCTGTTTGTTAATTTAAGTACTGCAACTAACAATTTTTCAGATAGTTCCTACTTTTGCCGCCAAGCGCCACTGTCAACGACTACGAGGCCAAGTTCAGAACTGAGCTACTAGACGCCGCCGCAGTCGGCTCTTGGCAACGAACATAGAAACCTAAGAGCGTTGTATACATTCTTAACCTATCCAATTTAGCTTCACACAGGTGCAATTAGTGGAAGGATCTTTAACATGCCATAAATCTATGACATGGGACCGTCGGCTTTACTTCCCCTCCGAAGGAAGGCATACTGAGGGATATTTAACGCTCTTAAAAAATCCGACGGCTTCGGCCGGGTTTGAACCCGGTATCTTGGGCATAGAAGCTCAGCATGTTACCGACTACGCCACCAAAGCCGCCTGATAAAGTGGGAAGCGGCTTCGGTGACGTAACTGGTAGCATGCTGAATGTCTATGCCCAATGTCGCGGTTTCAAAGCCGGCCGAAGTCGTCGGATTTTCTACGAGCACTAGAATCCCTCAGTATGTTTTCCTTTGGAGGGGAAGTTCCAACGTTCGTTGCGAGTTGATGGTTGGGGTGGCATCTAGTAGCCAAGTTCACAGCTAGGTGTCGTTGACGGTTGTACCTGGTAGCAACATTAGGAACTACTGCTTGAAATTGACCGTCTGCAGTACTTACATGAATTAAGACTAATACAGCCATTACAATTCACACCGTGTATCAGACAGATTCTACACTCACCCAAAGTACACGGGGTTAGATGACCGCGTTGTCGCAGCCCCTAAACTGAGGAACCAACCAGAGGTAGATTTCGTTAGAAAGCTAACTATTGCAATGGGTACCATGTTTCGACTTCCGGAAAATTTCGACATATCTTCGCGTTTCACATCCCCAGGCCCCAAAACCACCGTCAGTTCAAAAGTTATATATAATTTATGTATGTATATGTATATCAGTTTATTGTGGACACGATAACTGCCGTAATTTTGTACCAATCACTTTGAATTTTTTACCGAATACGTATACCTATAAAATCTCGGTCGAGTTCGTTACTGGGCTAAATCGGTCGTTGGGGGGTGAAAATGGGGGGCTTTTTTTTTCGAAAAAGTGAAATATTGCTATAACTCTCTTAATATGTGAAATATCGAATCCGTTCAACATTCATACTATGTGTCGGATAAAGCCCAAAAATGTATGTTTGAAGATTTTTTTTATAGCACCAACCATTGACCAAAGGGGTGGGAAAAAGTGGGTTTTTCGGGAAACATTAATCATATCTCTCTTAATAGGCACAATATCAAAACCGTACAAAATGGACAATATTCCCATAATAATTACCTAAAACTTTTGTCTGAAAGAATTTTTGATATAACCCACCATTATGCCAAGGGATGAGAAAAATAATTTCGGAATTATAAGACAATGCCAAGACCTATCAGTGGTTGCCATGGCAACACTACTAAATTGATGAGGGATGAGCCATCAGACGTTGCCAAGATAACGCACTTGCACGAGATCAGATTCAGATTTCCATCTAAGTGTGAAGCGGCTTCGGTGACGTAACTGGTAGCATGCTGAATGTTTATGCCCAAGGTCGCGAGTTCAAAGCCGGCCGAAGTCGTCGGATTTTCTAAGAGCGCCAAAAATCCCTCAGTATGCTTTCCTTTGGAGGGGAAGTTCCAACGTTCGTTGCGAGTTGCTGGTTGCGGTGGCATCTAGTAGCCAAGTTCACAGCTAGGTGTCGTTGACGGTAGTACCTGGTAGCAACATTAGTAACTACTGCTTGAAATTGACCGTCTGCAGTCCTTACCTGAATTACAGACTAATACAGCCATCCCAAAGTACACGGGGTTACATGACCGCGTTGTCGCAGCCCCTAAACTGAGGAACCAACCAAAATCTCTGCGGTAGATATAATTTTGCGTGAAGAAGTAACAGACCGTTACATAGTTGCACATCAGTGTCGAAACCTAGCATAAGGACAGTGTGACCACAAGTATAAAAATGGACCCCAAATGACAAGAAGGTTACCGTTCCCATAAGACAATAAAATGTTTAAAATAAGCATAAAATGACGAAAAACAAAGTTAATTAAGCTCCAATTATAAAATACCTTCTCGCATTAAATGAGGTCTGATCCTTCTACGAAAATCTGCATATTCTGCCTATTTTCGCCTATCCCCAAGTTTGTCCGGTGAAATCTACCTCCGCCTTCCGGCGTGCCGAGAGGACTTTTTACAGCTTAATTTGGTTCCGTTATAACCGTATAGCCGTTTGCAAACTATCTCAGTAATGTAATAAATGGAATTGTATTGCGTCTTTCAGCCATAGATGGACCTGTGAGTTTTTGTTGCCATGGTTACCGGCTTGCTTTCTTTCATTATTATTATTATTATTATTATTATTTCCGATTATTCCCCTTTAGGAGAGCGTGAGAACTTGAGCCAATCACAGCTTCACTTCCTTTTCTTCTTTTCTTTTCTTCCCAAAACCTCTTCAATAGTTCACTGTGCTTTTTCTTCCTTTCCTCTGTCCATTTTTTCCCTGATGTCTCTTTCCTTGAAACTTGTACAATTTTCGTGTTTCTGATTTTATTTCTAAATTGTTCTCTGTCCTTAATGTCATCTTCAGAGATTTTAAGTAATTCCATGTCTTCATGTACTTCTTTTATCCAACTGGTCTTTAATTTACTAACATTAACGATATTGAAAACCTTCTTAGTGAGTCTGCTCTCATCCATCCTATATATGTGTCCATAGAACTGCAGACGTCTCTTCCTAAATTTATCTATAATGGTGTCAGTATTTTCATAAACTTCCTTTGTTGGTCTCCTGACCCAAATTCCATTACGGAAAACAGCGCCATGGATTTTCCTAAGAATTTTTCGTTCCTGTTTCTCAATATCATGAATTCTTGTCATTCCTCTAATGACGGTGGTTTCTGCAGCGTACAAGGCTTCAGGCAAGACAACTGTATTAAATGAAATTAATTTTCTGGATATATCTCAAAAACCTGTTGGTTTTAGGGCCTTAAAATGTGGTTTCTCACATTGAGGGGCTGAAAATGAGCTTTGTCTCGCCCTTTTAAGCCTATTTCAGCAAGTATTTTAAGGGGGTAGCCCCCTTTTATGAGAGGTACATAGAAGAGTTACGTCAATGATTAGTGTCGTGTCACTGAAGGATATCTGTACGAAATTTTACGTTGATCCACCCAGCCGTTCTCGAGTTATGTATGTATGTCTACCCCTTATTATTCCCGTTATTTCAATGGGGTCGGGGATGAGATGCGATGGAAGTAGTTGTGGCGATGGTTTTTACGGCCGGATGCCCTTCCTGACGCCAACCTCAGGAGAGGAGATAATGAAAGATGAAATGAATGATGGTGAATTAAACTGGGCAAGGATGTGGAAGGAATCGGCCGTGGCCTGTCAGAAGGTACCGTCCCAGCATTTGCCTGGTGTTGAAAATGGGAAACCACGGAAAACCATTTCAAGGACGGCCGACGGTGGGGCTCGAGCCCACGAGCCTACCGAGTCAGCAGAGAGCTTGGCCCCATGACCTAACGCTGCGCTTTAGCCAGCGTAGCCACTACTGTCGGTCAGCCGTTCTCGAGTTATAAGGGAACAAAATTGTCCACAGACAGACAGACAGACAGACAAAAATTTATTTTCGCGCGTATCCGTCATAAAACAGTCTGAAACGCGTAAATAACGCAAATTTCCGTAGAAATTCAGAAAAAAAAACCAGACAAACTTTCATTTTTATATATAGAGAGAGACTAGCAGAAGTACCCGCTCTTCGAACGGTCTTCGGTATTAATAACCAGACGTTATCAATTGAGCTACTGTTGCAATGGTTAGGGGCTTGTCATTCCTTCATAAGTTTATCAGAACGAAGTTAGTTTTCTAGGTATATCGCAGGCACTGTTAATTTAAGGGCCATAAAATGTGGTTTTCGGAGACCCTTTATAGACTCCCTAGTTTTGTGTCACACATTGAGAAGCGCAACATATGCTTTGGTCGTCATTGTAGGATAATTTTTATTTTTCGCCTATTTTAGCATGTATTTTGAAAAGTTGTTCCTTATACCCACCCTTCTATGAGAAGTACGTTGAAGAGTATTCTAAATGATTGGTGTATTGACTCAAGGTTACAATACCTAATTTAACGATGCTCCAAGCACCCGAACATGAATTATAGGTGTACATAAACATAAATATATATCAACCACACAGTATCAAACAAAATCATCTTTACGATGAACCCGTTTGTCGACAAATATATGATTACTTAAAATGTGCTCTCAAACTAAATTCACCTAACGTGTAACTTACTTCCTGACGTGAAAATAATATTGAAAACCTCGTAGACGAAATGCAATATATGTCAAATTAAAACTGACCCTCACCTTTAAGGAAAGTCCCCATCCCCAGGAAGACCCCCTTTATAAATTACTAGCTGAAGTACCCGTGCTTCGCTACGCGTCATAAATAAATTAAAATGTGAAGGTGACAGTTAAAACAGGGGATAGGCGAGGTGCTGCGCAGAGGGAGATTAAGGATGAAACATTTTGTCCAACTACAACGCTCGGCGTTGACCGTGTTTTATAGCACAAATTTAGATTTTACTCGCTAACCGTTGGAGATACCTTTCGGATAGAAAATGTAATTTTAAACCTCGTATATGCCATCAAAAGTTTGCTATTTCTTAGCGTTCTCTTTTTATTTCAAATGGAAATATGAGTTTGAAACCAAAGGGTGTAGTGACGTCACTAAAATGGTCGCCAACTTTAAATAGTGCAAATTATTGTAATCAAAAGTAACCTATATGTTAACCAGGTAAATCAGCTACTTCCATGTAAAATTCACGTATATCGGACCAGTGGTACTTGCGTGATTGAGTAATACACAGACACACACCATCTCATTTTTAGCCTTGCTTCGCTCGCGTCATTACTTACATTACTTACATGGGTAGGAGCGATCATCCTTTCAAAGTTAAGGGCCGACCACAGCGAACAAATTATGGTAAATATTCTTTTGTAAACCGTGCCATTGATAACTGGAACTCTCTACCTGCCGCAGTGTTAGAGCCTTTTCCCAAACATATCGGTGTGTTTAAGAAAAGACTGACTATTTGTGTAAATACTCCAGTTTAATTGTTGTATAATTGTAATTGAATTGTTATGTGTAATTATTTATTTGTTATGTATATCCAATTTGCCTCCGGGGGCCACACCCTCCATTGCAAATAAATGAATGAATGAACGAATGAGTGTCATATTGTTATATAATGAAATGCAGTTTTAACCCCGTTAACACCCCTTTAGAACCTGGATATCCAAAAATCCCTCCTTAGTAGACGTTTTCGACACACAACGAACATATCCCCAAAATGTAATTCTTCTAACTTGAATAGTTTTGGTTGGTCGATGAGAGTGAACATCCAAAAATCATTCCTTAGTGGACGTTTTTCTTCCAAAATTTCACCCCTCCCCATAGGCCCCTTAAATTGCATTTATGAAAAAACGGTCGAACACCTATTTATTTTATTTATTTATTTATTTATTTTTAAGCTGATTGATTTCCTCCGAGTTTCAAACTCCTCGCCTATGTCTTTTAAGAGATACACGCTCCGGTAGGAATCTTTCAACCCCCACTTTTCATTCCTTTAACCTCATAACATACACTATATGGAAAAACCATTAGACATGTGTCAGCTTATTTTTAATGATTAGTATGTATGCCAAGTATCACATCCCCAAATGAAACCACTCGTCAGATATTGTTATTCAATGAAATGCACGTTTACCCCCTTAACTCCTCTTTAGAACCTGAATATCCAAAACTCTTTCCTTAGTGGACGTTTTCGACATACAATGAACATATCCCCAACATTTCATGTTTCTAATTTTAATAATTTTGGCTGGGCGATGATGAGTGAGTGAGTCAGTCAGGACATTTTTTCATTTATTTTTGATAATTTCATCCCTCCCCATGAACCCCTTAAATTGGATTTATGAAACAAACGGTCGAACGCCTATTTACTTATTTAAAGCTGTTTTCCCCCTGAGTTTGATGAGTGACTAAGTGAGTCAATCATTTAGGACACTTTCTTTCCTGTTTTCCCCCCAGAATTTCTCCCCTCTCCAAGGGCTCCTGAAATTGGATTTATGAATAAACGGTCGAACACCTATTTACTTGTATTTTAAGCTGTTTTTCCCGCCGAATTTAAATTTTTTCGCCTATGTCGTTTCAGAGATACACGCTCCGTTAAGAATCCCTCAACCCCAATTTTCACCCCTTTCACCTCCTAATATACATCACATCGACAAACCCTTAGACATATGTCTGATTATTTTTAATGATTAGTTTCTATACCGAATATCACATCCCCAAAGAAACAAATCATGTGATATCGTTATTCAATGAAATGCACCTTTACCCCCTTAACACCTCTTTAAATCCCGAATAAACAAAAATCATTCCTTAGTTGACGTTTTCGACATACAACGAACATATTCCCAAAATTTCATGTTTCCAACATTAATAGTTTTCGCTGGGCGTGATGAGTGAGTGAGTCAGACAGGACATTTTCTTTCAATTATTTTTACCAGAATTTCACCCTTCCCCATGGGCCCCTTAAATTGGATTGATGAAAAAACTCTTGAACACCTATTAACTTATTTTTTAAGCTGTCTTTTTCCCCTGAGTATGATGAGTGAGTGAGTCAGTCAGTCAGTTAGGACAATTTCTCTCCTTTTTCCCCCCAGAATTTCACCCCACCCCATTGGCCCCTTAAATTAATTTATGAAAAAAAAAACCGGTCGAACACCGATTTACTTATTTATTTAGCTGATTTTCTTTCTCTGAGTTTCAAATTTCTCACCTATGTCGTTTAAGAGATAGGCCTTCACGCTCCATTAGGAATCCTTCAACCCCCACTTTTCACCCCTTGCACCTCATAATAATAATACACCATATCGAAAAACCCTTAGACACCTGTCTGCTTATTTTTAATGATTAGTTTATATGCCGAGTATCACATCCACAAATGAAACCACTCTTGAGATATTGTTATTCAATGAAATGCAGGTTTAACCCCTTAAGACCCCTTTAGAGCCTGAATATCCAAAAATCCTCCCTTAGTGTACGGTTTTGACATACAACGAACATATCTCCAAAATGCCATGTTTCCAACTTCAAAATTTTTGGCTGGGCGATGATGAGTGAGTGAATGAGTCAGGACATTTTCTTTCATTTGTTTTTCTTCAGAATTTCACCCCTCCCGATGAACCCCTTCAATTTGATTTATCCAAAAAAAAATGTCGAACAGCTATTTACTGTACTTACTTTAAAGCAGTTTTTCCCCCTGAGTTTGATGAGTGAGTCAGTCAGTCAATCGGTTAGGACACTTTCTTTCCAGTTTCCCCCCCCCCCCCTGAATTTCACCCCTCCCCATGGGCTCCTTAAATTGGATTTATGAAAAAACGGTCAAACAAATATTTACTTATTTTGTATGCTGATTTCTTTCCGCTGAGTTTCAAACTCCTCGCCTATGTCGTTTAAGAGATACACGCTCCGTTAGGAATCTTTCAATCCCTACTTTTCACCCCTTTCACCTAATAATATACACCACATCGAAAAACCATCGGACACGTGTCTTCTTACTTTTTAATGATGAGTTTATATGCCGTGAATCACATCCCCCAATGAAACCATTCGAGAGATATTGTTATTCAATGAAATTCAGGTTTAACCCCCTTAAGACCCCTTTAGAACCTGAATATCCGAAAATCCTCCCTTAGTAGACTGTTTTGACATACAATGAACATATCCCAAAACGGTCATGTTTCTAACTTCAATAATTTTGGCAGGGCGATGATGATGACTGAGTGAGTGAGTGAGTGAGTGAGTGAGTGAGTGAGTCAGGACATTTTCTTTCAATTTTCTTTTTTCAGAATTTCACCCCTCCCCATGAACCCCTTAAATTAGATTTATGAAAAAAAAAACCTGTCGAACAGCTATTTACTTACTTTAAAGCAGTTTTTCCCCCGAGTTTGATGAGTGAGTCAGTCAGTCAATCAGTTAGGACACTTTCTTTCCTGTCCCCCCACCAGAATTTCACCCTTCCCCATGGGCCCCTTAAATTGGATTTATAAAAAAAACGGTCAAACACATATTTACTTATTTTTTATGCTGATTTTTTTTCGCTGAGTTTCAAACTCCTCGCCTTTGTCGTTTAAGAGATACACGCTCAATTAGGAATATTTCAATCCCCACTTTTCACCCCTTTCACCTCATAATATACACCACATCGAAAAACCCTGAGACTCGTGTCTTCTTATTTTTAATGATGAGTTTATGTGCCGAGTATCACATCCCCCAATGAAACCAATCGGGAGATATTGCTAGTCAATGAAATGCAGGTCTACCCCCTTAACACCCCTTTAGAACCTGAATATACAAAAATCCTTTCTTAGTGGGCATTTGCGGTCCTTGGGGAAGCTGCATACCAAATTTCATTCCAATCCGTTCGGTGGTTTCTGAGATTTCATGATGAATGAATGAGTGAGTGAGTGGTACTTGACAAATATATAGTAGAAGATAGTGTCAAGTCTTTGTTATGCTAAACTCGGTTGACAGTGCTGTGTGAGTAGGTGAGTAACTAACGGGATTTCAAGTAAAGATGCTCATTTTCTATACCAGTAGTGCAGAGCGCAACTGGCATCCAGACGGCCGTGTCTCGACTTGAGCTATGTTGCCATGAAAACTATCTGCCTTGCCATTCCTTCATGAGTATATTTTATGATTTGATTAGCCTGTGCTTGAGTCCAAAAGGGCCTAAATCAAAAGAATGAGAAAGACTATCGAAAATTCATGTAGCCAGCGGTTCCTTCCGGGTCCTAAACTATGTGTATGCAAAATTTGGTTGAGATTGGTGGAACGGTGTGGATTTGTATACGGAACAGACCCACATACCCACATACCCACATACCCACATACAGACTTTCACTTTTATATATTAGATAAAGGCTTGTGGTGCATGAAAATTCGGGATTTTTAGCCTTCAATGGCCCAAATTCCCAAAAGCTGCAAGATACACTATTCCAATTCAGGAACTTTTGAAAATAATGTTGCTGTTTGGAGATATAATAGACCTTCTGTACAACATATCGCATATCGCACGTGTAAGTCACGTGTAAAAATTCTAGAGTACCCCTTGATCCCCTTAGTCGCATTGTTGAATTTTACAGTCTATGTTTGATTCCACGATAACCTTAGAGCCATTTGCAAACTTTCACAAAAATGTAATAAATTGAGTGGCATTGCTTCTTACAGAAATAGATGGAAAGTTGGATATCACCTCTTGTGATACTGTTGTCATGGTTACCGGCTTGCATTACTTCATTAGTTTCTTCTTGTTCTTCTTTCGAATGGGCCGGCTAAGGACCACGACGTTCAACTTTTCAGCTTGGCGCATTATCTGGCTATGTTTCTCCTTTCTCTCTTTTGTCCAGATGATGCCGGTTTTCTTACAGGGTGGTCTGTCCTGAAAACTCTTCTGTTTAAGTATCTTTCTGAGATGTTATTGGCTTCAAATGTCACTTTTCATTATCTTCAGTTCTTGGATATCCTTGTTAACTACTGTTAGCGACGGTGTCAAGCTCTTTCTATTCCCCCAGTAGTCGAGAAGCCGGTTGCTTAGCCTTGTTGGGTTCATCCATGAGACATGTCCGTAGAAAGCCAGACGTCTCTTCCTGGCCACATCTGTGATTTTCTCAGTATATCTGTATAGCTCCTGGTTTGGCGTTCTTCTGTACTCGTCATTCTATTTATTAGTTTATTAAATGAAATTAGTTTTCTGGGAATATCTCAGAAACGTGGTTTTAGAGACTTAAAACGTAGTAACCACCGAGCCACCGAGGGGCTGAAAATGAGTTTTGTCTCGTACTTGTACGTCGTAATATAATAATAATCATAATAATAATTTAATAATATAGGGATAGCGATATGATAGACCTTTAGTACCACACCTGCCCGTGTAAATCACGTGAAAATATTCAAGAGTAACCTACCCCTTAACCCCCTTAAGCGCATTATATACGTATTGATGAATTTTACAGCTTAGTTGGTTCCGTGATAACCTTATAGCCGTTTGCGAACGTTCACAGTAATGTAAAAAATTGAATGGCATTGCGTTTTACTGAAATACAGTAGATGGACTTCTGAGATTGTGTTGCCATGGTTACCAGCTTGCATTCTTTCAATAGCTTAATAAATGAAATTAGTTTTCTGGGTATAGTCTATCTCAAAAACTGTTGGTTTTAGGACCTTAAAATGTGGTTTTCGGGGCCCGTGGGCTCCCGAGTTTTGTTTCTCACATTGAGACGCTGAAAATGAGCTTTGTCTCGTCTTTCTACGCCCATTTCAGCATGCATTTTAAGGGGTAGTTACTCTTTTATGAGAGGTATGGAGAAGAGTTACATCAATGATTACTTTCGTGCCTCTGATGGACATCTGTACCAAATTTTACGTTGATCCATTCATCCGTTCTCGAGTGATGCGCGTGCAAAGTTGTACACAGACAGACAAAAATTTTGTTTTTGCGCGCAACCGACATAAACCAGTCTGAAACGCGTTAATAACCCAAACTTCCGTGGAAATTCAGAAAAAAAAACAGACAAACTTTCGTTTATATATACATATATATAGAGAGAGATTCTAGAGTAGGCCTACCCCTTGACCCCTTAAGTGCATTATATGTATTGATGAATTTTACAGCTTAATTTGGATCCGTTATAACCTTATAGCCGTTCGCAAACCTTCACAGTGATGTAATAAGTGGAATTGCATTGCATCTTACAGAAAATATATGGACCTCTGAGATTGTGTTGCCATGGTTACCGGCTTGCATTCTTTCAGTAGCTTAATACATGAAATTAGTTTTCTGGGAATATCTCAAAAACTGTTGGTTTTAGGACTTTTAGGACCCCCGAGTTTCGTTTCTCACATGAGGGGCTGAAAATGAGCTTTGTCGCACCCTTCTACGCCTATTTCAGCATGTATTTTTAGGGGGTAGGCCCCCTTTTATGAGAGGTATGGAGAAGAGTTACATCAATGATTAGTGTCGTGCCTCTGATGGATATCTGTATCAAATTTTACGTTGATCCACCCAGCCGTTCTCGAGGTATAAGGACACGAAGTTGTCCACAGACAAACAAACAAACAAACAGACAGACAGACAGACAAACATTTTACTTTTGCGCGCATCCGTCCTAAAAAGTCTGAAACGCGCAAATATCGCAAATTTCCGTGGAAATTCGGAAAAAACAGACAATCTTTCATTTTTATATAGAGAGAGATGTTATTGTGATGTCCCGAACCATCTAGTGTGAACAGTGCCCGAAATTGACAGAAACCACAGCACAGTGAATGTTTGTATGCAGCCTATGGTAACTACCGCTTTGCTGCATGTACACTATGCAGATGTCCTCAAAGTGGGGGGCGCATCCTCTCCAGGGGGGCAGAGAGTGATAATGGGGGGCACCGGCTCTGAGTAAAATATTTATATTTCATATTCTGTAACAAATATTGCTATCCTCATATCCATGAACCTATCATAGACAATAAGCTTCGAAGACCATTCAAGACTCATAAACTCGTGCTTTAGCTGTCTTATTCCACAACAACTGACCAGCAAATCCTGCCAGCAGGAATTCTGAGAAAAGGCGTAGAGTAACATTTCCCACACAGCACCCTTTCACTCGCCACCCACAGTGATATCTCCTTACCAAACACTTAATAACCACTAATGGCAATTAGCCGCTTGACAATGTGACCGCCACTTCCTTACAAGATATATACTTCTATTTCTGCCATTTTCGACTTGAAATACGCCAGGCCTTTGCAGTCAGTTCAAAGACAGTGAGTGAACAGGTGAATTCTATTGCGTATTCAGTGGAAGTGGTCAGCCCGACTTACAATAAAATGATACAAGTAACGCCATTACCCTTGGATATGTGGCTTATTAGCAGTGAAAAAAAAATGACGCTATGAAAGTGATAGTGCTTGCCCTCCTTCGGAAATATTCAATCCTAATAATTAGGGCTCGGATTCGAGCATATTTGCATTTTTTTTCCTGACTAGTACACATTGAAAGAAGCCTTTCGGTGGTATTTTCACCTCGATGGGACCAACAGAATTGAAATTTATCGAGCATATAAATGTATAAAACCGCGGTTTTCAGAATAGAAGCATATAAATGAATATTCTTCTGGTTTTTGTCTAAATAGTTTGTTTTCTTCGTATTCCCTCCCCCTGAATTCGGGCCCTGATCACCCTTAAGGTTCGAAAACAGAAATAATTATTGAAAAGCCTATCTGGTGCGAATAATAGAACCGCAGATTTTTTACCTTTAGTGAGATCGTTCTCGTCATTGAAACTTTTATTGACTGATTTAAGAAAATCATTCAAAACTGAAAACATAGAAAAAAATTCTTGTTGCACAGACCAATGCAGATCTACTTCATTGACTCGCCTGATTCTGAACATTTTGTAAATGACCTTTTAAACTGTAACTTTTATAAGAAAACTTCTCTTCTATATACTTGAAAAACTTGAATGCGAGTATATTGCAGTGTATCAGACATAAAAAGTAGAAAATAAAGCTCGTATATAAAGATATGTTATTGGTTTTTTCGTTTCACTTTCCTTTCTATGGTTTTTAACGGTGTTCTTCGAGCATATTCTGCATATTTAACCGCATACAATGGGTTTTTCAAGCATATCTTTCGAGCATATAATGGGTTTTTCGAGCATATCTATCGAGCATAAAACGCATGGTTTTCGAGCATATCTGGAGATTTTATCGAGCATATCTATCCGAGCCATACTAATAATGAACAAGATTCGAATTTAAACAATGTCCATTGTTCTTTTTTCACAAAACGTTGTTGAACTTTGATGTGTTCTATGAATAGTAAATTTTGGTTATTATTAATATTATTATTGTAACTGGTAGTTTTACCGACAGCGATAGCTACGCTCGGTAAGGCGCAGCGCCTCGCCATGAGACCAAGCTCTCTGCGGACTCGGTAGACGCGTGGGTTCGAGCCCCACAGTCGGCCCTCCTTGAAATTGTTTTCCACGGTTTTCCATTTTCAACACCAGCCAAAGACTAGGACGGTACCTTCTGACAGGCCACGGCTGCTTCCTTCCACATCTTTGCCCAGTTTCATTCACCTTCATCATTCCATCTCTCAATCCAGCGCGCAGGGCTCCCACGGGCGTCGACGATAAGAACCAGCACTTGGTCTCTCAGGAGGCGCCACGACAAAAACAAAAAACAAAAACAAGTAGTTCCGTGAAGAACTATACAGACTATTTTCATAAAATTCTACTTATGTTAATTGCCTCAATCAACATACAAAATTTCAGTTTGATTCCTGTAATAGATTCGTAGATATTGAGAACCGACTAAATATTACAGATGGTCGCCATGTTGGATTTTTATAAATGCAAGTCTTAGAGTTATGTAATGTTACATGAAGATTATTGTGTACGTGTAGTATGCAAACTTCAATCGCATGCTTAGGACACAAGAAGTAAGAACGAGATTTTAAAATTTCGCACAGCTGCCATCTTGTGGTTATGGAAAAAATTGAAAAAAAATAGATGCCAATGGCTTAACATTTGTATAAGGATTTACTGTACCAAGTCTCACTGCACTCGGATGGCTACATTGCGAGAAACGACCATGTAAATATTTATACTTCGCGTCGCCGCTATGTTGGATTTGTGAACCCCAGGTTATTGAAAGTCCTATAGGTAAACTTATGTTCATAGCCCCTATGAACATTAAAAATTCAGGTTGATTGCTGTAATAGATTCGTAGATATTGATATCCATCTAAATATTTTGGATGGTCGCCATGTTGGATAGTTATATGTATAGGCCATAGAGTCATGTACCATTAAAGGAAAATTATTGCGTAGGTTCATTATTCAAACTTTCACTTCGATCGCATATTTACGACACAAGAAATAAAAACTTAATTTTAAAATTCGCACAGCCGCCATCTTGAGGTTATGTAAACAATTGAACTAAATTAGATACCACATAAACATATATGAATAAACATATGTTGTAGCAAGTTTCATTGCGTTTGGATCATTAAATCGCGAGAAAGGTCTATTTACAATTTTCAAATTCGCTTGGCCGCCATATTCGTTTTGTAGATAATCAGTTTTTGAAAGTCTTATAGATGAACTTTCAGTAGTGCCCTTTATCTTCGTACAAAATTTCAGGGTGATACCGCTAATAGTTTCACAGATATAGAATGCCGGTGAAATATTTCGCACAGCCGCCATCTTGAGGTTATGTAAACAACCGAACGAAGTTTAATGTCGGTGCATTACAATGTGTATAAATATACACTGTACCAAGTTTTATTGCGTTTGGTTGGTTAAATCGAGAGAAACGTCTATTTAAAATTCGTAAATTCGCTTGGCCGCCATGTTGGTTTTGTAGATACCAGGTTTTCAAAAGTTACCTAGGTAAACTTCTAGTAGTTCCCTTTATCACCGTAAAATATTCCAGGGTGATATCGAAAATAGTTTCGGAGATATTGAATGCTGGTGAAATATTTCGCACAGCCGCCATGCTGGATTGGTGAGACGTATCAAAATTTGAAGGGCACGGTCGGGGTCGTCCCGTATTGAGCTATGAACTTACCGAGTTTCATTGAAATCGCTCCGGCCGTTTAGAAGTTATTAGGGGGAAACACACCATCGGACACACACCATCACACACACACACGCGCGCGCACACACAGACAGACACACGGACAAAAGGTGATCTCATAAGGCTATTTTTTCATAAATGAAAATAGGCTAAAAATAAACCTAATAGTTGCAGTGATTAGACAGAAGCAAATACTGTAGATCTTCGATTCCGTTTTTTGTGTTTGTGTGTGTGAAGTAGTCTATGAGAAATTCTAAGAAAGGAAAGATGAATAAGGGAATAGGAGGGGAGAAGGGGGCGCTAGATATGTCTTGTTTCAGAAATGGGGGCGCGACAGAAAAATTTTGAGAACCCCTGGACTATGGTATAGAACACGCTGTGAGTTGACCACGCCCTCGTAAGGGCTCCAGCTGCTCGTCTTTAATAGCAAATGATACGGTGTGCTTGGGTTATTGTAATGCTTGGTTTACAGATATGGGCATGAAAATGGTGCTTTTCCGTGCACGATAGACAATTGTATGTACCCCTTATTAACCCCGTTTCCAACGGGGTTGGGGATGAAATGCGATGAATTCCACGTGGCTGATGGTTTCTACGGCCAGATGCCCTTCCTGACGCCAGCCTCACCTGTGAGAGATGAAATGAATGAAGATGAACGAAAGTTCAATTTCAAGTAGTTCCAACTTTGGCTACCAGACGCCACTGTCACTGACACTGTCACCCAGCGGCAAACTTTGGAACTTGATAGAGCGTTTCTGACCAAGTAACTTACAAATTTAGCTACACACTACCAATTGTAGTGGTAGGTTCTTTTACATGTCATAAAACTATGACATGGGCCCGACGGCATTAATTCTCCTCCGATGGAAGGCATACTGAAGGATTTCAACACTCTTAAAAATCCGACGACTTTGGCCGGGTTTGAACTCGCCATCCTGCGCATAGCAGTTCAGCAAGCTACCAACTACGCCACCGAAGCCTACTCCGTGGACGATAGACAATATCAGTGATCAATTACATAAATGAGGGTGAATGTTTGCAGTAAATATTCCGTCATACTATATTTGTATATTTCAGTACCGGTAGCCTACTAAGAAAATAATGAACAATAATAAGTGAACCGCTTGCAATACCTATAGCGGGTTCACAATGAATATGCCTTCCCAGCAGTTTCTGCTTGATTAGGCTAAAACGACTTTTAAGTTAAATAGAGGAAGTACATTATGAATTGAGAGTTTTGGGCATCTACTTACAATGCTTTGTGCGTCAAAAGAAGACACGTTTTGGTCGGATAACAGTCCTATCCCTTAACACTTACCAGCAATATTTAGAACATCTCAGTGGCTTCACTCTCTGGCCGTTAGGGTGGGTATAGATCAAGGGCTAGTTTTTGCGCGGTGCACATTTCAAACGGAAGGCGGAGCGAGTTAATTTTAATCGGGGCGATTGATGTGAGGAGCGTCTCATGGGTCTGACTGGCCATATGCTGGACCTGGTTGGGACATTCCTACTTGTAAACAACAATCGCTGCTGACATAAACCTTTCTGTCCCACCTTCAGACTGGGGAGGGTAGGGATAGGCTCATTGACGAGACTTGCCAGCACACGGACAGGCCATAAACTAGCGCGCGAACTATATGTGAGAATAGAAAAAGGGACCATGCCACAATGATTGGTTTGTCAATTCACATGGTTTACACCCTTACTTCTCAATTAATCACATGTACATTGTTGTTTCCAGGTAGAGTCTTATGCTGCCTAGTACAATTGGGCAAAAATATGCCTTGACTGACTGAAAAGTTATCAAGGAGTTGTTCATTAGACAACAGTGAAAATATGTGAAGTTTTGAATTCATTATTACAGTGTTGGCTATACAAACTACCAATTTATACTTTACGGTCGGTCAACACGCTTTTTTCCCAATTAGATTAGGTGGGGTAACAATATACAGCCACAGAGACATTTTTACACAGTAAAACAATAATTGTCAATCGGAAACGTGTCTTAAACGGAAATATTTGACGATTCCATGAAGTTAGGGGTAAAAAAAGTGTTAAATTTCCTTCATTAAACTGAAACTGTGTTACACGGACAACGGAAATAAAATATATGCATTTCAAAGGAAAATTTCCATGTTACGGAATGCAGTGTTTTGAAAATTTTCAGGCCCCCTGTTAAAGTATACCTTGTCTGCTGTAACAGTTGATTCTGTAGCTAAGAAGGAATGTGAAAATAGGTCTTCCTTCTTTTGTTCTCCAAGTTACACATCAAAGTGTATGATAATTTGCCTGTTTTCTGTTGTCCAAACTCTTCTCAATGCTCACTTTAATGAGCTATCAACCAACAAATGCCTGTATTTATATTCATTGCAAGTTTTTCTTGTACACTACTTTATTAATTCGTAGAAGAAATATGTGAATACGACAGTAATTCACACCATTTTATTTTTCTCAGTTTGCCCATTATATGCTTGTTGATGGTTTATTTATTTTAGCATAGGCTTACCTCCGTTAACCGGAAACCCATGTATAACAGGAAAAAAATGTGAGTCCCGTTCGTTTTCATTGAAAGCAGGTTTTACTTTATATGGAGATTTTTATCTCCAGATGCACATTGGTTTACAAATGCATCGCAGTGGTCTTCTCAGCAAGCATAAGGGTGTATCATACCAACTCCAACTGTGGAACTCAATGGTGCACTAGGGCGAAACTTTATCATCAAATTGCGGTGTCTGAATAACATTAATTATTTTGAAGGGGATCATTAACGTAGCACTAGATATACTGACATAGCTCCCTCACCTTTAAACAATCTCAAATGCCAACTGACTGCGCCGGAGTTCGAACGCACAACTTTGGACACACCAACACTTTTCAAAATAGTTAACAGAAGACAAAGGGATTACAGATGAATTGCAGAAGACAAAGAAAACAGAAAATACTCTCAATAAAGAAGCACATTAAACTCCACTCCCTATAGCAGGGGTTCCCAACCGGGGGGGGGGCTTGATCAAGGGGGGCGTGAAGTGATTTTTGAATTAAGTTTTTTAACTCGAATATTACAATTTTGTAAAATAAACATTTTTCGAATTTCTCCAAGTGATTGTCGCACCAAGTCAATCGTTCGAAAGCACTGGTAATTGCCAACTGTCGGCACAAACCTCTGCGGAGCCGCGAGGTTGGGGGTGAAATAAGGAATTTGCTGTGTTGTAAGGAGCAAAATTATGCCAATTTTTTCATCTCGTTGGCATATCTTTGTGATTTCTTTGAAGCTTTGAACAGTTTGAACTTACATTTTGAAAGGCATATTTATGCGAGTCAGGATATTTAACGCTGAGTGTCACAAAGCAGCGCTGTCGGCTTGATGTTGCAAGGTGATCTCCGCTGTGCTCTGTCAAATATCAAACCAAACATACCGAATCTTACCAAGAGAAAACCCTCTCACTGACATTTGTTGACTAGTTTAAGGATTTGTTGTAAAAGTGTGTTCCTTGTATTGTGCTAAAATGAAGTTAGCCTATTCCATTATGTAGTGTTATTAGGTTAGGTCTACTGTATATCCTCCGCGATGAGTGGTGGGAAGGGGAAGGGGGGGGGGGGGCGGAGGGGGGCGCGATGAACTCCCGTATCTGAAAAGGGGGCGTCAGCTGACAAAGGTTGGGAACCACTGCGCTAGAGTGATAGATAACTGTATGGCGAAAAATGCCACAGTTACTCAGGTCCACCACCAACAATTGAAAGGCAGCGGAGTGATTACACAGTTTAATTATTTTCGTCATAAATAAATAAATAAATAAATAAAATAAACAAAATGCAAAGGAAAAGTAGGCAAAAGAATAATGAAGAACACACCACACCTTGGAACTGGCTTCATAATAGCCAAAACATTTTGGATTCTATTATTGGCTTTGAATCACAATCTGAAAGACTTTCAACTCTTACTTTTAAATCTGCTAATAGAATATATTCCGTTGTAAATGCACATGCCCCCATAAACGAAGACAATGAAAAGAACGAAGAAAAGGTGGAAATCGTTTGGGACCAATTAGATGATGTTATCCAAAAAATTCCGGAAAAGAATAATGTCATACTTATGGAGGACTTTAATGCCCAAGTAGGGAAAGAAAAGAAGTACAAAAACATTGTCGGGAAGTACCCAGCACATAATAGGACGAACCAAAATGGTGTTAAACTAATAGAACTTTGCCAAGCACATGACATGATCTTAAAATCCACAGCTTTTAAGAAATTACCAAGGAAACAGAAAACATGGATCTCACCAAACCCGCTCTTAGGAGAATTTCAATTGGATCATGTAGCGATTAAAAGGAAATTTAATAAAGAAATACAAAATGTCAAAGTACTCAGGGGCGCTACCTTACATTCTGATCACTATCTTTATAAAATAAAACTCAGAATCATCTCCAATATGAAAATCCGCTCTAACAGACTAAAACATAGGAAATATGATCTTGAAAATATAATGAACTCAAAAGAGTTTTCAATCGCCACTGCAGATTTACAAAATCAAGGCTGGGATCAAATAAAAGCAAGTCTAATAATTAAAGCAGAACAACTTGCTCCACTAACTAAATTTAAAAAAAACATGCGTGGTGGACGGAAGAGTGTGATAGTCTCATTGAAGTAAGAAGGAAAGCATGGCACCTGTGGCAATCACAGAAAAACGACCATAACAGACAAAATTTCTTAAATGTTAGAAAATTAGTGACTAAAAATCTTAAGAGAATCAAAAAAAAACTCGAGATGATCACATACTTTTGCAAATGAATGAAGACTTTCACAGAAACAATGTACGAAACTTTTATAAGAATTTTAAGAAGAAATTGACTAAGTACAGTCATCCAACTCTACAACTCCAGGATAAAGAAGGAAATGTTGCTCATAACAACAAAGACAACTGCAAAGTATTAGCAGAATATTTCGAAAATCTCCTTAACTGTGAGGAACCCATAGAAAAGATCCCCATCAACCAATCCTGACTCAGAACCTCCAACCATTGAAGAACTCAATTCAATAATATCGAATCTTAAGAATTATAAGGCTTCGGGAGAAAATCAAATCACAGCTGAACTTTGGAAGAATGTTAACGAAAATGCTATATAGTCTCTCAGAAATATCCTTGAAAACATTTGGATACATGAATGAATCCCAAATGACTGGAAAACAGCCCTTATACATCCACTTCATAAGAAAGGATCCAAAACAGACCCTAACAACTACAGAGGGATATCTCTCCTTGACGTAACATACAAGATATTCGCCACAGTCCTACTACACAGGGCAGAACCTCAACTAGACCATCAACTTGGGGAATACCAGGCGGGTTTCAGGAAAGGGAGATCCTGTCCGGAACAAATTATCAACCACAAACACATCATGAACTACCAAAAATCACGGGCTAAATCGTATGTTATCACTTTCATTGACTTCCAAAAGGCATACGACTCTATAGATAGGGAATCCTTATTCTCGGTTCTGAAAGAACTAGACCTCGATAACAAAACTACAAACCTATTCCGAGAAACACCTAGCAAATACATTCTCCAAAGTTAAATTCATGGGGGAACTCTCCACCTCTTTTGAGATTAAAACAGGTGTACGGCAAGGAGATGGACTTTCTCCACTGCTATTTAACTGTGCCCTAGAAAAAGTAGTCAGAGAGTGGAATGTGAAAACCCACAGTGGAATCAGAATAGGAACTAAAAGCAAAGGCATTAAGGTCAATAGTTTAGCTTTTGCTGATGACATGGCCTTATTAGCTGAGACATGGGAAGAAGCCAAGGAACAGATCCTCGAACTCCAGAGGCAAGCGTTAAAAATGGGTCTCAAAAACTCAGTTGAAAAGACCAGTATAATGACGAACATAAAAGAAACACCAAAAAAGCTTCAAGTGGGCAAACAATACATAGACATCGTCAAAGAATTTAAATATCTTGGGGAATGGATCGGCTGGAATGCGCTAGAGAAAAAGGCAATGGAATCTAGTAGACATAAAGTTGAATTGGCCTTCCAATTTACGAAGGACACTCATAACAAGAAGTCTCTCTTCTGGAATACCAAGATAAGACATTATAACATGGTAATTAAACCGGAAGCCTTATATGCAGCCGAAACATTGTCTCTCACCACCCAGGGACCGCTTGAAAGGCTGGAAGTCAAGGAAAGAAAGATAATACGCAAAATATTAGGCCCCAAATTTCATAACAACAAATTAATCCATGTCAGGAACGAAACTCTTTACCAAAAGACTGAAAATCTCTCGGACACAATAAGCAAACGGATAATTGATTTTTATGGCCACATTCACCGAATGAATTCAAATAGACTAACCAAAAAGATCTTCGACCACTTTCGTAATAAAAAACAAAACCTCTTTGGTTTAAGGAAACCGAGAAAGACCTCGTGGAACTCCAAATTACAGACACCATGCTCATGGACAAAATAGCCAAAACCATCACCAAGGATAAGAAGCAACGGTTCCAAGCGGAACTCAAAGAAAGGTGTACGATCCACATCTCTGCCGAAGAAAGGGAAGCAAGATCTCAAAGGATGAGGCAATACCGGGCCAAAAGGAAAACTCAAAACAATAAAAAGTGATTAGGTATCGCACAAGTAGATTAAACAAATGAGCGACGACGCGCGAAATGATTCAACATAGTCCCATATGCGTTCATATACCATTCGTCCGATAGCGACTAAACTTAGTTGAGTTGTTGTGTACACTTCAGGGAAGGTTTCTGGCTTAGTAAATCCACTTTACAATAGGTATCGCACAAGTAAATTCAACAAATGAGCAACGGCACGCGAATCGCTTATACAAAGTCCCGTATGCGTTCATATACCATTCATCCGATTGCTATGAAACTTTGGTGAATTATTGTGCACCCTCCAGGAAAGGTTTCTGACTTAGTAAATCCTTTTTACAATAGGTAGCGCACGAGTAGATTCAACAAATGAGTAACGGCGCGCGTATCGTTTAAAAAAAAAGTTCCGTGTGTGTTCATATACCATTCATGCGATTGCAATGAAATTTGGTGAAATGTTGTTTCCACTCCCGCGAAGATATCTGATTTTGTAAATCTATTTTACAATATGGTAGCGCACGAGTAGATTCAACTAATGAGCGACGGCGCGTGAATCGTTTCAACCAAGTCCCGTATGCGTTCATATACCATTCATCCGATTGTGATAAAACTTTGGTGAGTTGAGTACAGTCCTGCGAAGGTGTATGCATTAGTAAATCCGTTTTTCAATGGGTAGCGCACAAGTAGATTCAACAAATGAGTAACGGCGCGCGAATAGTTTATACAAAATCCCGTATTCGTTCATATGCCATTCATTCGATTGTGATGAAACTTTGATGAGTTGTTGTGTACACGCCAGAGAAGGTTTTCGAATTTGTAAATCCATTTTACAATAGGTAGCGTACGAGTATATTCAACAAATGGGTGACGGCGCTCGAATCGTTTCAACAAAGTCCAGTATGCGTTCATATGCCATTCATTTCATTGCGATGAAATTTTGGTGAGTTGTTGAGCACGCTCCCAGGATGTTTTTTGAAATAGTAAATCAATTTTACAATAGTTTAGAGGTGGTTAACGGAAAAAGAAAAAAATATTGGGAATCCAAACGCACTTCAACAAACAAAGTTACAACGCCAACACTTTCTTTGATTGGCATTGCAACGCATGCCGGGTACAGCTAGTATATTAATAAATAATTTCAAAATAATTAAATAAATAAATAAATATATAAGTAAATTACTTGATTAATAAACTATTTAAGTAAATAAATTAATAAATAATGAGAAATATAATGAAGTGAAAGATTGAATGAATAAAGAAATAAATGAATGAATACCACAAAGGATATTTCCACAGGTGTATACATTCATTAGAGGGGGGATATAATGCAGACCGTACACAAGCATTGGTTGCATCATTATTCCGGAAGTGAACAAAAACGACCTTAAACTTTTACGAAAATAACAGATGCGCAGACAGGAATTATATCCCTGACAATAATATTCAAGGTTATCATTGACGTCAATCTCTACTCGTTCCGTGGGGAACTACATATTGGGCCTTTTCAGGTGAAGTGTTATGAACAATAATGTTATGATGACTAAAGATAAGATTTTTCGAGGGTTCTAAGGCATGCATGAACAAGGAATTCAGATATACAATATCCTAAGACACACTTAAATTGCTGACCAAGACATACAGTACTGTATTTCAAAATTGAAATAATTAACAAAAGCAAACAGGTATTCTATCAGTAGAGGCTGGTTAATTAGCTAATTAGACTTAGAGGAATATGACTAATTAACGATGCCCTTTACAATAAATTAATAGGTAACATTACAGTAGCAGAGACCTCAGTCATACACTAACATTTTCCATACTACCCAAATTAGCCAAACAACCTGTCGTAATGATAAATAATGATTCTGAAAATAATCTTGTTATAGATATTTACTTCTCCGCTGTAAATAAACCCACCCGCTATCCCTTTTTAACATGGATATGCTTTAGGGCTGGGAGTCAAGTCAAAATTTGCATGGTACACATTGAAAGTGTAACGGTATACCGAGCACTTTACCCCTAAGCGGGCGCGCGCTGATACTACCCGTATCTCATTTCTGGCTCTGCCAGGCAAGCAAAGGAATGCGCACGGCACAATTCTTATAATTCTCGGAGGTGATCTAAATCAGGTGGCTGAAACTGGTATACGGTGATCGGTTGCCGAATTACGTCATAATATCTTCATTTACTACCTGCTCCACCCGAGCGCTAATATCGCATGTATTCATAGACTAAGTAAACCAGGATTCTGTGCTCATAATATTTTTATGTTCGACCCTCACTATTATGTGTCAGAAAACTGTATCAAATGATGGTCATTATAACACTGTTTTTCATTACGATACAGTTTCTCCAGCAAATCAGAGCTCGTTCATTGACCAATTAGGTAATGATACCTACGCGCATGCGCTCAAAATCCAACATGTCGGACATAAACACAACATCGAACTATAATAAATTACCGACATGGAATACGCACCGTCCATATGTTCGCATAAATAAACTGGCGAATATGAGATAAGAAATAGCACTGTACCTTAATATCATCAACCCTAATTTCTACACAGCGCATTGCCTTCAAACGACTCCGGTGACAATATTACTGAGGGACGGCTGATGTAAACATATGGCCTGCATAATATGGCAATGCAAGCACACAGAGCGCATGCGTCGGTCGGTCAGAGATCTTGGAAGGCAGATATATCATACCCAGCGCTCGCTCTCCGATCACAAAATTCAAGTGGCTGACTCTCAACAGATATTTATGAATATTTATGTTAAAACATATAATAAAGTTATAATTATCGACGAACATAACAGTCGTATGCAACTCGCAACGAGCCTATAATGGCAATAATTAAGGCACTCGCATACGCTCGTTTTATAAACATACCCGTGTCTTAATTATTGCCATTATAGGCTCGTTGCATAATGTACTATTAAACTTCTCGAAGAATGGATTACTTTGAGACAAATTATAACACACAATGCTTTTTAATTGTTTAAAATCTTATTAATTGTACGTTTTTTATACAGCATATGTCGTTACGAGATCGTAATAATGTAAGCAACTACAGTACATACCTGCTCTTGAGTTGTCATTTCAATCGGCAGCCATTTTGCTAATGACATACAGTAAATTAATGTCAACAGCGGTTTGAATTCATCATGACACAAAACATACGTAAGACAACTAATTTCACGAACCAAATTGAATTTGCGTGTGTTGTTTGTGTCAAATTATACTATGGAGATAACATCACAGTGAATTAAAAAACAAGGGAGTAGGCATACAGTATACAATTATCTTTGTACCTTATTTGTTTGCAATAAATCGACTATATAGTGCAATTACACTCCTCATTTCCAGTGTATGTTTCCAAACCACGATCGTTGATGTTGAGATATGTTTCAACGACCTAGAGACAAATTTGATTCAAGAAGCCATTGAAAAGCCTACTAGATTACTGTGAACGTTCATTTTAACACATGGACCTGATTCTAAAGGTGCACTATTTCCTCATGTTTTGGCGTATATTTCCACACACTTTTGGGCATAGCCTTCTTGTTTGCATCTAAATGTTTTAAGTTCATAAAGTTACGATGTCAAAATTTAACCTCCACAATACGCTGACAAAAAAACAGAAACTGACAATCCTTCCCTGACCGAGGGCATTACTTCTTTGCCAGACATCCCCCCAATAATACTTCAGAGATCTCTGGAGGATTAATCACCCTTCTTGTCATAGAACGTTCAGCTACTCTGTAGGTGAAGTTAATTACCAAGAATCTTTCATCCGCAGGTAGTTCTAGCTCATTCATACAGTACAGGTGTCATCAAAAAATATGGGAAGTGATCGGGGCATCGATAGAAGAACCCAAAATAACACACAATGAACGTTAATTCTTTGATCGATCATTTACGAGTTACACACCTTCCAAAGCTTTACTGGAATTATTGGCAATAGGTAGGTATCCCTATTAGTTCAGTTTAATTGTGTTTTTACTAGGAAAGTTTTGGGGTAGTTCTGATTTCTTTCATTTTATATGTATTTTGGGATGCTGAATCCGAATCTGAGGTTTGCGGACAAAATTTCGTGACGCAACATTGAAAAATCGCAAAAATAAGCAAAAAATCTGCTTTTTTCGTTTTTTGCCTAAAACTCGAAAACTATTAAATTTTAGTAAATTGTTTGTTTACAGAAATTAAAGTAATTAAAATTCTCTACAAATTTCACTACTTGGTTTTTTTAGCCTATTTTCAATTTTGAAAAAATAGGCTTATGAGATCACCTTTTGTCCGTGTGTGTGTGCGTGTGTGTGTGTGTGTGTGTGTGATTCGTGTGTGTGTCCCCCCCTAATAAAATCTAAACGGCTGGAGCGATTTCAATGAAACTCGGTATGTTCATAGCACTATTCCCGGCGACCTCGACCGTGCCCTTCAAATTTTGTTACGTCTCACCAATGCAAAATGGCGGCTGTGCGAAATATTTCACTAGCATTCAATATCTCCTAAACTATTACCGATATCGCCCTGAAATTGTGTACGGTGATAAAGGGTACTACTAGAAGTTCACCTATGAGACTTTCAAAAACCTGGTGACTACAAAACAAACATGGCGGTCAAGCGAAGTTGAGACTTTTAAATAGACTTTTCTCGCGATTTAACTATCCACACGTAATGGAACTTGGTACAGCAAATGTTTATACACATTGTAATGCACTGGAGTCTAATTTAGTTCAATTGTTTACATAACTTCAAAATGGCGGCTGTGCGAAATATTTCACTGACATTCTATATCTCCGAAACTATTACAGATATCACCCTGCAGTTTAGTACGGTGATAAAGGGTACTGATTCAAGTTTACCTATGCATATTTCATAAACCTGTAAAGTAGAAAACGAACATGGCGACCAAGCGAAGTTGAGACTTTTAAATAGACTTTTCTCACGATTTAACCATCCAAACGTAATGAAACTAGGTACAGCAAGTGTTTATACACATAGTAATGCACTGGAGTCTAATTTAGTTCAATTGTTTACATAACCTCAAAATGGCGGCGGTGCGAAATATTTCACTGACATTCTATATCTCCGAAACTATTTGCAATTTTGTACGGTGATAAAGGGTACTGGTACAAGTTTATCTATGTATATTTTATAAACTTGTAAAGTAAAAAACGAACATGGCGACCAAGCGAATTTGAAATATTTTAATAGACTTTTCTCGTGATTTAACTCTCTGAGCGCAGTGAAATGTGGTACAGTAAATGATTTTGCAGATTGTAATGCACTGCCATCTAATTTAAATCAATTGTTTACATAACCTCAATATGGCGGCTGTGCGAAATTTTAAAATTAAGATTTTATTTCTTGTGTCGTAATCATGCGATCGAAGTGAAAGTTTGAATAATGAACCTAGGCAATAATTGTCTTTGAATGGTACATAATTCTATGGCCTATACATATAACAATCCTAAATGGCGAGCTTAGGAAATATTTAGACGGTTCTCAATATCTATGAATATTTTACAGCAACCAAACTGATTTTTTTTTATGTTCATAGAGACTATGATCATATGTTCACCTATAGGACTTTCATTAACCTGGTGAGCACAAATCCAACATGGCGGCGACGCGAAGTATAAATATTTAAATGGACGATTCTCGCGAATTAACTATCCGAGTGCTGTGAAACGTTGCACGTTAAATGCTTATACAAATGTTGATCCACTGGCATCTAATTTATTTCAATTGTTTGCATAATCACAAGATGGCTGCTGTGCGTAATTTTAAAATCTCGTTTTTACTTCTTGTGTTCTAATCATGCGATTGAAGTTTGAATACCACACGTACACAATAATCTTAATGAAATAGTACAAAAATAAAAATCCAACCTGGCGACAATCTGAAATATTTAGACGGTTCTCAATATCTACGAATCTGTTACAGCAATTAAACTGAAATTTTGTATGTTGTTAGAAGAAATTAACATGAGCAGGATATTTGAAAATAGGCTGTATAGTTCTTTACGGAACTACTTGTTTTCAGTCCAACGGTTCGGTCTCAAATGCGAGTTGAAAATTGGCAATTTTCAGCGGTCACTGCAAAACCCAATTTTTACATTCCAAACCTTTATTTTTTATTAGAATGCTGTTATTTGATCAATTTCTCCTAGTTTACTGCACAAAACGAAAAAAGGATCAAAATTATTAAAATTCAGTATCAAAAAAGGTAGGACTCTAACAAAATAAAACTTAAGATATCGTTACTTATGAATATATAATTATTAATAATATTACAAATTATAATATGCAAAAATTATATGAGCCGTTGTCTTTTAGAAGGTCCTGGCCGAGGTTCTTCGGTGGCGATGGGTCCCGGTACATATTCTGCTTGTTCTGGAAATTGAAAGAGGTGGTGTCATTTCTCAAGGTGTCAAGGAGAGATGAGGATTGCAGAATAGATTGTGAGATTAAACATACCTTCCGCATCGTGCTGAGGTTCTTCGATGGCATCGGGTCCTGGCTCAGGGTCTGATTGCTCCATCGTCAGCGTTAGGGGTCGTTCTCCTCGAAAATAAAAGAGGAGGTGAGACACTGACTTGTGATTATTTATCAAGGAGAGATGAATGAACACGAAATAACTTTTGAGATTCGACATACCTCTGTCTCTTTCTTCAGTCTCTTCTATGTCTATGTCAGAGCTGTCTTCCGGGAGCTCAACGTTGTCGCACAGACCTTCGCATGATGTGCAGATTGGGGAACAATGAAGGCCCGCCTTCCTGCATCCACAATTGCGTTGGCAGCCCTTTTTACATTTACATGAAATGTACCGTAGTATTGAGTTTGGTGCAGGGTCGAAAGTGGTTGGCACTGGCACGAGACTTCTACTAGTTCTTTTCCACCCCATCTCACTTGGGTCTTTTTGTTGCTCGTCAGGTGTGGCTTGACCGGATAACCACTGCTGCACCTGATAGTAAACTCTCAGTGAATGTTCTCGTGCAGCAGCTTCGATAGGGGGTAATGAGGCAATGTTGGTCTTATTAGCCTACTTTCGATTTTTGCAAAAAATGAAAGTAGACTTATGAGATCAACACAGGGCGAAAAAAGTGTGTCTGTCTGTGTGTGTGTATGTGTGTGTGTGAGTCTGTGTGTGTGTCTGTGTGTGTGTGTGTGTGTGAGTGTGTGTACTCTGAATGTCTGTCCCCCCCTATCAATTCGAACACGGTGAATGCGAATTGAACGAAATTTGGTACAAAGGTAGCACTGGCAAAGGACACCTCAGTGTCATGTTTTATATCGCCGCCATCTTGACGGAAACGTAATGGCGGCCACACAAATGTTCAAAGCTTAAATCAAATTACGACTAACCTAATCATCCGATCTCTACCAAATTTTGCAACGACATACCTTTATGGGGGGAGCATCCTTTGACCAAACCAATAGGTCATCAGCGTAATAGTTTGCGGATGGCGGCCATCTTTGTGTGAAAATCGATTCCCCCTATTAATTCGAACACGGTGCAACCGAATGGAACGAAATTTGGTACAGAGGTAGTACTAACAAAAGGCACCTCCGTGTCATGTTTTATATCGCCGCCATCTTGACGGAAACGTAATGGCGGCCACACAAATGTTCAAAGCTTAAATCAAATTACGACTTACCTAATCATCCGATCTCTACCAAATTTTGCAACTACATACCTTTATGGAGGGAGCATCCTTTGACCAATCTAATAGGTCATTCACCCGATAGTTTGCGGATGGCGGCCATCTTTATGTCAAAATTGATTCCCCCTATTAATTCGAACACGGTGGAACCGAATGGAACGAAATTTGGTACAGAGGTAGCACTAGCAAAGGGCACCTCAGTGTCATGTTTTATATCGCCGCCATCTTGACTGAAACGTAATGGCGGCCACACGAATGTTCAAAGCTTAAATCAAATTACGACTTACCTAATCATCCGATCTCTACCAAATTTTGCAACTACATACCTTTATGGAGGGAGCATCCTTTGACCAATCTAATAGGTCATTCACCTGATAGTTTGCGGATGGCGGCCATCTTTATGTCAAAATTGATTCCCCCTATTAATTCGAACACGGTGGAACCGAATGGAACGAAATTTGGTACAGAGGTAGCACTAGCAAAGGGCACCTCAGTGTCATGTTTTATATCGCCGCCATCTTGACTGAAACGTAATGGCGGCCACACGAATGTTCAAAGCTTAAATCAAATTACGATTAACCTAATCATCCGATCTCTACCAAATTTTGCAACTACATACCTTTATGGAGGGAGCATCCTTTGACCAATCTAATAGGTCATTCGCCTAATAGTTTGCAGATGGCGGCCATCTTTGTGTCAGAATCGATTCCCCCAATTAATTCAAACACGCTGAAACCGAATGGAACGAAATTAGGTACAGAGATAGCACTAGCAAAGGGTATCTCAGTGTCATGATTAATATCGCCACCATATTGACAGAAACGTAATGGCGGCCACACGAATGTTTAAAGCTTAAATCAAATTACGACTAACATAACCATCCGAACTCTACCAAACTTTGCAACAACATACCTTTATGGAGGGAGCATCCTTTGACCAATCTAATAGGTCATTAGCCAAATAGTTTGCGGATGGTGGCCATCTTTATGTCAAAATTGATTCCCCCTATTATTTCGAACACGGTGGAACCGAATGGAACGAAATTTGGTACAGAGGTAGCACTAGCAAAGGGCACCTCAGTGTCATGTTTTATATCACCGCTATCTTGATGGAAACGTAATCGCGGCCACCCAAATGTTAAAAGCTAAAATGTAATTACGACCAACCTAATAATCTAGTCTCTACCTAATTTTGCAACACCATATCTTTATGTGGGAAACATATTCTGACCAAACTGCAAGAACATCAGCCCAATATTTTGCAGATGGTGGCCAAGTATGTGTGCAAATCGATTCCCCCTATCAATTCAAACACGGTGAAACCGAATTGAACGAAATTTGGTACAGAGGTAGCACTAGCAAAGGGCACCTCATATTCATGTTTAATATCCCTATAGCACGTTGTATTTCAACAAGCTCCTACAACCAACATTCAATCATACTCCTTGAAAAGGACAAAGAGTTATAACAATACCCATGCATTTAGGAGAAAGTAGGCTATATGTTCTTTACTGAACATCTTGTTTTTGTATGATGAGGTTACGTATGGTCTGTATCTCAAATCGTTCAGACTGGTCTCTTTTTTTTCATATAGAGCCATGAGAAACATGTTTCCTGCAGTGACAATCTCATCTTGATGTGCGTTAGGGTCTTTGAAAGCTTCAATGACTGGTTGTAAGTCTTTGTTATTCTGCAGGACTAAGAAATTTCAGTTTCCCCTGATTAAACAAAGCAGAGGTAGTATCACAACCACTCATCGCATGCAGGAATAATATATGGTCTAATAGGATTTTCTCAGCAGCCAGATGAGGGTTGTAGAGGTTTTGCGAAATCTTCCCTTTTTCTGGTTTCAGAAAAAATACATTATTTATATCACGGCTACACAGACCAATCAAAATGACCAGAAGGTCGATATCTTCCCCCACCACTGTCACATGTTCGTTTGACTGGGCCATCTCAAGAGCTATTGTGATAATTAGGATAACAGCATCCTCCACAGCTTGCTTTGAATCAATTTTTGCATCATGAAGTTTCTCCATTAACATATATATTAACCGGCTCTTGTTTTTTGAGTTTGCAAGAAAACTATCCTGCGAGACAGTGGGCACCATCATTTCTGTAAATGATATTGCAGCAGATTGTTTTCTTTGTGCTCTTCTCAATCGTTCTAAGCGCTTGGTGCTATCATAAGCCTCGTCAGGATAGCCGTCGTAAATGACAATGGCACTTGATTTGAAGTTTGATTTGACTATGATACATAACTGCTGCAAATTTCTGCATATGTCTGACCGTGGCGCCATTTGACTCGGTGTAACAAAAAAAAACGTATGACATATTTTGTATCATTCAAGTCAGTCTGTTCAGTCGGTGTAAAAGCGTTGTACAAGCTGGATTTTGTTCCTTTCCTCATCCCATGCCCGTCAAAAATAGCAAGAGGATAGGGGCTAAGTTCGTAACGTAAAAATTCTCGCAGCTCAACTTTCTTCAAATAAGCGGTAATTATTTTTTCATCATTGTAGTTTTTACGACATTTTTCATGAACCTCAACTGTAGATTTTTTACTTAGCTGAACATGATGATCATCCTTCCTCTTCTTGCTCGACTCAATAAATGTCTACAAAACCTTTTTCCCGCACCGTCGTCACCTTTTCAACATCATTATCCAGTACTTTATTACAAATAAAACACACGTCAGAAGCCATTTTTATCACCACACGTAAACATAACTTGTAGAAATCGTATTATTGTTTATAAACAATGGAAAGAAACTGGAAACGGGGCCGCGCAAGTCGGTACACATTCGCAGGCGCCGCCGCTCCGAGCCAGATGTTGGGGAATGAAACAAGGACAATGTGTTTATGTAACTTGCCGCTAGAGTGTGTTGTATGTTGTAGTTGCTAATGGAATAAAATAGTGAATGTCACGGTGTTGTTCTTCCTAACTTCACGCTATAATATCCCACACTTGGTGCCGAAACCAGTATCGATAAACACGTTTTTCTTCGCGGGTACTTGGAGGACGAGCCCAAGAACTTGGTCGACGGAATTCCAATCACCGCTGACGCATATGAGGAGACAAAACAGATTCTCATTTCACGGTACGGTGACAAAAACAGAATAATCCAAGCCCATCTGGATTACCTGGAGACTCTACAGCCTATATCACACGTCACGCCCAACGCCTTAAACATGACATTCATCGAATGTAACCGGCGGATACAGGCCCTCAGGGCCTTGGGAGAAAATGTTGACGAATATGGCCGAATGCTAGCTCCGAAAATTCTGCGCGCGTTCCCGGAGGACATTGTTCGCCGTTGGATTATTCATGCCAAGAGAGAGAATATCATGGAAAGCCACATTACTAAATTGATGCGATTCTTAAACGAAGAGGTTGACGGTGCTCTAACCACACAGAAAATCAGAGGAAATCCTATAGCTTCAGCAACCCTTATCCCCACTACAGCTGCACTCCAAATTCATGCCAAATCAAGCAAATCGTCACCAAAAGCGAAGAAGACGATACTTCCATTCTGCGTATTTTGTGACCGACGAGGCCATTGGGGTCAAGACTGTAAAACCATAACAACCGTGTATGATCGCATTCAGAAGCTAAAATCGAACAAGCGCTGCTTTCTTTGTTTAAATCAAGGACACGTCGTTTCGGACTGCAGCAAGAAAGGTCAAACGCAGTGTGCTACATGTAAGAAGTTACACCATAGATCTATTTGTGATGGAGAACAGAGAACTCTTTCTACTCCGTCATCTCAAACGGCAGTAGGGAAAATAAGCGTAGCAACCTCCGGCTTTACTTACCTACAGACCGCCCAGGTGTGGATTACAGGACCCACAGGTTTAAGCAAACTTACTCGCTGTGTTCTCGACGCAGGAAGTCAGTCGACCTTCATCTCCAAGTCACTAGTAGACGATCTTCAGCTGGAAGTAATTAGACGACAAGAACTGACTGTTTGTGCCTTTGAGTCAAACCCTACGAGCTCCAACACTAGACGACTTGTACGATTCAATATGAAAGGGTTTTGGACTAACACGAGCGTCTCTCTCTATGGTTTCGAAAGTCTTCACGTTCTTTCACCACAACCGTCAGTTCCACAAGACATTACGGCATTGGCACATGCTCGTAAGTTACAGTTAGCTGATCCTAGGACGGATTCCCATGAAGATCTACCAGTTGAACTCCTTATCGGTAGTGACCACTACTGGAAAATTATCAGAGACAGTCCTCCCTTACGTATCTCCACGTCACTCGTGTTGGTTCCTTCTACCATCGGCTGGATACTCAGTGGGGACCGATCCGGTATGCACGTGAATTCAGCCACAGTCAATTTCATTAACCTCGAGCAGGCTTCTTTCCAGTCAGACGAAGACTTCAGAAGATTTTGGGACCTCGAGACTATTGGTATAACTGCTGATCAAGAACGCCCACATACGCCGAAGGATTCCAGAATCCTTGAGGACTTCAAATCATCTTTCCGAATCGAAGAACAGCGACGCGTAGTCTCGTTGCCAAAGAAGCAAGGCATTCTGGAACTACCCCATAATCTACACAATGCCGAGGCGCGTCTGAGCAACCTTCAGAAAAGACTTCAAAGCAATGACGACTTCAACCAGATGTACTGTAGCCAGATGTTCAGCTACATTCACAATCAGCACGTGGAAGAAGTCAACACGACAAACTCACCCGAAGTCATGTTCTACCTTCCTCATCAAGCTGTGAAGAAAGAAAGATATGGAAAAACCAAGTGGAGAATAGTATTCGACGCATCATCTCATCAGGCTAAGTCACCCTCTCTTAATGACATGTTGGAGATGGGACCAAATTTATTACCAGAGGCTGTGGCAATTCTCCTGCGTTTCAGACTTCATCGACAGGGGATCATCAGTGACATACAACAAGCCTTTCTTCAGCTAACCCTGGACAGGAAAGACAGAGACTTGACCAGATTCCTCTGGTACAAAGTGATTCAAGACGACGGAGGACACTTCCACACAACAAATGACATAGTCACTTATCGTTTCACTAGGCTCCCTTTCGGCCTGACCTGCAGTCCTTTCCTCCTCTCAGCAACCATCAGGGAACATGCGGACAAACACACACTCTCCTTTCCTAACGCTGCACCACTAATCAACAGCAACACCTTCATGGACGACATTGTTGTGGGAGCAGCAGATGACAACTTGGCAGTCACCTTGTATTATGAACTCACTGCCTTAATGAAGATGCTCAATTTTCCTCTTGCAAAATGGGCAACAAATTCCGATGTACTGAGAGCCGTCTGGAAGGCAGAAGGACGAGAGACTGCGCTGCAGACTCAGGTGCTAGGAATAAACTGGTGCACTTCAAGTGATTCTTTTATGGTGGACACGAAGGAAATCCTTGATAAAATCCCAGAAGGACCAACCACAAAAAGACAGCTTTTGAAGATCGTCAGCAGCTTTTACGACCCACTTGGCTTGTTCTCTCCGGTATCTCTTGTGGGGAAACGATTGTTTCAGGATACTTGGTGCCGGGGTATTGATTTGAATGAACTGTTACCCAACGATCTTGCCGCACACTGGCATGCTTGGATATCTACGCTCTCCTCGCTCTCGCCAATACGCATACCGCGCTGGCTCCACACTTCAAGTAAAGAAGACACTCAGGTTCATGTGTTTTGCGACGCTTCAGAGCGAGCTTACGGAGCAGCCTTGTACATTCGCGCAACTAATGAGGACACTATCTCCACTCACCTAGCCTGCAGCAAGTCCAGACTGACTCCCGTTAAGAAAGTCACACTACCACGCCTTGAACTCCTTGCAGCCTTAGTGGGAGCACGGCTTCTACGATATTTTGCAAAAGCAACCAATTTCGACACTTCCCATGCTACTTTATGGACGGACTCCACTGTGACATTGGGTTGGATACGAGGAAATCCAAATAAATGGAAGACCTTCGTCTGCAACCGTGTGACGGAGATACAGTCCTACACAACACCATCACAGTGGAGACACTGCCCCGGATCTGACAACCCTGCAGATCACCTCTCTCGGGGACTTCTTCCTGGTCAGATCCAGTCCTTAGATATATGGTGGCATGGACCTTCCTGGTTAACACAGGAAGATTCTTACTGGCCTCAGGACGCACCATCGCTTCCATCACTCCCAGAAACAAAGAACACTGTGCAGACTGTCCTTCACGTCGATTTGCCAGAATCGATCATAGACTCCACCCAGTTCAGTTCCTACACGCGCCTTCTACGCGTTACAGCTTGGGTACTTCGTCTGACGCGAATCCTTAGCCACAAAGACCACGAAAACGGGAAACTCACTGCTCAAGAACTTATTGCGGCGCGTACCTACTGGATAAAGGTCGTGCAGAAAGACTGCTTTCCTGCTGAACTTGGAGCTCTACAATCCAACGTCCCTCTCCCAGTAAGATCCAAACTACGATGCTACAACCCCTTTCTAGAAGACGGTGTTCTGTGGCTTGGAGGGCGACTGGAGAGTGCTGACATTACTCACCAGCAGAGGCATCCCATAATTCTCGATGACGACCATCACTTTACACAACTTATGATCAGAGACACACACATCCGCCTCCATCACTTGGGAGTGCGAATTGTTCTTTCAGACCTTCGGATGACCTTTTGGATACTGCGTGCTCGTCGTGCCATCAAGAAGATACTATATCGCTGCCTTCCTTGCAAAATGGCCCGAAATCGTCCCAGTCAAGTACTTGAGGCGCAACTCCCTCCACAGCGTGTCATTCCACAGAAGGCCTTTGCAGTAACAGGCATTGACTTTGCTGGACCGTTATACGTAAGGGAAGGTCATACAACTAAAAAATGCTACATCACGCTCTTCACGTGCGCAACGACCCGAGCCCTTCACTTAGAACTTTGCCGAGATATGAGCACTGACAAGTTTCTGCAAGCACTGCAGCGGTTTGTGGCGAGACGTGGCATTCCACACACTATCTATTCTGACAACGCCCAGACATTCCACTGTGCAAATCGAGAATTGGCGGGACTATGGGCTACCGTTTCCGATACGAAGGCTTGCCAGTACCTATCACGAAACAACATCACGTGGAAGTTCATCGCACCACGCGCGGCTTGGTGGGGAGGCTGGTGGGAAAGAATGGTTGGCTCCACCAAGCGATGCTTGCGAAAGACACTTGGGCGCTCTTCTGTAGATGAAGATGGTTTGCAGACGATACTGACATCTATCGAAGCCGCGCTGAACTCCAGACCACTCACCAAAGACGACGACACCAACGTGCTCACCCCAGCTCACTTCCTTGTCGGTGGACAACTCAATGCACTGCCCTCTGGACCTGAACCTCAGCCCGGTTGCCCCATTAAAGAATACAGACTTCAGCAACAACTGGCGGACCATTTCTGGAAACGATGGAGCAAGGAATACCTCCTTCAGCTTCTGAGTTTCCACCAGGTGAAGCAACCTAAAGGAACGTCACCACGACTGAGGCTCGGAGACATCGTTCTACTCCGGGACGAGGTGCGGCCTCGACATCTGTGGAGGAAGGCCCGGATTCAGGAGCTGAAACCAGGCAGAGATGGACTTATCCGGACGGTGATTCTATCCACGCCAGAGGGGACCCAGATCGCCCGACCTGTCCAGCTGGTCATCCCCCTTGAGGTTGACCAGGGTGGGGAGGATGTTGGGGAATGAAACAAGGACAATGTGTTTATGTAACTTGCCGCTAGAGTGTGTTGTATGTTGTAGTTGCTAATGGAATAAAATAGTGAATGTCACGGTGTTGTTCTTCCTAACTTCACGCTATAATATCCCACACCACCCACGCTCACAAACTGACTCGTCTCGGGAGAAGTACCGTGTCTGTGAACGTGTGTGTGTATGTGTGTGTGAGTGTGTGTGTGTGTGTGTGTGTGAGGTGCCATCCAGTAACCAGTTTATAGTGCGCTAGTGTGTGCTGGTGCTACTGGCTACATACATACTACAGAAAGTTAGCACATGGCTGCCGATTGGAATGTGAATAGCCTATAAAACTAAGATATTTTTCTTTTTTTTTTCTTTCAATATAGCTATAGTAGCTGTTCAACAATAAAAAGAATAATCCGAACGTTAATTCTCCATGTGACTCAGTCTTTATTGAAATCAACTTAAAAATTAGGTGAAATTAACTGAAAGTCTATCAATAAAAAACTAAAAAGTGGGTTTTGCATAGAACGCTGAAAATTGCCAATTTTCAACTCGCATTTGAGACCGAACGGTTGGTCTGAATAAAAACTAAGTAGTGATATTTGTAGAGAATCTTAAGTACTTTAATTTCTGTAAACAAACCTTTAACTAAAATTTCATGTTTTCGAGTTTTAGGCAAAAAAAAACGGGAAAAAGCAGATTTTTTTGCTTTTTTCGTTTTTTTTTTCAATGTTGCGTCACGAAATTTTGTCCGCAAACCTCAGATTCGGATTCAGCACCCCAAAATACATATAAAATGACAGAAATCAGAACTACCCCAAAACTTTCCCACTAGCGGCCCTTTAGAGTACAAATTGACTGAACTATATGTGGCATATGCGAATGTGGTAGTAGACAATGAACGTGGCAGCAATTTCATTAAAAAATCTTGACTCCAAATTAATGTAACTTATTTTCTCCCCACAGATAATATGAATGGGAATAATTCTGAAATAATCAACCATAAGGCGTATGTTTATAGGGACGTTTTGAGTTGTGGGTAGTACTATCCATGTATCAGTTACTTCTCACCTTCTCGGATACCCTGTATTTGGTGATACATGAAGTATCATTCGCAGTCTGAACATGTTGTGCTGGTAAATGGTCCGTGAAAGATATACAGTACATTTAAGTGATTTCGGCTACATATCAAGGACATGTTAAGATCCGGACAGTTATAATTTCATCAATTTATTGGAAGCAATTTACAGAGACTATCTCCCAGAAACTGGAACCGACTGACCGATCCAATCACCCATCCACACACCGACTAACAGACCGTCCGACAAAGCCCCGACAATCAACCGACTGACCGTTCAGCGTGAGACGCAACTGACCAGACCCTTGTGACGTGAAGGATAGCTCTTACAAATCAAATAAATTAATAACATATAAAAATATACGGAATTTCAAAAAAATTAAATGGAAATGAAAATTATTATTTTTAAAATCGCTTATTCTTGAAGCTTGCTTTTCCCACGGACTCTGCGAGGGATCAATCCTCTACCGTCACAAGGACAGTGTCTGGGAGCTGGACACTCTTTGTATGCAGATACAACTGGGGATGGTGACAGGTCGATCGCCTTGGAGACCGCTAACTTGGGTCTAATAAAAGAAGGGTTGGGGAAGCTAGTGGGAAGGGAGTCGAAGCTAAGCTTGTAATTTTACGTAACCGCGATTCTCGCAACCATGAGCCAGAGGACCTCCTTTTTGCGTGGAATCTGAACTACTTCATAGTCTCACATGTTTTGACCGAACATCGAACCTTGGTGAGAGGCAATCGGCTTAACGACTGCACCACTACGCCTGAAAGGGGATGGAAGTCGGCAGTGGAACTATTGAAAGGAACCGTCTTGGCATTTGTCTGGGGGTGAAAATGGGAAACTTCAGAAAACCATTTTCAGGACAGCCAAGGTAGGATTCGAACCCACGCTCTCCCGATACGAGTGAGGCACAAGGAAGCGTTAACGCTCTCGGTCTCCGTGGCCTGTGAAATATTAAAAATTAAAAATCTAAAAATTAAAAATAAAAAAATAAAAATTAAAGGTTAAAAATTATAAAATTAAAAATCAAAAGATAACAACGAAAAGTAAACAAGAAGTTCCGTGACGAACTAAAGAGCCTACGTTTCTTAAAATTTAAGATTCATGCCAATGATTAATCTATATGGATCCATTTAGAATAATGACGAAATTAAGTTGGTAATACCGACATTTCTAATTAGTTCGAAATACTGTATACCTGGCATAATGTAGCCTAATAGAGCACTACAGTTGGCAGCCCTGGTGACTGAATATATTCTTAGTTCCATCTCTTAAGGTACATAATACAAAATTTGGTTGAAGTCCAATGAATAGCATGGACGTTACATGCAGTTAAAAATATTGGATCTGACAGCGCGCGTAAAATCATGTTGGCAACAATGACATACATGTATTGGTCAGAAATAATCTGAAATAATATGATCTATTGTTGTGTCAATTTTGAATGAAATCCATTTGTTAGTAAAGAAGTTACATGCATTTTAAAATTGGACCTATCAACAGGCTTATAATCATGTTGGCAGCACTGGCGTAGGCCTATATTAGTTACTCCAAATTAATCTAGAATGCCAGGTACTATACGTGTGCAAAGTTTAGAGCTATTGGCTTGCTTACGTTCTGATATATTGATATTAGGGTAACAAAAATAGAGACAGTATTTATTAACAGTTGGCAGCCCTAGTTACTCTTAAGAATCGGCATAGTCATATCTGTTATGATACACATAGCACACACGAAATTTGGTCGAAATCCAAATGATAGTATAGAAGTTACATGTATTTAAAGTTGGACCTCTCAGCAGGCTTAGAATCATGTTGGTAGCACTGACGTATATAAGTTACTCCAAATTAATATAGAATGTCAGGTACTATACGTGTGCATAGTTTAAAGCTGTCGGCTTGCATACTTTCTGATATATGGGTATTTGGATAAAAAAAATTGAGAGCGTTTATTAACAATCGGCAGCCCTGGTGGCTCTTAAGAATACGCTCAGTCATATCTGTTTATGTACACATAGCACATACGAAATTTGGTTGAAATCCAATTGGTAGTGTAGAAGTTAGATGCATTTAAAATTTGGACCTATCAGCAGGTTTATAATCATTTTGGCAACACTGCCATGTATAGCCTCCTGGAAATTAAACTGCAATATTATTATCTATACGTGTGCCAATTTTGAAATAGCTCCCATTCATACCTTCCAAGATATCCAACATGAAGCTCAAATTTCAATTGCGATTTTTCAGCAGTTGGTAGCACTGACATCATTTTCAAATATGGCCGTTGGTTATTCAGATATAGATCTTTACTCCTACCAAATTTTGTTTCGATTGCTGCAGCTGTTTAGGAGTTGATAGGGGACACACACACACACACACAGACAGACATACATTTGCCCGATCTCATAAGTCTACTGTTTCCTCATATTTGCTAAATGTGAAAAGTAGGCTAAAAATAGGAAGTAAACATGAAGAAATAAAAATTAAAAATTAAATAAATGTAAAAAAAATAAATAAAAAAGTAAATTTAGAAAGTAAAATTCAAGAATTAACAAATAAAATATAAAAATAAAAAGAAATAGAAGAATACTAAATAAATAAACAAAAAATAAAAATATATTAATATAAAAATATAAATAAAAATATAGAAAAAAATAAAAATGTGTAAATGAAAACGAAATTGCAAATGAAAGTAAAAATGAAAATAAATAGGAATAAAAATAAATTTTAAATTGAAATAATAATAAAAATCAAAAATAAAAAGGTAAAAATAAAAATAATACGAAAAGAAAATAATCGTTGTTCGTTCACTGAAGTTGGTATGTTGAAGTGGTCCATAGTGACACCGAATTGTTTTGGTTACACAATGCGCCTTAGGACGATACTTTCTGACATAACTGCGCCAGTGAACAGGACTTTTTACTGCAGGAAACACCATAATTACATGAGTCACGTGAGCGCCTGGTAATCACGTCATACGTCCCGCACTGCCCAGTAGTGGATGTGTTGTTGAAGTCACCACAACACAAAATGTAAGTACAGTACTCATAATTCTGTATCTCTGACGTATGCAGTATTTAAACCCATTGTTATTCCCGTCTTCGCGGGATCACTGTTGTTGATTTCTCAGCTTGCGACAGTGTGTTCATGTATCCCCGTGCACTTGGGTGTGTGTGAAGCTTGTCTGATACCCTGTGTGTCTGTTATGTCTGTGGTAGTGTGTGTAATTATAATTGAGGCTAAGACTTAGAAGGAGGCGGCCGTGGCCTGAAGTAGGGAACCAACCCTTTATTTGCCGGGAGTAGAAGTGGGAAACTACCGAAAATTACTTCTAGGACCGCAGAAATGGGGATCGCCTATCTATTGAGAGTTTTGCCTCCTGAGGCTGAGTGTATCCCATTCCAACCCTCAGACAAGAATTATATTTCGTGCCAGGAATCGGACCCGGAACTCCGTGGTGCCAGCCATAAATACCAGGCACTACAACACGAGGGGGTCTGATAAGCAGTGTATTTGTAGTTGAAACTAGTGTTAATAAGTTGTTGTTGTTGATTCATTTAGTGGCTTTGTGGCATCGTGGTAACGTAGTCCCGTGTATTTGGGTGTGTCTGATAACGTGTGTTATTGGGATGGCTGTATTAGTGTGTGTATTTGTAATTCAAATAAGGATTGGGAAGGAGGTAGCCGTGGCTTTAATTTAAGACCAACCCGGCATTCACCTGGAGCAGAAGTGGGAAACCACGGAACAGCACTTCCAGGATGGATGAGATGGGAATCGAACCCACCACTTCTCAGTTTTGCCTTATGAGGCAGAGTGTATCCCGTTCCAGCGATTAGTCCAGAATTACATTTCTTGGCAGATCCGGGAATCGAACCCGGGCCTCCACGGTGACAGTCAAGGATATGGTTAAGAAGTAGATGGCCCTTAGTCCAATTCAGTTACCAGCTCAGAAATTGCCAAGAATAGAAGGGTTATTGTTGTTGTTGATTCATTCAAGAGCTTTGCGAGATCGTTGTTATGTAGCCCCGTGAACTTGAGTATGTATATAATTTGTCTGATTACTGTGTCTATGTGATGGTTATAATACGGTAGTGTATATCAGCTTGCAGATGAAGCTAGAATTTGGGCAGGAGGCGACCGTGGCTTTGTGTTTGTCACTATCCCAATATTTTGCCTGAAGTAAAGGTGGGTACCCACACTTCTAAGATGGCTGAAGTGGCAGCCAACAATACTAGCCACTACACCAGGAGATGATCGTGTGTATTTGTAATTAAAGCTAAGGTTAAGAAAAAGTTAAATCAATTTAAGTACGAGCTTAGGAATTACCAGTCCGCTTCTTGGTGTGTGGGTAGCGTTCTTGGCTGTCACACCTGAAGTACCGGCTCTGCCAGGAAATTTAATTTTGGTCTGAGGACTGAAACGGAATACACTCAGCCTCATGAGGTAAAACTGAGAAGAGATGGATTCGATTCCCAACTCAGCCATCTTGGTAGTGGACTTCCGTGGTTTCCCCCCTTCTACTCCAGGTAAATAATGGGGTGGTTCCTAACTTAAGACCATGGCCGTCACATGAAGTAAAAAGTCACACACTACTACAGGCACCACAATGACACAGGTTTCCAGACAAATTCTATACACACACACCAAGTACACAGGGCTGAATAACCACGATGTCCAAGCCCCTCAAATCAAACAAGAACATCAACAAACAGAAATTGCCAGGGGAAAAGTTGGAAATGATGATGATGAAGATGAAGAAGAACAGTAACCACTTGTTTTTGCAGTTTCATTCGAGGCGTTTGGTCATCGTGGTTATTCATCCCCGTGTACTTGGGTGTGTGTATATAATTTTGTCTGATAACCTGTGTGTGTATTAGTAATTTAGGTGATGATTGGGAAGGACGCGGCCGTGGCCTTATGTTAAGTAGACTACCATCTCGGCATTTGCCAGAAGTAGAAGTGGGAGACCACAGCAAACCATTTCCAGGATGGCTGAGGTGGGAATGAAATCCACCTCTGCTCAGTTTTACCTCACGGGGCTGAATGTACCCCATTCCAGACCTCAGACCTTCCACGCAGAGCCGGAAATCAAACCTAGACCTTCGGGGCGACAGCCAAGAATTCTAGACGCTAAACTGCGAGTTGGTCAACAGTAACAAGAAGATGATGGTGAAGAAAAACAATAAGAAGATTACTAATGAGTAAGAAGAAGATTGAGATGTTTTTTTTTTTTTTTTTTTTTTTGCGTATGGCTTTTAGTGCCGGGAGTGTCCGAGGACATGTGAGCGACTGCCAGCAGTCATGCCGTAACGACCACGGCTAACTCACCCGGTGAGATGGTGATGATGAAGAAGAACAATAACAATACGATGATGAAGATTAAGAAGAACAAAGAGGTGAAGAAGAAGAAGAAGAAGAAGAAGAAGAAATGATGATGATGGTGATAATAATGATCGTGTGGCCTCCGGAGAGGTCGAGTGCACGTCTTTCTAGCTGACGCCCGTGGGCGACCTGCGCGTCGTAATGAGGATGAAGTAATGATGAAGACGTCACATACACCCAGTCCCCGAGCAACGGGAATTAACCCCAGGAGATTAAAATCCCTGATGGCTCGGCCAGGAATCGAACCCAGGGCACATCGGGCCAAAGCCTAGCGCGCTAGCATGATGATGAAGATGAAGATTATGAAGCAGAAAGAAAGGCATTTTGTTTTTACGTGACCGTTAATCTTGCGATCATAAGCCATGGGACCTTCCTTTAGTTGGAATTCCAAACCACCAGAGGTGACATTTCACCTTGAAAATCATGAAAATCACTCATGAATTATCCGGGGAACGTGCACGGTCCTCCTTGGTAGAAAGTAATGGAGGTTAATCACAGAACCATCACAACCTTTCATGATGATGATGGTGATGATAAAGATGATAATGATGATGGTGACGAGGGTAATGATGGTGAGGATGAAGAATTAAAAGACGAATATGACTTAATTTCCACTATCCATTATTAACCACGCTGTCACTCAGAGAGCTAATATCTCGAATGAAATTATTGGAAGTCCGCCACATTTTGACCGCTTCCTCTGTGGTTATAGACGAATTGAGTTTGTCTGAAGACGGATTATGATTATTCTGTCAGTGAAGAACCTGACATGGCCCGATGTCAGGTGTGTTCAGCTAAAGCAGGCTTGTTTAAACTCGCATGGATGAGAAAGAAAGGAACTTCCGTCTTAAGCAACCCGAGTTATCAGTAAACAATGGAGGCAGTAGAACAGTGAAAACAGCACGCACAACAGGCAGTCAAACATAAATAGGAAGACTGTCTTTGAAAGAGCACGCATGAACAAGTTCAAAGATCTATCTTCATGAAGTTGTGCCTCTTGAGACGCAAAACAGGGAGCCAAAGTTCAGTGCTTGTTTCTCAGACCACAGCGACATTAGCTGACATTTCCCACAATTCCTTGTGGCACATGCAGCAATAGTTTCACTTCAAGTTTCAGGGCTCCTACTTGAACAGTGTACCTAGAGAAATAGTTACAACATGATAATAGATATATCATGCACTATGTACACGTGACTGATAATCGTATTTACACATTTTTTTATAGAATACTGTAGTGAATTGCAGCCAATGGCCATAGCAGAGTATTTTATTGAACACCCGTAGGCTCCCAGCAAGTTCAAATTTCAAGTAGTTCCAACTTTGACTACCAGATGCCACTGTCACTGACACCTAGTGGCGAATGTTGGAATTTGTTAGAGCGATTCTAAGCAAATAACCTACAAATTTGGCTACACACTACCAATTGTAGTTGTAGGTTCTTTTACATGCCATTAATCTATGACATGAGCCTGCCGGCTTTACTTTCCCTCCGAAGGAAGGCATACTGAAGGATTTTAACGCTCTTAAAAATCCACCGACTTCGGCCAGGTTTGAACCCACGATCTTGGGCATAGCAGTTCAGCATGCTACCAACTACGCCATCAAAGCCGTGAGTTATTCTCTATTAACATACGTCTTCTTGAATTTTTTAAGAGCGTTGAAAATCTTTCAGTATCCTTCCTTCGGAGGGGAAGTAAAGTCGGCGGTCCCATGTCAAAGAATTATGGCATGTAAAAGATCCTTCCACAGACTAAACTTGTGTGAAGCTAAATTTCTAGGTTAGATTTCGTCGGAACGCTCTATCAAAGTTCCTACGTTCGCCACTAGGTGTTATTGATATCTGTTGGCGAAAGTTGGAACTACTTGAAATTGAACGGGACTTGTAGTTCACCCTAAGGGTGTCCGCTGGAAGCAGCTACAGACTCTGGCAAGCCGAATATGTCCTCGGATACTCCCGGCACTAAAAGCCATACGATAGATAAATAAATCTTGAATTTAATGTTACGTTTATTATTATTATTATTATTATTATTATTATTATTATTATTATTATTATAGTTATACAAGCCACGCTAACGCTCTACCTCGTGCGTCGCTGGTATAGGGAGAGCGTGGGTTTGAATCCCACCTCAGCCGTCCTGAAAATCGTTTATCGTGGTTTCCAATTTTCATCCCCAGTCAAATGCTGGAACGATTCCTTTCAACAGGTTCACGGCCAACTTCTTTTCAACTCCCTTCCCTGACCTTTCCTTCATTACACCGACGTTAGCGATCGCCTGGGCGATCAGCCTATCACCATCCCCAGTTGTACCTGCTGTCTGTCTGTCCTTGTGGCGGTAGAGGAATGATTCCTCACCGAGTCCGTAGGTGAAACCGAGCTGGAAGGATAAGCGTTCAAAAATAATAAAAATAAAAAATATTATTATTAAAACCGCAACAATTAGTGGAATACATTCATGCTTGATTAAGTGTTCTTCGTTATTAACTTAACCATATCTTTCATTATAAGACTAATTTGATGAAACACCATTTTGATTATCTGAAATATCAATGAAAGATACCAGAGGGAAATGAAAATCCACAGCCTGCTTCCAGTCGACCGTCCGGGTCAGGGAATGGAATGAATGAAGCCCCCATCTAGCGGCGAGGATAGGCCTATTAACTGTGCCGGCTGCCGAAGCCTGTTGCACTCCCCTGGGGCAATTATTAAGTGAATGACAGATGAAATTAAATGATAGTGGAGAGTGTTGCTGGAATGAAATTGTGACAGGGAAAACCGGAGTACCCGGAGAAAACCCTGTCTGCCTCCGCTTTGTCCAGCACAAATCTCACATGGAGTGACCGGAATTTGAACCACTGACCCAGCGGTGAGAGGCCGGCGTGCTGCCGCCTAAACCACGGAGGCTTAGAAAGATACCAGAAGGTTGTTTTCTTTTTCTTGGGAAATTCCAGGTCTCTTGTTTGTTCTAAGAATGTAAAATCCTGATCATTTCTTTATTATATTTTAAGAAGAATCAGACTATGCAACATTTCTATGACTAGGACATTGAATGAGCTGCTCCATTTCAATTCAATGAAACAATAAACAGGGGTCTCGTGCCTCTATTTTTTTTACCGAGGTTTTAGAGACAGCGGGGAGCCAGAAGTTTGTTCTGAGGTGTATCCTTAACGTGCTACTAAATCTACTGACTCGTGTCTCCCGTATTTAAGCACCCTCCATTGCCAAATGACTACGCCGGGATTCGATCTGGCAACCTAAGTTAGAGCAGACAAGAACTTAACCACTGCGTCATGCAGCCAGGGTGGTGTAGTGGTAACATTCTTCCCTGCTGTTTCCAAAGTTGCAGGATCGAATCCTGGTGCAGACAGCAGACATTCGAAGGTGCGCAAATGCATGGGAGCCTTGTCAGTAGATTTCCTCTTTGGGGCAACATTCTGACATCTTGGCGTCTCAAAAGGTCTTCGTAAAAGCGACGTAATAGCAATAAGATTATTATTACCAACTAATATAGGCTATTACTGTTTTCCTGTTTATAGTGATGTAATAGTTTTCAATTTAATAAAAAGATATGGATCTGAACAGCAAATGAAATAGTATTTTGCATAGGTACTGTTAAAATAGATGGCGTAGAAGAGTTTGAGAAACCGATGAACGAAAACAAAAGATCTCGATATCTGTTAGTAAAAGAACATGATATTTTGTCAACAACGCTGAGTAATAACAGTTCTGAATATTATCGCTCGATTGTAAGGAAGTCATGGTATGGAAGGAATGCGATTATTCTCAAATTGTCAGGTAGACATTCCAAAGTCTCTACATCACTTACGGTCTAACGTCAGTAAAATGCTAAACACGATAACGCAATGACGTAGACCATTTCAGTGGGATTAATTACGCGTGAGGTGATTTTACAGGTAGGGCGAGAAAGAGACAGGAGTTATTTTAATCTTTGTGAGGGACAGATTTACTTTGAATGAGCGGTGAAACTGTTCAAAGGGATCCACTGGAGGCCAGAACCCTCCTCAATTTTCATCAGCTTATAATGCGATTGATTTTGATTTTCATTGTAGACTGTTGCGTCTTTCGGCGTTCAGTCCAGTCTGCAAACGTCGATGAGCGAGTGAGGTGCCTTCAAGATCTCCTATTAGCAGTTAACACTGTGGCCTTCTCTATTTCTACATCCCTCTCCTAGGAACTGTGGCATCATTTCTACACCACTGGATTTACTGCATGAAAATGAAAATCTACAGTCTGCTTCCAGTCAACCGACCGGGTCAGGGAATGGAATAAATGAATGAAGCCCCCATCTAGCGGCGAGGATATGAACTGTGTTGGCTGCCGAAGCCTGTCGCTTTCCCCTGGGGCAATGATTAAATGAATGACAGATTAAATGAAATGATAGTGGAGAGTGTTGCTGGAATGAAAGTGTGACAGGGAAAACCGGAGTACCCGGAGAAAACCCTGTCTGCCTCCGCTTTGTCCAGCACAAATCTCACATGGAGTGACCGGGATTTGAACCACGGACCCAGTGGTGGGATGCCGGCATGCTGCCGCCTAAGCCACGGAGACTTTTCAAGATTTGCTGCATACTGATATCAAATATTCTCATGGGTCCTGATAAATTTTAAATTAGCCTATATTGAGTTAATATCAAAAAGTAGGGGAGGGGTAACCTGTGCTCCCCACTCCCTCCTTCGGGTACACATTATGGGGAGCTTGCGAATTGTCACTTATCTTCATGTTCTAAGGGGGTGTGTGTATACGATTTGCGTGAAAACTTGTGTGTTATTGAGGTATCTGTATTACTGTGCGTATTTCCAATGAAAACTATGAATAGGAAGGAAGAGTCTGAGGCCTCCATTAAGTAACCATCGCGGCATTCGTATGGGGTATATATGGGAAACCACGGGAAAACCATTTTCAGATAGCTTTAACGGTATTCGAGCTCACCTCTTCTCTGTTCTACCCCCCCCCCCCCCCCCCCGAGGCTAAGTATATCTCGTTCCAGCCCTCATACTAGAATTAAACTTCTTGGTAGAGCCGGAGATCGAACCAGAACCTCAGGGGTGACAGCCAAGAATGCTACCCGCTAGCCCATGATGCCACTATGAACGAGAAGCTGTTATGAAAGGGTGACCTAAATAAACACTGTCTGGTCTGAAACAAAGCATTCGTGTACAAGTGAAATTGAATTAATGACGTCAGCGCTGGAGGTCTTGAGTGATATGTACATGATTTCAGTCATTAGTCTTTGACCAGGGCTTGTCGCAGAGGATATTTTCACCTTTAGTGTTTTGAGACAAATTAAGGTGGCTAAGAAACATTTGATGGGGGACATTATATAGCATGTTCGGACCAATAAGGCATTTGTTTTGGCATTTTCTTATTTATTTATTTATTGATTTACTCAATGCTTAATGCTTTTCAGTCGGTCAATACGATTTTATCCAATTGTAATGGGTGGTTCCCTAATACTGATGAAAGTTTTATATGAGATTTATTAATTTATTATTAATATATTAATTTCATGTACATTCTTTCCGGATTAAGGAAGAGCCCATTACAATCGCGCAAAATCGTGTTGACCGACTGGAAAGCATTACATTTCGATTACTAAGGCAACACTGGAAAATAGCTTCAAACACCATAACGTTTTTTTTAAATTATCAAATTATTTATTCATTCATCCGTCCTCTCGTTATCTTCAAGAGGCATTGAGAAATCAGTTGCTGATGAAAGTTGCTGCTTCTAGGACTCGAACCAGTGATCTGATTGCACCCGAGGCTACTCGGTTAATCATGCGTTCTAGGAATAAGCATGAATTTAATCCAGGCCACAACAACATCCAGCTGGCGCCAAATACACCGAGCCTCGGGAGCTTCCATAGTTCTAGAGAAAGTAGAGGAATGCTACAACAAGTGATCATTTTGGTGGCTGGATACATTAGAGCCATCCAGTACTTTTAATATGCTAATGGTTGTGCCCGAGGGCATGTGTAAGGCTCGCGTGACAACAGACATGTGATGAGGAAGTGAAATCAGGCTACAATTCACATACGATATCCAAGCTGTCGCCAACGTTTCTCTTCAGTTCGTCGAAATGAAAGTTTCCCATATTTCTTCCCTCATGTGCAGATCAATGTCACCAGGGTGTTGTCACAGTTTGCTTGTCATGAGGAGTACACATGCTGGAGACTATTTAATAAATAAATAAATAAATAAATAAATAAATAAATAAATAAATAAATAAATAAATAAATACATTGTCTTTCCCTTTTTATCCCTGTCTATCCCTCTCTCAGGACTTGCGGACCCCTCCCTTTTTGTTCGCCCAGTGACTCCTGGAAGTATCAAGTTTGCATTTATATGTTTTAAGGCCAGACCTCTCAAAAAAAGTTTCCGTAAAGTTTGATTATGATTTTCGCTTTGTACTTTTTTCTTAATGTAGCCTATATATTTAATGTTGTATCTGACCGAAACGTTTACTCTATCAAGAAGAAGACGAACTCCTTTTACAGCCACATGAAGTAGCAGTCGGATTCTGCGAACGTTATCTGGAAATTCTCCACCCTATTAAGGCTTGGCAACTTTGGAAACTTAGCTATTTCTCTTGCATTGAAACTATAAATATAATGGTTATTTGCAAAAGAATACATGCTACGGTATCTTGATATTGCGTTGTAATTTGTTCGCTGGGTTAGGTCACAATGAATATAACGAAACCAGAAAAATTCAATGTTCTTTTTTTTTAAATTCAACTGAGTGAATTTGTCTTCTCTGGGCTTTTTCACTACCCCGGGCCCCATTTGCCCTCCCTGTCGTCAGGTCTGCTCTCTCTCCTCCACCCTGCCACGCCCGATGAGAGGAAGGGGCAAGCGGAGCTGTAGCCTCGGGGCCCGGATTTGCTGAGGGGCCCCCGATGATGGACAGCTTTATTTAATTTAATGTCTGAACTATTACGACATTTTCTGATATGCCTCTGATCGATGTAAATACAGCCAGTGAATGGTATCCAAAATATGACAAAGAGAAAGTTTCCACTACTAGTTTCGCTACCACGTGATAGCTTCGTCAGGTGGATGGTTACGACTGAGCTCCGCGATGGTGAGAAGAAGTATGTGCACATATTTATAGTATAACAAATAATTTGAGAATTTACTTCTTCCTTAAAATAAAGTCTTCAGTACATGCATGTTTTATGGTCATTTTGAATTTAAGCATTCTCGTTGCGGTGTTTGTAAATAGCTCAAGTAGGTCTTTTACATTATAAGTCCCTCGGAACAAATTGGCCCTTGAGTGAGAAAGGGAAGCTGGCCACCGGGCCTACCTTAAGTTCAATGACAGCTTGCAATGTGGAAGAGGGTTGGGAAGGGGCGAGAGGGGGTAAAGGAAGAAAGGAAGAAGGGCTGCTTCTTGTGACACATTTATAACAGAGAAGAACAGTCAGCCAGCTGTTCCCAACGTGCTACTTATTTACCAGTCACATAAAAGTGATGGTGATAGTGAAATGTCTGGAATCGAACCATTACATGATTAAGGAATACCAGGTGATTGATTTTGAAGTGAAGATTGAAAATGCATTTCCATTTGCTTGGTTAATTAATTATAATTATTAATAATGGTTGATTATTATTAATAGTACAGTGCTGAACAATATAGTCATAATATTTTCGTTACTATATTATTCCATACACGTATTAGTGTCATTTAATTATTCCAATCACCTCTAATACAGTTTGTAACAAGTGAAATAAATAATGGTTGTTATCGTGTGAGTGAGTGAGTGACAGTTACTGCGGGAACAGGGTGTACTTCTGACAACTGACGGGTGACGCAGCGGACACCACCCAGCTGGCTGAGAAAAGCAGACTCTCTCTTCAGCTTCCTACTAGATTTTCACAAGGGTCAATTAGTTCTGAGGCAGTTATACAACATTTAATTAACTGGCCCAAACCTCCTAGCGCTTTACTATGCGTCACAATCTATTACATTTTCTTCGTCATCTCCTGGGTCAGACTTTCCATGTCATCCTTAATGAAATCCTTATTCTCTTCATTTTCACCAAGAACATTTAGTAGCACATTTCCGGACCAGGGAACATCTTTTTATGAATTGTAATTTTACCGTTGAATGTGATCATTTATCACATAGTTGTTTCCGTAAGGTAATCGGGAAGATCAGCAATAATTTGTTTGAGGGTGGCATTCTTATTTTGTGAATGATTCTCACAGTGAGAATTGTCTCACAATTCAAATCCGGCATGCTTAAAATGTCTTATGATGGTTCTTTTATGCACCTGGGCCTGTGTATTTCTGAGCCTTCGAGTGGCATGGAGCACAGTCACAAGTATTTAAAAAAATGCGAAGCGAAGCACAACTTTCTCCAGTAAACGCTGGTGATAACAGACCACTAGTTTGGGAAAACCATGATTGATAACTTACTTGAGCATCATTTAAAGAGAGAATAAAGGAGGGTGGCAAGATGCTTGGAATGTGGTCTTGTTAAATTGTTAAGAAAATGTGTACATTACCACTCGAAGTAAAACCACCGTGGTCAACTTATGCAGGTGAAAAATTCTTAAAATGTAGCCAGATAGCGATCAAGACTCAAATCAGACAGGTGGTCAACTTACAGAACATAATGCCCATCATACTAATATATAAAACTGAGATGGTGTGTGTCTGTCTTTCTATCTGTCTGTCTGTCTGTCTGTCTATCTGTGTGTTACTCAATAACGCAAGAACCACTGGTCCGATTTAAATGAAATTTTGCATGGATGTAGCTGACTTGCCAAGATTACATATAGGATACTTTTGATTTCGATATTTTGCACTATTAAAAATGGCGATCATTTTAGTGACGTCACTACACCCTTTGGTTTCAAAATTTCATATTTCCATATCAAATAAAAAGAGAACGCTAAGAACTAGCCAACTTTTGATGGCACATTTGAGCTTCAAAATTTAATTTCCTATCCGACGGGTCCTTATCACTTTTCGTGTATCTCTGACGGTTAGCGAGTAAAACCCACATATCTGACGTCACTACACCCTTTAGTTTCAAAATTTCATATTTCCATTTCAAATAAAAAGAGAACGCTTAGAAATAGCAAACTTTTGATGGCATACACGAGCTTTAACATTTAATTTTCTATCCAAAAGTTCCTTGTCACTTTTCGTGTATCTCCAACGGTTAGCGAGTAAAACCTAAATTTGTGCAATAAAACACGGTCAACACCGAGTGGTGCAGTATATCTCTACATATATAAACAAGATGTTCAGTAAAGAACATATAGCCTACTTTCTCCTAAATGCATGGGTATTGTTATAACTCTTTGTCCTTTTCAAGGAGTATGATTGAATGTTGGTTGTAGTAGCTTGTTGAAATACAACGTGCTATAGGGATATTAAACATGAATATGAGGTGCCCTTTGCTAGTGCTACCTCTGTACCAAATTTCGTTCAATTCGGTTTCACCGTGTTTGAATTGATAGGGGGAATCGATTTGCACACATACTTGGCCACTATCTGCAAACTATTGGGCTGATGTTCTTGCAGTTTGGTCTGAATATGTTTCCCACGTAAAGATATGGTGTTGCAAAATTTGGTAGAGACTAGATTATTAGGTTGGTCGTAATTACATTTTAGCTTTAAACATTTGGGTGGCCGCGATTACGTTTCCGTCAAGATAGCGGTGATATAAAACATGACACTGAAGTGCCCTTTGCTAGTGCTACCTCTGTACCAAATTTCGTTCCGTTCGGTTTCACCGTGTTCGAATTGATAAGGGGAATCGATTTTCACACAAAGATGGCCGCCATCCGCAAAATATTAGGCTGATGACCTATTAGTTTGGTCAAAGGATGCTCCCTCCATAAAGGTGTGTAGTTGCAAAATTTGGTAGAGATCGGATGATTAAGTTAATCATAATTTGATTTAAGCTTTGAACATTCGTGTGGCCGCCATTACGTTTCTGTCAATATGGCGTCGATATAAATCATGACACTGAGATGCCCTTTGCTAGTGCTATCTCTGTACCAAATTTCGTTCCATTCGGTTTCACCGTGTTTGAATTAATAGGGGGAATCGATTTTGACACAAAGATGGCCGCCATCCGCAAACTATTAGGCGAATGACCTATTAGATTGGTCAAAGGATGCTCCCTCCATAAAGGTATGTAGTTGCAAAATTTGGTAGAGATCGGATGATTAAGTTAATCGTAATTTGATTTAAGCTTTGAACATTCGTGTGGCCGCCATTACGTTTCAGTCAAGATGGCGGCGATATAAAACATGACACTGAGGTGCCCTTTGCTAGTGCTACCTCTGTACCAAATTTCGTTCCATTCGGTTCCACTGGGTTCGAATTAATATGGGGAATCAATTCTGACATAAAGATGGCCGCCACCCGCAAACTATTAAGCTAATAACCTATTAGATTGGTCAAAGGATGCTCCCTCCATAAAGGAATGTTGTTGCAAGGTTTGGTAGAGATCGGATGGTTATGTTAGTCATAATTTAACTTAAGCTTTGAAAATTTGTGTGGCCGCCATTACGTTTTTGTCAAGATGGCGGCGATATAAAACATGACACTGAGGTGCCCTTTGCTAGTGGTACCTCTGTACCAAATTTCGTTCATTCGGTTCCACCGTGTTCGAATTAATAGGGGGAATCAATTTTGACATAAAGATGGCCGCCATCCGCAAACTATTAGGCTAATAACCTATTAGATAGGTCAAAGGATACTCCCTCCATAAAGGAATGTTGGTGCAAAGTTTGGTAGAGATCGGAAGGTTATGTTAGTCGTAATTTAACTTAAGCTTTGAACATTTGTGTGGCCGCCATTACGTTTCTGTCAATATGGCGGCGATATAAAACATGACACTGAGATGCCCTTTACAAGTGCTACCTCTGTACCAAATTTCGTTCCATTTGGTTTCACCGTGTTTGAATTAATAGGGGGAATTGATTTTCACACAAAGATGGCCGCCATCCGCAAACTATTAGGCTAATGACCTAGTCATTTGGTCAAAGGATGCTTCCTCTATAAAGGTATGCTCTTGCAACATTTGGTAGAGATCGGATGATTAGGTTAATCGTAATTTGATTTAAGCTTTGAACATTTGGGTGGCCGCCATTACGTTTCCGTCAAGATGGCGGCGATATAAAACATGATACTGAGGTGCCTTTTGTTAGTACTACCTCTGTACTAAATTTCGTTCCATTCAGTTGTACCGTGTTCGAATTAATAGGGGGAATCGATTTTCACACAAAGATGGCCGCCATCCGCAAACTATTATGCTGATGACCTATTAGTTTGGTCAAAGGATGCTCTCCCCATAAAGGTATGTTGTTGCAAAATTTGGTAGAGATCGGATGATTAGGTTAGTCGTAATTTGATTTAAGCTTTGAACATTTGTGTGGCCGCCATTACGTTTCCGTCAAGATGGCGGCAATATAAAACATGACACTGAGGTGTCCTTTGCTAGTGCTACCTTTGTACCAAATTTCGTTCAATTCGCATTCACCGTGTTCGAATTGATAGGGGGGGACAGACATTCAGAGTACACACACTCACACACACACACACACACACAGACACACACACACACACACACACACACACACACACACACAGACTCACACACACACATACACACACACATACACACACATACACACACACACACACAGACTCACACACACACATACACACACACAGACAGACACACTTTTTTCGCCCTTTGTTGATCTCATAAGTCTACTTTCATTTTTTGCAAAAATCGAAAGTAGGCTAAACATAAAGTTTGTATGTTTTTTTCTTAATTTCTACCGAAATTTGAGTTATTTACGCGTTTCAGACTGTTTTATGATGGATGCGCGCGAAAATAATTTTTGGTCTGTCTGTTTGTTTGTTTGTTTGTCTGTGGACAACTTGGTTCCCTTATAACTCGAGAACGGCTGGGTGTATCAACGTAAAATTTGGTACAGATATCCATCAGAGGCACGACACTAATCATTGATGTAACTCTTCTCCGTACCTCTCGTAAAAGGGGGCCTACCCCTTAAAATACATGCTGAAATAGGAGTAGAAGGACGAGACAAGGTTCATTTTCATCCCCTCAATGTGAGAGACAAAACTCGGGAACCACATTTTAAGGCCCTAAAACGAACCGTTTTTGAGATATTCCCAGAAAACTAATTTCATTTAATAAACTAATGAACGAATGCAAGCCGGTAACCACGGCAGCAGATTCTCAGAGGTCCATCTATTGCTGTAAGACGCAATGCAATTCCATTAATTACATTAGTGTGAAAAATTGCAAACGACTAGAAGGTTACCACGGAACAAAATTAAGCTGTAAAATTAAGCTTAAGGGGATCAAGGGGTACACTAGAATTTTTTCACGCGATTTACACCTGCGGGTGTGGTACGGCAGGTCTATTATATTCTTATCCCTATATTATATTATTATTAGTAGTATTTTTGTTATGGCGTACAACGACGAGACAAAGCCCCTCGGTGCCAGAAACAAAACTTGGGGGCCCTAAAGGGTCCTAGAAAACTACATTATAAGGCTCTAAAACCAACAGTTTCTGAAATATTCCCAGAAAACTAATTTAACTTAATTTAAAGAACTAACGAAGGAATGGAAATCGGTAACCATGACAACATTATCTCCAGGGGTGGCATCCAACTTTCCATCTATTTCTGTAAGAAGCAATGCTACTCCATTTACACCTTGCCACGGTGTGTGTGTGGAAAGCGTTTCGGTCTACTAACCCCAAGATTGCAGGTCCACTCCTGGTGATTTTTGAAAGACAGCAAAAATACGACACGCATGTCATACGATGTTGGCATGTCAAAGAACCCATTTGAATTCAGTAGGCCGTGTTCATAATGGCAAAATTAATCTCGGGAGTTTCCGCCAACACAAAGTTCCTCATTTCTCTACTAGAAAGCGCTACAGTGTTCAAGGAGCTTAGATATCTACCCTCCTTGACTTTCATAGTGATTCAAGGAACAACGAAATTCGACATTCGAGCTACCCTCTGGGTGTCAAATTACGAAGCTTGCACCCGGCATCCGAGGCCATACGATATTATTATTACTCCATTTATTACATTTCTGTGAATGTTTGCAAATAGCTATAAGGATATCACGGAACCAACGTAGACTGTATAATTCATCAATACAATTAAGGTGGTGAAGGGTTAACTTAGAATTATTTCATGCAATTTCACGTGCGACATATAGTACAGAAGGTCTATTATATCACCAAATAGCAACATTATTTTCAAAAATTCCTGAATTGAATCAGCAATTTTTGCGGCTTTTAGGAATTTGGGCCATTTGAGGCTAAAGAACCTGAATTTTCATGCTCCACGAGCCTTTATAATTTATGAATGAAGTCTTCCTGTGTATGGGGACCTAACACAACGTAGAGGGTCAATTTTATGTGACGTGTATTGCGTTTCGTCTACAAGGCTTTCAATTCCATTTCACGTCAGGAAGTACACGTTAGGTGAATTTAATTTGAGAGCACATTTTAACTAATATTTTTTTATTTTATTTTTGCCGACATACAGGTTCATCGTAAGGATGATTTTGTTTGATACTGTGTGGTAGATATACCCATATTTGGATATCTGGGTGATATGTTGTAGACAATAGAATTGTCTGTCTGTCTTTCTGTGTATCTTTATGTACGCCTATAACTCGTGTTCGGATGCTTGTGCATCGTAAAATTAGGTATGGTAAATATGAGTCAATACACCAATCATTTATAAAACTCTTCACCTTACTTTTCATACAGTAGAAGGGTGGATATAGGGAAAAACTTCTCAAAAAACATGCTAAAATAGGCGAAATATAAAAATTATCCTAGAAGGACGACCAAAGCATATGTTGCGCTTCTCAATGTGAGACACAAAATTCGCGAGTCTATAAGGGGTCTCCAAAAACCACATTTTAAGGCCCTTAAATTAACAGTGTGTGTGATATTCACAGACAACTAACTTCGTTCTGATAAACTTATGAAGGAATGACAAACCGCTAACCATTGCAACAGTAGCTTAATTGATAATGTCTGGTGTTAACACTTAACACCGTTCGAAGAACGGGTACTTCTGCTAGTGTACAATAAACTAATGTGGATGTACTGATTTCATGGAAATGTGGCCATATTCTTAGGTGGTCGAATTGACAGGCTCAACTTTACGAGGCTGGTGTCCTCGAAGCAGGAAATCTCGACTCCTATCCTCCACACAGGGAAGGCAGCGCTAAAGAACGTGAAATTCACAGAAACAGACAGAGTTTAGCAGTAAACAAGTCTTAGGAGTTCGACTCCATTTATGAGCTTATGTGTACCATTCATTGCAACTTGATTTTACTCTCCTTAGTTGGCTACTATTTCTACAAGTACTTGTGCATTTAAAACTGTACGGCTGTTTAGTGAACATTTATGATAATAAAACTCAGCAAATCGTCTAGATTTTTCCTAGTTCACTACCTCTGCGGTGGTCCGGGCAAGGTCACCAATAGCCCGATGATGAGCCTGGCTCGGTGTACCTAGGCGACACATTACTTCTGGAGGAGACCAAATCCTGGCTTTACACTTCTAATTATTGTTAATATATAATTTTCATACCTTCCTGGGAGTCATTACCAAATTAAATTACTGTCAATTATCACAACTGCACCGGAAATATTTGCTGAATTACGTACATATAGTCTATCTTGCTCATTCAACGCCGGCGACCATGTTTCTCGGGGCATGAGGTCTCTTCAACTGTTACTCAGGCGCACACATTGACGTCATATTAGTGTTGCCAACATGTGGGATACAAAATACACCACACGACACAAGCAATAAAGAGACACATAATATTGTACACACACATAATATTGTAATTATGTGAAAAAGCATAAATTGGCAATACCAATGATCTGGATAAAGAATATTGATGGGTGAGTACCCCCCACATTACGTAACAAAAACCCGGGGCTGTATATATTAGCTAACGCGGCCCACAGGGTCTTGCTACCTAGCAATTATTGGCCTTGGCAAAAACCATTGGTCTGGATAAAGATTATTAATGCGTTTTTGGCTAATTTCCGTATTAGCGGATGGGAGGATACAAATCACATGCCATCTTAAAAAGTCCTTTGTTTGTACAATACTGGCAATACAGTAGTCTAGCGTGTGGTTGGCAATGCTGTATTTGTGCAAAACTCACGCGTACAATGGCGGACTCAGCTAGAGTTTTGCCATAGCCTACATAAGTCGTGATCTACAAAGGGGATTGTGGATGGGTTGTAGACAGCGGAGGAATACACATCTATGACTACATGATTTCCAGATTTTATTTTCATATTAACAAAATTTATTTTGGCTAATTTCAGAAGTTAAGGATTTTTTTCTTCAAGGACTTGGTCTCCTCCAGTGTTAGTAGTGAAACTCTGCAAAGACACGTATTATTAATAACTTGACCGTGTAAGTCAATATGCCATTTAACACACTGTTTTTGTTTGTCGTGCAGATTTCCAGTCCATGGAGTTGCGGCCAGGACATATCTCTGTGCCATCTTGGCTCGACACAGCATTCTTTCGATCATCTCTGAGGAACGCCTACCAAGACGCACCTGAGCTTCACGTGATCAAAGTGTTCGTCAGACCCATTGCAGCCAAAGGGGACAACATGGGCAGTGCCCTCTACCGGGCGGTCATAGACTACGAGATCTCGGGTACTGCCTTGAAATGCCACCTCATAGTGAAAAGTCTTCCATCTGGAGAATTATTCCAACAATTACTTCTAGAAATGGGAGTTTTCAAAAGAGAACTTCATATTTACAAATTTACATTGCCCGCTATGCATGCCTTACTGAAGAAACTTCCACAATTGAAGGATAGAACGTTTTCAGCCACACATTTCTCAACGACACGACCAGATACATTGGTGCTAAAAGACCTGAGCGTTGAAGGGTATAAGTTAGCCGAGAGAAGTCATCAACTTGACTTGCATCATTGTGTGGAATCTTTAAAAGCACTAGCAATCTTCCATGCCTTATCCATTATTCTTTCGGTAAATGTACCTGGAAGCATGGCTACCTTCAAAGAAAGCTTCTATATTGAAGAGAGGCGTGAAATGATCGCCGAATTTCTTGAACCTAACCTTCTGTCTTTGTCTGATTTAGTAGAAGGCTGGCCAGGTTTCGAGAGATTTGGTGACAAATTAAGAGAAGTTGCCTCTCAAGCGGTGAATTGTTTAATAAATGTTGTTACGGCGAAGAGAGGATCGATTACAGTGCTCAACCATGGTGACTTTTGGGTTAATAATATCTTATTTAAGTATGATAATACTCTTTCGATTGCGGACGTTAAGTTTGTGGATTTCCAAAGCTGTCGCTATGCTTCTCCCGCACTGGATCTGCAATACTTCATCTACACCAGTCCAGAGGAGCGTGTGAGGACAGAGAATCTCGATGATATGCTGAGGGAGTACCACGCGTCACTAGGGAATACGCTTGGCCTGCTAGGGTTCGGGGACTACCTGTTCTCCATGGACGAGCTGAGACAGGAGATGAGAGACAAAGCATTCTTTGGACTGATCAGTGCCTGTACCGACCTGGGATCTGTACTGGGGCAACAGGACTGTGGGGACAATGACACTTTCCAGAGAACATTCCAACATCTACTGCTCCACTTCGAGAAGAAAGGCATCTTGTAGGGACAACTATTGCGGACACTAAAAGTGAAGAAGGAATTCTGAATGTGCCCCCAAACTTGAAATTCAGTACGCCTCATAGGGTAGAGGATAGCATTGATGGCTAACACCTAAGAGGCTCGGGTTCGAATCCAGGATCTGCCAAGGATTCTAATTCTGGTTTGAAGTACAGGAACAGTATCGTTGACAAGTACAGAGGTGTACAAATTATTAGACTCAATGCCAGTATTCAAAATTTCATTTATACTTTTCATGATTTAATGCACTAAATATATTTACAAGGCGCTGAAGTTATTACAAATATTTAACCAACAGTCTTAATTACATTTTATTTTAAGAAATTTATAGTAAATTGATTGTATAGAATTTCCACCAAAAGAAGAGCTTCGTTAAGGCAAAATGCCACACGTTTTACTTCTTTACTATATTCTACTTATTGTGTGGATTTAGACCTGAGGAATTCCAAGTCTTTTATACTGATCATCCACTCTTGAACTATACAAAGATTCGTGGACCATGGATTGAAATCATCTGATTTTAGGGCACATTCCAAAGTCAATGAAACAAGAACAAACAGCCCCAGCTCATGTATCCCTCGGAATATCCAATTCTGAAAATATCCAGTCGTATTTCCTTATGGGAAGAGTTAGTCTTCAGGGAAGAAAATTTCACAAAATAGGGTGATAATGGATGTCATATGTTGTTCAATAAAATGATTTTGAATAAAACATTAATTTGCACACCTCTGTAAGTCACCTAACAGGTGCCAATTTCGAAGACTTGCACGAGACCAGTGGGCAACACGATTTTACGTCTGTTCTCTAACTTCGAATTCCAACAATGGCTGACAGAGCATCCTAGTGTTTGTCTTAAAGAGTTCACAGGGAGCTAGTTTATTTTGTTATCTCTTCTGACCACAAACTGATATTTTCAGGTTCCAGCCCCGGCGTGCTTATGCCTACATGGACTCTGCCCTCGTGAAACAGGACTTAGCAGGCATTGATAGCTACCAGAGAACTTTTCAACATCTACAACTCCATTTAGAAAGTTAGGACCATCCCGGCATTTGCCTGGAGTAGAAAGTAGGAGTAGAGAAGAACCACAGAAAACCACTTCTAAGATGGCCGAGGTGGGATTCGAACCCATTTCGTCTCAGTTTTGCCTCTTGAGGCTGAGTGTACCCCGTTCCAGCCCTTAGACCAGAATTAAATTTCTTGGCAGAGCCGGGAATCGAATCTGGATCTCCGGGGAGATAGCCAAGAATGCTAACAGCTACACCACGTGGTGGTCAAGTGAAGTGAATGCTGCGTGGGAAACGGTTAAACAAATAAGAAAGAGGACATCGTAACAGTGTTTCGACGAGAGATGGTACATATCACTAGGGCTCGGATTTTTAGGTGCTAAAAATCGAGAAAATATTTATTTTTTATGTATTAAAAATACCTGAAATATGTGACGAAAAAGGTACCGTAAAATATTTAATTATAATTTAGTTTATTAATGTGAATATAAACAATATGCAGTACTCACGAATGCAATTTATTCTATGTCTCACTGACTACTGAAGCATTACAATACACAACGAGATACATCTTCAGGTTGTCCATCACAAATGACCGACAATTATCGCGAAACTGCGGCAATATGTGTCTTGCCCTTGAGGTGTTGTGTAACTTGAGATCGCTGTTCAGCCTTGATTGCATTCCCACATGGTTGGCAGAACAGAACACACCCATCAGAAGTAAAATTATCTTTGAATTCTGCAACAGACGATAACTTGTAGTTGTTTTTACTTTAGGCCTTACACTTCACAGTGCCAGAAATGAACTGCATGTGCGCGACACTGGTTCCAGGTAGCTGGTGGAGGGGGAGATCTAGCACGTGGTGCAATAAGGCTATGGATAATGAAATCCCCAGCTTCCACAATGAGTGGCACGGGGCGACAAGTTAAGAATAACACAGATGCAAGCTGACATACGCTCTGCATGAAGATTAAATAGCTCACAGGATCTTTCCCGATGTTGTTGTTTGAGTCTTCAGTCTTTTGACTGGTTTGATGCAGCTCTCCATGCCTCCCTGTCCTGAGCTAATCGTTTCATCTCTACATAGCTACCACACCCTACATCCGAGGCAATCTGTTTAACATATTCTAACCTTGGTCTACCCCTGCAGTTCTTGTCCTCGACCCTTCCTTCCATAACTAAGCTTGCTATTCCTGGGTGTCTTAGTATGTGTCCTACCAACCTATCTCTTCTCTTCATTAGCAGTCGCCAGAAACATCTCTCCTCTCCCACTCGTCTTAATACCTCTTTGTTTGTAACCCTATCTACCCATCTGATCTTCCTCATTCTCCTGTAGCACCACTTTTCAAATGCTTCAATTCTCCTCTTTTCTGCTGCACCAATAGTCCAAGTTTCACTTCCATAGAGCGCCACGCTCCAGACAAAGGCTTTCAAAAATGACTTCCTAATACCTAAATCTATATTCGATGTCAGCAGATTCCTTTTTTGTAGAAATGCTTTTCTTGCCTGAGCCAACCTACTTTTTATATCCTCTTTGCTTCGTCCATCACTGGTTATTCTGCTTCCTAAGTAACAGAAATCTCCTACTTCCTTCAGCTTTTCACCTGCCAATTTGATCTCCATAGAGGTTTCTGATTTATTTCGGCTGCATTCCAGTATTTTTGTTTTACATTTATTAATTTTCCCGATGAAGTAACACATAACAGAAATGCAATAAACTGAAAGATCTCATTCTGATTTAAAAATGTAAAAATTATGTCTTTTTATGTGCTAATAAGTGAAAAGTAAAAATTTATGTATTTATAGAAAAAATGCGTAAAATATGTATTTACATGAAAAAACAAGAAGTTCCGTGAAGAACTATACAGCCTACTTTTCATGCCAATGATTATTCTACAGTATATGAACCTATCTAGAATAATGACAAAATTAAGTTGTAATATCGAAATATCTAATTAGTTCAAAATATACCTGGTATAATGTAGCCTAATAGAGCACTACAGTTGGCAGCCCTGGTGACTGAATATATTCTTTGTTCCATCTCTTTAGGTACAGAATACAAAATTTGGTTGAAGTCCAATGGACGTTACATGCAGTTAGACACTGGATCTATCAGCACGCGTAAAAGCATGTTGCCAACAATACCATGCTTGTGCTGGTCAGTAATAATCTGAAATATTATGATATCTTGTTGTGCCAATTTTGGATGAAATCCATTTGTTAGTATAGAAGTTACATATATTTTAAAATTGGACATATCAGCAGGCATAGAATCATGTTGGCAGCACTGCCTTGTATTAATTACTCCAAATTAATCTAGAATGTCAGGTGCTATACGTGTGCAAAGTATAGAGCTGTTGACTTGCATACTTTCTGATATATTGATATTAGGGTAAAAAAATATAGACAGCATTTATTAACAGCTGGCAGCCCTGATTGCTCTTACTTATAGTCATATCTGTTATAGTACACATAGCACATACGAAATTTGGTTGAAATCCAACTGATAGTATAGAAGTTACATGTATTTAAAAATTGGTACTATCAGCAGGCTTATAATCATGTTGGTAGGACTGACGTATATACGTTACTCCAAATTAATCTAAAATGTCAGAATATACGTGTGCATAGTTTAAAACTGTTGGCTTGCATACTTTCTGATATATTGGTATTTGGATAAAAAAAGAGAGAGCAATTATTACCAGTTGGCAGCCCTGGTGGCTCTTAAGAATACGCCTAGTCATATATATCTGTTTATGTACAGATATTACATACAAAATTTGGTTGAAATCCAATTGATAATGTAGAAGTTATATGCATTTAAACATTGGACCTATCAGAAGGCTTAAACATATTTTGGCAACACTGTCATGGTTGGTAGGGTGGTAGACCAGTGAGAATGACGAATCAAGTAACCACCGAAGTTGTTTCTTCTTTGTTTAAGGATTCAATCAAGTTGCGTGACTCATATGCTCTTCTGAGAACATTCTCGTTTGTGACTTTATCAGGATTCTTCTCTAGCACCACATCTCAAATGCCCTGAGTTTCAACACGTCTAATTTAAGGGTCCTATATCCAGACCTAATTAGGAACTACCATGGTGAACAAAATTTATCCAGGCAAATTAATTATAGACCAGAATCCCATTGAACAAGTGCATAAGTATATATATATATATACCTTGGCACTACCATAAATGACCAATGGGATCCCTCTGGCGAGGTGAGGTCCTGAATTGGAAAAGCCAGGACAATATTCAATAAGATGCGTAATTTGTTCAAATATAATGGGATAACAATGCCTACGAAAACCAGGCTTTTGCGTTGTTATGTGTTCTCTACTCTCTATTACGGTGCTGAGACATGGACTATGACAGAGTCCTTATGTGTACGATTAGAGGCCTTTAAAATGTGGCTGTACAGAAGGATATTGCGGATACCATGGACAGACCATGTCACAAATGTTGAGGTTCTCCAAAAAGTGAGAAAAAACAAGGAAGTATTAACCACCGTGAAAATAAGGACGATCCAATACCTAGGACACATTATGAGGAATACAGACCGACAAGTTCCATCTCCTCCAGTCTATTCTTCAAGGAAAAATACCAGGGAAGAGAAGTGTTGGACGGAGAAGAATATCCTGGTTAAAATATCTCACAGCCTGAACCTCCAAAAAGTCCATTGAATTATTCCGGGCTGCAAGTGACAGGAACTGCACAGTCAAGATTGTAATCAACATCCGGAACGGATAGGAACCAGAAGAAGAATTGTGAAGCACATTACAGTGACCTTAAATCGCATATCGTGAATTTCTATAGCTTTTACTTGATTAGCTGATATAATACAGTTGCACGAGTTATAAAATATTGATAATATATTCACAGACGATGGGTAGATCGATAAATAGCGCGAAAGAGAGATGTTGTTGGTGATATGAAGGAAACGGCGTCCAGGGATGCCAAAATGTTGTCCTAGATTGTTCTTTAACGAGGTAGTAAATCTGTCTTTATGAGGTTGTTACATTTAAAAATTCTTTAATGTCATTGACCTGAGTCGGGATCAAACCCGCTATCTTGTGTTCAGAGGCCAACTGTAATATGCCAACTGCGCCACTCAGTCCGATGCAGAGAGAGTGTATATGTCTGTGTGGATTCCGAAGGTAACTGTGTTCAAAATCAACAGTACTCGATTGCACACAACCTTGTAGCAGTCATGTGCAAACATACTCATACTGGTACCTTCCCTTATGATTTGACAACCAATATTATGTAACCGTGATGTTTGTCTGCTTGCTGAAGTCTTGACCATTCAATTACTACCAAGAATCTCTTACGTAATCCAAATACTCAATACTTGTTAGATTAATTCTATCTTACTAACCAAAGGCTACCTAGGTAAATGTCAGGATGCAACACAAGGCTCAAACCACAATGCTCAAAGCCCGTAAATGACCTATGATGACGACAATAGCAACAACAGCAACAACAAGCGAGGTAAGCTTTAATTCATCGAGTTTCAGCACTCAAGAGCGTGCATTCAAGCTGTGACTTCACAGAGCCTAACCATTATTATTCCCATTTCTAAGGGACCGGGGGTGTGGTGAGATGTAGCGGATGGCTTTTGAGGTTGAATGTCCTTGGCACTAATCTTACCCGAGAAGTTAATAAGGGATTAAATAGATGAAGATGGCTGAAAGTGGTCCAGGCTTATGAAGGAAGCAGCCAATGGAAGTATATCCCTGCAGTTGAAAATGGTGAAATCACGGAAAACCATTCAAAAAACGGCCAGAGGTAGGGTTTGAACTGACCTGTCTTCTGATTTTGGAGACATCTGACCGTGTGGCTTTGAGGCTTAACGCACGTAGTTACCTCGGTCAACCAGAGACCTGTAGTAGATACTGATAACATACCAACGTAGAAGACAGCAAAGACACCCATTGCGATGGTAGCGCGTTTATCCACTTCAAGATATTCGACGACTTGCCCAGAACTACTGGTCTTGCAAGGGGTCACCTTTGGATAGCTCGGATTACAAGAGCGGATTGACGGACAGCAGTGCAACCAATCACTCATCAATTCAGTTCACCGGGCTTTTCAAGGATGACATGATGCAATGGATCTCTCCTGCCAGCAGGCTGGTGGTGATGGCATCCTCGTATGGGGTTATTTACTAGGAATGAAATGGGACTCCTGGTACATCTGACAACGTCTCTCACCAGTGAACACAAGAAGGACCTGCTAGCAGATCATATTCATCCATTTTCTCACCTTCAGTACCCTGTAGGTGATCTGTACTTACAAAAGACAATGCTTCAGCCCATCGCTTCTGAATTGTGACTGACTGGTTCAATGAGCATACCGCGGATGTAAAGAGGCCCAATATCAATCCCATTGAGCACATACTGTATGAGAATCGGTTGAGAGAATCTGCGTACCCTGTTCCGACCAATCACCGTGGGCTATGGGAGGCTGTGTAGCGATCGTGGATCAGTGTGGCATTCCAACGCTTTCGTTGTGTTGAATCAATGCCAAGCCGCATCCCTGCGGTCTTCAAGAAGAAAGGGGATGCTGCATACTACGAGCCAGGTATCCTAATACAATTGCTCGTGAGTGTGACTTGGTGCAGCCCATGAGGGTGAGCTTGCCTAGTTCTCAAATCCTCTCCATCCAAACGTAATGCATCTAACGTTCCCACGTCAGCCAGTGTGTGGTGAGAGGTCCTACGGTACAGCTGCCATACTTTACTTATTCATCGATGGATCTACACGATCATTTAAAGTTTGCAATATATCGTCCTCTGCAGAGGTCACCCAGGTAAATTTGGGGACAAAATGCCATCACAGATATCCTGGTTGCGATCTGAAGAATATTTTAGGAAAGTTTCAGTGAATTCGGAAGATTCATGTTCGCGATGATTCCTTGCAAGACCAGTAGTTCTGGGCAAGTCATCGAATATCTTGAAGTGGATAAACGCGCTACCATCGCAATGGGTGTCTTGGCTGTCTTCTACGTTGGTATTTTATCAGTATCTACTACAGGTCTCTGGTTGACCGAGGTAACTACGTGCGTTAAGCATCAAAGCCACACGGTCAGATGTCTCCAAAATCAGAAGACAGGTCAGTTCAAACCCTACCTCTGGCCGTTTTCTGAATGGCTTTCCGTGATTTCACCATTTTCAACTCCAGGGATATACTGGGATGGTACCTTCCATTGGCTGCTTCCTTCATAAGCCTGGGCCACTTTCATCCATCTTCATCTACACACATCAGAAAAAGTTTTGCATCACCTCGGTTCCAAGAGTTCCGGAACCGTTAAATACAAAGGGAATAGAGATCAACACAAACAACTTTTCAGCTCGTTTTATTGCTCATGAGACCCACACATTGCATGTTGTACCATCATACAGCTAGACTTTCAGCATTTGTGGTCCAGATTGCAGTACACACCACTACCTCTAATACCCAGTAGCACGTCCTCTTGCATTGATGCATGCCTGTATTCGCCGTGGCATACTATCCACAAGTTCATCAAGACACTGTTGGTCCAAATTGTCCCACTCCTCAACGACAATTCGGCGTAAATCTCTCAGAGTGGTTGGTGGGTCAAGACGTCCATAAACAGCCCTTTTCAACATATCCCAGGCATGTTCGATAGGGTTCATGTCTGGCGAACATGCTGGCCACTGTAGTCGAGCGATGTCGATATCTTGAAGGAACGCATTCACAAGATGTGCACGATGAGGTCGAGAATTGTCGTCCATGAAGACAAATGCCTCTCCAATATTCTGCCGATATGGTTGCACTATGGGTCGGAGGATGTCATTCAGGTATCGTAAAGCCGTTTCGGAGCCTTCCATGACCACCAGTGGCGTACGTCGGCCCCACATAATGCCACCCCAAAACATCAGGGAACCACCACCTTGCTGCACTCGCTGGACAGTGTGTCTAAGACGTTCAGCCTGACCAGGGTGCCTCCAAACACGTCTCCGACGATTGTCTGGTTGAAGGCATATGCGACACTCATCGGTGAAGAGAACGTGATGCCAATTCCGTGGGGTCCATTCAGCATGTTGTTGGGCCCATCTGTACCGCGCTGCATGGTGTCGGGGTTGCAAAGCTGGACCTCGCCATGGACGTCGGGAGTGAAGTTGCGCATCATGCAGCCTATTGCGCACAGTTTGAGTTGAAACACGACGTCCTGTGGCTGAACGAAACGCATTATTCAACATGGTGGCATTGCTGTCAGGGTTCCTCCGAGCGGCAATCCGTAAGTAGCGGTCATCCACTACAGTAGTAGCCCTTGGGCGGCCTGAGCGAGGCCTGTCATCGACAGTTCCTGTATCTCTGTACCTCCTCCATGTCCGAACAACATCGCTTTGGTTCACTCTGAGACGCCTGGAAACTTCCCTTGTTGAGAGCCCTTCTTGACACAAAGTAACAATGCGGACGCGATCGAACTGCGGTATTGACCTTCTAGGCATGGTAGAACTACAGACAACATGAGCAGCGTACCTTCGTCCTGGTGGAATGACTGGAACTGATCGGCTGTCGTACCCCCTCCGTCTAATAGGCCCTGCTCATGCATGGTTGTTTACATCTTTGAGCAGTTTTAGTGACATCTATGAACAGTCAAAGGGACTGTATCTTGGATACAATATACACAGTCAACGTCTATATGCCGGAGATCTGGGAACCGAGGTGATGCAAAACTTTTTTTGATGTGTGTATTTAATCCCTTAGTAACTTCTCGGGTAGGATTAGTGCCAACGCGTCGTATACCACGACAGTTGACACCGGCTGCGCTGGTTTTGCCCGTATCCACGTACTCGCTCTACCTTATTGATACGGTGACCCTTGGAAAGCCCGGTGCCTGCACGACTTCAGATATTGAGTGGCCCATACGTCTAGCGCGGACAATCTGGCCGCCATCAAATGCATTGAGGTCTCGTCTCTTACTCATCGTATAGTCAGTCAACTCTTACTAATATTGCCCGTACGAGGCATGATGTCCTTGCCGTTGCATGTTACGCTGTCTTATTAAATTCGTCGAGCACAGCGTCATATCCTCATTACGACAGCAATTTCCAATGGAATAGCCCATGAGTAGTAGTGGGGGAATATTTTCCGGGGGAGAAATTTGTGTGGGAATATTCACAGACTGGAAATTTTAAATTTTGTCAATATTTTCATTACTTTAGCGTTAATCTCAGTTAGAACTGGGAAGTTAAGGTTTATTTCACACACCTGGAAATTGATGAACTATTCTGAAGGAAGAAAGGTAGTGGGTATCCCAGATATTTCATTTGAACCTCTCCCATCGTCATTCATACTCTGACATAACCACATTTATACATACACTTACACGGGAAATGAGAAATTGTTGTTGTTGTTGATTGATTTTAGGGGATTTGCGTCATAGAGGTCAGGTAGCCCTGTGTACTTGGGTGTGTGGATTTGTCTGATAATCTGTGTTATTGTGATGGTTGTATTAGTGTGTGCATTTGTAATTCAGATGAGAACTGGGAAGGAGGATGCCGTGGCCTTAAGTGAGGAACCATCACAGCATTTACCTAAAGTAGAAGTGGAAAACCACGGAAATCCAGTTCCAAGATGGCTGAGATGTGAATAGAAGCCTCCTCTTCTCAGTTTTGCCTCACGAGGCTGAGTGTACCACGTTCCAACAGCAGAAGCGTTCCCGGTGAAAAGTGTAAGAGTGATTCAATGTAAGATTGAGAGACTTGAAATTTAAATATTTATTCAACCACATTATATAAATAACTATTTATTATCTTTATGATATTTTTAAAGATGGATTTCATTATTCAATAACATTAGAGTAGTAAATGTTAAACTTCAAACGATTCATATTGCAAAATGTTACCTGTTCACAATATTAATGAAATAAAATAAGCTGTATTAAGAAATGTTGATTTGATGTGAATTTCTCTTACGGATGGATGTTATACAAATAAGCCTATGTAGACTATGTTATGCACTAAAAATAACGATTTGTTGTATTTAGTAGTACGATGGTGAATCATCTGCATTGTGAAATATGACCGTGAACCTTTTCCATCCTACAGGTACTGTATATATATTCCATTTTTGTGTAGATATTCTGTTTGAGAAGATTTATAGTCCATAGTGCTATTGGCAGTAATCTACATTCATTTAGCTTAACCCATTAGAGGATAGTAGACTCTATACCAACCCCTATCGTAAGGACAATTTAGATAATAAAAGGTGCTGATGGTTGAATTTTTCAGTCTTATTTTAGCTAACCTTCCTGGGGAAGTGTTATTATTTCTAAAAAAAAACACACAAATGCAGTGATGGATACAATTTGGGAATATAAAAATTACAACTAAAAATAAATTACAAAAACTTAAAAATTAAAAATATAACGTAAAATATATAGCCCTGTATATAGATTAGAGAAAGAACAAGTGTTTCCGTGAAGAACTGTACAGCCTATTTTCATATATCCTACTTATGTTAATTGAATCTATCTATATACAAAATTTCAGTTTGATTCCTGTAATAGATTCGTAGATATTGATAACCGACTAAATATTTCAGATGGTCGCTATGTTGGATTTTATATATGTAGATCCTGGAGTTATGTACTGTTACATGAAGATTATTGTGCACGTGTATCATTTAAACTTCAATCGCATGATTAGGACACAAGAAGTAAAAAGGAAATTTAAAAATTTCGCACAGCTGCCATCTTGTGGTTATGGAAACAATTGAAATAAATTAGATGCCAGTGGATTGACATTCGTATAAGGATTTACTGTACCAAGTTTCACTGCACTCGGATGGTTAAATTGCGAGAAACGTCAATGTGAATATTTATATTTCGCGTCGCCGCCATGTTGGATTTGTGATCACCAGGTTATTTAAAGTCCTATAGGTGAACTGAAGTTCATAGCCCCTATGAACATAAAAAAAATCAGTTTGATTGCTATAATAGATTCGTAGATATTCAGAGCCGTCTAAATATTTCGGAAGGTCGCCATGTTGGATTGTTAAATGTATAGGCCATAGAGTCATGTACCGTTAATGGGAAATTATTGAGTAGGTTCATTATTCAAACTTTCACATCGATCGCATGATTACGACACAAGAAATAAAAACTTAATTTTAAAATTCGCAAAGGCGCCATCTTGAGGTTATGTAAACAATTGAACTAAATTAGATACCAGTGTATTACAATGTGTATAAACATTTCCTGTACCAGATTTCATTGCGGTTGGAACATTAAATCGCGAGAAAGGTCTATTTAAAATTTTCAAATTCGCTTGGCCACCATGTTCGTTTTGTAGTTAACCGGTTTTTGAAAGTCTTATAGATGAGCTTCCAGTAGTGCCTTTTATCTCCGTACAAAATTTCAGGGTGATACCCCTAATAGGTTCAGAGATATAGAGAATGCCAGTGAAATATTTCGCACATCCGCCATCTTGTGGTTATGCAAACAATTGAACCAAGTTAGATGTCGGTGCATTACAATGTGTATAAACATATACTGTACCTAGTTTTATTGCGTTTGGTTAGTTAAATCGCGAGAAACGTCTATTTAAAACTCGCAAATTTGCGTGGCCGCCATGTTGGTTTTGTAGTTACCATTTTTTCAAAAGTCACATAGGTGAACTTCTAGTAGTTCCCTTTATCACCGTAAAAAAATCCAGGGTGATATCGGGAATAGTTTCGGAGAAATTGAATGCTGGTGAAATATTTCGCACAGCCGCCATGTTGAATTGGTGAGACGTAACAAAATTTGAAGGGCACGGTCGGGGTTGTTCGGAATAGTGCTATGGATTTACCGAGTTTCATTGAAATCGCTCCAGCCTTTTAGAAGTTATTAGACACACATACACACACACACACACACTCCACACACGGACAACTGGTGATCTCATAAGCCTATTTTTTTTCAAAAATGAAAATAGGCTAAATTTCATTATAAAATACAAATTTAAAATACATTTCAGAAAAATTATATTTGAATTGCAGCAAATGGTCATAGCGGGGTATTTTAATTGAACGCTCAAAGGCTCCCAGCAAGTTCAATTTCAAGTAGTTTCAACTTTGACCACCAGAGATGCCACTGTCACTACACCTAATGGTAAACGTTGGAACTTGATAGAGCGTTTCTAACCTAATAACCTACAAATTTAGCTACACACTACCAATTGTGGCTGGCTGCGTGGCTCAGCGGTAACGTTCTCGCTTGCTGGGCCCAAGGTTGCAGGTTCATATCCTGGCGCAGTCAGCTGTAATTTTAGGGTGCACAAATGCGAGGGAACCGTGTCAGTAGAGTTACTGGCGCGTTAAAGATCCCTTCGGAGCAAAATTCTGGGACCCAGGCGTCTCTAAAAGCCAGAGTAGTTAAAAGGGACGTAAACCCAATAACATTCGTATTATTACTACCAATTGTAGTGGTAGGTTCTTTTACATACCATACCTCTATGACTTCCCCTCCAAAGGAAGGCATGCTGAAGAATTTTAACGCTTTAAAAAATCCGACGACGTCGTCCGGGTTTGAACCGGTGATCTTGGGCATAGCAGTTAAGCATGCTACCGACTACGCTACCGAAATACGTATTACATTAACATTTAAATATGAATATCTAGAAATCCACGCTCTAAGGATTGCGAGACCTTGACGAGGTGAGAGTGCTTGCGAGGTCTAATGATCCTTTGGGCTATGCTGGCGGTAGCGTAGCTACTGGCAGGGCCTCCCTTGCCAGACAGGTCAAAGGTGAAGATCCAGACTAAAAAGCAACCCAATAAGAGGTCCAACGACTCCAAATGCGGAAGGGGGGTGAGAGTCCCAAGTGACACTTCAGGATAAGGAGGGGCAGACGAGGCTCCAAGTTCAAAGCCATGGTGAAGGCAGCTTGTCTAGAGGTTGGATGCCTCGAGAACAATATCCCCATCCTCTGGCAGAGGTTAGGCGTGAGGTTAACAGCCTTACCATGTAAAAAATATCTTGTTGAGAAGGACCAAACACAGAATAAATCGGACGGATCTTTCGAACAACGATCAAGGCAAGTTAAAAGGACACGCATAAGGAAAATGGGCATAAAAGTGGCTACCTGGAATGTAAGAATGATGTTACAACCAGGGAAGATGCAAGAAATTGGGAGAGAGATTAATAAATTTGGATTGGATTGAGTGGCACTACAAGAGATAAGATGAAATGGAAGAGGAAGAATTGATAAGAAATATTTTAGTGTTTTTATCGTGGACCAGAAAGAAGAACAGGATTATTTGGTACGGGATTTATTGCAAATCAGAAAATAAGGAAAAGTGTCCTAGGGTTTGAACCTATATCTGATAGAATATGTAAACTTAGATTGAAAGGGCGCTTTAGAAGCATGACAATTATCTCAGCACATGCACCAACTGCAGAAGGGGATTGTAAAGATGAGTTTTATGACGAACTAACGAGAGTAATTGACAGCGCTCCCTGATATTACGTGTTGCTTACTCTTGATGACTTCAATGCTAAGATTGGACGTGAAGACTTTATGAACCAGGTGGCAGGACGATATTCATTAATGATGAGACAAGTGGAAATGGTATATTGCTCGGCCAGTTGGCTGCAGCAAATAATTTGGTAATTAGGAGCACCTATTTCAATCATAAGAACATTCATAAGGGCACGTTGTAGGTACCCGGAAGTGACCAAGTGAACCAAATAGACCACGTCTTGGTGGGAGCAAGACACACTTCGTCCGTTATTGATGTGCGAGCCTGCAGAGGACCCAATTGTGATTCGGACCATTTCTTGGTCAAAGCTGTAATAAGGCAAAAACTATCTAATGCACAGATGAGACAACCATCAGAAAGAAAGAAGTGGAACCAAGAAGCTCTGAACGACCCAAGAAAAGTAAGAAATTTTAAAGAGGAGATTAAAGGGCGACTACAGACAACAAATGCTATGGATATCGAAGAGAAATGTGAAGATATTAAGTCAACAATTCAAGAAAGTGCTCAGGAAGTATTAGGAATTAAAGAGAGAGTAAAGAATGAATGCTTTGATAAAGAATGTGAAGAACCAATGGACAAGAAAAATGAAGCAAGGGAGTTAATGTTACAAAGAGATACAAGGCAAAGTAGAGAAAGATACAAGGCAAAGTAGAGAAAGATACAAGGCATATAGAAGAAAAGAAACAAAATTATGTAAAAGGAAAAAGAAGGAAATGTTAATGAGAAAGTTAGATGGTATCGACGAGAGAAGACAACAAAACGAAGTGAGGAAATTTTGTACAGAAGTTAACTGGTTCAGGAAAAGGTATCAACCTAGGCTTACTGGATGTAGAGACAAACAGGGGAAAATATTAGACAACGAGGATGATATTATCAATTGATGGAAGGAACATTTTGAAGAGTTATTAAATGTAAGGACTGAAGAAGAATGTGATACACACCCAAAGATAATGAATGCAGAACCACATATAGAAACACCAACCATTCATGAAGTGCAGGAAGCCATTGAGAAACTAAGAAAAATAAAGCCCCAGGAGAGGATGGCATTACGAGTGAAATGTTAAAAAACTCGGGACAAGAAATTATATATGAAATATATAATCTTATCGTCAAGATATGGGAGGAAGAGAATATGCCATCTCAGTGGAACATCGGAATAATTTTTCCCATATACTGTATAAGAAAGGAGATAAGTATAATTGTGCAAATTACCGAGGAATTACATTACTGAATATCGTCTATAAAGTGTTTTCCAATGTGCTTTTAAAGAAGTTACAGATCTACTATGAGGAAATAATAGGGGAATATCAATGTGGGTTCTGCAAGAATAGAAGTACTATTGATCAAATCTTCGTTGTTAGACAAGCGATGGAAAAATGTTAAGAACACAACGTAGATCTTCATATGTTGTTTGTAGACTACAGACAAGCCTTTGATAGTATTAACAGGGAAGGATTGTACAGATATATGTAACAGAAAGGAATTCCCGGAAAGCTAATAAGATTAGTGAGAATAACTGCAGAAAATGCTAAAGCCAAAGTAATGGTGCACTTGGTGCTGAATTTTCCTTGGAAAGAGGTGTACGACAGGGTAATGCCATGTCTGTTTCGCTATTCAACTTGGCTTTAAATAAAGTATTGGAGAAATTGGAAGGAGCAAATAATACTATAGTATATAAATCAACCCAAATGTGTGCCTATGCTGATGATGTAGTATTGATAGCGAGAAGACTAGACTATTTAAAGGAGATGTTTGAAGAAGGAAGGGGAAACAAGTAGTTCCGTGAAGAACTATACAGCCTATTTTCATATATCCTACTTATATTAATTGCCACTATCAACATACACAATTTCAGTTTGATTGCTGTAATAGATTCGTAGATATTGAGAACCGACTAAATATTTCGGATGGTCGCCATGTTGGATTTTATATATGTAGGTCCTAGAGTTATGTACTGTTACATGCAGATTATTGTGAACGTGTAGTATTCAAACTTCAATCGCATAATTAGGACACAAGAAAAATCAAGGAGATTTAAAATTTTTTCACAGCTGCCATCTTGAGGTTATGGAAACAATTGAAATAAATTAGATGCCAGTGGATTAACATTCGGATAAAGATTTACTGTACCAAGTTTCACTGCACGCGGATGGTTAAATTGCGAGAAACGTCCATGTGAATATTTATAATTCGCGTCACCGCCATGTTGGATTTGTGATCACCAGGTTATTTAAAGTCCTATAGGTGAACTTAAGTTCATAGCCCCTATGAACATTAAAAAAAGCAGTTTGATTGCTAAAATAGATTCGTAGATATTCAGTATCGTCTAAATATTTCGGAAGGTCGCCATGTTGGATTGTTAAATGTATAGGCCATAGAGTCATGTACCATTCAAGGAAAATTATTGCGTAGGTTCATTATTCAAACTTTCACTTCGATCGCATGACTACATCACAAGAAATAAAAACTTAATTTTAAAATTCGCACTGCCGCCATCTTGAGGTTATGTAAACAATTGAACTAAATTAGATACCAGTGGATTAAAATGTGTATAAATATTTCCTGTACCAGGTCTCAGTGCGCTTGGAACATTAAATCGCGAGAAAGGTCTATTTAAAATGTACAAATTCGCTTGGCCGCCATGTTCGTTTTGTAGTTAACCGGTTTTTGAAAATCTTATAGATGGACTTCCAGTAGTGCCCTTTATCTCCGTACAAAATTTTAGGGAGATACCGCTAATAGTTTCAGAGATATAGAATGCCAGTGAAATATTTCGCACATCCGCCATCTTGTGATTATGTAAACAATTGAACGAAGTTAGATGTCGGTGCATTACAATGTATATAAACATATACTGTACCAAGTTTCATTGCGTTTGGTTGGTCAAATCGCGAGAAACGTCTATTTAAAAGTCGCAAATTAGCTTGGCCGCCATGTTGGTTTTGTAGTTACCAGGTTTTCAAAAGTCACATAAGTGAACTTATAGTAGTTCCCTCTATCACCATAGAAAATGTCAGGGTAATATCGGTAATAGTTTCGGAGTTATTGAATGCTGGTGAAATATTTCGCACAGCCGCCATGTTGGATTGGTGAGTCGTAACAAAATTTGAAGGGCACGGTCGAGGTCGCCGGGAATAGTGCTATGAACTTTCCGAGTTTCATTGAAATCGCTCCTGCCGTTTAGATTTTATTAGGGGGGGACACACACACGAATCACACACACACACACACACACACACACACACACACACACGCACACACACACGGACAAAAGGTGATCTCATAAGCCTATTTTTTTCAAAATTGAAAATAGGCTAAAAATGGGTCTAAATGTAAACGCGGCCAAAACAAAGTACATGCACCTAACATCTGTTGAAAGAAGAGGAAACTGTGATAATTTAATAATAAACTCCTGCACATTTGAAAATGTTGTAAATTTTGAGTATTTGGGTGTTCTGATTAATAATAAAAACAAAGTGAGTGAATAAATAAATAGAAGGATTATTAATGGAAACAGCCTCTTTTTCCAATCTGAAACTCATTATGTCGCAATTGTTGTCGCATAAAACAAAACTCAAAATTTACAAAACCTTGATCAGGCCAGTGTTAACTTATGGCTCAGAAACATGGAATATGTTGGTTCAGGATTGCAATAAACTTAGGGTGTTTGAGAGGAAAATAATACGGAGAATTTATGGTGCTGTATTGGATAGAGGAGAATGGAGGACACGAACTAATAGGGAAATAGATGAAATCCTCAAAAGCGAAGACATTGTTCGATATATAAAGTCACAAAGACTATGATGGCTGGGCCACATTGAAAGGATGGAAGACAAAAGAACACCAAAGATTATATTATATAAAGCCAGAATGGAAAGAAGACGACGCCCTGTGAGACCAAGGAATCGATGGAAAGATAAAGTGGGGGTGGACTTGTAAACAATGAACGTACGACCCTGGAGAACAGCTGTCCAGATCGAGATCGATGGAAATCTGTGGTTGGCAAGGCCAAAGCTCACACCGGGCTGTAGTGCCAGATAAAGGAGAAGAAGAAGAAGATATCTAGAAATCAAAGTTAACAAGTAGTTCCGTGAAGAACTAAACAGCCTATTTTCATATATCCTACTTATGTTAATTGCCTCTATCAAAATACAAAATTTCATTTTGATTTCTGTAATAGATTCGTAGATATTGAGAACCATCTAAATATTTCGGATGAGTCTGGCTGCGTGGCTCAGGGGTAACATTCTCGCTTGCTCAGCCCAAGGTTGCAGGTTCGAAACCTGGCGCAGTCAGCTGGCATTTGAGGGTGCGCAAATGCGAGGGAGCCGTGTCAGTACATTTACTGGCACGTTAAAGATCCCCTTCGGAGCAAAATTCCGGCACCCCGGCGTCTCTAAAGCTAGGGTAGTTAAAAGGGACGTAAAACCAATAACATTATTATTATTATTATTTCGGATGATTGTCATGTTGGATTTTTATATATGTAGGTCTTAGAGACATGTACTATAACACGAAGATTATTGTGTAGGTGTGGTGTTCAAACTTCAATCGCATGATTAGGACACAAGAAATAAAAGCGAGATTTTAAAATTTCGCACAGCTGCCATCTTGTGGTTATGAAAGCAATTGGAATAAATTGGATGCCAGTGGGTTAAAATTTGTATAAGCATTTACCGAACTTTGAAGCCTCCGTGACTTAGGCGGCAGCACGCCGGCCTCTCACCGCTGGATCCGTGGTTCAAATCCCGGTCACTCCATGTGAGATCTGTGCTGGACAAAACGGAGGCAGACAGGTTTTTCTCCGGGTACTCCGGTTTTCCCTGTCAACATTTCATTCCAGCAACACTCTCCACTATCATTTCATTTCATCTGTCATTCATTTTATCATTGCCCCAGAGGAGTGCGACAGGCCTCGGCAGCCGGCACAGTTCATATACTCGCCGCTAGATGGGGGCTTCATTCATTCCATTCCTGACCCGGTCGGAGACTGGAAGCAGGCTGTGGATTTTCATTCATTTCATTTACCGTACTTTACCGTACTGCGCTCGGATGGTTAAATCACGAGAACCGTCCATTTAAATATCTACATTTTACGTCGCCGCCATGTTGGATTTGAGCACACCAGGTTGTAGAAATTCCCATAGGTGAACTTATGTCCATAGCCTCTATCAACATAAAAATTTCAGTTTGATTGCTGTCGTTGATTAATAGATATTGAGAACCGTCTAAATATTTCGGATGGTTGCCATGTTGGATTTCTATATATGTAGGCCATAGAGTTATGTCGTATTAGATGACGATTATTGCGTAGGCTCATTATTCGAACGTTCACTTCGATCGCATGATTAGGAAACAAGAAATAAAAACATAATTTTAAAATGTCACACAGCCGCCATCTTGAGGTTATGTAAACAATTGAACTAAATTAGATCCCAGTACATTGCAATGTGCATAAACATTTTCTATACCAAGTTTCACTGCGATCGGATGGTTAAATCGCGAGAAAAGGTTATTTAAATGTTTTAACTTCGCTTGGCCGCCACGTTCGTTGTGTACTTAACAGGTGTTTGAAAGTCACATAGGTGAACGTTTAATAGGGCCCTTTATCACCATACAAAATTTCAGGGTGATATCAGTAATATTTTCGTAGAGATAGATTGCCGGTGAGATATTTCGCACAGATATTTGAAGGGCACAGTCGGGTCGGCCAAAATGGTATTATGACCTCACCCAGTTTCATTGAAATCGCTCCAGCTGTGTAGATTTTATTAGGAGAACACACACACATACGCACACACACACACACATTCACACACGGACAAATGGTGATTTCATAAGCCTATTTTTTCATAAATGAAGGTAGGCTAAAAGTGAAGAAATAGATAAGAAATGAAAATTATAATTATAAAAGAGGAAAAGTTTATAAAGATCAAAGATGAACATTATCTAATTAAAATTATAAAAATAAAATAAAACATTAATAATAATAATAAAAATTGAAAAAATGAAAATCCACAGACTGCTTCCAGTCTCCGACCGGGTCAGGAATGGAATGAATGAAGCCCCCAATCTAGCGGCGAGGATATGAACTGTGCCGGCTGCCGAGGCCTGACGCACTCCACTGGGGCAATGATTACATGAATGACAGATGAAATGAAATGATAGTGGAGAGTGTTGCTGGAATGAAATTGACAAGGAAAACCGGAGTACCCGGAGAAAAACCTGTCTGCCTCCGTTTTGTCCAGCACAAATCTCACATGGAGTGACCGGGATTTGAACCACGGGTCCAGCGGTGAGAGGCCGGCGTGCTGCCGCCTGAGCCACGGAGGCTTCAATAATAAAAATTGAATTTGAATAAATACAAAACAAAATATTTCAAAAACGATTTCTGTCTCATGAAGGGTTAAGTGTAATTTGAGAGTGATATATTATGTGTTTGTTTATTTTCATGACCACATGTATACAGCTCCATTAACCACACATAATCCACTCAAATACAACAGTAGCACGAACATTAAAAATATTAGTTAACAAAGCACATGGAAAACGAAAAGGGTAATTAACTTAGTAGAGCCCCACCCATGAATAATCACTGACCGTGCCGTTGTGATCACACATAATGGACACTGCCTGGAATACTATTATCGGTAGGAATGTAGTACATTATCACAGCGAGGACTGACTGTGAGTACTGTCGTCCTGGAGGTCCGGGTTCGATCCCCGGCTCTGCCAAGAAATTTAATTCTGGGGTGAGGGCTGGATCGAGGAAAACAAAGCCTCGTGAGGTAACACTGAGAAGAGGTGGGTTCGATTCCCATCCTGAATGCGTGCACCTGCCGTAAGTTTCTTCCATAGAACACTCATTCAGAGAACACTACCATACAAGAATAAGACAGTGTGTTTTTATTTGTGTACCTGAACTGAACTGGATACGACCTTGTTGGGCGATAGCCCTGACCGAGATCAAGAGCCGGTAGAAACAAGCTCGCGATCACTCTTATGGACTGCGTAGGTAGCCAACTCACTCTGTCGAGTGAAGCTTTTATTCACAAAGGTGTTGAGCGGAATTATGATCGTGAATACTTCGTACTCCTATAGGCAGTAGGAAGCAGATGACCTCTATGTTCTGCTTCTTAAAACAATAACAATCATCATTATCATCTTCAACAAGAAGAAAATTAATTTTCATCTTAGTTAGTTGTTGTTGTTGTTTTAAGGGTCGGACTACGAGGTCATCTGCTCCTAAATTTTCATCCTTTAAACCTGGAGAGCTGTAGAGACAAAAGGTGTACGTTTCAAGAATTGAAGATGTCTATGGGCATGAGAAAATTTTCATACCTTAGAGCCTACTAGCAGGTACCCGCGGCTTCGCTCGCGATCAAGATGCATTATTGCTGATAGTTGGTCTATTCTATTACAGCAATCGCGGCTACAGGTGGGTCCATTCTAATTCTGAAAATTCTGATACATACAGTATATTGATATGAGCAGAAAAGTGGGAATTTTATAGAGTTGTGAAAGTCTGCAGGGTACGATGTTTCATTATATGAACACATTTTAGAATTACGTTTTTGGTTTTGCCATCTTCTGCTGAGACATAACGATTTTGTTGTCCGGATACTCGCGAGCACGCCACATACAGTTGCCCATGGGAAAAAATGGTTTTGTCTAAATGTACACCTGTTGCTGTTAAGTGTGAGTCATTGGGCTTTGTTAATAGAAATTGAGAATATTGTTTGAAGAGAGAACTGCACTCTTGCACACTGGAATGGCAAATCTATCGGAATATGGGGAATTAAAAGTATTTTTCCTTAAGCTATTTCGGATTTAATTTTGCCACACTTATTGATGATTTGAACGTCAACATGTCGCTATTAATAGACCAAAAGTAAAATATCTCTCACCTTGGCCGCTGATATACATTATGCATTCTCTTCCAGTGTTTCATCCCAGGGATTGAAATTCTCCAACAACCCTTTTGCCTCACATGCCTCTCTAATTAATTAAAATTCCCGATTGTTGTTGATTGAGACTTCAGTTTTTTTGACTGGTTTGATGCAGCCCTCCATGCCTCGCTCTCCTGAACTAATCGTTTCATCTCTACAAAACTACCACGCCCTACTTCCGAGGCAATCTGTTCACCCTGGTCTACCCCTACAGTTCTTGTCCTCGACCCTCCCATCCGTAACTACGCTTGTTATTCCTGGGTGTCTTAATATGTGTCGTTCCAACCTATATCTTCTCTTCATTAGCAGTAGCCAGAAACATCCCTCCTCTCCCACTCGTCTTAATAGCTCTTAATTTGTTACCCTATCTACCCATCTGATCTTCATCATTCTCCTGCAACACCACATTTCAAACACTTCAATTCTCCTCTTTTCTGCTGCACCATTAGTCCAAGTTTCACTTCCTTATACTGTCACGCTCCAGACGAAAGCTTTCAAAAATGACTTCCTAGTACCTAAAAGTATATTCGATGACGACAAATTCCTTTTCTGTAGAAATGCTTTCCTTGCCTGAGCCAACCTGCTGTTTATATCCTCTTTGCTTCGTCCATCACTGGTTATTTTGCTTCCTAAGTAGCAGAAGTCTCCTACTTCCCGTAGCGTTTCACCTGCCAATTTGATGTCCATAGACGTTTCTGATTTAATTCGGCTGCATTCCAATAATTTTGTTTTACATTTATTGATTTTCATCATGAATTCTTTCCTCAAGACGGAGTCCGTACCATTCAAACACTCGTTCAAATCCTCTGGCGTATCGGCCAAGATGACGATGTCATCAGCAAATCTCAAAGATGAAATTATTTCTCCTTGAATTTTTGCTCCCACATTGCATTTTTCTCCGATTTCCTAATGATTGTGTTTTTAGAGTTCTTTGAAATGCGTTGCCCTCGCACATGGTGTAGATGCATTGTCAAGGGAAAACATTCCATGTTACGAACATGGGCCGCATAACCTGTACCGAAAGCCTATTCTGAACAGCAGTTCCTTGAACTCAGATTTGCCAACATTTTATTGTATCTTTCCATGTGGTTTATCTGTGTACCTCAACATACAGAAGAGTGCTTTAAAAATCATGTCTTGTGTAAATTTTGGAAAAGGTAGTGAGTGTGGTTTTTGTCGGAGTGGATACTCGCTCGTAGAAATTCTTTTCAGTAAAATAGACTGGTTCACAATTTTGTAAGTGCACATTGAGGTATGTGACGGCGGGATGCCTTAAGTGTTACGGAAACGGCAATAGCCGCCACAGAGCTTCGTTGCTACTGAAATAACGACCAGAGTGATATTTGTATTTAACTATACGGGATTTGTGAGCCCAGTGTTTATGAAATTGAACGTAGCTATATCGCTACCTTTATTTAGTAGCCGCTACTGAAGTGTTTAAAAATTAAAAGTGGTATTAAAAGGCGCTTTCCCTAACTTTTTTTACCCCTGGCACTACAGACCATGAAGGGCCTAGGCCTATCATGCGACCGCTTCCCAGCCATTTGGCCTGCAGATATTGTGGTGATGCGTGGTCAGTGAATCGTGTCCCCTCGGCCATTAATCTTGTTCTTCGTGACCGGGCCGCTGCCTCTCTATCAGACAGCTACTGAATTGTCCTCACGAAGCTGAGTGCACTCCGTTGCAGCCCTCACGTCAGTGTCTAAAATCTCTGACGGAGCCGGGAATCGAACCCGGGGCATCTGGATGAGAGGCAGGCGCTCTACCCTCTTCTTATTGTGTTTATATACTGTATATCTTGAAAAAGATAATAAATGGATTGGCATTGCCTCCTACAGGGATATATAACTATTCGGATGTCATACCTTGAGGTTCTGTTGCCATGGAAACGGACATGCCATTAGTTCATCAGTTTATTAGAGTGAAGCTAGTTTTCTGCGAATATCTTTGAAACCGTTGGTTTTAGGGCTTTAAAATGTGGTTTTCGGTGTCCCGTAGGGACGAACCGAGTATTGTTTCTTGCATCGAGGGGCGTAAAATGAGCTTTGTCCGGTCTTTATGCGACAACTTCGATATTTTGTCTAGGTTGAGTATTTTTGGTGACTTTTCAGTTAAGTTGCCCGTTCCACGGGAACAATTATTTATTTCCGGATGAAAGGCAGCCTATATGTTATCCCAGGTTATAAGCTGTCTACATTTCAAATTTCATCCAAATCCGTCCAGCCGTTTTAGTGTCAAGAGGTAACATACTAACACAGAGACACACACATAGATTTTCACAATTATAATATATATAGGGATACTAGCTGACCTGGCAGTCGTTGTCCTGCCAATCAAAGAAAGTGTTGTAACTTTGTTTCTTGAAGTGCTTTTGGATACACAATATATTTTTCAATTTCTGTTAACTGCCTCTAAACTATCCTGAAATGAATTAACTAATCTAGAAACATTCGTGAGAGCGTGCACAACAACTCTCCAAAGTTTCATTGCAATCGGATAAATGGCATATAACGCCTACGGGATTTTCTTTAAACGATTCGCATGCCATCATTCATTTGTTGAATCTACTCAAGCGCTAATTATTAAAAACTGGATTTACTAAGCCAGAAACCTTTCCTGAAGTGTACACAGCAATTCACCAAAGTTTCATCGCAATCGGATAAATGGTATATGAACACCTACAAGACTTGGTTGAAACGATTCTCGCGCCATCGCACATTTGTTGAATCGACTCGTGCGCTACCTATTGTAAAATGAATTTACTAAGCCAGAAACCTTTACTGAAGTGTACACAACAATTCACCAAAGTTTCATCGCAATCGGATAAATGGTATATGGACGCATACGGTACTTTGTTGAAATGATTCGCGTGCCGTCACTCATTTGTTGAATCTACTCGTGCGCTACCTATTGTAAAATGGATTTATTAAGCCAGAAACCTTCCGTAGGGTGTACTCAACATCTCACCCAAGTTTCATCGTAATCGGACGAATGGTATTTGAACGCATACGGGACCTTATTGACACGCTTCGCGCGTCGTCACTCATTTGTTGAATGTACTCGTGCGCAACCTCCTGTGAAATGGATTTACTAAGTTAGAAACCCTCACGTAAGTGTTCACAATATCTCACCATAGTTTCATTGCAATCGGATGAATGGTATATGAACGCATACGGGACTTAGATTAAACTTTCGCGCGTCGTCACTCATTTGTTGAATCTACTCGTGCGCTACCTATGGTAAAATTGATTTTTAATCCAGAAGCCTCCCCCTGGAGTGTACACAACATCTCACCCAAGTTTCATCGCGATCGGACGAATGGTATTTGAACGCATACGGGACCTTGTTGAAACGCTTCGCACGTCGTCGCTCATTTGTTGAACCTACTCGTGCGCAACCTTCTATGAAATGGATTTACTAAGTTAGAAACCTTCAGGTAAGTGTACACATCAACTCATCAAAGTTTCATCTCAATCGATGAATGGTATATCAAATTATACGGGATTTTGTTGAAACGCTTCGCGCGTCGTCGCTCATTTGTTGAATCTACTTGTGCGCTACCTATTTTAAAATGAATTTACTAAGCCAGAAGCCTTCTCTGGAGTGTACACAACATCTCACCCAAGTTTCATCGCTATCGGACGAATGGTATTTGAATGCATACGGGACTTTCTTGAAACGCTTCGTGCGTCGTCGCTCATTTGTTGAATCTAGTCATGTGCTACCTATTGTAAAATGAATTTACTAAGCCAGAAGCCTTCCCTGGAGTGTACACAACATCTCACCCAAGTTTCATCGCTATCGGACGAATGGTATTTGAACGCATACGGGACTTCCTTGAAACGCTTCGTGCGTCGTCGCTCATTAGTTGAATCTAGTCATGTGATATCTATTGTAAAATAATTTACTAAGCCAAACACCTTCCCTGGAGTACACACAACATCTCACCCAAGTTTCATGGCAATGGGATGAACGGTATATGAACGCATACGTGACTTTGAAACGCTCCAACGTGCAGAGACAAAGAGTAGAATTCGACATCACTGCCACCTTTGGTATAAAACACAACTTTCCGCCACGGGCGGAGTGTATGTAATGGCGGTAGTTGCACAGGTTGCGACCAGGTGGCTCTAACATGCAGAGACAAACCGTCCAAAGATATCAGCTTTCACCAAGTCCAAGGCTAGTGGTTTCCATGATGACTGTTTTTGACAATATATTGTCGTTCTAAAATTGTGTGTAAATTGTGGTTCTAAAATTGTGTTCATTCCACCTACCGGGTCAGATTGTGAATCTAAACCATACATGGACCCACCCTAATGTACATACCAAATTTCATCAAAATCGGTCCAGTCGTTTAGGTGGAGTTCAGTGACATACACACGTGTCGAAGAATAATATATATAGGGATATAGGGATACCATATTTTATCAAACATTTCATATTTTCAGTAGTTCTTATTTTCTAATTCAAACACAGTGGCGTAGCCAGGGAGGTCTTACTGAGGGGTTTGGGAATCCCCCCCCCCCCCCCCACCGCTTATTTTGACATTTTCACAAGTTTTTTTTTTTTTTTTTAAATTTCGCGTCGGGGCCATTTTGGTATTGTGCCCATCAGGTTATTGAAAGCCCCATAGGCGACCTTATGTTAATAGTCTCTATCAACATTAGAAGATTTCAGTTTGATAGCTGTGATAGATTCGTAGATATTCAGAACCGTCTAAATATTTCGGACGGTCGTCATGTTGGATTGTTCCATGTGTAAGCCAAAGAGTTATGCACCATTAGATGAAGATTATTGCGTAGGTTCATTATTCAAACGTTCACTTCATTCGCATGGTTAGGATACACAAAATGAATTAACTTAATTTAAAAAAAAATCACAGCTTGCCATCTTGAGGTTATTAAAACAATTGGATTACATTCGATGCAAATATATTCAATCGTGTACAAACATTTATCGTACTAAGTTTCACTGCGCTCGGATGAATAAATCGCGAGAAAAATCCATTTAAATATTTTAAATTCGCTTGGCCGCCATGCTGGTTCTGTACTTAATAGATTGATAGTCACATAGGTTAACTTATATTAGTATCATTTATCACCGTACAGAATTTCACGGTGAAATTGGTAACCGTTGCGTAGATAGAGAAAGCCAGTGAAATATTTCGCGTGGTCACCATGTTGGAGTGGTGAAAGGTATTAAATTTGAAAGGCACGGACGAAGTCAGACGAAGTATTAGTATGTTATTACACAGTTTGATTGAAATCGCTTTGACCATTTAGATTTTATTAGTGGGACACCCACACATACACACGGACAGAAGGCGTTTTTATAAGATGAAAATAGTCTAAAAGGTCAGCAGTCGCTGAAAGAAAAATGAGTTCCTAACTTTTTTCAACCAATAAACCGTAAATAAAATTATCAATATATGAGTCGCCTAGATGCAAAAGTGTCCATGTCCTCCATAACTGGTTTTGAGAAAAAGTGGAAAATGTGTTTTTACTGGGTGGATTGGTATAAGCCTACACTGTTTGTCATATAAATAAGTATGAATTAGTACAAATCTGATTGAGCTATTGACAAAAAACCAGGAACGCAATGCTTGCAAGATATAAGCAAAATAAAAATGGACATGGACACTTTTGCATCTCATTTTGCCGATGGACACTTTTGCATGCAACTGTAATGGACATGGACAGTTTTGAAACAGACTAGAGACTATGTGAAGAGAAGACATGTGATGATCATAAATCTAAATTTTTGTATTCAATTTTTAATTTATGGAATGAACATAAATCTAAATTTGTGCATTTTTTTAAAACGTACATGGTGTAATATCTGACAATCTGCCACGCACTTAGTACATCATACCTGGAACAATGTCTTGATCCTCTCCTGCTAGCCTAATAAGTTCATGTACTATAACAGAGAGTTAATCTCCCTCCAGGACTCACCATAGTGTTTCTCGAGGAGATTTGAAACATTTTCCAGTTATTTTTCATTAATGGTCACGGGAGAGTTTGTTAAGCAGCCCGGGTTTACCTGTTTATAGTGTATTCCCCGTTTGCATACACCAATTGGTTCATTGATGTCAGACCTATAATTAGGCTCCCCTTGGACGTGAATTACATTCTCTGAATTACGGATGATGATGATGATGACTCTTTTTACTTTTGTTATCTGGAAGGGGAACGATGCTGCGGATTGGATGACGTTTTGAATGGCCCTTTCCAGTCAGCCATCTCCCAGTCTCTCCCTAGTTTGTGGAGGGTCCCATACTCTTCCAAGATGCTATGGTTGAAGCTATCGTTTCTCGTTTCCGCAGTTGCCTTTTGATGAGCCCAATCATTCTATCGGAAGGCATGAATGAATATCCAGTAATGGGATAATTCACTTCTATTTTGTTGACGCTTGTTGCGTGTTTGTACATCCAGTGACACAGCATCTAGACAACTATTGTGTTTTTATTTTGCCCAGGGCACCCATCGGCAATTAAACCCAAAGTTTGTATATTGCTCATGTCTGTATGGCATAAACAGTGGTAGAGAGCTGAGCATATTTCATTTGACCCTTTCTTACCTTCGCTCTCAAGCCATTAGTGGCTAACCTTGATTTGAAGAGGAACATACTATAATGGCAAGATTGTATTGGTATAATTGCCTTCTGTAATAGTCACTCTGATCAGATATTTTAATTCCTTTGGCAGTCGAAAGACATGGACAGAAATTGTCTCGCATTTCCTTCAGCAATGAATAGAAACAACTTGCTTCACTGATCTTTACGGCGTACTCGCTTCCTAGAACGGTCAGGTGTTGTTTCCGCAATGCCTTGATCAACATTACTGACATGTTTCATATTTATTGTGACGAAAACAGTGCGTATAACTTTCAGCATAAACTTTAAAACACACACAAGGGCTCAATGTTTACATACATAAGACGGCCATCTTGTATTAGTCATCTGACTTCAATCTTCATTGCGATTGGTGGAAAGGGACAAGGCAAGTTTTGAGCCTCACTTACGTATGGACATGGACAGTTTTGAATCCAACCACACTTTTCGAGAGCTGGTATTCATATGACATGGACAGTTTTGAGAATAAATAGCATTTCAGGCATGTGTAATAAGTCTAGCTCTACACTCCTGTGTTGCCAACTCATTTTTTTTGAAAAGTGGACATGGACAGTTTTGCATCTAGGCAACTCATATATATATATATATATATATATATATATATATATATATATATATAGGCTTATATATATATTAAGTTATTTCAGTAGTAATAGATCCCTTTTGGTCCAGTCACATGTAACCGATCGTAACAAATGTGCATTCAAAAGAAGGAGAATTGACCGGAACAGTGACGAATTGCACACTGATTACAGAAATATTGACAATTTGTTTATAACAAATAAACAAGACGATAGCCCCTGCCAGAACTGTGTCGCATCGAGCCCGCATAACATTAAAGCCGAGTACACAGTCAGACCCTGCCAGAACGGGGTCTCGTCAAGCCCGCATAACAAGAAGGCCGGGCACATAGCCAGCCCCTGCTAGAACCTTATCGCGTCGAGCCTTTTACTGTTGTAAGAGGCTAATGCACTACGACAATGATGTTGAAATACAAGATTTCTCGTACGGGTCTCCTAGTATTTTTATAAAGCATTATATCCTCAACAATAAAACATACTAAACGTCATATTTAGTCTTATAAGTGACATTTTGATATTCCAAAATCACAGGTTTTATCTGAAATATGTTATTTTCTAGGCACGGAACAAGAATGACTTAATAACAAAAGATGAGGAAACGTAAACAAACGTGAGAAATGCGAAGTGACAGTGCTCTAGTGACGTGATCCATAAAAAAGAAGACTCGTTCGCAAAATGGAGCCTCCCGTGTCTTCTAGGAGGTGTTCGACGAAACAGTCACGATAGATGAGGTGAAAATCTCGATGATCCTCTGAAAATTCTTGCTTTACCCGTGTCGAAACTTATTACCTTGTACGGCCGTACTATTCATTGGTTCATTTGAAATATACGTCATCACACCACTGTAAATTATATTTTTACTGAGCATTATTTCCTAAACAATAAAACATATGTTATAGTTTGAGTCTTCAGTCCTTTGACCGGTTTGATGCAGCCCTCCATGCCTCCCTGTCTTGAGTTAATCGTTTCATCTCTGTATAGCTACCACACCCTACATCCTAGGCAATCTGTTTAACATGTTCTAACCTTGGTCTACCCCTACAGTTCTTATCCTCGATCCTTCCTTCCATAACTAAGTTTGCTGTTCCTGGGTGTCTTAGTTAGTGTCCTACCAACCCATCTCTCCTCTTCTCTTCATTAGCAGTCGCCAGAAACATCTCTCTTCTCCCAATCGTCTTAATGTCTCTTCATTTGTAACTCTATCTAACCATATAATCTTCATCATTCTCCTGTAACACCACATTTCAAATGCTTCTATTCTTCTCTCTCCTGCTGCGCCAACAGTCCAAGATTCACTTTCATAGAGAGCTATGCTTCTGAAAAGTTTCAAACATTACATTCTAATACCTAAATCTATATTCCATGTCAAGAGATCCTTTTTCTGTAGAAATGCTTTCCTTGCCTGAGCCAACCTACTTTTAGGTAGATTTCATTAGAAAGCTAACTATTGCAATGGGTACCATGTTTCGACTTACAGAAAATTTCGACATATCTTCATGTTTCACATTTCCTAGACCCCAAAACCACCGTCAGTTAAAAAGTTTATATATAATTTATATATATATATATATCACTTTCTTGTGGACACGATAGCTACCACAATTTTGCACCAATCAATTTGAATTTTTTACATAATATGTATCCCTATAAAATCTCGGTAGAGTTCGTTAATGGGCACAATCGGTTGACGGGGGTGAAAATGGGGGGCTTTTTTTTTCGAAAAAGTGAAATATCGCTATAACTCTCTTAATATTTGAAATATCGAATCCATTCAAAGTTCATACTATGTGTAGAATAAGGCCCAAAAATTCATGTTTGAAGAGTTTTTTGATAGCACCGACCATTGACCAAACGGGAGGGAAAAAGTGGGTTTTTCGGGAAACATTAATCATATCTCTCTTAATAGGCACAATATCAAAACCGTACAAAATGGACAGTATTCCCCTAAAAATTACCTAAAACTTTTGTCTGAAAGAATTTTTGATATGACCCACCATTACGCCAAGGGATGAGAAAAATAATTTCGGAATTATAAGAAAATGCCAAGAGCTATCAGAGGTTTCCATGACAACACTATTAAATTGATGAGGGATGTGCCATCAGACGTTGCCATGACAACGCACTTGCACGCGATCACATTTAGTTTTCCATCTGACTAAGTGAGAAGCGGCCTCGGTGACATAACTGGTAGTATGCTGAACTTCTATGCCAAAGTTCGCGGGTTCAAAGCCGGCCGAAGTCGTCGGATGTTCTAAGAGCGCTAAAAATCCCTCAGTATGCTTTCCTTTGGAGGGGAAGATCCAACGTTCGTTGCGAGTTGCTGGTTGCGGTGGCATCTCGTAGCCAAGTTCAGAGCTAGGTGTCGTTGACGGTAGTATCTGGTAGCAACATTAGGAACTACTGCGTGAAATTGACCGTCTGCAGTCCTTACCTGAATTACAGACTAATACAGCCATCACAATTCACAGTGTTTATCAGACAGATTCTACACTCACCCAAAGTACACGGGGTTACTTGACCGCGTTGTCGCAGCCCCTAAACTGAGGAACCAACCAAAATCTCTGCGGGAGATATAATTTTGCGTGAAAAAGTAACAGACCGTTAGATAGTTACACATCAGTGTCGAAACCTTGCATAAGGACAGTGTGACCACAAGTACAAAAATGTACCCCAAATGAAAAGAAGGTTACCGTCCCCATAAGACAATAAAATGTTTAAAATATGCATAAAAAGACGAAAAACAAAGTTAATTAAGCTCCAATTATAAAATACTTTCTCGCAATAAATGAGGTCTGATCCTTCTACGAAAACGTGCATATTCTGCCTATTTTCGCCTATCCCCAAGTTTGCCCGATGAAATCTACCTCCGCCTTCCGGCGTGCCGAGAGGACTTTTTAGCCTATTTTCAATTTGAAAAAATAGGCTTATGAGATCACCTTTTGTCCGTGTGTGTGTGCGTGTGTGTGTGTGTGTGTGTGAGGTGTGTGTGTGTGTGTCCCTAATAAAATCTAAACGGCTGGAGCGATTTCAATGAAACTCGGTAAGTTCATAGCACTAATCCCGGCGACCCCGAACGTGCCCTTCAAATTTTGTTACGTCTCACCAATCCAACATGGCGGCTGTGCAAAATATTTCACTAGCATTCAATATCTCCGAAACTATTACCGATATCGCCCTGAAATTGTGTACGGTGATAAAGGGCACTACTAGAAGTTCACCTATGAGAGGTTCAAAAACCTGGTGACTACAAAACCAACATGGCGGTCAAGCGAAATTGAGACTTTTAAATAGACATTTCTCGCGATTGAACTATCCAAACGTAATGAAACTTGGTACAGCAAATGTTTATACACATTGTAATGCACTGGAGTCTAATTTAGTTCAATTGTTTACATAATCTCAAAATGGCGGCTGTGCGAAATATTTCACTGACATTCTATATCTCCGAAACTATTACAGATATCACCCTGCAATTTTGTACGGTAATAAAGGGCACTGATACAAGTTTACCTATGTATATTTCATAAACCTGTAAAGTACAAAACGAACATGGGGACCAAGCAATTTGAAATATTTTAATAGACTTTTCTCGTGATTTAACTCTCTGGCGCAGTGAAATGTGGTAAAGTAAATGATTTTGCAGATTGTAATGCACTGCCATCTAATTTAATTCAATTATTTACATAACCTCAAGATGGCGGCTGTGCGAAATTTTAAAATTAAGTTTTTATTCTTGTGTCGTAATCATGCGATCGAAGTGAAAGTTTGAATAATGAAGCTAGGCAATAATTGTCCTTGAATGGTACATAACTCTATGGCCTATACATATAACAATCCTAAATGGCGAGCTTCCGAAATATTTAGACGGTTCTCAATATCCATGAATCTTTTACAGCAACCAAACTGTTTTTTTTAAATGTTCATAGAGACTATGAACATATGTTCACCTATAGGACTTTCAGTAACCTGGTGAGCACAAATCCAACATGGCGGCGACGCGAAGTATAAATATTTAAATGGACGTTTCTCGCGAATTAACTATCCGAGTGCCGTGAAACGTTGCACGTTAAATGCTTATACAAATGTTGATCCACTGGCATGTAATTTATTTCAATTGTTTGCATAATCACAAGATGGCTGGTGTGCGTTCTTTTAAAACCTCGTTTTTACTTCTTGTGTTCTAATCATGCGATTGAAGATTGAATACCACACGTACACAATAATATTAATGTAATAGAACAAAAATAAAAACCCATCCTGGCGACCATATGAAATATTTAGACGGTTCTCAATATCTACGAATCTGTTACAGCAATTAAACTGAAATTTTGTATGTTGTTAGAGACAATTAACATGAGCAGGATATATGAAAATAGGCTGTATAGTTCTTCACGGAACTACTTGTTTATATCCTCTTTGCTTCTCTTATCTCTGGTTATTTTGCTTCCTAAGTAACAAAAGTCTCTCACTTTCTTTTTTGCTTTTTACCTGTCAATTTGACGCCCATAGGGGTTTCTTATTTTTTTAGCCTATTTTCAATTTTAAAAAATAGGCTTATGAGATCACCTTTTGTCCGTGTGTGTGTGTGTGTGTGAGGTGTGTGTGTGTGTGTCCCTAATAAAATCTAAACGCCTGGAGCGATTTCAATGAAACTCGGTAAGTTCATAGCGCTATTCCCGGCGACCTCGACCGTGCCCTTCAAATTTTGTTACGTCTCACCAATCCAACATGGCGGCTGTGCGAAATATTTCATTAGCATTCAATATCTCTGAAACTATTACCGATATCGCCCTGAAATTGTGTACGGTGATAAAGGGCACTACTAGAAGTTCACCTATGAGACTTTCAAAAACCTGGTGACTGCAAAACCAACATGGCGGCCAAGCGAATTTGAGACTTTTAAATAGACTTTTCTCGCGATTTAACTATCCAAACGTAATGAAACTTGGTACAGCAATTGTTTATACACATTATAATGCACTGGAGTCTAATTTAGTTCAATTGTTTACATAACCTCAAAATGGCGGCTGAGCGAAATATTTCACTGACATTCTATATCTCCGAAACTATTACAGATATCACCCTGCAATTTTGTACGGTAATAAAGGGCACTGATACAAGTTTACCTATGTATATTTCATAAGCCTGTGAAGTACAAAACGAACATGGCGACCAAGCGAATTTGAAATAATTTAATAGACTTTTCTCGTGATTTAACTCTCTGAGCGCAGTGAAATGTCGTACAGTAAATGATTTTGCAGATTGTAATGCACTGCCATCTAATTTAATTCAATTGTTTACATAACCTCAAGATGGCGGCTGTGCGAAATTTTAAAATTAAGTTTTTATTCTTGTGTCGTAATCATGCGATCGAAGTGAAAGTTTGAATAATGAACCTAGGCAATAATTGTCCTTGAATGGTACATAACTCTATGGCCTATACATATAACAATCCTAAATGGCGAGCTTCCGAAATATTTAGACGGTTCTCAATATCTATGAATCTTTTACAGCAACCAAACTGAATTTTTAATGTTCTTAGAGACTATGAACATATGTTCACCTATAGGACCTGGTGAGCACAAATCCAACATGGCGGCGACGCGAAGTATAAATATTTAAATGGACGTTTCTCGCGAATTAACTATCCGAGTGCCGTGAAACGTTGCACGTTAAATGCTTATACAAATGTTGATCCACTGGCATGTAATTTATTTCAATTGTTTGCATAATCACAAGATGGCTGCCGTGCGAAATTATAAAATCTCGTTTTTACTTCTTGTGTTCTAATCATGCGATTGAAGTTTGAATACCACACGTACACAATAATCTTAATGTAATTGTACAAAAATAAAAATCCAACCTGGCGACCATCTGAAATATTTAGACGGTTCTCAATATCTACGAATCTGTTACAGCAATTAAACTGAAATTTTGTATGTTGATAGAGACAATTAACATGAGCAGGATATATGAAAATAGGCTGTATAGTTCTTCGCGGAACTACTTGTTTCGGCTGTAATCCATTTTCTGTTGTTTTACATTTGTTGATTTTCATTATGAATTCTTTCCTCAAAACGGAATCCATTCCATTTAAAACGCATTTGAAAACTCTGGCAAATCGGCTAAGTTAACGATGTCAATAGCAAACCTCAGAGTTGAAATTTGTTCTCCTTGAATATGTACTCCTACTTTAAAATCATACTGCATGTAGGCCTATGTTTGCATTTCCATATTGTGAGGATTATCCATACTTTCAACTTTAATCTCTTTAATCTCTGACCGTGGATTGAACAGTCACTATGATTTAAACGTTGTGTCCAAAGTTGACCTCACATTATCACCCGTGGCTATTGGCCTTCAAATATTATTATTATTATCTTACCTTAAAACCAGAGATACCAGAAGACGATACTCACCTGCAATCAAATGAACATTTTGATTAGATACAGAATATCACTAAGACATAGGCTACAAGATACATTTTGGTCTCTTTGTCTGAATGATTCATGCTACATTAGAAGAATACTGTAATGTTATTTTCCGAATTGAATCCGGAACCCTCAGATGGCAATGCTCAATTCAAACCTCCAAACCTTGATGGAGGTTATGTTATGTACTAAGCTTAGAGTATGTTGTCGGTATTCAAGTGCCAAGTACAAAATAATAATAATAATAATAATAATAATAATAATAATAATAATAATAATAATAACAACCAAGAACACATAATAAGAAGAGTCTCTCCTGAAAGACAAAAATGAGACACTACCAGACAGTTATACGTCCTCAAGCCTTATATGCTTCAGAATGTGTGGTATTCAACCGGAAGGGACTCACGGACAAACTCGAAGTACAGGAGAGAAAGATAATGAGGAAGATATTGGGGCCTGTTAAGGAAGGTAATGAATACAGAAGGCGACCTAATCAAGAGCTCTACACGTACTGTGAAAGAATCACGGATGTTGTTAGGAAACGACGTCTAGCATTTTATGGACACGTCTACAGGATGCATCCTACCAGGTTGACCAATCAGCTCCTCGGTTACTGGCAAAAGCGGAAGACCAAGTCACCATGGTTGTGGGAAGTGAGTAAAGATCTGCAAGAACTTGGAGGGACGGAAAGAGACTTAAAAGACCGGACATCTCTCAGCAAGATGCTTCAGCAATTGAGGTTCCAGGACAAACCACCAAGAAAGAAAACAGGTGCCCTCTGGACCCAGGAGAGGAGGGAACAACACAGCCAGAGGATGCGTAACTACTGGGCAAACATCAAAGCCCACTCCAAATGTAACAGTTGAACGTCGTGGTCCTTAGATGGCCTATACGAAACAAGAAGAAGAATAATAATCCAGCCAAGGGACATAGCAGGGTATTTTTAATTGAACGCCCGAAGGCTACAATAATAATAATGCTTAAATAATTCATGTTTTTTGGGCTCCGACGTGGGGAGAACTGCTTACCTCCCTTATATTCACAACACCACTGACCGCGTTGCTAAGATTCTCCGCAAGCACAAGATAAAAACAGTTTTCGGCACTATGACGAAAATTGGTCAACGTTTAGCATTAAACAAAGATAAATTGTCCCCAATACTACAACCTGGGGTGTATGAAGTCCCCTGTACTTGCGGAAAAGTCTACATTGGACGAACAAAACGGTCCATTGCAACTCGCATCAAAGAGCATCAAAGGAACATCCGTCTAAACCAACCTGACAAATCAGCTATAGCTGAACATGCCCTGTCTTCAGGGCACGATGTATGTTTCAAGAATGCTCATGCACTCGCCCTTGTTAAGCACAACTGGTCTAGAATTATAAGGGAGGTAGTTGAAATTCGTAAAAATCCCAATAATTTTAACAGAGACACTGGATATCAGCTAAGTGACACTTGGCTACCAGTTATTAAGGATCCAGGAAGATAGTTCCTCTCAGTCTCTCTGCTCTTCACCTATTTCAAATTGTACTTTTTTCCTCTATGGCTACAGAGCCTGGATTTGATCTCCTTTGTTCGTCACTGGAGGAGATTCCACCTGTTTTTTCGCCGTTGCCTGTATGACGTTAGGTATCGTTCAGATACACTTCCCTTTTGTTTATGTTTCCTTATATCCATCTAACCCACCCACCTCCCCCCCCCCCCCTTTCTTTTGGACATCCTCATTCTTCGAGGAGTCTCTATATTTTCACCCCGGTCCCTTTACCTTCTCCTTACTTACTACTCTGTCCGCCGTTCTACCATAGTCCATACAGTAATTTCTGGCAGCTGCTCTCTGGTGACGAACCGAGGAATTTATCTATATTTTTTGTAATTTTTGTAATCTCATTGATATACTTTCTTTGGCCACATTGTTTGATTCCATTTAAAAAGGAGGCAAGGTTTCTCCGAAACGTATGGTTCTAATCTAAATACACACGGCATTAGCCCAAAAAACATGAATTATTTATATAATCCGGGCCGTGAAAGCCTTAATATACACAATAATAAAGCTTGTTTGTATATCTGCCGTTTGTTGTTCCAGTTTGTAAGGGGTACGGGATATTTTTCTGAAGCTTCAGCCTCGTGAGGCAGAACTGAGGAGAGTTGGAATCGGTTTTTTTTGAGTCTCCCTTTTCATTTCAGAATGTTTTCTCTTTCAGCGTTCAGTTTAGCCTGCAAGTCTCTGTTTAAAAATCTTATAAATAAGTAAATTAAAAAGCCATCTATACATTTTCAACCCATAAACGATATTAGAACAAGTAGTTCCGTGAATAAATATACAGCCTATTTTCATATAACCTACTCATGTTAATTGCCTCTATCAACATACAAAATTTCAGTTTGATTGTTTTGATAGATTCGTAGATATTGAGAACCATCTAAATATTTAAGAAGGTCGCCAGATTAGATTTTTATTTATGTACTATTACATGCAGATTATTGTGTACGTGTGGTATTCAGACATCAATCGCATGAAGTAAAAACGAGATTTTAAAATTTCGCACTGCTGCCATCTTGTGGTTATAAACAATTGAGATAAATAAGATGCCAGTGGAATAACATTTGTATAAGCTTTTAACGTGCAGAGTTTCGCTGCACTCGGATGGTTAAATCGCGAGAAACGTCCATTTAAATATTTATACTTCGCGTCGCCGCCATGTTGGATTTGTGCTCCCCAGATTAATGAAAACAATATAGGTGAACTTATGTTCATAGCCTCTATGAACATTTAAAAAATCAGTTTGATTGCTTTAAAAGATTCGTAGATATTGAGAACCGTCAAAATATTTTGGATGCTCGCCATTTTGGATTGTTGTATTTATAAGCCATAGCGTTATGTGCCATTGAAGGAAAATTATTGTGTAGCTTCATTATGCAAACTTTCACTTCGATCGCATGATTACGACACAATAAATAAAAACTTAATTTTAAAATTTCGCACAGCCGCCATCTTGAGGTTATGTAAACAATTGAACTAAATTAGATGCCAGTGCATTGTAATATTTATAATCATTTACTGTACCACATTTCACTGCGCTCAGATGGTTAAATCACGATAAAAGTCTATCAAAATGTTTCAACTTCGCTTGGACGCCATGTTCTTTTTGTATTTTAGAGGGATATGAAAGTTATTTAGATAAACTTGTACAAGTAGCCGTTAGCATTCTAAAAAATTCAATGTGATATCTGTAATAGTTTCGGAGATATAGAATGCCGGTGAAATATTTCGTACAGCCGCCATTTTGAGTTTATGTAAACAATAGAACTAAATTAGATGCCAGTGCATTACAATGTGTATAAACATTTGCTGTACCATGTTTCATTACGTTTGGATGGTTAAATCGCGAGAAAAGTCTATTTAAAAGTCTCAACTTCTCTTGGCCGCCATGTTGGTTTTGTAGTAACCAGGTTTTTGAAAGTCTCATAGCTGAATTTCTAGTAGTTCCTTTATCACCGTACACAATTTCAGGGTGATATCGGTAATAGTTTCGGAGATACTGAATGCTGGTGAAATATTTCGCACAGCCGCCATATTGGATTGGTGAGAGACAATAAAATTTGAAGGGCACGGTCGGGGTCGGCCAGAATGGTGCTATAATCCTACCGAGTTTCATTGAAATCGCTCCGGCCGTTTAGAATTTATTAGCGGGGGGGGGGGGGGGGGAGGGGGTCACACACACACAGACACACGGACAAAAAGTGATCTCGTAAGCCTATTTTTTTTTCATAAAATGAAAATAGGCTAAAAATCAAATAATAGGTTCAACAAAAATCTCTATGGAATTCCTTTCTTATAGTACGACTAGCAGAAGTACCCATTCTTCGAACGGTCTTCGGTATTAATAACCAGACGTAATCAATTGAGCTACTGTTGCAATGGTTAGAGACTTGGAACCTGTTTGTCGACAAAGAAAAATGATTAGTTACAATATGCTCTGAAACTAAATTTACCTAACGTGTACTTCCTGACGTGAAAATAAAATTGATAACCTCGTAAACGAAACGCAATACACGTCAAATAAAACTGATCTTCACTGTTGTGTCGAGTCCCCATCCAGAGAAAGGCCCCTTTAATAAATTACAAAGGCTTGTGGTGCATGAAAATTCAAGATTTTAGCCTCCAATGGCCCAAATTCCTAAAAGCAAAAATAAAAAACTATTTCAATTCACGAATTTTTGAAAATAATGTTGCTGTTTGGAGATATAATAGACCTTCTGTACGATATAACGCACATTTGAGTCGTGTGAAAAAAAATCTAGGGTACCCCTTGATCCCCTTAAGCGCATTGATGAATATTACAGTTTTAGTTGATTTCGTAATAACCTTATAGGCATTTGCAAGCATTCACAGGAATTTAATAATGGAGTGGCTTTACTTCTTGCAGAAAAAGATGAAAAGTTGAATGTCACCTTTTGAGATACTGTTGTCATGGTTACTGGCTTGCATTCCTTCATTAATTTATTAAATGAAATTAGTTTTCTGGGAATATCTCAGAAACTGTTGGTTTTAGAGCTTTAAAATGTAGTTTTCGGGACCCTTTACGGCTATTTAGGGGCACCGAGCTTTGTTTCTTACACCAACGGATGAAAATAAGCATTGTCTCGTCGTTGTAGGCCGTAGTATAATAATAATAATAATAATAATTAACAATATAGGGATAGGGATATAACAGACCTTCCGTACCACACCCGCACGAGTAAATCGCGTGAAAAAATCTAGAGTACCCCTTGACCCCCTTAAGCGCATTACTGTATATGACATTGATGAATTTTACAGCTTAATTTGGTTCCGTTATAACCTTATAGCCGTTTGCAATCTATCTCAGTAATGTAATAAATGGAATTGTATTGCATCTTACAGCAATAGATGGACCTGTGAGATTTCGTTGCCATGGTTACCGACTTGCATTCTTTCGTTATTGTATTAAATGAAATTAGTTTTCTGTAACTATCTCAAAAACTGTTGGTTTTAGGGCCTTAAAATGTGGTTTTCGCTTCTCACATTGAGGGACTGAAAATGAGCTTTGTCTCGCCCTTCTACGCCTATTTCAGCAAGTATTTTAAGGGGGTAGGCCCCCTTTTATGAGAGGTACATAGAAGAGTTACATCAATGATTAGTCTCGTGCCTCTGAAGGATATCTGTACCAAATTTTACGTTGATCCACCCAGCCGTTCTCGAGTTATAAGGGAACAACTTTGTCCACAGACAGACAGACGGACAGACAGACATACATACTGTACAGACAGACAGACAGACAGACAGACAGACAGACAGACAGACAGACAAAAAATTTATTTTCGCGCGCATCCGTCATAAAACAGTCTGAAACGCATAAATAACGCACATTTCCGTAGAAATTCAGAAAAAACAGACAAACTTTCATTCTTATATATATAGAGAGACTAGCAGAAGTACCCATTCTTCGAACGGTCATCGGTATTAATTTATTATTTATTTATCGTATGGCTTTTATTGCCGGGAGTGTCCGATGTTCGCCTCGCCTGAGTCTGTACCTGCTTCCAGCGGATACCCTAAAGGGTGAGCTACAAGTTCCGTTCAATTTCAAGTAGTTCCAACTTTCGCCACCAGATATCAATGATACCTAGTGGTGAACGTTGGAACTTTGATAGAGCGTTCTGACGAAATCTAACCTAACAAATTTTGCTTTACACAAGTTTAGTCTGTGAAAGGATCTTTTACATGCCATAAATATATGACATGGGACCGCTGGCTTTACTTCCCCTCCGAAGGAAGGCATACTGAAGGATTTTTATCGCTCTTAAAAAATCCGACAACTTCGGCCGGGTTTGAACCCGCTATCTTGGGCATAGCAGTTCAGCATGCTACCGACTACGCCACCGAAGCCGCTATCGGTATTAATAACCAGACGTAATCAATTGAGCTACTGTTGCAATGGTTAGAGACTTAGAACCTGTTTGTCGACAAAGAAAAATGATTAGTTACAATATGCTCTGAAACTAAATTTACCTAACGTGTACTTCCTGACGTGAAAATAAAATTGATAACCTCGTAAACGAAACGCAATACACGTCAAATAAAACTGATCTTCACTGTTGTGTCGAGTCCCCATCCAGAGAAAGGCCCCTTTAATAAATTATAAAGGCTTGTGGTGCATGAAAATTCAAGATTTTAGCCTCCAATGGCCCAAATTCCTAAAAGCAAAAATAAAAAACTATTTCAATTCACGAATTTTTGAAAATAATGTTGCTGTTTGAAGATATAATAGACCTTCTGTACGATATAACGCACATTTGAGTCGTGTGAAAAAAAATCTAGGGTCCCCTTGATCCCCTTAAGCGCATTGATGAATATTACAGTTTTAGTTGATTCCGTAATAACCTTATAGGCATTTGCAAGCATTCACAGGAATTTAATAATGGAGTGGCTTTACTTCTTGAAGAAAAAGATGAAAAGTTGAATGTCACCTTTTGAGATACTGTTGTCATGGTTACTGGCTTGCATTCCTTCATTAATTTATTAAATGAAATTAGTTTTCTGGGAATATCTCAGAAACTGTTGGTTTTAGAGCTTTAAAATGTAGTTTTCGGGACCCTTTACGGCTATTTAGGGGCACCGAGCTTTGATTCTTACACCAAAGGATGAAAATAAGTATTGTCTCGTCGTTGTAGGACGTAGTATAATAATAATAATAATAATAATAATAATAATAATTAACAATATAGGGATAGGGATATAACAGACCTTCCGTACCACACCCGCACGTGTAAATCGCGTGAAAAAATCTAGAGTACCCCTTGACCCCCTTAAGCGCATTACTGTATATGACATTGATGAATTTTACAGCTTAATTTGGTTTCGTTATAACCTTATAGCCGTTTGCAATCTATCTGAGTAATGTAATAAATGGAATTGTATTGCATCTTACAGCAATAGATGGACCTGTGAGATTTCGTTGCCATGGTTACCGACTTGCATTCTTTCGTTATTGTATTAAATGAAATTAGTTTTCTGTAACTATCTCAAAAACTGTTGGTTTTAGGGCCTTAAAATGTGGTTTTCGCTTCTCACATTGAGGGACTGAAAATGAGCTTTGTCTCGCCCTTCTACGCCTATTTCAGCAAGTATTTTAAGGGGGTAGGCCCCCTTTTATGAGAGGTACATAGAAGAGTTACATCAATGATTAGTCTCGTGCCTCTGAAGGATATCTGTACCAAATTTTACGTTGATCCACCCAGCCGTTCTCGAGTTATAAGGGAACAACTTTGTCCACAGACAGACAGACGGACAGACAGACATACATACTGTACAGACAGACAGACAGACAGACAGACAGACAAAAATTTTATTTTCGCGCGCATCCGTCATAAAACAGTCTGAAACGCATAAATAACGCACATTTCCGTAGAAATTCAGAAAAAACAGACAAACTTTCATTTTTATATATATATATATAGAGACTAGCAGAAGTACCCATTCTTCGAACGGTCATGGGTATTAATTTATTATTTATTTATCGTATGGCTTTTAGTGCCGGGAGTGTCCGATGTTCGCCTCGCCTGAGTCTGTACCTGCTTCCAGCGGATACCCTAAAGGGTGAGCTACAAGTTCCGTTCAATTTCAAGTAGTTCCAACTTTCGCCACCAGATATCAATGATACCTAGTGGTAAACGTTGGAACTTTGATAGAGCGTTCTGACGAAATCTAACCTAACAAATTTTGCTTTAGTCTGTGAAAGGATCTTTTACATGCCATAAATATATGACATGGGACCGCTGGCTTTACTTCCCCTCCGAAGGAAGGCATACTGAAGGATTTTTAACGCTCTTAAAAATCCGACGACTTCGGCCGGGTTTGAACCCGCTATCTTGGGCATAGCAGTTCAGCATGCTACCGACTACGCCACCGAAGCCGCTATCGGTATTAATAACCAGACGTAATCAATTGAGCTACTGTTGCAATGGTTAGAGACTTGGAACCTGTTTGTCGACAAAGAAAAATGATTAGTTACAATATGCTCTGAAACTAAATTTACCTAACGTGTACTTCCTGACGTGAAAATAAAATTGATAACCTCGTAAACGAAACGCAATACACGTCAAATAAAACTGATCTTCACTGTTGTGTCGAGTCCCCATCCAGAGAAAGGCCCCTTTAATAAATTATAAAGGCTTGTGGTGCATGAAAATTCAAGATTTTAGCCTCCAATGACCCAAATTCCTAAAAGCAAAAATAAAAAACTATTTCAATTCACGAATTTTTGAAAATAATGTTGCTGTTTGGAGATATAATAGACCTTCTGTACGATATAACGCACATTTGAGTCGTGTGAAAAAAAATCTAGGGTACCCCTTGATCCCCTTAAGCGCATTGATGAATATTACAGTTTTAGTTGATTCCGTAATAACCTTATAGGCATTTGCAAGCATTCACAGGAATTTAATAATGGAGTGGCTTTACTTCTTGCAGAAAAAGATGAAAAGTTGAATGTCACCTTTTGAGATACTGTTGTCATGGTTACTGGCTTGCATTCCTTCATTAATTTATTAAATCAAATTAGTTTTCTGGGAATATCTCAGAAACTGTTGGTTTTAGAGCTTTAAAATGTAGTTTTCGGGACCCTTTACGGCTATTTAGGGGCACCGAGCTTTGTTTCTTACACCAAAGGATGAAAATAAGCATTGTCTCGTCGTTGTAGGCCGTAGTATAATAATAATAATAATAATAATAATTAACAATATAGGGATAGGGATATAACAGACCTTCCGTACCACACCCGCACGTGTAAATCGCGTGAAAAAATCTAGAGTACCCCTTGACCCCCTTAAGCGCATTACTGTATATGACATTGATGAATTTTACAGCTTAATTTGGTTCCGTTATAACCTTATAGCCGTTTGCAATCTATCTCAGTAATGTAATAAATGGAATTGTATTGCATCTTACAGCAATAGATGGACCTGTGAGATTTCGTTGCCATGGTTACCGACTTGCATTCTTTCGTTATTGTATTAAATGAAATTAGTTTTCTGTAACTATCTCAAAAACTGTTGGTTTTAGGGCCTTAAAATGTGGTTTTCGCTTCTCACATTGAGGGACTGAAAATGAGCTTTGTCTCGCCCTTCTACGCCTATTTCAGCAAGTATTTTAAGGGGGTAGGCCCCCCTTTATGAGAGGTACATAGAAGAGTTACATCAATGATTAGTCTCGTGCCTCTGAAGGATATCTTTACCAAATTTTACGTTGATCCACCCAGCCGTTCTCGAGTTATAAGGGAACAACTTTGTCCACAGACAGACAGACGGACAGACAGACATACATACTGTACAGACAGACAGACAGACAGACAGACAGACAGACAGACAGACAGACAGACAGACAGACAAAAATTTTATTTTCGCGCGCATCCGTCATAAAACAGTCTGAAACGCATAAATAACGCACATTTCCGTAGAAATTCAGAAAAAACAGACAAACTTTCATTCTTATATATATATATAGAGACTAGCAGAAGTACCCATTCTTCGAACGGTCATCGGTATTAATTTATTATTTATTTATCGTATGGCTTTTAGTGCCGGGAGTGTCCGATGTTCGCCTCGCCTGAGTCTGTACCTGCTTCCAGCGGATACCCTAAAGGGTGAGCTACAAGTTCCGTTCAATTTCAAGTAGTTCCAACTTTCGCCACCAGATATCAATGATACCTAGTGGTGAACGTTGGAACTTTGATAGAGCGTTCTGACGAAATCTAACCTAACAAATTTTGCTTTACACAAGTTTAGTCTGTGAAAGGATCTTTTACATGCCATAAATATATGACATGGGACCGCTGGCTTTACTTCCCCTCCGTAGGAAGGCATACTGAAGGATTTTTAACGCTCTTAAAAATCCGACGACTTCGGCCGGGTTTGAACCCGCTATCTTGGGCATAGCAGTTCAGCATGCTACCGACTACGCCACCGAAGCCGCTATCGGTATTAATAACCAGACGTAATCAATTGAGCTACTGTTGCAATGGTTAGAGACTTGGAACCTGTTTGTCGACAAAGAAAAATGATTAGTTACAATATGCTCTGAAACTAAATTTACCTAACGTGTACTTCCTGACGTGAAAATAAAATTGATAACCTCGTAAACGAAACGCAATACACGTCAAATAAAACTGATCTTCACTGTTGTGTCGAGTCCCCATCCAGAGAAAGGCCCCTTTAATAAATTATAAAGGCTTGTGGTGCATGAAAATTCAAGATTTTAGCCTCCAATGGCCCAAATTCCTAAAAGCAAAAATAAAAAACTATTTCAATTCACGAATTTTTGAAAATAATGTTGCTGTTTGGAGATATAATAGACCTTCTGTACGATATAACGCACATTTGAGTCGTGTGAAAAAAAATCTAGGGTACCCCTTGATCCCCTTAAGCGCATTGATGAATATTACAGTTTTAGTTGATTCCGTAATAACCTTATAGGCATTTGCAAGCATTCACAGGAATTTAATAATGGAGTGGCTTTACTTCTTGCAGAAAAAGATGAAAAGTTGAATGTCACCTTTTGAGATACTGTTGTCATGGTTACTGGCTTGCATTCCTTCATTAATTTATTAAATCAAATTAGTTTTCTGGGAATATCTCAGAAACTGTTGGTTTTAGAGCTTTAAAATGTAGTTTTCGGGACCCTTTACGGCTATTTAGGGGCACCGAGCTTTGTTTCTTACACCAAAGGATGAAAATAAGCATTGTCTCGTCGTTGTAGGCCGTAGTATAATAATAATAATAATAATAATAATAATTAACAATATAGGGATAGGGATATAACAGACCTTCCGTACCACACCCGCACGTGTAAATCGCGTGAAAAAATCTAGAGTACCCCTTGACCCCCTTAAGCGCATTACTGTATATGACATTGATGAATTTTACAGCTTAATTTGGTTCCGTTATAACCTTATAGCCGTTTGCAATCTATCTCAGTAATGTAATAAATGGAATTGTATTGCATCTTACAGCAATAGATGGACCTGTGAGATTTCGTTGCCATGGTTACCGACTTGCATTCTTTCGTTATTGTATTAAATGAAATTAGTTTTCTGTAACTATCTCAAAAACTGTTGGTTTTAGGGCCTTAAAATGTGGTTTTCGCTTCTCACATTGAGGGACTGAAAATGAGCTTTGTCTCGCCCTTCTACGCCTATTTCAGCAAGTATTTTAAGGGGGTAGGCCCCCCTTTATGAGAGGTACATAGAAGAGTTACATCAATGATTAGTCTCGTGCCTCTGAAGGATATCTGTACCAAATTTTACGTTGATCCACCCAGCCGTTCTCGAGTTATAAGGGAACAACTTTGTCCACAGACAGACAGACGGACAGACAGACATACATACTGTACAGACAGACAGACAGACAGACAGACAGACAGACAGACAAAAATTTTATTTTCGCGCGCATCCGTCATAAAACAGTCTGAAACGCATAAATAACGCACATTTCCGTAGAAATTCAGAAAAAACAGACAAACTTTCATTCTTATATATATATATAGAGACTAGCAGAAGTACCCATTCTTCGAACGGTCATCGGTATTAATTTATTATTTATTTATCGTATGGCCTTTAGTGACGGGAGTGTCCGATGTTCGCCTCGCCTGAGTCTGTACCTGCTTCCAGCGGATACCCTAAAGGGTGAGCTACAAGTTCCGTTCAATTTCAAGTAGTTCCAACTTTCGCCACCAGATATCAATGATACCTAATGGTGAACGTTGGAACTTTGATAGAGCGTTCTGACGAAATCTAACCTAACAAATTTTGCTTTACACAAGTTTAGTCTGTGAAAGGATCTTTTACATGCCATAAATATATGACATGGGACCGCTGGCTTTACTTCCCCTCCGAAGGAAGGCATACTGAAGGATTTTTAACGCTCTTAAAAATCCGACGACTTCGGCCGGGTTTGAACCCGCTATCTTGGGCATAGCAGTTCAGCATGCTACCGACTACGCCACCGAAACCGCTATCGGTATTAATAACCAGACGTAATCAATTGAGCTACTGTTGCAATGGTTAGTGACTTGGAACCTGTTTGTCGACAAAGAAAAATGATTAGTTACAATATGCTCTGAAACTAAATTTACCTAACGTGTACTTCCTGACGTGAAAATAAAATTGATAACCTCGTAAACGAAACGCAATACACGTCAAATAAAACTGATCTTCACTGTTGTGTCGAGTCCCCATCCAGAGAAAGGCCCCTTTAATAAATTATAAAGGCTTGTGGTGCATGAAAATTCAAGATTTTAGCCTCCAATGGCCCAAATTCCTAAAAGCAAAAATAAAAAACTATTTCAATTCACGAATTTTTGAAAATAATGTTGCTGTTTGGAGATATAATAGACCTTCTGTACGATATAACGCACATTTGAGTCGTGTGAAAAAAAATCTAGGGTACCCCTTGATCCCCTTAAGCGCATTGATGAATATTACAGTTTTAGTTGATTCCGTAATAACCTTATAGGCATTTGCAAGCATTCACAGGAATTTAATAATGGAGTGGCTTTACTTCTTGCAGAAAAAGATGAAAAGTTGAATGTCACCTTTTGAGATACTGTTGTCATGGTTACTGGCTTGCATTCCTTCATTAATTTATTAAATGAAATTAGTTTTCTGGGAATATCTCAGAAACTGTTGGTTTTAGAGCTTTAAAATGTAGTTTTCGGGACCCTTTACGGCTATTTAGGGGCACCGAGCTTTGTTTCTTACACCAACGGATGAAAATAAGCATTGTCTCGTCGTTGTAGGCCGTAGTATAATAATAATAATAATAATAATTAACAATATAGGGATAGGGATATAACAGACCTTCCGTACCACACCCGCACGAGTAAATCGCGTGAAAAAATCTAGAGTACCCCTTGACCCCCTTAAGCGCATTACTGTATATGACATTGATGAATTTTACAGCTTAATTTGGTTCCGTTATAACCTTATAGCCGTTTGCAATCTATCTGAGTAATGTAATAAATGGAATTGTATTGCATCTTACAGCAATAGATGGACCTGTGAGATTTCGTTGCCATGGTTACCGACTTGCATTCTTTCGTTATTGTATTAAATGAAATTAGTTTTCTGTAACTATCTCAAAAACTGTTGGTTTTAGGGCCTTAAAATGTGGTTTTCGCTTCTCACATTGAGGGACTGAAAATGAGCTTTGTCTCGCCCTTCTACGCCTATTTCAGCAAGTATTTTAAGGGGGTAGGCCCCCCTTTATGAGAGGTACATAGAAGAGTTACATCAATGATTAGTCTCGTGCCTCTGAAGGATATCTTTACCAAATTTTACGTTGATCCACCCAGCCGTTCTCGAGTTATAAGGGAACAACTTTGTCCACAGACAGACAGACGGACAGACAGACATACATACTGTACAGACAGACAGACAGACAGACAGACAGACAAAATTTTTATTTTCGCGCGCATCCGTCATAAAACAGTCTGAAACGCATAAATAACGCACATTTCCGTAGAAATTCAGAAAAAACAGACAAACTTTCATTTTTATATATATATATAGAGACTTGCAGAAGTACCCATTCTTCGAACGGTCATGGGTATTAATTTATTATTTATTTATCGTATGGCTTTTAGTGCCGGTAGTGTCCGATGTTCGCCTCGCCTGAGTCTGTACCTGCTTCCAGCGGATACCCTAAAGGGTGAGCTACAAGTTCCGTTCAATTTCAAGTAGTTCCAACTTTCGCCACCAGATATCAATGATACCTAGTGGTGAACGTTGGAACTTTGATAGAGCGTTCTGACGAAATCTAACCTAACAAATTTTGCTTTACACAAGTTTAGTCTGTGAAAGGATCTTTTACATGCCATAAATATATGACATGGGACCGCTGGCTTTACTTCCCCTCCGAAGGAAGGCATACTGAAGGATTTTTAACGCTCTTAAAAATCCGACGACTTCGGCCGGGTTTGAACCCGCTATCTTGGGCATAGCAGTTCAGCATGCTACCGACTACGCCACCGAAGCCGCTATCGGTATTAATAACCAGACGTAATCAATTGAGCTACTGTTGCAATGGTTAGAGACTTGGAACCTGTTTGTCGACAAAGAAAAATGATTAGTTACAATATGCTCTGAAACTAAATTTACCTAACGTGTACTTCCTGACGTGAAAATAAAATTGATAACCTCGTAAACGAAACGCAATACACGTCAAATAAAACTGATCTTCACTGTTGTGTCGAGTCCCCATCCAGAGAAAGGCCCCTTTAATAAATTATAAAGGCTTGTGGTGCATGAAAATTCAAGATTTTAGCCTCCAATGGCCCAAATTCCTAAAAGCAAAAATAAAAAACTATTTCAATTCACGAATTTTTGAAAATAATGTTGCTGTTTGGAGATATAATAGACCTTCTGTACGATATAACGCACATTTGAGTCGTGTGAAAAAAAATCTAGGGTACCCCTTGATCCCCTTAAGCGCATTGATGAATATTACAGTTTTAGTTGATTCCGTAATAACCTTATAGGCATTTGCAAGCATTCACAGGAATTTAATAATGGAGTGGCTTTACTTCTTGCAGAAAAAGATGAAAAGTTGAATGTCACCTTTTGAGATACTGTTGTCATGGTTACTGGCTTGCATTCCTTCATTAATTTATTAAATGAAATTAGTTTTCTGGGAATATCTCAGAAACTGTTGGTTTTAGAGCTTTAAAATGTAGTTTTCGGGACCCTTTACGGCTATTTAGGGGCACCGAGCTTTGTTTCTTACACCAAAGGATGAAAATAAGCATTGTCTCGTCGTTGTAGGCCGTAGTATAATAATAATAATAATAATAATAATTAACAATATAGGGATAGGGATATAACAGACCTTCCGTACCACACCCGCACGTGTAAATCGCGTGAAAAAATCTAGAGTACCCCTTGACCCCCTTAAGCGCATTACTGTATATGACATTGATGAATTTTACAGCTTAATTTGGTTCCGTTATAACCTTATAGCCGTTTGCAATCTATCTCAGTAATGTAATAAATGGAATTGTATTGCATCTTACAGCAATAGATGGACCTGTGAGATTTCGTTGCCATGGTTACCGACTTGCATTCTTTCGTTATTGTATTAAATGAAATTAGTTTTCTGTAACTATCTCAAAAACTGTTGGTTTTAGGGCCTTAAAATGTGGTTTTCGCTTCTCACATTGAGGGACTGAAAATGAGCTTTGTCTCGCCCTTCTACGCCTATTTCAGCAAGTATTTTAAGGGGGTAGGCCCCCCTTTATGAGAGGTACATAGAAGAGTTACATCAATGATTAGTCTCGTGCCTCTGAAGGATATCTTTACCAAATTTTACGTTGATCCACCCAGCCGTTCTCGAGTTATAAGGGAACAACTTTGTCCACAGACAGACAGACGGACAGACAGACATACATACTGTACAGACAGACAGACAGACAGACAGACAGACAAAAATTTTATTTTCGCGCGCATCCGTCATAAAACAGTCTGAAACGCATAAATAACGCACATTTCCGTAGAAATTCAGAAAAAACAGACAAACTTTCATTCTTATATATATATATAGAGACTAGCAGAAGTACCCATTCTTCGAACGGTCATCGGTATTAATTTATTATTTATTTATCGTATGGCTTTTAGTGCCGGGAGTGTCCGATGTTCGCCTCGCCTGAGTCTGTACCTGCTTCCAGCGGATACCCTAAAGGGTGAGCTACAAGTTCCGTTCAATTTCAAGTAGTTCCAACTTTCGCCACCAGATATCAATGATACCTAGTGGTGAACGTTGGAACTTTGATAGAGCGTTCTGACGAAATCTAACCTAACAAATTTTGCTTTACACAAGTTTAGTCTGTGAAAGGATCTTTTACATGCCATAAATATATGACATGGGACCGCTGGCTTTACTTCCCCTCCGAAGGAAGGCATACTGAAGGATTTTTAACGCTCTTAAAAATCCGACGACTTCGGCCGGGTTTGAACCCGCTATCTTGGGCATAGCAGTTCAGCATGCTACCGACTACGCCACCGAAGCCGCTATCGGTATTAATAACCAGACGTAATCAATTGAGCTACTGTTGCAATGGTTAGAGACTTGGAACCTGTTTGTCGACAAAGAAAAATGATTAGTTACAATATGCTCTGAAACTAAATTTACCTAACGTGTACTTCCTGACGTGAAAATAAAATTGATAACCTCGTAAACGAAACGCAATACACGTCAAATAAAACTGATCTTCACTGTTGTGTCGAGTCCCCATCCAGAGAAAGGCCCCTTTAATAAATTATAAAGGCTTGTGGTGCATGAAAATTCAAGATTTTAGCCTCCAATGGCCCAAATTCCTAAAAGCAAAAATAAAAAACTATTTCAATTCACGAATTTCTGAAAATAATGTTGCTGTTTGGAGATATAATAGACCTTCTGTACGATATAACGCACATTTGAGTCGTGTGAAAAAAAAATCTAGGGTACCCCTTGATCCCCTTAAGCGCATTGATGAATATTACAGTTTTAGTTGATTCCGTAATAACCTTATAGGCATTTGCAAGCATTCACAGGAATTTAATAATGGAGTGGCTTTACTTCTTGCAGAAAAAGATGAAAAGTTGAATGTCACCTTTTGAGATACTGTTGTCATGGTTACTGGCTTGCATTCCTTCATTAATTTATTAAATGAAATTAGTTTTCTGGGAATATCTCAGAAACTGTTGGTTTTAGAGCTTTAAAATGTAGTTTTCGGGACCCTTTACGGCTATTTAGGGGCACCGAGCTTTGTTTCTTACACCAAAGGATGAAAATAAGCATTGTCTCGTCGTTGTAGGCCGTAGTATAATAATAATAATAATAATAATAATAATTAACAATATAGGGATAGGGATATAACAGACCTTCCGTACCACACCCGCACGTGTAAATCGCGTGAAAAAATCTAGAGTACCCCTTGACCCCCTTAAGCGCATTACTGTATATGACATTGATGAATTTTACAGCTTAATTTGGTTCCGTTATAACCTTATAGCCGTTTGCAATCTATCTCAGTAATGTAATAAATGGAATTGTATTGCATCTTACAGTAATAGATGGACCTGTGAGATTTCGTTGCCATGGTTACCGACTTGCATTCTTTCGTTATTGTATTAAATGAAATTAGTTTTCTGTAACTATCTCAAAAACTGTTGGTTTTAGGGCCTTAAAATGTGGTTTTCGCTTTTCACATTGAGGGACTGAAAATGAGCTTTGTCTCGCCCTTCTACGCCTATTTCAGCAAGTATTTTAAGGGGGTAGGCCCCCCTTTATGAGAGGTACATAGAAGAGCTACATCAATGATTAGTCTCGTGCCTCTGAAGGATATCTGTACCAAATTTTACGTTGATCCACCCAGCCGTTCTCGAGTTATAAGGGAACAACTTTGTCCACAGACAGACAGACGGACAGACAGACATACATACTGTACAGACAGACAGACAGACAGACAGACAGACAGACAGACAGACAGACAGACAGACAAAAATTTTATTTTCGCGCGCATCCGTCATAAAACAGTCTGAAACGCATAAATAACGCACATTTCCGTAGAAATTCAGAAAAAACAGACAAACTTTCATTCTTATATATATATATAGAGACTAGCAGAAGTACCCATTCTTCGAACGGTCATCGGTATTAATTTATTATTTATTTATCGTATGGCTTTTAGTGACGGGAGTGTCCGATGTTCGCCTCGCCTGAGTCTGTACCTGCTTCCAGCGGATACCCTAAAGGGTGAGCTACAAGTTCCGTTCAATTTCAAGTAGTTCCAACTTTCGCCACCAGATATCAATGATACCTAGTGGTGAACGTTGGAACTTTGATAGAGCGTTCTGACGAAATCTAACCTAACAAATTTTGCTTTACACAAGTTTAGTCTGTGAAAGGATCTTTTACATGCCATAAATATATGACATGGGACCGCTGGCTTTACTTCCCCTCCGAAGGAAGGCATACTGAAGGATTTTTAACGCTCTTAAAAATCCGACGACTTCGGCCGGGTTTGAACCCGCTATCTTGGGCATAGCAGTTCAGCATGCTACCGACTACGCCACCGAAACCGCTATCGGTATTAATAACCAGACGTAATCAATTGAGCTACTGTTGCAATGGTTAGTGACTTGGAACCTGTTTGTCGACAAAGAAAAATGATTAGTTACAATATGCTCTGAAACTAAATTTACCTAACGTGTACTTCCTGACGTGAAAATAAAATTGATAACCTCGTAAACGAAACGCAATACACGTCAAATAAAACTGATCTTCACTGTTGTGTCGAGTCCCCATCCAGAGAATGGCCCCTTTAATAAATTATAAAGGCTTGTGGTGCATGAAAATTCAAGATTTTAGCCTCCAATGGCCCAAATTCCTAAAAGCAAAAATAAAAAACTATTTCAATTCACGAATTTTTGAAAATAATGTTGCTGTTTGGAGATATAATAGACCTTCTGTACGATATAACGCACATTTGAGTCGTGTGAAAAAAAATCTAGGGTACCCCTTGATCCCCTTAAGCGCATTGATGAATATTACAGTTTTAGTTGATTCCGTAATAACCTTATAGGCATTTGCAAGCATTCACAGGAATTTAATAATGGAGTGGCTTTACTTCTTGCAGAAAAAGATGAAAAGTTGAATGTCACCTTTTGAGATACTGTTGTCATGGTTACTGGCTTGCATTCCTTCATTAATTTATTAAATGAAATTAGTTTTCTGGGAATATCTCAGAAACTGTTGGTTTTAGAGCTTTAAAATGTAGTTTTCGGGACCCTTTACGGCTATTTAGGGGCACCGAGCTTTGTTTCTTACACCAAAGGATGAAAATAAGCATTGTCTCGTCGTTGTAGGCCGTAGTATAATAATAATAATAATAATAATAATAATAATAATAATAATAATAATTAACAATATAGGGATAGGGATATAACAGACCTTCCGTACCACACCCGCACGTGTAAATCGCGTGAAAAAATCTAGAGTACCCCTTGACCCCCTTAAGCGCATTACTGTATATGACATTGATGAATTTTACAGCTTAATTTGGTTCCGTTATAACCTTATAGCCGTTTGCAATCTATCTCAGTAATGTAATAAATGGAATTGTATTGCATCTTACAGCAATAGATGGACCTGTGAGATTTCGTTGCCATGGTTACCGACTTGCATTCTTTCGTTATTGTATTAAATGAAATTAGTTTTCTGTAACTATCTCAAAAACTGTTGGTTTTAGGGCCTTAAAATGTGGTTTTCGCTTCTCACATTGAGGGACTGAAAATGAGCTTTGTCTCGCCCTTCTACGCCTATTTCAGCAAGTATTTTAAGGGGGTAGGCCCCCTTTTATGAGAGGTACATAGAAGAGTTACATCAATGATTAGTCTCGTGCCTCTGAAGGATATCTGTACCAAATTTTACGTTGATCCACCCAGCCGTTCTCGAGTTATAAGGGAACAACTTTGTCCACAGACAGACAGACGGACAGACAGACATACATACTGTACAGACAGACAGACAGACAGACAGACAAAATTTTTATTTTCGCGCGCATCCGTCATAAAACAGTCTGAAACGCATAAATAACGCACATTTCCGTAGAAATTCAGAAAAAACAGACAAACTTTCATTTTTATATATATATATAGAGACTAGCAGAAGTACCCATTCTTCGAACGGTCATGGGTATTAATTTATTATTTATTTATCGTATGGCTTTTAGTGCCGGGAGTGTCCGATGTTCGCCTCGCCTGAGTCTGTACCTGCTGCCAGCGGATACCCTAAAGGGTGAGCTACAAGTTCCGTTCAATTTCAAGTAGTTCCAACTTTCGCCACCAGATATCAATGATACCTAGTGGTGAACGTTGGAACTTTGATAGAGCGTTCTGACGAAATCTAACCTAACAAATTTTGCTTTACACAAGTTTAGTCTGTGAAAGGATCTTTTACATGCCATAAATATATGGCATGGGACCGCTGGCTTAACTTCCCCTCCGAAGGAAGGCATACTGAAGGATTTTTAACGCTCTTAAAAATCCGACGACTTCGGCCGGGTTTGAACCCGCTATCTTGGGCATAGCAGTTCAGCATGCTACCGACTACGCCACCGAAGCCGCTATCGGTATTAATAACCAGACGTAATCAATTGAGCTACTGTTGCAATGGTTAGAGACTTGGAACCTTTTTCTCGACAAAGAAAAAAATGATTAGTTAAAATATGCTCTGAAACGAAGTTTACCTAACGTGTACTTCCCGACGTGAAAAAAAAAATGAAAACCTCGTAGACGAAACGCAATACACGTCAAATAAAACTGACCTTCACTGTTATGTCAAGTCCCCATCCAGAGGAAGACCCCTTTAATAAATTATAAAGGCTTGAGGTGCATGAAAATTCAGGTTTTTTAGACTCCAATGGCCCAAATTCCTAAAAGAAGAAAAGAAAAGAAAACTACCGTATTTCAATTCAGGAATTTTTGAAAATAATGTTTCGGTTTGGAGATATAATAGACCTTCTGTACGACATAACACACATTTAAGTCGTGTGAAAAAAATCTAGGGTACCCCTTGATCCCCTTAAGCGCATTGATGAATTTTACAGTTTTAGTTGATTCCGTAATAACCTTATAGCCATTTGCAAACATTCACAGGAATTTCATAAATGGAGTAGCTTTACTTCTTGCAGAAATAGATAGAAAGTTGTATGTCACCGTTTCAGATGTTGTTGTCATGGTTACTGGCTTGCATTCCTTCATTAGTTTGAAAATGAAAATCCACAGCCTGCTTCCAGTCTCCGACCGGGTCAGGAATGGAATGAATGACGCCCCCATCTAGCGGCGAGGATATGAACTGTGCCGGCTGCCGAGGCCTGACGCACTCCTCTGGGGCCTTCATTAGTTTATTAAATGAAATTAGTTTTCTGGGAATATCTCAGAAACTGATGGTTTTAGAGCCTTAAAATGTACTTTTTGGGGACCCTTTACTGCTATTTAGGGGCACCGAGTTTTGTTTCTGACACCAAGGGGCCGAAAATAAGCTTTGTCTCGTCGTTGTAGGCCGTAGTATAATAATAGTTATAATAATAATATGACAATATAGGGATAGGGATATAATAGACCTTCCGTACCACACCCGAACGTGTAAATCGCGTGAAAAAATCTAGAGTACCCCTTGACCCCCTTAAGCGCATTATATGACATTGATTAATTTTACAGCTTAATTTGGTTCCGTTATAACCTTAAAACCGTTTGCAAACTATCTCAGTAATGTAATAAATGGAATTGTATTGCGTCCTACAGCAATAGATGGACCTGTGAGATTCCGTTGCCATGGTAACCGGCTTGCATTCTTTCGTTATTGTATTAAATGAAATTAGTTTTCTGGAAATATCTCAAAAGTGTTGGTTTTAGGGCCTTAAAATGTGGTTTTCGGGGGCCCTACGAGTTTCGTTTCTCAAATTGGGGGCCGAAAATGAGCTTTGTCTCGCCCGTCTACGCCTATTTCAGCAAGTATTTTAAGGGGGTAGGCCCCCTTTTATGAGAGGTACAGAGAAGAGTTACATCAATGATTAGTGTCGTGCCTCTGAAGGATATCTGTACCAAATTTTACATTGATCCATCCACCCAGCCGTTCTCGAGTTATAAGGGAACAACAACTTTGTCCACAGACAGACAGACAGACAGACAGACAGACAGACAGACAGACAGACAGACAGACAGACAGACAAACAGACAGACATACAGACAGACAAAAATTTTATTTTCGCGCGCATCCGTCATAAAACAGTCTGAAACGCGTAAATAACTCAAATTTCCGTAGAAATTCAGAAAAAACAGACAAACTTTCATTCTTATATATATAGAGATAATGAAACATTTGCATCACTGCACTTCACGGTAGACTTCCTCAAGTTGATAATTTTTAATTGAATGAAAAACTTCACAAGAACGAAACAGCGTAAGTTATACATGGGGGCGAAGAAGAATTGCAAGTATCACACTCACGCGCAATTAACATTGTGGGACAATGGTATTGGCAGTAGACGGAGCATCTCGGATGTCTTCGCCCACCTCTCTCCTTCTTGTTGCAATCGGCGGGCAACGACAAACCGAGTTAACTTGGGATAGGGCTTACTCAGTCTAGCATCTCTGCCATACCCCGCAGTATTGAGATCTGGTGGGTGCTCGAGCCTAGCAACGACAAGCCGAGTTAACTGTTGGAATAGGACTTACTCGGTCTAGAATCTCTGCCATACCCTCCACTATAGAGATCTGGTGTTTGCTCGAGCCTAGCAACGACCAGCCGAGTTAACTGTTGGGATAGGGCTTACTCGGTCTAGGCATATCTGGCATTCCCCGCACTATAGAGATCTGGTCAGTGCTCGAGCCAAGCGGCGGCTTTGTTCTCCGTCGTTGCGGTGACCTTCGCCGAGCAGGTGGCGCGCCACGGCCCCCTGCTGTAGTAATGAAAGCGCGCGCATAGTACATAAGAGGGTTGGTATTTTTTTCCAAGTTCCGATGGACTGTATAAAAATAACAGATTGACATTACCAAACTTGACCTTGCAATAAGCGTGCAGGTGTTCAGTCGCCAGTCTAAACCTCAAGTGCTTACATGGTGGGACAGTTATCATTGCAACATCGTATTTTTTTTATGTAAAACGTATTTTAAGTACGAGTCGGCTCGGCGGGTACGTGAAGCATTTGTTCAGCAATTTCCTGATGAAGTGCCACCTTCACTAGCACAGATTCACGTAATTGCAAATAAGTTTGACACTACTGGCTCGGTGCTCAATAAAAAACATACGCGCACACGAACAGTTTTAACAGAGGATAAGTTAGATGACATTGGCGAGAATTTTGAACGGTCTCCGAATAAATCACTCACAAAATTAGCACAACAAGTAGGGGTTTCGGTTTCATCTGCATACAGAGCTACAAAGCTGTTGCATATCAAACCGTACAAGTTTACACGGGCCCAATGTTTAAAACCTGCTGATCCAGCCACAAGAGTGAGATATTGTGAGTGGTATCTTGCATCATTGAATGATCGTTTATTTGATCCACAGCTTGTGTTCTTTTCGGATGAGGCCTGGTTTCACCTTAATGGGCGTGTGAACAGTCATAACTCTCGCTATTAGTGTGCAGAAAACCCTAATGGTGTTTATGAAGTCCCTCATTATGATAGGAAGATCGGTGTTTGGTGTGCTGTTCGTGCCGGGAGAATAATAGGGCCAATTTTTTTCGAGACGACAGTAAATGCAGAGAGGTACCAAGATAAAATTTTGAAGCCGTTCTTCAATCAGTTAACGGAAGAAGAAAAATCGCGAGGGTGGTCTCAACAAGATTCAGCCCCTGCTCATACAGCAGAAGATTCCCTTCTTACAATCTCGGAAGTGTTTGCAGACAGAGTGATCAGTGTTGGTCTATTTCCCCCTCGTTCTCCAGATCTAACAGTGTGTGATTTTTACTTGTGGGGTAGACTGAAAGAACAAGTGTATCGAACAAATCATCACACATTGGAGGAACTGAAAGAAAACATTACGCTGGCAATCAGAAACATTACATTGGCAGAACTCGCTCTCGTCAGCCAGAATGTGGTTACCAGATACAATGCTTGTATAACCCAGGAAGGACGACACTTCCAATATCTTTTATAAGGTAAGACTCAACGACTTGTTCGTTTTTAGCCTACTTTCGATTTTTGCAAAAAATGAAAGTAGACTTATGAGATCACTACAGGGCGAAAAAAAAAGTGTGTCTGTGTGTGTGTGAGTCTGTGTGTGTGTGTGTGTGTGTGTGTGAGTGTGTGTACTCTGAATGTCTGTCCCCCCTATAAATTCGAACACGGTGAGCGCAAATTGAACGAAATTTGGTACAAAGGTAGCACTAGCAAAGGACACCTCAGTGTCATGTTTTATATCGCCGCCATCTTGACGGAAACGTAATGGCGGCCACACAAATGTTCAAAGCTTAAATCAAATTACGACTAACCTAATCATCCGATCTCTACCAAATTTTGCAACAACATACCTTTATGGGGGCAGCATCCTTTGACCAAACTAATAGGTCATCAGCCTAATAGTTTGCGGATGGCGGCCATATTTGTGTGAAAATCGATTGCCCCTATTAATTCGAACACAGTGAAACCGAATGGAACGAAATTTGGTACAGAGGTAGTACTAGCAAAGGGCACCCCAGTGTCATGGTTTATATTGCCGCCATCTTGACGGAAACGTAATGGCGGCCATACAAATGTTCAAAGCTTAAATCAAATTACGACTAACCTAATCATCCGATCTCTACCAAATTTTGCAACAACATACCTTTATGGAGGGAGCATCCTTTGACAAATCTAATAGGTCATTAGCCTAATAGTTTGCGGATGGCGGCCATCTTTGTGTCAAAATCGATTACCCCTATTAATTCGAACACGGTGAAACCGAATGGAATGAAATTTGGTACAGAGGTAGCACTAGCAAAGGGCACCTCAGTGTCATGTTTTATATCGCCGCCATCTTGACGGAAACGTAATGGCGGCCACCCAAATGTTCAAAGCTTAAATCAAATTACGACTAACCTAATCATCCGATCTCTACCAAATTTTGCAACAACATACCTTTATGAAGGGAGCATCCTTTGACAAATCTAATAGGTCATTAGCCTAATAGTTTGCGGATGGCGGCCATCTTTGTGTCAAAATCGATTACCCCTATTAATTCGAACACGGTGAAACCGAATGGAATGAAATTTGGTACAGAGGTAGCACTAGCAAAGGGCACCTCAGTGTCATGTTTTATATCACCGCCATCTTGACGGAAACGTAATGGCGGCCACACAAATGTTCAAAGCTTAAATCAAATTACGACTAACCTAATCATCCGATCTCTACCAAATTTTGCAACATACCTTTATGGAAGAAGCATCCTTTGACAAATCTAATAGGTCATTCATTAGCCTAATAGTTTGCGGATGGCGGCCATCTTTGTGTAAAAATCGATTACCCCTATTAATTCGAACACGGTGAAACCGAATGGAATGAAATTTGGTACAGAGGTAGCACTAGCAAAGGGCACCTCAGTGTCATGTTTTATATCGCCGCCATCTTGATGGAAACGTAATGGCGGCCACACAAATATTCAAAGCTTAAATCAAATTACGATTAACCTAATCATCCGATCTCTACCAAATTTTGCATCAACATACCATTATGGAGGGAGCATCCTTTGACCAAACTAATAGGTCATTAGGCTAATATTTTGCGGATGGCGGCCATCTTTGTGTGAAAATCGATTCCCGCTATTAATTCGAACACGGTGAAACCGAATGGAACGAAATTTGGTACAGAGGTAGCACTAGAAAAGGCCACCTCAGTGTCATGTTTTATATCACCGCCATCTTGACGGAAACGTAATCGCGGCCACCCAAATGTTAAAGGCTAAAATGTAATTACGACCAACCTAATAATCTAGTCTCTACCAAATTTTGCAACAACAAATCTTTATGTGGGAAGCATATTCTGACCAAACTGCTAGATTATTAGCCCAATAGTTTGCAGATGGTGGACAAGTATGTGTGCAAATCGATTCCCCCTATCAATTTAAACACGGTGAAACCGAATTGAACGAAATTTGGTACAGAGGTAGCACTAGCAAAGGGCACCTCAGTGCCATGTTTTATATCGCCACCATATTGACGGAAACGGAATGACGGCCACCCAAATGTTGAAAGCTTAAATCAAATTTCGACCACCCTAATAATTTGATCTCTACCGGATTTTGCAACAACATACCTTTTTGTGGAAAGCATCTTATGACTGACTACAAGTCATCAGCCCAATAGTTTGCAAATAGCAGCCATGTATGTGTGCAAATCCATTTCCCAGATCAATTCAAACACGGTGATACCGAATTGAATGATTTTGTTTACAGAGGTAGCACTAGCAAAGGGCACCTCATATTCATGTTTAATATCCCTATAGCACGTTGTATTTCAACAAGGTACTACAACCAACATTCAATTATACTCCTTGAAAAGGACAAAGAGTTATAACAATACCCATGCATTTAGGAGAAAGTAGGCTATATGTTCTTTACTGAACATCTTGTTTAATTATGAATTTTTGTTTTTCCGTAAATTTTAGTTATTTTTATAATTATTAGGTTTTTTGTTTCATTAATTTTCGGTCTTTCCACCTCTAAATTTTAAATTGAATTCCAAATTTGTATACTTCAATCTGTGTTAAGAGGGGCAGATGACCACGTAGTTCCTCCCCTTAAAACAACAATAACTAACTAATTAACTGAAGTAAGATTTCAGCATTGTACACACGCTAGCAAGGCCGCTGCATCTGTAGCATATCTGGATTGTACACACGCATAAAGCAGGGGGCCGTGGCGTGCCACATGCTCGGTGAAGGTCACCGCAACAGCGGAGAATAAAGCAGCCGCTTGGCGTTCTTATTTTATATGAATGACCCTGTACACTGCGAGCTTTCCTATACTGTTGGTGCGCTTCTTTTTCTCAAACAGCTGACAGTACTACAAGATTTCCTGAACTATTTATAAACAAAACTATGAATTCCTATGCATTTAACAGGAAAAACATAGCATTATTTAATACTGTAATATTACGGTATTATTTTTCTAGTGAAAAAAATGTGGTCGTTGTGTAACACAGCAAACTTATTACAGGACGCCACAGGAGCTATGTAATGGAAATATACATTTTAACTATCATTCGGTTATCGTACGCAACTTTTAGACAAACTATTTTTGGTATCGTGTTAGCGTCAGCTAAATTGTTGATTACGAGCGTGTGATTTTTTAAAGTTTCTCGCAGTCACATTTGCGCATGTGGGAGTCCATCTAGTGCTCCTGGTTTATGACTGTCACGGCAATTTCCCTTCGTGCGACTTCTCGTGTAACAAATTTTTGCAACATTCTGGATTTCCAAGATAGTTTGATTCAAGTGAAATACACATCTTTCTTTGAAATGTTCACGTTGAGTCAGTTTGCTCACGCGCAGTTAAAACTCCCGGATGACAAGAGATTTTGCAATACATGCGGATTTTTTTTTTCGTTGAGACAATATTTTTACACGCTAATTATATTAATACCAGTTGAAAGGAAGTTAAACAGGGTACATTACGTAATTTTGTCCGAGCATTTACTGCAAAAGCAAAATAGCAGGTGCTGAAAATATTAAGCGTGAGCAATTTGCCTTTGTGCGACTTGTCGCGTTCTAAAACGGGCGCGACCTCTACCGTGTTAATGCAACCAATGGCCTTGTATTTTCTTTTCAGGACAGGTCAGGGAAGGGATTTTCGATGAATTATGAAATTTCATTGACACACCTTGTATTGAAGATGACTAAATGAAATTAAATGCAAGTGAAAGGAACCGTCCTGGCATTTGTCTGGCAGTGAAAATGGGAAACCACGATAACCATTTTCAGGACGGCCAAGATAGGATTCGAACCCACGCTGTCTCGAGTTAAAGCCTTAGAGCTCTTAGCCACTGTGACTGGTCAAAGACGGGTAATAAAAGCTACTTCGTGAAATCAATCGAGCCTTTTCGGACTAAACAGATCGCTCTAGCATATTGCGAAGTTTTGTGAGCACTATCCAGGTGATTGATAACACGCGTTATCTCTTGCTCTCCGAGATAAGCAGCCACGAAGCTGAATATCGGTGTACAGTTTGAAGGAAGGAGCAACGTCAAACAAACAAGGTACGTGAGTTTCAATTATTCCTCTCGATCAACAGAAGCAAAGACGGCGACGTCACAAATTGCAGTGTGCTGCAGTGACGTCAGCTGATCAGCTGTTCTGCAGCTAAACGTGGAGAGCATAGAACAACGACGCTTAATTGCTTTGTTGTTCATGTGTGCAGTTAATATGCTTAACTTCTACGTTATTGGCAGCAAAATTCAAAATAGTTTAATTAGTTAGTTAGATGTTATTGTTTCAAGGGCCGCACAGCGAGGTCATCAAGTTAGTCGACATTTTGGTCTGAAAACAAACACGAAGTATTATGATGCAATCGGCCTAGAAGACAATGTTCCCAACTGAACTATACAGAAAGTCATTAAGCAGTAAGAATAACGTGTCTAAATTTGGAAAATATCGACGACTGCACATATATTTGTGTAGGGGTAGTACATCCAATTTACATTAGATGGAGTGAGTAGCTTCAACAAAATGGGGTGCGTTTGTTTTAAGAAAGTCCCACATGCGTTCATATACCATTCATCCGATTGTGATAAAACTTTGGTGAGTTGAGTACCGTCCTGCGAAGGTGTATGAATTAGTAAATCCGTTTTTCAATGGGTGGCGCACAAGTAGATTCAACAAATGAGTATCGGCGCGCGAATCGTTTATACAAAATCCCGTATGCGTTCATATGCCATTCATTCGATTGTGATGAAACTTTGATGAGTTGTTGTGTACACGCCAGGGAAGGTTTTCAAATTAGTAAATCCATTTTACAATAGTTTAGAGGTGGTTAACGGAAAAAGAAAAAAATGGGAATCCAAAAGCACTTCAACAAACGAAGTTACAACGCCAACACTTTCTTTGATTGGCTTTGCAACTCATGCCGGGTACAGCTAGTCACTTATATCGTAATTTAATGCAGCCAATTGCTATAGTAAAACACAGTACATGTAGCCTACTCGAGATTATAAATCCTGGTCGCCACACAAGTCCATTAGCAACAGACTTCGTTTACATCACAGTGCGTGATATGTCACTTGAGTCCCACACATAACCTACAAATGCATTCTTCGTCTGGATCATGGTAAGCTTTTGCCTCACACACTGTAAAGTGCAAACCATGTACTGCAAAACGTGTGCAGATGTGGTGATGCTCATAATTGGGGCCTTTCAACTCAGAGTTTATCATAGCATATGTTGCATAAAAGTCCTCCCAAATATCCTCACGCTTAGCTTGTAGCTCATCCAAAAATTCCGAAAAGGCGCCAGTAGCTGGCAAGAGCATCATCATTCATAGCTGTTCTAAGAAGAAGGGGTTCACCAGTGATCATCATGAAATCCTTTACACTAAGGCTATTTATAGATAGCTTTGAAGCCGCACAGTACCTTATCTGAAAAGTTTCAATATCAATCTTCTATTATAAAAACTCCTCAAATTACGAAAGTTAATCTCAATATTGGTGATTTGTGAGTGGTTCCACATACAGAATGATTTTACCTCAAAACAGTGGTTGTCAGAGTAGCTTGTAGACATTCCGCAAATCAGATAAGTCTCAATATCAGATATTTCAACACATAAATAGTAGATAAACACTGCTTCTGTATGTTACACTTCTAGCTTTTTACCATAATCTCAGTAGAGTACTCGTAGGCCATTTCTGCATATTAGTTTACAATTTGATTTTAGGGCTTATTGCTTGAGTGTCTCACAGCAATAGTAGCTACACCTTTAGAGTCTAGTTGGTGGAGGGGGACTGTTTGTTGATAGGATCGTCATTTCTCAGTCTTGCAACACTGTACGGTAGATATTAAAATAAATAGTTATTTTTTTCGGGTAATTAATGCTTTAGTATTTACCAGTTGGTTGGTTGGTTGCTCAGTTTAGGGGCTACGACAACGCGAGAACTTTGTGGCGGAATCTTTCTTCAAGTCATGAAATGGTAGATAAAAGTCCGTCTGCATTTTGAATTGTTAAATTCATCTTACTTATAGAATGTAATAGATCTCTCATCATTAAGAACATCTGTATTTTATTACATAAATTTAGACAAATATATGTTACGTAGTAATATGAACTTAATCATAATTATCTAACTTAATAGTTTTCCCTATTGACGTAAGATATAAATGAAATACCAATGGGTATTTAATAAATGAATTACACCTTAGTCAATAAAATATATATTAATATACATTACTAAGGCAACACTGAAAATGGCTTCAAACACCATAATGAAATGTACCAGTTTCGGCCATATTATGGCCTTCTTCAGCAATTTGGTTAAAAATAAAAGAAACTAATGTAATTAGGAGCAAATTTTTGTTAATCATATTTTTATTTATTTAAATATACAAAATAGTTAAAAAACGATCTGTAACAATTGTGGGCTTTAATTTGATGGTGTAACTATACATACAGTATTTTGCGACCAGTACGGTATATCACAATTTTAACATTCTACCTACGTATCTCCAACTCAAAGTTTTCATAAGTTGAATTTATTTTGACATACTCTAACGTGTCCAGATATCGAGTTTCGACTGCATTTTAATTAATCTGATGTAATTTGTTTTAGATGTAGGGAACAACAACCATTACAATTTGGGCACAAACATGTTGACTGACTAAAAATATTTAAATTTCATTTACTATGTCAAAACTCAACAAGTGGTTCCATGATGAACTAAATAGTCTATTTTCATATATCTTACTGGTCTTGCTTAGGACACGAGAAATGAAAACAAGATAAAAAAAAATGCACAGCCGCCATTTTTAAGTTCTCATAAAATTCCATTAAATTTGACGTCAGTATATTATTATTGAGGCTTGTAAGAAGATATACCATCCCAGGTTTCACAGCGCTCGGATGAAAAGTCTCGAGAAAAATCCATTTAAATATTTAAGCGTCACCGCTATGTTGGTTTTGTGCTCACCAGGTTATTGAATGATCCATAGGTGAACTTATGTTAATAGCCTCTATCAACAGACACAATTTCAGATTGATTGCTGTAATAGATTCGTAGATATTGAGAACCGTCTAAATATTTGGGATGTTCGCCATGTTGGATTGTTATATGTGTAGGCCATAGTGTTATGAACCTTTATATAAAAATTAGCAGGTACCCGCAGCTTCGCTCGCGTCATAGTCATGTCATATTGTTATTCAATGAAATTCAGGTTTAACCCCGTTAACACCCCTTTAGAACCTGAATATCCAAAAATCCCTCCTTAGTAGACGTTTTCGACACACAACAAACATATCCCCAAAATATCATTCTTCTAACTTAAATAGTTTTGATTGGTCGATGAGAGGGAATATCCAAAAATCCATCCTTAGTGGACGTTTTTCCTCCAAAATTTCACCCCTCCCCATGGGCCCCTTAAATTGGATTTATGAAAAGACGGTCGAACACCTATATATTTTATTTACTTATTTATTTATTTATTTATTTATTTTTAAGCTGATTGTTTTCCTCCGAGTTTCAAACTCCTTGCCTATGTCGTTTAAGAGATACACGCTCCGTTAGGAATCTTTCAACCCCCACTTTTCATCCCTTTCGCCTCATAATATACACCACATCGAAAAACCATTAGACATGTGTCAGCTTATTTTTAATGATTAGTTTATATGCCAAGTATCACATCCCCAAATGAAACCACTCGTGAGATATTGTTATTGAATGAAATGCACGTTTACCCCCTTAACACCCCTTTAGAACCTAAATATCCCAAACTCTTTCCTTAGTGGACGTTTTAGACATACAACGAACATATCCCCAAAATTTCATGTTTCTAACTTCAATAATTTTGGCTGGGCGATGATGAGTGAGAGAGTCAGTCAGGACATTTTCTTTCTTTTATTTTTGAGAATTTCACCCCTCCAAATGAACCCCTTAAATTGGATTTATGAAAAAAAAAACACCTATTTACTTATTTTTAAGCTGTTTTCCCCCCTGAGTTTGATGAGTGAGTCAGTGAGTCAATCAGTTAGGACACTTTCTTTCCTGATTACCCCCCCCCCCCAGAATTTCACCCCTCCCATGGGCTCCTTAAATTGGTTTTACGAACAAACGGTCGAACACCTATTTACTTATTTTTTAAGCAGCTTTTTCAGCAGAATTTCAAACTTATCGCCTATGTCGAATAAGAGATACACGCACCGTTAAGAATCCTTCAACCGCCAATTTTCACCCCTTTCACCTCATAATATACACCATATCAATAAACCCTTAGACATATGTCTGCTCATTTTTAGTCTATTTTCAATTTTGAAAAAAAAAAAAAGGCTTATTAGATCACCTTTTGTCCGTGTGTGTGTGTGTGTGTGTGTGTGTGTGTCCCTAATAAATTCTAAACGGCTGGAGCGATTTCAATGAAACTCAGTAAGTTCATAGCAATATTCCGGGAAACCCCGACCGAGCCCTTCAAATTTTGTTACATCTCACAAATCCAACATGGCGGCTGTGCGAAATATTTCACCAGTATTCAATATCTCCGAAACTATTCCCGATATCACCCTGGAATTTTTTACGGCGATAAAGGGAAATACTAGAAGTTCATCTATGTGACTTTTGAAAAACTGGTAACTACAAAACCAACATGGCGGCCACGCGAATTTGCGACTTTTAAATAGACGTTTCTCGCGATTTAACCAACCAAACGCAATAAAACTTGCTACAGTATATGTTCATACACATTGTAATGCACCGACATCTAACTTGGTTCAATTGTTTACATAACCACAAGATGGCGGATGTGCGAAATATTTCACCGGCATTCTATATCTCTGAAACTATTAGCGCTATCACCCTGAAATTTTGTACGGAGATAAAGGGCACTACTGGAAGTTCATCTATAAGACTTTCAAAAACCGGTTAACTACAAAACGAACATGGCGGCCAAGCGAATTTGAAAATTTTAAATAGACCTTTCTCGCGATTTGATGTTCCAAACGCAATGAAATCTGGCACAGGATATGTTTATATACATTGTAATGCACTGGTATCTAATTTAGTTAAATTGTTTACATAACCTCAAGATGGCGGCTTTGCGAATTTTAAAATTAAGTTTTTATTTCTTGTGACGTAATCATGCGATCGAAGTGAAAGTTTGAATAGTGAAGATACGAAATAATTTTCCTTTAATGGTACATGACTCTATGGCCTATACATTTAACAATCCAACATGGCGACCATCCGAAATATTTAGACGGCTATGAATATCTACGATTCCATTATAGCGGCTAAGAACTTAAATTCACCTATATGACTTTAAATAACCTGGTGATCACATATCCAACATGGCGGCGACGCGAATTATAAATATTCACATGGACGTTTATCGCAATTTAACCATCCGAGTGCATTGAAACTTGGTACAGTAAATCCTCATACGAATGTTAATCCACTGGCATCTAATTTATTTCAATTATTTCCATAACCACAAGATGGCAGCGGTGCAAAATTTTAAAATCTCCTTGTTCCTTCTTGGGTCCTAATCATGCGATTGAAGTTTGAATGCTACACGTACACAATAATCTTCATGTAACAGCACAAAACTCTAGGACCTACATATATAAAATCCAACATGGCGACCATCCGACATATTTAGTCGGTTCTCAATATCTACGAATCTATTACGGCAATCACACTGAAATTTTGTATGTAGATAGAGGCAATTAACATAAGTAGGATATATGAAAATAGGCTGCATAGTTCTTCACGGAACTACTTGTTAATGATTAGTTTATATGCCGAATATCACATGCCCAAATGAAACAATTCGTGAGATATTGTTATTAAATGAAATGCAAGTTTAACCCCCTTAACACCCCTTCAGAACATGAATATCCAAAAATCCATCCTTAGTGGACGTTTTCGACATACGAAACGAACATAACGAACATAGCCCAAAAATTTCAAGTTTCTAACTGCAATAGGTTTGCTGGGGGATGATGAGTGAATATCCAAAAATCCTTCTTTAGTGGACTTCTTACCCCAGAAATTTAACCATTCCCATGGGCCCCTTAAATTGGATTTATGAAAAAACGGTCGAACACCTATTTACTACTTTTTCAAGCTGATTTTACCCCTTTGTTTCATAATTTTTGTCTCTGTCTTTTAAGAGATACTTGCTCCGTTAGGAATCCCGCAATCCCCACTTTTCACACATACACCTCATAATATACACCACATCGAAAAACCCTCAGACATGTGTCTTCTTATTCTTAATGATGAGTTTATATGCCGAGTGTCACATCCCCAAGGCTACCAATCGGGAGATATTGTTATTCAATTAAATGCAGGTCTACACCCTTAACACCCCTTTAGAACCTGAATATCCAAAAATCCTTCCTTAGAGGACGTTTTCGACGTACATCGAACATAACCCCAAAATGTCATGCTTCTTACTTCAATAATTTTGGCTGGGCGATGATGAGTGAGTGGGTAAGTCAGGACATTATCTTTCATTTATCTTTCAGAATTTCACCCCTCTCATGAACCCCTTAAATTGGATTTATGAAAAAGACGGTCGAACACCGATTAACATATTTTTTAGCTGATTTTTTTTTTGCTGAGTTACAAACTTCTCGCCTATGTCGTTTAAGAAATACACGCTCCATTAGGAATCCTTCAACCCACACTTTTCACCCTTTCACTTTATAATATACACCACATCGAAAAACCCTTAGACATATGTCTGCTCATTTTTAATAAGTTTATATGCCGAGTATCACATCCACAAATGAAACTACTCGCGAGATATTGTTATTCAATGAAATTCAGGGTTAACCCCCTTAAGACCCCTTTAGAACCTGAATATCCAAAAATCCTCCCTTTGTGTATGGTTTTGACATACAACGAACATATCCCCAAAATGCCATGTTTCCAACTTCAATAATTTTGGCTGTGCGTGGATGAAGGAGTGAGTGAGTCAGGACATTTTCTTACATTTTTTTTTCTCTTCAGAATTACACCCCTCCCCATGAACCCCTTAAATTTGATTTATGAAAAAAAAAACTGTCGAACACATATTTACTTTTTTAAGCAGTTTTTTCCCCCTGAGTTTGAAGAGTGGGTGAGTCAATCGGTTAGGACACTTTATTTCCTGTTTTTTTCTCCCATATTCTCACCCCTCCCCCTGGGACCCTTAAATTGCATTTATGAAAAAAAAAACGGTCGAACACCATTTACTTATTTTTTAAGCTGATTTTTTTTCCGCTGAGTTTCAAACTCCTCGCCTTTGTCGTTAAAGAGATACACGCTCCGTTAGGAATCTTTCAACCCCCAACTTTCACCCCTTTCCCCTCATAATATACACCACATAGAAAAAACCTCAGACACATGTCTTCTTATTTTTTAATGATGAGTTAATATGCCGTTTATCACATCCCCCAATGAAACCAATCGGGAGATATTGTTATTCAATGAAATGCAGGCTTAACCCCCTTAAGATCCCTTTAGAACCTGAATGTCCGAAAATCCTCCCTTACTGGACGATTTTGATATACAATGAACATATCCCCAAACTGTGATGTTTCTAACTTCAATAATTTTGGCTGGGCGATGATGAGTGAGTGAGTGAGTGAGTCAGGCCATTTTCATTCAATTTTCTTTTTTCAGAAATTCACCCCTCCCCATGAACCCCTTAAATTTGTTTTATGAAAAAAAAAGTCGAACAGCTATTTACTGATTTTTAAGCAATTTTTTCCCCCTGAGTTTGATGAGTGAGTCAGTCAGTCAATCAGTTAGGACATTTTCTTTCCTGTTTCCCTCTCGCCCCCCCCCAGAAGGTCACCCCTCTCCATGGGCCCCTTAAATTGGATATATGAAAAAAAACGGTCAAACACCTATTTACTTATTTTAATGCTGATTTTTTCCCGCTGAGTTTCATACTCCTCGCCTATGTCGTTTATGAGATACACGCTCCGTTAGCATTCCTTCAACCCCCTCTTAACACACCTTTCACCTCATAATATTCACCACATCGAAAAACCCTCAGACACGTGTCTCCTTATTTTCAATGATGACTTTATATGCCGAGTATCACATCCCTCAATGAAACCAATCCGGAGATATGGTTATTCAATGAAATGCAGTTGTACCCCCTTAACACCCTTTTAGAACCTGAATATCCAAAAATCCTTCGTTAGTGGGCACTTTTGACTTACAAAGAACATTTCCCCAAAATATCATGTTTCTAACTTTAATAGTTTTGGCTGGGCGATGATGAGTCAGTGAGTCAGTCAGTCAGTCACTTTGCTTTATATAATAGACTAGCAGGTACCCGCAGCTTCGCTCGCGTCATAGTCGTGCCATATTGTTCTTCAATGAAATGCAGTTTTAACCCCGTTCACACCACTTTAGAACTTGAATATCCAAAAATCCCTGCTTAGTAGACGTTTTCGACGCACAACAAACATAATCCCAAAATATCATTCTTCTAACTTTAATAGTTTTGGTTGGTCGATGAGAGTGAATATCCAAAATGCCTTCTTTAGTGGACGTTTTTCTTCCAGAATGTCTCCCCTCCGTTGAGCCCCTTAAATTGGATTTATGAAAAAAAAAACCGGTCGAACACCTATTTATTTATTTATTTTTAGTTCCGTTCTTGCCGGCTGTGGACCACGTGGTTCTTATCTCTGGCAGCTTTCCTCCTAGCCCAGTATTCCTTCATTCTGGCACTGTGAATGTCCTTCCGCTCCTGAGTCCATTTCACACCTACTCCTGGACGCACTGCTTTTGCTGTTAGTGACTGGAGAGAGTCTGATGTTCTGACTAAAGTCCTGTATTTATTCCTGTCATAGATGTTACTGGGGTCAATATCCAATTGTTCAAGGTCTTTTCTGACTAGTTTCGACCACTTGGCGTTAGTTGCTTTCCCTCTAGAGACAGTGTTGAAAATTCTGGAGGTGAGCCTCTGATTATCCATTCTCACAATATGACCATAGAAGATCAGCCTCCTCTTCCTCATAGCTGTTGTAATGCTCTCCACTTGTTCATAGAGTTCATTGTTGTGCCTGATTCTATACTTGCCTTCCTCTTTAATAGGGCCCATGATTTTTCGTAGAATCTTCCGGTCCTTCAGCTCCAATTTCCGGAGTTGTCCTTTTCTGACCATATTTAGGCATTCTGAGGCATATAGTACTGATGGTCTCACTACAGTACTGTAGTGTCTGAGTTTGAAATTCATTGAGAGGGATTTTGATTTGTACATATTCTTGCATAGGTGGTAGGCTCTCTCCAGTTTGATGCATCTGTCGTTCATGGCCTCTGAGTTTCAAACTCCTTGCCAATGTCGTTTAAGAGATGCACGCTCCGTTAGGAATCCTTCACCCCTTTCACTCATAATATACACTACATCGAAAAAACATTAGACATGTGTCAGCTTATTTTTTATGATTGGTTTATATGCCAAGTATCACATCCCCAAATGAAACCTCTCGTGAGATATTGTTATTCAATGAAATGCAGGTGCACCCCCTTAACTCCCCTTTAGAACCTGAATATCCAAAAATATTTCCTTAGTGGACGTTTTCGACATAAATGAACATATCCCCAAAATTTCATGTTTCTAACTTCAATAATTTTGGCTGGGCGATGATGAGTGAGTGAGTGAGTCAGTCAGGACATTTTCTTTCATTTATTTTTGAGAATTTCACCCCTCCACATGAACCCCTTAAATGGGATTTATGAAAAAAAACTGTCGAACACCTATTTACTTATTTTTTAAGATGAATTTTTACCGCTGAATTTCAAACTTCTTGCTAATGTCATTTAAAAAATACACGCTCGGTTAAGAATCCATCAACCCCCAATTTTCACCCCTTTCAGCTCATAATATACACCATATCGATAAACCTTAAGACATATGTCTGCTTATTTTATTGATTAATTTATATGCCGAATATCACATCCCCAAATGAAACAACTCGTGAGATATTGATAATCAATGAAATGCAAGTTTGACCCCTTTAACACCCCTTCAGAACATGAATATCAAAATATCCATCCTTGGTGGACGTTTTCGACATACAACGAATATATCCCCAAAATGCCATGTTTCTAACTTCAATAATTTTGGCTCGGCGATGATGAGTGAGTGAGTAATCAGTACATTTTCGTTCATTTATTTTTCAGAATTGCACCCTCTCATGAACCCCGTAATTGGATTTATGACCAAACAAAAAACACGACTTCCCCCCCTGAGTTTGATAAGTGAGTGATTTAATCAGTTAGAACACTTTCTTTCATGTTTTTCCCCAGAATTTTACCCCTCTCTAAGGGCCCCTAAAATTGGATTTATGAAAAAACGGTCGAACCCCTATTTACTCATATTTTAAGCTGTTTTTTTTCACTGAATTTCAAACTTCTCGGCTATGTCGTTTAAGAGATACACGCTCCGTTCAGAATCCTTCGACCCCCAATTTTCACCCCTTTCACCTCATAATATACACCACATCGATTAACCCATAAACATATTGTGCCCTTGCGTATAACAGCGTCATTATACGAGAATCAGTCTTCGGGGCGCGTTCAGTCCGGGTATGCTTTCACTAGAGATGAAATACCAGACGACTGCTTTACTAATACAAGGACCATATGCAAAACTACAAACTAAGAAATGAGCGAAAAACGAATAAAATCAACACCATTTAATAACTGAATATAAACAACAAAACATAAAAATACGACATAAACAAAGTCCACCCTGAACTTAACTCCCACAGTACAAGAATTTACACAGATCTGAGTGGCCTAAGAAGGTCCACTCCAAAGAAATAAAATTGTGGATCAAATTCCACTTGTCTGGTTAATATGTATGCACGCGTATAACTACGCTAGAAAGGAAGCAAGTACTTTTGATGGAGATTTGCTCACAGATGGAACAGCCAATATGCTTGCAAACCCCTACTGCAAACCATTCTCATGGCTTTATGGGACATACTCGTAGAATAACAAACAAGAATTCTAATTTACTGGCACACACAACCATTTAAAATTTATAAATTAACAGATCTCCAGCGAGATCGCAGTGAGTCAGGAAACTCCCAGCAAACCAGAAGCTTGCCCAAGGGCTCAAATTGCTCAACACAAACATGACAACAACGTGACCGAACATCGAGACCAACCGAGGTCAATGAACATGACAGTAAACAAACGAAGAAATAAGATGCCTAAAACCGACTGATATTTACATGAATTAATAGCGGGGACACGTTAGCACATTGGGAATCAATTGATCAAAACGCGAACAGCACCCTATTTACCAATTACAATACTTTTATCATCATACAGGCTTTTCTTTAATAAGATAAACAAATATGAAGAACGGAGACCAAATCCGCTGAATACTAATGAGCACGGAAGCTCTTATCTGATGGAGCGCGCCAGGTACAAATTACCTTCTCTTTCCAACACCAACCACTGTGTTCATCCGATCCCCCTTGTCGAAGCTTTGAGTCATGCTATTTATAACAAGAGACTGGACAGCCCCGTTACACCACCTGTAATCGCGACACATAAATTCACACACTTCTCGCCAATTCCATTTGAATTGCAAGAACATCGTAGAAGGGATTCCAACATTTTCCTCGCAAGGACTAAATGCGGACCCTGGACAGAGTGGCAGACAGAACCTTAGTGTTCCCGCAAACTGCTATCCCATAAAAACACCTATTTGCAGACTCAACAAAGCTTTTGGGCTGAACACAACAAATTTCACACTAAGCTGTGCGCACACAACTTCATTATAATGTTTTCAATAATGAATCTATCTCTGATAAATTTAACGCAGTATACCCTCACGGTATCGAAAATAATAAGCGATCACCTCACGGTGTCACAAAGAATAAACCTCGTCGTCACTCAGACGACAGTATTTATGTGAATTTGGCAAAAGGACGGAGGGAGAGGGAAATCTATCACTAACTTCTATAATAATGCGACTATAGGCATCGACAAGTATCCAACAGTTTGAAATATTACACAGGTCACAATGGAGCTACCTCGCTCAAAAATCGATCATAGACTTCTCTAATCCAAACATTCCCGCTTTTTATCATCATGCCGGCGTCAGACGCTTCCTTGGCGATATAAATGGTGACCCTCTCTGATTGGTGGTTCATGACGTCAATATCGCAGTTTTGAACAGAAGCCTCTGTCCTATGATTGGTTGAAAGTTCCTCTCGTCTCTCTCACCCAGCAACTATCTTACTCACAACGCTAGGGTGACAAAAAACTACGGTCTGAAATGAGTCAGGACCTGTTACTCGCACCTGTCAAACATTCCGATCTCGTCACTTCTTTGTTTCAGGACTGGGCACGTCCAAACGTACTGTCTCCATATAAGCTTGACATTTCACATTTCAGTCTGGCCTTGCTGTATGATTCTGGTAGTAAAATCAGAATATAATGAAATGAATAAATAGAATCATTAATATGCGTAGCTTATTACTGGTTCACAACTCCCTTAGTTGGAAAAAATCGAACATAGAATAAAGTCGATTTTTCTTCCCTAATTCACATGATGCAGAATACTGGGTTAGTCTCCCTTCAAAGTTCTCAGTCAGTCCGCCTCTGCTAGTTGACAAGTGTTTTCCTCGTTCCAATGTTTACATTCTCGCCCATTCATTAGGGCTATACCAGCCTGCTGCTCACTTGCCCAGCGCTTCGCCTGGGGCTATTTGTCGCCTGAAGACTATTCCCCTTTCTGTTGCCCGTCTGTCGACATACCTGTCAACTCTGCTTGCTTCAAGATGTAAACAGAGCCAGACGCTAATCACTTCCTCGATGTCGTGCTGCCTTCTGCTTGCCCCCCGCTCACTTGAATGATGTTGGACGGTCACGTATTTAATTCGCTGCATTGTTTCTGACTTCCCAAGGCTCTCTGGTGTGATAAATTTTTAGATTTGCACTATTAGACTGACATGGTTCCTTTGCTTAATTCTTTGACTCGATATGCATTATTTCCAAGATTCCTCACTATGCTGAACGGTTTTCACTCCTCCATGCTGCCATCCTCTTCCTCTCTCCCGCGTGTTGTTGCAATCCCAGGCTGTCTCCAATCTCACTTATCGAACTTTTTTTTACAGCCTCGACCTCCATTATCCTGAGGTCGAGCACTCTCCTGACGATCCTTCTGTCGCTGTAGACTTTCAGCCCCCTCGGTCTGAATGTCGGGATTTACTCTATTGTCAATAGCATTTTCCCAGCGTCCTTGCTCATTCCCCTCATTAGCATGAATTTCCTCCAAGTATTTCTGCGATTGAGCATGCCTATCGTTCCAGTCCTCTCGGTAGCTTCTAGAGTCCTCACGATTCTGAAATCTGCGGTCTTGCCATCACTGATTTTCATTCCGATCTCCCCATCTCCTGTACGGTACATCTTGTCCCCGATTGTCCCTCCATTGTTGAAATCCTCGTTGTTGGAATCTATTCTGTCCTTGGAACTTTCTGTTGTTATTACGGTTGTTATCGTAATGTTGGCGCTGTCTATTCTCGGCATCATCCTGACCTCTCACGGGTGTTGAAATGTTTGTATTTGTATTGGTAGCCTGGGATCTTGTGTTTACCTAGCTCGGCTTAATCACCTTGGTTGTATTTACCATTTCGACCTGTCTTCCAACTCTATTGTGTAAGTGGGACGTGGTTTCATCTATCTGGCGCAGGATCTGTTCAGCATGTATCGCGTCTGAAACGTTAGCTGCGACCAAGACCTGCTGAACGTTACCGAGAAGTTGGCGTCCGATAGTCATGACTAGCTCGGCCTCACTTAAAGGATTATCCAGATCTTTAAATTTAAGGAGCTGTGATGAATTAAAATCTGAATACTTAGTTTGCTGAGTACTTTCTGGAGTACAATTCCATTCTTAACCCCTGTTGATATGAAGATGACCAATATTTTCGAAGGAAAGCTTGCTTGAATGCCTCTAAGCTCTCAAATGTGTATTTGAAGCTCAAGTACCACGTTAAAACATTCCCAGATATTTTTTTTATCTTGCGCAGTTGCCGGGCAGGAGCTATATTATTATTATTATAGTAATCATGGACTTCCCGCAAGAATGCCTTGGGTGTGACTCCAGAATTTTCCATAAACTTAGCCGGTTTGGATTCATTAGAACGGATGATTTGGATAAGTTGATGTTGCTGATTACCGTCATGTGGTGTAGAACTTCTCCCTATGTGATTACGAAATTCTTCCGTGTTCCGAGCAAGTGGACTTTCCGTGTCAAGCTGACTACCTGTTGAATGAGTCGCCCCCGGGCTATCTCTGTCTCCATCTCTTTCCTTCTCGCCTAATGACCCGCTAGCAGCAGCATGTTCCATAGAAAATAATTCTGCTTTTATCAACCTGTCACCCTGTTCTTTAAATTTTGCTTTTACCTCATCTTCTAGCGTCTGTATCTGTGTGTGGTTCTCCCCCAGCTTCTTAATTACTGCCAATCTTTCTTCCTTGGAGTCCTTACATAATTTTTGCCAATCCTTTCTAACGTTTTCTATCTTCAGATTATTAGTATCCTGGCTAACTTCGATCCGTTCCAAACGATCTTCCATGCGTATATTATTTTCTTCAATAGTGGCTTTTAATCCCTCCTTGTCTACTTCTTCATTTTTCCAGCGATCTGTTGATTGGGTTTCGAGACGGTCTATGTCTTTTATAAGGCCGGTCACGTTTTCATCTACCGCCTTTATTTGTTCCTGTATCACTACGGTTATTTTCTCCACTTTATTAAACCTGTTTTGTAACCTGTCCTGTGCAGTTTTAATTTCGCTATTGTTAGTTGTGCATGCCAAATCAATCTGTGCCAATTTTGCAAGAACTGTATCGTCTAGATAATTAAGTTTAGTGTTAAACTGATCCTCAAGTTGTTTTATCTGTTTAACCTGCTTCTCATTGTTCTTACATACATCTAAGGCAAGTAGTATAAGCTGTTTCCTTGTATGTTCTTTCATTTCGACCACTATATTATCGATTTGCTCAGAGTTGCGACTGTTTTGTCCGTCTAGTGGGGAGTTTATTGATTCACTTTGTTGTGTCAATTGAGCATTAATACTATCATTCTGTAGAGCTAATTGTGTATTAATACAATCATTTTGAAGAGCTAATTGTGTGCCAATAGATTCATTAATTTGGGTTTTGATCACCGCTGACTGTTCAACCCTACTACTGTCTATTTGTGGCTTAAATTCAGCTGAATGTTCAGCTCTACTACAACTGTCTATTTGTGCCTTAAATGTTTCACTCTGTGCTATTAATTCCGCTCATTGTTCAGCCCTACTACTGTCCATTTGTGCCTTAAATTCAGCAGTCATCTCCTGCCATAACAACACCATTTGCTGCTGAGTGCGTGCTGCAGCGCTCTCTACAGCATGTCTAATTTCGTCTAACGAAGCCATGACCACAATACACTTGAGAAAATAGAGAGAATGCCAACTGGCGATGTTCTCCGATACGTGCATACATATTAACACACATTTATATCCTTTTAAACATACTCGGATCGTTTAAATTTATCAACACAATCCCATTAATCCAATAGCATCCCTGAGTATTCCTCATTTTACATAGTTTAAAATTTAACCCACACACTCAGTTATTAAATGTTCGACTTATAAAACGCTACAAAAACAGACTAATTAATCAAGTATTAATTGTCTTGGAAAGGCTATCGCCTTCCTAAAACATTCATGGAGTTGTCTTTCTACACAAAGCTAATTTTTATCATTAATATGGGCGCCCAGTCTCACGGATATTATCTTTACAATTAATGCAAGAAATAAAAACGTGTACTGTATTTTACATTGCAACTCCTGATTTTTCTGTATAATTCACTCTCTTGGCGGTAATATCTTCGCCATAACTACGTTACATAAAATTATCACATCCGGTGATTCAAATACTGTCACATTCTGCCTCCACTTGTGGCGTGTCAGTTTATCAAAATGCGCTAGAAAAGTCTAAAACAGTGAAATGCCCCACGAAGGGTAAAGCCAGCTTTGCCTATGTGCCCTTGCGTATAACAGCGTCATTATACGAGAATCAGTCTTCGGGGCGCGTTCAGACCGGGTATGCTTTCACTAGAGCTGAAATACCAGACGACTGCTTTACTAATACAAGGACCATATGCAAAACTACAAACTAAGAAATGAGTGAAAAACGAATAAAATCAACACCATTTAATAACTGAATATAAACAACAGAACATAAAAATACAACATAAACAAAGTCCACCCTGAAATTTACTCCCACAGTACAAGAATTTACACAGATCTGAGTGGCCTAGGAAGGTCCACTCCAAAGAAATAAAATTGTGGATCAAATTCCACTTGTCTGGTTAATATGTATGCACGCGTATAACTACGCTAGAAAGGAAACAAGTACTTTTGATGGAGATTTGCTCACTGATTGAACAGCCAATATGCTTCCAAACCCCCATACTGCAAACCATTATCATGGCTTTATGGGACATACTCGTAGAATAACAAACAAGAATTCTAATTTACTGACACACGCAACCATTTAAAAATTATAAACTAACAGATCTCCAGCGAGATCGCAGTGAGTCAGGAAACTCCCAGCAAAACAGAAGCTTGCCCAAGGGCTCAAATTGCTCAACACAAACATGACAACAACGTGACCGAACATCGAGACCAACTGAGGTCAATGAACATGACAGTAAACAAACGAAGAAATAAGATGCCTAAAACCGACTGATATTTACATGAATTAAAAGCGGGGACACGTTAGCACATTGGGAATCAATTGATCAAAACGCGAACATCACCCTATTTACCAATTACAATACTTTTATCTTCGTACAGGCTTTTCTTTAATAAGATAAACAAATATGAAGAACGGAGACCAAATCCGCTGAATACTAATGAGCACGGAAGCTCTTATCTGATGGAGCGCGCCAGGTACAAATTACCTTCTCTTTCCAACACCAACCATTGTGTTCACCCGAGCCCCCATGTCGAAGCTTTGAGTCATGCTATTTATAACAAGAGACTGGACAGCCCCGTTACACCACCTGTAATCGCGACACATAAATTCACACACTTCTCGCCAATTCCATTTGAATTGCAAGAACATCGCAGAAGGGATTCCCACATTTTCCTCGCAAGGACTACATGCGGACCCTGGACAGAGCAGCAGACTGAACCTTAGTGTTCCCGCAAACTGCTATCCCATAAAAACACCTATTTGCAGACTCAACAAAGCTTTTGGGCTGAACACAACAAATTTCACACTAAGCTGTGCGCACACAACTTCATTATAATGTTTTCAATAATGAATCTATCTCTGATAAATTTAACGCAGTATACCCTCACGGTATCGAAAAGAATAAGCGATCACCTCACGGTGTCACAAAGAATCAACCTCGTCGTCACTCAGACGACAGTAGTTATGTAAATTTGGCAAAAGGACGGAGGGAGAGGGAAATCTATCACTAACTTCTATAATAATGCGACTATAGGCATTGACAAGTATCAAACAGTTTGAAATATTACACAGATCACAATGGAGCTATCGTGCTCAAAAATCGATCATAGACGTCTTTAATCCAAACATTCCCGCTTTTTATCATCATGCCGGCGTCAGACGCTTCCTTGGCGCTATAAATGGTGACCCTCTCTGATTGGTGGTTCATGACGTCAATATCGCAGTTTTGAACAGAAGCCTCTGTCCTATGATTAGTTGAAAGTTCCTCTCGTCTCTCTCACCCAGCAACTATCTTACTCACAACGCTAGGGTGACAAAGAAATTACGGTCTGAAATGACTCAGGACCCAACACACCTTTGTCTGTTACTCGCACCTGTCAAACATTCCGATCTCGTCACTTCTTTGTTTCAGGACTGGGCACGTCCGAACGTACTGTCTCCATATAAGCTTGACATTTCGCAATCCAGTCTGGCCTTCCTGTATGATTCTGGCAGTAAAATCAGAATATAATGAAATTAATAAATAGAATCATGAATATGCGTAGCTTATTACAGATTCAATCTGTCTTTTTACTTTTAATGATTAGTTTATATGCCGAATATCACATCCCCAAAGAAACAACTCATGAGATATCGTTATTCAATGAAATGCACGTTTACCCCCTTAACACCTCTTCAGAACCCGAATAGACAAAAATCCTTCCTTAGTTGACGTTTTCGACATACAGCGAACATATTCCCAAAATTTAATGTTTCCAACTTCAATAGTTTTCGCTGGACGATGATGAGTGAGTGAGTCAGTCAGGTCATTTTCTGTCAATTATTTTTATCAGAATTTTACCCCTCCCCATGGACCCCTTAAATTGGATTTATGAAGAAGCGCTCGAACACCTTTTAATTTATTTATAAAGCTGTCTTTTTCCCCTCAGTTTGATGAGTGAGTGAGTTAGTCAGTCAGTTAGGAGACTTTATCTCCTTTTTTCCTTCCAGAATTTCAACCCACCCTATTGGCCCCTTAAATTGAATTGATGAAAAAACTGCCGAACACCGATTTACATATTTTTAAGCTGATTTTTTTTTTGCGCTGAGTTTCAAACTTCTCGCCTATGGCGTTTAAGAGATACACGCTCCGTTAGGAATCCTTCAACCCCCACTTTTCACCCCTATCACCTGATAATATACACCACATCGAAAAACACTTGGACGCATGTCTGCTTATTTTTAATGATTAGTTTATATGCCGAGTATCACATCCACTAATGAAACCACTCGTGAGATATTGCTATTCAATAAAATGCATGTTTAACCCCCTTAAGACCCCTTTAGAACCTGAATATCCAAAAATCCTCCCTTAGTGTATGATTTTGACAAACAACGAACATATCCCCAAAATGTCATGTTTCTAACTTCAATAATTTTGGCTGGGCGATGATGAGTGTGTTAGTGAGTGAGTGAGTCAGGACATTTTCTTTCATTTTTTTCAGAATTCCACCCCTGCCCATGAACCCCTTAAATTTGATTTATGAAAAAAACAACCTGTCGAACACTTATTTACTTATTTTTAAGCAGTTTTCTCTCCCTGAGTTTGAAGAGTGAGTGAGTCAGTCAATCAGTTAGGACACTTCCTTTCCTGTCCCCCCCCCCCCAGAATTTCACCCCTCCCCATGGGCCTCTTAAATTGGATTTATGAAAAATAACGGTCGAACACCTATTTACCTATCTTTTAAGCTGATTTCTTTTCGCTGAGTTTCTAACTCCTCGCCTATGTAGTTTAAGAGATACACGCTCCTTCAACCCCCAATTTTCACCCCTTTCACCTCATAATATACACCACATCGAAAAGCCCTCAGACACATGTCTTCTTATTTTTAATAATGAGTTTATATGCCGAGTATCACATCCTCCAATGAAACCAATCGGGAGTTATTGTTATTCAATGAAATGCAGGTTTAACCCCCTTAAGACCCCTTTAGAACATGAATATCAAAAAATCCTCCCTTAGTGGACGGTTTTACATACAATGATCATATCCCCAAAATTTCATGTTTCTAACTTCAATAATTTTGGCTGGGCGATGGTGAGTGAGTCAGGACTTTATATTTCAATTTTCTTTTTTCAGAATTTCACCCCTCCCGATGAAACCCTTAAATTGGGTTTATGAAAAAAACTATCGATCACCTATTTACTTATTTTTAAGCAGTTTTCCCCCTGAGTTTGATGAGTGAGTCTGTTAGTCAATCAGTTATGACACTTTCTTTCCTGTTTTTCCCCCCAGAATTTCACCCCTACCAAGGGCCCCATAAATTGGATTTATGAAAAAACGGTCAAACACCTATTTACTCAATTTTTATACTGATTTTTTCCCGCTGAGTTCCAAACTCCTCGCTAATGTCGTTTAAGAGATACACGCTCTGTTAGGAAACCTTTAACCCCCAGTTTTCACTCCTTTCACCTCATAATATACACCACATCGAAAAACCCTCAGACATGTGTCTTCATATTTTTAATGACGAGTTTATATACCGAGTATCACATCTCCCAATGAAACTAATCGGGAGATATTGTTATTCAATGAAATGCAGATCTACCCCCTTAACACCCCTTTAGAACCTAAATATCCAAAAATCCTTCCTTAGTGGGCGTTTTCGTCTTACAACGAACATATCCCCAAAATTTCATGTTTCTAACGTGAATAGTTTTGGCTGGACAATGATAAGTCAGTGAGTCAGTGAATCAGTCAGTCAGTCAGTCAGTCAGGACACTTGGTTTTATATTGAATTGAATTGAATTGAATTTATTCATAGATAACTGCCACTGAGGCTAAAGAGCCCCTTTATGTAGCGTAGTAGGTTCATTATTCAAACGTTCACATCAATCGCATGATTACGACACAAGAAATAAAAATAATAATTATAAAATTTCGCACAGCCGCCATCTTGAGGTTATGTAAACAATTGAACTAAATTAGATATCAGTGCGTTACAATGTGTATAAATATTTGCTGTACCAAATTTCACTGCGCGCGTAAAGTTAAATCGAGAGAGAAGTCTATTTAAATGTTTCAAATTCGCTTGGTCTCCATGTTCGGTCTGAATATCATATAGATGAGCTCTAGTAGTGCCCTTTATCACCCTACAAAATTTCAGGGTGATATCTGTTACTGTTGCGGAGATATAGAATGCCAGTGAAATATGTATTTTGCGCGGCCGCAATGTTTGTTTACTCCTGGCACTACAGCCCATGAAGGGCCTAGGCCTACCAAGACACCGCTGCCCAGCCATTTGACCTGTAGATATTGGAGGGACGCGTGCGCAGCGCATCGGGTCCCCTCGGCCGTTAATCTTGGTTTCCGTGACCGGGGCGCTGCCTCACTGTCAGGCAGCTACTCAATTGTCCTCACGAGGCTGAGTGCACCCCGTTCCAGTCCTCACGTCAGTTTATGAAATCCCTGACGGAGCCTGGAATCGAACCCAGTAACTCCGGGTGAGAGGCAGGCGCACTACCGCTACACCACGAGGCTGTCCTATGTTTAATTGGTGAAACGTACTAACATTTGAAAGGCACGATCGAGGTCGAATGAGGTAGTAGTACATGCACTTCATTGAAATCGCTTCGCCGTTTAGATTTTACTAGCAGAAGTACCCGCTCTTCGAACGGTCTTCGGTATTAATAATTAGACGTTATCAATTGAGCTACTGTTGCAATGGTTAGGGGCTTGTTATTCCTTGATACGTTTATCAGAGCGAAGTTAGTTTTCTGGAAATATCACAGACACTGTTAATTTAAGGGCCTTAAAATGAGGTTTACGGAGACTCTTTATATACTCCCGAATTTTGTGTCTCACATTGAGAAGCGCAACATATACTTTGGTCGTCCTTCTAGGATAATTCTTATAATTCACCTATTTTAGCATGTATTTTGAAATGTTTTTTCTATACCAACCCTTCTATAAGAAGTACGGTGAAGAGTTTTATAAATGATTGGTGTATTAACTCTCATGGATACCTAATTTTACGATGCTCCAAACATTCGAACACGAGTTATAGGCGTACATCAAGAAACACAGAAAGGCCGAAAATCCCTAAGTATGCTTTACTTCTGAGGGAAAGTAAAGCCGGCGGTCCCATGTCGTGGATTTATGGCATGTAATAGAACCTTCCACTAACTACAATTGTGTGAAGCTAAATTTGTAGGTTAGATTTGATTATCAATCTATTAGTTCCAAAGTTTGCCGCCAGGTGCCTGTTGCGGTGGCATCTAGTAGCCAAGTCACAGCTAGGTGTCTTCGACGGTAGCATTTGGTAGCTAAAGTAGGAACTTAATTAACACCGGTTATCAGACAGATTCTACACACACTCAAAGTACACGAGGCTACGTGAACGCGTTGTCGCAGCTTCTAAAGTGAGGAACCAACCAACCTACAACATATCACCCAGATGTCCGAATCAACCACACAGTGTCAATCAAAATCATCCTTACGATGAACCCGTTTGTCGAAAAAAAATTAAGTTAGGTGTGCTCAATCTAAATCCACCTAACGTGTACTTCCTGACGTGCAAATAAAATTGAAAATCTCGTAGACGAAACGCAATACACCTCACATAAAGACTGACCCTCACCGTTGTGTAAAGTCCCCATCCACAGGATGACACCTTTAACAAATTATAAAGTCTTGTGGTGCATGATTATTCAGGCTTTTTTTAGCCTCCAATGGCCCAAATTCCTAATAGCCGCAAAAAAATACTATTTCAATTCAGGATTTTTTGAAAACAATGTTGCTGTTTGTAGATATAATTCTGTACGATATATCACACGTGTAAATCACGTGAAAACATTCTAATGTACCCCTTAACCCCCTTAAGCGCATTGATGTATTTTACAGTTTAAGTTGGTTCCGTGATAACCACATAGCCATTTGCAAACTTTCACAGAAATGTAATAAGTGGAGTGGCATTGCTTTTTAAAGAAATGGATGGAAAGTTGGATGTCTTCTCTTGAGAACTTGTTGTCATGGTTGCCGGCTTGCATTCCTTTATTAGTTTATTAAATTAAATTATTTTTCTAGGAATATCTCAGAAACTGTTGGTTTTAGAGCCTTAAAATATTATTTTCGGGAACCCTCGAGTTCTTTTTCTGCCACCGAGGGGCTAAAAATGAGCTTTGTCTCGTCGTTGTATGCAATAATATAATAGATAATGATAATACAATAAATAGATACAATATAGGAGAGGGATATAAAATACCTTCCGTACCACACCCGCATGTGAAAATCGCGTGAAAAAATTCTAGAATACCCATTGACCCCCTTAAGTGCATTATACGTATTGATGAATTTTACAGCTTAATTTGGTTCCGTGATAACTTCCGTTTAAAACTTCACAGTAATGTAATAAATGGAATTGCATTGCGTCTTGCTGAAATAGATGGTCCTCTGAGATTTCGTTGCCATGGTTACCAGCTTTCATTCTTTCATTAGATTATTAAATGGAATTAGTTTTCTGGGAATATCTCAAAAACTGTTGGTTTTAGGGCCTTAAAATGTGGTTTTCAGGGACCCTTTAAGGCCCTCGAGTTTTGTTTCTCACATTGAGGGGTTGAAAATAAGCTTTGTCTCGTCCTTCTACGCCTATTTCAGCTTGTATTTCAAGATGGTAGGCCCCCTTTTGTGAGAGGTACGGAGAAGAGTTACATCAATGATTAGTGTGGGGCCTCTGATGGATATCTGTATCAAATTTTACGTTGATCCACCCAGCCGTTCTCAAGTTGTAAGGACACGTAGTTGTCCACAGACAGACAGACAGACAGACAGACAAACAAACAGACAGACAGACAGACAGACAGACAGACAAACAAACAAAAATTTTGCGCGCATCCGTCATAAAACAGTCTGAAATGCGCAAATAACGCAAATTTCCGTGGAAATTAAAAAAAAACAGACAAACTTTCATTTTTATATAGAGAGAGATTAGAGACATAAACACACACACATGCGCGCACGCGCAAAATATGATATCATAAACCTATTTTTTAGCCTACTTTCAACATTTTGTAAAAATGAGGAAAACATAGACTTAAGAGATAGTTCCGGGCAAATGTTTGTCTGTCTATCCTTCTGTCTGTCTGTCTGTGTGTATGTCCTATCAACTCCTAAACGGCTGCAGCTATCGAAACCAAATTTGGTATAAGTAAAGATCTATGCCTGAATATCTCAGGATCATATTTAAAAATGACGTCAGTGCTACCAAATCTGAAAGATCACAATTGAAATTGAGCTCTATGTTAGATATCTCAGAAGTCATGCATGCGAGTTGTTCCAAAATTTGCACACACAGAGATAATAACATAAACGATTAATTTTCAGTAGGCCGTATATGACAGTGGTGCAAACATGATTCAATGCCTGCTGATAGGTCTAATTTTTAAATGCATGTAACTTCTATACTAACAAATGGATTTCAGTCAAATTCCGTATGTGCTTTGCGGACCATAACTGATATGACTATGCATATTCTTATGAGCCAGCAGGGCTGCCAACTGTTAATAAATGCTCTCTCTATTTTGTTATCTTAATATCAATATATCAGAAAGTATGCAAGCCAACAGCTCTAAACTTTGCACACGTAGCCTATAGTAGGCCTAACTGACATTCTAGATTAATTTGAAGTAACTGATATACGTCAGTGCTGCCAACATGAAGCTTCGCGTGCAGATATGTTAAATGTTTAATCACATGTATCTTCCATACTAATAAATGGATTTCTTCCAAAATTTGCACAATAATATATGATAATATTTCAGATTAATTCTGAGCAACACATACCGGTACATTACATTGTTGCCAACATGATTTTGCGTGCGCTGATAGATTCAATGTCCAACTGCATATAACGTTCATACTATCCATTTGACTTCAACCAAATTATGTAAGTGCATTCTGTACCTTAAGAGATGGTCTAACAATATATTCAGAGTCACAAAAGCTGACAACTGTAGAGCTCTATTAGGCTACACTATTTCAGATATATCGAACTAATTATAAATGTCAGTATTACCACCTTAATTTCGTTATTATTCTAGATGGGTCTCTATAGATAAATCATTGGCATGAATTTTGAATTTTAAGAAAAGTCGGCTCTTTAGTTCGTCATGGAACTACTTGTTTCATAAATGAAAGTGGGCTTAATATGACTACCAACAAGATAACGTTATACTTCACTTGGCTGTTATCCTTAGTTTCTACACGAGACAGTTGTGGTCATGAGGTTAGGTGTAACCCATTTCAGTCAATCTTGAATCACGTCCAGGAAGCCAACCCAGAACTTCCTGACCAGGAAGCTGGAACACTATTCCCAGTCTACGGAGCTGGACAATGTTGCAAAACATATATTTTGTTTTTATGTTTTGCTGTCACCCTTGTCATCGATAATGGATTAATGTTTGAGACTACTATGTAACAGTCCATCATCTCGCACCAATGGAATTGAGAAGTGCCCCCTCTCCTGATCTGCTATAGAACTGTTTCACACCCACAATTGGTTTAGCCTGTGGTTCAGATTATTCTTTTTAAGATACCGAGGAACAGTCAGTTATTGGAGTTTTAAGGCGTGGAACAGTGATGCCATCTGCCCCTCGTAACACGGATTAAAGTGCACACATTTAGAATTAAGTTAAACTTTAGAGTGGACGCCTAAATATGAAAAATGTCTATGTACAAATCCAGAACAAGGAAGGCAGCAATGAGATGCGGGTAGTATCTGAGCGCGCCCGCTTAGGGGCAAGGTGCGCGGTAGACCCACACTTTCTTGTGTATAACGCAAATTGTATCACGCAATGTTTGGCTTGACCTCAAGCCCAAAAGCATATTCATGTTAAAATGTTTGGGATTTACTGTAAGACGTTTTTGATTGCAGGCTTTGGTATGTCAGGCTACGAGGACTGGTTGACGATGGAATTCCTGGAAGAAGTGCTACGTCGAGACACCGGAGATCCTAAGCTGACAGTAACCCGTGGTGATGTGAAGCCTGCGGTGGCTGCAGGAGAGAACTTCGGCAGTGTGCTCTATCGCGTAACAACAGACTACATTCCCACCAACCGTAAAGCCAAACTAACTCGCACATTCATTGTCAAAACACTGCCTGCAGATAAGTTCGCCAGGCAAATGCTACAACTTCGATATTTCTTTCCTAAAGAAACGTTCATGTACAGACACACCATTCCAGCCATGTATGGAATTATGCACACATATTTGGCTCCAGGTTCATCAGTACAACCGGTAGCTCCAAGAGAGTATCCATGTTCACTACAAAACACAATTGTGTTGGAAGATCTCGCTATTGTAGGATATAAAGTAGCAGACAGGCGCAAAGGTCTCAATCTTGAGCATTGTTTGGTGGTTATGAAACAATTAGCCAAATTCCATGCTATGTCATTTGCTCTCCATAAACAAGATCCAAAAATTATGGAGAATTTTCAAGAGAACATGTATACGGAAGACAATCGTAGTGCCGTCAAGGGAATGGTAGATCCAGGATTGCAAGTGGTGGCAGATGTTGTAGAAACTTGGGAAGGTTTCGAAAGATTTGGAGCGAAAATCCGTAATCTTGTCGATACAGCGGTGGATTGTCTTCTGAAACTAATGCAGCCTGAGAAGAATAAGTTCCAAGTCCTTAACCATGGCGATCTGTGGGTGAATAACATCATGTTTCAGTATTCATTCACTACTGGTGAAGTGATGAACGCAAGGTTTGTTGACTTCCAGATGAGTCGCTTTGCATCTCCCGCCCTAGAACTGCAGTACTTCTTGCACACCAGTCCTTCCGAGGTGGTGAGGACGAGGTGTGTGGATCAGCTGTTGCAGTGCTACCACACCACTCTCGATGAAACACTCAGGACTCTCAAGTGTGAGGAGGATGTCATTTCACTGGATCAACTCAAGAGCGACTTGGATGACAAGAGCTTTGTGGGTCTGCTGACTTCGCTCACTGTGCTCCACATAGTGTTGGCCGACAAGAACTCTCTTAAACCAGCGAGCAGTGTGAGCGTATCCCTACAAAATATGTATTCTTCTCCGAGGTACAAACAAGCGCTACAGAAACTCTTGGTGCACTACGAAGAGAAGGGACTGCTCTAGAACCCTTTCCCCGGAATAGTGGTACTTAATGAGCTGTTTGGAATAATGTACAGGAACCAATTCTTCATCTTACGCTGGATATGTATAATAATAAACACATTTACAGATTTGTCATTAGATAGAAACATACGATTTCTCAGGCCAAGAAGCGTCCAAAGACGTGAAAAGCGCACAGAGAAAGGTGCAAGGTTTTCATTAGAGATTTACACTTTATTTTCGCAACTTAATTAAAAACCATCATAAAATCAAAATGATCATCATATGAAATTATTAATGTTTTAGAATTGTATGTATTGTTTTTTTTTTATCCGGATATGTATTCCAAATGGAAGATTGAATGTTAGAAAGTCAACAAGATAACTACAGTAGTGAACATTTTAGATATTCGTGTTAACATTTTAGACAATAAGGAAAAAATGAAAATCCACAGCCTGCTTCCAGTCTCCGACCGGGTCAGGAATGGACTGAATGAAGCCCCCATCTAGCGGCGAGGATATGCACTGTGCCGGCTGCCGAGGCCTGACGCACTTCCCTGGGGCAATGATTAAATGAATGACAGATGAAATGAAATTATAGTGGAGAGTGTTGCTGGAATGAAATGTTGACAGGGAAAACCGGAGTACCCGGAGAAAACCCTGTCTGCCTCCGTTTTGTCCAGCACAGATCTCACATGGAGTTACCGGGATTTGAACCACGGACCCAGCGGTGAGAGGCCGGCGTGCTGCCGCCTAAGCCACGGAGGAAGAACTAAAAATTACAGTGGAATTGCACCAATAATCAGCTTTCTTCTTCGCCGAGACTAAAGAGAAGCTTGAACAATGGAGGTGAATATCTGTAGACTCCCTCGAACCTGGCACCAGTATGCTGTATTTGCGATATACCAGTAATGTACAATCAAGTCCATTTTTCATCTGGAGTGATAACTCATCCAAGGTATATTGTTCAATACATCCTGTGTTCAATTGAAACCCGTTCGAAATATGCTACGTAATACAGTACGTTGTTGCTTAAGGTTGGAAGTACGCATGCGCAAGTGGAGTTGAGGGTATGGCACATGCGTTGTGGTGGGATACTTGTACTTTGCTTTGCTTATAGACACATGCTATTACATCAAGATGGCTAGTGAGAATCAGAACCCATCCAACGGCCAGTAATCCAGTTAATAACGGCTGAGGGTTGTAAGCCAGTGAGATTCATCCGAGAATGGTTACTGTATTCGGCGTAAAGTGCTTGTCAGAGACAAATGTTACGGATTGGTCACGAATGTTCCATTACGGATTTATTACGTCTTGCGACTGTCACCTCTTTGGGCCATTAAGGGAATTCAAAGTGACAAAAATTTCAGTTCAACGTGGAGGTACAGGATGACAGGATGACAGGATGTAGTCATGGATCGGTTCCATGGATTGTCTAAGCGGAGAGCATTCACCACCTGACCAAAGAATGCGATGCCTTCTTCAATGCCATGGGTGACTTATTCTGAACAATTGTAAGAAGTTATGTGTAAAATAAATATTACGCTTTCATTGGCTTACATGTGAACTTTCCTTTCTTCCTATTCTGCTGCTCTCGATTGGGTTCATTTGAGAATGATTCCACGAAAATGTCATACCGAGACGTTAAGTGCCCAATTGATTTACATTTGCTTTGTGAACGAATTATGTTTATAGCACTGTAGTTTCAAACCCCTTATTACAGAAGGAAGCATAAATAGGGAAGAAGGTTATGACGTAACTTACAAACTGCAGAGGTGTGCACAGTATTAGACTCAAATTAAGAATTTATATTCAAAATCTTTGTATTGGCAAACTGGTTACATATTGTATTGCCCTATTTAGTAATGTTTTCTTCTTTTTGGAGTTACATTTTTCCCCATAAGGAATTCCGTCTGTAAACTATCAGTATTGGGGATTCCGAGGTTCGTTTCCTCTTTATCCATTGATTTGCGATGTACCCTCTGCAGGGGCGTATACACAATGTTTTTTCGGGCGGGAGGGGTGGGGGGTCTGACTATCCTGGAAAATTGTGAGTATTCTCAGGGGATTGTCACCGCAAAATACCCAGAAATATCAACCAATATCTTAGAGCATATAACTTTGTGTAATTATTTTAGATAAGATTCAAAGTTTATACAGCCTACAATTATTACTGGCAATACAAACATAGCTGTAAAATACAACACACACAAATAAAATTTTATACTCAATGATTTTTCTATTATGGCCTATGGAATATTAATGGCAAATATCTAAATATTTGTCAATTTACTAAGCAGATAGGTAAACAGTTTTTGTTGTTGTTGCAAGTTGATAATTTATTTCTCAAAGTACCGTAACGTGGAATTCACAGTTTTGCCTCACAAGGCTGAGTGTATCCCGTTCCAGCCCTCAGACAAGAATTAAAATTTCTTGCCAGAGCCGGGAATCGAATTCGGACCTCCGGGGCGGCAGCCAAGAATGCTAGCCACTACACCACGAGCTAGTATAATTTCAATCTTAATATTGTTAGCCAGTAAGTTAAGATTAGGGTACAGCCAAATTCGCAATTATTTTATTCTCTTACCAAAGCAACACTTTCTTAATTTGTATTGACTTTTTTCTGGGGGGAGGGGGGGGGGACTGTAGCCCCCTCAACACTCCCCTTATATACATCCCTGCCAAAAGGAATTCCGTCTGTAAACTATCAGAATTGGAGATTCCGAGGTTCGTTTACTCTTTATCCATTGATTTGCGATGCACCCTCTATATCAGTTGGCTCCAATCCATGGTCCTCGAATCTTTGATTACTAGATCGGCTCATCAGTAAATAAAATGTTGTATCTCTCTGCTCTAAATACACACGAAAACTAGAATAGCCAAAACGAAATGTGTGACATTAACAAGGATTCTCTTTTAGTGGGAATTATAATAGAAATAATTATACTGTTAGTTTTTTAAAGAAAATATGGTCAAGGCTATTAGTTAACTATTTGATATAATATTCAAATAATTCATGGATTTTGGGCTAATGCCGTGTGAAAATAAAATTAAATACCATCAGATGTTTCGACGGAACCTTGCCTCCTTTTTCAATGGAATTAAACAATGCGACCAAAGAAAGTATATCAATGCGATTACAAAAAAACTAGATACATTCCTCTGTTCGTCACCAGAGAGCAGCTGCCAGAAATTACTGTATGGACCATGGTAGACCATGGTAATATTAATAATATTAATATGGCGCGTTCTTTTTCCTACCATGGTCCACACAGTAATTTCTGGCAGCTGCTCTCTGGTGACGAACAGATTAATTTATCCAGTTTTTTGTAATCTCTTTGATATACTTTCTCTGGCCACATTGTTTAATTCCATTGAAAAAGGAGGCAAGGTTCCTTCGAAACGTCTGGTGCTATTTAATTTTTTTTTCACACGGCATTAGCCCAAAATACATGAATAATTTGAATAGTAATCCAGGCCGTGAACGCCTTAATCTACATATGTTATATAATTTAAGCACCTTGTAAAACATTGTTACTGCATTAGGTCTTGAAAAGCCTGAATGCAATTTTGGAAAACTACCATTGAGTGAAATAATTTGCACACCTCTGTACAAATAAAACGCAGCATTATGCACGTCTGATTGTCAATGTAGCTTACCACCAGTCAGCAACATTACATTACAATGATATTACAGATAGTAGTTTATGTAAGTCATTCATGATATTTGTGTTTATGTTACTTAAAGTGAGTAAACTACATGTTTATTATTGACAGTGTTTTGATCATGTTTCCTTGGTATAAACCGATGCCTGTAAATTTGTACGCCAGTAAAATAATGTGACTACAGAATCATAATCAATCAATTGACTCAGTATGAAATGTATAATTTCAGAGATGTCAGTTAATCAAAAATAACGAAGCCAGTCGATCACACACCACATCTTAGCCCGCGAGGTCTGGCGCATGGATATTTTGGACCCGAGGCTTAAATAATGCTCTATATTTTCGTTTTGGTCAGCCCTCATTTCCTGGCACTTACCGGTACTGTACCTTCCTTCCTAGCTTTGAACCTCACCCTGCTAAAGAAACATGTCCATAGCTTTTTGAACACTCAAGTTATTTCTATATCATTTACGGTCGGGTCAGATTTACCCATGGCGCCAGTCCTCGTGTGACAATACGAGGGAAAATCCCTCTATTTTGGTGCAGCACCATCACATAGCTCACGTTTTGTTGATCCATGTTTAGGGTCTAGGGACACATTTGTCATCAGCTCCTTAGTTCAACGAAATTGAGATGACTGCTTTGCCGCCATTATCAAGGCCAAAGGGGCAGATGACCTCGTAGTTCCGCCCCTTAAAACAACAATGACTAACTATCAAGGCCAATTATACTGTTACGAAAATTATTGCAATTTTTCTGCATGTTAAATTTGACGAATATAAATAAACCTCATTTGTTATTGGGAATAGTTCATAGGAAGACACCAGGTGTAAATTACTTCATTAAAATACGTACGACTACGACAAAAAGGGAGTCAAAATGAACCGGCGCCAGTCCTCGTGTTATATTTTTTCAAGGGTTAAAAATTGAGTGTCAGATATGTTTATTTAATGAAGGAGAATATTGAAACTTGCTCTCTAAACAATATTTTGGTAAACAGTATTCAAAATAAACATCCAGAGAAGGAAACACGTTAACGCGAACAGAGAGTTGGCATTTATGTCAGTCAGTCCGTCAGTCAGTCACGGAAACTTTGGAACCAAGTATTTATTTATTATTTAATCGAATAACACTTTTAAAGATCACATTAAATCAATACTTCAATTCTTGCTAAATGTATTCTTCCTGTCTGCCAACATTGTTTTATCCTCACTGATCTGTGTTTCCTGAATTGTTGATGTTACTTGGCTACTTTCTTTTTCTTTCTTGTTTATCCCTAAAGATCACTTTTTGAAATTTGCCTCTAAATAAATCCCTATTCTGTGTATCCTTTATGTGAACGTTGGCTTCCTTGAGGTCATTCAACGTCTGTGTAAACTACGCTGGTTGTACTTTAAGCTCTAAATTGTATTAAGGATTTGTTTGGTCAGCCGTCATTATTATTCTATTTAAATGCCCCCCCGAAAAAAAGACAATCTTGTTTTACGCATCGAGTGTATTTAGTATAATCATTATTTTTAAGTCATGCTGTATGTGATATTGTAATTGTCCAGTGTTCCTGTATCCTTAGTGGTTTCAATATGCACTCACAACAACGTTTATATAGGCATTTTATTGTAAATGTCATCCACATATGGAATGGCTTTTGAATATCTCTCATACACAGAGGTCGAAGAGCTGATCAAATTTGATGTTGTTGTTGTTGTTGCTTATTTTAGGGGCTGCGACATCGTTATTATACTGTATAGCCCCGTGTATCTGGTGTGTGTGTGTGTGTGTGTGGGGCGGGGGGGGGGGGGAATTGTGCGATAACCTGTGTTATTTTGATGGCTGTATTATTACGTGTATTTGTAAATTGGAGATAGGATTGGGAAGGAGGCAGGCTTGACCTTACGTTAGGAACCATCCCAGCATTTTCCTGGAATAGAAATGGGGGAAACCACGGAAAACCACTTCCAGGATGGCTGAGGTGTGAATCGAACCCTCCTCCTCTCAGTTTTGCCTCATGAGGCTGAGTGACACTGTTCCAGCCCTCACAGCAGAATTAAAATTTCTTGGCAGAGTCAGGAATCAAACAAGGGCACTAGCCACTACACCACAAGGTGGTCTTTAATGATTCAAAATAGCTACTTCTTCGTACTTAGTTCAACTAACTTTTCTAATTCTAGCTAGGATAGTTTGTTGGCCGATGTATTCTTAATGTCTCCAGACTCTTGCAAGGCACATTAAACCCACAATATTATTACAGACTATTGCGTCTACGACCGACCGCACTAGTTTGACGACAGGATCAGTGGCCTGGGTCTACCTACCGACAGATATCAGTAATCTCAGAAGTTAGCAGGAGTGTGCCTTACAAATGCATAATTAAGATAATGCTATCGTTCAATCAACTCAGAACACTGACAAGTACTTGTATTATGTTATGAAAACTAGAGCAAGAGGTGAATGACCGGGCTTTGCCGGCGATAAATGAATCTCAAATTGGAAAGGTCAATGACATGGTGATTATTCTAAGTTATGGTAAGCTACTTCTCATGTGAAGCTAATTGATTCACAGCTCAGTGACATCATGATAATGATTACCAGCCTCATAAAATCCCCTCCAGTAAAATCGTCCTATCCTATCTTTTGTCGACTTTTGATAACGTTGATTGGACTAAATTGTTTGACATTTTTAAAACGATTGGAATAAAGTACAGGTGATCTACAATCTATACAGAAACCAGACAGCAGTCATTCGAGCTGAAAAACAGGGATGAGAAGCTGGTATTCAGAAAGGTGTAAGGCAAGGCTGCAACTTATCACCCATACTTTTCAATCTTTACATTGAACAAGCAATGAAGGAAATTGCAGAAAAATGTAAAGTTGGAGTGAAGATTCAAGGAGAAATAATTTCAACTCTGAGATTTGCCGATGACATAGTCATCTAGGCCGACACGCCTGAGGATTTGAATGAGTTATTGAATGGTATGGACTCAGTCTTGAGGAAAGAATTCATGATGAAAAGTAATAAATGTAAAACAAAAATATTGGAATGCAGCCGAAATAAATCAGAATCCTCTATGGACATCAAATTTACAGGTGAAAAACTAAAGGAAGTAGGAGACTTCTGTTACTTAGGATGAAAAATAACCAGTGATGGACGAAGCAAAGAGGATATAAAAAGTAGGTTAGCTCAGGCAAGGAAAGCATTTGTACAGAAAAGGAATCTGTTGACATCGAATGTAGATTTAGGTGTTAGGAAGTTATTTTTGAAGGCCTTTGTCTGGAGCGTGGCTCTCTATGGAAGTGAAACTTGGACTATTGGTGCAGCAGAAAAGAGAAGAATTGAAGCGTTTGAAATGTGGTGTTACAGGAGAATGATGAAGATCGGATGGATAGGGTTACAAACGAAGAGGTATTAAGACTAGTGGGAGAGGAGAGATGTTTCTACCGACTGCTAATGAAGAGAAGAGATAGGTTGGTAGGACACATACTAAGACACCCAGGAATAGCAAGCTTAGTTATGGAAGGAAGGGTCGAGGACAAGAACTGTAGGGGTAGACCAAGGTTAGAATATGTTAAACAGATTGCCTCGGATGTAGGGTGTGGTAGCTATGTAGAGATGAAACGATTAGCTCAGGACAGGGAGGCATGGAGCACTGCATCAAACCAGTCAAACGACTGAAGACTCAAACACAACAGTCGGTTTCACACAGTACCAGTTCGAGAAATAAAACCTTTGAATAATATATTTTAAAATGTTTACCATTCCATTTGCTATGAGGGAGATATAATTTTATATTTCAATTGTATTGGTGGCGTTCAAGTAAAAACATAAATGAATTCAAATACTTTTAGGTTAATAATAGGCCTATTATTTAAAATATATTTCAATGTAGATTATTTAATGACACAAGAGTTGGAAGTTGAAGTTCACAGTTACCTACAGTCACACTTCTTTGCTTGTGCGATAACCTGTGTTATTATGATGGCCAAACATACTAAGAACTAAGGGCTGCCCTTCTGTTAGTAACACTATTTCCAGCGTCACTGAACACTCGCTCACACGGAACTGAAGTAGCTGGAATACAAAGGAAGTATTTCGCTATGCGTGCGAGATTTGGAAGATGGACTGAAAGTATTTTCCATCATTGTAGAGGGTCTGCGAAGTCATCTTCTAGATATTATCGCTTTTATGTTGCTGAAGCAAAGGCATGAGCATTAGCTAACCTTAATGACCTGTCAATCTTACAATAACTGATGCTAGCACGGCAAATGGCAAATGGCTTATGTATAATTTATTTGCAATTGGGGGTGTGTCTCCAGGTGGCAAATTTGATATACACAACAAATAAATAATTATACATAACAATTCAATAACAATTAAACTGGAGTATTTTACACAAATAGTCAGTCTTTTCTTAATCACGCCTATAAGTTTGGGGAAAGCCTGCGGCAGGTAGAGAGTTCCAATTATCAATGGCACGGTTTACAAAAGAATATTTACCATAATTTGTTCGCTGTAGTAGGCCCTCAACTTTGAACACTCCTGCTCATGTAAGTGGGCTTTCCCATACGTTTGCTAAGCTCACCCCATGTATACGTGTTGTACATAGGGCAGAGTCTAGATTTCATCCTCCTAGCCTCAAGTGATTCCAAGCCAAGTTTCTTTAACATACGTCTCACACTGCTCCTGGGATTAAAGTCACTGAGCACAAATCTAGCGGCCTTTCTTTGTACCATTTCCAACTTATTTATGAGCCCTACTTGATATGGATCCCAAACCACCGAGGCGTATTCCTGAATAGGTCTTTCAAGTGACAAATATCCTAATTCTTTAGCAGAGGTACTACTTCCTTTTAATACCCTCATTACAAAGTGCAGGGATTTGTAAGTAGTTAGCACTGCGGCATCCTCTGTTTCTACACCTCTCACTTAGAAATCGTTCAACACTGAATCTAACCATTGCCTCTTAGTTCAACCTCTGCTTCTCTTACCCTCTACAGTCGAACTCATTAACCTCCTAGGTAATCTCTCCTGCCCCATTCTCATCACATGACACCACCATCTGAGTGGGCTCATACGAACAGCTTCATCTATCGTGATCATTTATAACTTAGCCTTTATCTCTTCATTCCTGCCATTCCTCACATCCATTTGATCCAGATATCATTCGTGCTACCTTCACATTAGTTACCTCTAGCTTATCGGCTTCGGTGGCGTAGTTGCTAGCATGCTGAACTGCTGTTCCCAAGATAGCGGGTTCAAACCCGACCGAAGTAATCGGAACTTTTAAGAGCGGTAAAATCCTGCAGTATGCCTTCCGTCGGAGGTGAAGTAAAGCCGGCGGTCCCATGTCATTGATTTGTGGCGTGTAAAAGATCCTTCCACTAACTAAACTTGTGTGAAGCTAAATTTCTAGGTTAGATTTAGTTGAAACGCTCCGTCATAGTTCCAATGTTCACCACTAGGTGTCAGTGACATCTGGTAGTGAAAGTTGGAACTACTTGAAATTGAACGGAACTTGTAGCTCACCCCATGTGTGTCCGCTTAAAGTAGCTACAGCCTCTGGCGAGCCGAACATGTCCTCGGACACTCCCGGCACTAAAAGCCATACCGGTACGCTAAATAAATAAACCTCTAGCTTATGTATCAGATATCCTGAATCTACCCAGCTCTCACTTCCAAACAGCAACGTCGGTCTTAATAATGAGCCATGTAGGAAGAGTTTTGTCGCTACTGTAGATCGCAACTGAGAACTCACTTACAGGAGTAGAGAAAAACCCTATCTAAACGTGACCTGTGGATCACAGTGATATTCACAGTAATAGGCTAAGATCAGGACACTCATCAAACTGCTATGAGCAGAGTTCGTTCCGAAACCATTAGTTCAAGTGCCCTAGAGGAGGCTGTTTTGGGGTGGAATATATTGTCATTTCGCTGTCTTGCAACCTTGCATATATTTAATTAAATAGTCTTTTTTATTTTTCCCGAGTGATTAATACTTTAGCGTTTCAAGTACTAGTCGCACGTTTTAATATTTTACCGTGCCTTTAGCGGGTTGTTGTTGGAGGGCTGGGGCCGTTTAAGGGTGGCATAGTGGGTTTTAGTTGTGTTTTGTAGAGCAATTTTGTCTTATATACTTGGATTTGAGGATGCTCACCTAACGAGCGAAACATGTCATCCAATTAACCCCCCTTCTTGTTAGAGAAATGTGTAAATACGTTAAGAGCAACAACAATAACACAGGTTATCATAAAAATTTCTCTCTCTCTCTCTCTCTCTCACACACATACATACGTGCATACATCCAAGTAGGACACGAGACAGAATGACCACGATGTCGCTGGCCACCAAATGAATCAACAACAACGTAATAGGTTGAAAAAATTACCCTACTGCAGGCCCACAGTAATTTCGATAGCCTCTTTCATGATGCAAAAATAATAGAAAGGTTTTCGTTATTTCAATTGAGGGGTTTGGGACATCTTGGTCATCATCCACGTGTAGTTAAGTGTGTGTCAAATTTGTTTGATAGCTTGTTCAGTATTTATGTGATGATGATGATGATGATGATGATGATTGTTATTTTAAGGGGCCTAACATCTAGGTTATCGGCCCCTAATGGTTTGGGTGATAGTGAAAGATGAGATGAAAATGTAATGAAAACTATAACTAATACTAACTACTGTCTTACAAACTAGAAGAAAAAATGGTAAACAAATAAAGAATAAGGCAAACAATGGATAGGAGGAAAAGAAATGCCCTCAACCCTCGAAGAATGCGGATTGAGGGACTTGGAAGGATGGAGAACCAGATGAGGCAGATAGGAAAGGAAAAGAGTAGCCCAAGACGCACTGGAAAAAGACGTAAAAACCGGACCCAACTCAGGAATCACTCGGGGTTGCCAACTCCCGAACTCACCAGCTGTGAGCCCTTGTGCGTGTAGCACTATCCAGGGTGCACCATAAGTGGTGGGGCTACACACACCCTGCCTCCTAAAGGGCCTTGAGCAGAAGGCAGGAGATAGGAGGAGAACAGAAGAGATCTGACCCCACGAAGAAGGAGGGATCAGGAAAGATGAGACAAGGGCCAATTAAGGCGGGAAAGTAAAAGACTCCCTAGGCCTCGGATACACTAATACCGTCGGGGTCGGAAATGAACAAGAGTTGACCAAGAGTGGTCGATAGGAAAGATGACAGAGAGGAGCCCGGCACAAGTTCGTGGAAGCAATGCCAAACTCAGCTGGAACCCCGTGGTCGCCATCCTACGTCCCACTAGATGTGAGCCCCTGGGGTGTATTTATGTGATGACCGATGACTGTAGTAGAGTGTGTGACTGTATTAGAGACAGGGACCTGGACAGTATGTGGGAAAACCCGGGGAAAACCCACATTCAGGATAGCCGCTGTCAGTGCCGGGATTTGAACGTATGATATCCGGAGTTGCTACAGCTGCCCTCGCGGTCATGGTGCACGATTTGACGAGCACGGCTCTGCCTGAATTAAATATTACATAAGTACGGTACCTACGCTATGAGTGACGGTAATATGCTTCACGCTGGTCACTCACCTTCTTGATTTGGTTATCACTTATCACTTATCTGCGCTAGAGCCATTCACCTTCTATTGTGCGCAGAAGTATAAATCGTGTGGACGACAAAACTTATCTTATTTATGAATTTCTAAGGGTCATTTATTCACACGTCCTGTATCCTTCTGCGAATGAGCTTCAGGTACGTCTCAAGGTAATCTCACAATTTAAGAACTTGATTCTCTTGTTGGTGTTACTTATTTTGATGTTCTACTTTCATTTGTAGCACTTGGACATCGAGGACAATTAGCCAAGTGTATTTGGGTGAGTGATTGTGAAAATTTTGTCAGGTAACCTGTTTCATTGTGATGGCTGTATTAGTGTATCATGTACGTATATTATTTCAGTAGTATAGATCCCTCCAGCGGCGCTCACAAGCGACTAATCGTGACAAATGAGCATTCAAATGAAAGAGAATACACATTAGCAGAGACGAATTGCACACTAATTTCATAAATATCTATAATTTCTTTAAAAAATGACTTTTTTAAATGTAAGAACTGTGCGATTTGAAGATACTGTTGCTGTAGGAAAATACGCTCCATAATTGCTGTCATTGTTGTTAAAAATCAATATTAAAATTTGACTTTATTTCCAAATCTCGACATCTGCTTTGTTAAGTTATTTCCATAATCCAACATCTGCACTTCGTTCCTAAAAGAAACGCTTGAGCGGTTGGATTCAGGAAATTTTATGTTAATCTTGGTACAAACATAAAAAGTAGAATAACATAAAATTTCCTGAAATTTTCCGTTTAAGCGTTTCATTTTTCGTTTTTCTCAATAACTTAGAAAATGCAGATATCTACTTTTGGAAATAGGCTTTTCTGCTGTTAGTTGTTTGAAATCTGACTGATATTGGTAAACGCAGTTCGCATGAGTTCACTTCAAGGTTCATCACTTAGTTCAGTTCGATATTTAGATGTAATGAACTTAAGCGTTGATGTGCATTGATTCACACGCAGTTAGTAGTCCTAAATATTGAAACAATCACACTCTTTTGTTACTAAGTATTTCTTTTCTGGAACTTTCTTCCAAAACACCAGTCCATTTATATACTTGATGTCCGACGATGTCGAAATGTAAATGTTATACGTCAGAAAACTGTACTATAATGAGGCTCATTATAGTACAAGTTTTCATTATGAGACAGTTTCTCCCACCAATCAGAGCTCAAGAAACAATCGTTTGATCAATTAGGTAAGGGTAGCATCGCACCTGCGCTGAGTTCCAACGCCTTCTAATTTAAATTTCACTGCGTGGCCTAGTGTCATAGTGGGGTAATCGAGGAGGCCATGGTCAAATACAAGGTATTCTCTGCGTCCCATGCGCTCTGTTCAGTACATAAAACTGGCGAAATCTCGACAGATATTTATGAATATTTATGTTCGAACATAAAACAGTTATAATAATTATCGTCGAACATAAACAGTCGTATGCAACTCGCCTATAATGGTAATTAAGACACGAGTATGTTTATAAAACGAGCGTATGCGAGTTTTATAATTTCAATTTTCCTGTATTGCCATTAGGGCCTATAGGCTCGTTGCATAATGTACTATTATATGCTTTTTAAACTTTTTTAAAATCTGTATTTTTTCAATGAGCCGCACGAGATTGACTCAAGAGCCGCATTTGGCTCGCGAGCCTCGTTGTAGGTACCCCTGCTATATGCCATCGATATTGTACGAAGATGGAGGTAAAATGATACATGCGACAAAATCCAGCAGATTTTGCAACAATTTCCTCTTGCCTCATTTTGTAGTCGACCTTGTTCTCGACATTCATCCATCACATAGCCCCGCAGAACTATTGCTTCATTCATAAACGTTATGTTCTCAATTATTTGGCTTCGCGAAAAATCAGGTCGCAGACAGCCCGCTGGCAAAGTGTGAGGCTGGCGCGATCTCGCTAAACGGCTAGCGGTAACATGTTTATTATCGTGTAAAGCCTAACCACAGCTAATAAAAAGGGATTTGATCTAGGGTATGGCACGTGGTGCAGTCAAGTGCACTAACAACCTTGAATGAATACACACGGGTGATATTAATAATCGTCTGGTGTAAGCCAGGTGCTCGCGACCACCACGGCGCCTTTTAAAGATTAGTGATCAGTAAGGCTAGGATCTTTAGATAAATAAATATTTTTATATGTAAATACAACTTTTAAGCATTTTTTCTTTAAATACTTAAATTCCTGCTTTTCACTTATTAGCACATAAAAAGACATAATATTTACATTCTTTTAAAATCAGTATGCTAGATCTTTCAGTTTATTACATTTTTGTTCTGTGTTACTTCAACGGGGAAGAACCTGTGAGCTATCTAATCTTCATGCAGAGCGTATGTCAGCTTGCAACTGTGTTATTCTTAACTTGTCGCCCCGTGCCACTCACTGTGGAAGCCGGGGATTTCCTTTTCCATAGCCATATTGCACAACGTGCTAGAGCTGCCTGGAACCATTGTTACTCACATGCAGTTCATTTCTCGCACAGTAAAGTGTAAGGCAGTTCTACGATGCCTAAAGTAAAAGCAACTACAAGTTATCGTCTGCAGTATGTTGCAGAATTTAAAGATAATTTTACTTCTGATGGGGGCGTTCTGTTCTGCCAACCATGTGGGAAAGCAATCAAGGCTGAACAGCCATCTCAAGTTACACAACACCTCAAGGGCAAGAAAGATATTGCCGCAGTTTCGCGCCTTCAGAAGGAGTGTTTAGCAATAATCGTCGGTCAGATGTATCTTGTAGTGAATCAGCCTTCAGTGAAGCATTGCATTCGTGAGTACTGCTAATTGTTTATATTCACTTTAATAAACAAAATTATAATTAAATATTTTTAACTTTTTTGTCACATATTTCACGTATTTTTAACACATAAAAAATAAATATTTTCCCGACTTTTAGCACGTAAAAATCCGAACCCTAGTGATCAGTATATTAACCACCTACCAAAAGGACAATTTATATAGTCAAAAAAGCGGCTTCGGTGGCGTAGTTGGTAGCTTCTATGCCCAAGATCCCCGGTTCAAACCCGGCCGAAGTCTTCGGATTTTTAACAGCGTTAAATATCCCTCAGTATGCCTTCCGTCGGAGGGGAAGTAAAGCCGGTGGTCCCATGTCATAGATTTATGGCATGTTAAGGAACCTTCCACTAATTACGCCTGTGTGAAGCTAAATTATAGGTTAAACTTTTGACTAGAGCTCTTAGGTTCAAACGATCGTCGCCAGGAGCCGACTGCGGTGGCATCTGGTAACCAAGTTCTGCACTAGTAGTCGTTGACGGTGGCATTTGGCGGCAAAAGTAGAAAAGACTTGAAAAAATTCAATGACTGCAGTCCTTACTTAAATTGAAAACAGATAACAGCCATCACAATTAACACCGGTTATCAGACAGATTCTACACACACCCAAAGTGCATGGGGCTACACGACCGCTTTGTCGCAGCCCCTAAACTGAGGAACCAACCAACCATATTGTCAAAGATGCAGATGGTTGAATCTTTCACTCATTTCAACTAATTCTTGTGGAAGCGTTAATGTTTCTGTAAACCAAATATTATTAGTTCATCCCCTTGACCTAGGATGCTCGATAAATGTTTTAATAAAAACAATTTAAAAAAAATTAAAAAATATAAAAAATGGTAATAAGAATAATGCATTTTTAATTTTAATTTTTGTTATCCGAGTTTTCTTTACTTTTAATTGTAATTGTTAACTATTTTTAATTGTTTAATAATGCCTAATATGCCTCTAAATTTTGAATATAAATAAGCTTATAAAAATGAAATTTCTAATACTTTTACCATCTTAATTGTAAAATTATAAAAGTAATTATGAGCATTAACCCCGTAGTAAAGTAAAGGCCTTGGGAGGGAAGGTACTGGACCATAGTGAATTCATACTCAGAGGGCAATTGTCTGAGACCATCTTCGAACCCCGGAACCCAGAAATAATACTAAGGTGATCGGGTAAAATCATAATATATTCACAATAAACATGCATACAAATTAACAAAACACTTACTAATCAAGATGTGGATTCTGACATCAAATATTTGTTCCTTCCAGTTGACTGTAATACATATTTTAGCAATCCAGCCAAGTTGTTATGATGAAGTAAATAAGTGTTGCTTTCAAACTTTCAACTTTCTGTTGTCATTATGAGAATCCAAGCCAAATAATTAAGAGGATGACGAATTAAATATTCAATAGTTTCATAATGCACCTGCATAATGCATCATACAGTATTTCATGCATTTCCACACAAATATATAATATATAATAACTATGTGCTCAAACTCAACGTGTTCTACATACAACTTAAATTTTTCTAAGGCGAACATAACTGCCAATCCTTCTAATTCATAGACTGAATATTTTAACTCAGCATCAGACAAAGTACGTGAGGCATAGGCGATGGGCAATCTATCATCCTCATGTTGCTGTAACAGAACTGCGCCCACTGCCCTGTTGGAGGCATCAGTCTGAATGATAAAGGGCTTCGAGAAGTCTGGAACTTTGGCACTAATCTCTGATTGAACGTACAATTTTTACTTTGGCATAAACTTTTGAATCGAGCGGCGGAGTTAGTTGTGGCTGGCCTCGATAGGTAGCATATCTTGTCGGTGCTGCCTTGGACTGGGATTGTAGTTTCTCCCTCTGTCCGATAGGAAGAGCTATGTTCTAGCGACAAGTATTTCTCTATCTCGATGTTGACTTTAATGGTTTTGGAAGGCTGGGATTTTCGAGACATGTATGATTCTCGTAATGAGCTTGTTAGGCCAGTCATCATGGATCTACGTGGTTTTATAAATACATAAGAAGTATACTGAAGTTCTACTGTATGTGAAAATGTTGAATGATATTATCCCTCTTCGTCAAGTTATTGACTGGTTACCTATTGTAACCTTACTGGAGATAAATGTCTGGATATGCTTCGTATATTGTGGAATTAAGGTAGGCTATTTTGTCATCGTAAGTACTTGTGACTGTATCGACTGGCAAGGTAAATGTATTTATTTTGTATTTTCCTACGTTGCATGACAGGGCCTTTCAAGGTTATACATTCAAACTTAATGTCATCCTCGGGTATTCACTCTGGTAGGCTAACTGACACTCATATTTTCTTTGCGTAATTAATGATTTGTTTTCTGTTTTCAGTTAATTGTAAAATGCATTTTAATTACAAGTAGTATGCCTTTTGGTCTGTGGAAAATTTATTAATGTAGGATTTATTTTGATGTCGATAGCCCTAGTACGGTGATCGTTTTTCTTCTGTTTTTCATGATGGCTACTGTCGTATTGTTTTTAACTATGTGCGATCATCTGTTGTTAATAAAAAAGAGATTTTCTGATAGCCATTGAGGTGAAAACACGTAAATTGGATTAGCTCCGTATATTTTGTGTTTTGAAGACATTAATTCTTCAGTTTTAGGCAACGTATTACTTTGGATATTATAACAAGCGTAGGCCTAGCTTTGTGACATGTACTGTCTCGAGAATTAATTAATTATTTATTTGTGTGGAAATGCATGAAATACTGTATGATGCATTATGCATGTGCATTATGAAACTATTGAATATTTAATTCGTCATCCTCTTAATTATTTGGCTTGGATTCTCATAATGACAACAGATGATAGGTTGAAAGCAACGCTTATTTACTTCATCGTAACAACTTGGCTGGATTGCTAAAATATGTATTACAGTCAACTGGAAGGAACAAATATTTGATGTCAGAATCCACATCTTGATTAGTAAGTGTTTTGTTAATTTGTATGCATGTTTATTGTGAATATATTATGATTTTACCCGATCACCTTAGTATTATTTCTGGGTTCCGGGGTTCGAAGATGGTCTCAGACAATTGCCCTCTGAGTATGAATTCACTATGGTCCAGTACCTTCCCTCCCAAGGCCTTTACTTTAGTAGGGGGTTAAATGTGTTATAGCAGTAGCGTGGTTAGATTTGTACCACTTTCAGTAGTTGTTTGGGGCTAGTCTTTGGATCTTGGGGCTTGGAAGTATGATTGGGCCTGAAGTGTGATATTTTAATGTTTGTTGTTATTGTTTTATCTTTGTATAATTTTCTTGTTATTTTTGTTTCATGTGATAATATACTGAATGGACGAGAACATTTTAAAAGCTGTACAATATTTATCCAAAGAGGAACTGGCTTATGAAATACAAATAAGGAATGGCAACCCTAATTTTCATCGTGAACTGGATATTATTCTTCTCAAATCCTTAAAGTCAGCTTCTGTTGTTAGTCTGACTGATCAACATTCTTATGGGACAAAAGGTAGGTCTGATGTTGTGATATCTGTTTCGAACCTATTAGTGTCCTGTGATGAGTTAAAGCAAGTTGCCAAACCTTCGGCATATCGTGTGAACAAATTAAAATTTCGTTCTATACACTGGATTAATCGTTTAGTGTGTTTAATTGAATATTGGTCCAAGTGTGATATTGTTTTTTCAACCAAGTTAGTTGGGCTTCGCGACAAGCTGATAGATAGTTTTAATCGGTTGTCCTCGAGTGATATTTCTGAGAATATTAGTGGACCTGTTGTGTGTTCTGAAAGCGTTTGTTCATATGTTAGTGATTCTTGTGATGGCGTTGTGAATAATAGTAATTATATTGGTAATTTGGAATCAGTATCGATGGAGAATAATGAAAATATGGTAGGCGCTTTACAAACTAATAATTCTACTGAGGTAGATAAACAAATAGGCTCGTCAAGAAATACACCAGAGGTCATGTCGAGTTCTAGTAATTTGAATGCTGTTGGTAATTCATGTTCTGATAAGAGATATAACGATTTTTCTAGTTCAGTTTCTTGCCATGACGTTGGTAGTGCTGGGAATAGGTTAGGATCTCACCGTACTTGTACTGATAAGGAAGTACAAACTGTTGATAGCTTATTTGGTGAATGTGACGTGATAGATAGAGTAAATAGGCTTAATCTTTCTGATAATCGAGCCTCGACTAACGTTGTTTCTCTAAATAAACTTATGACTGATGGTCAGGTTAATTTTGCTTCCCTTCCTAACCCATTAACTCTAATTTTGAAAGATTTTCATGTGTGCTATGGCACTGATATTAATTTATTTGTGAAATTTTTGAAGAAATTAGTGGAATTAAGAGATAGTGCTGGCATATTTGGTCTGTCAGATTTTCAAATTTTGAAAATCATCTTTCCATGCACTGAAGGAATGTTGCGAGGAAAACTGTTTGAGAGTATGAGTGCTGGCCATTCTTTGGATGTTTTCCATAGAGAGGTTTTGAAATATTTTATCACTCCACGTATCTTGGCAGATTTGAGTAGAGATTATGTATTTCGCTTTCAGCGTATGAGTGAAACGTTAAATGAGTACTTCATTGATATTAGGACTTATGCAAAGGTTTTGGCAGTTGAGTTGACTGAAGAGCAGGTTGTCAATTCATTAGTCGAAGGTATGAATCCCATTTATCGTTCATTCTTGTCCATGCATGCTAAGCCCAAGAATTTCACTGATTTTAATGAAATTATTTTATCTGCGGAGAAGATTAAGAATGCTAATCTGTTGCGGGTAGATGATTCTCCCTTTCCTAGTAATTATCTTCAAGGTTGTTCAGGTTATATGCCTTCTATAAATAATTTTCAGCCACGTGGAGAGATGCAGCTTGTGGATAATTATAGTAGTCTTGTTCCTTATAAGAATTTACAGGGAAGGCGTGAGTTCATGTCTACTAATGTTCAAGGTCATGTATTTCAGAGGCGTGCTGAACAGAGGTTTAATGGGAGTAGAGTTAGCAAAGGTAGAAGATGTGATCGTTGTGGGTCATATGCCCATATTAGTCGTTGGTGTGATGTTAAATATAACAATAAATTTTTATCGTATGTAAACAAGACGTCATCAGATGATAAAATTTGGTATTCTAATGTGTCAAAAAAGAAATGTAAACGTTCACGTGACAGTAACTTTTGTCGGGGTCTGTTCAAAAGTAAAAAGATGTGTAACCGCATCACTGAAGTTGTTCATGGAATTTCTCCATTTATTGTCATTGACATTAATAACGAGCCGGTTTCTGCACTTATTGACTCTGGGAGCGTGAGTTCATTTTTAAGCTTAGAATGGTTTAATAATATGAAATCTGTATGTAAATTTGGAAAACTGATTGCAGAGAATAATGATGTGAGATCCGCGAATTCTTCTTCTCTGGATATTAAAGGGTACATAACAGTTAAGATCAGGATATTAAACTTCACTTGGAAATTTAGGTTATGGGTAGTACATCATCTGTCTTGCGATGTCATCCTTGGTGCTGATTTTTTGGCACATGTTGGGTTACTGATTGATCTGAGGGATCAATCATGTCAATTTAAGTTCAAGCCCAGTTTAAGGTTAAAATTTCATAATTATACTAGTAATGTTAGTATTAATGCTGCTCAGAGTGGCGACAAACCTAAGGATATTGAAAATTTGGACCTGGGACATCTAAGGGAGGATCAAGCTGATAGTATTCGTAAACTATGCTCTGAGTTTACTGATGTTTTAACCGACAGGTTAGGTGTCACGAATATTTTGGAATATGAGATTGAGTTATCCGATTCAGTGCCTGTTAGGTCTTCTCCTTACCGTCTGGCTCCACCTAAGATGAAAGTTTTGAAAGGTATCATCGATGAGATGATTAATGAGGGAGTAATTAGGAAATCTACTTCTTCCTATTCATCTCCCATTTTCTTAGTGCCCAAACCTAATGGAGAATTTAGACCTGTGGTCGACTACCGTGCCTTAAATAAGAAAGTGATTCTCCAACAGATTCCTTTGCCGGATTTACAGTCTTGTTTTGGGTGGTTTCAGGGAGCAAGGGTATTTTCCGTTCTGGACCTAAACAAAGCATATATGCAAATTCCGTTGAGTGAGAAATCCAAAGCAGTGACTGCGTTCACCACGGATTGGAATTTGTATGAATTCGAACGTTTACCCTTCGGGTTATCGACAGGTGCCGCTGTATTGAGTCGTTTACTGGACAATATTTTTGATGGGATTAAATTTAAATCTGTCTACCACTATCTTGATGACGTGGTGATATTCAGTAAATCTTTTGAAGAACATGTTGGACATGTTAGAGAAGTTCTTAAAAGACTTAAAGAAGCAGGATTGACTGTAAAGTTATCTAAGGTGTCCTTCGCAAAACCCCATATCTCGTTCTTAGGTCACATTGTGTCGTCATCGGGTGTTTCAGTTGATCAGACTCGTACTAAATCCATTCGCGATTTCAAATCACCTAGAAACGTGAAAGAAGTTGCACGTTTCGTTGGGATGATCAATTATTTCCGTAAGTTCGTTCCTAATTTTGCGCACAGGGCAGCTCCGTTGAATATGTTAAGGAAAAAAGGTACTGAGTTCGCTTGGGGTTCCTCGCAAGAGTCAGCTTTTGAAGATTTAAAGATGGCTCTTATTAACGCACCTATACTAGCGATTCCAGACTTCTCGAAGCCCTTTATCATTCAGACTGATGCCTCCAACAGGGCAGTGGGCGCAGTTCTGTTACAGCAACATGAGGATGATAGATTGCCCATCGCCTATGCCTCACGTACTTTGTCTGATGCTGAGTTAAAATATTCAGTCTATGAATTAGAAGGATTGGCAGTTATGTTCGCCTTAGAAAAATTTAAGTTGTATGTAGAACACGTTGAGTTTGAGCTTGAAACTGACAACCAAGCGTTGAGTTGGGTTCTAGGTAGACCTAGGAAAACCGGAAGGATTGCTCGCTGGGCAACGAGGATTCTGTCCTTCAAGTTCAGGGTGAAGCATATAAAGGGCACTGAGAATGTGATTGCAGACTGTTTGAGCCGGATGTACGGAGAATCGTCTGATGATATTGATAATAAGGAAAATGTATGTAATAATGTTTTGATCAACGGGTCTTGTAATGCTATACTTTCCAATTATCCGTTGTTGTTCCGTGATGTATCGGGGTACCAAAGGGAAGATCCTGTGTTGTCAGAAATTATTCAGAAGCTTGAGAGGGGAGAATCGGTCAAACCATATTTCCTGAAAGGAAACTTACTTTGTTGTTCAGCACGTAGTGATAAGTTAACCAAAATCGTATTGCCTGTTGTATTAATACCTGAAGTATTTAGGTACTTTCATGAGTCGCCTATCGGTGCACATTTAGGTGTGTTCAAAACTAGATTAAGGATAAGGGAAAATTTCATTTGGAAGGGAATGGATAAGGAAATCAAAAGTATGGTAAACCATTGTCAAACTTGTAAAATGGCTAAACCGGCTACCAACACTAAGGTGGGAATGTTGTCATCGGAAGTGGCTACTAGGCCAATGCAGAGGTTGTTTCTAGACTTTATTGGCCCTTTTCCGGTGTCTAAGTGGGGAAACAAGTTTGCTTTGGTATGTACGGATGGGTTCTCAAGGTTTAATTGGATATTTCCAACTAGGGCTGCTACAACGCAAGTTGTTATCCGATGTCTGGAAAAAATATTTGCCTCGTTTGGGCCGTGCCAGTTTCTGATCACTGATAACGCTCAATGTTTCAAGTCTAGTGTGTTGAGAAATTTCTTATTTGAATTGTCAATTTCTCAAATTACTTCTTCACCATATTACCCTAAAGGTTCGTATGCTGAGCGTGTCAATAGAAATTTAAAAGCGGCATTAATTGCTTTTCATCACTGTGATCATAGTAAATGGGACTCCTGTATACCTTGGATAACTTTTTCTTTTAATACCGCTGTCCATGAATCCCATAAAACCACTCCATTTTCATTAATGTTTTCTTTCACTCCTAACACACCTTTATCTAATATTTGGTCAATTAATCAATTGTTACCTGAACAGTATACCTTTAGTCATATCAAGGGTATTTGGAAAAAGGCTAAGGAGAACATGAAGGTAGCTCATGATAGATTAGAAAAAAGGTATAATCTAGGTCGTAAACCTGTTGATATTAAAGTTGGAGATAAGGTTTTTGTGAAGAATTTTTCTTTGAAGGAGGTTGGACCTAAAGAGTCGGGAAAACTAAGAGAGAGGTTTCGTGGCCCTTTTAAGGTTGTTAGTTTCTTGACCCCGGTTACTCTTCTGGTCAGTGATACTGCTAAAAAGAGAATTTTCAGGGTGCATCTGTCACATGTGAAGAAAGGTGCTAACGATATGAAATAGGGTATGTAAACCTATTGTCAAAATTGTGTAGACGAATTCTGGTCATCAGTACATGCATGTGTTATGTGTGTTATTGATGTGTTTATTTGTCTACACGTGTGGTGCACATTCTGCTAGATAGTGCAAATCCATAAGGTTCTTCTTGTATGTTATTGTCAAAATTGTGTAGATGAATTCTGGTCATTAGGACGTGCATGTGTTTTTGATGTGTGTATTTGTCTACACGTGTGGTGCACATTCTGCTAGATAGTGCAAATCCATAAGGTTCTTCTTGTATGTTATTGTCAAAATTGTGTAGACGAATTCTGGTCATCAGTACATGCATGTGTTATGTGTGTTATTGATGTGTTTATTTGTCTACACGTGTGGTGCACATTCTGCTAGATTGTGCAAATCCATAAAAGGTTCTTCTTGTTTGTTATTGTCAAAATTGTGTAGATGAATTCTGGTCATCAGGACATGTATGTATTGTGGATGTTATTGATGCTTGTGTTTGTCTACACGTGTGGCGCACATTCTGCTTGATTGTGCAAATCTATAATGGTTCTTCTTGTTTGTAATTGTCTAAATTGTGTTAGGTCTGAAGTGACAAACTTGGGTAAATGTATTTGAGTGCATGAGTGTGGGTGTTTGTTATTAGTTTTGTTTTGTAATCGGGTGGGTCTCTTGGTTGTTTCTTAAGGTGAATTAAGGTTAGGGTTTGTTTTTGCTTAATTTATAATTGAATTTAATTAAATACGCCGTACGTATAAAATGATACTATGTTGGGATATCATAGGTAAGTAATTACAAACCTCTTCTGTTCTCCGAGTGTTGACTTAGTCATTTATCTGCTTGTTGATTCATGAAGGTAACTACTTGCCGAAATGTGTTTTGGTGATGGAAAATCATGCTATGCCAGGGTAAAATGCGGCTAGTATGACATGTTGATTTCAGTGTGTTTTATTTAAGGGTTATTATTTATTTTGTGTATGTCGATGTCCTAACGGTGTGTCAATTTATATTCTGGAATATTATGGGGATTTTGTGGGTAGTAAATGGTTTTATTAATTTTGGGAGTTTGTAAGGTCGTGTGATTTCAATGAATGTTTGGGTACGTTTGTAGCTTGGTGGTCTGCACGAGTGGTCAGTTGATCTTCTTTCATTTAGGGTCTTCTGTTGGTCATTTATTGAGGGATTTCTGTCTAGTCTGTTCTTGTTTTAGTCTTGTTCGCTATATTGCTTACTTAGTTTGATATACTAAGATATGTCAAGAGTGAATAATTGTATTGTTTATGTTATTGTCTAAATTGTGCATTTCCAAAGTTGGACATTCAGAAAGTATAAATGTGGTGTGATTTGTTTTATTTTGGTAATTGGGTTAGTTTTCTTGTTGTTGTTTTGTGGGTGTCCAGATAAGTGTGGATGTATATTAATTTAAGGGGTAAAAGGTCATTGTATGTTACTTAGGATCGTGGATGTAAATTAGCATTTTGTTGACGCATCTGTCAACTTAAGTCTACCAGATGAATGTTATGGGGGTTCATTTGCTTAGATTTGAGTTGAATATGTTGGTAAGTATTTATAAACAATTCTCCTAAGTCTTCAGTTGATTGAGTGGGCTCAATTTTTTTTTGCTGTCTGACTGAGAAATAAATACTTTAGGTTAAGTAATGTGATGTGATATGATGAATTGATTTGTGATATTTGGTCAATATACGGCGGCTCACTATAGGCCTCATGAAATACGTGCTTCTCTCGTTTACTAGTTTCGGTTTGGTCTGGGTCTGTATATGATAGGGTATTTATGTATTTGTGTTTTGTGTGGATGTGTTGACAAGTGCTAATTCATATTCTGGTTGTTGTTTATTAATTATTTGATGGTTTAATTGTAATTTTTTTCTGGGGATTTTAAGGTTATGTGTCATGGTGTAAGGTTGTGGTGTGATTCTGCTTTGGTATGCACGTGTGTCCTGTTATTTGAATGATAATAGGGTCTTTCTATTGTTCTTCTTGGAATTTTCTTGTGTTTTCCTACTTTGGGTGTTTCCTTTGGCATTTTCTCTTTCTGTATTTTGGACAAATGGGTTGAACAGATATGCAATGTGAGACAATTGCCTTCGTCTTTTGGGATAATAAGGTTTTTTATTTGTAAATATGAGAGCTCACGTGCCATTCAGCATTATTATTGAAACTTATTTTTGGAAAATACTGTTATTATTGTAATATTTTCGGGATATTGTAATTTTCTAAAACATGCATGCAATTTTCTGTGTTAATTGAGGGTCATTGTTATACCTTTCACCTGTAAAGATGTGGATTCTTGATAGTACTGGGTTATTGTTATAAAATCTGATGCCATCATATAATATTTTATTGTAATTTGTTCTTTGTAAATGAGTGTCAACGTTAGATATTAAGCTTTCCTTTACACATTACTGTCGCAGTCGAAATTTGATTTCAGCTAATTTCTTCGAGGTCTTATTCTGCGTTTGGAGTGTTATGCAGTGCGAGAAGATGTCTCTGGCCAGGATATTGGACCAATCTATGTAACCTTCGGATGAAACTGTTCCTGCCATCGTTTATTCAAGATGCCATTTGTAATAATGTTGTGGAAATTGTACAAAGAAAACCCACTCGATGTATTCTACACTTAAGTATTTGTTTATGTTCTTGGCATGACATATTTTGGTGGTTATGGTGCTGATGAAAACTGAAATGAACTTTTAATTAAGTATTTCACATTCGGAAGCTACTGTGTTTGTGATAATTGGCAAAAACTTTTCTATGCTTAAAGATTTGCTTGATTATGCATGTTGATACTCTTGTACCATTTACGTCGTCTCTGTTCTGCGAACCATCGACAAGTTTGGGGCCCGGGAGTCTGTGCCGTTACTTTGGCACTAATCTCTGATTGAACGTACAATTTTTACTTTGGCATAAACTTTTGAATCGAGCGGCGGAGTTAGTTGTGGCTGGCCTCGATAGGTAGCATATCTTGTCGGTGCTGCCTTGGACTGGGATTGTAGTTTCTCCCTCTGTCCGATAGGAAGAGCTATGTTCTAGCGACAAGTATTTCTCTATCTCGATGTTGACTTTAATGGTTTTGGAAGGCTGGGATTTTCGAGACATGTATGATTCTCGTAATGAGCTTGTTAGGCCAGTCATCATGGATCTACGTGGTTTTATAAATACATAAGAAGTATACTGAAGTTCTACTGTATGTGAAAATGTTGAATGATATTATCCCTCTTCGTCAAGTTATTGACTGGTTACCTATTGTAACCTTACTGGAGATAAACGTCTGGATATGCTTCGTATATTATGGAATTAAGGTAGGCTATTTTGTCATCGTAAGTACTTGTGACTGTATCGACTGGCAAGGTAAATGTATTTATTTTGTATTTTCCTACGTTGCATGACAGGGCCTTTCAAGGTTATACATTCAAACTTAATGTCATCCTCGGGTATTCACTCTGGTAGGCTAACTGACACTCATATTTTCTTTGCGTAATTAATGATTTGTTTTCTGTTTTCAGTTAATTGTAAAATGCATTTTAATTACAAGTAGTATGCCTTATGGTCTGTGGAAAATTTATTAATGTAGGATTTATTTTGATGTCGATAGCCCTAGTACGGTGATCGTTTTTCTTCTGTTTTTCATGATGGCTACTGTCGTATTGTTTTTAACTATGTGCGATCATCTGTTGTTAATAAAAAAGAGATTTTCTGATAGCCATTGAGGTGAAAACACGTAAATTGGATTAGCTCCGTATATTTTGTGTTTTGAAGACATTAATTCTTCAGTTTTAGGCAACGTATTACTTTGGATATTATAACAAGCGTAGGCCTAGCTTTGTGACATGTACTGTCTCGAGAATTAATTAATTATTTATTTGTGTGGAAATGCATGAAATACTGTATGATGCATTATGCATGTGCATTATGAAACTATTGAATATTTAATTCGTCATCCTCTTAATTATTTGGCTTGGATTCTCATAATGACAACAGATGATAGGTTGAAAGCAACGCTTATTTACTTCATCGTAACAACTTGGCTGGATTGCTAAAATATGTATTACAGTCAACTGGAAGGAACAAATATTTGATGTCAGAATCCACATCTTGATTAGTAAGTGTTTTGTTAATTTGTATGCATGTTTATTGTGAATATATTATGATTTTACCCGATCACCTTAGTATTATTTCTGGGTTCCGGGGTTCGAAGATGGTCTCAGACAATTGCCCTCTGAGTATGAATTCACTATGGTCCAGTACCTTCCCTCCCAAGGCCTTTACTTTAGTAGGGGGTTAAAATGTTAAAGGATAAGTCTCCGTGGCTTAGGCGGCTGCACGCCGGCCTTTCACTGCTGGGTCGGTGGTTCAAATCCCGGTCACTCCATGTGAGATCTGTGCTGGACAAAACGGAGGCAGACAGGTTTTTCTCCGGGTACTCCGGTTTTCCCTGTCAATATTTCTTTCCAGCAACACTCTCTACTATCATTTCATTTCATCTGTCATTCTTTTAATCATTGCCCCAGAGGAGTGCGTCAGGCCTCGGCAGCCGGCACAGTCCATATCCTCGCCGCTAGATGGGGGCTTCATTCATTCCATTCCTGACCGGTCGGAGACTGGAAGCAAGCTGTGGATTTTCAAATGTTAAATGAAACAAAAATTAAAATTAATAATAATTATAATTAGGCTAAAATAATTAAATGTAAATAAATACAAATAAAATATATTTACTACTGTACTATTCTGCCCTATAAAGGGTTAAATTAAATTTGGCACTCTCTTCACACGAGCAAAGAAGTGCTCGTGAGTAGGCCTACAAGTTCCCCTGAGGTCATTCTTCAATTCAAATTTTGTTGCACCGACCGGAATAATAGTGATTTCATTATAAGTTTTGACAGTCAGAAATTTTATCATTTTAGAAATAGTACTTGTTGTTTGAGTCTTCAGTCAATTGACTGGCTTGTTGCAGCCCTCATGATTCTCTGCCCTGAGCTAATCATTTCATCTCTACATAGCTACGACACCCTACATCCGAGGCAATTTGTTTAACATATTCTAACCTTGGAGAGTTCGGCATTGGTTCCACTTACTTGTGCCGGGCTCCTCTCTGTTATCCTTCCTCTCAACCTACCTTGGTCAACTCTTGTTCTTTTCCGACCCCGACGGTATTAGGGTATCCGAGGCCTAGGGAGTCTTTCACTTTCCCGCCTTAATTGGCCCTTGTCTCTTCTCTCCTGATCCCTCATTCTTCGAGAGATCAGCCCTCTTGTTTTCTTTTCATTATATCTCCCGTCTTCTGTTCAAGACCCTCAAGGGGCACGGTGTGTGTAGCTCCACTTATGGTGCATTCTGGATTGTGTTACATCCTCAAGGGCTCACGTCTGCTGAGTTCGAGATTTGGTGACCCCGAGGGATTCCTGAGCTGGGTCCGGTTTTTCTCCTTCTTCCATTGCCTTTGGTGCGGTCCCTCTCTTTACCTTTCCTATCTGCCTTTCTTGGCTCTCCTTTCTTCCAAGTCCCTTAATTCTCATTCTTCGAGGGTTGAGGGCATTTCCTTTCCTCCAGTGTTTTGTTTCCCGTATTCTTACTTTTGTTTTCAATTTCCTCTTCTAGTATGTAAGTATGTTGTTTTAGGTTTAGTTTCATTTCGTTTACATTTTCACAATTACCCAATCCATTAGGGGCCGATAACCAAGATGTTAGGCCCCTTAAAAGAACAATTATCACCACCATCATCCTTATCCTCAATCCTTCCTTCCATAACTAACTTTGCTATTCCTGGGTGTCATAGTACGTGTCCTACCAACCTATCACTTCTCTTCATTACCAGTCGCCAGAAACATCTCTCCTCTCCCAATCATCTTAATACCTCTTCACTTGTAACCTTATCTACCCATCTGTTCTTCATCATTCTCCTATAGCACCACATTTCAAACGCTTCAATTCTCGACTTTTTTTTGCTGCTCCAACAGTCCAAGTTTCACTTCCATAGAGCACCACGCTTCAGACAAAGGCATTCAAAAATGACTTCCTAATAGACTTAAATCTATATTCGATGTCAACAGTTTCCCTTTCTGTTGAAATGCTTTCCTTGTCTGTGCTAACCTACTTTTTATATCCTCTTTGCTTCGCCCATCACTGGTTATTTTACTTCCTAAGTAACAAAAGTCTACTTCCTTTAGCTTTTCACCTTCCAATTCGATATCCATGACTTTTTCTGATTTCTTTCGGCTGCATTCCAATATTTTTGTATTACATTTATTAATTTTCATCATGAATTCTTTCCTCAAGTAATGATGGTTGGACACCCCTGTTTTATGAGTGACACGAAAGATGCTGATCCGGCTAGACTGTCCACACGTAAATGTATCAAATCGGCATGAGTCATACAAGCTGTTGCAGCATGTCTTGTGAGCGCTAAATCCGTAGCTATTTCAGCAATTCATAGAGCGAGCCATATAGGGAAAAAAGAGAGGTTCAATTATAGATTAATAATTTCAGAAGCTTACATACAGGTGTTGCGTCTTTATGAATGGAATGTTTAGGCAAATGAAAACATCTCAATATTATAAAAACTAATGATCTTTATATCTCTGCCACCCCCTTATTATCTGACACACTACATACTCCCATCAGTGAAATATTCTGGTGACGCAACTGATTCTCCCAGACCTGAAATTTAGCGCCGCCTCGTTGCGTAGCGGCTAGCATTCTTGGCTGTCACCGCGGAAGCCCGGGTTCGATTCCCGCCTCTGCCAAAAAAATTAATTCTGATTTGGGGGCTGGAACGGCGTACACTTAGCCACGGGAGACAAAACTGCGAAGATGCGGGTTTGATTCCTACCTCAACCATCCTGGAAGTGGGTTTCCGTTGTTTCCCACTTTTACTCCAGGCAAACGGAGTAGAAGTAGAACGGGATGGTTCCTAACTTAAGGCCACGGCCATCTGATCAAAATCCTCACATGCACTACAAATACATACTTTAATACAGACGCCACAATAACACAGGTTATCAGACAAATTCTACACACATACCCAAGTACACGGCACAAATTGACCACGATGTCGCAAAGCCCTTAAATGAATTAACAACAACTACCTGAAATTTAATGACGCTGAAATATTAACCCTCAGTTTGATGCGTTACGTTAATGTGCAACGTAATAAACAATTAAACTCACCCTCTTATTTGTCTCTAATCATAGTCTATCGATCTACACATGCCAATCGAATAATTCGAATGACACGTTATATTGCTTAAATTAATTATGCGGCTTGCTAATAAGTCGATGGTGAAAATTGATCAGGATTCCCATCTCGAGCATGATGGAGTTTGTATTGGACATGTAATTCCAAAGATATCCACGTTGTAGAGCCACTATCGACCAAGCGGCAGCCTATTCCATGCTTTGAAATTCGCACAACAGAGAGCGGCAGCAGAAAGGCGTATTCGCACTGATGTGATACACCAACTCTGCAACAGATGGCAGCACGTATACTGTAAAAGTGCACTGAGTGATGTTAAAGGAACGGTCCAAATGCAATGGGATGCATCTTGACACTCATTTCTGTGTGTACAAGAAGCTCATTTTAAAATCCTCTGCGCTTACCGTATCTGATTAGTAATATTGCGGGAAGCATCTATTTAGCAGCTGTAACCCACGGAAGTTGACTGTAGGTCCGTTACGATTGTACACGAGTCGAGCAAGTTTTAAGTTGGGCAGTTCACAGCATAGCAGCGAAGATATTCAACAAATTCTCTCGATTCTGTTTTCAAGTGCACAGTAAGTAAAAACGTATCAAACTTCAGGCACACTTACCTTTGTTTGTTTCATTAGATCAACTCAATCAACGGTCGTTTTATAAGCGCATTTGACTGTTGAGAAATCGAATCTTGGCGCAGTCGGATTATATTTTGGCGTATATGCGATATATGACATATTTTGTTTCCCGAAGGATCCAGGGAATTTTTTGCTCCGATTGAGCATGACATCAAATTAAATTTCAAGGAAAAATTGAATAATAATTAGTATCATCATCATCATCATCATCATCTTTTGTTGTTGTTGTTGTTATTGTTATTGTTGATTCATTGAAGGGCATTGTGTCATCGTGGTCATGTAGCTCCGTGCACTTGGGTGTGAGTTGAATTTGTCTGATAAACTGTGTTATTGTTATGGCTGTGTTAGTGTGTGTAGTTGTAATTCAGATGAGGATTGGAAAGTAGGCGGCCATGGCCTAATTTAGGAACCACCCCGGGAATTCGCCTGGAGTAGAAGTGAAAACCCTCGGAATACCACTTTCAGGACGGCGACGGTGGGAATCAGTTTGGCCTCATGAACCCTCAGACCGTAATTAAATTTCTTGGCAGAGCCGGGAATCAAACCCGGACCTCCGCAGTGACAGGCAAGAATGAAAGCTACTACGCAACGAGGCGGGCAATTAATACTATATTTATTAAAATTATTATTATGATTATTCTTCTTATTATTATCATCGTGTATTTTTTTTGTTATAGCCTATAATAGTTGAACTTTTTTATGTTAGGTCTAGTTTTGTCTATGGTAATTGGTAATGTATTCTAATATTGGGCATATTTCCTTCGGTTTAGCAATGCACTTTATTCTAATCACCAGAAAATGGGTGGGGATATCATCCCTTCAGAGTCTTATCATTCCTTAGCTTTAATTCCGATTTTTGTAGAGTGGGAAAATGAAACAAAATGCAAATATAACTGATTTTGTCGGATTGATTGGTGGAGTTGGTTTAGCATTGACCTTCAAAATGCAAGATTACGGGTCCGATCCTACTCCGATGGATGGCATTTAGGGGCATTTAAATGTGATAATCTCGTGGCGGTAGATTTACCACGACGTTAAAGAAGCCCTTCTGGTCAAGTTTCCAACACGCAGTGTGCAGAAGGATACAACAGTTAAATAGGGACGTTAACTCAAGTAACATTGTGGCCTATTCGAATAAAAGTTAATTCAGCCCACATGTGGTCCTGCTGACAGTGATTGTAAACTCCAATACAAACATGCATGCTCATACGAATGAGTTAAAATGAAAGTTCAGGCTGTAAACAAGAAATACCATGATTTGGCACATTTTTCATCCGTTCATATTTTGTTAAAAAAACTTTTTATTTCTGACGTTTTTGCGATTTTGGAAATAATTGTTAAATTAATAACATGGTGCACGATTTATTGGTTGTGAACATAGAAGATTAGCTGTAAGCGTTTCAACTTTAAATGTGCATTTTGTTGTTGTTGATACTGTATTATTTTTAAATCATTCTTTATGCGTTAGGACAGGCATCCGGCCGTAAAACCACCCATCGAATATGAAATTATCCTAAATCAATCCCAACCCCGTAGAAATGGTAATGTTAAAGAGTAGACATACATACCGGTACATACTTTGTTGTTAATTCATTTTAATGGCTTGGGGGCATCTTGGTCATCAATCTCGTGCATTTGAGTGTGTAAGATATTTGTCTGATAACCTGTGTTTGTGTTGGCTGTAGTAATATGTGTGACTGTAATTATTAGTGTCCAGGATTAGAGCATCCTGTCATTTGTATAGGGACAGTGTGGAAAATCCCAGGAAAAAATCACACTCGAGATGACTATTGTCAGTACTGGGATTCGAGCTTTTGATCTTCGGACTTTTACGTTCCTCCTTGTCATGAGGCGTGGCTTACCGCACACGGCTACGTCATAGGGTCTAATACAGGAGCTGAATCCATTATAAGTCTTTCTCTCTCTCTTATTGATGTGTAAGTGTAATAACTTTCCGCTCGGTTGCTGGATATTTTTATTGTGTAACATCATTCCATTCGGTTGCTGTATATTTTTGTGTGGGGGTGATTTTGTAAAAAGGGACGGAAGTGGGACGGAAATGCAATGGAAACAATGAGCGCGCGCGGTGGCAGAGATTTTTACAACGATTTACTGTCGGCCATGTGGCTATGTGGAATGTAAATCGCATACGGTTTACTTCAAGGTTTGGAGGCCCCATTACAGATATTCCTACAATACATCATCTTCAAACTGTCGTTCTTTGGTGTGAAAATATTCATTAAATCATATTTGCTGAAAACAATTATGATTTATTAAATATTACTACTTTTGCTGTGTTTTTATTTAATGTAAGCACTCGAGGTACTGTCGGCCAAACTACAGCACTATGTGTAATGTATATAGCATATGGCTTAATTCAAGGTTTGGAGGCCCCATTAAAGAAATTCCTACAATAAATCATCTTCAAGTTGTCGTTCTTTGGTGTGAAAATATTCATTATATCCTATTTGCTGAAAGGATTTGGCACAGGAGTTTTAAAAGTAGCGTGCGGTGGCAGAGATTGGTACAACGACGTACTGTTGGCCATGTGGCTATGTGGAATGTAAATCACATATGGTTTACCTCAAGGTTTGGAGGCACCATTACAGATATTCCTACAATAAATCATCTTCAAACTGTCGTTCTTAGGTGTGAAAATATTCATTATATCATATTTGCTGAAAACAATTATGATTTATTAAATCTTACTACTTTTGCTATATTCTTATTTAATATAAGCACTCGAGGTACTGTCGGCCATAATACAGCACTATTATAAGTTATCACATTTGCAGATAGGATTTGTCACTGGAGTTTTACAAGTAGTTATTGCAGAAATAACAGTAATGAGAACTTGCCGATGATAATAACACGAAGGAATCCTTCATGTTTGCTGGCACATGGCAGCACTGAGTTAATTCTTAAAAAAAGTGCGAGTAAGTAATATGGGATTATTCGAATAAAATGTCAGATGTTACACATCATGTAAGGCTCGTAATTTGTATTATTATTTTGTTTCATGCCGCCGCCTTTTGCGGTCTAGGGTTACCGTATGTATTGATAGTTCTTCCCCAAAGGCTCAGGGTCTGTTTCAAGCCAGAGAATTGGAATAGTATCTGCTCAGAATAGTGAGGACAACTGGAAAGATGTTGTCTCCAACCCCTTCACAATGACCTTCACTAAAGGTAGCTTTCAGTTCAAGGGTTCAATGGAGTCTTGCACGCTTGCCTTGCAGGACACTAAGTATCCTGTGCGTATTTGAAGTCTTGCAATTTTTCCCTTTTTTTTCGAATGACCCAACTGAATTTGACGACGAAATACTACCACAGATACTTTACTTGCCTTTTGATTAGCGCGAGTGCCAAGTTCATGAAAGTAGGGAAATAGTGAAGGGCGCCATGTGTTACTCTGTGGTCAGGCACTCTTTAGCCGAGGGGATAGCGGTGAGGCGCGGTGCCACGGTGGTCCCGGTTTCGTTTCTCCTAAGGTGCCATGCCTTCATTCTTTTTCTTTTCTTTTTCTTTATTTTTAGAGGGGAAGTAGTCTTAGTGCGTGTTTATTAGGTGCTGATTTTTTAAACTATCGTTGATTCTGTAGATTAATTGCCTTTTGATTATTTGTATCAACGAGTTACGTGTGTTTCTGTAGTAGTTAAAGTCGACGGAACTATCACTTGGCAAGAGGATGACATGCGTATTTTTTCCGCCTTTCAAAAATCACTTTCTACGGCCAAGAGCGAACCTGCAAGCTTGGGGTTAGTAATCCGACACGATAACCACTCACCCACCGTGGCAAGCTAGCTGATAGTCATCGGTATGGATAAATCTGGACCATTCTCGTTCAGGGCACATCGCTTTCGAAATACCCATTTCTTGGCAACTATTTTATATGAACTGCCGAATCCATTTGTCCCACAAACTACTGGATGGGAAACAGTGCTTGAAAGGGGCTTGTACAACGTGGTTTATTTAGTCCTGTGAATTTGGGTGTGTAGTAGTCATTGTGGTGTTTGTAGTAGTGTATTTATTTGTAATTCAGGTGAGGATTGGGAAGGAGGCGGCCGTGGTCTCAAGTTAGGACCCATCCCGGCATTTACCTGGGTTAGAAGTGCGGAAGAACGGAAAGCCACTTCCAGGATGGCTGAGGTTGGGAATCGAACACGTCTCTTCTCAGCTTCGCCTCACGAGGTTGAGTAAATCCCGTTTCAGCCCTCAAACCAGAATTAAATTCCTTGACTGATCAGGGGTTCAAACCAGGACTTCAGGGGGCGACAGCCGAAGCATTTTGAATTTGTAGGCTAGTGTTTTGTTTTGGAGTAAGTCTAGTATCTTCTTGACCAGGAAGTTTCTACCACGGATGATGTTCATCCTGGTAGGAGGTTGATTGGAATGGGATTCATCGGGTCCTGTGAAGACAACTGACAAGTGAGGTGTTTTTGAATTTCACTCGACCATCCTAGAACAGATTGTGTAAGGTATCCCCATTTCATCTCAAAGTGAATATCGGTCTTGACTACGGCCACCTCTTCTACAGGCTTAGTAGTATACTCTTTGCAGAAAATGACAGGTTATCAGACAGTCAACTTACATCCGAGTACAAGGAGATTATTACAACACTGTTCCAAGCCCCAAATGAAACACAAAACAATTTGTATTCCAATTATGCATGTTAAACACAAAAACAACAATATTTGTTCTATTTTCAGCCTTGTCAAAACCTATTAAGGTCTTTTAAATAAGGGTTCGAATTATACCAATGTATAATTATGAATGTACCAGAGGAAGATTACAATACACTGTACTTATACTCCCTACAGAATGTGTGGTTGTAGGATATTGGAACAGAGTATTTTATTGAAATTTATAGTCATAAATAAAGTAGCAGACTTATCTGTTCTTCAAACAGTTTTTGGTACTCACTGACTAAAGCCTATCAAATAATTACATATTATTTATGTAGTTAATTTATTAACTCTTTATCAACTAAATTCATAACTTACTGTGGTGAGTTAGCCGTTACGGCTTGACTGCTGGCAGTCGCTCACATCCGGGAGGCGAGGAGGTTGGAATCCCCCCGCCGGCAACCTTGAAAAAACTTCCTGTTAAGGAATGGAAACGAGTACTCTTAACGTGCTTATGCCACTTTCTTTTGTAAATATTTCTCGGGATAGAAGTAAGGAAAATAATTTCAACTCTTATTATCTACAGAAAATATTCACCCCTGAAAAAATTCCCATGAAAACTTTTAACCTTCTAATACCTAGCACAGGAAAGTAACTAGTGGTGCATACGCACCTACTTACTTTTCCCATTAAGAGATTGAACTATAGACAAATACAGTATATAAAGAGCTACCTATAACTTAAGTCGTCATTCAAACCCCAGTTTAGAAGCTGGTCCAATGAACATAGTGTTATTTGTAGCTCTTCAGTTGGTCAACATGGCTTGAAAACTTTACATACCGTACCGAAGAACATAGTCTAGAATAAAAACTCTATATAAATATTTAAATCACAGTGTATGTTAGTGATTGAGGAACATTGTGTAGATTGAGGTTTGATACACACTTTAAAAAAGAAAAAGTACGAAAATTCTTATAAACTTGGAATTTAGAAGGGAAACGGTGATACATTGTTAAAAAGGCGGGAAATTTTGAAAATGTTATTTTAAAATGTTATAATTAGAATTTTTACATTATTGAAGTTGCTTCTGGTTGCCAGGAAGCACATCAATACTGGGATATGTGCAGCATTTGTCAACAATATGTGTAGCATATTTAACAATCGAATGAATATTGGCCTTTTTCCTCTGTTAAGCTGGGTCTCCCCCCTTAAGTTGTTTTTTTCTTTTTAATGGTTTTGGACATCATTGTCATCAGTTCTGTGTACTTATGAGTGTGTTTGAATAAGAGCGTTAAAAATCCTTCAATATGCCTTCCTTCGGAGGGGAAGACACGCCGGCGGTTCATGTCATAGATTTATGGCATGTAAAAGATCCTTCCACAGACGAAACTTCTGTGAAGCAAAATCGTTAGGTTAGATTACGTCTAATAGATTCAACAAATGAGCGACGACACGCAAAGCGTTTCAACAAAGTCCCGTATGCAATCATATACCATTCTTCCGATAGCTATAAAACTTACGTAAAATGTTGTGTACACTTCAGGGAAGGTTTCTGGCTATGTAAATCCACTTTACAATAGGCAGCGCACGAGTAGATTCAACAAATGAGCTACGACGCGCGAAGCATTTCAACAATGACACGTATGCGTTCATATACCATTCGTCCGATAGCGATGAGACTAGGCTGAGATGTTGTGGACACTTATGTGAAGGTTTCTAATTTAGTAAATACATTTTACAGTAGGTAGCACACGAGTAGATACAACAATTGAGCGACGCCGCGCGAAGCGTTTCAAACAAGTCCCGAATGCATTCATATACCATTCGTCCGATAGCTACGGAAATTGGGTGAGATGTTGTGTGCACTTCATGGAAGGTTTCTGGCTTAGTAAATCCACTTTACAGTAGGCAGCACACAAGTAGATTCAACAAATGAGGGACGACGCGCGAAGCGTTTCAACACAGTCCCGTATAAGGTCATATACCATTCGGCCGTTAGGGGTGAAACTTGGGTGAAATATTGTAGACACTCCAAGGAAGGTTTCTGGCTTAGTAAATACATTTCACAGTAGGTAGCACACGAGTAGATTCGACGAATGAACGACGACACGCGGAGCGTTTCAACATAGTCCCCTATGTCTTCACATACCATTAGTCCGATAGCGATGAAACTTGGGTGAGATGTTGTGGACACTTACGTGACGGTTTCTAACTAAGTAAATACATTTTACAGTAGGTAGCGCACGAGTAGATTCAACAAATGAGCGACGACGCGCGAAGCGTTTCAACCAAGTCCAGTATGCGTTCATATACCATTCGTCCGATGGTGATGAAACTTCAGTGAATCGTTGAGTACACTCCAGGGAAGGATTCAGGCTAAGTAAATCCATTTTACAATAGGTAGCGCACGAGTAGATGCAACAAATGTGTGACGACGAGCGAAGCGTTTCAACAAAATCCCCTATTGCGTTCATATAACATTCTTCGATTGCGATGAAACCTTGACGAGTTATTGTGTACACGCCAGGGAAGGGTTTCGACTTAGTAAATCCATTTCTCAATAGGTAGCGTACGAGTAGATTCAACAAATGAGTGACAGCGCACGAATCATTTAAACAAAATCCCGTATATGATCATATGACATTCATCCGATTGCGATAAAACTTTTGAAAGTTGTTGTGCACGCTCCCACGGATGATTCTAAATTAGTAAATCGATTTTACGATAGCTTGGAGGCAATGAACGGAAATTGAAAAACATATTGTATATCCAAAAGCACTTCAAGAAACAGAATTTTTAACGCCAACACTTTCTTTGAATGGCATTGCAACGCATGCCGAGTACTGCTTGTATATAAATAACTAAATAAATAAATGTTTCTATGGTGATTGTGGTAGTATTTGGAACTGTATAATCAGACATATTTTTACACGGATCCATCATAAAACACTCTACATTACATAAATAACGGAAGACTCTGCAGAAATTCAGACAAACATTGGTTTTTATAGATAAAAAGATGGTAATTTTTATTTATGAAATACAGTTGAAGTTATTATATTTCGGGTAGAATGGTTCTGTGGCGCATTTAAGGGTGCTTACATGTGAAATATCCATGAAACTTTACTGTCACGTAAAATATTTCCTTCAGGTCGAAATTCCGGCAACCTGCCGTCTCTAAAACTACAGTAGTTAAAAGGGACGTGAAGCTAATTGCATTATTATTACATTTCAGGTAATGGCGAGCAGTTTTCCCAAGTGGATGGACCAAAGCTTCTGCGAGCGTCTCCTGAACAACATAGATGGTACGCATTTGTTGTCTTGGGAGGCTGAGCCCTTAGCTGTTTCTGGTGACAACTACTCCAGTATCCTGTACCGAATTTCCCTCAAGTCCAGGACATCTGTCCACGCTGTGGTCGTCAAGAGCCTTCCCCAGGGTTCAGTGATGAGAGAGTACATGCTGAACGATGGGATCTTCAGCAAGGAGGTGGATATATACCAGAAGGTATTACCAGCCATGCACAAGCTATATACTGACCAAGGAGGGACCAGGCCATACGTGTGCCCTCTCAGCTACTGTGCCCCAATAGCTGACATAGTAGTACTTCAAGATCTAAAACCTCTGGGGTATACTATGGCTAACCGACAGGAGCAGTTAGATTTGGACCACAGTGTTTTAGCCATAAAAACTATGGCGTTCTATCATGGCCTTTCTGTAGGTTTCAATTCTCTAAACCCTTCAGACATACAGTGCTACAAGGAAAACATCTATACTACCAATAAGAAAGAATCACTGAAGGACTATACGAATTTAATTATTATGGATCTGGCGTCTGAAGTGGAGACCTGGCAGGGGTTTGAGAGGTTTGGAAGTAAGTTGAGGGAATATTGTGAGACAGCATTTGATACCTGGATAGACTTATTTGATCAGGTGAAGGGCTACTTTCTAGTGCTAGTTCACGGAGACTTTTGGACTAGTAACATGCTCCTCCGGTACAGTGAAAGTGGTGCAATTGAGGATATAAAGTTAATAGACTTTCAGTACTCGAAGTATGGCCCCGCGGTGTTGGATATTTTGTATTTCTTGTACAGCAGTGTGCGAGAAGGTGTTAGGGAAAAGTATAGGGACCATCTTCTACGGGAGTATCTCGCCGTGTTGAAGGAGACTCTTTCTATAGTCGAGTGCGCAGAACAGCTGCCGTCTCTAGAGAGGCTCCAGAATGAGATGAGCAACAAAATGCATGTTGCTGCTATGGTCGCATTCACGATACTGCCTGCGATAGTTGCGAGTCAAGAGGAAAAGGTCGATTATGGAACATCAGCTGACGTGAACCAACCTGGCTCTGTCCAGAATCCTTTAAAGAAGTCCATAAGGGGATCTCGATTCAGGGAGGTGTTTCCAGCAGTTCTGATTGATTTAGAACGCAATGGGATTCTATGATTTCGATGTTTCCATTCTGAATTCAATTCTATCTTCAACAAGAAAATACTTGTCACTTTCATAGGTACTTATTTCATAGTAGTACTTCACTCATAATGGCGTAAAACAGGCACAACATTCGTCAAATGTACTGAAGGATGGACGTAATATGCGAACGTAGTAGTAGGTTTCTTAAACTTTTTAATATCGTCGTTTTAATACAGATAAAACAGTTCACTGAATGTATTATTGGATGACATGTCAAGAATAAGTCTGTTATAAACAATAAAAGTCGCCTCCGTAGCGTAGCGGTCAGCATGGTTAGCTGCCACCCCGGAGGTCCTGGGTTCGATTCCCGGCTCTGCCACGAAATTTGAAAAAGTGGTATGAGGACTGGAACGGGTCTACTCAGCCTCGGGTGTTCCAAATGAGTAGAGGGGGTTCGATTCCCACCTCAGCACTCCTCGAAGTGGTTTTCCGTGGTTTCCCACTTCCGTCTTCGAGCAAATGCCGGGATGGTACTTTCTTCAAGGCCACGGCCGCCTCCTTCCCTCTTCCTTGCCTATCCATTCTGACCTTCCATTACCTTCCCTCATGAGGCCCCTGTTCGCTTTGCAGGTGAGGCCGCCTGGGCGAGGTGCCAATCATACCTCACCAGTTGTATTCCCTCCGATTAGATGTTCCCAGCTCTAGGACACTGCCCATAGCGGCGGTAGTGATGAGTTCCCTCGCTGAGTCCGTGGGTTCCACCAACCTGGAGGGTAAACGACTAAGAAAAGAAAAAGAAGAAAAATAATAAACAATAAAGATATGTTATCACCAAACTTTACGTGTCAATGAGTTCCAGTTCAAAATCGTCAAGGGCGATGAGACATGGGTGCACCACTTCACGACAACTTTCACACCAATGCTGAGTTGGATCACACTGTGCGGCAATTCCTTGCATCGCAGGGCACCGAGTTTTACCAGAGTAGTTCCTTCAAACTGGTTGCATGCTAAGACAAGTCTGTCAATGTTGGTGGCGCCTATGTCGAAAATAGTGCGAGGTGTATAGTTCATGATGCCGTGGTGTATGTCAGTTTGGAAATAAAAGATACGAGCCTTACCGTAGTCGCATATGATGTGTAACATCTGACATGTTATCCTACTATGAAATCGAGATTAAATATATGTGAAGTCATCTGACATGTTATCCCACTATGAAATTGAGATGAAATGTATCTGAAGTTATCTGACATGTTATCCTACTCGTATACTACACAGCTTGGACATTCTTAAAATGTTAATTTACACTCCGTTTTCATACTGGTACTATGATGAATGTATAGATTGAATTGGAGATATGCTACTGTCACACTTGTTTGAACAAACATCACATATTATATTGTAAATTAAGAGGAGGAATGAAACCATAGTCTCTAGCCTATCTATAGACTACTAGAAATAATGTTCAATACCATCACATTTCCCAACTCCTGCTTGGTGCTAACCATTGTAATTAAAATTAGATAAATCGTAATTTCATGTAGATTCTGTTAAAATGACGCATAATGTTATGATATATATCGTTTAAATCGATAATCTGGTAGCAATAATAATTGCCGGGACTGGGGTTTGAACTTGAAACATCAGGATTCGCACACCAAGACGCTATCCACGCAGCCATTACAACCACAGAAATTTAGAGTAGAAGACAGTTACTTACAGTATTTTCACGTGTCGATAATAATATGGAAGTTATTTCTTATGCTCCATTAATATTTTGCTTTTTTTTTTCTCGATAATGTTCATGCGTTGAATTGAGTTTTCAATTAGTTATCAATACGCCTACTTAAAAGTAAAGGGAATTCCTATAGTGGTCCATGAAAGGCTAGCCCAGTTCCCGTATAAAAACATAGATATATATTATATTGATCACTGCATTACCGCAATGTGGGTTAATATCTGAATATCCATTGTGCAGAAACATAATACCGGCTTTGCGGACTTGTTACAATGTTTGATATTAAAGCATATCATCATTTAAATACTGATATGAAGACTTTGAACATGTGGTTTGTGTTTCAATCAGTTGACACCAGAGTTCGCATGAGAGTTTACCGTTCAGTATGAAATTATTGAACAAAGTTACTCGGGGGTTGCATCCCCATCACTTTTATCCAGAGATTGAAAAACAGACTCTTAATAAATCATAATATTGTTTTCAGCTAATATGATATAATGAATATTTTTGCAGCAAAGAACAACTCGAAGATGATTTATTGTAGGAATATCGGTAATGGAGCCTCCAAACCTTGAAGTAATCCATATATGATATACATTCCACATGGGCGACAGTGCGTTATGCTGCCAATGTCCGACACCGCGCGCTCATGGTTTCCTCTTACCGCTGCCAGCTGGATTGCAGCCAGGAGGGATGCGATCCAGCTGGCAGTGCGTCTTACACACTTCCGTCCGACCCACTTCCGTCCGATCCACTTCCGTCCGACCCACTTCCGTCCGATCCACTTCCGTCCGACCCACTTCCGTCCGATCCACTTCCGTCCCATTTTTCAAAATCACTCCCACAAAAATATTCAGCAACCGAGTGGAAAGATGCTACACATCAATAAAGTGTCCGTGGGAAGAAAATGACGAAACCTATTTGCGGAACTTCCGCCGTGCAAATACGCACACTCCAATATACACCACAATTACACAGATTATCAGACAAATTCTTCACACACCTAAGTAAACTGACGGATATGACCACAATGTCCGCCCCTTAAAACAACAATAAATAACTTAACGAAATGACGACGACGGTGTGCGCCGACATCGACAGAAGAGTAATAACAGTGGTGAGGGTGGGGGAGGTTCGCAGTCGGCCTCCGAGAATATCCGTCTCCTACCTCTCGAATGGCTGTGACAATGCGGAGAGGTGAAGTGGGTGTGATTTAAATGACTTCGAGGCGCTCGGGCCAGCACGTCAGACAACCACGGTACAAATACCACAAGAACAGAATTCATGAGCTAAATTCTGCATACAGTCAAGTACACGGGGATAATGCTCACGATCTCCAAGTACATGAACGAAAACTCCACCACTAAGTGACATAGGCTACTGTTGCTACGTTCCTAGATTATGTCTCTTAACTTAAGTTATATAGAATGGAGATGCATGTCATTGACACGAATAGTGTAAAGTGGGCAAGGTGTCTTCATTTGATTACAACAGCCGCGAGAGTTAATTAACGTGAGCCGTCGCGCAGAACAAAGGCGCGCTAACATAATGTGGCGGTGACACTGGGAACTACATCATTATGGTCCAGCACATCTCGTCTGCATTCTCATTCTTGTCATTCTCACCTACCGCCATAGCCCACTCAATGTCTGGGTCACATTCAGACCTACCTCCCTCCATAGCTATGGGCATTCACTGTCTGGGCCGTAGTAGGAGACCACCATTTTATCATGTAGTTGTGAGAGGTGTACAAATCTCTGTTTCGACCTGACCCATTCTAACCTGTACAGCAGACAGGCAGGCAGGCTGGCAAGTATTAAACGTTTAAGCGTTTTATTAACAGCCTCATTTCGTAAAACGTCCAGTCTGCACGCTCGGCCTGCTAGCTCTGCTGCGCCACTCTTCTCTTGGCTAGGCCAACACCACCTATATACAAGGCCTTTGCACTGAATTGAAAATAAGCAAGATGGCGGATACCGAAGGCAGAAGTTTGTTGTTGTTTTTGTGCGATTTATTCAGTTTTTTTGCTGTAAAATATGGTTTACAAATGTTGTGTGCCGAAGTGCAGGGGGAATTATGATCATGAGAATAAAGTTCGAGTGTTTAAGTTCCCCGAAGAAGAGAATTTGAAGAAACTTTGGATATCAGCTATTAACGAAACATTCTGTGGTAAGTAGGCTACCAATACGGTAGGCTACACGTTTTTTAATTATCTAAGCAGTGTTAGCCTACCGTAGCACATAAATAGCCGATATACCGGTAATCTTAATAATCTAAAGAATTACCTAGGCTGCTATAAATAGTTCTAAGAACTATTTCATTGCCTTGCAAGCAACACGTAAGTGACCAAGCCTAGTCATTTTAAGGTTAGAGTTGGAGCAATACTTTGCATTTAGGCTAAGTTTCAAATAATAATAATGAAGGGTGTTTCCTCATTAAATAATTAATAAACGAATCTCTCAACATGCAAGGCAAGTTTGTTGTGCATGGGAGAATTAAACATGTTGTGATCAAATACTGAAAATGTTTTAGTGTGATAATTATAGATTTATTTTTAATGCATGCATATTGAGAATCGGTGTTCAAAGCTAATGATTTATATAATTGAGTCTGGCCTCACTAGAAAGTCATTTAATATGCACCACAAATTGCTCAGATTCCTGATTAAGTAGGTACCTAACCCCTTTATTGCTCCCAGCGGAGATGTTTTAATAGGAAATTCCCCAGTGAAGGTAACTGTTTAAAAGCAAGATATAAAATATAAGTAGACCTGTAGCTCAATAGTTTGTTCTAAAACTAATCTTCTGATACCGGTACCATATAGTACTCGAGACGAAAGAGTAGGCCTAGAAAAAATGTTAGCCTATGGTACTCAATGATTTACAGTACCGTATTTATACCTTGGTTGGTAATTGATATTTATAAATATAGGCTACTCTATACATGTCAGAAATCACTACTATTTCCCTAAATATACCCAGGTGTGTAGGTTACTTCGATGATAAGCTGTATTCTTTGCATATTCATAACATTTTCTTGTCCAATATACAACTTTTTATGGAATTATCTGCTGAATTTTAAGAAATTTGGTCAGTTATCATGAACCATATCACTAAGATATTTCACAATTCATTGAGTAATAATAAATACATTCCTAGATCACTTGGAAAGTGCAGCAGTTATCTCACTAGGACCCAAAGAGCCCACTGTGGCGAAGTAGCTCAGAATGTAGGATTAATTATCGGTAGGCCTATACACCTTACTTCAATGAATGTTACTCAGTATGATTCTTTTGCAAATTGCAGGTTTGTGAACTGCATTTTAATGCTCAAGACATTCAACAGAATACTGTATTCAATTGTGAAGATGGCCAAGAGATTACACTCCCATTAAAAGTGCCAAGACTTAAACCTGGTGCTGTTCCATCTCGTCTACCAAATTGCCCAGAGTATTTAAGTACCCCCAAGTCCTACAGAGACAGCCCTCAGGAGAAGAGAGCTAGGAGAGAAAATAGGAACCTGCAGACTGCAATTGAAGAAAGTGAGGCAGAGTTTAATCTGCAAAATGAGGCATTGTCATTTTCCAGCTTCAAGGAACTGAATGATAAAATAGGACTTCTCAATGCACCAGAGTCATGGAGTATAATTTCTAAGGACAACAACATTTTAATTCTTTTCCTCACCTTCTGTCCTATGCCTAAGGTTATTTGTAGTGTAGTGATTGCAGCATCATTGCAGATAGAAGTGTACTACAAGGAAGTTAAGTTAGACAGGATAGGTGATTTCCTGTTCCCAAATATTGTAATGAACATTTCTGACATTAGAAACATCCTTGAACGTTTGGATACACTCAATTTTAATGGGGACGGGGAAAAAAATAGTTCCTCTGAAATCTTGGCGTTAGCTTCGAACATTTTGGAATCTGTAAGCTTATCAAACCCAGACTCAGTGGAACATATTGAGTTTGTTACAGAGCAAATTAGACTTTGGTCTGGGCAAAAGAGAGTTTATAGCCCTTCCTTTCTGATTTTGTGTTCAATGCTACAATCAATCTCGCCCCACAACTATGCGTACTTGAGACATTTAAATGTAATAGTGATGCCCCATCCATGCACGATCAGGAGGCTATGTTCTACATTCAGGTTAGATCCTCGAGTGGAGCAGCATGAGGAGAATTATTTGAACTATATAAAGAACAAATTTTCTGGCAATGAATGTGATAAATTTGTTGTTCTCATGATGGATGAAGTGTATGTGAAACCAATGATGGATTACAAAGGTGGTAATATTGTTGGAAAAGCTTTCAACAGCGAGAAACTGGCAACAAGTGCCTATTGCTTCATGATATCTAGTCTACTGTCAGATGTTAAGGAAATGGTACATGTACTGCCAGTGAAATCCATGTCTGGGGAACAGTTGCACTGCATACTGAAGAAAATTATTATTGGCTTGGAAGAAATAGGATTTCATGTGGTTTGTGTAGTAAGTGACAACAGTTCTGTAAATAGGAAATGTATGCAGCAGTTTTCACCGCAGAAAGAACTGAAGTGTGTTTACCCTCATCCTGTCGATGAAACAAGGTCTCTTTTCTTTGTGTTTGACTCTGCCAACTTGCTTAAGTGTGTCAGAAACAACTGGTCGAACCAAAAAGATGAAGATATGTGCATGAACTATCCTGATTTTGACCCAGTTAGCAATGATTTACACAAAGCCTCATTTTGCTCTGTGAAGAAATTGCAAAATATAGAGCATGATAAGTTGGTGAAGTATGGCTACGGTCTCTCTGAAAAGGCCTTATGCCCTACTTTACTTTAACGGCAAAATGTAAAACTTGTTCTTCAGGTTTTTAATGAAAATGTCATTGAAGGGTTGAAAGTTATGGGGGAAAAGTGTGACTTATTGCATTATAAACAAACTGCCTGGTATATTGAACTAATGTTAATTTGGTGGAATATAGTAAATGTAAGAACTCCCGGTAAAGGAGCAAGACTCAACAATATCCTCATGTGCCCAGTGTCATCAGATTCTATTGAAATTGTTAATTATTTACATAAATTCTTGCAGTGGCTAAATAAGTGGAAAAAACTAAATGTAAAAGGGTCATTGTCCTCTGAGACAATGGCTGCCATGATACTGACAACAGGTTCGATTCCCGGTCAATGCATGTGAGATTTTCGATGTGAAATGCCATGTCCTGTGGTTCGGATTCCACGTAAAATGGAGGTCCCGTGGCTTAAGATCGCGAGATTAACGGTCACGTTAAACTATAAGCTTTTGATGCTGTACAGCCTCCCAGGGGTATGCACCCCTTGGAGTCCATCCCCCCGGCATCTGGCTAAATCCCCTAAATGGCAACCCTTGGAAAGCCGGCCCAACATCCATAAAACTTAGCAGGGACAGCTTGCCACTCTAAGAAGCAGCTCAGTCCTTGCGCAATGGTTACACATACCTACATACTAGTAACTGGGCCAACACATTGCTGACAACATAGCGCCAGAGGGTATAAGAAGGCATCCTAATGAGGTCAAAGGCTCTCTCCATTATCAGTGCTTCATCGAGACGGCCGGAGGCCACGCTGGTGTCAACCGAGGTGAGTCAGTCAATCGTGTTCAGAGTTCCTACTTTGTAACCTGTAACCCAACACTTGTAATACATTGTGAACATAATTACATTCCCTACAAGGGACTCATACTCAGAACTACAGACCAATAAAACACTTGGTCCACACTCTACACTAGCATTACTGTTTATACGCCTCTTTACATCCCAACGCCCTTCCTTATTCCCGTCACGCAAAGACGTGACAGACGGTAGTCCAATAGCGCTAACTCAGGTACCTTTGTGTTCCCCGAGCCGGCTCGGCTGCCAGCAAGCAGCACGTGCCACTCGGCTGATACGAGCAGATTCAATTACATAATAAGCAGTCAGCTGAGCGACTAGCACAGCGACCCTTTGCATTGGGTCCTATCCCTTCAAACACTACTACATTATTTATAGGAATGCCCCCTAGTTCCTAGCACACCACAACACTCTACACTGATCAGCTTGCCCTGCCAAGGGAAGCTACCCTTTTTAGGCACAACCTTATAAATTAGTACAATAACACTCCCTTTTAGATCCACCCCCAAATAAGGGATCTAAAACACTGGTGGAGGCGCCGTCCTACGCATAGAGAACGGGACTCAACCAACGAGCCCTCGTAGGAGAAACGACCCCTTCCGTACCGCAAAAAGCCAAGCAAATAGTGAGAAAATTTTTCCCCCAGACAAAAAGCACCATTTTTTTTGTGTGTGTGCTCCAAACTAGCTACACAGGGGAAATTCTTAATAAACCAACCCCCTAGCCCCATACAGAATCAGAGAAATATAAGAATACACTGTCAAACACGCACAGATTTTTTTTATTATTCTTATTGTAGGCCCATACACTTCAGTCAGAATGGCACCTCATGCAGAGATTGCAAGCCATAGAGGCAATAGAGGTACGCCAATATTATTAACATTCTTGTTCAGATCGCAGAGACATATACAGAGGCGACAGATACAAATACGGGCACTCCAAACAAAAGTCGGGACAATACAGAGCACAGAAACATTAATACATTAATACAGTAATTTGCAAACGGGCCATATGCCTCAATAAGGCAGTACACCCAAATTTGGGACAAATACCGTGAGCTACAAGCCAATAGGGCCATTTTTTTTAGTTCATGGTAGGGCCATCAGCCCACCCGAGAGAGGACATAAGCGTGGATACGCTGACTCGACAATTTGCGAGGATGTCCCTCTCGCCACGTACTGCCACACAATGGAAGGAGTTCGCCGTGGCCACAGTCAAGAAGACGGCCAGGTTAGGCTCCAACTTACTGCAGAATAAAACTAACACAGACACACGTCCTTCAGCTCCGGATCGGAAGGCAATTTTGCCAAACCGAGGGGCAGAGCCTAGAACAATCCCCTCGGAACAGTGGGATGAGAGGGAGTTGAAGCCAGGGCCATTAAACACACATGATATGACAGAGAAACAAAGGGACATAACCACGTCATGGGCTGACGACATAGAACCCGTCCCACTACACATAAAGCCTACATACACCCACGCAGATAGGCTAGCGCAATGGCAGGAGTCGGCCGTGGCCACAGGCCGAAAAGCGGTCAGGCTACAAGCCACCACATTGCTAGGCCGGACACAAGCCATTAAGCGACCTTTACCGCCAGTTCAAAGGGCAAATTTGCCAGAACGAAGGCGAACACCGGTATTAGTCCCTCAGGATGCACGATATACGCACGAACATTTTGACCAGGCATTACCACACAGTACACGGGGATTAGGAAAGGTGTTCTCACCTACCCCACAAAACCACGCAGTCAAATATATCCACAATCCCGTAAAATCTACTAGGGCAGCGCCAAGCGCAATCAGGCCCTCGAATACAGGTACATTCAAACCTATAGACACGCGCTACGGTGGAAGTAGGCCAAAGCTTACTTTGCTAGAAATTCCGCCGGAAGGTAGCAAAGGAACACCCCAGTGGATTTTAGAGGCCTATAATCTAATAACAGGGCAAAACCCTTCACCTTTCTGAGCACTGAAGCTCGAAAGAAGATAACGACTCCCACCAGGGCCACAGAAATAAACTAACATCACTTGCACCAACATTATAGGATACATAAGTTCTCTTACACGGGGGCGATAAGAAAATAGTCCAACAAGTACATAATAAACATAAAAGTGCATATTTTTTTTCTCTCTCTTATTTTATGTATATACAGTGCAACATAGCCAAATTAGAAGGAATAATTCTAAACCCTTCTTGTTTTTTTTTCTCTTCGACACCATGGCATTTTTCTCTCAGGCCAGCAATGGTTATTGGGCGAAGTGGTTAACACCATAACGTAAAGTCTCTAATATGCAAGCCAAGTGGAAGCCAAGCAGGCTTCAGGCCGAAAAGAGATATTTTGAACACAGCTTAAGCATAAAATCACAGCATAAAGCTTCAGTGAGTCTTTCTAAGTAGAAATGACTAAACGTTCTATGTTAGGGTTCCACAGTTTGATAGATTCTCCTGTTGCGGGCGAAAGCCGTAAGTGTGGCAGGAATTAAGAATCTCAAACTAACTTCAAAAACTTGGTGAGGTGTGCTTTAACCAACTGAAAAGCCCAATTGCACACCGGGACGAGACACTGTCATTTTGGTGAGTTACAATTACTTTGAAGGGCAGGTTTGACTCCCATAGTGCACTGGCTTTGCTCGTGACGTGGATACAAGTGTATCAATTACGTCTTGCAATGGCCTTCCTAATGTGTACTAGACAGTGTCGGTAGATTCCCCTGAGACGTAACCAGATTACAGTAGTACTCACGTTACCAAAATTGTAAATACTACACTCAGGTCCCAAGCACATTTTTTTAAAACATTTTTTATAAGGTTCACGACATAATTTTTAGAGACTATCGCCACCTGCTATTATTTTCTTTCAAAGTGCTCTCTTAATCCAGAGCGGGGCATAGCTCATTTTTTTTTTATTATGACGCAGGCATTAGGCCCGATGAAAGAAAGGTGGCCAAGTTAAACAAATATACATATTTAATACATAGGTACACGTAAAGGCGGAAATACTGCCAAAAGGAAAGGAAGTAATCCCACGGGCAGGCGTGAAAAGAGGGCCAAGAAATAGCCCACTGACCGCGCCGGGATACGATCCTAGCACCCCACAGAACTGTCCCGGAGACACGCGGGCATAATGACATTTCGTACCATTGTCGGGACATAATCGAACCACGGTACAGTAACACAAAATCTGGGGACGCCAATGTAGGCAATGGAAGGTTCTTCTACAAGTACGGCCAACGCATATGAGATTTCCGAAGTGAAATGCCATGGCCTGTGGTTTGGATTCCAAGTAAAACGGAAATCCCGTGGCTCATGATCTCCAGATACGGTCACGTTAAACCACAAATTCCCCTCTTTTCTGTCACAATGCGAAAAGCACTCATCACAGTCACAGAAAGTAAGCGATTAAAAACACATGTGCCGGACATACAGCGTTATCAAGACAAGTAACGAGCGTGCGCGCAGGACATTGTAATCCGATACCGCCATACTCAGCAATAACGCAGGCCTCAGTGATAACCTGCACGCTTACAGACAACAGCTCTCAGAGCAGAGCGCACGGCATCATTCACGCCCGATTTAGAGACCCTATATCTTCCAAAATTACACTACAAGGGGAAATCAAAAACGTACAAACTCTACACAGGTATGCATGCTTTCATATGCGCATTGCACATCCACGGGAACGTGCCATATTATATGCGGCACGGAAATGATCACACCAAGTCTTTACAGACAACCGGATTCGAACCCATGACCACACACCACACGCGTACCAAAAACTAACTATCCAATGGTATTTTTGGTACACGGAACACAAGCAAAAACCACACTGGGAAAGCCCCAAGCCCTGGAACACAACGCAAACATAAAACACAGAGAATGACATAAGGTCACGGGTCTGAGTTCCAGTAAAAATTTAGACACAAAGGAGAACAGCTATTCAGGCGTCCAATCATACTGAAATTGGCCCATACAAGTGCATAAACAGGGAATACTACATTTCCTCCCACCAAAAACCAGACATAAAATTTCGAATTACACCAGGCATAGAGGAATACATTTCACAAACACAGGTAGGAAAATTTCGCAAGACACAGGTCTTAGAGAACAATGGCCACAAAACGTCATTACCTAACTAGGACGAATTGCTACATTAAGCCGCTAGGAATCTAAAACAATGACCACACTTGCATTCGTGCAGAAAGGCACATACCAGCGGATGACAAACAGTAACTTCCCAGCCTGGTATTACACATACCAATTGCTGACTGCAGACTATTCACACTGCAATAATGCGGTGACGAGACACTATTGCGTTGCGCCAGTGACCATGAAATTACAAACACATAATAATTATAACACCATACATTTTTTTTTCTCCACACTGCAAAAACATTTGGCAATGGACAAGACGTGACACAGCGGAACTTATCTTGGGCCTATAGGGCACGTTCGCAAGGACGTTGGCAAGCCACGGGCGCCTTCTGCCCACACAGGCGATACATATTACGACTTGGCCTGCAACAGACCAACCGTCCGCGTGGTGTAGCGGTACATAGGCACACACACGCACACGCACTCAACAATTAGGAGCGAACACAGACAAGATCTCCCCCCTAATAACTTCTCTTATCAATCATAAGGCATAAGAGTCATTACAGATGACTAGCACATGACCAGTCGCACTACGACCACTGGCCACATCTACACTGCAAATGGCCGACCAGATTAGGTCATGCAGCTCTACTATCCCAAGGCGCGGATAGAAAGCCAACATGGACCAAGGGAGGACGACAGGAGAACAGGCTACCAGCGTACCACCTTACTCCTTTCCCATAACCTTCTCACGCCCAACATACACAACGCAGACACATCTACACGACCAAAAACAGCTACACTACATTACAAAATACACACAAGGGGTTGATGGACTTCATGCGTCTAAAGAGCGGGCATGCTACGCCTTGAGCCACGGTGCTACCACCCGAGTATTAGGGGTGGCTCAGCAAACATTAAAGAAGCATAATGCGCCTCTCCAAATGAGAGAGGAGGCCATAGATATATACTAACCATTCTTTAGTACTTAAACACTCCCGCATGAGAGGAACATATTGGTATTATGCCCACCCTACACCTATCCGTATATGAAGGCAGAAACTTCATATCCAGACACATGCATGAGTATTCCATCCATTTACCAGGGATTTTAATATCAAACCTGCATGAATTTTCGTATTTTTGCAATCCCGGGAATTACCTCCCCACTCCACTCACTATAGAAGCATCCCAGTGGCATCACCGGTTTCAGGCCACCACTAACGTGGAACCCAAAGGTGCGCAAACCCTTCCTACCATACTTTAAGCCCACTCAACAAATAACTACCCCCAAGTCCTAATAACAGGGTACCTGACATTACAAACCCTACTAACACCTCCATTAAGGTAAAGAAAGCATTATTGCTGGAAAGCTGATGTAGCGATGGTAGGCCAGAAGTAGCCCATGTACTTAGAAGATCTACAACCCCGCAACACTGAAAATATTTTACATTTTACACAGAGATTGAACCATTTACACAGGTTACGACACATTTTTTTTCTCTTACAAAGGAATCTGATACGACCTGATGGTTGACAACGGTGTAAGCCGAAGGTCAGGAGGGACCACATTGGAGCAGAGCTGGGGAAGGCGATGTGGACCCTTACCCCAGTTGGCTCATCAAATCACTGACTAGACCAAACAGACGAACTACGTAAGGTCAAAGCATTCGCGGCCTGGTCGGGCAAGCTCTGGAATCCTAGGTGCGCATAAACCGCCCCTGGGAGGAAGGGATGCTACACCCACTTTGTGCCACGGTCGTCGAGGCCAAGACCTGCAGGGAGACTTTCTGAGAATGGCGGGAGAAATAGCTCACTCACCGCCGGCCTCGGGAGCTATCCCTAGAGACGACCCCATATTATGACTAGACTGTTAGTTAAATTTACGTAAGTAGGACTTCCATGGCGGGGAGTCAGACTCCTATTCGTCAGGAGTGAAGCAGGATCCAAGGGTTCAGCAGGACCAATCCTAGATCCGACAAGTCCTTACCCCGCGAGGTGAAGGTGAAGACCACGACGGTAATCAATAATGAAGAATGAAATATGAATATATATATATATGGAATGTACGCGCTCATTCGGTCCTGCGCCCACGAAAATGGACGACAACGGGTCGCCAGAGTTCTTAAATGAGTAGCATAGCGGGCACTCAAAGGGGTTCAGTGGGCCAACCCAGCAATGCCGACACAGGCGAATAGGATTCCCCGGACGCTCCCTTCCCGGTGGACACATGAATCATTACTATTGCGGCCGACACAGGCGAAGAGGACTCCCCGGACGCTCACTTCCCGGAGGATATTATGCCATTGGACCACAATGTCCAATGCCCACATAAATGGCGACGCATCGGGCAACCAGAGGGCATTAAGAGAGGGGCAGTGCGCGCACCTCACAGGAGCCAAGTGGGCGGCTCAACTACGATAAATCGGAACAGCAAACGGTCATGAACAAGGAGGTTACAGCGGGCGAAACGGTTAGCTTAGTGGCACCGTAAGCCGCCTGCGAATAGATTAGTACTCGTAATAGACGTCGACACCTAGAGTTAAGGGGACGGAATCTAGCGACCCTAGAGACAACCGGTGTTTCTGGGGCTCGTGCGGGTGGTGTCCTGGGGATTTAATTGCCCCAGGCGATCGTCCTAGGCCAAATTTAGTTGTAAGACGGTTGCATTTGACACGCAACCTAGGATTAAGCAAATTTATTCACCGCTGTTGCCAGGTATGGCGCAGCACATTTCGGCAATAGATTAAGGCAACCCTCTCGGCTTAGAAATAGTTTTTTTTATTAGACCATAATTAAGATAGATAGTATTAAGTAACGCCGGTCGGCTCCTGATGACCGCCAAACCCGGCATCAGGGTAAGTCCGACAATACACTATAATATAGGATAATATATAATATAGTACAATAGGCATAATCAAAGTGGAATATATCGGCACCCGGTAACCACAATTCCGCTACCGGGGTAAGACCAACTACATATTATTTACGGCATTACGGCACCGTATAGGGTAAGCCCGTTCATGCAGCAAATTAACATTAATCATGCTATTTTTTTTCAGAGAAAGACGAGCTTCAGCCAGCAAAAACTGTGACACAGGAAGCGACATAGAGAATATGGCATACTCACATGTTTTTTCTAAACCTCGCCATTTTTTTCACAGGCATCGTCACCAGATACAGGAAACTGGTGACAGGAATTTCACTGCCATATAGCAGTATCATATTATTTACGGCATGCCATGATGGTGTACTATTTTTTTTATTTTTTATACGTCAACTTGCACTAATCCCAACACACTCTCAAACACTCACCACATTTTTCTTTTTCAGCTACACACTCCAATAAAAAATCTGCACAGCAGGACTGGTGCCTGTGGGGTACCAGGCTTACTGGCAGATCACCTAAATAGAAACACATAAAGCGTCAAAATGTGACGCAGATTACGACAATGAGGGCGCAACCGGTTTGTGGCAGTGACTCTCATTGTCAAGTGTGAAAGCATTCACCCACAGAGGATGCTTCACAGATTAGGTATTAAGAATACATGCAAGCGGTACGACCACTATACCGTACCAAGAAGTGGCCGTACAGGATCAGCCGTGAGACGGCAAGCGTACGTACAGACGGGTAGCGTGCACGCGAGGTACCTCACAAAAACTAGGATTATAAGGGATTAGCGCACTTAAGGTAGACATAAGGTCACTGTAATTCATAATTTTTAAGGATAAACTTCATACAATTATTCCACTAGACATAAGGTCATTGTAATTCATAATTTTTAAGGATAAACTGCATATAATTATTCCACTAGACATAAGGTCATTGTAATTCATAATTTTTAAGGATAAACTTCATACAATTATTCCACTGGTAAGCGACAATATGCCTAAATGTCAGAATCGCAACATAGTACATTAAACACTATATATTTTTGTTTGTTTATCAAGATTCCAATGTACATAATGTGTATGATTTGTTTTCTTTCATTTTTCCTTCTTCTAACTTCCCCATTTGTCAGGGTGTTCCGTTTTTTCCCAAACAAATAAATACTTTGAATAATTCCCTTAAATTATACCCTGGAACACCCATTTTTCTATTTTCTTCCACCTTTCTTATTGCAGGGAGCACTTTTTCCCTAAGATAGGGCGGACGACGCAATCATCCGTTCGGCCCTGGGTTTTTCCTCCCTGCACAGCTATGTAACGAATCACCACCAGAAACCATGTTTTTTTTGAAACTAGCAATATGCCAGCAACAGCAAGGGCAATTTTTTTTTTACATGTCGAATTTCTGTTGATGTTAAATTTTTCTCAAATGTCAATTTTTTCCCAATGTTAATCAAATCTTTCGCAATGTCATTTTTTTTTGTTTGTTTTTTCACAATGTCAATGTATACATATATCTGTACATCCCATAACCCTCCCCTCTGAACACGGGCTGACCTCACACCCACACTTCGATACGACACCACCAGGAGATACGAGGGGCTTTCAAGGACCACTACGTCAACACCCCAACCTCCAGTTCCGTTCCCGTTCGCGAGGACGCGAACAAATGAAGGAAGACGCTTGTACAGCCTCCCAGGGGTATGCACCCCTTGGAGTCCATCCCCCCGGCATCTGGCTAAATCCCCTAAATGGCAACCCTTGGAAAGCCGGCCCAACATCCATAAAACTTAGCAGGGACAGCTTGCCACTCTAAGAAGCAGCTCAGTCCTTGCGCAATGGTTACACATACCTACATACTAGTAACTGGGCCAACACATTGCTGACAACATAGCGCCAGAGGGTATAAGAAGGCATCCTAATGAGGTCAAAGGCTCTCTCCATTATCAGTGCTTCATCGAGACGGCCGGAGGCCACGCTGGTGTCAACCGAGGTGAGTCAGTCAATCGTGTTCAGAGTTCCTACTTTGTAACCTGTAACCCAACACTTGTAATACATTGTGAACATAATTACATTCCCTACAAGGGACTCATACTCAGAACTACAGACCAATAAAACACTTGGTCCACACTCTACACTAGCATTACTGTTTATACGCCTCTTTACATCCCAACGCCCTTCCTTATTCCCGTCACGCAAAGACGTGACAGACGGTAGTCCAATAGCGCTAACTCAGGTACCTTTGTGTTCCCCGAGCCGGCTCGGCTGCCAGCAAGCAGCACGTGCCACTCGGCTGATACGAGCAGATTCAATTACATAATAAGCAGTCAGCTGAGCGACTAGCACAGCGACCCTTTGCATTGGGTCCTATCCCTTCAAACACTACTACATTATTTATAGGAATGCCCCCTAGTTCCTAGCACACCACAACACTCTACACTGATCAGCTTGCCCTGCCAAGGGAAGCTACCCTTTTTAGGCACAACCTTATAAATTAGTACAATAACACTCCCTTTTAGATCCACCCCCAAATAAGGGATCTAAAACAATACTGACAACAGAAGGCTTGTTAAAGTTGAAAGATTATTGCTTGTCAACTCTAAATTTCTCTTATGTTCTGTTTGGGAAGTTTCAGACTGATGTATTAGAGGGAAGGTTTGGCAAATACAGGCAGTTGGCAGGTGGCCAGTATAATATTTCAATAAGGCAGGTGTATGAAGTAGAACACAAGCTAAGGATTCAATCATCCATGTCCCTAAAGATCAAATCCAACTTATTTGGTGAAATTAAAATAAATGAATTGTGTGAACCTACCTCAGAGGCTCCTGAGTTTCCCACTGATGAGCAAAAATTCATTGACCGTATATATATAGATGACAGAGATTTTGATGGTTGTAAGGATGATATCCCTATTCTAGTGTACTTGGCAGGGTATTGTTATAGTGTGACTAAACGATTACAAGGAAATTCTTTGTACCAGTGAATTTATTGACCTTGATGATGAGGCATACCATTTGATCAGGGATAAGGACAGAGGTAGGCTCTTAGTCCCAGAAATGTATGTTGTAAATGTTGTTGTTCACAATTACTTAATAGTTTTAAAGTTGTGTGGTGATAGAATCTGATTTTCTTAAAGTTGAGAACCACAGGGAGCTTGTGAGTAACATTACAATGCAATTTGTTCGTTCCATGGAACTTTTGTGGGAGCCTGATATTTGCATGAAAGGACACACTGTATAAAATGTTTGTAAGAATGTGGTATGGGTATCCACCAACATCCTACTGAACAATTATTGTAAGAAAATAAATTCTTTACCAAAGTCGACATTCTCAAAGAAATCTACAATTTTCTATAAACGTTGAGACATTCCTTCGAGGATAAATACAATAGAGTGCACATTGCCACACTGCGCCTGTACTGTGACGTGAGAGCAACACCTGGTCATGCCCTACACGTGTACTAAAATGGTTCGAATCAGTGACCCATGCATCGTATCCTTCCCTTGTTAGTAATGAATAGAACTCACTTTAAGTAGCCCAATTCTATCATCATGTGTATTATTTCAGTGTTACAAACCACCGCAGTTCCCTGCAGTCAGCTGATCGAGATGTTGCTGTCAACAATGTGATGCCATCAGCCATCTATTGGATGTATGATCGAAAAGACAAATAAAATGCAACGACCTCGTAATTCTGCCCCTTAAAACAACAATAACTACCGTACCTAAAATTCAATCTTCTCCTGTGATATTTGTAAATATTTTCTAGTATAATACCTATTTCATCCAGAGTTTTTCAGTTGTCATGTTTGAACTGAGGAGTGAATTCATGCCTGCCTAGAAGCCTAATTATAAAATATGCTATATTATATTTAACGACAAAAGGTCCATCCTGTCACTGTTATAATTACAAATCACATTTTTACAAAAGTTAGCCTAATCTTATAATATGCATTGTCAACAAGAATCAGTATCCCACTTCAGTCCCTCTGTTGTGTTCAAAATCATTTTCAATATTCCTCTACTCCAGTATTTTAAATGCGATCATTGCAGTTGGCCTTTAAATGAATCCAATATAGCACATTGTGGTTCCCCAGCTACCGTATCTGTCTTCCAAGGTACTTTGTTTTTCACTTTTTGCTACTGTGCCTGAAATTAACAATCGCCCAATAAAACTGGAGCGCCTGTTTTTCCAAAATCACCGTACCAAAAATAGATAGACACTCCAGCTACATAACTGTGATCCACCCGCTAGGCTTTTAGAATATTTCTATATGCCACATTGTTTCTGGTAGTAATACAAAACCCAACTTGTAAATGGCTTTTGAATACCAGCCATTTATGTGTCAAATCTTATTTTATGGCAGATGTATATTTTGATCTCTCTGTTAATAGTTAGCCCAAAGGCTGGTTGGATCCTCAACAAGCACCACTGTAAGTTATGCTAATAGAAACCCACAAAGCAGCACTACGATGAGACATACTAGGCAAGGTTCCTCTGTACAACTTGAGTACAGTTAGTGTCAGTACTGATGTACTGTGTCAGTAGTGATGTACTGACTCAGTACATGGCACCAGCCATACCTCGGTAGCTTCCACATAATCACAATCATGAATGAGATGAGACATTAGTGAAAAGCCACATTTTGCTCTAGCCTGTGCGACAGACACAAAAACACTACTATCATCAAGAGATGGCACAAGTAAATATATGGATCATGTTTGTCGGATTTCAGGTTGTCATACTTATTTCCGATGAGAAGATGCAACTGTTTAATTATGTACTCTTATTAGATTCAGCTACTCCTCTATTCACACCTTAAATATATCCATTCAGCAAGTATGTCAACAGACAATCTTGACAGCTTATGAAATTTGAAATCAATTTTATTGTTTTTTAGTCTAATAAGTGAATTTATTTTCAGTCGGTCTTCATGTTAAGGGACACTGGGACTGAGTTTTCATATTTCTGTAATTATCAATGGATATTGTTCTAATTTTACACACATCACTCAATACTAATATACACTATACTACTGATTTACACTTTTCGATCTCTGACCGTTTAGGAGATATGATTATTTTTATATAGAAATTATGCAAATTTTGAAAATGGTCCTTGCGTTAAACAGATAGAGGTAGCTCATTTATCATGACTTTCCCATATAGATATTTAGTATGAAAGCAATCATTGTGATTGGTTTTGAGTTCATATGAATATGTGTTGAGATATAAATTAACTCATTTCACATTTTTTTAAAATTCCATTAATTGCCTATTATTTAAAATTAAAATATTTTTAATGGCAAACCTAAGAATACTACAGTAAAACTAATCACAGAACTTATGGATGTATTAATATAGAATATGAATACAAATTTGCAATATTATAGCAGCAAATCTAATGCGCAAGGACCAAATGTTGTATCAAAAAATGGGAAGCCGCGATAAATGGACATTTATAAAAACATGCATATTTTTTGGTTATCAGTTTTCAATTTTAGGTAATTATCAATGGATATTGTTATAATGTTACACACAGCACTCTAATAGTAATATACACTAGACTTTTGATTTACACTTTTCTATCTCTAACTGTTTAGGAGATATGATTATTTTAATATGAAAAATATGCAAATTTTGAAAATGGTCCTTGCGTTAAACGGATAGAGGTAGGTCATTTATCATGACTTTCCCATATAGATATTTAGTATGGAAGCAATCCTAGTGATTGGTTTTAAATTCATATGAATATTTGTTGAGATATAAATTAACATACAGTATTTCACAATTTATTTATCCCATTAATTGAAAATTAAAATATTTTTAATGGCAAAACTATGAATACTACAGTAAAACTAATCACTGTGCTTATGGATGCATTAATATAGAATATGTATAAAAATTTGCTACCTTATAGCCACAAGTCTGATGCATATGGGGCTAATTTTGTTCCAAAAAATGGGAACCTCAGAAAAATGCACTTTTATAAAGCCATGCATATTTTTTTAGTTATCAGCTTACCTTATCAGCTAATACTGCCCAGCACCATATGTTAACACCCTCTTTCTTGCTTTTCTGAGCTCCTTATTAGGAAAATAAGTACTGAAATCCTCGCCTCAATGAAAGTCCATGAATAGGGGGCGTTTAGATACCATGCATTAGACATTTCAAGAATTCGCTGGGCCTTTAAATATGGCGGAATTTGGAAAAGACTTTCACTAAATTGTCCGCTGGAGTCAGGGGCATAATTATATCAAAGAATAAAAAAATCAATATTTTTGCAATTTCTGACAAAAACTCAGTCCCAGTGTCCCTCTGTACCCAATTAAATTGGGCGAGGAGTAAAACTTTTCAATTCACACTTGCGTACAGGACCTAAAAAAAAATACTTGGATTAATTAAGCACTTAAGTGTATGAAAAATCCACAGCCTGCTTCCAGTCTTCGACCGGGTCAGGAATGGGATGAATGGAGCCCCCATCTAGCGGCGAGGATATGAACTGTGCCGGTTGCCGAGGCCTGACGCACTCCTCTGGGGCAATGATTAAATGAATGACAGATGAAATGAAATGATAGTGGAGAGTGTTGCTGGAATGAAATTTGACAGGGAAAACCGGAGTACCCGGAGAAAAACCTGTCTGCCTCCGTTTTGTCCAGCACAGACCTCACTTGGAGTGACCGGGATTTGAACCACGGACCCAGCGGTGAGAGGCCGGCGTGCTGCCGCCTAAGCCACGGAGGCTTCTACTTAAGTATATAATTAATCCAAATAATTTTTCCACATTGACAGAAAGTTGTGAGTCGATAGTCCTACGTTTTACTCCCCGACCAATTTAATTGGGCCAATTAAAATGTGGAGCAACTAAAATGCAATCAGTGCATTAGATTATGAGCGCAACATTGAAAAATGACTTCGAAAAGTTCAAGTTGTATGGACACCATTTTTGTGGCACCAAATATTAGAATGTTATCCTGAAAGTCTTGAAATAGCCTATTATGAACAGTCTCTCCTCCTCTCACCCTGTCTGTTGCATTTCTCCGCCCTTTGTAGCCTTACAGCCTCAATATATTAGAAAGCCATCCACTGTGTTAAAGTTTCATTGTCTCTATAACTTTTACAGGATTGTCGGCCTCTCCCCCCATGTGTCCAATGACATTTCAAATTTCTTCAAGCTCAAATGAGTGCCTTTTGTTATGGTTTAGAAAGTGATACCTCACATATAAAAATATTTGGTTTAGTAGTGTAGTCATTGTGCTTCAACAGCTATTGGATCAAAATTTAATGCTTTTCGGTCGGTCAACATGATTGTATCCAATTGTAATGGGTGTTTCTCTACTCTTGAAAAAAAAGTACATGAGAGTAATAAATACACTTAGATGACTAGTTTTGACATGGATTAATAGCCTGAGTGAAAAGGATCTGATATGACATTGTGTGTTTATGTGAATAGCCTACTATATATTTTGAACTAGCAGAGAGATTGCTGTGTTAAGTGTATTTTATGCTCAACTTTGCTTCCACTCACAGTGTATGTAAATATTTAGGATGCTCTGGATATAAATGATAATAATAAAATATACACCTCATATTTGTAGGTGACAGGTATGATTGCAATAAATTACTAGAAAAAAGCCAATCAAATTAAGAAACTGTTGCTTTGGTAAGTGCATAAAATAATTGTAAATTCGGTTGTACCCTAATCTTAACTTATTGGCTAAGTTATAAACAATATTAAGATTGAAATTAGATTAACTCGTGGTGTAGTGACTAGCATTCTTGGCTGCCGCCCCGGATGTCCAAATTCGATTCCCGGCTCCTCCAAGAAATTTTTATTCTAGTCTGAGGGCTGGAACGGGGTACACTCAGACTTGTGAGGCAAAACTGTGAATTCCACAGTACGGCACATTTGAGAAATAAATTATCAACTTGTAAAAAAAAAAAAAAAAAAAAAAAAAAAAAAAACCTGTTTACCTTTCTGCTCAGTAAATTGACAAATATTTAGATATTTGCCATTCATACTCCATAGATCATAATGGAAAATTCATTCAGTATAAAATTTTATTTGTGTGTTGTGTTGTATTTTACTTTTTTTTGTATTGCCAGTAATTGTATGCTATATAAACTTTGAATCTTATCTAAAATAATTACACAACGTTATATGCTCTAAGTTATTGGTTGATATTTCTGGGATTTTGCGGTGACAATCCCCTGAAAATACTCACAATTTTCCAGGATAGCCAGCCCCCCCCCCCGAAATAAAATTGTATATACGCCCCTGACTGTGGCTGATGGCATCATCATAATAGTAAATCAATAATTTAAATGATGAAATGTGTACCCGGAAGTTTTCGTGAAGAAGACACTGTTGTTTACATGTCAAGTCCAGATATCTAGCTAAAAACCTGATTTATGTAAATATTGAACATAACTGTATCAAATGCGTATATTGTACTGCTGTTCATTTAGCGCTGTGTTTTGTGGCCAGTGAACTGTTGATATAAAATTGATCCAGAAACAGTAAAATAGTGTATGTTTCATTTTTTTCCTACGGTACGGTACCTAGTTTCCGTGAGGTTTCATTTTCAGGTGAAGGATGAAAAGAAGCTTATTCAGTAGGCCTAGTATATTTGTTTGTTACGTAAGTAAAGGTAAGAAGGATGAAGTCATTATAATAGCCTAAAAATGCTGCCGACTACGATGTATCAGTTGGAAGGAACCGATCATATGGGTCATGGCCTGCGGCGAGCTCCAGCAGTTCTGCCTACAGTGCCCGCCATCTTGTTTGAATGCAAAGGCCTGTTATCTAGGTGGTGTTGGCTAGGCTGCCTGCACTGACTGCTGGCGTTGCCCAAGTTCTTCGCTGCGTCTGACCGAGTCACGTTGGGTTCGCTAGCGCAACTAGACTGTTCGTCCAATGCTTTGGTTGTCCGACACATCTTCATTGAGTTTCGTGCGTTTCTCCGCGCACCGGTACTTGATGATAACGTGTTTAGCATTAAACAGTCAGAAATATTGATAAGGTATCATAGAATTCATTTAAGGCATTGCAATTCCGGTCACAATATTGTTTTTGTGGCGTGCAGAGGCGCGTTGTGTGTGGACCGATTTACTCTCGTGTCGAGTAAAATCGCATTATGAACTAGATGGAGACCAACTATGGAATGACAACACGTTTTATGTAGAGGTCAAAAACCATAAGATAAGAATTAATATAAAATACATATCAAAAGGGGAACGTGAGGAACGCATGATATGGAGTATAGAGATGATTACGGGGCTACAATAAAATACAAATTATCAAACACAAGTATAAAAAAATCAAAATGAAGAAAAGCTGGAAGTTGAGATGAGCTATGTTACTAGAGTACTGGAGATCGTTCAATAATTAACACAATTTAACGAAAGGGGATAGTTAACTAAGATAATTAATTAACAATAAATTATATAAATAGTGCCTTCGTTCCACCACTGGCTAACTACAGGAACGTAGTCAGAAGAGATATTCTAACAAACTTAAGAAGTCATATATCTCACGAACTGTCTAACCGACCACCCTTAATATAACGTATGTCACTACATAAACAAACCCATAAATAACACAAAACAGCACTAGAAACAAATCGACCTCACAAGAACATTACAACACCACGTACCCGAACTTCACTAAAACAAACATGAGGTGACATACCAAACTCTTAACAATCATAGATCAGTTCAAAGTTAATCACGTAAATGACAAGACAAAGGAACAACCCAAAATTAAATCAACGAACTAAATGATTTCATGAACTTTTAGAATAAAGGTCGATTCACACTATACATTACGTAACCCTTCCGTTTCATTTCCATCACATCTCCGTACATGAAAGTTTACTGCATTTTAAATGAGTACATGCACACTGCACATTACATACACCTTCCGTGAGCCTTGTGATTCCCAACAGGATTGTTTCGCAGCATTGTTTACGGAACGTATGCGGACATGTATTGACAGTGTGCACTAGCAACCACTTCCATTCCGTGTCTAGGCGAGTTTTGGCGCTTCCTCTGGTTTTAACCTGGGTTAGGTTTGGTTACAGTTTGGGGTTACACTCACCATAACGAAATAGTGAATTAGAGACACATGAGTTTGTAAATTAATCCTGATTTTAAAATGAACAATATTCCGTCGCAATCTGAAGTAATTTATCTCTTTTATTATTATTTTCAACATCACCTGAAACAGTACCTCATGGAATTTGCCCACATGTAAGATATACGGCAAAATAAGCAAGTTGACATGAAAACCCTTCTAACTAGAAACATTTTGTATCATCATCTGTTAGCTCTTGAAATAAAGTAACATATTCTCCTGGTATATTTCTCTCTTTAAACACACCATGAACCCATTTTCTTCGTTTCCTCTTTCTTGTGTTACGCTCCTCCTCGTCTATAATAATAGCACATAGAACAAACACTTTTCTTGACCACATTCTAAGTCCCAGAATTGACGCTTAACGTCGTGACAATTGAACACTACTGTAATGTACTGTATTGTGTGAATACAACAACTTTTAACGCAAGGGGTGTGGAAAGGAAACTGAAAGTTTACGTAATGTATAGTGTGAATCGACCTTAAACCTTCTTTTTGAACGAAAGCACGAGATTCGGTTATCTAACCCGAAGCAAGAGCATCGATTACAGTTTCCGGACACTCACAACCGAAACACATATCACCACTTGAAAGATTAACTGATATATCTCATTTAATAACGCAGCAAGGTCACGCGTTGTTTCTTGACTGAATGCAAAACGAACACAAGAACGGAACTAAAATGACTCAGTGTTCAGTCAAGACCCCCATTAATAAATAGCATTAACCCTCCCTTAATTATTTGTCCGCAAACGTAATTATGAAATGAAATATGTTTCCATAACAAACACAAATGTCGTCTGTCCTGTCTCAAAAGCAAAATCAAAACCCCGAAGGCCTTCCTGAGGACAGACAGACAACGAAAAATAAATAAATTGTTGTGCGTTCCGACCCATGAGGAAATAAAGACAAGAAGTCATCCCAAAGCAATGAACACGCACCCTTACACCTATGGACACACACCTATAAAATCATGATCCCCAACAGAACTTAAAACTGAGGTAACCAACTCCTAAAGACCTCTGAAAGGTCCCATACCCCTGCAGAGAATTAAGAGTTACTTAGAAACACTATTTAAAACATAATTACGTTTCATGACATAAACCAAATGCAAGAAACACGTACTAAATAAAGCAAAACAAGATACAGAAACCAAAACAACAACAACAAACCCTTAAAACTATAATCCCATTAAGCAAGCAACGCGATTCCCCACTACGTACGTATATTACCAAAGGAGCAAGGGACAAAATAAGTTACAAGTTAACCTCTAAATAAAATTAACGACCTTGATTCAATATATGAAGTAGAATACAGGTCACGTTAGCACCAAAAGTTGGACGACAGGTTTTAGAAAACACTACTTATTCAAATCAGTCATGCATGGTGATACATTGTACGTAAATATAATGAGATTAGACTTACCAAAATCCAGAGACGTTCCGAGGTTCACTGGTGACAGCTGCAAATTCTTATACATTCTCAAATTGATTTATACCCAAATTAACACGATGTTATATACCGACATAGCGGAGAACGTTTTCAATACAACAAGACGAATTTCAAATTATATTCCAAAACATATTAAGCAGATATAAATTTCTTCTAGGTCAACATGGCTCTTCTTCTCGTACAATCTCTGATTCAAGTATTGTTAGGTCAAGACCAACTATAATACTCAGACCTTAATGCAGGTCTCGAAAGTGTGAAAATGGCGTAAGCTGAAGCCCCGGCATATTGTTTGTTTACATTCGTTGCTGGGATACACTATTTAGCTTTGATTAGCTTCGTTTGATGAAAGTTGGGATAAACTGTCACTCATCTGTAATTTTTAGTGTCTTCTGTATGTCTGTAAAGTCCAGTTCGCGTTAATGCACTGCAATCGTATGTAAATATGTGATAATACGCTTAATATGGACTGGTTCGTTTGTGTGTTGATTGTCCAGTCCACCGATGGCATTGTGTCATTTACTTCGGATGTTGAAGCACCTAAGACTAAAGCATAATAGAAGTGTCTCAAGAATATACACCGCAATGATTTGCTAGTTAGTGACAATATAATAATAGCTTAGTACACTTCAGAAGTGTCGACCTTAAGTACGTAAAGGGAAAACGCAATGAGCATCTACCCATTGACGTTATCTTGAACGCTCAGCAATAAGTGCCTCTGTAAACCCTTATTACCAGTCTGGCAGATGTTCTACATCCACACTGCCTTGTATACGCGCCAAATAATACAGTGAACTTCTGTTTTATTGGAGGAAGATGTTCCCCCTGTGCCAAACAGTGAACTCATTGTGTGCCGTCATTATTCATACCTTTGTGATTCTTACAGCTTAAGTTATTTTTTATTATGATGTGTGTAATAAAGTGTTGTGATTACCTTGCCAATTATGTACTTATATTGCGAGATGGTGTGCCGCGATAATTCCGTAAGAGGGAGATGGTGCTTTCCAACCTATAGTACTTTACTAAATCAACTATTTCCAGCATACAACTATTCCAAACGGAAACAGCGAATGTTTAATAGGTTAGATGGTAACATATTATCGTGTCACTTGTGTGTATTATTCTCCATAATTATGTTCTGATATCCACACGACGACTTCTTTGCATATTTCAATCAACTAATTCAGTGTGATGTTTTACCCGAGATTTTAGACAATTCCACGAGAGGTCTTAATTGAATTGTATCTCTATTGCGTTGATTCGATTATTTCAGGCAACTATTCACATTCCGATTGTGTACACAAATACTCTGCATGTGCTGGGACAGCAGTTCAGTAACCGGGTACTTTCTTCTCTCCTACTTCAGTCTGTTTGATTTTTTGCTATTAATATTAATCTATAATTACTGAACTTAAATACAAATCGTGATAACTCGCCAAAAAGCTTCTTATTCAACCACAGAAACAGTGAGACTATTGTAGCTGCCCCTTGGGTCAAGACGAAGAAACCTATAATTCGATGCCAGCACTATATAGATAAATTAATTCAGGTAAGTCTAAATTATTGATGCATATTTCTTCGGAACCTAGTCTCGTCTTGTGATATCTTTTATGCTCTTAGGTGAGTAAAAATAATAATTTACACGAACTGTAACAAGCCCGATGACATGATCTTAGCTATTGGTAGGGCAACCATCGCCGCCATGTGTTTTCTACATTAAGGTCTGAGGATTGTAGTTTGTCTTGGTTAGGTTCAGTTCTCTTCGCCGAGATAACATTCTCTTTGCGGGTGCTTTTCATTTACGAGATTTCCGTTTACTAAGATCCCTTCAAGACATAACCGCTAGGTGGAACTAACGTCGATGTTACGATCTTTGAATTGAAACGTGTCAGTAGCCCCCCAATTTTCATATTTGCAATATACTTGATACCATTTGACGTTCGACCGATCAACCTCAACACAGCGAAGGCAGTACTGGAGGGAGTGAGACGGGAAAGCGAGCGTGAGAGACATAGCCTACATATTATCTTCCCCCACCATCGCTGCAATGCCGTCCGTACCAGAAGCACGCCGGCGTGCTGTATGGACACCTCTGGATTAAATAAACGTTTTCTTGACAAATGTTCAAGCGAATGTTTATAAATGAACGACAAAAGGCTTTTAACCGAATAGTTTCCCAATGAAACGCTATTCGAAAACATTTTTATGATACAATGCTCACCAAAAGTCTGGAATAGCAGAGATTTAACTACAATGTCTTCTTATAGTAAAATCCCATTGAGGTTTATACAATAACTTACTAACAAACTAAACATCAGTCCTTCTGAAAACAATAACAATCGTGGTTAGATAACAATGAAAGGGTACAGAAACAAAGCGAACTCGCTTCTAAGTGTCCCTTTTGAAACTAATAAGTTCCACGACGAACTAAAGACCCTAATTTTCTTACAATTTAAGATTCATTCCAATGATTCATCTATATGGACATATCTAGAATAATGACGAAATTAAGTTGGTAATACGGTATCGTAAATTCTAATTAGTTCGAAATATACCTGGCATAATGTAGCCTAATAGAGCACTACAGTAGGCAGCCCGGGTGCCTGAATATATTCTTAGTTCCATCTCTTAAGGTATAAAATACAAAATTTGGTTGAATTCCAATGTAAAGCATGGCCGATATATGCACTTAGACCTTGGATCTATCAGCGCGCGTAAAATCATGTTGGCAACAATGTCATGCATGTGTTGGTCAGAAGTAATCTGAAATATTATATTATATTATATTATATTATGGTGCCAATTTTGGATGAAATCCATTCGTTAGTATAGAAGTTACCTGTATTTAAAAATTGGTCCTATCAGCAGGCTTAGATCATGTTGGTAGCACTAACGTATATTAGTTACTCCAAATTAATCTAGAATGTCAGGTACTATACGTGTGCATAGTTTATAGCTGTCGGCTTGCATACTTTCTGATATATTAGTATTTGGATAAAGACAATAGAGAGAGCATTTATTAACAATTGGCAGCCCTGATGGCTGTTAAAATACGCTCAGTTATACCAGTTTATGAACACATATAACATGCGAAATTTGGTCGAAATCCAATTGATAGTGTAGAAGTTATATGCATTTAAAAATTGGACCTATCAGCAGGCTTAGAATTATGTTGGCAACACAGGCATGTATGGCCTCCTGAAATTTAACTGAAATATTATTATCTATATGTGTGCCAATTTTGGAATAGCTCCCATTCATATCTTCCAAGATATCCAACATGGAGCTCAAATTTCAAATGTGGTTTTTCAGCAGTTGGTAGCACTGACATCATTTTCAAATACGGCCTTGAGATATTCAGGTATAGATCTTTACTCATACCACATTTAGTTTCGATTGCAGCAGCCGTTTAGGAGTTGATAGGGGGGACACACACAGACAGACACACATTTTCCCGGATCCATCTCATACAGTAAGTCTACTTATTCCTCATTTTTGCAAAATGTGAAAAGTTGGCTAAAAAATATACAGTCAGTCTGAGAGATTAGACTTTATATCATTTCAAATGACGCATGCTACAAATGCTACACATGTTAGACTCAGGAGGGCTTCTCGCTTCGCTCGTAGCCCCAAGACTCTTTCAACAGACTCCATTACCCATTAACTTAGGCTTCCCGTGCACTCTGCTGCATGACGTAACGCACTCGCCATCTCCGTATCGCATAACGCCAGACCCCAGGAGTAAACTCAGACTCAACAGACTCCATTACCATTTAACTTAGGCTTCCCGCGCGGGGGCTGCATGACGTCACGCACTCGCTGTCTCCGTTCATATAACGCCAGACCCCAGGAGTAAACTCAGACTCAACAGACTCCATTACCCTTTAACTTAGGCTTTCCGCGCGGGGGCTGCATGACGTCACGCACTCGTCGTCTCCGTTCGCATGACGCCAGACCCCAGGAGTAAACTCAGACTCGGTGCATATACATTGAACAACATGATGACGTCATACATGCCAAAACCGTGACGCATAACGGTAGACCTAAGCATAACGATGAAGTCGACAAGATCATTTGAAATGATAAAAAAATGAAAATCTATATCTCATGATGATCAGTATCAGTCTTTGGTAGTCCTCCCCGCACACGGAGGGGGCATGCTCTGAATGAGACCATCAAGTATATCTTGGAGTGAGAGGTCCCACTCCTCTATGGCAGCGTCAGCATACAATTGATGACGGTAGTCCAAACTTTTGTTGAGCAGTGTATTAAGATAAATCTATTTTTAGGCTATTTTCATTTATGAAATTACTAGCTATTGTGTCCGGCGTTGCCCGGGAGGTGTGCCTTTATATGTTGTAGAAAGATACATGGTAATATATTTCGCAGAGTATATTCATTCTGCTCATAAATGAGTATAGAGCATAGTTCTCCTCAACTCTCATGTTACTCAAGTGCAATATTAACTCACTGTAAATCTAGTCGAAAAGTACAGTGGAATACAATAACGTAGTAGAGCATGCAACAATAGTAAAAGGTGATGTATAAACACAATTCCTCGAGATCTCAGTCTCACAATTACTTTCCTGATAGTGTTTATTTTTGATTTAATGGGGAAAGTAAGACGTCTTATAGCAGTGTTCACATAGTTATCTCTATTATTTTTCAAATGTAGCAATTACCTTCTTGTTACGAAATAATATTTAAATTATTCAATGGTTGGAAGATAAAGTCATCATTGTGGAGTCAAATATACGTCTTATGATTTTTAACCCCGCACAAATTACGTGAATAATGGCAAATGATTTATTCCTGTAGCCTACGTAAGTCAGTGTGTACTAAACTCGTAACAGCATATTGAGGAACATTATTGCTGTAAGAATAATTTATATGCATATGATCTCATCCACATCAAGTTAAAGTAAATTAAGTAAAGTATAATCCCAGTATATTGTCAAATTTGATGCTTTGATTCTGCGCACATTGGACTTCCTTAGCCTCTAAAGTATTTCGTAAGATAAGAAATACATTCTCTAAACTCAATCCTTAATAATCTCTAAAATGCTGTAGTGGGACCCAATGTGATTAGTACTCATGACAATTATAACATTAGGCTATTCAATACCTTTTGTCGGTAAGCACTAAAATGGCTAATATAAATACATAAACATAGGAAAAACACTGTGAACGTTTAGTAGTTTAATTATGTTATTAACATGTTATCAACATGTTATCAACTAAATTAATAATTTAACATCCGGTTCCATTACAAATTAGCATAGTCATAGAGCAGGGTAATTACCAATTACAATATAACCCGACTATTAAAGGCAAATCCTATTCAAGGAACAATCTGCAATATCACGCAAAAGTTACTGTATTTCTGATTTGTAATTCAAAAGACAGCTTGTAGAGGTAAACACTGTTAAGAACAAAAAAATGCAGCATAAAGACATTATGATTAACAAAAACATAAACATCAACTTATCAGTTGTAGAACACGCCTTAACGGTGTGTATAATACTTCAATTCTTGTAGATATTGCATAGAATATATTGCGCGTGATACCTTTCGTCATAAGGTAAAGATTCAAAATCTTCCGGAAGATAGCTGAAAGCGATTTATGATTTGTGTGGCTGTGAAAATGGGGAATAGTCAAAGAAGACCTGTACAGGAGGTGTCAACCAGATAGGGATTATTTGGTACCATCGGTTTAGTAGCGCGGCCAGACGTAAGGAGCGGATTAAGCGCTGTATATCGTCTTGCCAATATATGCATGATACACGTTTTAATTGAATTGCAAATATATCCCTATATTTAGTCAATAAATATTCATATAATTCCTAATTGACATTTCCTTGCAATTATCTTGCTCACCGACGATAATTACGTCACTTATCATTAAATAAACATTATTTCTACTGGGTTGGCGGCATTGACCAACATGGACGCTCTGTTTATGTCGTGTTTGGTGTAAACAATATTGGCCGTATATTAATATTTTATAATAAGCTAATGTTGTGTTCTTTCTCATCTTTCTTTCATCAAATCGTCTTCTTGGTGATGAGAAGTGAACAGTTCTTCTTCTGCTACGCCAAGTAAGTACGCTTATTTTAAGAGTTTAAGTGAAAACTTGTTTCTGTAGTGCCTGTAAAAAATATATCGTACCGGTAGCCTAGTTTTGAATTGATATTAGACGCAGTGTACAGGTGATATTCTACTTGACATATTAATTAACTTTCACTATTATTTATTCCACAGGTAGGCCTACCAAATTCTGTGAACAAACAAATCGTAAATTGCTGTTCTCGAAATAGCAGATGAATGTGGCAATTTGGCCTACTCTCCTGAGAATTGACCAGGTAAGAGTCTATGTTACCGTAATGTTTTCAACTTGATACATCTTGCAGAGATACATACAGTATCATGAGCCTATTGCATATGTGTACTCAAGTTCTTGAGGAGATCAGTTCTTGCACATGTTAGTTACTGGTGCAGTGGCAGTGGCAAGTATTCAGTTGGTCGAATGTGTAGTAATGCCATTACTGATGTAGAACTGTAATTACAGGTTCTAAAATCTTAACTCACACTGGTCCTATGGGTGGCTGTGTGCTCTTGTTCTGTGGAGCAAAGTCCAACATTAAAATTTATTTCAGAGGTCTACATTTTGGTCCAAATATACAAATGAACTAAGCACCAAATGGTGAATGCATTTGTACTCTGAATTTGAAGCATATTAAGTTCTTCAGAATGGTTTCATTTTATGCATATGTTATTTTAGAATAGGCTATGTTTATTTTTCTTCCCATCATTCCATAATTATTTTTAGAAAATTCAGCAGCTACTGCACTGTATTCATGCGTTGCAAAACTATTTCTCCTCTGGCAGAGGATTAAGAATAGAATTAGAAACGATGAGACATCTTTCAGAAGGGTGATACCTGCAGAAGCAGTAACAAAACCACTCACCAGACACATCAAAAATCTAGAAGATATGCTGGAGTTACCCTTAATTGTTGTGTAATAGAAACACACGTGGATTAGTTACATTAATCGCAGAATTAAAATTTTAGTTATTTTCTGAAAGGTGAGAGAGGCAATCTTCATCAATCATAGATGTCTATTACATTAATAAATAAGCTTCTGTGTCCAACTAAAATAAATCCTCATCAGTTTTGATGTGGTGTTAACTCATAAAACAGTGTAAAGAAGATTGGTTAATATGTTTATGTTCGACACTGGCGAAATGTAAATATTATGTCAGAAAACTGTATAATGAGGCTCATTATAGTACAAGTTTTCATTATGATACAGTTTCTCCCACCAATCAGAGCTCAAGAAACAGTTGTGTGACCAATTAGGTGAGGATAGCATCGTACCTGCGCTCACTTCCATGGCCCCCTATTTTAAATTTCACTGCGTGGCGAGTGTCATAGTGAGGTATTCCAGGAGGCCATGGTCAAATGCAAGGTATTCTCTGCATCCCATGCGCTCTGTTCAGTATATAAAACTGGTGAAATCTCGACAGATATTTATGAATATTTATGTTCGAACATAAAATAGTTATAATTATCGTCGAACATAAACAGTCGTATGCAACTCGTCTATAATTGTAATTAAGACACTCGTATGGAAATTATAAAATTTGTGTCTTAATTATTGTCATTATAGGCTCGTTGCATAATGTACTATTAAGTTACAAGGTGCACATATAATAAGCCACTACAACAGAGATCTGAGTGAAATCACATGAAATTTTATTAACAAATAGGTGCAGGCTAGAACTATTACCACTGTGTTGTATTGTTTCTTCCAGTATCACAGTAAACAATTTGTTTTAAAGGACTCTTCACCTTGTATTATGTTATATCGTGGGATAGATAGATACAAGATAAATATAATTCATTTATTATATGCCAATGTAATGGTTGACATACCTATAGGTAGTATTTTATTCCTACACGTTACTTACAATATTTTTCAACACGTAGGATGCTAATGTCTAAGCCAGTCACAGCTCGTGCTCAGTAGCGGCTGGTGTAGAAAATTAGTTGTGTGTAGAGATGGGCAGCAGTCGACTGAAAACAGTCGAATTAGTCGATAGTTAAAACAACTGCTTTTCAAAAACAGTCCAATGAATTCAACGACTACTCACCGTATCATAAACAAGTCGTTTGCAAACGACTGATCTCAAAACAATCGTTGGAAATCATTGGAATGAAACAAGTCGTTGGCAAACGACTAATTCCAAGCGAATGGAATCATTCGAATTGAAGTAGTCGTTGTAAACGACTGATCCCAAAGCAATCGTTGGAAATCATTGGAATGAAACAAGTCGTTGGCAAACGACTAATTCCAAGCGAATGGAATCATTCGAATTTAAGTAGTCGTTCTAATCAAACGACTTCTTCAGGATAACTTCATGCTACAATTCATTGTGCTGTATGTTTATTGTAGAGCTTTAATTAATAAGTTAAATATACCTGTAGGTGCCTATAGTTTTATACAGTTCGTTGATTCTTTCAATGAAATAGCCTAAATCCAGTTGTCCAAGTTATTGGAAATGTTAAGCATTCAATATTTAGGTTATGCTTGAACTCCCGGTTTTCTGGCCCATCATCCCAGGCAAGCCTCCCAGTCAGATGGATCATTTGGCTGTAATTTTGAATTAGAGTAAGGTTGTAGTATGCGTGGTCAGATTTAGACAATAGCCTACTCCATGAAGGGGTCATGGCTACGCCTTCTATGTTTGTTTAATGAATAGAGTAACTGAAATGAGGGATGTATACTGATTTTAAGATTTGTGGAATGAGTTTATGAATTTTTAATAGAATTTAATGAAGTCTTCAGTAAAGTTGGAGGAGACATGATCGTGTTTAGACAATAGCCTACTCCATGAAGGGGTCATGACTATGCTTTCTATGTCTGTTTAAGGTGTAGTGTGGCTGAAATGAGGGAGGTTTACTGATTTTGGTGTTTGTGGAGTAGTCTTTTCGTTTATAATTTAGGTTTTGTGAAGCTCGTTGCGGAGTTGTTTTATGGATTTTATTGCTCTGCAAATGAAGTGTATTAGGGGGTTCTGGGTTTGGTTTAGCTGTAGTTTACAGGGTTATGGCTGAGAGTTGTTGTAGCAGGCCTAACAACTGTGTCAGAGCAGTGGCGTGCTGTTTGGGAGGGGGGTTAGTGGCAAAGACATGAGGGCAGGGATGGAAGAGTTTATGTGTTTCCTCACAGTTGGCGCACTTAGGCTTGTCTCGAGGTACCGTACAGATAGAGTGGTGATGTAAATCTCCAGCGGGTACTGTGAGGACAGCTTGACGGCTGTAGGTGCCTATAGTTTTATACAGTTTCTTGTTCGTAGATTCTTTCAATGAAATAGCCTACGTCCAGTTGTCCAAATATATATGTATGTCATTTCATTGGAACTCCTTAACACAGTCTATACACTTTTAATGAGAATTGGGTGCATTCTTGAATTATTACACAACTTGAACATGGGCTTACCAATTATGGCTTAGAGTTCTATTTTTTTTCAGGCGGCTTCGGTGGCGTAGTTGGTAGCATGCTGAGCTTCTATGCCCAAGATAGCGGGTTCAAACCCGGCCGAAGCCGTCGGATTTTTTAAGAGCGTTAAAAATCCCTCAGTATGCCTTCCTTCGGAGGGGAAGTAAAGCCGGCGGTCCCATGTCATAGATTTATGGCATGTTAAAGATCTTTCCACTAATTACACCTGTGTGAAACTAAATTGGATAGGTTAAGAATGTAAACAACGCTCTTAGGTTGCTACGTTCGTTGCCAAGAGCCGACTGCGGTGGCGTCTAGTAGCTAGTTCTGAACTAGGCCTAGTAGTCGTTGACGGTGGCGTTTGGCGGCAAAAGTAGGAACTATTTGAAAATTCAAAGTTGCAGTCCCTACTTGAATTTAAAACACAGATACACACACTAATACAGTCATCACAATTAACACCAGTTATCAGACAGATTCAACACACACCCAAAGTACACGGGGCTACATGACCGCGTTGTCGCAGCCCCTAAACTAAGGAACCAACCAACCAACCAGAGTTCTATTTATTTTATGATTGAATTTCATTCATTCATTCTACCGCGTGATAAATGAATTACAAGAAAATTATTATGAAATTCTCCCCATAGCGTGATGGTAATGATCGATGCAAACATAGAATAGATTTTCCAGGAAAATTAAATTAGAAAATATTTTATAATGGGATCCAATATTAATAACATTTTAGCAAGTCGGAGGGTGTGTACGCTCAAATTGATTCTGGTTGTCAATTGGTTTGTAGAGATGGGCATCAGCAGTCGACTGACAAAAGTTAAAACCATCGACTTGTTTGACTGCTTTTAGAAAACAGTCGAATGAATTCAACGACTACTCACCGTAACATAAACAAGTCGTTTGCAAACGACTGAACTGATCCCAATTGTTTTAACATGCTCTGAGCGCTGGCATAGTTTTACGTTCTGGTCATAAATTGTTTGTATTCACATGGTTGCCAACATCTCCACTGAAAGTTCGCTCTCGTTACTGTTCTAAAGTGCTCTATTGTCGTGTCTCGTGTGTATTTATTCTAGGCTGTCGTGAAACAAGTAGGGTAGTCGTATTCATTCATTCCCAATCATGAGCTTAAATGGCACTCTGTCAAACGCATACATGTGCCAGAATCCAACACAACACAAAATAACATAATGACTTGATTTTGTCTGCTGTTAATTCATTTTATGGGCTTGGGACATCTTGGTCATCAGCCCCATGCAGATGGGTGTGGGTAGAATTGCTCCGATAATGTGATGACTGTAGTAGTGTGTGTAGCTTTATAAGGGACAGGCTTGGGGAGGTGCCCCAGGAGTTGAAATAAGGTACTACCGGATTTCCATCAGGAAAGGAATAAAATAAAATAATGTTGAGGCCCACAGGAGAGATCTGCAGAATATCTTGGCTGAGTGGACAGGGAATTTGTAACTGTTCCTGTTGGTATTTCAATTTCATTTTAGTACATATTATTAAAAATTCTTAAAAATAAATGTCCCTAACTATGGCTGCCACCTTTCCAGTCCTCATCTGAATTACAGAAAGTATAGCCTACACACTACTACAGATACCACAATAACAGAGATTATCATATAAATCCTATACACTTCCAAATATATGGGGCTAAATGAATATGTTATCAAAAGCCCTAAAATTAATATCAAAAACACAATGATTCTACAATAAGAGATTCTTTTAAAATATAGTTATAGTAGGTGCAAACATACACATAACAGAAAATTCAAGTTCTCCATTTCAAGCATTACATATTTATTAAGTTAACTGTTTCAACATACAAACTTGCATGTGTTGTAGGAATTTGCGGTTCATCGGTGTCAGCCATGGCGTCAAGGAGGTAATAGGTCCATTATCATGTGCTGTAGCCTACCGTTATACCTTGGCAAGAAATAAGAACATGCCTCAACACATACTTTTAAAAGGACCAAATTTGATTACTGTATTTTTGCCAAGTTTGATTTTGTCTCTCTCTGTTATTTTTTCTTCGTTGACAAACTTTTTAAATAAAACGATGATTTCTAGCAGTATTGAGTGTGTTTCTTGTTTTTCATTGAAAGTCCTATTTCTCCTTTCCCCTTCACAGCATGTCATAGAATTTACTGTATTAGTGTGCCATGAAATTTGTTTATGTACATGTACTTACTGTATTTCACCCTTCAAAATTAGTGGACTGGATATATTTTAAAGGGAATATCAAATGAACTACTGTGTATATATTTTGTGATATCCAATTATTTTTCTGAAACTAATGAATTTGGCATTAATTACACTAACAATTTTAGTGTGATGAGGGTCAGGTTACACCACCTATTTCCTTAGTATTCTCTCTTAAAATTTTCCTGTTATTGCGAACAGCATCAAGCATTTTAAGATATGAATATTCTCCCTTCCCAGTACTTTTACTTTCTAGTTTAATCTCGGAACTAATCGGTTATAATTGGGCCTACAGTGGTTAATTGGAAGGGACCATTTTTTTTAAATTGAGTAATAATATGCTGCAGACCTTATAGTAGCCTAATTCTTGTCAATGCAATATGCTCCAATTGCAACTGAAAGAAATGTAAACATGTAAATTATTGATGAGGTCATGTCCTAAATGCTGTGATTGCTCATTTCAGAGTTCCGGAATTCACAATTTCCCACTTTGGTATTATTAAAAAAAACTGTTATTGCTATTTTGAATGTGATTTATCTCGTGTAGATCATATTATTATCTCCACACTTAAAAACGTGTGCTATAAGTATTGGGAAGATTGTGATTTTCGGAACATTGAAGTGGGCAGAGCAGTTAGGACGAGAATATTTAGCGGAACGAGGGGAAGGGGTGGGGTAGGCTACCCGCACGGCCGTGTTCAACTAGTACCGCGGTCATACACCAGACAGCGCTGAAGTCTTAGGTGCCAAGAATTAGCATGGCTGTCGGCTATCTGTAGTAGCAGATAATCTGTGGACCTGTATTACTGAAAGAATGCAGCCGGTTTCAGTAGTTGCCGACAGATGGTAGCACCTGTCACGTGCTTAATCGTAGATGGCCCTGCTCTTAGCAATGGAAATTACTACTCGTGAACAATGAGGTTATCAATCAAAACTTTACCACAATTGTATAGTCAAGAAAAATAATGCCATATGTTACCTCGAAATAAGCTGCGGTATGAAAATAGTACCTGTATTAAATGGTTATTTACGTCGATAATCCCCGTGCGTAGTTGTGAAGTGCCGTATGTCATGCAAGATATTGCACGTCACTACTCCTTTCAGCTAGTATATAGTATGTCAGGAGTAATTCTGTAAACCTTTCGTAGCGTGTCGTAGTAGTACGTGATCGTTATTGAGTTTTCGGCACCAATATGTCGTAGTGTAATTACGTATAGAAACACTACGTCGACGTTTTCCTTAATAACAATCTATTATCAAAGAGAACAAAACATATCTACAATGGCATTACACATGCCAGTTGCAAATACCGATGGTAGATGTCGCATTCAACTACCTTTGGAACCCCAGTTTGCGTGAGACAGAGTTAGGTGTGATGATTGTCTTACGTGATTTCCGGTGGTAACTTAGTTCCGGACACAAACACTCCTTCGTCTGTTGTGTGTAGTCGTCATTTTGAGAGTCCCGTGCCGTAGTTGTGTTCGTTTAATCATGCACCACGGCTGCGAGGGCAGCTGTAGCAAGTCCAGACATCGTAGGTTCGAAACTATCCTGAGTGTGGTTTTTCTACACTCTGTCCAGGCAAATGTCGGGATAGTACTTGACCACTGCTAGTAACGCACATGATATGTACTTCTTTGCCTCTGAGACCTACGATGATACCCAATTAACTACGGAATCAACCGTCCAGTGCATATCCATAAGTTATATTTTGAAAAATGGGTATCATAATGTTTTCGTACGATTCTGTTGAATCATTCTTCAGTACATCCCCCAGGGGCTCACGACTAATGGGATGTGGGTTTGGTAACTACGGGACCCCAGCTGAGTGCGGTATTGCTTTCACTTACTTGTGCCGGGCTCACTTCTGTCATCTTTGCTGTCGACCACCCTTGGTCACCTCTCGTTCACTTACGACATTACGACACTCCCCCTCCTTCAGGGCCTTACAACTTGTGAAACGCTGGTTAGCGATCAGGGGACCCCAGCTGAGTTCGCGATTATTTCCACTAAATTGTGCCGGGGTCCTCTCTGGCATATTTACTGTCGGCCTCCCTTGGTCAACTCTTGTTCTCTTCCGACCCTGATGGTATTAGGATATCCGAGGTCTAAGGAGTCTTTCAAATTCCCGCCTTAATTGGACCTTGTTTCATCTTTCCTGATACCCTCATTCTTCAAAGGGTCAGATCTCTTGTTTTTCCTTTCATCATATCTCCTCCCTTCTGCACGAGGTCATAAAGGTGGCAGGGTATGTGTAGCCCCACCACTGGAGGTGCTACACCCTCAAGGGCTCATGGCTGTTGAGTTTTGGAGGATACCTGAGCTGGATCTGTTTTTTTTCTTTTTTCAGTGATTCTGGGGCGGTCTCTCTCCTATTTCCCTTCCTATCTGCCTTTCATGGCACACCTTACCAATTCCGTCAATTCTCATTTTTTGAGGGTTGAGAGCATTTCATTTACCTGCATTTTATTTCTCTTATTCCTTCCGTTTTGTCCTTTTGTTCTCCTAATCCGTAATTTGGTTGTAATTTGTAGTTATTTTTAGTTCTAGTGTTTATCATAAATTTTCATTTTCACCCCAAAGAATTAGAGGCCTATAACCTCCATGTTAGGCACTTTAACATCAACTATCATTATCAAATTACAATTTCAGCAATATCTTTTCCGGCAATGAAAACTGAAAGTCTGGTTTAAGTTGTATTCACAGTGAAAGAATTTCTTGTAAGAGATGTTAGGATTGCATTTCTCAGATCTGCAATCCTCTCTACTCATTAACCTGACCGCAGCAGCGGTCTTGCCAGCGTCATTGCAGAGAAATTGGTATCACCGATTACGAATATTATTGCGGAAGCCAAAATACCGGTTGCTTCCAAACATCATCTGTACTAACCACTCAGCAGGAAAGTTCATGAAGTTTTATAAAAATCTAGTGAACCTAATGGAATTCTATTTTAATAAGGTGCAAAGGTATGTTTAGTTTCTGTCATTTAATATCACGCTATTGTATTTTGTGATAGGCTATAGTTTGCATTTAGATATTGCGGAAATTATATTGACAATTAGTGTCAAGTCTTTGTTATGCTACACTGGGTTGACAGTGCTGTGTGAGCAGTTGAGTAACTAACGGGATTTCATGTAAAGAGCCTAATTTGCTATACCGATAGAAGAGAGCGCAACTCGCATCCAGTCGGCCGTGTCTCGCCTTGAGCTACTATTTGCCATGGAAACGTCCTGCCTTGCCATTCCTTCATGAGTAATTTTATGATTTTATTAGCCTTTGCTCGAGTGTAAAAGGGCCTAAATCATAAGAATGAGTAATACTATCGAAATTTCATGTGGGTAGCCGTTCCTTCTGTGTCCTTATCCGATGTGTATGCAAAATTTGGTTGAGATTGGTGGAACGGTGTAGATTTGTATACGGAACAAACCCACCCACCCACATACCCACCCACATACATACAGACTTTCACTTTTATATATAAGATGAAATAATAGGATTATGAGATTTCCTTTTGTCCGTATGTGTGTGAGAGCGTGTGTGCGTGTCCCCTCATAAAATCTAAACGGCTGTAGCGATTTCAATGAAACTCGGTAAGGTCATAGTACTATTTTGTTCGACCGCGACCGTGCCCTTCACATTTTATTACGTCTCACCAATCCAACTTGGCGGCTGTGCGAAATATTTCACCGGCATTCTATATCTCCGAAACTATTACAGATCTAGAACGTTTGTACGGTGACAAAAGGCACTACTACAAGTTCACCTATGTAACATTCAGAAGCCAGTTAAGTACAAAACGAACATAGCGGCCAAGCAAAGTTGAAACATTTAAATAGACTGTTCTCGCGATCTAACGATCCGAACACAGTGAAACTTGGTACAGCAAATGTTTATGCACATTTTAGAGCACTGACATCTAATTTAGTTCAATTGTTCACATAACCTCAAAATGGGGGCTGTGCAAAATTTTAAAATTAAGTTTTGATTTCTCGTGTCCTATTCATGCGATCGAAGTCAACTTTTGAATAATGTACCTACGCAATAATCGTCATGTAATGGTACATAACTCTACGGCCTACATATATAAAAATCCAACATAGTGACCATCTGAAATATTTAGACGGTTCACAATATCTACTATTCTATGACAGCAATTAAACTGGAATTTTGTATGTTGAGAGAGGCAATTAACATAAGTAGGATATATAAAAATAGGCGATTTAGTTCTTCACGGAACTACTTGTTATACCAGTTTTCGCTTAATTTGTATATTTAGCCTTTACTGTGTTCCATTTTTGTTTCCTTAAATAAATAAACTCACCTTAATGGAATTCTGTGTTTGATGGATGTTATTGTTGGTAAAATAAACAACTTTCCTTTCATCAGCTTTTAAGCCTGAGCGGTATTTCTCATACCGGATGGCGGTAATAAACACCAGTATACCTGCCTACTGTGCATATAGCCTATTCCTCCCACTGGACTTGTGAACTGAAAACCCTTCTTAGCGCTTCCTTCAGAGTCAGTCAAACCTCATCTTCAGTAGCATTTATTACATTTAAATGCAAAATCGCTGGTGGCGTAGTCGATAGCATGCTGAACTGCTATGCCAAAAATCGCGGGTTCAAACCCGGCCGAAGTCTTTGGATTTTTAAGTGCGTTAAAATCTTTCAGTATGCCTTCCTTTGGAGGGGAAGTAAAGCCGGCGTGCCCATGTCATAGATTTATGGTATGTAAAAGATCTAACACTACAATTTGTGGTACTGTATGCAGCTAAATTTGCAGTTTTTTTTGGTTCCAAGTTCCAACATTAGGCGCCAGGTGTCAGTGACAGTAGCATCTGGTGGCCAAAGTTGGAACTACTTGAAATTGAACTTGCTGGGGGAGCCTACGGCTGTTCAATTAAATTATCCCGCCTATGGCCATTGGCTGCAATTCAATAACATTCAATAAAATTCAATAAAATTCAATAAAATCGTTTAAGAGGGTCAACATTAAATAAGCTCTAAACGTTCACATTTAGGAAACGCGCAAATGTAGTTAGAAAAACGTTAGAAAAAGTTTTCTATGAGACGGTCTTAAACGTTTAATCGTGTTGACCGACTGAAAATAATTTTATTACGGATTACTAGGCAACACTGAAAAATTACTTCTAATAATTCAGTATTCGTTCCGTGGCGTAGCCATGTTCATTAAATCTTGCACCACAGCCGCGAGGGCAGCTGCAGCGTAGATTCGAATACCGGCGCTGGTAACGGCTATCCTGAGTGTGGGTTTTCTCCAGATTTTTCCACACTCCCTCTGGGCAAATGCCGGGATAGTACCTTCCTCCAAGTTCGGGGGTGTCTACCCTAATCCCGAACTTAATAAGTACTGCAACACACCCTACTATAGTCAGCACCGAAAAACAGATTTTTCTACAAATTCAACACACATCGAACTACACGGGGCTGATGACTGAGATGTATCAAGTCCTTAATTCGAATTAACAACAACAAACCGCTGTATGTTTGTCTACAGGCTGGTGCCTGTGTTCCTTCATATTGATAAATAAATAAATAAATTACCGTTTCCAACAGGGTTGGAGATGAGATGCGACGGAAGTCTTTGTGGCGGATGGTTTTTACGGCCAGATGACCTTCCTGACGTCAACCTCATGAGAGGAATTAATGGGAGATGAAATGAATGAACGTGAAAGAAACAGAGCAAGTATGTGGAAGGAAGCGGCCGTGGCCTGTCAGAAGGTATCGTCCAAGCAAAGGCTATGCCTGGAGTTGAAAATGGGAAACCACGGACAACCATTTCCAGGACGGTCGATGGTGGGGCTCGAACCCACGTCTACAGAGTCAGCAGAGAGCTTGGCCCCATAGCGTAGCGCTGCACCGTAGCGAGCGTAGCTACTGCTGTCGGTATGTGTATGTAAGTCTGCCCCTTATTATTCCCGTTTTCCAACGGGGTCAGGGATGAGATGCGATGGAAGCCCTTGTGATGGGTGGTTTTTACGACCGGATGCCCTTCCTGACGCCAACCTCACGAGAGGAATTAACGAGAGATTAAATGAATGATGGTGAATGAACTTGGGCAAGGATGTGGAAAGAAGCGGCCGTGGCCTGTCAGAAGACCGTCCCAGCACTTGCCTGTAGTTGAAAACGGGAAACCACGGAAAACCATTTCAAGGACGGCCGACGGTGGGGCTCGAACCCATGCGTCTACCGAGTCAGCAGAAAGCTTGGCCCCATGGTCTAACGCTGCGCTTTAGCGAGCGTAGCCACCACTGTCGGTATCAAAAACAAACAACTGAACTGAGTTAGCCTAATAATAATCGGGTTTGGACTCTTGCATCGTCGTCACGACAAGTTACAGTCTGGCTGGTGGCGGAGTAGGCCATTTCAGGCGATCAGGCGAAGTCAGTTTCAACATGTAGTCTACATCTCAGGTAGCTGTTAGCTGGTCCAAATGTTGCGTTCGATCCTCGCAATATTATCTAAAAATTGCTGCACGCACAGAAACGTAGTCGCCTTGTAAGTGCGTAGAGTAATTCAGTTTTTGTGATTGAAGGGGTCCTCATCAGCAACTTGTTGAGGTGTACGGTGTGAATAAGGAAGCACGTTTTGGATTGGTGCATTGAGTTGCTCATTGCTTATCCTGTAGGCTACATTCGTTGCAGTGAACTCAATGAGTTGTTAGTCGTTGCTTATTTATTCAGAGCTATGCGACAACTTAGTCATGTCGCCCCGTTTAGCCTACTTGTCTGATAACCTGTGTCATTGTGATGGTTGTACTAGTGCATGTTCTTGTACTTGTGGCTAAGATTTGGATAAGAAGTCGCCGTGGCCTTAATTCAGGTACCATGTGGACATTCACCTGGAGTGGAAGTGGAAAGCCACTTCTACAGCAGGATGGCTGAGGTGGGCATAGAACCAACCCTTCACAGTTCTGCCTCACGAGGCTGAGTGAACCCCGTTCCACCGCACAAAACACGATGACAAACCTGTATCAGCAGCATAACATTCAACAAGTTGTTGATGAGGTGTCACTCAGACGCAAAAGCCAGAACACACTACTCAGTTCCACGTTCGACCATATTTCCATGTGTGCAGCCATCTGTAACTGATGTTACGAGACAGATGATCTCGTTGTTCCTCCCCTAAAAGCAACAATAACTGATGTTACGAGTATCTGACGCAACAGAAACACCGCATAACTGTTGCTGTTATTTCATTTAGGGGCTTGAACATCGTGGTCTTTTCATCCCAGTGTGCTTGAGTGTGTATATAATTTCTCTGATAACCTGCGTTAATGTGATGCCTATATTAGTGTATTTCAGGTAAGGATTGGTGATCTAGGCGGCCATGACCTTAAATTAAGAACCATCCCAGCATTTCCCTGGTGTAGAAATACAGTAGGAGACCACGGAAAACCACTTTCAGAATCGTTGAGGTCAGAAGTGAACCCACCTCTACTCAGTTTTGCCTCACGAGGCTGAGTGGACTGTCAATACTAGTCGCTACACCAGGAAATAGTCCATCCAATAATAATAATAATCGTAATGATATGCCAGCTCCGGAGAGGTTTGGTGCAGGTCTCACAAATGTCCAGTCCTTGAGCCAGAGGAAATAACCGTCCGTCCTACAAACCAGTCGAGGATCGAATCTAGGGCCCTCAGAGCGAAGACTAGCGACCTATCCAGTTAATACCAGATCTACTCGCACTACCTAAGCGAGTATCGACCGAACGTTATTCGGGGAAGTGGAAAATCCGAAGAAAAGTCCACCCAAAATGACTGTTGATTCGTTTTAGGACCTTAGGACATGTTGGTCATTAGCCCTGTGTATTTGTGTGAGTGGTTGGTTCCTTAGTTTAGGGGCTGCGACAACGCGGTCATGTAGCCCCGTGTACTTTGGGTTTGTGTAGAATTTGTCTGATAACTGGTGTTAATTGTGATGGCTGTATTAGTGTGTGTTATCTGTGGTTCAGGTAGGATCGGACGAACAATCTTTCAAGTAGTTCCGACTTTTGCGAACAAATGCTATCGTCCACGACACCTAGCTGCGGACTTGGCTACTAGATGACATCGCAGCCAGTACCTGGCACCCAACGTTAGAACTAATATAGCGTTATCAAACTAACCTGCAAATTTTAGCTTCCACAATTGTAGTTAGTGGAAGGTTCTTTTTCACGCCATAAATCTATGACATGGGACCGCCGTCTTTACTTCCCCTCAGAAGGAAGGCATACTGAGGGATTCTTAACGCTCTTAAAAATCTGACGACTTCGGCCGGGTTTGAACCCACGATCTTGGGCATAGAAGCTCAGCATGCTACCAACTACTGTGTGTGTTTAATTTGTTTGATAACCTGTGCTTCTGCGATGATTATGTTGTTGTTGATTGATTGAGGAGCTTTGACCTGTGTACTTCGGCGTGTGTGTGTGTGTGGGCGGGGGGGATTTGTCTCATAGCATGTGTTATTGTGATTGCTGTGTGTATTTGTAATTCAGATGAGGATTGGGAAGGAAACAGCCATGACCTTAAGTCAGGGACCATCCCAGCATTTGCCTGGAGTAGAAGTGGGAAAACCACATCCAGGATGGCTGATGTACGAATTGAACCCGCCTCTTCTAAGTTATGCCTCAGGAGGTTGAATGCATCCAGGTTCAGCCCTCAGACAAGAATTAAATTTCTTGCCAGAGCCGGGTATCGAATCCGGGCCTCCGCGGTAACAGCCAAGAATGCTAGCCGCTTCGCAACGAAGCGAAATGTGCGTGATTAATATAATAGTGTGTGAGACTATTAGGGTCTGGAATGGGGTAGGTGTCCTTGAACTCAAACTATCCCGGCATTTATCTGGAGGGATAGCCGCTGTCAGCTTCGGGATTCGAATCTCCAACCTTCAGACTTGCTGCAGCTACCCATTGCATTTGATTACCCAAGGTGAGTATTGACTTCCCTAGTAATGGCACTTACTTGCAAAGAAATGAGCGTTAGAGCAGCTTGTAGTTTAGGTCAAGTTCAGGTACCACTCTAGCTAATATTGTCATCAAGCATTTCATTTCCAGCCATCAGTGATTCACTTCTGACATACAGCGACACCAAGTTTGTGGTCTAACACGAGATAGTTTTGAGAAATCGCATACATTTGTCACACAGTTTATTGATAGCCTACAGTTAGTTTTAATCATAGATTTGTTCTAATGGACTAAGCCGATTAGATTCTTATCGTCAATTAATTTAACTCCCGCCCAGTGGCTGCTGAGTTTGACATATTGATCGCTGCTCATCATGACCATTTTGCATTCTGAATTATTATGTAACTTGACAGGTCTTGAAAGAGCGTGACAAATGAGATATGAAGAAATATATAATTTCTGTGTTTATTTATAGTTTGCCCACCACGTGACGTAGTGACTAGCATGCTTGGCTGTTACCGCGGAGGTTCGGGTTCAATTCCTGGCCCTGCTAAGAAATGCAATTCTGGTTTGAAAGACCATTCCAGCTGAATAACATCACAGCAATTCGAGCGATATTAAACAAACGAACACCAACGACCGCACGTCATCCACTACACTAAAAATTTCCCCATGACACGTACGTATTGCGGTACATACTTGAACCGATTAAGATTAAGCTCTATACAAGAGCGGATCCATGAATGCAGCAATCTACAAGTTGTCTTCTGTGGTAAAGGGGTACATTTTTAATTTATTTCCCTCCTCTCTGCTAAAATATACAGTGAGATTCTTTTGCTGGAGCGGGTCCAGCGTCCAGCCATCAGGCGTGCACGCCCACCAGCCAACCAAACTCGGGCCACAGATTGCGCGGAAGCGAGCTTACCAGGGTCATTAAAGTCATTAAGTCAAAAAACTTTCATCAACGAGGGTGTGAAGTGTCAGCGCACAGATGAGAAGGTAACATAAACAACAGCTTCCTGCAAGATTTAATTAAAGAAGCAAAGATGTTTTTTTTAAATTTCTTGTGAATCTGGATGACCTCACGTCACCAGGTAAAGGTTAGAACTTACCTTTCCACAGAAGACGCTGAAAATGTTCTCCTTCAGCTGACAGACAGTAACTTTGGAAGTAAAATCGTTACATTATGTAGCTACTCCTGTACCCCCTGCGTGTTTACTGTAATTAATCGAAGCAAGGACCTAAGCCCGTTTGATGTTTAATTGTCGGGTAATTTAAAATACCAAGTGTACAGATCAATTACCCGTACTTTAGTGGAGCTGGAGAACAATATACTGCAGCCGTTAGCCCTCACAACACAAGGGAATTGCAAGGTGTAAACACTAGTTAATTTACACGGTACAACGCCTGTCTGTAAGCTGAAGGAGAACCCCCTCAGCATCCTATGCGAAAACGTAAGTTCTTTAATCATGATTTTCTGGTGAATTTATCATTAATTAATGTACTTGGTTACGGATTCCACCTGCGCGCAATCCGCGGTACGAGCTCAGCCACCTGGCGGAAGGTTCACGCGCCCGACAGCCGGCCGCTGGCCCCGCTCCAACAAAATAATCTCCCTGTACCTTGTTGTCCTAGTGGTCTAGGTTTATGCCGCAGAGGTAGGAACACCCCGTACAGCCAAACTTTGCAATCTACCACATGCAGGTTGGTAGGTTCTATTTTACGGGTCTTTGAAGATTGGCAATGCTCGTTCTGCGAGGTATCATAGAGGTTACGTATTGTGCACTTGGCGATTCATTCCTTAAGACCCACGAGGTACTATCAGACCACCTCTTAAGCCGTGAAGCTATAAACTTGGTGAGACGAGTTGAGTTATTGGGCCAGATCACGCGACATTGTAAGGAGGCAGCCGTAGTATTGACGCTCTAATGCGCTCCCATCCTTGAGCTCCATTTCAATTTCCTGGACCCCAAGTTATTAATATCCCTTCTACACTTATCAGCTGGCGCAAGGAAAAGGGCTGTGAATGTTGTAAGCTTCAGGGACCTTAAAGTGCAGTGAACGGAGAACCAAATGCTTCCTTTGAAACCTCCATTCTCACTTTGCCATAGAACTACATGTAGCCTATTTAAGTTACAATTCCTGGAGTCTAAGCGCAGATTAGTGACTAAAACATGTGGACTCCTGAGTTGAGGGGAAAAGAATAGGCACTTAAACTTTCAAGTAGATCAATTTTCTACTAATTTGATAAGGAAAGTGGGCTAATACTTTCTCCTCAATTTTATGACGAATTAAGGGTAATAGTTTCTACTCAGTTTTATGAGGAAAGTAGGCTAATACGTTCTACTCAATGTTATGAGGAAAGTAGGCTAATACTTTCTATTCAATGTTATGAGGAAAGAAGGGAAATACTTTCTACTCAATGATATGACGAAAGTAGGCTAATAGTATCTACTCAGTGATATGAGGAAAGTAGGGTAGGCTATTACTTTCTTCTCAGTTTTATGAGGAAAGTAGACTAATTATTTCTACCAATGTTACAAGGAAAGTAGGGTAATAATTTCTTCTCAGTTTTACGAGCAAAGTAGGCTAATACTTTCTACTCAATGTTATGAGGATAGTAGGGTAATAGTTTCTTCTCAGTTTTATGAGGAAAGTAGGCTAATATTCACCACTCAATTTACTCATTTTAGGAGGAAAGTAATCTGATACTTTCTACTCAATTTTATGAGTAAAGTAGCCTGATACATTCTACTCAGTTTATGGAGAAAGTAGGCTAATACATTCCACTAATTTTTATGCTAAAAGTAGATTAAAACTCAGTTGAAAATCCCAAATCCAGAGAGAGAGAGAGACAGACAGAGAGAAAGAGTGGAACTTCCTCGGTGAGTCAGTGGTGAAGTGTCCGCCTCTATCTCAATATCGCAGGTTCAATTCCCGGTCGAGAAAGTAGGTTTATTTTTGACGGGCGTAAATCGTACGGTTTCGGCTCGTGAAAGACCTGTCGTTTCACATTTGATGATTACAAAGCAAAGTTAATTTACTCTCAGCCACAGGTTGCTCAACAGGGTTCTGGTTTACACTACCAAATGGCGGAGTTAAACGGAACGTAGAGATTAGAGAGTAGATTGCCTTTATGGGTCCAACTAAAAAGATCTACGCAACGGTAGATGAGGCCATTTTATTATTATTAGTATTATTAATAATATTATTATTACTCAACGTGAAGTCCACGTGGCCATCAGAATAAATCTTCTGCAGGCAGTTAAATGCTGTAGGCGTGAGAGTTAGTATGACAGTGCAAAGAGCAATGGGTGAACATCAAGTTGTGCTAAATATTAGAGAACACGGTGACGCCGATGCAGGAAATCTTGGTGCAAGGATACGGGATGAAAGCTGTGGTCAGAAAATGTATTTTCGGCTGGTTCAAACGCTTTCGAGTTGGGAAGAAAACGACTACTAAGGATGAGGCACATTCGGGTCGATTAGTGTCAAGCAGAATCACAACTTACAATATTTCCGTGCATACTTTTCAGGACGTAAAATGCGTTAGAAGAATTTTGATCTCCACCTGTTCGGGAGCACAAATTACAAGTGTGTAAATCAGACAAACAATGCAACATACTATTATTTTCTCGAGAAACACAAACACCTATCTGATAAAGTGAAGTGTTACGTTTCTCCAGACGATCAAGAGTAGTCCTGTAAGGAGCAGCCTGTCATTATAGAAATGTGTTACTTACCAGGATATATGAGCTCCGAGTCGGGTCCTCGCCACGCTGCTCCCATTTCGTGAGGGGGTTTGTGGAACCCGGTTTGCTGTCGGTCTCTGTAACACAGTAGCAGATCATTGATTACTGTCAGCCTAGCATTTCACAGTGCTGAGAATTCACAGATAATACCGGGCTGTGATGAAAAGCTTGCAGGTATAATAATATTATTATTATAATTAATAATAAGACATACTACTACTACTACTACTACTACTACTACTAATAATAATAATAATAATAAGACAGAGTCATTCCTACAAGGAATTACAGGAGGTTCATCTAAAAGCAGACAGAAGTTGAGGATAATGTGTCAAGCAGAGTGAAACCTTGGATCACATTATCGGTGGATGTCCAACCTTGGCAAATGTGGACTACACTGATCGCCACAATAATGTTGATAATATCATGCACATGGCTAAAACTTCAGGACTAGATGACTCATCGCTTCCGTATTATAAGTACTGACGAAAAGATGTTTCGGACAATGGAACCCATATACAATACTAGGACAGAGAAATCCGCACTGATAAAACCATCAAAGCCAATCGACCTGATATTCTCCTCCTTGATCGTCAGAAGAAAGAAGCTGTGATAATCCTTCAAACAGCCTATGCCCAAAAGGTCAACAAATACACCATTGAATAAAACAAATGTGGAAGCTAAAGCAGGTGTAAATCTGGTCTCTCATTCTGTCTGCAACTGGAATTCTACCCTCAAGATAGGTGGACCAACTAGGCTCAGGCTCTCGGAATGGCTCACCGGCTGGGACAGATCCAAAAGTCGGTGATCTTGGACACTTGCCATACTGTGTGACGATTACTAAATGAAGAATGAACTCTGAAAATGCTCGACATTAGTCCGTATTTCAATCATTGTACCATTGTAAAATGACGACTTTATGAATGTGTATAACAATAACAATAATAGGTTGAATAAACAAGAAAGGATCTCCAAGAAGTTGGAATTAATCCAGAAGATATACTAGACCGAACATGGTTTGGAGGGAAGGTTGTTAAAAGAAAAGGGTTTCACGAAACACAAAGGTCATCTGGTCTGAAGACACAATGGGAAGAGTTAGCGACCGTATGAAGACATTCTGGGAGGAGGAAAAGAGTTTGGCAAATCAGCCGAATGTTTACTGTGGTCCACAGTAGGCTAAAATCGTCATAATAAAAAAACAAGTAGTTCCGTGAAGAACTATCCAGCCTATTTTCATATATCCTACTTATGTTAATTGCCTCTATCTACATACAAAATTTCAGTTTGATTCCTGTAATAGATTCGTAGATATTGAGAACCGACTAAATATTTCGGATGGTCGCCATGTTGGATTTTATATATGTAGGTCCGAGAGTTATGTACTGTTACATGAAGATTATTGTGTACGTGCAGCATTCAAACTTCAATCGCATGATTAGGACACAAGAAGTAACAAAGAGATTTTAAAATTTCGCACAGCTGCCATCTTGTGGTTATGGAAACAATTGAAATAAATTAGATGCCAGTGGATTAACATTTGTATAAGGATTTACTGTACCAAGTTTCACTGCACTCGGATGGTTAAATTGCGAGAAACGTCCATGTGAATATTTATACTTCGCGTCGCCGCCATGTTGGATTTGTGATCACCAGGTTATTTAAAGTCCTATAGGTGAACTTAAGTTCATAGCCCCTATGAACATTAAAAAATTCAGTTTGATTGCTATAATAGATTCGTAGATATTCAGAGCCGTCGAAATATTTCGGATGGTCGCCATGTTGGATTGTTAAATGTATAGGCCATAGAGTCATGCACCATTAAAGGAAAATTATTGCGTAGGTTCATTATTCAAACTTTCACATCGATCGCATGATTACGACACAAGTAATAAAAAATTAATTTTAAAATTCGCAAAGCCGCCATCTTGATGTTATGTAAACAATTGAACTAAATTAGATACCAGTGTATTACAATGTGTATAAACATTTCCTATACCAGATTTCATTGCGGTTGGAACATTAAATCGCGAGAAAGGTATATTTAAAATTTTCAAATTCGCATGGCCGCCATGTTCGTTTTGTAGTTAACCGGTTTTTGAAAGTCTTATAGATGAAATTCCAGTAGTGCCCTTTATCTCCGTACAAAATTTCAGGGTGATACCGCTAACAGTTTCAGAGATATAGAATGCCGGTGAAATATTTCGCACATCCGCCATTTTGTGATTATGTAAACAATTGAACCAAGTTTGATGTCAGTGCATTTCAATGTATATGAACATATACTGTACCAAGTTTTATTGCGTTTGGTTGGTTAAAACGCGAGAAACGTCTATTTAAAAGCCGCAAATTCGCGTGGCCGCCATGTTGGTTTTGTAGTTACCAGGTTTTCAAAAGTCACATAGATGAACTTCCAGTAGTTCTTTTTATCACCGAAAAAAGTTCCAGGGTGATTTCGGGAATAATTTCGGATATATTGAATGCTGGTGAAATATTTCGCACAGCCGCCATGTTGGATTGGTGAGACGTAACAAAATTTGAAGGGCACGGTCGGGGTCGTCCGGAATAGTGCTATGAACTTACCGAGTTTCATTAAATCGCTCCAGCCGTTTAGATGTTATTACACACACACACACACACACACACACACACTCCTCACACACACACACACACACTGACAAAAGGTGATCTCATAAGCCTATTTTTAAAAATTGAAAATAGGCTAATAAAATAATAATAATAATAATTACGGATTGGATTTCTATGTAAATATGCATATATAATTAGGGAGCTATACTTAATTATCTTTTGCATTATCCTTACGAATCATTGCATGTGGAGTTGAAAAGTGGGCTATTCATTGTCCATATTTTTCCATATTTGGAAGTTTAGCACATGTGTTCCATATTCTTCGTCATTAAAATCAATATTGTCCCTATTTCACAGTTAAAAATCCCCTTTGGGGCAAAATTCCGGCACCCCAGGGTCTCTGAAAGCCACAGTAGTTAAAAGGGGCGTAAAACCACTAACATTATTATTATTATTATTATTATTATTATTATTGAATTTGTATATTAAAATAGAAATAATATTTCTTTGTAAGTTTAAGTCCATATATAATTCCATATTTCAATAAGAATAACTTAATATATATGTACATATTTCATTAATTATTGGTACTACCCTACCAGCGAATTATTACCGGTGGCGGAAATCGGAACTAATGTGCTCCGCCCAACCATACGCCTGCGTTAAACGTGCAGTCGTCGCCAGCAAAACCTCATCGCATGTCATTTGTGTGCATGATTCGTGCTGGGTCGTGCGCTGTGCGGCGTGTTCTCATTGTATGACTGTACATGCGTTCCCCTTCATGCCGCGCAACCGCTCGCGACAGCCATAACGAGACGAGATGACGTAATGTATATACAACAGCTGTGCTCCACGACTAGACTAGCGGTAACAATTCTCTGGTAGGGTAGTACAGTACATATAAATCTATTCCCTGATGATGATGATACTACTACTAATAATAATAACAATAATAATAATAATAATGATCGTAGACAACCACCTTTGTTCTACGGATGCGTTGGCGTATACAGACCACAAGTCTCGTCTTCAATAAAGATGATTTAACATGCACATACGTCCTTTTGCCTCCTAGATCCATATACGTTGATAATTACTGTTTTAAAGGGCCTAACATCTAGGTTATCGGCCATACATATACGAGACACACTGTGCCCCAATCCACTTGTGCAGATTGGTGATTACAGGCACACATCCTAAGTCTCATGCGGAAGGTTTGAATAGCGCGCGACATTTGTTCTAGATTGGAATCGAAGGAATATGCAGGCAACAGAAATTTTAGTGACGCGTACCACGTCATGATCGAGGCTATATTTTTAGCCTATTTTCAATTTTGAAAAAATAGGCTTATGAGATCACCTTTTGTCCGTGTGTGTGTGCGTGTGTGTGTGCGTGTGTGTGTGTGTGATTCGTGTGTGTGTTCCCCCCTAATAAAATCTAAACGGCTGGAGCGATTTCAATGAAACTCGGTATGTTCATAGCACTATTCCCGGCGACCTCGACCGTGCCCTTCAAATTTTGTTACGTCTCACCAATGCAAAATGGCGGCTGTGCGAAATATTTCACTAGCATTCAATATCTCCGAAACTATTACCGATGTCGCCCTGAAATTGTGTACGGTGATAAAGGGTACTACTAGAAGTTCATCTATGAGACTTTCAAAAACCTGGTGACTACAAAACCAACATGGCGGTCAAGCGAAGTTGAGACTTTTAAATAGACTTTTCTCGCGATTTAACTATCCACACGTAATGAAACTTTGTACAGCAAATGTTTATACACATTGTAATGCACTGGAGTCTAATTTAGTTCAATTGTTTACATAACTTCAAAATGGCGGCTGTGTGAAATATTTCACTGACATTCTATATCTCCGAAACTATTACAGATATCACCCTGCAATTTAGTACGGTGATAAAGGGTACTGATACAAGTTTACCTATGCATATTTCATAAACTTGTAAAGTAGAAAACGAACATGGCGACCAAGCGAAGTTGAGACATTTAAATAGACTTTTCTCACGATTTAACCATCCAAACGTAATGAAACTAGGTACAGCAAGTGTTTATACACATAGTAATGCACTGGAGTCTAATTTAGTTCATTTGTTTACATAACCTCAAAATGGCGGCTGTGCGAAATATTTCACTGACATTCTATATCTCCGAAACTATTACAGATATTACCCTGCAATTTTGTACGGTGATAAAGTGTACTAGTACAAGTTTATCTATGTATACTTCATAAACTTGTAAAGTAAAAAACGAACATGGCGACCAAGCAAATTTGAAATATTTTAATAGACTTTTCTCGTGATTTAACTCTCTGAGCGCAGTGAAATGTGGTACAGTAAATGATTTTGCAGATTGTAATGCACTGCCATCAAATTTAAATCAATTGTTTACATAACCTCAATATGGCGGCTGTGCGAAATTTTTAAATTAAGTTTTTATTTCTTGTGTCGTAATCATGCGATCGAAGTGAAAGTTTGAATAATGAACCTAGGCAATAATTGTCCTTGAATGGTACATAATTCTATGGCCTATACATATAACAATCCTAAATGGCGAGCTTCCGATATATTTAGACGGTTCTCAATATCTATGAATCTTTTACAGCAACCAAACTGATTTTTTTTTATGTTCATAGAGACTATGAACATATGTTCACCTATAGGACTTTCATTAACCTGGTGAGCACAAATCCAACATGGCGGCGACGCGAAGTATAAATATTTAAATGGACGATTCTCGCGAATTAACTATTCGAGTGCTGTGAAACGTTGCACGTTAAATGCTTATACAAATGTTGATCCACTGGCATCTAATTTATTTCAATTGTTTGCATAATCACAAGATGGCTGCTGTGCGTAATTTTAAAATCTCGTTTTTACTTCTTGTGTTCTAATCATGCGATTGAAGTTTGAATACCACACGTACACAATAATCTTAATGTAATAGTACAAAAATAAAAATCCAACCTGGCGACCATCTGAAATATTTAGATGGTTCTCAATATCTACGAAGCTCACAACCTTCAAACTGAAATTTTGTATGTTGATAGAGGCAATTAACATGAGCAGGATATATGAAAATAGGCTGTATAGTTCTTTACGGAACTACTTGTTAATTAAATATTTCCCGATTGGATATAATCTTGGAAGGCATATCATTTTACTGGCACGGGAAAAGAAGAAGAATGAGCCATATCAGAAGAAAATCGGATCAGTGGAAGCCGAGATAAGAGCAGATTAATGATAGAGGATTTACTCCGCTGGGACGTCAGAGGAGAGCTCTGTAAAGTATATATTACGGGCCCAGCAGCACTCAATACTTCACTTCTTCACAGCGCACGGTCGCTGAGACCACATAGTCAGTTCTTCGGAGCGCATGGTCGCTAAACTCTTCGCTGATAGTTCGCCGAGCGAATCTTTAAACAGTAGCCATGTTACTGGTACTACGTTACTTCACACTTTGAAATATTGGACCAAGTAATGGTCGAAGGTGTTAGTATTGAACCCTTAATATAATTATCATGATATTAATGTTCATATTTTTGCTCATTGTGGAGTTGTAAGATGGAACTTATTTGAAGGCACTGCTGGAAAATGTATGTTGAAATAAGATTCTACCTGGGGGAAGCAAGGCGCGCCTCATATCCTGCCAGAACAATGAAGGCGGGGTAGGTGTGGAATGCAGCCAGAGAAATAGAAATAGCCTGACCACCGTTAGAACCGAGGTCAAGAACCGAGTTGGCGCGAAAAACATATGAATCACCTTGAAAATGTCTTTGTAAGCGAGGGAGAAGTTGAAAAAGGCCAGTGAACTATAGAAAAAACATGCTGTCGTCTACGTCCACTGGGGCGGAGCCTTGCTATAAAGCGCGAAGTTGTAACTTGAACCCACAAATGAGAAGAGGGGACGCGAACTGGTTCGCGCTCTTTTGAAAGCACGCTGTCGCCTGGATTTTTGGAGGGAACTCGATTGTGATTAATCCACCGATCAAAATCAGATCCGCACGCAAGAGGATTACGGTTCGCACCAAGGCGAGTTCGTTGATAAAAGTTACATGTCGGTGTGACGTCTGCTTTAAAAGATAGATATTTATCTACTACCACCCCCACTTTCGGGCTGATAAAGTATAAATACGAAGTGAGGAGTTCACTCGAGGTTCTATTTGAAGGCACACTTTGAAGGCGCAAGCTACGCAATTTTGTTCTAAATCTACGTTATTTTGAAAATATTCCATGTCTGTGGACTTAGCGAATTTTCGTGTCAACTAAGAGTAAAGACTTAGACTTTGAACTTAATCATTGCTGATAGGAGATGTATTCTAATTCATCTCGTGTGTATATTATTTTATGTGTTTTGCGTGTGAAGATTTATTGAGGTAGCACACTGCTATAATTTTAGGGCCAGTCGACGATTTATATTGCTCAATAGGACTCGTAGACGGATATAGCAGTCTACTCGAGCAATTTAAGAAGGGATAATAGTGTGAGGAATATATGGTAAACTGATAAACATTTCATTCAAGCAGCGTCAGCAATGGGAAACGTGATGTTGACATCTGGAGGAAGGAAGACCATGCTGAAATCAACTACGATGACGATGGTTGCTTGTTAAGCATCATGAAGGGGTCATGACGAGATGCATCAGTTCTGAAGGAAGCCATTTAGGATGAGTACCAAATGATCTATTTCATTATGTAGCCTAGCTTTGGTATCGGGGAATCCTTGTATATAGTCTTGTAATTTTGTGTATTTTTCTTGTTGTGTGTGTTTGGTTGTAACCGGCTACTATATTTAAATGTGGAACTCATCGTGGTTATTTTGTTTTATTTTATGTAAGATTTGTGCGGGACAGTAGGTTAAATTGTACTCGCGTGTTCATTGTGCGTTATTTTGGCAAATACAATACGTGAATGAACTGAATAGTTGATGACAAATGAAGCTTTGGTTAGCTAGTGTAATTATAGCAGTGGGGGGAAATATGATTTTTATTAGTGAAGGTTTCGGACTACACAGGCTGTAATGTTATGCGATATTGCATATTTTTATAGCAAGAAGCCGTATGCTTCTGTGGTAATTATTTTGAAATTTTTGGAGCACATTTTTATTATTGTGTTGTTGAAACACATTTCTGTGAGGTATTGTCTGCGATCTGATGCATCTTTATGAAGGAGAAGTGTCTTATTTACTGCACGGGTTGTGACCAGGGTCACCTACCTGTCGGCTGCGAGTCTTCGATATCAGAGCGCTCAAGGGAGTGGCTACTGATAATTGTTATACAGTCCTAAGTTCCGGGATGCAATTTTGGGGACGAATCTGCGATTGTGTGTTTTATTTCAGTTGATGTATGCTGAATTTCTACGGTTCTCAAAAGCTGTGGCTTGAGACATGACCTGCCTGATATTTCAACACATTAACAAGGGCGACTGGAGTCCGTACTACGAGCTCAGATCACAGATAAAGATACTGTAGCTGAGGCAATTAGTGCCGTTTTGGTGTGCTCATATAAGATAACGATCAGTATTGAAGCCTGTATAATCAGAAGCTACTTGATGATTAAATTTGGCAGTTCTTCATATCAAAAATTCAGTTCAGGAATTTATTGATTTGTATTTTTGTGTTCTTGTTTAGCTACTGTCTCATTAATTTTGTTGTTTTTTTGAAGCATATTTTGTGTGATAATTGTATCTTTGTTGTGTCAGGGAAACAGTCGGTTTTCCCAAGTGTTAGCTGCCGATGACCACGACTGAGGGTTCACGATATGTGTATGTAAGACCTATATTTTAGGCAGTTTGTTTGTGTGTGCGTTTAGCACTTATATAAGAATTCACTCGGAAGTATTTTGTATTATAGCTAAGGGTAGCGTAGCTGGTTAATTATTATTTACTTGTTAGCCATTTAATGTGGAACCCGATACCAAGGTGTGGTGAAATCGCTCATGGATATGCAACCTGCGACTTCATTCTATGGAGGCATATCATATGGTCAAGCGTACTCGTCCTAGGCTAAGCTTTATCATAACACGTCGCACGTAAAGACACAAGAATGGGAGAAGTAAGGACTTGGTCCATGTATTTCATATTTTGGGACAGCATTGGAAGCTGTAATTTTATTCAATACTAGCAGAAGTACCCGTTCTTCGAACGGTGTTCGGTGTTAACACCAGACATTATAATAATAATAATAATAATAATGTTATTGGTGTTACGTCCCTTTTAAGTACTGTTGCTTTTAGAGACGCACCAGACATTATCAATTGAGCTACTGTTGCAATGGTTAGCGGCTTGTCATTCCTTCATAAGTTTATCAAAACGAAGTTAGTTTTCTGGGAATATCACACACACTGTTAATTTAAGGGCCTTATAATGTGGTTTTCAGAGACCCTTTATAGACTCGCGAATTTTGTGTCTCACATTGAGAAGTGCAATATATGCTTTGGTCGTCCTTCTAGGATAATTTTTATATTTCGCCTATTTTAGCATGTATTTTGAGAAGTTTTTCCCTATATCCACCCTTCTACTGTATGAAATGAACGGTGAAGAATTTTATAAATGATTGGTGTATTGACTCATGTTTACCATACCTAATTTTACGATGCACCAAGCATCCGAACATTAGTTATAGGCGTACATAAGGATACACAGAAAGACAGGCAGACAGACAATACTATTGTCTACAACATATCACCCAGAAATCCAAATATGGGTATATCTACCACACAGTATCAAAGAAAATCATCCTTACGATGAACCCGTATGTCGAAAAAAAAAAAAAAAAAAAAAAAGATTAGTTGAAATGTGCTCTCAAACTAAATTCCCTGACGTGTACTTCCTGACATGAAATACACACATCAAAAAAAGTTTTGCATCACCTCGGTTCCAAGAGTTCCGGAACCGTTAAATACAAAGGGAATAGAGATCAACACAAACAACATTTCAGCTCGTTTTATTGCTCATGAGACCCACACATTGCATGTTGTACCATCATACAGCTAGACTTGCAGCATTTGTGGTCCAGATTGCAGTACACACCACTACCTCTAATACCCAGTAGCACGTCCTCTTGCATTGATGCATGCCTGTATTCGCCGTGGCATACTATCCACAAGTTCATCAAGACACTGTTGGTCCAAATTGTCCCACTCCTCAACGACAATTCGGCGTAAATCTCTCAGAGTGGTTGGTGGGTCAAGACGTCCATAAACAACCCTTTTCAACATATCCCAGGCATGTTCGATAGGGTTCATGTCTGGCGAACATGCTGGCCACTGTAGTCGAGCGATGTCGTTATCTTGAAGGAACGCATTCACAAGATGTGCACGATGAGGTCGAGAATTGTCGTCCATGAAGACAAATGCCTCTCCAATATTCTGCCGATATGGTTGCACTATGGGTCGGAGGATGTCATTCAGGTATCGTAAAGCCGTTTCGGAGCCTTCCATGACCACCAGTGGCGTACGTCGGCCCCACATAATGCCACCCCCAAAACATCAGGGAACCACCACCTTGCTGCACTCGCTGGACAGTGTGTCTAAGACGTTCAGCCTGACCAGGGTGCCTCCAAACACGTCTCCGACGATTGTCTGGTTGAAGGCATATGCGACACTCATCGGTGAAGAGAACGTGATGCCAATTCCGTGGGGTCCATTCAGCATGTTGTTGGGCCCATCTGTACCGCGCTGCATGGTGTCGGGGTTGCAAAGCTGGACCTCGCCATGGACGTCGGGAGTGAAGTTGCGCATCATGCAGCCTATTGCGCACAGTTTGAGTTGAAACACGACGTCCTGTGGCTGAACGAAACGCATTATTCAACATGGTGGCATTGCTGTCAGGGTTCCTCCGAGCGGCAATCCGTAAGTAGCGGTCATCCACTACAGTAGTAGCCCTTGGGCGGCCTGAGCGAGGCCTGTCATCGACAGTTCCTGTATCTCTGTACCTCCTCCATGTCCGAACAAAATCGCTTTGGTTCACTCTGAGACGCCTGGAAACTTCCCTTGTTGAGAGCCCTTCTTGACACAAAGTAACAATGCGGACGCGATCGAACTGCGGTATTGACTTTCTAGGCATGGTAGAACTACAGACAACATGAGCAGCGTACCTTCGTCCTGGTGGAATGACTGGAACTGATCGGCTGTCGTACCCCCTCCGTCTAATAGGCCCTGCTCATGCATGGTTGTTTACATCTTTGAGCAGTTTTAGTGACATCTATGAACAGTCAAAGGGACTGTATCTTGGATACAATATACACAGTCAACGTCTATATGCCGGAGATCTGGGAACCGAGGTGATGCAAAACTTTTTTTGATGTGAGTAGAATTGAAAGCCTTGTAGATGAAACGCAATACACGTCACATAAAAACTGACCCTCTACGTTGTGTTGGGTCTCCATACACAGGAAGACCTCTTTCATAAATTATAAAAGCTTGTGGTGCATGAAAATTCAGGTTCTTTAGTCTCAAATGGCCCAAATTCCTAAAAGCCGCAAAAAATGCTGATTCAATTCAGGAATTTTTGAAAATAATGTTGTTGTTTGGAGATATAATAGACCTTCTGCACTATAAGTCGCACGTGAAAATTGCATGAAAAAATCCTAGGTTACCCCTTGACCCCCTTAATTGCATTGATGAATTATACAGTCTACGTTGGTTCCGTGATAACCTTATATTTGCAAACTTTCACAGAAATGTAATAAATGTAATAAATTGCTTCTTACTGAAATAGATGGAAAGTTGGATGCCACCCCTTGAGATAATGTTGTCATGGTTACCGATTTGCATTCCTTCATTAGTTTATTAAATTAAATTAAATTAGTTTTCTGGGAATGTTACAGAAACTGTTGGTTTTAGAGCATTATAATGTAGTTTTCGAGGACCCTCGAGTTTTATTTCTGGCACCAAGGGGCTTCGTCTCGTCGTTGTACGCCATAATATAATACTAATAATAATAATATAACATAGGGATAGGAATATAATAGACCTGCCATACCACACCCGCAGATGTAAATCGCATGAAAAAAATCTAGACTATCCCTTGACCCCCTTAAGCGCATTTTACGTATTGATGAAATTTACAGCTTAATTTGGTTCCATAATAACCATCTAACCGTTTGCAAACTTTCCCACTAATGTAATTAAGGGAATTGTATTGCATCTTACAGCAATAGATGGATCTCTGAGAATCTGTTGCCATGGTTATCGGCTTGCATTCGTTCATAGTTTATTAAATTAAATTAGTTTTCTGGGAATATGTCAAAAACGGTTGGACGTAGGACCTTAAAATGTGCTTTTAGGGCCCCCGAGTTTTGTCTCTCACATTGAGGGGCTGAAAATGAGCTTTGTCTCGTCCTTCTACTCTTATTTCAGCATGTATTTTAAGGGGATATGCCCCCTTTTATGAGAGGTATAGAGAAGAGTTACATCAATGATTAGTGTCGTGCCTCTGATGGATATATGTACCAAATTTTACGTTGATACACCCAGCCGTTCTCGAGTTATAAGGGAACAAAGTTGTCCACAGAAAATCAAGCAAACAGACAGACAGACCAAAACATTATTTTCGCGCGCATCTATCATAAAACAGTCTGAAACGTGTAAATAACTCAAATTTCCGTAGAAATTCAGAAAAAAAACAGACAAATTTTCTTTTTTATATATGTAGAGATATACTGCTCCGCTCGATGTGACCGTGTTTTATTGCACACATTTAGGTTTTACTCGCTAACCGTCGGAGATACACGAAAAGTGATAAGAACCTTTTGGATAGAAAATTAAATGATAAAGCTCGCGTATACCATTAAAAGTTTGATATTTCCTACCGTTCTCTTTTTATTTGATATGGAAATATGAAATTTTGAAACCAAAGGGTGTAGTTACGTCACTAAAATGGTCCCCATTTCTTAATAGTGCAAAATATCGAAATTAAAAGTATCCTATATGTAAACCTGGTATTTCAGCTACTTCCATGCAAAATTTCATTTAAATCGGACCAGTGGGTCTTGCGTTATTAGGTAACAGACAGACAGACAGACAGACAGACAGACAGACAGAAAGACAGACACACACCATCTCATTTTAGCCTACTTTCGATTTTTGCAAAAAATGAAAGTAGACTTATGAGATCAACACAGGGCGAAAAAAGTGTGTCTGTCTGTGTGTGTGTATGTGTGTGTGTGAGTCTGTGTGTGTGTGTGTGTGTCTGTGTGTGTGTGTGAGTGTGTGTACTCTGAATGTCTGTCCCCCCTATCAATTCAAACACGGTGAATGCGAATTGAACGAAATTTGGTACAAAGGTAGCACTAGCAAAGGACACCTCAGTGTCATGTTTTATATCGCCGCCATCTTGACGGAAACGTAATGGCGGCCACACAAATGTTCAAAGCTTAAATCAAATTACGACTAACCTAATCATCCGATCTCTACCACATTTTGCAACAACATACCTTTATGGGGGGAGCATCCTTTGACCAAACTAATAAGTCATCAGCGTAATAGTTTGCGGATGGCGGCCATCTTTGTGTGAAAATCGATTCCCCCTATTAATTCGAACACGGTGCAACCGAATGGAACGAAATTTGGTACAGAGGTAGTACTAACATAAGGCACCTCAGTGTCATGTTTTATATCGCCGCCATCTTGACGGAAACGTAATGGCGGCCACACAAATGTTCAAAGCTTAAATCAAATTACGATCAACCTAATCATCCGATCTCTACCAAATTTTGCAACAACATACCTTTATAGAGGAAGCATCTTTTGACCAAATAACTAGGTCATTAGCCTAATACACACATCAAAAAAAGTTTTGCATCACCTCGGTTCCCAGATCTCCGGCATATAGACGTTGACTGTGTATATTGTATCCAAGATACAGTCCCTTTGACTGTTCATAGATGTCACTAAAACTGCTCAAAGATGTAAACAACCATGCATGAGCAGGGCCTATTAGACGGAGGGGGTACGACAGCCGATCAGTTCCAGTCATTCCACCAGGACGAAGGTACGCTGCTCATGTTGTCTGTAGTTCTACCATGCCTAGAAGGTCAATACCGCAGTTCGATCGCGTCCGCATTGTTACTTTGTGTCAAGAAGGGCTCTCAACAAGGGAAGTTTCCAGGCGTCTCAGAGTGAACCAAAGCGATGTTGTTCGGACATGGAGGAGGTACAGAGATACAGGAACTGTCGATGACAGGCCTCGCTCAGGCCGCCCAAGGGCTACTAATGTAGTGGATGACCGCTACTTACGGATTGCCGCTCGGAGGAACCCTGACAGCAATGCCACCATGTTGAATAATGCGTTTCGTTCAGCCACAGGACGTCGTGTTTCAACTCAAACTGTGCGCAATAGGCTGCATGATGCGCAACTTCACTCCCGACGTCCATGGCGAGGTCCAGCTTTGCAACCCCGACACCATGCAGCGCGGTACAGATGGGCCCAACAACATGCTGAATGGACCCCACGGAATTGGCATCACGTTCTCTTCACCGATGAGTGTCGCATATGCCTTCAACCAGACAATCGTCGGAGACGTGTTTGGAGGCACCCTGGTCAGGCTGAACGTCTTAGACACACTGTCCAGCGAGTTCAGCAAGGTGGTGGTTCCCTGATGTTTTGGGGGTGGCATTATGTGGGGCCGACGTACGCCACTGGTGGTCATGGAAGGCTCCGAAACGGCTTTACGATACCTGAATGACATCCTCCGACCCATAGTGCAACCATATCGGCAGAATATTGGAGAGGCATTTGTCTTCATGGACGACAATTCTCGACCTCATCGTGCACATCTTGTGAATGCGTTCCTTCAAGATAACGACATCGCTCGACTACAGTGGCCAGCATGTTCGCCAGACATGAACCCTATCGAACATGCCTGGGATATGTTGAAAAGGGCTGTTTATGGACGTCTTGACCCACCAACCACTCTGAGAGATTTACGCCGAATTGTCGTTGAGGAGTGGGACAATTTGGACCAACAGTGTCTTGATGAACTTGTGGATAGTATGCCACGGCGAATACAGGCATGCATCAATGCAAGAGGACGTGCTACTGGGTATTAGAGGTAGTGGTGTGTACTGCAATCTGGACCACAAATGCTGAAAGTCTAGCTGTATGATGGTACAACATGCAATGTGTGGGTCTCATGAGCAATAAAACGAGCTGAAATGTTGTTTGTGTTGATCTCTATTCCCTTTGTATTTAACGGTTCCGGAACTCTTGGAACCGAGGTGATGCAAAACTTTTTTTGATGTGTGTGGTTTGCGGATGGCGGCCATCTTTGTGTGAAAATCAATTCCCCCTATTAATTCAAACACGGTGAAACCAAATGGAACGAAATTTGGTACAGAGGTAGCACTAGCAAAGGGCACCTCAGTGTCATGTTTTATATCGCCGCCATCTTGACAGAAACGTAATGGCGGCCACACGAATGTTCAAAGCTTAAATCAAATTACGATTAACCTAATCATCCGATCTCTACCAAATTTTGCAACTACATACCTTTATGGAGGGAGCATCCTTTGACCAATCTAATAGGTTATTAGCCTAATAGTTTGCGGGTGGCGGCCATCTTTATGTCAAAATTGATTCCCCCTATTAATTCGAACACGGTGGAACCGAATGGAACGAAATTTGGTACAGAGGTAGCACTAGCAAAGGGCACCTCAGTGTCATGTTTTATATCGCCACCATCTTGACTGAAACGTAATGGTGGCCACACGAATGTTCAAAGCTTAAATCAAATTACGATTAACCTAATCATCCGATCTCTACCAAATTTTGCAACTACATACCTTTATGGAGGGAGCATCCTTTGACCAATCTAATAGGTCATTCTTCTAATAGTTTGCGGATGGCGGCCATCTTTGTGTCAAAATCGATTCTCCCTATTAATTCAAACACGGTGAAACCGAATGGAACGAAATTTGGTACAGAGATAGCACTAGCAAAGGGCATCTCAGTGTCATGATTTATATCGCCGCCATATTGACAGAAACGTAATGGCGGCCACACAAATGTTCCAAGCTCAAATCAAATTACGATTTGCCTAATCATCCGATCTCTAGCAAATTTAGCAACAACATACCTTTATGGAGGGAGCATCCTTTGACCAAACTAATAGGTCATCAGCCTAATATTTTGCGGATGGCGGCCATCTTTGTGTGAAAATCGATTCCCCTTATCAATTCGAACACGGTGAAACCGAATGGAACGAAATTTGGTACAGAGGTAGCACTAGCAAAGGGCACCTCAGTGTCATGTTTTATATCACCGCTATCTTGACGGAAACGTAATCGCGGCCACCCAAATGTTAAAAGCTAAAATGTAATTACGACCAACCTAATAATCTAGTCTCTACCAAATTTTGCAACACCATATCTTTATGTGGGAAACATATTCAGACCAAACTGCAAGAACATCAGCCCAATAGTTTGCAGATGGTGGCCAAGTATGTGTGCAAATCGATTCCCTCTATCAATTCAAACACGGTGAAACCGAATTGAACGAAATTTGGTACAGAGGTAGCACTAGCAAAGGGCACCTCATATTCATGTTTAATATCCCTATAGCACGTTGTATTTCAGCAAGCTACTACAACCAACATTCAATTATACTCCTTGAAAAGGACAAAGAGTTATAACAATACCCATGCATTTAGGAGAAAGTAGGCTATATGTTCTTTACTGAACATCTTGTTTATATATTAGTATGATGATAACTGTTTCATTGATTTTATTTTGGTGATTAAATAAGGGTGTCATTTGGGTTATTTGGTTGTTATGGTGTCTATTTATCGGTGTATTAAAGTTGTTTATCTGTTAAATTTTGGGTCATCTTTTCTTGGTAGTTATAATCTCCCTATGTTACCTTGTGATTATGGAAGCAAAAGTACAAAATTATCCAACCTTGCGACATGGACAGAACATCTCACGAATATTAGTCTCGTGTACGCTTCTACAAAGGGACAGTATATTTTTCAGGCAGTGGAACATAGTTTATTTTTCGAAGGTAACATTTCAAGTGATAGACATTATCATGCAGTCAACACTTGGTAAAATCCAACTGCAGACGGACATATGGTCGACTTAGTCTACACAATCCACTTTCAATTATTTTGGAGTATTTTTACTTCCAACTACCAGAGGCAAGCTTTGTCTTGGTAACAGAAAGAACAACCACGGCATCATATCAGTACTTTACTAAATACCATTCTTGCTTGGTAAGATCACTTAGCCGACATTGGGACCAGCTGTGCATAGCGCTGTCTGGGGAATGCATAACTCCACCTAGGGACAACAAGAACATCAGATCTTTTACCACAGCTGTATAAGATTGTAAGAGTATTGATATCCTACTGAATGTGTCACTATGTTACGTCTGGTATTTTTTACCATGGATCTTAAAGATCAAGTCCCTTTCGAGATAATAGCTTCTGCTATTAGAGCTTTCAACATGAACGGTATTCTTCAAGATTATGTCGAGACAACGTAGAATCTAGCCGTTGTGTCTTGCTAGACATATTACGGGTAGAATATGGAGGCCGATACCAGGAGTTAGGTAGGGGTCCAAATGGGACCGAAGAATGGAATGGTCTGGTTCTAACGAGATTTTCATCGACAACATCTACAAGAATGTAAGCTACATTTGAATTATTCTTATGCTTAGTCATTCTGAATTCTCCATTTCTACAGATTTATCAACACATATTAGCCTACTTTCGATTTTTGCAAAAAATGAAAGTAGACTTATGAGATCAACACAGGGCGAAAAAAGTGTGTCTGTCTGTGTGTGTGTGTATGTGTGTGTGTGAGTCTCTGTGTGTGTGTGTGTGTATGTGTGTGTGTGAGTCTGTGTGTGTGTGTGTGTGTGTCTGGAGTGTGTGTACACTGAATGTCTGTCCCCCCCTATCAATTCGAACACGGTGAATGCGAATTGAACGAAATTTGGTACAAAGGTAGCACTAGCAAAGGACACCTCAGTGTCATGTTTTATAACGCCGCCATCTTGACGGAAACGTAATGGCGGCCACACAAAGGTTCAAAGCTTAAATCAAATTACGACTAACCTAATCATCCGATCTCTACCAAATTTTGCAACAACATACCATTATGGGGGGAGCATCCTTTGACCAAACCAATAGGCCATCAGCGTAATAGTTTGCGGATGGCGGCCATCTTTGTGTGAAAATCGATTCCCCCTATTAATTCGAACACGGTGCAACCGAATGGAACGAAATTTGGTACAGATGTAGTACTAACAAAAGGCACCTCAGTGTCATGTTTTATATCGCCGCCATCTTGACGGAAACGTAATGGCGGCCACACAAATGTTCAAAGCTTAAGTCAAATTACGACTAACCTAATCATACGATCTCTACCAAATTTTGCAACAACATACCTTTATGGGGGGAGCATTCTTTGACCAAACTAATAGGTCATCAGCGTAATAGTTTGCGGATGGCGGCCATCTTTGTGTGAAAATCGATTCCCCCTATTAATTCGAACACGGTGCAACCGAATGGAACGAAATTTGGTACAGAGGTAGTACTAACAAAAGGCACCTCAGTGTCATGTTTTATATCGCCGCCATCTTGACGGAAACGTAATGGCGGTCACACAAATGTACAAAGCTTAAGTTAAATTACGACTAACATAACCATCCGATCTCTACCAAACTTTGCAACAACATTCCTTTATGGAGGGAGCATCCTTTGACCAATCTAATAGGTTATTAGCCTAATAGTTTGCGGATGGCGGCCATCTTTATGTCAAAATTGATTCCCCCTATTAATTCGAACACGGTGGAACCGAATGAACGAAATTCGGTACAGAGGTAGCACTAGCAAAGGGCACCTCAGTGTCATGATTTATATCGCCGCCATCTTGACAGAAACGTAATGGCGGCCACACAAATGTTCAAAGCTTAAGTTAAATTACGACTAACATAACCATCCGATCTCTACCAAACTTTGCAACAACATTCCTTTATGGAGGGAGCATCCTCTGACCAATCTAATAGGTTATTAGCCTAATAGTTTGCGGGTGGCGGCCATCTTTATGTCAAAATTGATTCCCCCTATTAATTCGAACACGGTGAAACCGAATGGAACGAAATTTGGTACAGAGGTAGCACTATCAAAGGGCACCTCAGTGTCATGTTTTATATCGCCGCCATATTGACAGAAACGTAATGGCGGCCACACGAATGTTCAAAGCTTAAATCAAATTACGATTAACCTAATCATCCGATCTCTACCAAATTTTGCAAGTACATACCTTTATGGAGGGTGCATCCTGTGACCAATCTAATAGGTCATTCGCCTAATAGTTTGCGGATGGCGGCCATCTTGTTGTCAAAATCGATTCCATCTATTACTTCAAACACGGTCAAACCGGGTGGAACGAAATTTGGTACAGAGATAGCACTAGCAAAGGGCATCTCAGTGTCGTGATTTATATCGCCGCCATATTGACAGAAACGTAATGGCGGCCACACAAATGTTTAAAGCTTAAATCAAATTACGACTAACATAACCACCCGATCTCTACCAAACTTTGCATCAACATACCTTTATGGAGGGAGCATCCTCTGACCAATCTAATAGGCCATTAGCCTAATAGTTTGCGGATGGCGGCCATCTTTATGTCAAAATTGATTCCCCCTATTAATTCGAACACGGTGGAACCGAATGAACGAAATTTGGTACAGAGGTAGCACTAGCAAAGGGCACCTCAGTGTCATGTTTTATATCGCCGCTATCTTGACGGAAACGTAATGGCGGCCACACAAATGTTCAAAGCTTAAATCAAATTACGATTAGCCTAATCATCCGATCTCTAGCAAATTTAGTAACAACATACCTTTATGGAGGGAGCATCCTTTGACCAAACTCATAGGTCATTAGCCTAATATTTTGCGGATGGCGGCCATCTTTGTGTGAAAATCGATTCCCCTTATCAATTCGAACACGGTGAAACCGAATGGAACGAAATTTGGTACAGAGGTAGCACTAGCAAAGGGCACCTCAGTGTCATGTTTTATATCACCGCTATTTTGACGGAAACGTAATCGCGGCCACCCAAATGTTAAAAGCTAAAATGTAATTACGACCAACCTAATAATCTAGTCTCTACCAAATTTTGCAACACCATATCTTTATGTGGGAAACATATTCAGACCAAACTGAAAGAACATCAGCCCAATAGTTTGCAGATGGTGGCCAAGTATGTGTGCAAATCGATTCCCCCTATCAATTCAAACACGGTGAAACCGAATTGAACGAAATTTGGTACAGAGGTAGCACTAGCAAAGGGCACCTCATATTCATGTTTAATATCCCTATAGCACGTTGTATTTCAACAAGCTACTACAACCAACATTCAATCATACTCCATGAAAAGGACAAAGAGTTATAACAATACCCATGCATTTAGGAGAAAGTAGGCTATATGTTCTTTACTGAACATCTTGTTTTTCTTTTGTAATTTGCTGTCGCAAATTAGGCTTCGAGGCATTGGAGGCCTAGGTCGTGACATTTCCTGTGTTCAGATATTTGCATTCGATGATTTGAATCTATGGACAAGCATCATGAGCATATTATTTTGATTTTGTCATTCTTCTAATCGCGGTCATCAGCCGTCGTATCTGTAATATTAAAATTTATTTAGGTTGAGGAATGGATATTTTCCTATTTCAGAATTCGAGCTTGATCGTTTCTGGAATTGTTTTGTGAAGCTAATTCCAGTTTGGAAATAATAATAATAATAATAATAATAATTTAATAATAATAATAATAATAATAATGATTTAATAATAATAATAATTATTATTATTTTAATTTTCTGAAATATTATTAATAATAATAATAATAATTTTGTAACTTATAATAATCATTTCATTTTATATGGATTTATCAATTGGATATCCGAAACAGTTAACTACTTCGGATCATTGTTCTTCCGAAGGTTAGTGGTTAGACGCACGCCCACATTCTGAAATAACAGAGTAATATTGGAAGCATTTACTAATTGCGTTATACAGTCAAATCATGTAGAGACATGGAAGGTTATCACAGTGGGAAGAAAACTGAATGTATAAATTAGGGTTTGCTAGAGTTCATATAAATAATACATTATTTGGGTAACGTCATTTTATGAAACGTTTGACTATGAGTAAACACGATATAAAAATACTAAGATTTAATGTGATGGTGAAATTGTAGTTAACTCATTTGAGGAGCTTACTAGCTTCCTTGTCTTCCAGTTAGATAACAAGCAAGGGCTTGATTATCATAATAATGTATAATATGAGGAGAAATGTTGTGTGTGCAAATAGTTGAATTTGTCATTTAAATTGTGCAATTAAGTCGCAGGAATGAAATCGTCGTTACGTGAAGCATCAACCATTGTTAGGTTTACATGGCTTTTATAAAATATGTTGGAAAAATATTGAAGTTAAATATAATTACGAATCACACTTTCGTCGAATTTGATAACCAATGGTTATTTCATGCAACCATCACAGTTATGTTTCACATTTGATTCTCGTTTTCTACATATATTTTACCAGTACTTGTCAACCCGAGTTTATTGTAGATAAACCTTTAATGTCGATGATACCTTACCGTTTGTCAAATACAAAATGTGATCAGGTGACTATTGACACATAAATAGAATGGGCCGGTGCTAAAGTTTATATTGTTATTTAATGAACAGCCACTACCATTTCAAGGATATTTGTGCTCCATATTTGTGCTCCTATTGAAGATATACATACTGTAAAATAAAAGATTTTGTAAAGATTAATTAGAATTTTGATAATAGTATTTGTTGCTATTTTGATGACAATTTTCAGAATAATATTTTCAATTATATGAAAGTTTAATGTTTGGATGATTTAGTTAACTTTTAAAGTAATGTTTTGGTTAATATTTTTTGAACCATGAATTTCTAGTTGAGTCATGCACTCATAATTGTTATTTTCGGACCGAGAACAGATGATGTAATAAATTTTCTGCTCACCATCGAAGTTCGTCGAATCCATGCTCATAATGTTTAAATATTGTTATTTAATGATGCTCAGATGTCCGACAAATCGATATTTTTGTGTTTATTTCATGGCTATGATATATAATGTACCAATTTTGAATAAAGATTCCTGGAAAGTGATAGTTTTTCGTTTAAAGAAATGAACTCTTAAACAAATTGATTTTGACAACAAGTGAAACAGTTAAATATTAATTTACTTTCATCTAGTGAATGCTAGTCAAGTAGGATGCAGGCTGGACGATTTAATTTGCCCTGAATATCCTACTGTTGTATATAAAAATAACTTGGACAAAGTCAACCAGACTGCTATTCTGGCTTTGGGTCAAATCCAATAGTGTTCATGTGTTGATGATTCTGTGTTATTGTCTATAAAATGTATGCATTTTCATGCATTTTCAATGCTTTTATGGCATTATTTTAGAGTCATATTTTAAATTGTGAATAAAATGAGATTATTTTAGAAATTGTGATATTTTCAAAGTCTCCCTTCTACCCTTATTGTTTCATCGAGCCGAAAATCAGTAAAGCATTTTTAGATCTTGTTTAGTGTTGTAACTTTAACCCATATGGCGCCCTGAGATGTTTAGATTCTCGTGCTGACTGATTTTTGGTGAAATGCATATGTGGTCGTTGGACTTCGGTCTAAACGGGCACAACACATGGCAACCAAACATGCAGAGCATTCATCACCTCCACTTTAAGAGTGGATAAATGAGTCACAGTGAGTAATAATGGATCAGTCAATCAAAACAACCAATCAATCCCCCCTCCCACAATGCAGGGTTTCATTTGGTGCACCTGCACCTGCTGCCTGAAAGGAGTAGACCTATTTAAATTCTATCAGAAGCTCATCTATCTTCATGAAGCGGTCTTTGTGTTGTGTTACGCACAAAAGACAGGCGGGCCAGGTATAGTAATAATTCTTCTCGTTACAGAGTTAGCCTAATAATATATGGCGGTCAATTAGACAGGAGCACAGCTGCAGCGCTTTAAAGCGGATGAATCAGAAGACAAATATAATTACTGTAACCACAGTGTGTATAAGGGGTAGATGACCTCGCCGTTCATATAATATAATTGAAAATATTTTTCTGAAAATTGTCATCAAAATAGCAACAAATACTATTATCAAAATTGTAATTCTTTTCTTCTGCAGAATATGAAAATATTAATCTTTACAAAATCTTTTATTTTACAATATTTATAACTTCAATAGGATCACAAATATCCTTGAAATGGTAGTGGAAGTTCATTAAATAACAATATAAACTTTAGCACCGGCCCATTCTATTTATGTGTCAATAGTCACCTGATCACATTTTGTATTTGACAAACGGTAAGGTATTAAAACAACAATAACTAACTAACAGTGTGTATAAGGGACCGTCAACATATCTAAGCGGTGATAAATACACTCTAGCTACAGCTGCAGCGCTTTAAAGCGGATGAATCAGGACCGTCAAGATCCAAAACCAAACCCTGTCGCGCTACCACTGCCCAGCCATCTGGTCTGTAGATTATGGGGTGATGCGTGGTGAGCGCGTCGGGTCACCACAGCCGTTAATCTTGGTCTCCGTGACCAGGGCGCTGCCTCACTGTCAGATAGCTACTCAATTGTCCTCACGAGACTGAGTGCACCCCCTTCCAGCCCTCACGTCAGTTTCTAAAATCCCTGACGGAGCCGGGAATTGAACCCAGGGCCTCCGGGTGCGAGGCAGGCGAGCTACCCCAACACCAGGACCGTCAAGGTATCTTACTCATTTTTCAATGACTCTAATGCGGCAAGCCCCTGAAAATATGCAAACCTTTGCACTTCTCCTTGCCCATCTAGTTCCAATGTTACAGTAGTATCCACTCTATTTGCTGTTGCTAAGCTTATGTCTACAACAGCTATCGCATCACATACGAAAACCGTTGTCAAATGTTGCATTATTGATATTCCACTACCAGCTGTAAGCTTTAAACTACAGGGTGTTTGAGAAAGAGCTCCCTAGTTTTAATGTGTCCTAGAATCTGTACAAAGTGACATACACTATTCTAGTTTGTGGTGTGTGATTCATCAACTCTCCAAGTTTGGCTCCTCTGCAGTTGGCAGATCTGCTTGACCTTGAGACGGCCCCAGTGCTATTTGTTTCCTGTGCTCCCTCAGATCAGTCCAGTCGTGCATGGCGTCAGTATGGCGGTGAACTACCTACAGCAAAAACTATCCGTCATTGGCTTAAGTCTTACAAGGAAACCGGTAGTGTTTTGAAAACAAAATCACCAGGTAGACCGAGAACTTCTGAAGCTGTTGTTGAGCAGATACGAGAAATGACGTCTAAACTTACGTCTAAAATTACGTTGCACTCTTATAACTGACTCAGTTTGCACAAGCCAAATAACACACTGCGCTTTCTGTTGCGGAGTACACATTGTTACTGAGTTGCTCTGCACCAAGGATCATGTAAACTATAAGAGATTCGTCACTTTTGGTTATAGAATTTCCGAGAGAGAGCAACGCCTGAGGCTATGTACCGCTCCGGCAAGTCTGGCAACATAAAACGTAAAAAGCCATATGAAAGTAGCCTTTATTACACCTAATTGAACAGTATGTTCTGCGATGAGTTATTGATTATTCATGAAAATGACACAAACACAACTGCGCTTTTCGCTAGGCGCTGAAATATACGTCCAGATAGGAAAAATATACATTTTGATATATATCAATGTTGGCAATAGATTTGTCACGAAGGACACAGTTATGCCGTTCTAGAGCTTAATTCACCTTTAGGCTAATTAAACATTGCTCTCCTACTCTATAGAATTGTTGGGATATTCGACGAATATAAAGAAAACTGTCCAAGTGCACACTATATTGCCATAACCTCACTTTTTGCCTAGCATGCCGGCTGCCACCTACCCCTCTCCGTAGTCCAAAACCACAAATGTTATTGCAATGCAAAGGAGAATGGGTAAGAAAACAAACAAGAGATGAAATGCACACATTTATTCTCTATATATTTTTATTCGAGAGTAGTCCATATTGCCCACTAGTTTTACACATGGTCAACACCAGGAAGATAAAAATTGCCGTATTGTTCTTACTATCATTATAATTCTTACATCCCGGTGCTTGGCAATTTTTCCTCCCTTGCAGGGGCATGATTGACACTCAATTCAATTCAAATAAATAATCAAAATACCGAACAAATCAAAACAACCAACAACACCACGAGGAAAGTCAATCAAAACGGACTATTCCCGCTTCCGCCAGTCGGTTTGATGTCAGCGTTCATAAAAGCCAACTACGGAACCTTAGTGCTAAAATTTATTCTTCATTGGTTGGCAGAACATCCAGAGCAGAGCTTTACCGCGACCCACGCCCTCCCTATGAACTGTCATCCCCTACTCTGCACTGCACTGCCTGCACGCCTGGACTGAACTGGGGGAGCAGCAAGGCTAGTAAACTACAGAGGTTGCCTCAATATGGAGCTCTTAGGCGAGGGGATCGCGGAGGGAAGGGAAAGGACGTGACGTCACACGTTTCCTCGTAGCGCGCGAGGCGCGAGATATGCAAGGAAAGTTAACTTTCCCACACATTATATTGTGTGGAATGCAATGGTTTAAACATGTGTTTTAAGCCCTTTTGTTTATAATCATGCCAGGCCAAAGATGTGCTGTGGCAGTTTGTCACAGTTTTTCACGATACCTAAACACACATGCGTTCGCAATCAGTGGATTGCTGCATGTAAGCGAAAAGCTCATTGTAACCCTCAAACAAGTAGGATAGCCTATGTTCCCTCCATTTTAAGATTGAAGACTTCGAATTAGACTACAGGGCCGAATTGCTTAATATAAAGCCAAGATTTCCAAGGAATCTAAAACCAAATGGTAAGTGAGCTTAGCTGGCCTACTCTTAAGTTTTGATGACCTGCTAGGATGATTTTAAAGCTGTTAATATTTTTGACATATTTCGTATATGGTATCAGGGGTGTATATACAATTTTTTTCGAGGGGGGGGGGGGACTATCGTGGAAAATTGTGAGTACTTAATGAATTTTCTATTATAGCCTATGGAGTATGAATGGAAAATATCTCAATGGGCTACTTGTCAATTTATATAGTAGAAAGGTAAACACTCGTTTTCTTTTACAAATTGATAATTATTTCTTAAAAGTAGACTACTGTGAAATACATTGTATGTTGTACCCAAGTTGGCTTATTTCGGGGGGGGGGGGGGATCTGGAGCCCCCTCAGCCCTCCTCCCCCCTCCCCTTATATACGCCCATGCATGGTATTTTGTTTTTGGAAAAGATGGAAAATTTCATGAGTAATTCTCTTTGCATTGGTAAAAATTCTTTGCAAATATTCCAGAAAGCAGTCATCATTTCAATAAAATCCCTTCGACTTCTGTACCAAGATATGGCCCGTAGGCATAATACAAAGTACATTCTCACACATAGGCTAAATCAAGATGCACTGGAAACCCTCTTTTCACAATTGCGAACCCGTGGTGGCTTAAATGATCATCCTTCTCCCCTTGACTGCATTTACAGACTGAGGATGATTATTTTAGGAAAAAATCCAGGAGTTGTTCAAAAGCAAACAAACACTGCTGATCCAGATTCAGATGAATATGTAGTTGCTAAAGCACTAAACAAAGCTGTCATAGTGTCTGAATCAAGTAACGTGCTTCCAGAGTCTTTCATTGCCAATATCATGGAACAAAGTGAGGAAGATGGCAAGGCTTATGTTGCAGGATATGTAGCCCACAAGTTCCAAAATAAATTTCCACAACTTGGGAACTTAACCTATGGAATGCAAACTCAACACGACTATGCATTACCGACTTGGATTAAACACTTGTCATACGGTGGTATGACCGATCCCTCAGAAACTTTGCTAAACCAGTTCCGGCACATTTCAGCAAAATTCGTCACATTTCACGGAAAATACGGATTTCAACGAGGCAAGAACGTTCTAAGAAGAACGACAGAATTTGTATCGAGAGAAGTTCCTGACGTACCGTCTGGTGGGGTTGAGGCAGCTGTGATAACAATTTTCTTCATCAGATTGAAACATTCCTATTCTATCTTGCATAAGTGAAGTGGTTATTGGAAGTCACTAACACCCACGATTCTGCTACCGAGTCTAGGCGAATTTCCAAGAAATTCAAGAAAATCACTACATAAAATGTAAGTTGGCAACATTTAGTTATTTTATCACCCATTTACCGATAATTTCATGCGAATATACTGTTCTTTGCGTACTCAACAGCTGTTGTTGACAGTTTCGTCACGTTCCCCACATGGCGCGTTTGGTATCTTGTGACGTCATCCGCCTTGTGAGCGCTGATTGGTGACTGAAAATTGAGGCAACCTCTGTAGTTTATAAGCCTTGGGGGAGCAGAGGATAGAAACAGCACTGGGGCCGTCTCAAGGTCAAGCAGACCTGCCAACTGCAGAGGAGCCAAACTTGGAGAGTTGATAAATCACACACCACAAACTAGAATAGTGTATGTCACTTTGTACAGATTCTAGGACACATTAAAACTAGGGAGTTCTTTTTCAAACACCCTGGATATAAGGCGAGCATTGTAGCCACACCATAGCAATATTGTCAGTTGGACAACAGTAAACTACTTACAACTTCTCATCTTCGTGCACTTTCTAACCAGCAGTTCAGAGTCATAGTTCGAGTTGCCGCCCCATCCACAGCTGTTCATTACACAGCTGTAAATGTCCAACATAAATAATCCGATACGTGCCCATTGGGAGCAGGAAATTCCACATGTGCGAATGGAGCAATTTGTATTTGATTTATGACAAAGATGCACCAGTAGTAGATCGTGCTTATATTCTCAGGGTAGGGTAATTATGTAACTCCCTGGCCAAATTAAAATGAACACTCTTAAGAGAACATAGAAAAATAACTTCTCTACCACATTTGCTCTTACGATTCGATGTCAAAGTGTTCGTTTGTTTTTCGTAAACTACGACTCATATTAATGGTTGTTGTTTCATTTGAAGGGCGTAAACATCGTGGCCATTTAGCCCTGTGTAGCCTACTTACATTAATCACCGAAGGTATTGAAAGTTCACTTTTAATTTTGCTATTTCTCGCTATGAATAATTCGGTCAAAACACCGTTCCCCTTTCGTTTGGTGACAAGTTCATTGTTAAACCATTTCTTAAAATATTAAAATTTAAGGTAATAGTGAGAAAATTCTGTTAATTTTCCCACAAAGAAACGTAAGGTTTCACATTCCACAGTATAACGTCTGTCTAGAACAAGTAGTGCGTGCAATGCTGCTTTACTTATGTGCAGACCGCTGAGTTCCTCTCATCGTTCCGCTAGGCTCCTGCTGTTATAAACAACAAGCACAAGCGCAGTCAAGTTCAGGGGCACTCGCATCTTGAAAGGTTAATAACACAGCATTTTTAAAGCTCACGGAGTACGAATAATAATTGTTGTTGATTTGTTAGGGGCTTTTCGACATTGTGGTCATGTAGCCCCGTGTACTAGGGTGTGTGCAGAATTTAATGTAATAATAATGTTATTGGTTTTACGTCCTTTTTAACTACACTGGCTTTTAGAGACGCCGGGGTGCCGGAATTTTGCCCCGAAGGGGATCTTTAACGTGCCAGTAAATGTACTGACACGGCTCCCTCGCATTTGCCCACCCACAAATGCCAGCTCACTGCGCCAGGTTTCGAACCTGCAGTCTTGGGCTCAGCAAGCGAGAACGTAACCCCTGAGCCACGCAGCCAGACCGTGTGCAGAATTTGTCTGATAACCTGTATCACTGTGGTGTCTGTACTAGTATGTGGTTGGTTGGTTCCTTAGGCTAGGGGCTGCGACAACGCGGTCTTGTAGCCCCGTGTACTTTGGGTGTGTGTAGAATCTGACTGATAACCGGTGTTAATTGTGATGGCTGTATTAGTGTGTGTATCTATTTTAATTCAAGTAAGGGCTGCAGACTTTCAATTTTTCCAAGTAGTTCCTACTTTTATCGCCAAACGCCACCGTCAACGACCAACTAGTTCAGTACTTACTTACCAGATGCCACCGTAGTAGGCTCCTGACGACGAACGTAGGAACCTAAGAACGTTAGTCAAATGTTTAACATGTATATCATTTAGCTTTACACAGGTGTAATTAGTGGAAGGTTCTTAAAAATGCCATAAATCTATGATATGGGACCGCGGGCTTTACTTCCCCTCCGAAGGAAAGCATACTGAGGGATTTTCAACGTTTTTAAAATATCCGACAACTTCGGCCGGGTTTGAACCCGTGATCTTGGCCATAGAAGCTCAGCATGCTACCAACTACGCCACCGAAGCCGCTGTACTAGTATGTATATTTGTAATTAAGGTAGGACTTCGGTAGGAAGTGGCCGTGGCCTTTAGTTAGGTACTGTACCCGAAATACCTACCGTCAGCTTGTTGATATCCCTCGTTGGTAGCTGGATTTCAGAACCTGAAAACCCCGAATGAAAAACCCCCAGATTCCACTCAACAAGAGACGGGGATAATGGGGCACAAGGATCACCTAACTGAGGGAATGTCAAGAAAAACCATAGCAACAAAAGAAAAATCTAGCTCGGTAGAACACAAGAACGAGAAAAACATAATCTCCAAAGCGTGGAATTATACTGAAATGCCTGCAATGGTATCCTTAACGTGACCTCCTATCGCAGCTATAAAGTACCACTCCAAAAGAATTAAAATAAAATTCTTCAAAATTTATTCACAAAGGCATTATAGCAAAAATTGCTATAATAATATTACAAGAAATGAAAAGCAATTGCAGCTTCAACCGGAAGCTCAAATCACAGTGACCTGAATACAACTTCTAGTCATTACTAGACACACTGTATTCTCCATTAAAAAAATGTTAAACACTCTTTAAGATAATACCCTACTAAGGCACAAGCAATGCCTCAAAAAAGTCTTATTGAAAATTAATTCCGCATTTGGGTAGGTCATTACTAATCCTACAACTAGCAATATCATTTATGTACAAAATTTACATTGGAATGTATATATATATATACATAGAATGGCACACTCCAAGTGTGTGTTTCCTTTTATTTCGCAAGCCTCAGTTTAACATTCTTCCATTAGAATAAGATCATTAGTTTCCTTTAACTGATTCAAAAATGTTTAAATTGGTCCTTTCCAACCAGGTGACAAAGCTTAATAGAGGTAATCACTTTAATAATTATTGCACTCACCAAATTAACTGATCAGGATAACTGAAAAACCCTCGTCAGCATGGTGATTAAATCCATAATATTAAGGTTGACATCATTTAATACATGTTTTAATGTTTTACTTTGTAGTTTGCATGCTTCTAAGCAACAACAAAATGCTTGTAGCAAAACGCTGAATTAGACTTGAAAATAAGTCAACTTATATTTGACTACTAAATCACAATTATCATGGGTTAGTTTCCATGAAATAACTTAATGTTTATTTCATTCTTTCACTGCCTTCACGCGGCTCTACTCTTATACATACGTACTCCCCTGAGTACTCTATTCAGAGTATTAATTTATTATAATCATACATATTTTAACGTAACTGGATCACCTTCATTGCTTAATGACGAATTTCATTCTCAGCTGATAATTGTTGTTACTACATCGTTGATTAAATTTATACATAGTTTACAATGATGTTGGTTGGATTTTCTCAATGACAAAATATCCTTTTAGAATTAATACCTATGCTATGAGAGATTGCAATAGCTCCTTAATCAGAATGTATTTATACATTTATTAAATTTGGGATATACGCTGGTTAAAAAAGTGAATGATGTTTCAGAGATATATTTTATAGTCAAATGACGACAATCAAAAACAATAATAAATTCCTTCGACCAAGGATCTCAACTGAGCCTTCACGCGAGAGGCTAACATGAAACAAGTTAAATAGAAATAAAGAGAAAGTTAATCAAGCCAATGTTCGGTACACCCCTGCACGGATGAATTCGAGAAACAAAGTAATGTCTCTACACCACCGGACATGGTAATCATAACAATTAGCACAATTGTCTGGTTAGAAAACATTACCAGCCTCTGTCCTTCAACAACACAAAGAATGGTTCCTAACAAAAGCGAGAAATCGAACTCCTCTATATAAGTATAAAATAAAACTTCAGAAACTCATAACTTGCTATCAAAATCGGTCTTCTATTCATAATTCCAATCACTCGGATGTATAAAGTTCGAAAATGCAGTAGGAAAATGTAGCTCAACAGAAACACAGTCTAACGATGCGAAGAATGTCATAAATTGACATAATAAAGAGCTCACCACGTTGATAAACTACACTGAATCACAAAATGCCTATGGATGTCCTCTTCACTACACTAAGAAAGCTTCATGAAATATTACTGAATTTAAGATGAAATCTACTTAAACATACTTAAACACAAGCTGAAAATGGGTTGCACTTCTTATGGAAGTCTAAAACCTGTCGATTGTAAAATCAGTCATGATTAAAACGCCAAGCCTAAATTCCACAGTCCGACATACTACTCAAAAATATGCTAAAAAAATAATGGCGTAAATTAACATTGAAATATCTACACTTAGCTACGAGAGACGAATTTGTGTAAGCTGTACCTTGTTGATAGATGAATTTCCAAGAGCGAGCATTTATACGCCCTGCATATCACATCTTTTCCATATGTAGCTGTAACTAGCACTCCCCAGGTCGTCGGGAATCGAACCAGGGTACACCTTCTCCAATCCGCACGCTCTTCCCGGTTCAGAAGGCTATTACCCATCCTGGGTAAATAGTCAGGAATCGCTACTTCACGTCTCCAACATCTTCCAGTACACAGTTCGTTTCTCAGTAGGGTCGCATTCTTCATATCGGGCCGAAATATTAATGAACGAAAGACGAATTACTGCCCATGCGAATAGCATTCATGATTACTAATGAGGTAGACACAAGTGGTCACACAATCATAATCAGTCATCGCTGGGGCCATGGCGATAGTTCATTGAAATGTTCGATACAATGCCGGTCTAGTAGCGTTCATGCTGCGTTATTTAGCCTGCCATTATAAAAGAAATGACCAGCACTAAAATTATTCCTCTTGACATCTTGATTAAGAATATGTCTGTTCGCGATGAGGAATAGTGTTTAGAGTTCAATAACATTGCTGCGCACTCGACATCAATGCAATGAAAACAGAGACTGTTTTTCAAAACCAAAGTTCGCTGTGATGACAGGCAGCTTGCTGTATTGAAATTACAGTTTCTAATACTGCTTTACACTTATAGCGGTATAGATTGCATCTCGTGAAAACGAACAGAGTCCTTCGACACTGGCTCTGCATACACTTTAAAGTGTTTGATATAAACCTCGCGTCACATTGCAATAACGAAACGCGTTCTCAAGCTTCACAAAAAGATATGTTCTCAAGCGCCCCGTAATGTTATCTGCCCACAGCTGACTGTGAGTCCCTCCACCTAGCTTCACGCTACCCCCACTCAGACGTGACAGTAATCGAACTGATCTCTCATTGGTGGATGTAAATCATAATTTATAATATCTCCGACAGATACTAAACATGTATAGATAACAAAATACACATTATGCTCTGTTCCAGGCTCTCGTATAATGTTGCAAATCTTGCATGTTATTCTCTTTTCTTCTTATTGCTGATAAAAATTTAATCCTAGTGACCGATCAATAAACTGGGTCAATGGTCGCCATGTTGTAATCATATTCGCCTGGCTTCGTGCGTGCACGTCGATCCTCGGAAAGTACCGTAATCGAGCGGCCGACTCCTGTTTCGGATTGCAACTTGTGGATCGCGCCGATCTTCAACATATACTTCAAACTGCATCATAACAATATGAGTATAATGGTACAGTACCAACTTGGTATTTGCCTGGAGTAGAAGTGGGAAACCACGGAATACCACTTACAGGACAACAGTGACCTGCTAAGTTACAACTCGTCCTCTTTGTGTACTTTTTCACCAGCAGTTCAGGGTCATATTGCTGATAATAATTGATTGTATGGCTTATTATATTCTCTACTGTAGATCATTATTATTTCATTCGAAACTGATAGCAATCAGAAATGTTTATTGTAATAATCCGCACATACACACATTAATAATTAGCCTACTTTTCACATTTTGCAAAAATGAGGAAAAAGTAGACTTAAGAGAAAAATGTGTGTCTGTCTGTCTGTCTGTCCTTCTGTCTGTCTGGCTGGCTGTGTGTGTGTCCCCCCCCCTATCAACTCCTAAACGGCTGCAGCAATCAAAACCAAATTTAGTATGAGTAAAGATGTGCACCGGAATATCTCACGTCCATATTTGAAAATGATGTCAGTGCTACCAACTACTGAAAAACGCACTAGAAATTTGAGCTCCATGTTGGATATCTTGCAAGATATGCATGGGAGCTATTCCAAAATTGGCACACATGCAGATAAGGCTATTTCAGTTTAATTTCCAAGAGGCCAACCATGACAGTGTTACCAAAATAATTTTAAGCCTTCTGATAGGTCCAATGTTTAAATGCATATAACTTCTACACTATCAATTTGGATTTCAACCAAATTTTGTATGTAATATCTGTACATAAACAGATATGACTGAGCGTATTCTTAAGAGCCACCAGGGCTGCCAACTGTTATTAATTGCTCTCTATTTTTTTTATCCAAATACCAATATATCAGAAAGTATGCAAGCCAATAGCTTTAAACTATGTACACGTATATTCTGACATTTTAGATTAATTTGGAGTAACTTATATACGTCAGTTCTACCAACATGATTATAAGCCTGCTGATGTACCAATTTTTAAATACATGTAACTTCTATACTATCAGTTGGATTTCAACCAAATTTCGTATGTGCTATCTGTACCATAACAGATATGACTATAGGTATTGTTAGGAGCAATCAGAGCTGCCAACTTTTAATAAATGCTGTCTATATTTTTTACCCTAATATCAATATATCAGAAAGTATGCAAGCCAACAGCTCTATACTTTGCACACGTATAGCACCTGACATTCTAGATTAATTTGGAGTAATTAATACAAGGCAGTGCTGCCAACATGATTCTATGCCTGATGATATGTCCAATTTTAAAATACATGTAACTTCTATACTAACAAATGGATTTCATCCAAAATTGGCACAACAAGATATCATAATATTTCAGATTATTTCTGACCAGCACACGCATGACATTGTTGGCAACATGCTTTTACGCGTGCTGATAGATCCAGTGTCTAACTGCATGTAACGTCCATTAGACTTCAACCAAATTTTGTATTCTGTACCTTAAGAGATGGAACTAAGAATATATTCAGTCACCAGGGCTGCCAACTGTAGTGCTCTATTAGGCTACATTATATTAGGTATAGTTTGAACTAATTAGATATTTCGATATTACCAACTTAATTTCGTCATTATTCTAGATAGGTTCATATTCTGTAGAATAATCATTGGTATGAAAAGTAGGCTGTATAGTTCTTAACGGAACTTCTTGTTGTTTTTTACGTACTGTAGATGACGTTAAAATACATTGTTTTTTGCAGCTACGCCACCAGAGTTGCACAAGTTGTAACAACGAGTACAGCCTCTCATTTTAATTCAAAGACGCACTGGGTTTTATAGCACGGTACATCACTAGGATTCTCTCGTCTTAGCTAAGCGAAAGTTCTGTGACTAGCGTCATGAATGTTTTTACCAACACCACACAAACAGCAGGGTATTTAACATTCCCTCAGCGCCCATATCTACAGCATTAAACGCACTTACATAGCTGTAATTTGGAGCAGTTCTCGTCTCGCTAACTCGGCTTGAATACCTGATTAGCTTGACGTTTGAGGCTCTACCCAACTTTCCTACAAGTTACAGTCTATGGACACAGCTTAGTTCACTGTGGCCGGAAATTGAGGAGTAATTTCCAAGTGTCGGTGTAACAGTTTATTTACCACTAACCATGACTTCACTTAAGAGCTCAATAGCCAAGAGATGCGTCACTTCGCAAGGAGAGCGACCGGCTCGGAGGTGACGGCAATTAACATGCTTATTCTGAGTCAACGAAATTCTCAGAAGGTTTTGAAATTTAGCGTAGAATTAAAAGTAAGTTATAATTTAATAATAATTTTAAAATAATGTTTGGTTGGTTTCTCAGTTTAGGGGCTGTGACAACGTGGCCATGTAGCACCGTGTACTGATAACCGGTGTTAATTTTGATGGCTGTATTACTGTGTGTTATCTGTAATTCAGGTAAGGACTGCAGACGATCAATGTCTAGTAGTTCTTACTTTTGCTACTAAATGCTACCGTCAACGACACCTATCTGCAAACTTGGCTACTAGATGCCACCGCAACCAGCACCTTGCGGTGAACGTTGAAACTTAATAGAGCGCTAAGCAAATCTATCTAGAAATTTAGCTTCACACAATTGTAGTTAGTGGGAGGTAGTTTTACATGCCATAAATCTATGACATGGGTCCGCCGGCATTACCTTATCTCCGAAGGAAGGCATACTGAGGGATTTTTAACGCTCTTAAAAATGCGATGTCTTCGGCCGGGTTTGACCCACGATCTTGGGCATAGAAGCTCAGCATGCGACCAATTACGCCACCAAAGTCACCCCGAAAATGTTTTGCAACACTTTTTGGTTGGTTGGTTCCTTAGTTTAGGGGCTGCGACAACGCGGTCATGTAGCCCCGTGTACTTTGGGTGTGTGTAGAATCTGTCTGATAACCGGTGTTAATTGTGATGACTGTATTAGTGTGTGTATCTGTTTTTTTTAATTCAAGCAAGGACTGCAACTTTGAATTTTTAAAATAGTTCCTACTTTTGCCGCCAAACGCCACCGTCAACGACTACTAGGCCTAGTTCAGAACTTAGCTACAAGACGCCACCACAGTCGGCTCTCGGCAACGAATGTAGCAACCTAAGAGCGTTGTTTACATTATTAACCTATACAATTTAGTTTCACACAGGTGTAATTAGTGGAAAGTTCTTTAACATGCCATAAATCTATGACATGGGACCGCCGGCTTTACTTCCCCTCCGAAGGGAGGCATACTGAGGGATTTTTTACGCTCTTAAAAAATCCGTACACCAGTTTTTCTCTCTAAAAAGTGAGGTAGATAATTAAATTTGTAAGGTTTATGCTTCCTTATCTGACTGTTAGGTAATCAACCCAGAGGCTGGTTGGTTCCTCAACAGTACCGCCATAGGTCGGTTGATACCTACGAAATCTCAAAGCAGCGCTATATTGAGTCGTACTAGGCAAGATGCGGTAGTGAGGTAGTTTGCCATTGCTTTCCTCACTGAGCCAGAAAAAGAGCATTGAATCTACAAGTATAACCTTCCACAGTACACAGAGGCACTAGCTGTGCCCTGAATACTATTACTCAGCACCTCCAACACCTCAGTAGCTTCCATATAATCACAGCCACGAGTGAGACTGAGACACCGGTGGAAAGCCACATTTTACTCTAGCCTGTGCCAACACACAAATGCAAATGTACTGCATTCTAGGTAGTATGCTTCCTTATAAAGTGTTCAAATTTGAATTTCGAAACGAAGAATAACCCAAGCCTCAATCGTGTACTCTCTCAGTGTCAATACCAATGCTCATTAAAACACAATCAGTGGTTCTTGCGCGATGGTAGAACAGACAGTCATACACGGGCACATTTATATCATCATTAGTCTTACATTGGTCCAAGACGTATAAAGGATATGTACATTACAAAATAAAATAATGTCGCCTCCGTAGCGTAGCGGTCAGCATGGTTCGCTGCCGCCCCGGAGGTCCTGGGTTCGATTCCCGGCTCTGCCACGAAATTTGAAAAGTTGTATGAGGACAGGAACGGGGTCTACTCAGCCTTGGGTGGTCCAAATGAGTAGAAGGGGGTTCGATTCCCACCTCAGCCATCTTCGAAGTGGTTTTCCGTGGTTTCCCACTTCGTCTTCGGGCAAATGCCGGGATGGTACCTACTCTAAGGCCACGGCCGCCTCCTTCCCTCTTCCTAGCCTATCCATCCCATTCCATCCCTTCCCATCCTTCATGAGGCCCCTGTTCGCTTTGCAGGTGAGGCCGCCTGGGCGAAGTGCTGATCACACCTCACCAGTTGTATCCAGCTCGACCAGATGTTCCAAGCTCCAGGACACTGCCCATAGAGGCGGTAGTGGTGAGTTCCCTCACTGAGTCCGTGGGAACCCCCAAACTAGAGGGTAAATTGACTAAAATAAGAAATTAGATAAAATTGAAATGAAATGGTATTATTTCTGTAATATTATTATTGATGATAATAATAACAGCGTATAGCATGTGGAGAGGCCTGGTGCAGGACACGTTCCGTTCGTCATGCGAACATCATCAGATTTGATCACACAAGGGGGATTTACTGAATATGTACAACCAACCTGTATATATTTATTTGGTTATGGAACAGTCCACCTCGTGGTGTGACGGCTAGCATTCTTGATAGTCGCCCTGAAGGTCCAGGTTCGATTCCCGGCTCTGACAAGAAATGCAATACTGGTCTGAGGGCTGAAACGGGGTACACACAGACTTGTGAGGCAAAACTGAGAAGTGGTGGTTTCGATTCCTACCTCAGCCATCCTGGAAGTGGTTTTCCATGGTTTTTCCATTTCTACTGCAGTCAAATGCCTTGATGGTTGCTAAATTAAGGTATACGTCAGCCTCCTTCCTAATCCCCACCTGAATTACAAATACACACACTAACACAGGTTTTCAAACAAATTCATCACACACTCAACTACACGGGGCTAACGATCAAGATATCCCAAGCCCCCACAACGAATTAACAACAACCCGTAAATGAGACTGGTTGGTTGGTTCCTCCGTTTAGGGTCTGTGACAACGCGGTCATGTAGCCCCCTGTACTTTGGGTGTGTGTAGAATCTGTCTGATAACCTGTGTTAATTGTAATGGCTGTATTAGTGTGTGTTATCTATTTTTAATTCAAGTAATGACTGTAGACATTCAATTTTCAAGTAGTTCCTACTTTTGCTGCCAAACGCCACCGTCAACCACAACTAGTTCTGAACTTGGTTACTAGATGCCACCACAGTTGGCTCTTGGCGACGAACGTTGGAACCTAAGAGCGTTAGTCAAATGTATACTATAATTTAGCTTCACACAAGTGTAATTAATTGAAGGTTCGTTTACAAGCCATAAATCTATGACAATGAACCGCCGGCCTTACTTCCCCTCCGAAGGAAGGCATACAGAGGAATTTTCAACCCTCTTAAAAATCGGACGACTTCGGCCGGGTTTGAACCCGCGACCTAGGGCATAGAAGCTCAGCATGCTACCGACTACGCCACCGAAGCCGCTGTAAATGAGACTAAACAATCAATCGGAAGGAAGCAGCCGTGGCTTATTACGAGGTATCATCGCGACATTTGCCTGGAGTTAAAGATCGGAAGCCATTTGTAACCATTTTAAGGATGGCTGACGATGGGGTTATACCAAGCATTGTGTCTTAGTGAGCGTAGCTACCGCTGTCGGTAATGGTGTTGAAATGTATTCGGACTATTTTTTACTCCTTAGTAAACACGGACTTGGGAAACCACTATACAAGCTGTTATGAGGAATAGCGAGTTGTAATTCAGTCCTTTTAACCGTGCCGCGACTGTAACTTAATAAACCCATCTGTAAAGCTACTTCTTATTACGTTTCTTCTGCTGCGGTATTTCATTACAATTATTAGATCAGTGCCCTGAAAACAAGACCGGCGTGCTTTTTCGCTTCTATATTATATGTCTGTCTTCAGATTACGTCGAAACCTACCTGAAAGTTTTGTTCACTAATTATGCAAAGTGAAGTTACAACCACTAGGCTATCTGATCTAGGGGGCATGTTTGGCTTCTTGGTTGGTTGGTTGGTTCCTTAGTTAAGGGGCTGCGACAACGCGGTCATATAGCCCCGTGTACTTTGTGTGTGTGTGGAATCTGTCTGATAACCAGTATTAATATTGTGATGGCTGTGTTAGTGTATGTTTTCTGTTTTAATTCAAGTAAGGACTTCAGATAATAATTTCAATAGTTCCTTACTTTCGCTACCAAACGCTACCGTCCACGACACCTAGCTGAAAACTTGGCTACTAGATCCCATCGCAACCAGCACCTGGCGACGAACGTTGGAACTTAAGTGCATTAATCAAATCTAACCTACAAATTTTGCTTCACACAATTGAAGTTAGGGGAAGGTTCTTTTACATGCAATAAATTTACGACATGGGCTCGCCGGCTTTACTTCCCCTCCGAAAGAAGGCATACTGAGGGATTTTAACGCTCTTAAAAATCCAAAATTTCAGCCGGGTCTGAGCCCGCGATCTTGGTTATAGAAGCTCAGCATGCTACCAACTACGCCACCGAAGTCGTTATGGTCGGCTTCCGCCACTCCATAATCTTGGTATGTTTTACCGAACATCTTGTCTCATTATCTCTAACCTATAAACGAAGTAAACCTTGTCCGAACATTTTGTTCTGGTTCGTTCAACACAATTTGAATTATAGAATTCATCTCAGGGGAGCAATTTTTGGCTCGTATGACGAGAGCACAACATTTCATTTAAGGTGGCGCTAACTTAGGTTTCGATTGAAAAATTCAATTTTCTCTTCTCTGATGTTTTGTGTTCTCTTTATTACACTTACACTTATTTCCTTTCACTCCGTGCGGACCATAGGGCATCCAAGAATGATTTCCATCGGGCTCTCTTTGTTGCCAAGTTCTTCACTTCCCTCCAAGTCTTTCCCGCTTTTCTGGCCTCCTCTTCAATGGTGCGTTTCCAGGTGTTCCTTGGTCTTCCCCGTCTCCGAGCCCCTTGAGGATTCTAGTCAAGAGCTCCCCTTTCTACTGCATCATTCTGTTTCCGCAGAGTGTGCCCAATCCAGACCCATTTCCTCCGTTTAATTTGGACTTCTATAGGTTGTTGGTTAGCCCTTTGCCACAGCTCTTCATTTGGGATTATATCTGGCCATCGTATACCCAGAATTCGACGCAGACAACGATTGATGAATACTTGAAGTTGGTGGCTGATAGGATTGGTAACTTTCCATGTTTCACATGCATACAATAGGACAGCTTTCACATTGGTATTAAAAAGTCTGATTTTCGTCTCCCTGGATATGTTACGGTTTTCCATACTGGATAGAGCTGCACAAAAGCCCCTTTCTTGCCTTTCTTATTCTGCTCTTGATGTCCTCCTCAGCCCCTCCACTTCTCGTTACCACGCTTCCCAAGTAAACAAATGTATCCACCTGTTCTACATCTACTCCTCCCACAGTGAGACCAGCCTGTACTGTGGAGTTCACTCTCAGCTCCTTTGTCTTCTTTGGGTTTATATTAAGTCCAACCTTAGCAGCTTCAAGTTCTAAGTTTGCCAGTTTTCCCTCTATGTCTCTGAAGCGCTGTGCGAGCATGCAGATGTCATCAGCAAAATCAATATCCTCCAACCTGTCTTGAAGTCCCCACTGTATCCCTCCCTTCCTCTCCCCACCTTCCTAAGAGTATTATCAAGAACAATCAGGAACAAGGTGGGAGAAAGTATACAGCCTTGTCGCACTCCAGTCTTGATGGTCAATGGCTGGGTTAGCTGACCCTCATGCAGGACTTGACATTCATAACCAGAATACATCTCTCGAATGATGTTAACTATTTTACTTGGTATACCATATTCCTTTAAGTTCTCCCACATGACCTTCCTATTAATGGAATCAAAGGCCTTCTCAAAATCTATAAACGTGATGTACAGTGCTGCTTGCCATTCGTTACTCTGCTCCACAATAATCCGTAAAGTGTTAATTAAGTCCACACAACTGCGGTGTTCCCTAAATCCAGCTTGTTCTTTCCTCGACTTCGACTCGATAGACTTCTTCATGCGATTCAAGATTATCCGGAGAAATACTTTGCTTGGTACGGATAGTAAGGTAATACCTCTCCAGTTGTTACAATTCGTCAAGTCACCCTTCATTGGGATTTTAACAATCACACCTTTCTTCCATTCCGCAGGCAGCTTCTCTTCAAACCAGATCTTTTCCATCAATGGCTTCAGGATATTAGCTGTGGTGTCCATGTATATCTTGAGGACATCTGGCGAAATGTTGTCGACACCGGGGGCTTTTCCATTCTTCAGCTGTAGCAAGGCTTCTTTGATTTCAGCACAAGTTGGACTGTGCAAAAGAATATTTGGATCAGAATTATCAGGTTCATCATTCCTCTCTTCGTGGAGTTCATTAATCCCTCGATCAACATTAAAAATTTCGGTGAAGTATTCCCTCCACCGTTCTTGTTGTTCTTCTTGAGTTGTGAGTAAATTTCCCTGTTTGTCTTTTATGGGTCTTCGGAAACTTTTCTTGGACAGCACTTTTGTGATGCGGTACATTTCTTTGCTGTCACCCTTTGATGCAGCATCTTCTGCCTTCTTCGGCATCTCATCGATCCAATTACTCTTATCTCTCTTCACACTCTTTTTGACTTCTTTGTCAACGACCGTGTATTCTGCTTGCACTTTTGCTTTCTGATGTCTAGTCTTACACATATTCAACCTCTCCTTAATCATTTTCCTATGACTTATTGCCTCCCAAGTTTGTTCTGACATCCAATCCTTCTTCAGAGGATTGCTCTTTCCCAGGACTATTTCACTTGTATCAAGGATGATGTTCTTTACATTACTCCAGGAAGATTCAATATCAGTTTCTGCTGTATCAGATTGGAGTACCTGAAAACGATTTCTTAGCTCCAATTTAAATTCTTCTCTGACCTTCTCGTCCTTCAACTTCCTCACATCAAATCTCTTGCTCTGTTTTTCAAACCTCTTCTTTGCCACCATGATCTTCATCTTGAACTCAGCCAGCATAAGGTGGTGATCACTGCTAGCATCAGCTCCTCTCTTATTCCGAACACCGGTGAGTGATCTTCTGAATCTCCTACTCACTGCGATGTGGTCAATTTGGTTTTCAGTGTCATGATCAGGGGAAATCCACGTGATCTTATGACACCTCTTATGAGGAAACAAAGTATCTCCAATAACAAGGTCATGGCTAGCACAGAAGTTTGTGAACTTTTCCCCATTTCCATTCCTATCCCCAAGGCCATGTACACCCATCACATGTTCTAGTCCCTCGTTGTTCTCTCCTACCTTACCATTAAGGTCTCCCATTACTACAATCACATCTCTCCTACTGCTTTTCTTTACTGTCTCATGTAGAAGGGAGTAGAATGCTTCCTTAAGTTCTTCTTCTGATGGTTCCGTGGGTGCATAGCATTGTATAATCGTAACATTGCGAATGCGAGTCTTAAATCGTGCTGATAATATTCGCTCGGAAATGGGTTGCCAACTTATAAGACTTTTCTTTGCATGTTCAGTAAGCAAAAGACCAACTCCATCTCTGCGTTCCGCATTCTCCTCGCTCCTCCCAGAGTATATGAGGGTAAGTCCTTCATAAGGTTAATCTCACCAAAATATGGCCATCTTATCTCACTGAGCCCAAGTATATCAAGTTTATACGAGATCATTTCTCTGGTCACCTGCCTCAGCCTACTACTCTCACCCAGAGTCCTCACATTCCAGAAACCTATTCGTGTCTTCCTTTTCGTGCCGAAAGTTGTCAACATGAGATCCGTCCGGTTTTCATTCTTTTCAGTTTCTTTCATAAACAATTTCGGAGAGTGCGAGTTATTAGCCCACAGCTTCCTAGTTTTCTGGTAGGGCTGCCACCTTAAGGACTGAAAACGAGCCCCCGCAGTTTTCCAACCGTACCACTGAATTTCAGCTCCGCCTGGAAATAACCTACTGATGACGCTGCTGCCACCATCATGGTGTAGTCTGTCATTTAGTCTGGTCTCTCACCCTCGACCTTACCGGCATGGATGACCCTGCCAGGAGCCGAAGCTCCCGCCGGCATTGCTCTCGGGATCACTGAAACACACAAGCCTCCCCACCACGTCGAGGTACCAGACCATGGGGGAGGCTTTGTGTTCTCTGCATATTGAAATATCATAGGAAGTTACTTTGAAGCAAGAATGATGATCATTTTCCGAGATAAGGGATTTTGAAGTCTTTATTGGTCTACCTTGGCAGACATTTCTTTGACAGACATTTCTTACAACTTTTATGCAAATAAGGTACATTACCTCACCGACAGCAGTGGCTATGCTCGCTAAAGCGCAGCGTTATGTCATGGGGCCAAGCTCTCTGCTGACTCGGTATACGCGTGGGCTCGAGCCCCTCCGTCGGCCGTACTTGAAATGGTTTTCCGTGGTTTCCCCATTTTCAACACCAGGCAAAAGGTGGGATGGTACCTTCTAACAGGCCACGGCCGCTTCCTTCCACATCCTTGCCCAGTTTCATTCCATCTCTCATCCCGACGCGCAGGTCGCCCACGGGCGTCGACTAGAAAGACCTGCACTCGGCCGCTTAGGAGGCCACACAACAACAAAAATCTCAGAAATTACTGCACCGATCTACTGTACCCTTCAATGTTTTCTAGGATGCCGACTCTAGCTCGGGTAGTGGTCTGTTCGGGGTGGCTCTAACTTATTCTAAACATCCTAGGAATATCGTCAAGGATCACAGTAGGCTTAACTTAAAATCAGTATGTCAGAGAACTCATAATATAAAATAATTTTATTCACAAAACATCATCTCCCATTTACTCCCATCCATAGACAATAAAACAACAAAATATACTCCCTTAAATTATTCTAATCAACAAAATCAAAATGCAAAGGTAAATTAATCACACTGGCTGAAACCAGGAAGATAATAATAATCTATTTCACTGCAGTCCACTGCTTCAAGTTCAAAAATAAAACGTCAACAGACTTAATTCATCAAAACTATGGCCTGAATAACCCAGCCATTCTATCCAAAAAAAATGCGCACTCATGTTTATAACTTGCAAAATTGGTTTCTGGGGTTCGGACATGTTCTCTCGTACAATCATCATCCTTCCTCACAAGAGTCAGACAATGAAGGCAATAGACTTATTCTAGGCCACAGGCATGTGTGCACGTTTTAGCTTATAAACAGTATTAATTCACTCAGAGCCATGACTGTGTTAATTACGGTAAAACAAACAAGTCAAAATACATGAAGCATCAAATAAACACACTTCGGTGGCCGATGCCCCGTTACTATTGATAAACAAACAACTATAATGAATGCTCTCAAAATGATATTACAAGACGTCGCTTCCTGAAGCGGTACAACAACAACAAAAAACCTGGGAAGCTAGACTACCTCCCTCAAAAGAAAACAATAACGTCCAACGTAGTCCCTCGACCTTGTAACAGACATTCTCACACCATAATAACCAGCTGGTCGGGCAATAACCTTCACTGCTACTTTCAGAATTCAGACGGCTGGCCACAGTCTTATACCTGCTCCCTATGACTGCCTTGGGTTCGAGCTGTACAGTTACCTTTCCGACGGAGCTATAGCGCACTCTCATCAGGCAATGCATTCAATCATTTCACTTACCAATTATATCATCGTAGACTTGCGGGAATTTCGCCTCCACCTCAAATTCACTTACCATTTATATCATCGTAGAACACGGGAATACCACCTCCATTATTAATTTCAGCTCAACCCAGGACCAACTCTCAACCTTTTCTGAATATTATATTATCATCCAGCCATTTTGTCTTACCTTTCTTTACCTTGGTGTGATTATCAATTACCATACTTACTGTCCACATACTTTCAGTGTCACTACTGGTCTTTGTCACAATATCGAGCTGTCTTCCCCATATTACCTTTTACGTTAATATCGTGCGTAAACACTATCAACCCAATTATTCCCTTAATTATGCATTCAGCAAAGTTACTGACACCCTCAAACAAAACACATTTAAACAAGATTTGATGCTCATATACTAATTTACGTTATAAAACACACAAAAAATAATCATAACTGACAAATATACACAAATCTACACAAAACATGCCTGCGATACCCAAAATATCCATTTTATCATAATTGCTTATGATCGAGATAAACTTATCCGATCCCATGATGGGATACGCTATGGCAAACATGCCCCATGCAATATTTACTTATCTCGTATACATTCTGATGACGATGCTCTGGTCCTTGATATCAGTCTTCTTGATCAATTGGTTCATCTTGCAAGGAGGATAATTTACACACGGTTTCCAAAAATTCACCAAAGCAAAGGTCAACTGTGAATTATTATTATTATCATCACAATGCACGGTTCTCGCGTATGTAGCTCCTACCTCCTACAGCTATCATCAACCTACTCAATTCAGCTGATAGTTCAATGGCTTCCTAGATCACTGACTTAGCTTCTAATAGCTCGTACGGCTATCTCTATCATATAACTGTGTCGTACTGTCGCGGTATGCACACTCACGATACTGTTCCAATTCGCACTCGCGAATACTTAGCGATATTCAAATGTCCAAAGATAGAACTGCCTCTACTTATAAAACTTGTAAAAAATTGTTACTTTTCTTAATGCCACGGGCTTGGGCTTACGCCTCATGCAGCGCCCGGATACGAACTTATAAAACTTGTAAAATTATTAATATTCTTAATGCCACGGGCCTGGGCTTACGCCTCATGCAGCGCCCGGATACGAACTGTTTTCGCTGCGTCTCCAGCTATTATTTATATGATTTCTCGTAGAAGTACTTGGAGTGGGGAGCTTTCAGAATTTATTTCCATAATAACACTCGCATGAATATGCAAATTAGCTCATTTGAACGTCCTCATTTCTAATGTCTCAATGGCTTCCCTTTATCCAAAATCCGATCGTTGGATCCTTATATAATGAGCTCCGTAATTCCCTTCATTGTTCCTTAATTTCGGCGGGATTTGGTTGCATCTCGCGTCCCTCGCTGCTATTGGTAGTTTCAAATCCACCCCCCGATTTCATTTTAATTCTGGCAAAAATCACAGATTGATCCAATTTAAATTTTGAAGATACTTCTGAGAGGCTGGGATTGTCCCCTATACGATGGTGTAAATCCTGTTTCTGCATTTTAATTACTGCTCCAATTTCTCTCATATGGGCGGGGTTTATCTAGTGAGTGATCGTTGAAATTTTCGTATTTACCCGCTTGGTTGAAATACCGTTTCACGTTGTCTGAGCGCATGTGGCTACCAGATGTTGGCTTTCTCTTCCTATCTCCATTGTCCGCGCTAGGTGAAAGTTACTGAAAAGCACGTACGGGCCTCCCTTTGTTGTGCTCTGGTCTACAGGCAATGTCTTTTCTCACACCAGCTTTGAAACATGAATAAAACCTTGTTGAAATAAATATGTAGAATTTATGCAATCACAGATGCATAAAGGTTACACTACTTAAAATTTTCAAAGTATATTTATGTGCATATGAGCATTAATCTGTCCAAGAATAATGGCTGCAGTATTTATTTAACTCAGTGGTTCTTAACCGGTGGTCCGCGGACCACGGGTGGTCCGCGAGTATTTCGGGAGTGGTCCGGGGGAGAAAAGGGTCCACCGGCACGTATGACAAGTGGCCAATAAATGGGGATTTCGAAAACGATGTGCGTTGAACGGGAATCGTCCGACTGTATTCGCGGCTATGACTATTAGGTTTTGAATTGATATGAAAATCCACAGCCTGCTTCCAGTCTCCGACCGGGTCAGGAATTGAATGAATGAAGCCCCCATCTAGCGGCGAGGATATGAACTGTGCCGGCTGCCGAGGCCTAACGCACTCCTCTGGGGCAATGATTAAATGAATGACAGATGAAATGAAATGATAGTGGAGAGTGTTGCTGGAATGAAATTTTGATAGGGAAAACCGGAGTACCCGGAGAAAAACCTGTCTGCCTCCGTTTTGTCCAGCACAGATCTCACATGGAGTGACCGAGATTTGAACCACGGACCCAGCGGTGAGAGGCCGGCGTGCTGCCGCCTAAGCCACGGAGGCTTTTTGAATTGAAATACTTTTAAAATAAGTGTTATAGAGGAATGGTCCATCTGATAAGGCGTATTGGAGAAAGGGTGAGGGGGAGGGGGGGGGGGGAGGGGAAGGGGGAGGGGGAGGAGGAGGGGTGGTCCGTACATGATTCAATTTCACACTGAGTGGTCCGCCGACTTCTACGGGTTCAGAACCACTGATTAACTTGTATAGATTTGAAGGCATAGGCCTACTTCTTTAGTGTCCGCCTATGCAAAATTGAATTTGTAGCTCATCAGTAGGTCAACACGATTGTGGCCAATGAATGGGCGGGGTAATGGGGCAGTTTAGGATTACACGTTTCGACCCTCAAGTGGCCATCATCAGATCTTGATCACTCTGTTAAAGTTTACACTAAATATTGCCACTGATTGAGTTTTCGGGTTAATCTTAATAGGTACGTAATTAGGTGTACCTATTGAGATTGAGTTTTCGGGTTAATCTTAATAGGTACGTAATTAGGTGGGGATTAAAGTTGGAAGGTAAGGACGAGGAGTTGGAAGGTAGCGGCTGTGGCCTATAGTTAGGGACCAACACCGGCATTTGCCTGGAAGGAAGATGGGAAACCACAGAAGACCACCTTCAAGGTTGCCGGCGGGGGGATTCGAATCTCCTCGCCTCCCGGGTGTGAGCGACTGCCAGCAGTCATGCCGTAACGATCACGGCTAACTCACCCGGTAAGGTAACTGTTGATAAATGTTCATAACAATTGATTAAGTAGGTTGTGTGGTAGGATCATATTAAGAAACAGAACTGTTTTGTCAACTATTCAGATGTTGTTGTTGCTTGAGTCTTCAATCTTTTGACTGGTTTGATGCAGCGCTCCATGCCTCACTGTACTGAGCTAATCGTTTCATTTCTACATACCTACCACACAGTACATCCGAGGCAATCTGTTTAACATATTCTAACCTTGGTCTACCCCTACAGTTCTTGTCCTCGACCCTTCCTTCCATAACTAAGCTTGCTATTCCTGGGTGTCTTAGTATGTTTCCAACCAACCTATCTCTCCTCTTCATTAGCAGTCGCCATAAAAATCTCTCCTCTCCCACTAGTCTTAATACCTCTTCGTTTGTAACCCTATCTACCCATCTGATCTTCATCATTCTCCTGTATCACCACATTTCAAACGCTTCAATTCTCCTCTTTTCTGCTGCACCAATAGTCCAAGTTTCCCTTCCATAGAGTGATACGCTCCAGACAAAGGATTTCAAAAATGACTTCCTAATACCTAAATCTATATTCGATGTCAACAGATTCCTTTTTTGTAGAAATTCTTTCCTTGTCTGAGCCAACCTTCTTTTTATATCCTCTTTGCTTCGTCCATCACTGGTTATTTTGCTTGCTAAGTAACAGAAGTCTCCTACTTCCTTTAGCTTTATTTGTAGAAATTCATTCCTTGTCTGAGCCAACCTACTTTCTATATCCTCTTTGCTTCGTCCATCACTGGTTATTTCGCTTCCTAAGTATCAGAAGTTTCCTACTTCCTTTAGATTTTCACCTGCCAATTTCCCCTTCATATAGCGCTACCTTAAAGCACATCGTGAGGATCGTGAGAACCAGGTTGAGAACGCCTGACTTAAACATTCAGTGGAAAGGGACAATGAGTAAATGGTGTCGTATTTCGCAGATTCTTGACGTGAGAGTCAACAATTATAATTATGAAACTTCATGTAAGCGCAAAGCAGCCCTCCTGAGCTGAACTGCCTGAATTAGCGATACTTATAATACATCTCATCCACTTGATGACTAACGAACGTGGCCGACTTTGCGGTCGTGTGTGGTGTAATGTAGAACAGTCAAAAGCACTTTGTTTTCTCAAACGCAATTGATGTGAAGAGGCAAGACAAATACTGTATTCCTCGAGAGCTAAGGATTCCTCACATGTTTGAAATATACGTTAGAATACATAAGGCCTAATTGGATCGTCTGTCTGTTATATACTCAGTCTCTGCGCAAAGGGCTTGGAGCGCGCGGGTAACAAAAGGTATAACAGTACAGTTCAGTACATAAACTGCTTTGCTATGTCCACACACTGCTTGAGTGCCTTGAAATACTCCTTACAAACATCTTTCAGCGCAAGCATATTTCCATAACACACAAGATGTTCCTTAAAGAACTACACTGCCTACCTCCTTGTTGTTGTTGTTGTTTGAGTCTTCAGTCTTTCGACTGGTTTGACGCAACTCTCCATGCTTCTCTGTCCTGAGGTAATCGTTTCATCTCTACATAGCTACTACACCATACATCCGAGGCAATCGGTTTAACATAATTATTCTAACCTTGGTCTACCCCTAGAGTTCTCATCCTCGACCCTTCCTTCTATATCTAAATTTGCTATTCCTGGGTGTCTTAGTATGTGTCCTACCAACCTATCTCTTCTCTTCATTAGCAGTTGCCAGAAACATCTCTCATCTCTCACTCGTCTTAATACCTCTTCATTCGTAACCCTATCTACCCATCTGATCTTCAACATTCTCCTGTAACACCACATTTCAAACGCTTCAATTCTCCTCTTTTCTGCTGCTCCAACAGTCCAAGTTTCACTTCCATAGAGCGCCACGCTCCAGACAAAGGCTTTCAAAAATGACTTCCTAATACCTAAATCTATATTCGATGTCAACAGATTCGTTTTCTGTAGAAATGCTTTCCTTTCCTGTGCTAACACTCTTTTTATATCCTCTTTACTTCGTCCATCACTGGTTATTTTGCTTCCCAAGTAACAGAAGTCTCCTACTTCCTTTAGTTTTTCACCTGCCAATTCAACATCAATAGGGGTTTCTGATTTCTTTCGACTGCATTCCAATATTATTGTTTTATATTTATTAATTCTCATCATGAATTCTTTCCTCAAGACAGAATCCATACCATTTAAAATCTCATTCAACTCCTCTGGTGTGTCGGCTAAGATGACGATGTCATCAGCAAATCTCAAAGTTGAAATTATTTCTCCTTGAATCTTGACTCCTCCTACCTGCTACCTTTATAAAAAAATCTAGATTACCAACATTATTCAATGGAGTCTTAAAACGGTACTAAAACAGTCGAACCTTGATATCTCGCACTTCTATCACTCGAATTGTCGATAACTCGCAGTAATTACTACATTGAGAAACATCTGGAGAATTTCCAATGGAGAAAGGAATTTAAAAAAGTGGATATAAACGGAGGTGGTAAAGTATTTAACTAAAATTTTCCAGCGGCATCGGTGGCGTAGTTGGTAGCATGCTGAGCTTCTATGCCCAAGATCGCGGGTTCAAACCCGTTCGAAGTTGTCGGATTTTTTAAGAGCGTTAAATATCCCTCCGTATGCCTTCCTTCGGAGGGTAAACCCGGCGATCCCATGTCATATATTTGATGGCATGTTAAAGAACCTTCCACTAATTACACTTGTGTGAAGCTAAATTATAGGTTAAATTTGACCAACGCTCTTAGGTTCCAACGTTCGTCGCCAGGAGCCGATTGCGGTGGCATTTAGTAACCAAGTTCTTAGCTAGTAGTCGTTTGTGGTGGCGTTTGGCGGCAATAGTAGGAACTACTTGAAAATTCAATGTCTACAGTCCTTACTTGAATTAATAAAGTAATAACACACACTAATACAGCCATCACAATTAACACCGGTTATCAGACAGATTCTACACACACACCCAAAGTACACGGGGCTACATGGCCACGTTGTCGCAGCCCCTAAACTGAGGAATCAACCAACCAAAACGTTCCAGAGAATGTGGGAAGAGAACAGAGGAATGGAGGATGAACTAAATTATACCATTACACAAGAGAGAGAACAGCTATGACAGTAATAACTACAGGACCTTATGTCTGTCATTTACAACCTAGTGTGCTGGAGAGGAGATTGAGGAGGGCGGTAGATGAAGATATGGAGGAGGAGCAGGCTACTTATAGGCCGGGGAGTCAGACACAGGATCGTATCTATACCATAAGACCAATAATGGAAAAGAGCATAGCCAAAAATCGGGACCTGCATATAGCATTTCTCGATCTCAAAGTTGCATTTGACTCGGTACCAAGACAATAAACTGTAATATTACAGGCCACTACTTATCTGGTTGTCTTCCTCGCTGTAGCTGCGAGCAGTTTCGTGTTCTCTCTTACTCCAGGTGTGGTCGACCATAGTGGTTTAACCATAGTTGATTTTTAGCCTATTTTCATTTTTGAAACAAGATGTTCAGTAAAGAACATATAGCCTACTTTCACCTAAATGCATGGGTATTGTTATAACTCTTTGTCCTTTTCAAGGAGTATGATTGAATGTTGGTTGTAGTAGCTTGTTGAAATACAACGTGCTATAGGGATATTAAACATGAATATGAGGTGCCCTTTGCTAGTGCTACCTCTGTACCAAATTTCGTTCAATTCGGTTTCACCGTGTTTGAATTGATAGGGGGAATCGATTTGCACACATACTTGGCCACCATCTGCAAACTATTGGGCTGATGTTCTTGCAGTTTGGTCAGAATATGTTTCCCACATAAAGATATGGTGTTGCAAAATTTGGTAGAGACTAGATTATTAGGTTGGTCGTAATTACATTTTAGCTTTTAATATTTGGGTGGCCGCGATTACGTTTCCGTCAAGATAGCGGTGATATAAAATATGACACTGAGGTGCCCTTTGCTAGTGCTACCTCTGTACCAAATTTCGTTCATTCGGTTCCACCGTGTTCGAATTAATAGGGGGAATCAATTTTGACATAAAGATGGCTCGCCATCCGCAAACTATTAGGCTAATGACCTATTAGATTGGTCAAAGGATGCTCCCTCCATAAAGGTATGTCGTTGCAAAGATTGGTAGAGATCGGATGGTTATGTTAGTCGTAATTTGATTTAAGCTTTAAACATTTGTGTGGCCGCCATTACGTTTCTGTCAATATGGCGGCGATATTAATCATGACACTGAGATGCCCTTTGCTAGTGCTATCTCTGTACCAAATTTCGTTCCATTCGGTTTCACCGTGTTTGAATTAATAGGGGGAATCGATTCTGACACAAAGATGGCCGCCATCCGCAAACTATTAGCCGAATGACCTATTAGATTGGTCAAAGGATGCTCCCTCCATAAAGGTATGTAGTTGCAAAATTTGGTAGAGATCGGATGACTAGGTTAATCGTAATTTGATTTTAGCTTTGAACATTCGTGTGGCCGCCATTACGTTTCAGTCAAGATGGCGGCGATATAAAGCATGACACTCAGGTGCCCTTTGCTCGTGCTACCTCTGTACCAAATTTCGTTCCATTCGGTTCCACCGTGTTCGAATTAATAGGGGGAATCAATTTTTACATAAAGATGGCCGCCATCCGCAAACTATTAGGCTAATAACCTATTAGATTGGTCAAAGGATGCTCCCTCCATAAAGGTATGTTGTTGCAAAGTTTGGTAGAGATCGGATGGTTATGTTAGTCGTAATTTAACTTAAGCTTTGAACATTTGTGTGGCCGCCATTACGTTTCCGTCAAGATGGCGGCGATATAAAACATGACAATGAGGTGCCTTTTGTTAGTACTACCTCTGTACCAAATTTCGTTCCATTCGGTTGCACCGTGTTCGAATTAATAGGGGGAATCGATTTTCAAACAAAGATGGCCGCTATCCGCAAACTATTACGCTGATGACCTATTAGTTTGGGCAAAGGATGCTCCCCCCATAAAGGTATGTTTTTGCAAAATTTGGTAAAGATCTGATGATTAGGCTAGTCGTAATTTGATTTAAGCTTTGAACATTTGTGTGGCCGCCATTACGTTTCCGTCAAGATGGCGGCGATATAAAACATGACACTGAGGTGCCTTTTGTTAGTACTACCTCTGTACCAAATTTCGTTCCATTCGGTTCCACCGTGTTCGAATTAATAGGGGGAATCAATTTTTACATAAAGATGGCCGCCATCCGCAAACTATTAGGCTAATAACCTATTAGATTGGTCAAAGGATGCTCCCTCCATAAAGGTATGTTGTTGCAAAGTTTGGTAGAGATCGGATGGTTATGTTAGTCGTAATTTAACTTAAGCTTTGAACATTTGTGTGGCCGCCATTACGTTTCCGTCAAGATGGCGGCGATATAAAACATGACAATGAGGTGCCTTTTGTTAGTACTACCTCTGTACCAAATTTCGTTCCATTCGGTTGCACCGTGTTCGAATTAATAGGGGGAATCGATTTTCAAACAAAGATGGCCGCTATCCGCAAACTATTACGCTGATGACCTATTAGTTTGGGCAAAGGATGCTCCCCCCATAAAGGTATGTTTTTGCAAAATTTGGTAGAGATCTGATGATTAGGCTAGTCGTAATTTGATTTAAGCTTTGAACATTTGTGTGGCCGCGATTACGTTTCAGTCAAGATGGCGGCGATATAAAACATGACACTGAGGTGCCCTTGGCTCGTGCTACCTCTGTACCATATTTCGTTCCATTCGGTTTCACCGTGTTCGAATTAATAGGGGGAATCAATTTTTACATAAAGATGGCCGCCATCCGCAAACTATTAGGCGAATGACCTATTAGATTGGTCAAAAAATGCTCCCTCCATATAGGTATGTAGTTGCAAAATTTGGTAGAGATCGGATGACTAGGTTAATCGTAATTTGATTTTAGCTTTGAACATTCGTGTGGCCGCCATTACGTTTCAGTCAAGATGGCGGCGATATAAAGCATGACACTCAGGTGCCCTTTGCTCGTGCTACCTCTGTACCAAATTTCGTTCCATTCGGTTCCACCGTGTTCGAATTAATAGGGGGAATCAATTTTTACATAAAGATGGCCGCCATCCGCAAACTATTAGGCTAATAACCTATTAGATTGGTCAAAGGATGCTCCCTCCATAAAGGTATGTTGTTGCAAAGTTTGGTAGAGATCGGATGGTTATGTTAGTCGTAATTTAACTTAAGCTTTGAACATTTGTGTGGCCGCCATTACGTTTCCGTCAAGATGGCGGCGATATAAAACATGACAATGAGGTGCCTTTTGTTAGTACTACCTCTGTACCAAATTTCGTTCCATTCGGTTGCACCGTGTTCGAATTAATAGGGGGAATCGATTTTCAAACAAAGATGGCCGCTATCCGCAAACTATTACGCTGATGACCTATTAGTTTGGGCAAAGGATGCTCCCCCCATAAAGGTATGTTTTTGCAAAATTTGGTAGAGATCTGATGATTAGGCTAGTCGTAATTTGATTTAAGCTTTGAACATTTGTGTGGCCGCCATTACGTTTCCGTCAAGATGGCGGCGATATAAAACATGACACTGAGGTGCCTTTTGTTAGTACTACCTCTGTACCAAATTTCGTTCCATTCGGTTCCACCGTGTTCGAATTAATAGGGGAATCAATTTTTACATAAAGATGGCCGCCATCCGCAAACTATTAGGCTAATAACCTATTAGATTGGTCAAAGGATGCTCCCTCCATAAAGGTATGTTGTTGCAAAGTTTGGTAGAGATCGGATGGTTATGTTAGTCGTAATTTAACTTAAGCTTTGAACATTTGTGTGGCCGCCATTACGTTTCCGTCAAGATGGCGGCGATATAAAACATGACAATGAGGTGCCTTTTGTTAGTACTACCTCTGTACCAAATTTCGTTCCATTCGGTTGCACCGTGTTCGAATTAATAGGGGGAATCGATTTTCAAACAAAGATGGCCGCTATCCGCAAACTATTACGCTGATGACCTATTAGTTTGGGCAAAGGATGCTCCCCCCATAAAGGTATGTTTTTGCAAAATTTGGTAGAGATCTGATGATTAGGCTAGTCGTAATTTGATTTAAGCTTTGAACATTTGTGTGGCCGCGATTACGTTTCAGTCAAGATGGCGGCGATATAAAACATGACACTGAGGTGCCCTTGGCTCGTGCTACCTCTGTACCATATTTCGTTCCATTCGGTTTCACCGTGTTCGAATTAATAGGGGGAATCAATTTTTACATAAAGATGGCCGCCATCCGCAAACTATTAGGCGAATGACCTATTAGATTGGTCAAAAAATGCTCCCTCCATATAGGTATGTAGTTGCAAAATTTGGTAGAGATCGGATGACTAGGTTAATCGTAATTTGATTTTAGCTTTGAACATTCGTGTGGCCGCCATTACGTTTCAGTCAAGATGGCGGCGATATAAAGCATGACACTCAGGTGCCCTTTGCTCGTGCTACCTCTGTACCAAATTTCGTTCCATTCGGTTCCACCGTGTTCGAATTAATAGGGGGAATCAATTTTTACATAAAGATGGCCGCCATCCGCAAACTATTAGGCTAATAACCTATTAGATTGGTCAAAGGATGCTCCCTCCATAAAGGTATGTTGTTGCAAAGTTTGGTAGAGATCGGATGGTTATGTTAGTCGTAATTTAACTTAAGCTTTGAACATTTGTGTGGCCGCCATTACGTTTCCGTCAAGATGGCGGCGATATAAAACATGACAATGAGGTGCCTTTTGTTAGTACTACCTCTGTACCAAATTTCGTTCCATTCGGTTGCACCGTGTTCGAATTAATAGGGGGAATCGATTTTCAAACAAAGATGGCCGCTATCCGCAAACTATTACGCTGATGACCTATTAGTTTGGGCAAAGGATGCTCCCCCCATAAAGGTATGTTTTTGCAAAATTTGGTAGAGATCTGATGATTAGGCTAGTCGTAATTTGATTTAAGCTTTGAACATTTGTGTGGCCGCCATTACGTTTCCGTCAAGATGGCGGCGATATAAAACATGACACTGAGGTGCCTTTTGTTAGTACTACCTCTGTACCAAATTTCGTTCCATTCGGTTGCACCGTGTTCGAATTAATAGGGGGAGTCGATTTTCACACAAAGATGGCCACCATCCGCAAACTATTACGCTGATGACCTATTCGTTTGGTCAAAGGATGCTCCCCCCATAAAGGTATGTTGTTGCAAAATTTGGTAGAGATCGGATGAATAGGTTAGTCGTAATTTGATTTAAGCTTTGAACATTTGTGTGGCCGCCATTACGTTTCCGTCAAGATGGCGGCGATATAAAACATGACACTGAGGTGTCCTTTGCTAGTGCTACCTTTGTACCAAATTTCGTTCAATTCTCATTCACCGTGTTCGAATTGATAGGGGGGGGGGACAGACATTCAGAGTACACACACACACACACACACAGACACACACACACACAGACACACACACAGACTCACACACACACATACACACACACAGACAGACACACTTTTTTCGCCCTGTGTTGATCTCATAAGTCTACTTTCATTTTTTGCAAAAATCGAAAGTAGGCTAAAAATAGGCTTATGAGATCACCTTTTGTCAGTGTGTCTGCCTGTGTGTGATGGATTTTTGTGTGCCCCCCCCCCCCTAATAACTTCTAAACGACTGGAGAGATTTCAATGAAACTCGGTAAGTTCATAACACTATTCCGGGCGACCCTGACTGTGCCCTTCAAATTTTGTTACGTCTCACCAATCCAACATGGTGGCTGTGCGAAATATTTCATCAGCATTCAATATCTCCGAAACTATTACCTATATCACCCTGGAATATTTTACGGTGATAAAGAGAACTACTAGAAGTTCACCTATGTGACTTTTGAAAATCTGGTAACTACAAAACCAACATGGCGGCCAAGCAAAGTTGCGACTTTTAGATAGACGTTTCTCGCGATTTAACCAACCAAACGCAATAAAACTTGGTACAGTGTATATGTTTATACACATTGTAATGCACCGACATATAACTTCGTTCAATTGTTTACATAACCTCGAGATGGCGACTATGCGAAATATTTCACCGGCATTCTATATCTCTGAAATTATTGCCGGTATCACCATAAAATTTTGTACGAAAATAAAGGGCACTACTGGACGTTCATCTATGAGATTTTCAAAAACCGGTTAACTACAAAACGATCATGGCGGCCTAGCGAATTTGAAAGCTTTAAATAGACTTTTCTCGCGATTTAATGATCCAAACGCAATGAAACTTAGTACAACAAATGATTATACACATTGTAATGCACTGGTCTAATTTAATTCAATTGTGTATATAACCCCCAGATGGCGGCTGTGCGAATTTCGAAAATTAAAATTTATTTCTTGTGTTCTAATCGTGCGATCGAAATCAACATTTGCGTAATGAACGTACACAATAATCGTCATCTAATAGTACATAACTATGGCTACATATATTCAAATCCAACATGGTGACCATCCGAAATATTTAGGCAGTTCTCAATATCTATTAATCTACTACAACAATCAAACTGTAATTTTGTAAGTGTATAGAGGCTATAAGCATAAGTTCACCTATGGGACGTTCAATAACCTGGCGAGCAGAAATCCAACAGGGCGGCGACGCGAAATTTAAATATTCAAATGGACGTTTCTTGCGTTTTAACCATCCGAGCGCAGTGAAACTTGATACGGTATATGATTATACAAATTTTAATCGACTGGCATCTAATTCATTTAAATTATTTTCATAACCACAAGATGGCGGCTGAGCGAAATTTTGAAATCTCGCTTTTATTTCTTGTGTCCTAATTATGCGATTGAAGTTTGAATAAAACACCTACACAATAATCTTCATGTAATAGTACATAAATGTAAGGCCTATAATATAAAAATCCAACATATTTAGATGGTTCTCAATATCTACGAATCTCTTACAGCAATCAAACTGACAATTTGTATGTTGATAGAGGCAATTTATATTAGTTGGATATATGAAAATAGGCTATTTAGTTCTTCACGGAACTACTTGTTTACAACCATATAATCACTCCAAATATACAAACTCCGCATATCTATCACCATTTAGCATTTCACCTAACATCATATATACTGCATTTAGCATACACCGACAGTTGCATTATCAATATTGCAAGTAAATAATTGTACATATTGTAAATATTTTCACCTGTATTTTCAAACATAGATTTTATAGTCTAAGTGTAATGGATCTGATGATGATCGCTTGACGATCGAAACTGGTCATCCTAGTGTATTTATTAATCTCAAGTAATTTATTTCAGGATTAGGGCAAAACCCTGCTCTTTTGGGTACAATCGTGTTGACCGACTGAAAAGCACTAAACTCTTGTTTACTAAGGCAACACTGAAAAACTGGCCACAAACCCCACAATGAAAGTACGAAATAATTTCACCCAATACGTAGCTTTATCGACCATAATCGTGGATGCAAGAACAACATACAGCTATTTTTGAAATATAACATATTTCATCGATCGTTCCGTGGGCAATACAATCGTTCGATAATTCACAAATATCAATTATTCGTTAGTACAACGTCGATATTCTCATCACTAGTTGTCATTGACGGTGGCGTTTGGCAGCAAAAGTAGGAACTACTTGAAAATTGAATGTCTGCAGTCATTACTTGAATTATAAACAGATAACATACACTAATACAGCCATCACAATTAACACCGGTTTTCAGACAGATTCTACACACACCCAAAGTACACGGGGCTACATGACCGCGTTGTCGCAGCTCATAAACTGAGGAACCAACCATCCCTGCTGAATCAGTAGACGCGTGGGTTCGAGCCCCACCGTCAGCCGTCCTTGAAATGAGGACGTGCATCCCAAAGCGTTGGCCGATGAATTTTGTCATATAAATCGTGTTGTTTTGAAAGAATTTCGTTATCAAATATTTCGAATTAAAAGCTCTAATTTGTAAATTCGTGACTTAACGGACTTTCAATTTAACGGATGAAGCTCCGCCCCAATCAGCCCGCTTAATCGAGGGCTTACTCTAGTCGAGTCTGAATACCTACCCCAAGACCATGAAAGTTTTGTGTGTGTGACCTCCTGAGAGGCCGATTGCAGGTCTTTCTAGTCGACGCCCGTGGGCGACCTGTGCGTCGGGATGAGAGATGGTATCGATGAAGATGAATGAAACTGAGTAAGGATGTGGAAGGAAGCGGCCGTGGCCTGGTGTTGAAAATGGGAAACCACGGAAAAACATTTCAAGGACGGCTGACGGTGGGGCTCGAACCCACGCGTCTACTGATTCAGCAGAGATGGTTGGTTCCTCAGTTTGAGGGCTGCGACAACGCGGTCATGTAGCCCCGTGTACTTTGGGTGTGTGTAGAATCTGTCTGAAAACCGGTGTTAATTGTGATGGCTGTATTAGTATATGTTATCTGTTTATAATTCAAGTAAGGAATGCAGGCATTCAAGTTTTGCTGCCAAACGCCACCGTCAACGACAACCAGTTCTGAACTTGGTTACTAGATGCCACCACAGTCGAACGTTGGAACCTGAGAGCGTAAGTCAAATCTAACCTATAATTTAGCTTCACACAAGTGTAATTAGTGGTAGGTTCGTTTACATGACATAACTCTATGACATGGGACCGCCAGCTTTACTTCCCATCCGGAGGAAGGCATACTGAGGGATTTTAACGCTCTTAAAAATCCGACGACTTCGGCCGGGTTTGAACCTGCGACCTTGGGCACAGTCAGCAGAGAGCTTGGCCCCACGACCTAACGCTGCGCTTTAGAGAGCATAGCCACCGCCGTCGGTACCATTAAAGTTCACTTACACTCTTTTGTTGATGTGAGCACATTCTTTCCTTTCCATTTCTTATAGAAGAGGCTCGAGAGGAGTCAACGCAGAGAGATCGGTGTGCTTTCTATTGCTATTGTTAACCAAGACCAACAGGAGGAGGTACGATGCTGGCTGGCATCTTGTTCTTAATCTGAAGTGAAGCAAAGCAAAGTACTTCACCAGAGTTATCCAAACACAAGGTTCTGTTTAACTTCTCAAGTGCTAAATGAATTAGTAGGCTCGCATAAACGTAGCATGTATGCTTAAAATTAATTTCAAGAGCGCCACTGAACTATACGACGAGAGGATATGCAGAGTAGCCGGGATGCACTACTATTATTGGTGAGTATGTGTATTATCTGAAAATACAATTCAGATTTCAATATGCTGTAAAATATATATCTAACATTCGTTAGCTTTATCCGCTCAGAGTTCAATTGGACCACCTCGTGGTGTAGCGGCTAGGTTCGGGTTAGATTCCCGGCTCTGCCAAGAAATTCCAATTCTGGTGTGAGGGCGGGAACGTGGGTCACTCACAATTCGATTCCCACCTCAGCCATCCAGAAGTGGTTTTCCGTGGTTTCTACCCCCCGCCCAAAAATTCTATTCCTTAAAATTCTGGGATGGCTCCTACATAAGTGTGCAAATTAATTATTAGACTTTAATTATAAAGAATGTAAATCAGTCGCACATTTTTATTCAAAATCATTTTATTTTATTTGTATTACCCTACCTAGTGATACTTTCTCCGCTATGGACTTACAACCGTCCCATGAGTTTTGCATTTGGGAATGTTCAAAATTGGAGATTTCGAGGGATATCTGAGCTGGGTCTATTTTTTCTTTTTTCATTTCGTTTGGAATGCACCATCTAAATCAGGTGATTTCTATCCATTGCCCACGAATCTTTGAATAGTTCAAGATTGGAACATCAGTAGCAAAATACTTCAAATTCCTTTGCTCTAATTTCACACCTATACTTTTCAATCTGTATATTGAGCAAGCAATAAGGAAATTAGAGAAAAGATAAAGTAGCAATAAAAATTAAAGGAGAAATAGTTTCAACTCTATGATTAGCCGATTCATCACAGAATTTGAATGAGTTTTTAAATAGTATGGACTTCGTCTTCAAGAAAGAATTCGCGATGAGAATCAATAAATGCAAAACAAAAATAATGGAATACAGCCGAAAGAAACCAGAAACCTCTATTGACATCAAATTGGCAGGTGAATAGCTACAGGAAGTAGGAGACTTCTGCTACTTAGGAAGCAAAGTAACCAGTGATGGACGAAGCAAAGAGGATATAAATAATAGGTTGGCTCAAGCAAGGAAAGCCTTTTGACAGAAACGAAATCTGTTGACATCAAATATAGATTTAAGTATTAAAAAGTCCTTTTTGAAAGCCTTTGTCTGGAGCGTGGCGCTGTATGGAAGTGAAACTTGGACTGCTGGCGCAACAGAAGAAAGTAGAATAGAAGAATTTGAAATGTGGCGTTACAGGAAGAAGAAAGATGAAGATTAGATGGGTAGATATAGTAACAAATGAATAGGAGTACGGGAGGGGAGATGCTTCTGGCCTCCTCTTTAATGGTACGTTTCCAGGTCTTTCTTGTTCTTCCTCGTCTCCGAGCCCTTTGAGGATTCCAGTCTAGAGCTCACCTTTCTACCGCATCATTGTGTTTCTGCAGAGTATGTACGATTCAGCCGCATTTTCTCTGTTTAATTTGGACCCAGAAATAGCAAACATCGTTTGGAAGGAAGGGACAAGGATAAGAAGTGTAAGGTTGGACCAAGGTTAGAATATGTTAGATTGCCTCGAAAGTAGGATGTGGTAGTTATGTAGAGTTGAAACGATTAGCTCAGGACAGGGAGGCATGGAGATCTGCATTAAACCAGTCAATTTTAAGAATCAAACAACAACAATTCTTAAACAGCTCAAAGTAATTAGTATACAAAAGGTAATCCATTCATTTTATCAAGCTACATGTCTTATACATTCTAGGAAAATATGATGGGTCCATGACCAGAAAGGTCCAAGAAAAGTGTACCTAAGTTGAGGAATGTATATATTAGATAATTTTCATTGACTTTATTTTTTACCACCCTGTACTACATCAGGCAATGGTACTTCATATTTATTATTAGCACTGACTTATGAAGGCCAATTCTTTGCCTAAAGTTGCATTTCTGCCAGAGGGACGTGCAGTACATGATAATAATGTTAACATGTGCGTACTAAATGGTGTAAAATGTGGGTAAAGCACACGCACCTGCTGGAGCTCGCGCTGGAGTACGAGTTGGAGCTCTTGTGGCTCACCGCCGAAGCCACTCTGCTGCCGATGTGACACCGAATACTCTTGCTTGTCGTGAAGAGTGCCCGGTTGTTTCGCTCCGGTCGAAGGAGGATGATGTACAGTTTGGGTAGGAACATGAACACAAGGGTCACCATGGCGCTCAATGTGACGCACATACACATGGTGATCACCTGCAACAAGATAAATTATTATGTCTACTGGGCACACATGTTCAACTACACTACATGACAAACTGAGAACGATATGAATAAGAGGAACTGGATAGGCAGGAGTTTCTTCGGTGCAAGACCTAACAAGGCAGCCTTAGAATATAAACACCCACTGAAACTTAACATGAATGTTGCAAATCTACCTTCTTAGAGCATGATCTACGAGTACTTGACTTATTTCCTTTCACTCCGTGCGGAGCATAGGACATGCAAGAATGATTTCCATCTGACTATGTTTGCTGCCAAGTTCTTCACGTCCCTCCAAGTCCTTCCAGATTTCCTGGCCTCTTCTTCAATGGTACGTTACCAGGTCTTCCTTGGTCTTCCTCGAATCCGAGACCCTTGAGGATTCCAGTCTAGAGCTCTCATTTCTACAGCATCATTGTGTTTCCGCAGAGTATACCTGATTTAGCCCATTTCCTATGTTTAATTTGGACTTCTGTAGGTTGTTGGTTAGCCCTTTGCCACAGCTCTTCGTTTGGGATTATACCTGGCGCTGACAACCATTGATGAATACTTGAAGTTGATGGGTAATAGGATTGGTAAGTTTCCATGTTTCACGTGCATACAATAGGACAGCTCTCACACTGGTATTAAAAAAGTCTGATTTTCGTCTTCCTATATATGTTACGGTTTCTCCAAACTGAATAGAACTGTACTGAAGCCCCATTTGCTTTTCGTATTCTGCTCTTGACGTCCTCCTCAGCCCCTCCAATTATCGTTACCGCACTTCCTAAGTAAAGAAATGTTTCCACCTATTCTACATCTGCTCCTCCCACAATGAGGCCAGCCTGTACTGCAGAGTTCACTCTCAGTTCTTTTGTCTTCTTTGAGTTTATCTTAAGTGCAACCTTAGCGGCTTCAAGTTCTATGTTTGCCAGTTATCAGGAGCAGGATCTAAGAGTAGCATAATTTACGAAACGCGCTTTTTAACTAAGTACCGTTTCCATATATTTCCGGTGCAGCCTTGCGGTTGCCAATTTAGTCATGCGTAATGGGTTCCTTCATATATACGTGTCAAAGTCAACAATGAAGACATGTACATAGTGCGGTCATCCTATAGTCAATGTTTAAAATGTTGAAGACAGTAGATCAGCCTGCCGTCTGTGACTGTGTGATACGGTCTGTAGTTCATGTTTCTTGAATGCATGAACCTTTAAACTAGTTGACATACATGGCCAAGTGCGTGAGGTGTGTGATGAATGTTTAACGTTGAGTAGAACGGTGAGGAAATGGTTTCCAATGTTCGTCAACATGTGCATGGAGAATCGCAGAGCGACATATCATCTAACGTCACAAGTTATTTCCACCTTTTTCTTCATCTGATGGAGTTCCTTGATGACAACTGTTTAAATGACGATGATGATCTCAAAAAGGGAGTACAGACACAGTTTTCATCACAGGTTGTATCGTGCTATGACAAAGACTTAAAAACATTGGTGCCCTGTTACATGTACCTCAATAAAGGAGGTGACTCTGTGCAGAAGTGGAAACTAAGCTACACAATGAGACTTATCTACAATACAAGAATACACAACTTAGGAATTGTGTACTGCCCTATCAATTTACCGAGAGAAGGTTGAAATATAACACAGTTCTTTTCAGATATGAACATGAGTATAATCCATAATATACGATGCCTGCAATAGAAATTAGGATGACCTTAGTGTTTTACCCCTTCAAACAGTCTCCACCACTACATTGAGAAATTATATGCTTGAATATAATAACTTTCATTATCGGTGATTAATAAGGCGAAGAAGAGGGAAACCGCAGAAATCCGCTTCTAGGAATTGTATCCATCTGTTCTCAGCTCTGCCTCACGAGGTTGAATGTTCCACGTTCCAGCCCTTAGATCGGAATTAAAATTCTTGGCTGAACTGGGAATCAAAACTGGACCTCCGGACTGACAGCCAAGAAGAATAGAAGCGACTGAAAAGACCACGATGTCCAAGCACTTCAACCGTAGTGAACTCCATACTATATACCATTTATTCTTTTCCATTTGAGACTGTTATTATCATTTTAGCCTCCAGTCTTCACTGCAAGCCAGTGGCGCTTTAGGAGTGATTCGGATTGTGACGCGCTGATATACGTGAAAAAATTAAAAGAGAATAATTTGTACGCTTCCGCGAACAAATCGTCCATACTGTTTTCTTTTAGTTACCGTATTTCACTAATATTCCAATACTCATATTTTTGTATTTCTTATCTTGGAATATCAAAATGTAAAAAACATTACACACGCAACACGGCGCTATATAATAAACGAACTCCACGTGCAGCGAGCACAGTAACTATTATACGGCAGTACAAGATTGATAGAAATGAGAGCAATGTGGATGAGCAATCACTGGTGAGAGACGACTCGCTTGCTGGCTGAATTCGCATCACGGAACTCCTGTTGCCACGGTTACCGCTGACTTCCGTTCCACCTCCGGCCTTACTCAATCATCAAGGCAGGGACGTTCTTGCCAGCACATTCATATCGCATCAGGCTAGTTGACCAACGCAGCAGCAGATTCGCCACCACGCCGCCGTGCCGTATCGTTTAAAGGTCGATGTTCATGCCTTAATTGGTAACATCTAATGCAGTAAAAATCATGTTTAAAAATCCTAAAAAGTCAAAATATTTATTTTTAAATCATTACTTATTTTGTAATAAAGCTGGTGACGTGGCGATTCAAACGCTTCAATGGAGAACCGCCACTGCTGCAAGCCCATGTTTGCAAATGAACCTCCTCCATGATCCCCTATAAGCAATTAGCACTATGGCTCCTCTGTTTCCATACCTTTCACCTTGCAATCGTTTAACACTGAATCTAAACATAGCCTTCAAGGTCTACCTCTGCTTCTCTAACCCTTGATAGCCGAGTTCATTAACTTCTTAGGTAATTTCTCCTCCCCCATTCTCTTTACATGCCCGCACCATCAGAGTTGCCTCATACGAACAGCTTCATCTAACGTGTTCATTTCAAACTTAACTTTTAGCTCTTCATTACGAGTACCCTTCTGCCATTTCCCCCATATATTTCTCCCAGAAATCATTAGTGCTACCCACATATCAGTTAATGTTGGAACGTCAACAAATCTACCCGATTTATCACTTCCCTGTATTACCTATCGTTTTCTCATCATATTTATTATCTTAATACAATCACAATTCCACTCGAATTCAACTCTATGCATTCTCCAATAATAATAATCAAAACAAAGCGGAAAAGCGTATTCCAAAGAACTAACAAACTAAATCTGGTTTACCTAAGTCTCAAGAGGCGCCATTTTCTGCCCAGCTTTTGTATGGAATATCCTGAATTGACCGGTCAGGAAATATTTTTTAAATCTCATGGGATGGGAACACAGGCAGTATATTCCTGTATAAATACCTTAGAATCACTCCCGAAGTAGATGGGTACGAAAGCGATCCATATTACGCAGGTGGTGTACATCGCGAAGCCTATGAACTTGGCTTCATTGAAGTTTTCTGGCACGTTTCTTGTCTTGAGCGCGTACAACGTGCAGAGTGCTATGAGCAAGAAGTCAAACGCCAGGGGTGCCAACACTCCCATAGGTGAGGTATTGCAGGCGAGGATAACACGGCCCAGAGCGGGGAACTGACGAGTCGCGTCTGCTGGCTCCAGTACCAACATAGTGGCTGACACGCCCACCTCGATAGCGATCAGCGTACACGTCATCAGCACCTGCAAGCACACAGTTCATTTGCAATGAGCAACAAAAGATAGCAGAATCCGCACTTATAAACATATTATAATGTTGTTCCAACTAAGACCACCAAGCCAGAACCAACATTGTATTCATAGAGTTTTGTTCCAATGAGCACCAAGAGACAGCAGGACCAGCAACTGTAAACATACTGGACAGTTCTAATGAGGACTACCAGATATCAGAATGACATACTGTGCCCAACTCTAGGAATGGGTATTCCAAGTTTCAGACACCTAGATATCAAGGGAAAGGCTGTAGCCGCTTTTGAAAGTTCAGATATTTGAATATCGCGCTACATTGCTTCGAGAAGCATTTAGAAGAATTTTACCGATAGTTGGATGTCAAGTGACGTAGCGAGTAATAGCAGAGGTGGAGGCTATTTATTGATTAAATAGTTAACTATGGAGTAGAGACTTGAGACTGGGATCAGATTACTGGCACGGCCAAATGAAAGAGAATGCAATTAGTATCAAGTAAATCGGACCAGGGATTCAAGAGATATGAGGATTTCTAGATATCAGGTGATGACGCGTGACCCTGACCGTTTTGAATAAAAGCCAGCTGGAGGAGGCATGGTTAGCTCATTCTAACACAAGCACTTGGCAAGCAAGTTGCGTCTACGCTGAGCCAAGGCACATGGTTGCCGTATCTACGCAGAAGTTCTTTTCAAATCGTGATAGTCACGAGAAGTGCTGCGCAAACGAGTTGGAACTTAGTAAGTTTCTGGTGAGGAGAATCACTGAGGTGATTGATTTCTACAGACATTGGTGGAAATATTTATATTTCCAAAAGGACATATGCTAGACTTTGTCTAGAAAATAGTATTTTGTCACAGTCCAGTAGTAACTTAATACTTGGATGTTTAAATCCATTTCAAGTCAGTTTTTCATTTTTGTAACTAATTAACCACTTCGATCTGTCAGTACATTGAAGACTAGTCTATAACGGTGGCGTTCATTAGTCTACGCAAGGGAAACTGCAGGTTGCTTAGCGCATGGCAGATGGTGATATTAATAAACCATGCCCAGGGAACGATCTTCAGAACAGCCGTTAATTGCTTAGACTGTCAATGTTTTTCTTGTACTGATGAGATTACAGTGAGTTATGTTACAACTGACATATTTAAGAAGAGATCACTTAGATCTGACCCTATTTAAACAAACTGTTATGGCTTTGATAGAAGCTCATATTAAAATGGAGCCACAGTTTATTCAAACGTCGAAAGATTCTACCACTATGTCTGACTAGACGATTTGTGGGTCTACAATGGCGGCCGATACAAGGATTATACGTGCTTGTCCGCTAGAGCATGTCTACGGATAAATCTGGTACAGACCAGGTTTACTACACTTCAAGACCATCAAGAAATGTAAGCCACATTGAATTATATTATGCCTAGCTAATTGGAACAAACTATTTTTCTGCAGATGACCAACACATTTTTTCGTCGTATTTAAAGCTTGCAATGATTTACGCAAGACTTGTTGAGTTATTCTGAGTATTTTCAGCACTCAGAACAGTTTAGGATCGATGACCGAGCATTTCGAGCATTTATTTGAATTTTTCATGTTTTAAGGAAACCACGGAAAACCCCCGATGTAACTGTAAAAGTTAAATTTATTTTTGTTGAGGAATGGATGTTTTTTCCATATTCGAAGGTTCGAACATGTGGATTCTCACATAATGAGATGATAATTAAACATATTTGAAATAATAATAATAATAATAATAATAATCCACTAATAATAATAATAATTTTTCTAAATAATTCTTGGATATTATATTTTCTAATAATCATATGTATTGAGAAAGAGCCTATGAAGTAGTTTAATCATTTCTAGTTTGGAACAGGAGATTTTCCGAAGGAGAGTGGTTAGCGCAAGCCCGAATTCAACCAACATTTCAGTTCTGGTTGAACAGTTGATATTTGCAATGAGTAAAGTATATTTTTCAGATAACACGAAGAGGCATGAAACGGGAAGCAAATGATATTTGTATCAAATAGGATATTTTTGTATTTATATAAAATCATGACGTAAATACACTCGAAAGTGAAATGAAGCTTTTCATAAGTGTGGTAAATTCACGGGTTGAACTGAATGGTAAAATAAAATAAACTTATAAGTTTATTAATCTTCCAGTGTTGATAACAAGCAGAGGCTTGATTTATTGTATAAATTTTGGGAAGATAATTTATATGTGTGGAGTAGTTGAAATGCCATTCCCAGGTGCGCATGTTAAGTCGCAGGAATGAAGAGGTTTTTTCGAGCATCAATCAAATAGCAGGTTCGATGGCTCAGGTTTATAGTAGGAGTATTGAAGCCACACATTTCGTCGTATGAATAACCCGAAGGTTATTTCTTGAAACCATCAGTTCTTATTTCAACCTTGTTTACGAATTCCATTTAGACTTTGATTTTGCTAGAACCCGGATTTGTCATGATAGTAGTTTATTCTTCTTCAGAGGAAGACCTTTGCCGTTGTTGTTGTAATATTGTGTTCTTACACAAATAATAGAATGGGCCACTGCCAATTAAAAATAATTCTTTAACCACGAATAATTTGAAGGATATTTTCAATCCTAGTGCCATGAACTAAATGAATTCATTTTAAAACTACAATTCTAATTTCCGCATTCTGTCGAAGAATTGCAAGTTGTGAAAGTTGCTAAAAATGGCCATGAATATAAATATTTTTATAATAATGATTCCAAGTGGAAAATTGAATAGTTGAATGGTTCAACCATTTATTGATCAAGTTGATGATTCAGAAATCATGTATTTTGTTTGGAACTTGAAGTTCATAATCGAGTCACTTCTCGAATGTTTAATGTCAGAAGAACAATTAATTGTTGTTGTGCTTCGCACAGTTCTTCGATGCTATGCTCAAGGTCAAATAATTTTCAGATGTTATTAATATGTGTTAATAATTTGTGTTGCTTCTATGATAATAATATTTTCGACGATATATTTTTGAAAACTGGAAAAACAAGTGAAAGTTTAAGAAATTCTATAAACATTTATTCTACGAGTGTTAATATCATGTAAATAGTCAAACAGTGATCTACGTTATTTCCAGTATGGACAATTAATTTTGAACTGGAATTAAATATTAATAATTTTGGAACACAGTCCACAGGACTATTAATCGGACTTGTGTTTCCAAAAAGATTGTCAAATGTGTTTGGAAAATTTCTGTATATTGTGTGTAAATAAGAGTGTGGATCGCCACATGTGGATGATGCTGCTTTGAGCATCCTTGCAGTCAGATTTTAACTTTAAAATAAACTGAGATAATTTTACCAGATGTGTTACTCCCAATTAAATCTCCTTCTATCCTTATTGTTGCATTGAGCCAAAAATCAGTAAAGCATTTTTTTAATTTGATGTCGTTTTTGCGATTTGCTTTAACCCATCTGGCGCTCCGGGATATTTTTGATTCTCGTGCTGACTGATTATTGGTAAAATGCATATGTGGTCGTGCGGACTCCGGTCTAAACGGGCACAATACTGCATACTCTTATATGTAATTGCGTTCCATGTTATTAATGTTGAGGAAATGTGAAATTTATTTGACATATTTGCATAGTTTGAGATTTGAATACTGCTGATTGACCCGTGTGAATGGTGATGGATGGTAGGACGTATGACCGAGCTAAGATTATATTTAGGATATTATAGAAAGGTTTGTGACATTGTGATTCTTCTTCTTTCTTTCTTTCTTTCTTTCTTTCTTTCTTTCTTTCTTCGAATGAGTCAACTATGGACTACGTAGGTTTACCAAAATGGTTTTCAGCTTGATGAGTTGGGATTGGTTTCACGTTCTTAAGAGTCTTCTTCCTAGCCCTTATCTCCTTCATTTTCTGACTTTGTAGTTGTTTAGCTGCTTCTGACCTCTTTGGTCTATGGCCTTTCTTTAGTTTAACCTGAGGGTCTTCTTTTAACATTTTCCGGAAAGCTTGTCTGTCTTGTATAACGGATTCAGAGATGTTAAAGCTTTGCAGATCTTGTTTAACTTGCTGATACCACAGTGATGTTGTTTTCTTTCAGGAGCTGGCTCTGTGGATTACTGTGGTCAATCTTGACTCGTTCATTCTCTCAAGGTGTCCGTAGAATTGGAGGCGTCTCTTGATGATTGTGTCCATTAGAGGTTCTTGTGATTATTATTATTATTATTATTATTATTATGACTTATTCATTAATATTAATATTAATAAATTTAATTTACTTTTCACTGGGATCCAAATTTTAGACGAGAAATACAATACCCCTTAAAGCAACAATTATCATCTAACTTATGGTGCAGAATCATGGAGTTCAACAAAACAGGAAGAACACCAGTTGCAGTTTTTCAAAAATAAAGATCAAATAAAGACATACACTCACTATCACAGCAAGCACAAATACTGGGCTGGTCATTTACTAAGGATGGGAGATGATAGGATGGTCTCACAAATCTTTAAAGAAGAAACAAAAGGAATAAGGCCAGTAGGAAGACCATGAAGTTCCTGGAAGAATGAAATCTCCAAACTTAGTAGACATCTGAATGTGCACAACTGGCAAGAACTCGCCCAAAACAGAGTTGAGTGGAGGCATTTTGTGAGATCGGCGCGGGATCTTCGTGTCCCATAGAAGCCTTCTGAGTGAATGAGTGAGTGAGTAATTTACTCTTTATTGATCATCATAATGAATTTGTAAGGTATTTGTTGTATTTCAAAAATTGTTTCATATGTACCGGTACCATATTGCGTGGTTAAGTGTAAGAGAGGGACATGAGCCCTAACTTGGCCACTGCTTAAGACATGAAATGAAAGAATTAATAAATATTTTAATGTGCATTTGTAAGTGCATATTTTCACGTTCTCACAAACTCTTAAGAAACACTTTAAACGAAAATCGTTTGGAATTATCCTCCTTCTCCCTCTTTGCAACTCAAGAGTTTCGCAACAGCACAATAGGAATAGTCCGGGTTCAATTTTAACGAATTTCAGGTGATACGATATGCAATCGTTGCATACTGTGCGCCTTAAATAATTTTTGTTGAAGTTGTGTTGCGTACACAGCATATAGAATTCTGGAGGTAAGAAGATCATACATAAATGTTTCTCCCACCTTCAAACGTGTTCACAGAAAATAATTTTGAAAAAATAGAATGCATGTACCGTATTTTGCATTTGGAGAGTTTTTGAGAATTATTTTAAAAGTGTATGGAGCTCCGTGGTCTAGTCACAAAGAAAGAAAATTGCCGGAATGAAAACGATTAATTCATGTGGTATTTCCATTTCTCCATTCCTCTTAGCAACGAAGTTCTTTCAGTTACTTCCCTCTGTGTGGTAATGGGCAAGATTATTCCTGGCAGATATTTCCTCTTAATTGTGTAGAATTACCGCAGAACACTTGTGAATTCTCTGTGTTTACTTTTATTTTTTAAAGCTTTAGTTGTACTTCTCTGTTTCATTTTTCCTGCTGGAGCAAACTTTCTGCGATCCTTAATATTCTAATTGCCACAAGCTTAACAGGTCCAACCCCACCTCCTCTGTATTGAGACAGCAAGTGTATACCGCGGTGACTTGCCTTAAACTTTCTCAACTCATTATAGAGCTTTTGTTTCTTTCTCCCTTATCCTAGATCCACTCTGTAAAGGGAATGGGATGAAGAGGGTATACAGAATGTTCAAGAGAACTAACATTCTACCAGTGCTCGGTTATAAAATATCGACCATTTTAAAACTAAAAAATCTTCAGGCAAGCAACTCAATGTTGAAAACCACCATTAATAGTCATTATGGGGTTTGAAGCCATTTTTCAGTGTTGCCTTAGTAAACAAAGGTTTGGTGCTTTTCAGTCGGTCAACACGAATGTACCAAAAAAGAGTTGGGTTATACCCTAATCCTGAAAGAAATTACATAAGATTAATAAATACACTAGGATGACCAGTTTCGATCGTCAAGCGATCATCATCAGATTCATTACACTTAGGCTATAAAATCTATGTTTGACAATACGGGTGAAAATATTTACAATATGTACACTTATATAGGCTAGTTGCAGTATTGGTAATGCAACTTGTCGGTATATGTTAGTTGTGATCTATATGATGTTTGGTGAAATGCTACAATGGTGATAGAACTCCGGAATTTGTCTGTTTGGAGTGCCTATATGTTTGTTGTGAATGGTCAATTTTGATAATACTGTATAGTATGGTCTACTTATCTGGTTTGATGTCTTCCTCACGAACAACAGCGAGCAGTTTCAACTACACTAGTGCACTAGTAACAGGCGACTGAATTGGTATGTTATCTTGCTGAAGTGGTATCCCCCCCCCGTCCCGTTCCTATGTGCTGTCTGTATTAAGTGCATGTGTACCTTTGGTGTGTTACATAATGTAAATATTTTTTTATTTTCCGGTAGAGGTCACTATTGTCAAGTGGAGAATGACAACATGGAATGGCTGAACCAACAGAAATACAGTGCTTGTGAGGGGCTGGAAGATCAATCCCATTCCGTTCCCTTCACAAGCCGGTGGGACTCCTTTAGTTAGCCACATGACTATATGGCTCGCTGCGTGGCTCAGCAGTAACATTCTCACCAGCTGTGCCCAAAGTTGCAGATGGTAATTAAGGGTGCGCAAATGCGAGGGAGCCGTGAAAAATTCCGGCACCCCGGCGTCTCTAAAAGCCAGAGTAGTTAAAAGGGACGTAAAATTAGTAACATGATTTATTACAGAACTATACATCACGTCGGGTTTAGATATTTGAGGCGAAACTATCTTGTTGTCTGAAGTGAATATAACATGTGTATCGCCTAACTAGACGTATTGTATAACGTACAGGCAGACGAGGATATATTTTATTTAAGCTGCGTACTAGTCTTGTGTAGTTCGCGAACTAACTAGTTCGGAAGAGCGGGTGCCACAGACGAACTACCAAACTAGTTCCCAGATACCTCGCTTGTTAGTTCGTTCGATCTTTTTCCGCTGACCGACTTGTAACAGCGCGAGAGCGCGGGTCCACCGTAGCTCGTCAACTCGTCACGTCATCACTCATTGCACAATCACATGCGCTTCGTTCAGCAGTTCAGTTGATTGAGTGTATCTATTGTTAGTGGCAAGATTGTCAAGTTTTGGCGTGGCGATTGTCAATGTCGGTTTATACTAATAACAGTATAACACACTACTACTGCTAACACGCTAATTGGTAATAACTACCTTATATTTGTAATGTAATACAGTGGCGGTTCATAAATTGAAGTTACTGATAGCTGATTTAGATGTGGGGATAATTCCACAGTTTTATTTAACTTAGTCATTTTGGATTATTTGAAAATATGTCCAGTTATTTAGAAAATCGGAGAACTGGATTAACATTACCATTTTAATGGACTGGTTGATAAAAGTTTGGTGCTTTTCAGTCGGTCAACACGAATGTACCCAAAAGAGCTGGGTTATGCCCCAATCCTGAAATAAATTACATGAGATCAATAAATACATGTATTTTATGAATGTATTTCAGGATTGAGGCATAACCCATCTCATTTGGGTACATTCGTGTTGACCGACTGAAAAGCACCAAACTTTTGTTTACTAAGGCAACACTGAAAAATGGCTTCAAACTTCACAATGAACTGGTTGATATTTATTTTTCTCGATACATGGCGATACAACTACTTTTACCTGTTTTTAAGAAATGAACATTATTACGATGATTCACAAGGAAAAGCGAACATCTATGGACAAACACTCTGAACTGAAAAACCTATTCCTCCCATTCATTCCATAAAGATAATGTTCCCAACGGTTTCAGAGCAGGCAAATAATATCACGAAGCAAGTAAGAAATGAAACGAAAATTGCGGGGGAGGGGGAAGTGGGGTGGGGGTGCGTCTTATCATCACCTAGTGACAAGTAGGAAATGGAATCGGATGTTGATATACGCGAAAAATGATGATGATAATTGTTGTTTTAAGGGGCCTAACATCTAGGTTATCGGCCCCACGCGAGAAAGAAAATAAAGAGAATAATAAGTGTATGCTTCTACGAACACATCGTCCATACTGTTATTCCTTTAGTTACGGTACCGGTATTTCACTAATTATTAAAAAATGACGACTTTTGGTTTTATACACAATAGAAAGAGAAATTGTCTCAGAAGGAAAGACATGGACCTTAATTAAAAGGATGGCCAACCATAGAGCGAGATGGAAGAAGTTTGTAGCTACCCTATGTTCCTACAAGGAATAAAAGGAAATAAGGAATTTCACTAATGTTTCAATACTCATATTTTTGTATTTTTTATCTTCGAATATCAAAATGTAAAACACATTACTACACACGCAACATGCCAATATCTAATACACGAACTGCACGTGCAGCGACCATAGTAACTGTTACAGTAGCCTACAATATTGCTTGAAACGAGGACAATGTGAATGAGCAATCACTGGTGACGAGTAATGAGTGGTGACAGACTGCTATAACAAACAAGGAGCGCATGCAGTGGCAGTAGCAAGGCGAGCGAACGATCTGTCTTCGAGATGGGAACTAACGAACTAAAAGAGCGAACTAGTTCGCTAAGGAGCTGCGAACTAAACTGATCGCTCCCAGCCGCGAACTATTATGCGCAAGACTACGGCGTACACATATTATTATCTGATTTGTTTATTATTTTAATAATTTCGCCATGATGCCTGACTACTAGTGGCTGGCTGAGAATAGAATTACCTACTAAGTGTGGAAATTTCAGGGAAGCGAGGAGATTTACATGACAAGAGTTTGACGAGAGACGCAACAACTCACACCTGTTGCTACATTTGATCCATAATACGACAAATATGGTGTGCAGAGTTGGGAATATTTATTTAAGCTAAGCAAAACATTCAATTACGGTATCGTAAGTGTTTACCTCACAAAGCCTCCGTGGCTTAGGTGGCAGCACGCCGGCCTCTCACCGCTGGGTCCGTGGTTCAAATCCCGGTCACTCCATGTGAGATCTGTGCTGGACAAAACGGAGGCAGACAGGTTTTTCTCCGGGTACTCCGGTTTTCCCTGTCAAAATTTCATTCCAGCAACACTCTCCACTATCATTTCATTTCATCTGTCATTCATTTAATCATTGCCACAGAGGAGTGCGACAGACCTCGGCAGCCGGCACAGTTCATATCCTCGCCGCTAGATGGGGGCTTCATTCATTCCATTCCTGACCCGGTCGGAGACTGGAAGCAGGCTGTGGATTTTCATTTCATTTTCAGTTCCGTGAAGAACTCTACAGCCTATTTTCATATATCCTAATTACGTTAACTACCACTATCAACATACAAAATTTCAGTTTGATTTCTGTAATAGATTCGTAGATATTGAGAGCCGACTAAATATTTCGGATGGTCGCCTTGTTGGATTTTATGTATGTAGGTCCTAGAGTCATGTACTGTTACATGAAGTTTATTGTGTACGTGTAGCATTCAAACTTCAATCGCATGTTTAGGACACAAGAAGTAACAAGGAGATTTTAAAATTTCGCACAGCTGTTATTTTGTGGTTATGGAAACAATTGAAATAAATTATATGCCAGTGGATTAACATTCGTATAAGGATTTACTGTACCAAGTTTCACTGCACTCGGATGGTTAAATTGCGAGAAACGTCCATGTGAATATTTATACTTCGCGTCGCCGCCATGTTGGATTTGTGATCACCAAATAATTTAAAATCCTATAGGTGAACGTAAGTTCATAGCCCCTATGAACATAAAGAAATTCAGTTTGATTGCTCTAATAGATTCGTAGATATTCAGAGCCGTCTAAATATTTCAGATGGTCGCCATGTTGGATTGTTAAATGTATAGGCCATAGAGTCATGTACCATTAAAGGAAAATTATTGCGTAGGTTCATTATTCAAACTTTCACTTCAATCGCATGATTACGACACAAGAAATAAAAACTTAATTTTAAAATTCGCACAGCCGCCATCTTGAGGTTATGTAAACAATTGAACTAAATTAGATACCAGTGCATTACAGTGCTTATAAACATTTCCTGTAACAGATTTCTTTACGTTTGGAACATTAAATCGCGAGAAAGGTCTATTTAAAATGTTCAAATTCGCTTGGCCTCCATGTTCGTTTTGTAGTTAACCGGTTTTTGAAAGTCTTATAGATGAGCTTCCAGCAGTGCCTTTTATCTCCGTACAAAATTTCAGGGTGATACCGCTAATAGTTTCAGAGATATAGAATGCCGGTGAAATATTTCGCACATCCGCCATCTTGTGGTTATGTAAACAATTGAACGAAGTTAGATGTCGGTGCATTACAATGTGTATAAACATATACCGTACCAAGTTTTATTGCGTTTGGTCGGTTAAATCGCGAGAAACGTCTATTTGAAAGTCGCAAATTCGCGTGGCCGCCATGTTGGTTTTGTAGTTACCAGTTTTTCAAAAGTCACAAAGGTGAACTTCTAGTAGTTCTCTTTATCACCGTAAAAAAATCCAGGGTGATATCGGGAGATTTTGAATGCTGGTGAAATATCTCGCACAGCCACCATGTTGGATTGGTGAGACGTAACAACATTTGAGCTAGCTAAAGCGCAGCATTAGGCCATGGGGCCAAGCTCTCTGCTGACTCAGTAGACGCGTGGGTTCGAGCCCCACCGTCGGCCGTCCTTGAAATGGTTTTCCGTGGTTTCCCCATTTTCAACACCAGGCAAATGCTGGGACGGTACCTTCTGACAGGCTACGGCCACTTCCTTTCACATCCTTGCCCAGTTTCATTCACCATCATTCATTTCATCTCTCATTAACTCCTCTCATGAGGTTGGCGTCAGGAAGGGCATCCGGCCGTAAAAACCATCGCCACAAATAAATACATCCATCGCATCTCATCCCCGGCCCCGTTGGAAAACGGGACTAATAAGGGGTAGACATACACATACATTCATTGTGTCATTATGGCGCCAATACCTTGATGTTACGCTTTTGTTTTCCTCGTTAGTGTATTTTAAGCAGAAATAAAACAAAATGCTAGTAACGTTTTTGCTTTTCAAATTTGGAAATCAAAACATTTATTATCAATGCTAAAACTCAGCATTTTTTCTAGGTTTGTGCCGTGTCTTGTGTGGGATTTCGCCTAGGACACCAAGCTGTCTCATCAGTGGGCTTTTGGTGTCTTCACTCGGACCGCCATAGGAGTAGCGAACTGCAAGCTACCTCCCTATTTATGAAGCGCACCTGCGCCTCTTTACTGCGAAAACGAAAAGCTCAAGCAGCCATAACCTCCCTGAGAAGGCTTCCAAAAAGACGGTAAATTGGCTTTCACGGCCAGTGAATTAAAAGGGAGGTAGCGCGCAGTTCGCTACTCCTGTGGGGGTTCGGGTGGGGACACCACGAGCCCGCTGATGAGCCAGATTGGTGTCCTAGACGAAACCCCACACAAGACACGGCACAAACCTAGAAAAATTGCTGAGTTTTAATTCACTGGCCGTAAACCCAATATACCATTATCAATGCTGTTACAATCAAGAACACATAACAGTTTTCAGATTGCAAAACCCGAGCTTCCGTTCAAGAGAAAACTGAAAAGTGAATTTGTCTCACTTTGGTGCTGCTACGTGGTGTCAGAATGACGAACTAGATGCAGGACTGTGTGTTCACCTGTGCCGAGGCGGACATGCAGCGCGGCTTGCGTGTGGGGAACCTCTTCTTGGAGCCAGCGAGGATCCTGGCTATCCTGTTTGTCTTGGTGAGCAGTGAGGCGTAGATCATGGCGAAGGAGAGTCCCGGGAGTAGTCTGGAGAGCGAACAGGACAACCACGAGGGTTGCGCCAGGATCGGGAAAGTGGTGGCGTGTGACAACATCATCCCCACCAGGATCAGATAGCTCAGCTCGCGCGTAGAGCTCTTCACCACCGGGGTATCGTTGAAGCTGGAACATCACAACACAAGTGCTGTTATCAAACCAATATGTCTGCCTGACGATAGAAGGAATAACAACAAAATATACAGTACTATCGGAACTAATGGATGGACATTAATAATACTGTTATGGGTATTACGTCCCTTTTAACTACTGCGGCTTTTAGAGCCGCCGCACATTGGGTCAAAATCAAAATCTAGGAGGGCAAAATTATTTATTTTCATAATTAAAAAATCAAAATTTATTACTTCTACAGCATTCTCATACAATTGCCGCTCACTATTCTGAGATATAAACGCATCTTAGTGTAAATCTGTCACCACTGTTCGAGCAGTCTGAATTGGAGGGTGAATGTAAGTGGCTGTGGTTTGGTTGTCTTTGTGGTTAGTGTGATGCTTTAGGATGGAACATGCAGCTGAAGGTATGATCTTTGTAACATGTTTGTTATTAATGGGCGTAATTGTTGCGATATTTTAGCTATATTTGCATTATATAATATTTAACTATTATTTTTAAAATTATATTTTCACTTAGATTTTTAGTATGTCGCGTCACTCTGCGTCACTTTCTACTTAATGTTAAAATGTAGATAAAGTCTTGTAGTTTACGCCTGCTATAAGATGTTTTGCATCTTTTTGCAACTTACTTAGTTATTTTACGTTTTAGAAGATGCCGCTCAACCAGTTCTCGCACGTTTACAACTGTTCGACGATTATGTCAAAAGTGGAACTTTGTGACTTTGTTAAAAGTAAATTAGGGGTAGAAAATTGTTCTGAAGAAATAACTGAATGCTCTATCCAACTCCTAGTCATAGACAATTTCTTGCATGTGTAGACGTTGCCTAAAAAAGGTCTTAACTGATGTTTAATATAAAATAAACAAATTATATACGTTGCTTTCACTCTAAATTCATGATTAAAACGTACAAATAATTTTGTCCCCCTAGATTTTGATTTTGACCCACTGTGCGCCGGTGTGCCGTAATTTTTCCCCGAAGCGGATCTTTAATGTGCCAGTAAATCTACTGGCACGGCTTCCTCAAATGCCAACTGCCTACGCCGGGATTTGATCCCACTATCTTGGGAGCAGCAGGCAAGTACGTTACCGTGGATCCACGCAGCCAGTCAATAGATGGAAGGGTTAAAGGCATCGTAGGCATCAGCCCCGGTTCCTCTAGTTTGTGTGTGGAATGTGATAACCAGCTCTACTGTAGTGATTGAAGTCTAACTCGTCTAATTCGTATTACGATTCGCAGTGAATCTCTTTATTAAAACTGTTTAGTCCTTTCTATGTTGTTTTATAACTTTGAGTTTTACGTATGCGTATTATGTACGTGTGAATAGTTTAGCGATACAGCAAACAATATATTAAGAGCATACATACTAGTTCTTACTATGATTATGATTACTTATTCGATTGAGTAGTCCAAATCAAGCACGGTCGTTGTACAGGTGTTCAATTGTACTACCTCACTTTTCACTACCAACCAATTTTATGAACGCGTCATCCTGTCCTGATAACCGATCTCTGTTGACTATTACCCTTAAAAGTTCAGGGTGATATCAGTACCAGTTTGGAGATAAAGAATGCCTGTGAAATGATTAGCACGGCCGCCATGTGGGATTGGTCAAACGTATTAAAATTTGAAAGGCACGGTTGAGGTCGGATGGTTGGTTTGGTTGGTTCCCTAGTTTAGGGGCTGCGACAACACGGTCATGTAGCCCCGTGTACTTTGGGTGTGTGTAGAATCTGTCTGGTAACCAGTGTTAATTGTGATGACTGTATTGGTGTGTGCTTCTGTTTCTTAATTGAAGTAAGGACTGTATACTTTGAATTTTTCAAGTAGTTCCTACTTTTGCCGCCAAACGCCACCGTCAACAACTACTAGTTCAGAACTTGGCTACTAGATGCCACCGCAGTCGGCACCTGGCGACGAACGTAGGGACCAGAGCGTGGTTTACATTTTTAACCTAATTTAGCTTCACACAGGTGTAATTAGTGGAAGGTTCTGTAACATGCCATAAATCTATGACATGGGACCACCGGCTTTACTTTCCCTCCGAAGGAAGGCATACGCTCTTAAAAAATCCGACGACCTCGGCCGGGCTAGAACCCGCGATCTTGGGCATAGAAGCTCAGTATGCTACCAACTACGCCATCGAAGCCGGACGTGGTAGTAGTATGTACTTACTGAATTTCATTGAAATCGTTTTAGGTGTTTAGATTTTATTAGGATGACACAATTAAGGCTGGGCCACACAGAGAGCGGTCTGTCGCGGCGATCTGGGATATGGGAACGTCACATAGGACGAGATACCTTTGTGTGAACGGTCCAGTCCGGTCGCTTCCTTCTAGAGAATAGCCTATGTAGTGAGTTTTCATATTAAGTACTGTTTGATATTATTATTGAGTAAGAGCTTGGACGAAGAACAACTCCTTCTCCTATTTCCCTTGCAAAACACAAAGAAGGAAAGACAATGTTGGATGCATGACATCAATAAGAAGTGAGAGCAATTAGGAGAATACCACCTCTTATGTATCGAGCTGGAGTCACATGAAGATAGGTTTTTCGTGTATTTTCGTATGTCGTGAGAATGTTTCGAGGAATTGCACGATTTCATCCTTCAGCCTTCTTTAAATAGTACATTATGCAACGAGCCTATAATGGCTATAATTAAGACACGAGTATTTTTTATAAAACGAGCGTATGCGAGTTTTATAATTTCCATACGAGTGTCTTAATTACCATTATAGGCGAGTTGCATACGACTGTTTATGTTCGACGATAATTATAACTTTATTATATGTTTTAACATAAATATTCATAAATATCTGTTGAGAGTCAGCTACTGGAATTTTGTGATCGCAGAGCGAGCGTTGGGTGTTATAGCTTCGTCTTTCAAGAGCTTTGAACGGCCGACGCATGCGCTCTGCCATATGCAGCCATATGTTTACATCAGCCGTCCCTCAGTAATATTGTCACCGCAGTCATTTGAAGACAATGCGCTGTGTAGAAATTAGTGTTAGTGATTTTAAGGTACTGTGCTATTTCTTGTCTCATATTCGCCAGTTTATTTACGCGAACTTATGGACGGTGGGTATTCCATGTCGGTAATTTATTATAGTTCGATGTTGTGTTTATGTCCGACATGTTGGATTTTGAGCGCATGCGCGAAATTATCGTTACCTAATTGGTCAATGAACGAGCTCTGATTGGCTGGAGAAACTGTATCGTAATGAAAAACGGTGTTATAATGACCATCATTATGATACAGTTTTCAAACACATAATAGTGAGGGTCGAACATAAACATTTTTATAATTCTCGTGTGAACTGTCGAACAAATATGTGTAGCCTATTTACGCACAGTTTCAATAAATACTTCAGTTTGGTCAGTTTGCGCAGTAGCCAAGGTCGTCCGGGGGCGCGCGCGCCAAAGAAGTCCTGACCTCACCCCTTTGGACTTTTTTTTTCTGGGCGTACATTAAAAACACTGTGTATGCAGAAAAAATTCGGGATTTGGAGCACCTACGGGAGCGAATTTCAGCCGCCATCTTGACAGTTACTCCTGAAATGATTGCACGTACCAATCCAGCCATTGGGAAGCGTGCGTTCAATGCAGATGTTGGTGGTCGGACTGGCTTAGATTTTCTCTCTACAGTCCCTGTTTCCTTAAAATCATTAAACCATCGAATGATAGCTTTGTAATCAGGTGCAGTTTGTCGGGCGGTGCAGTCATTGGCGCGCGCGCCCCCGGCCGACCTTGGCTACTGCGCATCTAGTGTGTGCATAGCAAGGTCACGTCCCATCCGAAACAAAACTTACTTTAACCAGCTGGCGTTCAGCGAAAGGATTACACGTTGAACATAAAGGGTTTCGGTGCTATCATTGTTTGAAATGTTGGTATTATTTTTCGATGACCCTGTACACCTGGACCGCCTGACCGCCTCGGTCAGATATCGCTTCCCGCCGCGACAGACCGCTTTCTGTACGACCGAGCCTTAACACAGATCACACACAAACGGACAAAAGGTGATTTCCTAAGCCTCTTTTTTTATCAGATGAAAGAGGGTGTTCACCGACTGAAGAGTATACATTGATAGTTTGTAGAGGTAACACTAAAAAACTGGATTCAAAACTTTCCAAAAGCATAGGATGGGTTGCAGTTCCTTCTTACCGAATGAAGACGGCGCCCGCAAAGCTTGTGGACACGAAGCCGAGGCAGGAGAACGCTATGGCTACCAGAGCTTGTGTGTCACTCCACTGCACGAACTCGACGGGGATCTCGTAGCAGTCTGGAAACAAAACCATATCATTGTATTAGCACTTGCTGTTCTTCATTCATTTAGGCACTTTGTGACATCGTGGTCATGCAGTCCGGTGCACTTGGGTGTGTATGTGATAGTTGCACTAGTGTGTGTGTATTCGTAAGAGTAGGAACCGACCGTGGCCTAAATGTGAGTACCATTCTCGCATTCATCTGGGATGATATGTTTCTCAGAATTGAATGCAGAAGCATTCCAAAAATATAGCTGTTATTTGGCACGTTTTGTGAGACTCGAGAATGGTTCATAAACCCTGATTGAGGGTCGGATCAAATCTCTTACAGACCTGTTACACTGGCCGGGAATGCATCACAGAAGATTGTGGAATATTTTCTATTTCCTGGCATCCAAGTAAATGGTCTACACAGAGACATGCCAAAATTCTTGGCGGCTAGTATTTGGAATCAATGCAGGGAACGGATAGGCGGAGGTATTCGAGCCTTTCAAATCCATGATAAATTCACGGTTTGTTTATGGTTATTGGTTGTGTTGATATAGAGAAGGGGTGATTCATAACCGAAGGTCTTTGGTTCTATTCCCACGTGAAAATGAAAATCCACAGCCTGCTTCCAGTCTCCGACCGGGTCAGGAATGGAATGAATGAAGCCCCCATCTAGCGGCGAGGATATGGACTGTGCCGGCTGCCGAGGCCTGACGCACGCGTGCTATAGATAATAATAGCGGCTTCGGTGGCGCAGTTGGTATCATGCTGAACTGCTGTGCCCAAGATAGCGGGTTCAAACCCGGCCGAAGTCGTCAGATTTTTTAAGAGCGTTAACAATCCTTCAGTATACGTTCCTTCGGAGGGGAAGTAAAGCCGGCGGTTCCATGTCATAGATTTATGGCATGTAAACGATCCTTTCACAGATTAAACTTGTGTAAAGCTAAATTGTTAGATTAGATTTCGTCGGAACGCTTTATCAATGTTCCAACGTTCACCACTAGGTATCATTGATATCCGGTAGCAATATTTGGAACTACTTGAAATTGAACGGAACTTGTAGCTCATCCTAAGGGGGTCCGCTGGAAGCAGCTACAGACTCAGACGAGCCGAACATGTCCTCGGACACTCCCGGTACTAAAAGCCATGCAATAAATAAATAAATAAATAAATAAATAAATAGATAATAATAATATAGTTATTTTCTATTGGTTTTACGCCCCTTTTAAATATTGTGGCGATTAGAGACGCAAGGGTGCCAGAATGTTGACCCGAAGGAGACCTTTAACGTGCGAGTAAATCTTCTGACACGACTTCCTCGCATTTGCACACCATCAAATACCAACGGACTGCGCCAGGATTCCATCCTGTAACCTTGGGAACAGCAGGTGAGAACGTTACCGCTGCAACATGCAGCCAGCCACGTGCTATTGCTCCAATTTGAAAATGTAACGAGCATTTTCGTTACTTCTTTACTCTTAAGAGTAACGGTGTACAGTTACTTATGATGTGTAACATCTTTCCGCTCGGTTGCTGGATAGTTTTGTGGGAGTGATTTTGAAAATTGGGGACGGAAGTGGATCGGAACGATCGAGCTGGCAGTGGTGGATCAAACGGAAGTAAGCCACTGCCCGCTCGATCGATCAAACGGAAGTGTACTAGCTGGCAGTGGTGGACAACGGGAGTATGCACTGTCCGCTCGATCGATCGAATGGAAGTGTGCCCTAGCTGGCAGTGGTGGATCGAACGGAAGAATAAGACGCACTGCCAACTCGATCGATCGATCCACCTGACACTGGTAAGAGAAAAAATCAGCGCGCGGTGCCGAAAATCGATACCATGACGCACTCTCGGCCATGTGGAATGTATATGACATACTGAACGGAAAACGCTCATGCGAACTCTGGTGTCAAGTGATTTAAACAAATGACATGGTACATGTTCGAAGTCTTCGTATCAGTACCGGCATTTAAATGGTAAAATGCCTTAATATCAAACATTGTAAGTAGTCGGCATTGCATTGGCATAAGGCATTTTAAACTCAATGTCACTCAGGAACATTATCGAAACAGGCAAAATATAAATGAAACTTAATTCCGTAATGCAGTATTATTGGAACGTGGAAATAAGTCACCATCTTGGGCACAATATTTGTGTAGTCGAAATACCCGTGGGGTTATTGCGTATGACTGTGAATCTAGAGATCTTGGGTTCGAATCCTGGGCGGGGTAGATATTTTTGCTACCAGATTATCATTTTAAACGATATTTATCATATCAATGACTCATTTTAACAGAATTCATATGAAATTACGTGTTGGTATGTGAATCAAGAGGAACGGTTTATCAGGAATTTAAGATTATGAGCGGTGTCGCGTCTATTAATCTAGTTGATCCATATCGTAACCTTTATTTAGGCTAGTGCTGGTGGAAGCTACAAATCTATATATATAAAAATCAATGTAACGTGATAGTTTGTCTGTGGGTGGGTATGTATGTCTCCTATGCGTTCATATACCATTCGTTCGATTGCGTTGAAACATGGGTGAGATGTTGAGTACACTCCAAGGAAGGTTTCTGACTTAGTAAATCCATTTTACAATAGGTAGCGCACGCGTAGATTCAACAAACGAGCGACGATGCGCGAAGCATTTCAACAAAGTCCCGTATGTGTTCATATACCATTCGTCCGATAGCGATGAAACTTGGGTGAGATGTTGTGTACACTTACGTGAAGGTTTCAAAATTAGTGAATACATTTCACAGTAGATAGCGCACAAGTACATTCAACAAATGAGCGACGACACGCAATGCGTTTCAACAAAGTCCCGTATGCATTCATATACCATTCGTCCGATAGCTATGAAACTTGCGTAAAATGTTGTGTACACTGCAGGGAAATTTTCTGGCTTAGTACATCCACTTTACAATAGGCAGCGCACGAGTAGATTCAACAAATGAGCTACGACGCGCGAAGCATTTCAACAAAGTCACGTTTGCGTTCATATACCATTCATCCGATAGCAATGGAACTAGGCTGAGATTTTGTGTGCACTCCAGGGAAGGTTTCTGGCTTAGTAAATCCGTTTAAAAATAGGTAAAGCACGAGTAGAATCAACAAATGAGCAACGGCGCGCGAAGCGTTTCAACAAAGTCCCATATAATTTCATATACCATTCATCCGATAGCGATGAAACTAGGGTGAGATGTTGTGTACACTCCAGGGAAGGTTTCTGGCTTAGTACATACATTTTACAATAGGTATCGCACCAGTAGATTCAACAAATGAGCGATGACACGCGAAGCGTTTCAACAAAGTCCCGTATAAAGTCATATACCATTCGTCTGATAGTGATAAATGTTTGGTGAATTGTTGTGTACACTCCAGGAAAGGTTTCTGGCTAAGTAAATCCATTTTACAATAGGAAGCGCACGTTTATATTCAACAAATGAGTGACTACGCGCGAAGCGTTTTGACAACGTCCCGTATACGTTCACATACCATTCATCCGATTGCGATGAAACTTGGGTGAGATGTTGTGTACACTCCAGGGAAGGTTTCTGGCTGAGTACATCCATATTACAATATGTAGCGCAAGAGTAGAATCAACAAATGAGCGACGACACGCGAAGCGTTTCAACCAAGTGCCGTATGTATTCATGTACCATTCGTCCGTAGCTATGGAACTTGGGTGAGATGTTGTGTACTCGTCATGGAAAATTTCTGGCTTAGTAAATCCACTATACAATATGCAGCGCACAAGTTGATTCAACAAATGAGGGACGACGCGCGAAGCGTTTCAACAAAGTCCCGTATAAGGTCATATACCATTCTGCCGTTAGCGGTGAAACTTGGGTGAAATATGGTGGACACTCCAAGGAAGGTTTCTGGCTTAGTAAATACATTTCACAGTAGGTAGCACACGAGTAGATTCGACAAATGAACGATGACATGCGGAGCGTTTCAATACAGTCCCCTATGTCTTCATATCCCTTTAGTCCGATAGTGATGAAACTTGGGTGAGATGTTGTGGACACTTACGTGACGGTTTCTAACTTAGTAAATACATTTTACAGTAGGTAGCGCACGAGTAGATTCAACAATTGAGTGACGGAGCGCGAATCGTTTAATCAAAATCAGGTATGCGTTCATATACTATTCATCCGATTGCGATGAAACATTGATCAGTTATTGTGTACCCGCCAGGGAAGGGGACTTAGTAAATCCATTTCACAATAACTAGCGCAAGAGTAGATGCATCAAATGGGTGACGACGCGCGAAGCGTTTCAACAAAATCCCCTATTGCGTTCATATAACATTCTTCGATTGCGATGAAACCTTGATGAGTTATTGTGTACACGCCAGGGAAGGGCTTCGACTTAGTAATACATTTCTCAATAGGTAGCGCACGAGTAGATTCAACAAATGAGTGACAGCGCACGAATCGTTTAAACAAAACCCCGTATACGTGCATATACAATTCATCCGATTGCGATGAATCATTGATGAGTTATTGTGTACACGCCAGGGAAGGGTTTCGACTTAGTAAATCCATTTCACAACAGGTAGCGTGCGAGTAGATTCAACAAATGAGTGACAGCGATGAAACTTTTGAAAGTTGTTGTGCACGCTTCCACGAATGGTTCTAAATTAGAAAATCCATTTTACGATAGCTTAGAGGCAGTTAACATGTTGTGTATCCAAAAGCACTTCAAGAAACAGAATTTCAACGCCAACACTTTCTTTGATTGGCATTGCAACGCATGCCGGGTACAGCTTGTCATCTAATAAAATTAGTTCCGTATTATAAACTACAATATCTGTAAAACACTCCCTTTTACAATAGATTAATATTTTTGCCAATAATACTATAACATACCGGTGTATCAACAATCTCACGTGAGGTTTCTTCTATGTCAGATGTTACACATCATATGCGACTACTGTTAGGCTCGTTTTCTTTTTAAAGGAACGTCGTTACCCTTTCGTTACCATAAAGAGTAGACTAACTGTTACTAGTAATGGCATTACATGTAACGCATTACTCCCAAACCCCGAGTAAAACCCACATTTTTCTGTTTTGACTATTTATAACTCTTTCCAATCCTCAGACCAGAGTAACATTTATTGACAGAGCTGGGAATCGAACCCAGACCTCTGGGCAGCCAAGAATGTTAGACACTACACTGAAAAAAATCACGTGGTGTAGTGGTAAGCATTCTTGGCTGTCGCCCCGGAGGTCCACGTTCGATCCCAGCTCTGGCAAGAATTATAATTTCTGGTTTGAGAGCTGGAATGGGGTGCACTCAGCCTCGTGAGGCAAAACTCAGAAGAAGTGGGGTCGATTCCCATCTAAGTCATCTTAGAAGTGGTTTTCCGTATGGTTCCCCACTCCTACTTCAGGCAAATGCCGGGATGGTGACTCCTTCTCAATTCTCATCTCATTTACAGACTAATACAACCATCACAATAACACAGGTTATAAGACAAGCTCCTCTCGCTCCCAAGTATTCGCGGTTACATGAGCAGGATGTCGCAACGCTCCTAAATCAATTAACAACAAAAACAACAGATTGACTGCGTGGCTCAGCGGTAACGTTCTCACCTGCTGACCCCAAGATACCGGGATTAAATCCCGGCACAGTCAGCTGGCATTGGAGGCTGCGCAAATGTGAGGAAGCCGCGTCAGTAGATTTGTTGTTTCAGTCTTCAGTCTTTTGACTGCTTTGATGCAGCCCTCCATGCCTCCCTGTCCTGAGCTAATCGTTTCATCTCTACATAGCTACCACACCCTACGTCCGAGGCAATCTGTTTATCATATTCTAACCTTGGTCTACCCCTACAGTTCTTGTCCTCGACCCTTCCTTCCACAACTAAGCTTGCTATCCTGGGTGTCTTAGTACGTGTCCTACCAACCTATCTCTTCTCTTCATTAGCAGTCGCCAGAAACATCTCTCCTCTCCCACTAGTATTAATACCTCTTCGTTTGTAATCCTATCTACTCATCTGATCTTCATCATACTCCGGTAACACCACATTTCAAACGCTTCAATTCGCCTCTTTTCTGCTGCACCAATAGTCCAAGTAGATTTACTGCCACGTTAAAGATCCCATTTAGGGCAAATTTCTGGCACCCTGGCTTCTCTAAAAGTCACAGTAGTTAAAATGGACGTAAAACCCACAACATTATCAAACAACAACAACAACAACAGTAACGACTACACCGCGAGGAGATTTGACTGATTTTGGGCCGACCCAAATAGATGTCCCAAGCGTATTAAAATCCCCTCTAACTCATGAGCATACTAATGGTTGAGAGCGATTGGTTCTCCCTCACATGGGACCCCAACTTCCCCCACACGTTGTTACATGAAGTTACGTGCAGCTCATTGACGTGCAAATAGGATGCAATGGGATGGAGTCCCGTCAACACACCGGCTTAATTCCATGGATTATTCATTCTGTTCCCAGTTGAAGGAGCTGTCACTTGCCACTTGAGGTATGAGTCACATTCGGCTCCACCTCAAGGTGTAGTGGCTAGCATTCTTGGCTGTCGACCCGGACGTCCGAGTTTGATGCCCGGCTGTAGTGAGAAAATTAATTCTGGTCCGAGGGCTGAAACGGGTTACACTCAGCCTCGTGAGGCAAAACTTAGAAGAGGTGGGTTCGATTCCCACCTCAGCCATCCTGGAAGTGATTTCCCACTTATACTACAGGCAAATGCCGGGATAGTACCTAACTTAAGGTCACAGCCACCTCCTTTCTAATTCTCACCCGAATTTCAAATACACACAGTACTACCGACACCACAATATTACAGGTTATCAGACAAATTTAACACACACATACACACCCAAGTACATGGGGCTAAATGACCACGATGACCAAGCCCTTCAAATGAAAAAACAACAACAGCATTTTTGGTTCTCCACCGTCTTTGGGTGTTGCTGCTCTTAGTGTGTTCACGTCTCAGACAAGCATGGTTGAAATTATTTTATCCCTCGTGGGTCAACTACCCAGTATTCAGCGGGAGGGGTTGCTAACAGGGCTGTATCCCCCCCCCCCATCTCCGAAAAGCTACAAAATTCATAGGAAATTAAGACTTTAAATTAGCGGTAATTTTCTTTCTTTCTTTCTTATTTATTTATTTATTTATTTATTTATTTATTTATTATTACATAATAGATTTATTTATTTATTTATTTATTTACTAGCAGAAGTACCCGTTCTTCGAACGGTGTTATATATTAACACCAGACATTATCAATTGAGCTACTGTTGCAATGGTTAGCGGTTTGTCATTCCTTCATAAGTTTATCAGAACGAAGTTAGTTTTCTGGGAATATCACACACACTGTTAATTTAAGGGCCTTAAAATGTGATTTTCGTAGACCTCTTATAGACTCGCGAATTTTGTGTCTCACATTGAGAAGCGCAACATATGCTTTGATCGTCCTTCTAGGATAATTTTTATATTTCGCCTATTTTAGCATGTATTTTGAGAAGTTTTTCCCTATATCCACCCTTCTACTGTATGAAAAGTACGGTGAGGAGTTTTATAAATGATTGGTGTATTGACTCATGTTTACCATACCTGATTTTACGATGCACCAAGCATCCGAACACGAGTTATAGGCGTACATAAAGATACACAAAAAGACAGACAGACAATTCTATTGTCTACAACATATCACCCAGATATCCAAACATGGGTATATCTACCATACAGTATCAAACAAAATCATCCTTACAATGAACCCGTATGTCGACAAAAAAAAAAAGTTAAAATGTGCTCTCAAACTAAATTCACCTAACGTGTACTTCCTTACGTGAAATAGATTTGAAAGCCTTGTAGACGAAACGCAATACACTTCACTTAAAAAATTACCCTCTACGTTGTGTTAGGTCCCCATACACAGGAAGACCTCTTTCATAAATTATAAAGGCTTGTGGTGCATGAAAATTCAGGTTCTTTAGCCTCAAATGGGCCAAATTCCTAAAAGCCGTAAAAAATGCTGATTCAATTCAGGAATTTTTGAAAATAATGTTGCTGTTTGTAGATATAATAGACTTTCTGTACTATATGTCACACGTGAAATTGCATGAAAAAATAGGGATGTATAGAACTAGCACCGATAGAGCGCACTGCTGTTGTACTGGGTAAGCGCAAGGCGCTCTTCATTTGTCTCCTGTGTTCTCATGCCGCTAATATCCACGAATTTAAGTTGTTTAAATTGCTATTTTTGTGACTATGCCGAGCTATTGCAGTGTTCCTCTTTGAAAAAATCAGGGAAATCCGATTTCGGGTCACCAATTTTCACAAAATAAAGAAATGTGGAAGAAAAGGTTACATGCTATTAGAAGGAAACATTTCGGTGAAGAAAATCTGACCGAAAATATTAAAGTGTGTTCCCATCGTTTTCAACTCGATGACTTCACGAAAACTGTGTTGGGCAAGTGTGATTTACAAAGGGAAATAATTCCTACCTATAAACTGAATAGACATATCGATAACAACCACTGAATTTATGCGTTTGTATTTGAAGGTGAGAGAGCAAGATTAAAACCGGGCACTGTTCCATCGCTTTTTCCGTGGACCACGAACACAACAAAAATAAGGAAGAGGCCATACACAAGAAAATTGCCAGTTTACCATGATAAGCCTACAATATCGGAATCTGCATAAATTATCCCCATTGAAGTACGGTACGGGAAGAAATCGTCAATATACAGGAAGAAGTGAATGTAACATTTGTGACTCCCATTTTCAAAGGCATCAATACTCGGACAAATACTTCAAGAATAAATGTCACAACATTAACAGTCAAAAACGTATTATGGTTGGTTTCTTGAAATCAGAATTAATCGTCAACTTACATCTGCCTGACGGAGAATGTGGTACCGGTAGTGACTGACGTCTACATTCTTGAGTCATAGGCCTAAGTTAGCCAGATGAATGGAAACAGTTCATGGCCTTAAAACAGGGATTCTCATACTTTTTAAATACTGTACCCCTAAGTCGTTTCCAAGGGGTACGGAAACGATTTGTATTAAGGAATTGACAAATTACAAAAGAACCAAACGTTGCGATGCATTTTGAGGTAAACAATACCGGTATCAACTTTCTTTGAATATGTTTACCTTAAAACAAGACCGTTTCATGTACGCTATCAACCAAAAAAATACACGAATCGAAGTCTATAAGCAAGGGGAGCCAGTGAATATTTAAATCTCTATTTATAAAAGGAAGATTATAGTTTTACGTGACCGTTAATCTAGAGATCATAAGGCACAGATGACTTCCTCTTTACGTGGAATCCGAACAGGACAAGGCATTTCACTTTGAAAATCTCACATGCATTGACCGGGAAATCTCTATTTATGATTTAAGTCTTATGGAGATATAGGCTATTTATCAATATAGGCCTACAATACTCAAGCATGCTGACTCCTATTCATAATTTGAATAATAAAGCGTGTTAGAATTTTGTTATTACCGCTGTAGCCTACTAATTCTTCCCTCCTCCCACTAGTTTTAGCGCCTCTAGTCCGTAGCTCATTTTACAGCTGTTTAACGCTTAAACGCTGAAAATCGTTCATAATATATTAGAGGATATACCTATAGAATTAATTTAGTCTTGGAGTAAAATTAGAGAAGATATAATTTACTTTAGCTTAGAAAACTCGGTCACAATCTATACATTCCTCGTAGCTGACTGGGGGAAACATGGGACGATCGCCTTGCGCTTACCCAGTACTACACGAGCGCTATCTGGCGCGAACTTTCTCAGGCTACATCCCTATTCTAGGTTACCCCTTGACCCCCTTAATTGCATTGACGAATTATACAGTCTACGTTGGTTCCGTGATAACCTTATAGCCATGTGCAAACTTTCACAGAAATGTAATAAATGGAGTAGCCTAATAACAATATCGTATGGCCTCGGTTGCCGGGTGCAATCTTCGTAATTTGACACCCAGAGGGTAGCTTGCATGTCGAAATTTCGTTGTTTCTTGAATCACTATGAAAGTCAAGGAGGGTAGATATCTAAGCTCCTTGAACACTAAAGCACTTTCTAGTAGAGAAATGAGGAACTTAGTGTTGGCGGAAACTGCTGAGATTAATTTTGCCACTATGAACACGGCCTACTGAATTCAAATGGGTTCTTTGACATGCCAACATCGTATGACATGCGTATCGTATTTCTGCCGCCTTTCAAAAATCACTTACCACGGCCAGGAGACCGACACACTATCCACTCACCCACCGTGGCAAGGTATAAATGGAGTGACATTGCTTCTTACAGAAATAGATGGAAAGTTGGCTGCCACCCCTTGAGATAATGTTATCATGGTTACCGATTTCCATTCCTTCATTAGTTTGTTAAATTAAATTAAATTAAATTAGTTTTCTGGGAACATTTCAGATACTGTTGGTTTTAGAGCCTTATAATGTAATTTTCGAGGCCCCCAAGTTTTGTTTCTGGCACCGAGGGGCTTTGTCTCCTCGTTGTACGCCATAATATAATACTAATAATATTAATATAAAATAGGGATAGGAATATAATAGACCTGCCGTACCACACCCGCAGGTGTAAATCGCGTGAAAAAATTATATTGTACCCTTTGACCCCCTTAAGCGCATTATACGTATTGATGAATTTTACAGCTTAATTTCTTTCCGTGATAACCTTCTAGCCGTTTGCAAACTTTCACACCAATGTAATTAATGGAATTGCATTGCGTCTTACAGAAATAGATGGACCTCTGAGAATCTGTTGCCATGGTTACCGACTTGAATTCGTTCATTAGTTTATTAAATGACATTAGTTTTCTGGGAATATCTCAAAAACGGTTGGATTTAGGGCCTTAAAATGTGGATTTCGGGGACCCACTAGGGCCCCCAAGTTTTGTCTCTCACATTGAGGGGCTGAAAATGATCTTTGTCTCGTCCTTCTACTCATATTTCAGCATGTATTTTAAGGGGGTAGGCCCTATTTTATGAGAGGTACGGAGAAGGGTTACATCAATGATTAGTGTCGTGCCTCTGATGGATATCTGTACCAAATTTTACGTTGATACACCCAGCCGTTCACGAGTTATAAGGGAACAAAGTTGTCCACAGACAAACACACAGACCAAAAATTATTTTAGCGCGCATCCATAATAAAACAGTCTGAAACGCGTAAATAACTCAAATTTCCGTAGAAATTGCGAAAAAAACATACAAACTTTTTTTTTATGTATGTAGAGATATACCGGTACTGCACCGCTCGGTGTTGACCGTGTTTTATTGCACAAATTGAGGTTTTACTCGCTAACCGTTGAAGATACACGAAAAGTAATAAGGACCTTTTGGATAGCAAATTAAATGTTAAATCTTGTATATGCATCAAAAGTTTGATATTTCTTAGCGTTCTCTTTTTATTTGAAATGGAAATATGAAATTTTGAAACCGAAGGTTGTAGTGACGTCACTAAAATGGTCGCTATATTTTAATAGTGCAAAATATCGAAATTAAAAGTATCCTATATGTAAACCTGGTAAATCAGCTACATCCATGCAAAATTTCATTTAAATCGGACCAGTAGTTCTTGCGTTATTGAGTAACACACAGACAGACAGACAGATAGAAAGACAGACACACACCATCTCATTTTTATATATTAGTATGATGACCTCGTAGTTCCGCCTCTTAAAACAACAATAACTAACTTACTACCTAACTAACATTATTTATGTATGTATTTATTTATTTACTCATTTATTTATTTATTTATTTATTTACTCATTTATTCACTCATTTATTTATTTGTTTACTCATTAATTAATTAATTTATTTATTCATTTACTCATTTATTTATTTATGTATTTATTTATTTATTTATTTATTATTTCCCTCCCATACACGTGGTATGATATAATATACAGTATTATAGTTTCCCACCTTTACTCCAGGCGTTATTCATCACAATTTTGTTTCAACCTCTGACAGTATCATAGAAAATATTGTGTGTATGTCTACCCCTTATTATTCCCGTTTTCCAACGGGGTCGGGGATGAGATGCGATGGAAGTCTTTGTGGCGATGGTTTTTACGGCCGGATGCCCTTCCTGACGCCAACCTCATGAGAGGAATTAATGAGAGATGAAATGAATGATGGTGAATGAAACTGGGCAAGGATGTGGAAGGAAGCGGCCGTGGCCTGTCGGAAGGTACCGTCCCAGCATTTGCGTGGTGTTGAAAATGGGAAACCACGGAAAACCATTTCAAGGACGGCCGACGGTGGGGCTCGAACCCACGCGTCTACCGAGTCAGCCGAGAGCTTGGCCCCATGACCTAATGCTGCGCTTTAGCCAGCGTAGCCACTACCGTCGGTATCATTGAAAATATTATTAAGCATATTATGGCTGGACGTGGTAGATGAGCGTACGGAGATCAGAGGTCCGAATTCTACGCTGACAGCAGCCTTCCGGAGTGCGGTTTCCCCTCAAGATTTTCCACACTCCCTATTTCAAGTAGTTATTGGGCACCTACCCATGTCCTAAGCCCAGTTACACACACGCCCCAAGGTGTAGCCGTGCTCGTTAAATCGCGCACCATGACCACGCAGGCATCTGCAGCAAGTCTTTGATCGTATATTTGAATCCCAGGGCAGATAGCGGCTATCCTGAGGCAATGCTGGGATTGTACCTTATTGTGCTACTCGCATTCCTACAGTCATCACATACATACAGGTTATGAGACAAATTTAACACACACAACAACTGCATGGAGCTGATGACCAACACTTCCCAAGCCCCTAAAAAGAATTAACAACAACACACAAAATACAACATATAGGTATTTTCAGGCAAATTTCATACTCCGGCATTTCTTCCATGTACTTGTGCCGGGTTCCTCTCTTTCACCTTTCCTGTCGATCTTCCTTGGTCAACTGTTGTTCTCTCTCGACCGCGACGATATTATGGTATCCGAGGCCTAGGATGTCTTTCAATTTCCCGCCTTAATTGGCCCTTGCCTCATCTTTCCTGTTACCCTCATTCTTCGAAGGGTCAGAACTCTTCTTTTATGTTTCTGTTATCTGCTGGCTTCTGCTCAAGGCCCTAAAGGAGTCAGGGTGAATGTAGCCCCATCACTTGTGGCTGGATATTATTATTATTTAGGCCTGCAAACTACATGTCCTGCCCATCGAAGTTGGTATTTTATTATGAGAGCCTCAATACCTGGGATAATTCGGGAGTTGGCAAACTCGAGGGATTCCTGAGCTGGGTCTGGTTTCCCCCCCCCCCCATTTTCCCTTGACTCTGTGGCGGACCCTCCCTCTTCCCGACTGGCTGCGTGGCTCAGCGGTAACGTTCTCACTTGCTGGGCCCAAGGTTGCAGATTCGTATCCTGGCGCAGTCAGCTGGCATGTGAGGGTACGCAAATGCGAGGGAGCCGTGTTAGTAGATATACTGGCACGTTAAAGATTCCCTTCAGGGCAAATTTCCGGCACCCTGGCGTTTATAACAGCCACTGTAGTTAAAAGGGACGTAAAACCAATAACATTATTACTATCCCCTCTTCCTCTTTCCTATCTGCCTTTCATAACTCAACTTTCTTCCAAGTCCTTCAATCTTCATTATTTTGGATTGAGGGTATTTCTTTTCCCTGTCTTTTATTTCCCTTATTCATTTTTGCCTTTTTCTTGTCCGTAAGTTAGTTGCAAGCGAGTAGTTACGATGTTGAAGTAGATAGTTTACAATGCATAAGATTGTTTCATTTTCAGCCGAACCATTAGCGACTGTCTGTTAGGTAGTCAGCTCGAAGGCGGGTTGGATCCTCAAAAAGCACTGTTACTAGGTTATGTGGGTAGACCCACAAAAACTCAAGGCAGAGCTATATTGAAGCGTACTAGGCAAGAAGAGGAGTGAGGTAATTTGCCATTGCATTGCTTTCCTCACTGAGTCAGAACAGCAGTACTAACCCTATGAGTAGAACCTTTCACAGCATCCACAGGCACTGACTGTGCCCTGAATGTCATTACTAAGCACCACCCATACCTCAGTAGCTTTCATATAATCACAGCCATGAGTGAGACTGAGACATCGGTGGAAAGAAACATTTTACTTTATCCTGTACCAACAGACAATGCAAATGTACAGCATTCATAAAGAGATGGCAAACAAGCCACATTTGGACTATTAACCTGTCATTCTAGCCAAAGGACATGAGAGAGAAGCTGGTATTCAGAAAGTTGTAGGGCAAGTCTGGAACTTATCACCCATACTTTTCGATTTTTACATTGAACAAACAATGAAGGAAATTAGAGAAAAAATTAAAGTGGAAGCAAAGATTCAAGGAGAAATAATTTCAACACCGAGATTCGCTAATGACATTGTTATCTTAACCGACACATCAGAGGATTTAAATGAGTTTCTAAATGCTAAACACTCCGTCTTTAGGAACTACTGTAACTCATGATGAAAATCAATAAAAAAAATGGAATGCATCGGAAAGAAATAAGGAACACCAAATGACATCAAACCGGCAGGTGAAAAGTTACAGGAAGTAGGAGACTTTTACTACTTAGGAATCAAAGTACCCAGTGATGGTCGAAGCAAAGATGATATGAAAAGTAGGTTGGCTCAGGCAAGGAAACATTTCTACAGAAAAGAAATCCGTTGACATCAAATATAGATTTAGGTATTAGGAAGTCATTTTTGAAAGCCTTTGTCTGGAACGTGGCACTATATGGAAGTGAAACTTACACTGCGGTCGCAGCAGAAAAGAGGAGAATTGAAGCGTATGAAATGTGGTGTTACAGGAGAATGATGAAGACCAGTTGGGTAGACAGAGTAACAAATTAACAAGTATTAAGCGAGTGGAAGAGGAGATGTATCTGGCGACTGCCAATGAAGAAAAGAGATAGGTTGGTATAATAATATCGTATGGCCTCGGGTGCCAGGTGCAAGCTTTTTTATTTGACACCCAGAGGGTAGCTTGCATGTCGAATTTCGTTGTTCCTTGTCTATGAAATTCAAGGAGGTTAGATATCTAAGCTCCTTGAACACTATAGCGCTTTCTAGTAGATAAATGAGGAACTTTGTGCTGGCGGAAACTCCCGAGATTAATTTTGCCATTATGAACTCGGTCTACTGAATTCAAAAGGGTTCTTTGACATGCCAACATTGTATGACATGCGTATCGTATTTTTGCCGCCGTTCAAAAATCACTTACAACGGCCAAGAGCGAACCTGCAATCTTGGGGTTAGTAGACCGACACGATATCCACTCACCTACCGTGGCAATCTATAGGTTGGTAGGACACATAGTAAGACACCAAGGAATAGTAATTTAGTTATGGAAGAAGGGCCGAGGACGAGAACTGTGTGGGTAGACGAATGTTGGAATATGATTAACAGATTGCCTCGGATGTAATGCGTGGTAGCTATGTAGAAATGAAACGATTAGCCTAGGACAAGGAGGCATAGAGAGCTACATCAAACCAGTCAAATCACTGAAGGGGCCGATAACCTAGATGTTAGGCCCCTTAAAACAACAATTATCATCATCATCATCATCATCAAATCACTGAAAACACAATCACACAACCTGGATGTTAGACCCCTTAATACAAGAATCATCATCATAAATATAAATAGTAATCCGTCTATTCCGTATACAAGCATGAGAATTACGAATATAGTGTAGATGTGATTTCTAATGCGCCTACCATCAACAACTTCAGTAACTACATACCTGTCTTGTTCTCATTGGGCCAGAAGCCGTCATCACAGCGCGTACAAGTGATGTCATCCTGGAGGTACTCATTTCTGTCACACGGAACGCACACCCAACAACACTTCTGCTCCTGTCCGCCTGTTTGGAAGTTCTGAAACATAAGTATTGCATCAATTATGAAATGAAGACATGAGTCTGTTAAGTCCGGCCTAGGGACAACAAATAAGATCTTCCATTTTATCTGATCTGTACGCGTTTTTGTCCATTACACCTTCTCATAATAACTGACAGCGGCTTCGGTGGCGTCGTTGGTAGCATGCTGAGCTGCTGTGTCCAAGATAGCGGGTTCAAACCCGGCCGAAGTCGTCGGATTTTTTAAGAGCAGTTCCATGTCATAGATATGGCATGCAAAAGATCCTTCCACAGACTAAACTTGTGTGAAGCTAAATTGTTAGGTTAGATTTCGTCGGAACGCTCTATCAAAGTTCCAACGTTCACCACTAGGTATCATTGATATCTGGTAGCGCTGAGCTTCTATGCCCAAGATCGCGTGTTCAAAACCGGCCGAGTAGTCGGATTTTTTAAGAACATCAACAATCCCTCAGTAAACCTTCCTTCGGAGGGGAAGTAAAGCCGGCGGTCCCATGTCATAGATTTATGGCATGTCAAAGAACCTTCCACTAATTACACCTGTGTGAAGCTAAATTATATATAGGTTAAACATTTGACTAACGTTCTTAGGTTCCTACGTTCGTCGTCAAGAGCCGACTGTGGTGGCACCTGGTAACTAAGTTCTGAACTGGATGGTCGTTGACGGTGGCGTTTGGCGGCAAAAGTAGGAACTACTTGAAAAAATTCAATGTCTGCGGTCCTAACTTGAATTAAAACAGATACACACACTAATACAGCCATCACAATTAACACCGGTTATCAGACAGATTCTGCACACACCCAAAGTACACGGGGCTACATGGCCGCGTTGTCACAGCCCCTAAACTGAGGAACCAACCAACCAACTATGTGGTAGCGAAAGTTGGAACTATTTGAAATTGCACGGAACTTGTAGCTCACCCTAAGATTGTCCGCTGGAAGCTGCTACAGCCTCAGGCGAGCCGAACATGTCCTCGGACACTCCCGGCACTAAACGCCATACGATATATAAATAAAATAAAAATAAATAATAACTGATCGCCGAAATCAAAATTGTAGACCAATATCGTCAACCAGAATCCGGTCTTGTTTTGACCACCTCATTCTGGCTCATGCTCCAGAGGTCCAGGATCGATTTCCACAAAAATTTGAATATTCTGGTTTGAGGGCTGGAACGGGGTACACTTAGCCTCGTGAGGCAAAACTGAGAAGATATGTGTTCAATTCCCACTCAGCTGTGCTAGAAGTGGATTTCCATCGTTTCACGCTTCTACTCCTGCATAATACCTCTTTCCAAATCCTGACTGATTCTACACACAATAAATTGTACGGGAATACTTGAACACGATATTATTAAGCTCCTGCAACAAATGAATCAACAATAAGGATCATGCTTGTTTACGCCGAGCATCGTTACATATAACATACAGATCACAGTGAAGGCGTCCTGCAATGATATTCCAGAGACAATATAATTACACACACATTTTCTTGAATTGATATATTCCTGTGCCCTACATATTTACATATTTATTTAATAAAAAATGAATGGTATGCAAGGAAGTTGTCGGCGATCCTCGTGTTCAGGAATATAAACAAACCTTATTTTCCCGGCAAACATACAGGAAACACGTCTCACGTTTGTGCCATCGAACGACAAAATGTAGAATGTATTTAAGTTTTCAGAGGGTGCCAACGACCGGCTACTCAATCGTCAGGCAGTACCACGTGCCGTCAATAACCATCGTTTGCTGCTGACTGTTCTTGACCAATAGCATGCTTCCTTTATCTCTCCACGTAGAGTCCAGAGTCCGGCCCTGGCTGCCTGCTCGCGTCTCAGGTCTCCAGTGTTGCACAGTTGCACGCAGTCCTGTCCAGTCTCGCTTGCTCTGTCACTCTACGTGGAGTACAGTCCTGACTACCGGCTCACTTGTCAGGTGTGCAGTGTTGCACAGTTACACACAGTTCTGTCTAGCCTCGCTGCTTTCTCTCAGTGGCTACGATGGAGAGTTGACAACGCTGTGCCTCGAGCTGGGAATGCCTTGGCTCCACGCAGATATGGAATGCAAACATGGCCGTGCAGCTAGGTTTCAAAAGAGAGCCAGTTGTTAATGAGGGGAGTGAGAGATCTATAACGATATATCGTTACCCTGATAGATAACGTTACCTTCAGAGTACGAAAGTTGCACAAGCAGATCGCAAAGCCGCAGTTCAACTGACGGGGAATTCACTCTCTGCAGTAAATGTTATTCCTCTCTGCCGTATCCCTACACTATATGATGCAGGTAGCGACGTATTCTCCCACTGTGATGGGCAACACATAAACAAGATCACAGGTGGAGAGAAGCTGATATTTTATTTGCCATCCCTCATGCTGAGCGTCACTTATCCATCCAGAAAATCCTCCACACACATACAGTATCAGGTACAGTACATCATCATCGAATATAATTTTACTTTTGCCATTCGCCTTTGTGACACACGATTGCAATAGCCAATTATAGGCTAATTTAAATACCGGTAGGCCTAGTTAATGTAATTAAATTATTGGGAATACGACCACCACACTCTTTCGACTGTATATAAATGAAACAAAATTATTAGCCGCAACAGCCATACAGGATTAGGCAGGACTCTCTTGAAACAGAAAAGATTCTCTTTCAAAGGAAAATAGTACGGTACCACTGTTATCCAACAATCTGATATCCTTTATAATTATCATCACTAAGCGATCATCGCCCATAGAGAGCAAGCTCTGCTTTTGAATTCTTCCTGCAGCAGTTGTAAGCTACCACCAGGGCAATAAATAACAAAACATGCAATAGTTCTTATATTTTTTGCCCTGTACGTATTTTAAAATGTTCATCTAAATATAAATGAATAAATAAATAAGAGTATTTAATTTAAACCGTGGCTTGTTTAGTACGTTAACAACAGGTTTCCTATGGATATAAATTGATCCCTTTAGTGCATTAATGATAGTTGCTTCGGTGAAGTATTTAGGAAGACCGAACTGTTTGCAGAATTCAGCAAAGCTTTTCGGGATGGTCCTTCTCGCTTCTATCATTAAACCAATTATTGTAATAGATTAAATATGCAACTTCTCCTTAAAATATTCTGACGTCGGTTTGAAGATTTGTTCACTTCCTCAGGATGGCTTTCATGAGTCTCAAATCTGATGGTAGGGTCTACAATGTACCCTTCAGATGAGGTTAAGCATGAACTCGATTATATCTATCCGCCTATTGTTCGAAACTCCATGATCGTATGGTAAAATCTGAAGCCCTTCTCGTCCAGTTTGTGGCACCCAACTGGTGCAGGTCTTCTTTCAGCTCGGGGGTGTGATGGCACAGTGGCTAATCTGCTTGCTTCTCACCATGGTGAACCAGGTTCTAAGTGGTTTTCCGACGTTTCCCACATCTCCGGGGAAAGTTCCTAACCTAAGGCCACGGCCATCTCTTTCCAACTCCTAATCTCAATGACATATACACACACATTACAATCATCATAATGGCACAGGTTATCAGTCATTCCACACATATCTAAGTTCATGGGATTACATGACCATGATGTTGCAAAGCTCCTAATTTAATTATCCACAACAACAATAACAACAACAACAACAACAACAACAACTACTACAATTATTTCTAGGAGTATATGAATCAACAGCAGCTAGATAATTAAGCGAAAGGAACAAGTGAAGTGAAACAGGTCTTTTCTATATTTGTTTTGTTAAATTTGGTCAGTAGTTGCGAGTTATTCAATAGGCAACTATAAAGTTGGTATTGCCTATTACTAAGAGATAACAAGAGTTAAATTAAGAAAAAATAATCAACTTTGGATGTCCGGAGGCAATTAATGCTACCTCCATATACAAAATTTCGTTGTGATCGGAGCAGCCGTTTGTAAGTTATTAGAGGGACAGACATACTGACGCATATCATACCGGGATCGATCTCATAATCCTAATTTTTATGACAAAATTACGAAAAACAAAAGCGTCCTTGCCGCACATAATAATTATGTAACTGATATTGTATGTAACTTGACTGGAATAGTGAGTGACCTATACCCACTCAGATTCTACCGGTCTCCTGCCTTGTGTATAGCAGCTCCTTGAAGCCATTAATCTACACTACTGCGAGCTCAGGCCTTCCCTGTACTGAAATTACGTAGCCATGTGTTCACCACAAACGAATTTAAACTACAACGCTGGCGAGGTAGGAGAAGCTGTAAGTTTGAGTTAGCCAAGAGTTCAAGCCACCCTTCCCTCCCTACTTCTAATGCATGTGGTTCCTAATATAGAAACATCGCAGATAGTCCTGGGTATATTGTGCAGAAAAGATATTGCATATTAAATAAAACGAGCCTTACAGTAGTCGCATACGATGTGTACAATGTGACATGTTATCCCTTGTTAACAGTGAACTCTGTAGGTCAATGAAATAACTACTTGTAAAACTCCAGTGTCGGTTTTCAGCAAATATAATATAATGAATATTTTCACACCAATCAACGACAACTTGAAGATGATTTATTGTAGGAATATCATTAATGGGGCCTCCAAACCTCGAAGTAATTTTGTATGCGATATAGATTCCACATAGCCACATGGCCGACAGTACCTCGAGTGCTTACATTAAATAAGAAAACAGCAAAAGTTTAAAGATTTAATAAATCATAATTGTTTTCAGCAAATATGATATAATGAATATTTTCACACCAAAGAACGACAATTTGCAGATGGTTTATTGTAGGAATATCTTTAATGGGGCCTCCAAACCATGAAGTAAACCGTATACTATATACATTCCACATGGCCGACAGTACTAATCTCCACCACCAAGCGCGCTCATTGTTTGCGTCCCATCCATTTTCGTTTCATTGTTTCCGTCCCAACCATTTCCGTTTAATTTTTCAAAATGACCCCCACAAAAAATATACAGATACCGAATGGAAAGATGTTACACATCAATAATAATCTACTCCCCTGGTTTCAGAAGAGAACAGCGTCCACCGGAACTGCTCGGTAGCTGGCGTAAGAGCGGTGTGCAATGTTCTGGCGTGTGTCGCAACGAGTTTGAAGTGAGGACTGTTTCCCACATAATGTTTGCACAAGCAGTAGACTAGCATTAAGTATGCTTGAATAGATTGCATTTCTACGGTACGTAGGTGTTATTGGTACGAACAGCTGGACTAATATAACCCAAAAGTGCCTTGTCAGCGCCTCTATGGTTCCTACATAGTATCCACAGGACATCAATTGATACAGGACTGAACCACAATGCCTACCAATAGAAGGACCCTTTCTTTTAAACCAACACATACATTAACATCTACAGGGTCATCGAAAAATAATGCCAACATTTCAAAAAATTATAGCACCGAAACCCTTTATGTTAAACGTGTAATTCTTTCACTGAACGCCAGCTGGTTAAAGTAAGTTTTGTTTTGGAGGGGGACGTGACCTTGCTATGCGCACCCTAGATGCGCAGTAGCCAAGGTTGGCCGGGGGCGCGCGCGCATTGGATTTTTTTTCTGGGGGTACATTAAAAACATTGTGTATGAAGAAAAAATTCGGGATTTGGAGCACCTGCGGGAGCGAATTTCTGCCGCCATCTTGACAGTTATTTCTGAAATGATTGCACGTACCAATCTTAGCCATTGGGAAAGCGTGCGTTCAACGGTGATGTTGGTGGTCAGCCTGGCCTAGATTTTTCTCTACAGTCCCTGTTTCCTTAAACTGATTAAACCATCAATTACAGCTTTGTAATCAGGTGTAGTCAGTCGGGCGGTGCAGTCATTGGTGCACGCGTCCCCCAGCCGACCTTGGCTACTGCGCATCTAGTGTGCGCATAGCAAGGTAACGTCCCCTTCAAAACAAAACTTACTTTAACCAGCTGGCGTTCAGTGAATTACCCGTTTAACATAAAGGGTTTCGGTGCTATAATTTTTCGAAATGTTGGCATTATATTTCGATGACCCTGTATTGTTATCGAACTTCACCTTTAGGTATATCCTGTGCTTTTTTCCTGGTCGACGGAACATCTCGATCTTACAATTTTCGGCAATTTGCAAAGTTCGGTTTTTGTTTATGTTCGAATCATTAACTTTCAGCTTTTTCGATGCTTGGGTGGATGTTAAATAGTTCGTTATTTTCTTCATCCTTCAAAACTAACCACACGCACAAAATAACAACCTACCCCTCCTCCAAACACTAGCCTGCGTGCTTACAAGCACGGAGTGCCGAGTTGCCCACCAAAAGAAACTGATTCGATAGATCGATTAAAATCGAGGATTACTCGAAATCTCCTCCAGCTGTTGTGAACAGCGCGTTGACGCCAGCTGTTCGATGAACTTTCAATTCGGAAGTTATATTTGCCGGACTAGATAAAAATGTACCAATATTTTCTCTTAAACGTTTTCAAATGTTTAAGGGGTACGCGTACCCCCGCGTTCCCCATGAAAAAAAAGCACACATACGCAATATTTTCTCAGTCAAAGACCAGCGCATCAGCTTCATCATACCATATATAACATTTCCAATTAAGCAAGGAATAAATACAACACATTTCCAAACCAAGCTCCCCCCAGCAAAGAGCCTTATTTCATCCTCTGAAAAACCATTGCAAGATATGTTTTTAAATTTTAAATCTATTTATAAAATATGTTTTACCGAATACATGAACAAAGCGACCAGTGAATTAAGCGACCATCACGAAATACGCGAACTAAGCGGCCAAGCTACCCTGACTCATGGAATACCTGAACAAAGCGACCATCGAATTAAACGACCAGTACGGAATATGCGTGCGACAGGCTTCGGCAGCCGGCACAGTTCATATCCTCGCCGCTAGATGGGGGCTTCATTCATTCCATTCCCTGACCCGGTCGGACGACTGGAAGCAGGCTGTGGATTTTCATTTTACGGAATATGCGAACTAAGCGGCCAAGCTACCCTGACTCATGTCCATCACATCGCCCGAAGTCATTCAACCGGGTTATTCCCAACCGGTTTATAGCTATACCTGCCCCTAATTCTGACATTGTATCACTCTCACCATAACTGTTCTATCCGTCGTAACCTGAAGATTGTGTGATTTAGTAAATTAGTTGTGTCAGTGTTTTGTTGGTTTGTGCTATCAGTTTTTTATCAGTTTGCTATTATGGAACTTACTACAACTAACAAAGGTAAACAGTGCACGCTCTATGACGGTTACTCTTATAACTTCAAGCGACAAAATTTCTGAAGCCGGATAATGTCTCCGATGCCTGGTTGGAGATCTACTCCCTGAAACCAGAAAGTGAGAATTTAACTGCGTTCTTTGATTATTTCATTGAAAATTGGATTGAAAATGAGCAAAATGACATACAGCAATGGAATTGCCACAGTAGCCGACATAGGACCACAAATGCAGTTGAAGGGTGGAACAATAAACTAAATAGTATGTTTCAAAGACCAAACCCCAGAATCAAAGAACTGATCCAGTGCTTAATGACCGAAGCTGAAAACTCAGCATGCATGTATATGAAATTACAACTGAATCTGGAAGGAAAGCGAAGAAAACTCAAATACAGAAAAATGGATGCGGGTATTGAAAAAACAATGAAGAAGTATGAAGAAACGGGTGACGTAATGGCATGTCTCCAAACCCTCTCCTACCTTCAAAAGTTGGATTAAGTTCACGATCATGATAACACTCTGTAAATGTATGTATATATCTGTAAATATTGCTTTTTAAAACATTACAAAAATGTACTGACGACGCTATTTTTAGCCTACTTTCGATTTTTGCAAAAAATGAAAGTAGACTTATGAGATCAACACAGGGCGAAAAAAGTGTGTCTGTCTGTGTGTGTGTATGTGTGTGTGTGAGTCTGTGTGTGTGTGTGTGTGTGTGTGTGTGTGTCTGTGTGTGTGTGAGTGTGTGTACTCTGAATGTCTGTCCCCCCCTATCAATTCGAACACGGTGAATGCGAATTGAACGAAATTTGGTACAAAGGTAGCACTAGCAAAGGACACCTCAGTGTCATGTTTTATATTGCCGCCATCTTGACGGAAACGTAATGGCGGCCACACAAATGTTCAAAGCTTAAATCAAATTACGACTAACCTAATCATCCGATCTCTACCAAATTTTGCAACAACATACCTTTATGGGGGGAGCATCCTTTGACCTAACTAATAGGTCATCAGCGTAATAGTTTGCGGATGGCGGCCATCTTTGTGTGAAAATCGATTCCCCCTATTAATTCGAACACGGTACAACCGAATGGAACGAAATTTAGTACAGAGGTAGTACTAACAAAAGGCACCTCAGTGTCATGTTTTATATCGCCGCCATCTTGACGGAAACGTAATGGCGGCCACCCAAATGTTCAAAGCTTAAATCAAATTACGATTAACCTAATCATCCGATCTCTACCAAATGTTGCAACAGCATACCTTTATAGAGGAAGCATCCTTTGACCAAATGACTAGGTCATTAGCCTAATAGTTTGCGGATGGCGGCCATCTTTGTGTGAAAATCGATTCCCCCTATTAATTCAAACACGGTGAAACCAAATGGAACGAAATATGGTACAGAGGTAGCACTAGCAAAGGGCATCTCAGTGTCTTGTTTTATATCGCCGCCATATTGACAGAAACGTAATGGCGGCCACACAAATGTTCAAAGCTTAAATCAAATTACGACTAACCTAATCATCCGATCTCTACCAAATTTTGCAACAACATACCTTTATGGGGGGAGCATCCTTTGACCTAACTAATAGGTCATCAGCGTAATAGTTTGCGGATGGCGGCCATCTTTGTGTGAAAATCGATTCCCCCTATTAATTCGAACACGGTACAACCGAATGGAACGAAATTTAGTACAGAGGTAGTACTAACAAAAGGCACCTCAGTGTCATGTTTTATATCGCCGCCATCTTGACGGAAACGTAATGGCGGCCACCCAAATGTTCAAAGCTTAAATCAAATTACGATTAACCTAATCATCCGATCTCTACCAAATGTTGCAACAGCATACCTTTATAGAGGAAGCATCCTTTGACCAAATGACTAGGTCATTAGCCTAATAGTTTGCGGATGGCGGCCATCTTTGTGTGAAAATCGATTCCCCCTATTAATTCAAACACGGTGAAACCAAATGGAACGAAATATGGTACAGAGGTAGCACTAGCAAAGGGCATCTCAGTGTCTTGTTTTATATCGCCGCCATATTGACAGAAACGTAATGGCGGCCACACAAATGTTCAAAGCTTAAGTTAAATTACGACTAACATAACCTTCCGATCTCTACCAAACTTTGCAACAACATTCCTTTATGGAGGGAGTATCCTTTGACCTATCTAATAGGTTATTAGCCTAATAGTTTGCGGATGGCGGCCATCTTTATGTCAAAATTGATTCCCCCTATTAATTCGAACACGGTGGAACCGAATGAACGAAATTTGGTACAGAGGTACCACTAGCAAAGGGCACCTCAGTGTCATGTTTTATATCGCCGCCATCTTGACAAAAACGTAATGGCAGCCACACAAATGTTCAAAGCTTAAGTTAAATTATGACTAACATAACCATCCGATCTCTACCAAACCTTGCAACAACATTCCTTTATGGAGGGAGCATCCTTTGACCAATCTAATAGGTTATTAGCTTAATAGTTTGCGGGTGGCGGCCATCTTTATGTCAGAATTGATTCCCCATATTAATTCGAACCCGGTGGAACCGAATGGAACGAAATTTGGTACAGAGGTAGCACTAGCAAAGGACACCTCAGTGTCATGTTTTTGGCGGCCACACGAATGTTCAAAGCTTAAATCAAATTACGATTAACTTAATCATCCGATCTCTACCAAATTTTGCAACTACATACCTTTATGGAGGGAGCATCCTTTGACCAATCTAATAGGTCATTCGCCTAATAGTTTGCGGATGGCGGCCATCTTTGTGTCAAAATCGATTCCCCCTATTAATTCAAACACGGTGAAACCGAATAGAACGAAATTTGGTACAGAGATAGCACTAGCAAAGGGCATCTCAGTGTCATGATTTATATCGACGCCATATTGACAGAAACGTAATGGCGGCCACACGAATGTTCAAAGCTTAAATCAAATTATGATTAACTTAATCATCCGATCTCTACCAAATTTTGCAACTACACACCTTTATGGAGGGAGCATCCTTTGACCAAACTAATAGGTCATCAGCCTAATATTTTGCGGATGGCGGCCATCTTTGTGTGAAAATCGATTCCCCTTATCAATTCGAACACGGTGAAACCGAACGGAACGAAATTTGGTACAGAGGTAGCACTAGCAAAGGGCACTTCAGTGTCATGTTTTATATCACCGCTATCTTGACGGAAACGTAATCGCGACCACCCAAATATTTAAAGCTAAAATGTAATTACGACCAACCTAATAATCTAGTCTCTACCAAATTTTGCAACACCATATCTTTACGTGGGAAACATATTCAGACCAAACTGCAAGAACATCAGCCCAATAGTTTGCAGATAGTGGCCAAGTATGTGTGCAAATCGATTCCCCCTATCAATTCAAACACGGTGAAACCGAATTGAACGAAATTTGGTACAGAGGTAGCACTAGCAAAGGGCACCTCATATTCATGTTTAATATCCCTATAGCACGTTGTATTTCAACAAGCTACTACAACCAACATTCAATCATACTCCTTGAAAAGGACAAAGAGTTATAACAATACCCATGCATTTAGGAGAAAGTAGGCTATATGTTCTTTACTGAACATCTTGTTTAAAGCTGATTTTAAACACGGCTAAATAATAGAAATCAGTGTTGGAGGAAGAATTCATTGTCCTCTCAGGTAAAGGTAAAAAAAAAATGTACTGACGACGCTGTTTTGAAGCTGATTTTAAACATGCCTAAATAATAGAATAATAATAATAATAATAATAATAATAATAATAATAATAATAATAATAATAATAATAATAATAATGTTTTTGGCTTTACGTCACACTAACTACTAAAATTCCGTGGTGGTCGCTTAGTTCGCTGGTCGCTAAATTCACAGAAGTGTTGACCTTCGAGGCGCAGGTAAAATTTCGTGATGGTCGCTTAGTTCGCTGGTCGCTAAATTCGATGGTCGCTTTTTTCGTGACACCGTTTTACCTCACCAGATATTTCAGTTCTACATAATTTTCAGAAAATTATTTTACAGTACAGTATTTTCACTATATATTGACTTAAGTGTATACTGACAGTAGTGGCTACGCTGGCTAAAGCGCAGCATTAGGTCATGGGGCCAAGCTCTCTGCTGACTCGGTAGACGCGTGGGTTCGAGCCCCACCGTCGGCCATCCTTGAAATGGTTTTCCGTGGTTTCCCCATTTTCAACACCAGGCAAATGCTGGGACGGTACCTTCTGACAGGCCACGGCCGCTTCCTTCCACATCCTTGCCCAGTTTCATTCAGCATCATTCATTTCATCTCTCATTAACTCCTCTCATGAGGTTGGCGTCAGGAAGGGCATCCGGCCGTAAAAACCATCGCCACAACGACTTCCATCGCATCTCATCCACGACCCCGTTGGAAAACGGGAATAATAAGGGGTAGACATACATACATACAGTATAAAACAAAATCATCCTTACGATGAACCCATTTGACTTAAGTGTATACATTTAATAAATACTCATGGCATTTTACTAATGATTATAACGTGAATAAAGAATCCTTCTTAATATGATTAATTTCATATCGTTACAAATATTTTATTACAATAATTTTGTCACATAGACATTCCTCCTGTACCAAAACATTGTGATATGACTTACATTTCTTTTAAAGTTTCATTTGTTTAATACAATTGGTGTATCAAAGAAAATTCCCATTTCTAACCACATACTATTTTTTGGTCACTAAACCAATGGGGTTATCTTACTAGTGATTTATTCAAGTGTTTAGGAGGTACACAAATGTTTTGGTACATGAAAAAGAAATCCAAAACATATTCTTGCCAGCTGGCAGTGATTTTTGTACTTTTTGTATATGGTAACGAATTGAAGCTAAGACTGATGAGCGTTCACTGGTTGATAGCTTTTGTGAGAGTTACGGTAGTCAAGACCGATCTTTCACCAGTCTGTTGCATAGCATTTTGCCAACAGGCGGTCTATAAAGTCTGTATCTTGTATGTTGAGATGCACAATATCCACGAGAAAATAAATATAATAAAGATAATAATAATAATAATAATAATAATAAGTGCAGGAGACTCGTAAAAGTGCGTGCATGAATTGGATGTACAGTAATGGGAAGTCTCTGAACAGTGTAATCTACAAACATACTTCAGTGTAGATGGTTCCTTGCTAAGGCCGAACCAGGCTGTAACATAAAATGTAGCCGGTATTTTCCGTGATAATGATGTCAAACAATAAATAATAATAGTAATAAGTGTAGTGGTTATGCCCATAGTCATTTCTTCTGCCGGCATCATCCCTAAATTATTGGCTCGCAAGCTTGAAATATTGGGAATACAGTACATCCTGGTCTACATATCACCATGCAGAAGGCCTGTTCCATAGTTCGCTCGTTTCTCAATGTGCTACCCTTAAAGAAGTTGTCATACCGTCTTGCAAACAAGCCGACGATATGTTGATTTGTCCCACTTATTTGGTGAAATGGATGTGATTACAATAATAATAATAATAATAATAATAATAATAATAATAGGTGAGGGGTTCCAGCCACAGAGAAAAGTAAGAAGACGGAAAGAGTCTGGACAGAAGAACAGGAAGCAGACCAGCGAATGAATAAAGGATACTGGGCACAGAGAAAACTGCTCACGAAGAAAAAGAAATGAAGTTCTAGCGTGATGCTAATAATAATAATAATAATAATAATAATAATAATAATAATAATAGCACAAAGAACTCGTGAACTCAAAATGCGGAAAGCATATGGGAAAACCGCAAACAACTACAACAAAAAATGCATGAGCATTAACACTAAAATTCGACATTACGCGACGGTCATCAAACCCGAAACACTCTACGCCAGTGAGACCTTAAACCTCAACTATAAAGGGGATCTTGAAAACATCAAGAAAGCTGAAAGGAAAATCATCCGAAAAATTCTTGGCCCAAGACTTACAGATGAAGGATATCGTTTACAATCGCACAAGATCACAGAAAAATATTCAAATATTGAAACCGATTTCCGTAAACGACGCTTGAAATTTTATGGACACATTATGAGGCTAGATGACAACCGATTAACAAAGACAATATTGATGTACTCACAAAAATTAAAGACGACAACGGTTTGGATTAAACAAGTCCAAACTGACCTCAATAACGCCAACATCACACCCACAGATATCGAAGACCGCAAAACTTTCAGACATAAGATCTACACTTGGGAAGCTGCATCAGAAGATAAGCCCAGCAGACCTAGGGGAAAATGGACTGACGAACGTCGAGCTAAACATAGCGACATGATGAAAGAATTCTGGAAGAACAAGAGAAATAACAGCAACAGATCATAACTTGCTTTATGTGATCCTGTATGGGTCGAAACATACTAAATAAATAAATAAATAAATAAATAATAATAATAATAATAATAATAATAATAATAATAATAATAATAATAATAATAATAATAATAATAATAATAATAATAATAATAATAATAATAATTTCAATTTCAATTTATTTACTAAATACTATTGATATTACAATATTGTGATATGTCTCACGAATCTGACGGCAAATCCAGTACAGATTCTGTGAGACATTGATTATTATTTACAACATACAGTATATACAGATCGTATTTCAATATAAGAGTGTATGCAAAAGAGATGTTAATTATTTATTTTTTATATTTATTTCAAAAATATTTATATAATATACCGTATATACTGTATTTCAATTATTTTTATTAATTTTAGCCTACTTTCGATTTTTGCAAAATATGAAAGTAGACTTATGAGATCTACACAGGGCCAAAAATTGTGTGTGTGTGTAAGTGTGTGTACTCGGAATGTCTGTCCCCCTCTATCAATTCGAACACGGTGAAACCGAATTGAACGAAATTCGGTACAGAGGTAGCACTAGCAAAGGGTACCTCAGTGTCATGTTTTATATGGGCGCCATCTTGACGGAATCGTAATGGCGGCCACCCAAATGTTAAAGCTTAAATCAAATTCTGACCAACCTAATCATCTGATCTCTTACCAAATTTTGCAACATTATATCTTTATGTATGTAAAATTTTTGATTTAACTAAAAGGTCAACAGCCCAATAATTTGCGGATGGTGGCCATGTATGTGTGAAAATCGATTCCCCCTATCAATTCAAACACGGTGAAACCGAATTGAACGAAATCTGGTAAAGAGGTAGCACTAGCAAAGGGCACCTCAGTGTCATGTTTTATATAGCCGCAATCTTGACTGAAACGGAATGGCGGCCACCCAAATGTTAAAAGCTTAAATCAAATTACAACCAACCTAATCATTTGATCTCTGGCAAATTTTGCAACAGCATACCGTTTTGTGGGAAGAAACTTTTGACTGAACTACAAGATCATCAGCCCAATAGTTCGCAGATAGCGGCCATGTATGTGCGCAAATCTATTCACTATATCAATTCAAACACGGTGAAACCGAATTGAATGAAATTTTGTGCAGAGGTAGCACTAGCAAAGGGCACCTCTCATGTTTAATATCCGTATAGCAAGTTGTATTTCAACAAGCTCCTACAGCCAACATTCAATTATACTCCTTGAAAAGGACAATGAGTTATAACAATACCCATGCATTTAGGAGAAAGTAGGCAATATGTTCTTTACTGAACATCATGTTTAAATATTTATATATTATATAATTTGATATAACTTATTAAGTGATAATTAGAAAAATATTAATGTATATAGTTAAAAACACAAATAGTTACACTATAGTAGTTAAATAATAAGTTAATATTATAAATTATAGACATTGAAAAACAAGAAAGGAAAATTCTGAGAAATATTTACTTTGCCGTTTTCAGAGATAATTTCTGGCAAAAAATACCCTCGGAGGAGTTATACAGAAATACTGAATCTATCACGACACTCATCAGAAGACGCAGAGTGAAGTTCTTTACACATATCACCAGAATGAACGACACCAGACTGAATAAAATAATATTTAACATAATTTCTACGTCGAAATTGGGTATTTCTTGGTATAAAGACACTGTGGAAGTCTAACAACAATCACATATCACTATAGAAGATATTGTAGAGAAAATATCAGAAACCAGAAATTTGAATTTAGATCACAACCCAAAAGAAATAGGTGTAAATGGACAGATGAAGAGATGATGATGATGATGATAATTGTTGTTTTAAGGGGCCTAACATCTAGGTTATCGGCCCCTGATGGTTTGGGTGATCGTGAAGATGAAAATAAAATGCAAACTTAAAACTAAAACTAACTACTAACCTACATGCTAGAAGAAGAAATGGAAAACTAAAGGAGAATAAGGCAAATAAAGGACAGGAGAAAATGAAATGCCCTCAACCCTCGAAAAATAAGGATTGAGGGACTTAGAAGGAAGGAGAGCCATGAAAGGCATATAGGAAAGTGAAAGAGGAGAGGGTCCGCCCCAAAGGTAAGGGACAAAAGGGGAAACCGGACCTAGCTCAGGAATCCCTCGGGGTCGCCAACTCCCGAACTCACCAGCCGTGAGCCCCTGAGGGTGTAGCATTATCTAGGGTGCACCAAAAGTGATGGGGCTACGTACACCCGGCCTCCTTGAGGGCCTTGAGCAGAAGGCAGGAGATAACATGAAAAGAAAAGAAGGCTGACCCCTCGCAGAATGAGGGAATCAGAAAAGATGAGACAAGGGCCAATTAAGGCGGGAAAGGAAGAGACTCCCTAGGCCTCGGATACCCTAATACCGTCGGAGTCGGAACAGATGAAGAGAAGAAGGCATACAGTGAACGGATGGAAGGTGTTTGGGAAGATAAAAAGAAGAAAAGAGCCACCACCAAAAACTAGATTTTTGTGTTTCTAGCACTCTTCTTAAAGGGGAATGTACGCAAATAATAATAAATTAATGTTTATTTAGGTAGTAATTAAATGCAACGTTGTTTGCTCTTCATATAATAATAATAATACATTATTACATAATAATAATAATAATAATAATAATAATAATAATAATAATAATAATAATAATAATAATAATAATAATAATAATAATAATAATGTTGATGATGGGTAGCGTCCATTTTAACTGCTGTGGACGAAGTGTCCTGGTTGTTAGCCTACTTTCGATTTTTGCAAAAAATGAAAGTAGACTTATGAGATCAACACAGGGCGAAAAAAGTGTGTCTGTCTGTGTGTGTGTATGTATGTGTGTGAGTCTGTGTGTGTGTATGTGTGTGTGTGAGTCTGTGTGTGTGTGTGTGTGAGTGTGTGTACTCTGAATGTCTGTCCCCCCCTATCAATTCGAACACGGTGAATGCGAATTGAACGAAATTTGGTACAAAGGTAGCACTAGCAAAGGACACCTCAGTGTCATGTTTTATATCGCCGCCATCTTTACTAAAACTGAATGGCGGCCACTCAAACGTTCAAAACGTAAAATCAAATAACGACTAACCAAATCATCCAATCTCTACCAAATTTGGTAACAGCATACCTTCGTATAGGATGCGTCTTGTGACCAAACTACAAGGTCGTCCGCCATACCATTTCAGGATGGCGGCCGTGCGAATTATGCAAACTTTATAATCCATATCATGGGACCCACCAGTTCCGATTATCGAGCCGAGAATCGTTTTAACTGTTCTAAAGGAAGAGGCACGTACGAAATTAAAAGTTTATTTTGTAATACTATAGTGCAGACGTGATTTTAAAAAGCTCAGCTGATTCATTAATAAGACAAGATGGCAGCGGATATCTTGTGCCTGACTTATATTTCACTAATTTGAGTATTGAATGCAATATAGCGTACTGGTAAAAAATAAATAAACTTTGTATGAAATGCTTTATATATAAATAATATACTCCAGTGATGAAATCGTTTAGTATAAATCATTATTTGCTAACAAGTTCTATGTAAGTCATTTTAAATAGAATGATATTCGTTGACACAATTAGCTCAGTGGTAGAGCGATAGCCTGTCGCTCAGATTCCTATGGTTCAAACCCGATCAGACCTAGTTTTTTTGCTTGAAATGTTATATGTTTATTGTTTTGTAATGACTCAGATGTTTTAAAATTAAGCGTTATATTGTGCAAATTATGGTGTAAAATATATATTTAATTAAAACATAATTCGCCAGCAGATTTACTCGAGACATCTAGCTGCCAAAAAGGTAACTTCCAGATTTTATTGAAAAGTTTCTTCTTCTGGCCGCTAGAATGCACTCGCTCTGTTAGGATTATATTGTTCGATATTTCACCACTAGATGTCCCGACTAGTCTACGTGGGGATCCATTGATTACTATACCATTATCATTCTATGCGCATCGAATTTGAAGAATGACAAGTTGATACTACGATACATTTTAACTTTTTATTTTAAAGGGTTTGTAACAGCCTATTTTGCGTTACTTGAAAATGTTATTAAGCGTTATATTGTCCACATTATGGTGTAAAATATATATTTAATTAAAACATAATTCGCCAGCAGATTTACTCGAGACATCTAGCTGCCAAAAAGGTAACTTCCAGATTTTATTGAAAAGTTTCTTATTCTGGCCGCTAGAATGCACTCGCTCTGTTAGGATTATATTATCGAAAATATCCACATAGTTTGTATACACACGTCTCTGTAGGGTCATGGAAAGATTTGTTAATTCAATTAGGGTTGTGAAAGCCATGCACAACCAGACGTGTAAAGACATGCCTCAACTCAAAGTTGGATGTTGCCCACGGCAGGTCGTAATAATAATAATAATAATGTTATTGGTTTTACATCCCTTTTAACTACTGCTGCTTTTAGAGACACCGGGGTGCCGGAATTTTGGCCCGAAGGGGATCTTTAACGTGCCAGTAAATGTACTGACACGGCTCCCTCGCATTTGTGCACCCTCAAATGCCAGCTGACTGCGCCAGGATACGAACCTGCAACCTAGGGCCCAGCAAGCGAGAACGTTACCGCTGAGCCACGCCGCCAGTCCGGTCGATTATGTCTCCAGATCCATAACATTCTTGATATACTTCTTATCTTTCTTTCTTTCTTTCTTCAATGATGGTAGCAGTTTTTATCTAGGTCGTGGCGTTTGGTAGAGGTAAATCGTTTCTAAGGTCTTCAACAAAGAATAGTTCTATTATACTCTTTGATAATAACAACGAGTTATAACTATACTCATACATTTAGGAGAAAGTAGGCTATATGTTCTTTACTGAACATCTTGTTGTTCATCTGGTTCATCAGCCCAGATTAAGATTGTTCGCACGGCTATGGAAGTTGGTCCTCTGTCATTTGCAGGGGTCAGTGCCCCCATTAACAGCTGAAGCTACGCAATCTAATAGTGAGCTCTATTGTAACAAAGTCACACACACTATGGCCTGTATGATGAAAGTAAATGAATAATGTAGGCTAGTCCTTTTAGCAGGGAGTGCCTGAGTGTTGTCGGTGCTAATAACATTTGAGCACAAGGACTCTTTAAGGACAGCGCCTCTTTAAACGCACTTAAAGAGGAAGTCAAGTTCACCGCAATACCCTGCCTGTCTTAGTAACAAGATTTACGGATCTCATGTCCTTCCCAAAGTCCTCTCAACCTCATTAATCGCCTAATTTCACACCAAGTTCTCTGATGAACATTCCAACGATGTAAATGAGTAGGTAGTTACCGGAGTAAGTCAGCAAAGCTTAACGAAACTTTGTCGCAGTCTTAAGATTAGAGAATGTTGGGGATGATGAGAATAAAGTTTGATATAGCTTGTCTCCGAACTTACAAGGGTACCATTTCTACGTCATCGCCGATTTCGTCCAACTTTATGGTAGGCTTATATGCAGGGCTTGACCAGGTATGAGAACTCCAGACGGTCAAGCATTTAGAAAGCAAATAGCATTTTTGGCGCGGGTCGGACGGGATATCAGCCACGAAGGCCTATGTTTTAGGTAGATTTCATTAGAAAGCTAACTATTGCAATGGGTCCCATGTTTCGACTTCCGGAAAATTTCGACATATCTTCGCGTTTCACATCCCCCAGACCCCGAAACCACCGTCTGTTCAAAAGTTTATATATAATTTATGTATATATATGTATATCAGTTTCTTGTGGACACGATAACTGCCGTAATTTTGCACCAATCACTTTGAATTTTTTACCGAATATGTATACCTATAAAATCTCGGTCGAGTTCGTTACTGGGCTAAATCGGTCGAAGGGGGTGACATTGGGGGCTTTTTTTTTCGAAAAAGTAAAATATTGCTACAATTCTCTTAATATGTGAAATATCGAATCCGTTCAACGTTCATACTACGTGTCGGATAAAGCCCAAAAATTTATATTTGAAGAGTTTTTTTATAGCACCAACTGGAGAAGTATAAATTCTGTCCTAAAACTTCCCCATACGGGAGAACGAAACGCATCAGGCGAAAGCCTGGCCAAAATAACTACTGTGGTCAAGAAAATTAGACTGAAACGGTGCGGGGATATTGAGCATGAAATACGTGACTAGAAAACCAATATAGGGAGCAATGCATTAACAATTTTTTATTCCTAATAATAAATTTATAATGAACAAACAAATTGCACTTAAGTGCTTATTACAGAAATTAACAATTATAAATGTAGCAAAGTGTGAGGGCCTGATTACAGAACCCAGATTATAGAAAGGTCCATGAAAAGCTTGCTTGATTGGAGAAAAGTTGAGCTTAATATATAAAAATGCAGCTTATAAAAAGAGAGAACCATAAAAAATAATTAAGAGTGTAATAACTGGTATGATATAAGCTCTTTATAAAATTGAACTTATCTTTGAAGAGAGTTGAAGAGAGTTGAAGAGCGTTGAAGAGCGTTGAAGAGCCAGCTCCTTAAAAAGTTCCAGCTAGCACACGTTGATTTAAAAGTCTTCACGGTTTACTTGGAAGGAGGCGTACATGGCCTAGAGTTATGTGCACCATCGATAAAATGTCAACTTTCTTTTCTTGCGCAGGAATGACATTTATAGTTTCCAAGAGCTGATCCAGAGATATTTTGAAGGAAGATTCCAAGTATCCCCTCTAAGGTGATGTTGAAGAGTACAGCGGCTGGCAATTATTCTTGCCATCTTGAGCAATACGTCATGGTGCAGATCTTGTGACGTAACTGCTCGCTAGCGTAGAAATCAGCGATGGTATCATGAAAGGTAGCGGTGACCAGCGGGTTGAAGTGATTCAGAAGTGGCGGTTGATCCGAAGTGATGGATCAGAAGTGGTGAAGAACGCCAGCAAGCGGCGTCTTAAATAGGGACCATAGAACTCTCTCGAAGTTTGGAGATCGCCCGACCAGACAAAGACCTGCCATTGGTCGAACGAAAGTCAGGGTGACGTCAGTCGACACTACTCAGCAGACAGTGGATCAACCAGTAGATATCTGGTATGTCATGAGTGAGGACGCCTGAGATAGCGAGACTGAAACACTCGAGGTGAGAACTATAATATCTATGAATAAGTGATTGATAACAAGATTATGCATATGGTTTAAGCAATTAACAATTGTAAATAAATAATTACCATTCGGGGATCTCAGTAACAATAAATAAAATTTGACCGACAAATGGGCCAAGCTAAACATTGAAAATATCACAAAAGTGATCATGCTCCGAGAACTCCGAATGAAAACAAACAAAAGAATCAGTCAAAGCAAAACATGGATAACAGACGAGGAGAAACTAAGACTCGAAAGGCAAAACAGAAATAGCAGAGATGGGTCTAGTATAACGACCTTTACTAGTTAAAACATCAACAACTCTGACACGTTTATCACGGCCAAAGTGGCAGTGAATAACTCTACCTAGGTACCACACGAGAGGCGGAGATGGGTCTCGAAGAAGAACCATGTCCCCCACTCGTACATCTGGTTGAGGAACCCGCCATTTCTCACGCCTATTTAGCAAGCTGAGATATTCTAACTTCCATCGGCGCCAAAAAGAACAGCGCAAAGATTCTACTTTTCTCCAAAAGATAGGTAAGTTAGGATCACAGCGTCGAACCAGCAAAGGCGGAGTAGCAGCAAGCGAACAGCCAATCAGGAAGTGACTGGGTGTTAAAGGAAAAAGATCCTTAGGATCGTTTGAAAGAGGGGTCAGAGGTCTGGAATTTACAATACCTTCAATTTGAATAATCAAAGAGTTGAATTCCTCATAAGAAAGTATGGTAGGACCAAGAGTTTTCTTAAGCTGTTTTTTAGTAAGTTTGATGCAGGACTCCCATCGGCCCCCATGATGGGGAGCATAAGGCGGGGTGAAATGCCATTTGAAACCTTTAGAATAGGAAAAGTTGGAAATTTTTTCTTTAGCAGAAGGGGAGCTTAACACTTTTTTCCAGAGATCAGAAGCGCTTACAAAAATTTTTGCATTATCTGAAAAAACTTCAGATGGAACACCCCTTATAGCAGCAAATCTAGAAAAGGCGGCCAGAAAGTAGGATACAGAAGCGTTCGTAACCAACTCAAGGTGGATAGCTCCCGTCACCATACATACAAATAACGAGATGTAGAGTTTACCTAAGATTTTGCGCTTAGATGTAGAGGGATTGGTCTGATATATGTAAGGACCTGCGTAATCGATCCCAGTAAGAGCAAAGGGCTTACTAGGTTCCGAACGAAATGGAGGTAAATTACCCATAATCTGCGTGGCGGGCCGTGGTTTAACCTTGAAGCAAGGTATACACTTTTTGACAACAGAAGAAACCTCATGAACGCCATTGATGATCCAGTAGAGTTCACGAATTAGACAGAGCAAGGTGCGAGTGCCAGCATGAAGGTGTTTATAATGAAACTTTTTTATTATAAGGGTAGTGATAGGATGCTTTGAAGGAAGGATGATGGGATGCTTTTTCCCATCCTCACAACTAGACATAGCTAATCTTCCACCCACACGTATTATGCCGTCCTGGTCTAGAAAAGGAGTGAGTGGTGAAAGCCTGCTAGACTTGGGTAAATCTTTACCACTTATAAGAGATTGCTTTTCAGGAGCAAATACTTCCTGCTGAACAAGTAACAAAATCTTGCAAGTAGCAAATTCTAACTCTACTCTGGAAAGAAAGGGTTGAGGCTTCAATGGTTGATCAATTACTAAATATTTCCATCGGAAGATATAAGACACTACACGAATCAATTTATCAAATGAAGAGTATCTATGAAAAAGGCTAGTAGAAGTAGAAGTAAGATGCGACGTGACAGGGTCATTACGGGCATCAGGTATTTCTTCTACAGATTGATTAGCTTAGCGAGGCCAGCAAGATGATTCCTGACTTAGCCAAGGAGGACCATTCCAGTACAGGTCTGAAGAAATCAATTTTTTAGGCGTGCAACCACGTGATATTATATCCGCGGGGTTTTCACGGCTAGGAACATGTCTCCATTGTTCAGAATGAGAGACTTCATGAATCTTAGAAACGCGATTTGCCACAAAGGTATTCCAATGAGAAGAAGGCTTGGAAATCCAAGCTAATACAATAGAAGAATCGCTCCAATAAAATGTGCGGGAAAATTTTAACTTTAAACTGACATTTAGTTTAGTAGCTAATTCTGTTGCCATTAAAGCAGAGCATAATTCTAATCTCGGCAATGATACTGTTTTAAGTGGAGCAACCTTAGATTTAGCGCACACTAAATTAGAAAATCCAGGGAAAGTGTCTGAGGAACGTCCTACTATGTATGCACAACAGCCATAAGCTCGTTCTGAACTATCAGAAAATACATGCAGGTCATACTGCTGGTATAAGGGATTAGAAATTAAAGGGCGGGGTATAGAAACCTTGGAGAGATCCAGCAAACTGCTGCGATACTCTAACCATTCTTCTACAAGAGGAAGGGGGAGATTTTCATCCCAGTCTGATTTTAATGACCAAAGCATTTGCAAGAACATTTTTTCAACAATAACTATAGGAGCAATATATTGCAAAGGATCAAAGATCTTTGCGATTTCTGACAGAACTTGTCTCTTAGTTACAGGGGGAGATTCTGACAGATGTACCTGATAAGAGAAGGTATTAGAAGAAGGACGCCAAAAAACACCCAATGCTTTTACGGCTGCTTCATCAGTAGGAATGGCAACAAATTCATCAACTGGGACCTCTGATGAAAATTTTGATATAAATTCAGTGGAATTTGAAGTCCATTTATGGAGCGGAAAACCACCTCCTAGGAGTAGGGATTTCAAATCTTCGCACACAAGGAGCGCTTCAGAAATATTAGGGAAAGAGCACAAGAAATCGTCGACATAAAATGCCGTTTTTAATGACTCAGAGGCCAAAGGATGATACAGATGACCATCTTGCTCGGCTAACATGTGGAGAGACCGAATCGCAAGAAAGGCTGAAGGCTTCAGGCCATATGTCACAGTCTTCAATCTAAATATCTTTATGGGTTTGGAACTCTCATCGCGCCACAATATTCTTTGCAGATCTTGCTGCTCAGAATTTACGAGAATCTGCCGATACATCTGCTTAATATCTGAGATTACAGCAATAGGAAACCTTCGAAAATTAAGCAAAACAGAGGCGAGATCTGTTTGAATCGCGGGACCACATTGCAAGGTATCATTTAAAGAGATTCCATTGGAATCTGGTGATGAGCCATTGAAAACTACTCTTATATTGTCCTGTGTTAAGGAATTTTTCCATACCGGATGATGATTTAAATAAACTATTTCATTTAAAGGATGGTCAATTTCTTCTGATTTAGAAATTACCTCCATGTGATTGGATGATTCGTATTCCTCCATAAAGGAAGCATACTGAGTTTTGACAGAAGCATCTTGTTTGAACCGATTTTCAATAGCAAATAGTGCCCTAAGTGCTCTGGAATGCGAGCCCGTAATGGCGGGAGGATTGGGAATACGTGGAAGAGTTACTATAAATCTGCCTTCAGTATTACGGACAGTGGTTTCCTTACATAACTTTTCACAAATTTCGTTAGAAGAAGAAGAAGAAGAAGTAGCCTGAACATTCTCAAGATCCCAGAACTTGGTTAGCTCTTGGCTCAAATCGGTACCAACAAAATAACAATTCGATACAGTTTGAATAGGATTACGGTATATTTGGCCAGTAGCAATCCAACCAAAATCAGTTTCGCGGAAGAAAACATTAGGAGCAATTTTTACTTTATTGGAATGAAGACATTGCCAAAATACGCTTGAGCTGAAAAGAAGCTCTACGGGTGAAGCTCTGTTGAAATGAGGGTCAGCTAGCTGGACAAAATTCGGGATATTCCAACTTTGAATAGGATAAGAAGTGCCAGGAATATTGTTGCCTATAGACTTGATAATCAAACAATCTAATTGCAACTGCGTACCAAGATTATTAGAGTCCTTCAGATCCACTTTAGCAAAGCTTAAGGATTGTGATTTAGAGCAGTTTATTCCTGTAACCTCTATTGAGGTAGGATGTTTTGGAAGGCCTAACTTTTGTACCAACGATTCATTAATAAAATTGTTGGTAGCGGCATTATCCAATAATCCCCTAACAGATACCCATTTTCCGTGAGAATTTTTCAATAGAACCTGCACGGTAGATAATAAAACCTGGACTTTGCCAAGCGAGGTAGAACTTTGAGCATACGACTGCGCACTATTTTGAGAAGTCTCCGAGTTAGACTTGGTATTGGAACTGCTTGGTCCTGATAACCGAGGTCTTTCATGCCTGTGCAAATGTGAATGGTGTCTTGCCCTACAATGAAAGCATAAACGTTGTGAACGGCAATTGTTTAACATATGCGTTCCTGACAAACAGTTGAAACAATGTTTTTTGTTCGTAATGAACTTTCGTCTTTCATCTACTGATAAAGATTTAAATTCATCACAATTGTATAAATTATGCGATTGCTGACACAGACCGCACGTTTGCATTTGGTTAGGTGACCGAGCATCAACAGGAAGAGCCTGTGATCTTAAAATTCTTTGATTAGAACTGCTAACCTTATGTTTTGAGAAGGCTTTTGAATCTGAACTACTAGTTTTTTGATTAGCTATGGCGGAAAAGACTTGGCTTCTGGCCTTCAAAAAGTTAATAATCGCCTCATAAGTGCATTGCAAATTCTGGGAAAGTTCTGTTTCCCAGGCTTTTAATGTATTTGCATCCAATCTTGCAGAAATGAGGTGAACTAGAAATAAATCCCAGTGATTTACAGGTTGGTTTAAATTGGACAATGCTCTGACGTGTAACTCAGCGGTGTCAATCAACTTACGAAGTGATAAACTGTTATCTGCTTGCACGTTAGGTAACTCGAATAAGCTTTGTATATGGCGTTGAATAGATAAACGAATGTTCCCATATCTATCCTTAAGAAGATTCAGAGCAACTTCATAATTATCACTGGTCAAAGAAAGTGCTTGAATCAGGTTAAGTGCGTTGCCTTGAACTGCCAGACGCAAGTAGTGAAATTTTTGTATTACTGGTATAGAAGTATTCTCATGTACTAAAGAATTGAATAATTCAAAAAATGGTTCCCATTCTATGTCTTTACCAGTAAATTTGGGTATTTCTAATTTGGGTAATATAATGCGTGAAGAAGATGTAGAAGATGCTGCAGAAGTTTGATCTTCTTGTTTTTCTTTTAAAGTTAAAGCCCTAATAAGCTGTTTAGCTTCAGCAAATCCCTGATAGTATAATTTTTCAACTTCCAACCTATCACTTTGCTGGTCCGGATGCTGAGTTTCTATACTGCATTGTATCTCATCATATTTCTCAAAGGCTTGTTCATAATTCTTAAGCCTCTGCGAAATTATGTCAAGATTATGCTCTTGGGGTTCGAGTTCAGTTAAGAAAGTACGAAACCGTGTGAGCTTGCCCTTACAAGAGGCTCTGGAGTTGCTAAGTTTTTCATCAAGGTTAGGCATATTACAAGTTGTTTGTTACTCACGTCAATATTGTGACTTCGAGTACTGGAAGTCAGAGGATGACAGCTTGCTATGTAGTAAGGTTTAGTCTGATGCGGAAGAAACCGGCTTAGCTTACGTTTCTCTCCTCTGCCGCACATGCGCCTTAAGCTGAAACGTACAATGTGAATTAGTGTTGAAACACAATGAACAAAAATTGTTAATGCAAAATTCACAATATTAAACTTATAGGGATCCAGGGTGCAACAGATATGTTTCCCGGGTTTCGGCACCAAAAAAATGGAGAAGTATAAATTCTGTCCTAAAACTTCCCCATACGGGAGAACGAAACGCATCAGGCGAAAGCCTGGCCAAAATAACTACTGTGGTCAAGAAAATTAGACTGAAACGGTGCGGGGATATTGAGCATGAAATACGTGACTAGAAAACCAATATAGGGAGCAATGCATTAACAATTTTTTATTCCTAATAATAAATTTATAATGAACAAACAAATTGCACTTAAGTGCTTATTACAGAAATTAACAATTATAAATGTAGCAAAGTGTGAGGGCCTGATTACAGAACCCAGATTATAGAAAGGTCCATGAAAAGCTTGCTTGATTGGAGAAAAGTTGAGCTTAATATATAAAAATGCAGTTTATAAAAAGAGAGAACCATAAAAAATAATTAAGAGTGTAATAACTGGTATGATATAAGCTCTTTATAAAATTGAACTTATCTTTGAAGAGAGTTGAAGAGAGTTGAAGAGCGTTGAAGAGCGTTGAAGAGCCAGCTCCTTAAAAAGTTCCAGCTAGCACACGTTGATTTAAAAGTCTTCACGGTTTACTTGGAAGGAGGCGTACATGGCCTAGAGTTATGTGCACCATCGATAAAATGTCAACTTTCTTTTCTTGCGCAGGAATGACATTTATAGTTTCCAAGAGCTGATCCAGAGATATTTTGAAGGAAGATTCCAAGTATCCCCTCTAAGGTGATGTTGAAGAGTACAGCGGCTGGCAATTATTCTTGCCATCTTGAGCAATACGTCATGGTGCAGATCTTGTGACGTAACTGCTCGCTAGCGTAGAAATCAGCGATGGTATCATGAAAGGTAGCGGTGACCAGCGGGTTGAAGTGATTCAGAAGTGGCGGTTGATCCGAAGTGATGGATCAGAAGTGGTGAAGAACGCCAGCAAGCGGCGTCTTAAATAGGGACCATAGAACTCTCTCGAAGTTTGGAGATCGCCCGACCAGACAAAGACCTGCCATTGGTCGAACGAAAGTCAGGGTGACGTCAGTCGACACTACTCAGCAGACAGTGGATCAACCAGTAGATATCTGGTATGTCATGAGTGAGGACGCCTGAGATAGCGAGACTGAAACACTCGAGGTGAGAACTATAATATCTATGAATAAGTGATTGATAACAAGATTATGCATATGGTTTAAGCAATTAACAATTGTAAATAAATAATTACCATTCGGGGATCTCAGTAACAATAAATAAAATTTGACCGACAAATGGGCCAAGCTAAACATTGAAAATATCACAAAAGTGATCACCAACCATTGACCAAAGGGGTGGGAAAAAGTGGGTTTTTCGGGAAACATTAATCATATCTCTCTTAATAGGCACAATATCAAAACCGTACAAAATGGACAATATTCTCCCATTAATTACCTAAAACTTTTGTCTAAAATAATTTTTGATATGACCCACCATTACGCCAAGGGATGAGAAAAATGATTTCGGAATTATAAGAAAATGCCAAGAGCTATCAGAGGTTGCCATGGCAACACTACTAAATTGATGAGGGATGAGCCATCAGACGTTGCCATGACAACGCACTTGCACGAGATCAGATTCAGTATTTCCATCTGACTAAGTGGGAAGCGGCTTCGGTGACGTAACTGGTAGCATGCTGGATGTCTATGCCCAAGGTCGCGGTTTCAAAGCCGGCCGAAGTCGTCGGATTTTCTAAGAGCACTAAGATCCCTCAGTATGCTTTCCTTTGGAGGGGAAGTTCCAACGTTCGTTGCGAGTTGCTGGTTGGGGTGGCATCTAGTAGCCAAGTTCACACCTAGGTGTCGTTGACGGTAGTACCTGGTTGCAACATTATGAACTACTGCTTGAAATTGACCGTCTGCAGTCCTTACCTGAATTATGACTAATACGGCCATTACAATTCACATCGTTTATCAGACAGATATATCAGACAGATATATATATATGTATATCAGTTTCTTGTGGACACGATAACTGCCGTAATTTTGCACCAATCACTTTGAATGTTTTACCGAATATGTATACCTATAAAATTTCGGTCGAGTTCGTTACTGGGCTAAATCGGTCGAAGGGGGTGAAAATGGGGGGCTTTGTTTTTCTAAAAAGTGAAATATTGCTATAACTCTCTTAATATGTGAAATATCGAATCCGTTCAACGTTCATACTATGTGTCGGATAAAGCCCAAAAATTTATGTTTGAAGAGTTTTTTTTATAGCACCAACCATTGACCAAAGGGGTGGGAAAAAGTGGGGTTTTCAAGAAACATTAATCATATCTCTCTTAATAGGCACAATATCAAAACCGTACAAAATGGACAATATTCCCCTAATAATTACCTATAACTTTTGTCTGAAAGAATTTTTGATATGACCCACCATTACGCCAAGGGATGAGAAAAATGATTTCGGAATTATAAGAAAATGCCAAGAGCTATCAGTGATTGCCATGGCAACACTACTAAATTGATGAGGGATGAGCCAACAGACGTTGCCAAGATAACGCACTTGCACGAGATCAGATTCAGATTTACATCTGACTAAGTGTGAAGCGGCTTCGGTGACGTAACTGGTAGCATGCTGAATGTCTATGCCCAAGGTCGCGAGTTCAAAGCCGGCCGAAGTCGTCGGATTTTCTAAGAGCGCTAAAAATCCCTCAGTATGCTTTCCTTTGGAGGGGAAGTTCCAACGTTCGTTGCGAGTTGCTGGTTGTGGTGGCATCTAGTAGCCAAGTTCACAGCTAGGTGTCGTTGACGGTAGTACCTGGTAGCAACATTAGGAACTACTGCTTGAAATTGACCGTCTGCAGTCCTTACCTGAATTACAGACTAATACAGCCATCCCTAAGTACACGGGGTTACATGACCGCGTTGTCGCAGCCCCTAAACTGAGGAACCAACCAAAATCTCTGCGGGAGATATAATTTTGCGTGAAGAAGTAACAGACCGTTACATAGTTACACATCAGTGTCGAAACCTTGCACAAGGACAGTGTGACCACAAGTATACAAATGGACCCCAAATGACAAGAAGGTTACCGTTCCCATAAGACAATAAAATGTTTAAAATAAGCACAAAATGACGAAAAACAAAAGTTAATTAAGCTCCAGTTATAAAATACCTTCTCGCAATAAATGAGGTCTGATCCTTCTACGAAAACCTGCATATTCTGCCTATTGTCGCCTACCCCCATGTTTGTCCGGTGAAATCTACCTCCGCCTTCCGGCGTGCCGAGAGGACTTTTTTTGTTTATCTCTAGCAACTTTAAAGCAACCATATAATTCTAAAAATATGGCGTGTGAAAGATACCGAAAAAGAAAATAATTGCTTCCCGTGTTTTTAAGATGAATATCACCTCAGTACGTGCAAATCATTAACTGTAAAACCATATATGTATCTAATGTTACAGTATATTACGACGCTCTCGTCTACGCATTAATTACAATCCCTACATAAAACAAGTAGTTCCGTGAAGAACTATACAGCCTATTTTCATATATCCTAATCGTGTTAATTGCCTCTATCAACATAAACATTTCAGTTTGAAGGTTGTGATAGATTCGTAGATATTGAGAACCGTCTAAATATTTCAGATGGTCGCCAGTTTGGATTTTTATTTTTGTACTATTACATTAAGATTATTGTGTAGCCTACGTGTGGTATTCAAACTTCAATCGGATGATTAGAACAGAAGTAAAAACGGGATTTTAAAATTTCACACAGCTGCCATCTTGTGATTGTGCAAACAATTGAAATAAATTAGATGCCTTTGGATTAACATTTGTATAGACATTTAACGTGCAACGTTTCACTGCACTCGGATAGTTAATTCGCGAGGAACATCCATTTAAATATTTATACTTCGCGTCGCCGCCATGTTGGATTTGTGTTCACCAGGTTACTGAAAGTCCTATAGGTGAACATATGTTTATAGCCTCTATGAACATAAACAAATCAGTTTGATTGCTGTAAAAGATTCATATATATTGAGAACGGTCTAAATATTTCGGATGATCGCCATTTTGGATTGTTATATGTATAGGCCATTGAGTTATGTACCATTCAAGGACAATTATTGCCTAGGTTTATTATTCGAACTGTCACTTCGATCGCATGATTACGAAACAAGAAATAAAAACTTAATTTTAAAATTTCACACAGCCGCCATCTTGAGGTTATGTAAACAATTGAACTAAATTAGATGCCAGTGAATTACAATATGTAAAATCATTTACTGTACCACATTTCACTGCGCTCAGAGAGATAAATCACCAGAAAAGTCTATTAAAATGTTTTAAATTCGCTTGGCCGCCATGTTCGTTTTGTACTTTACAGGTTTATTAAAGTTACATAGATAAATTTGAATCAGTACCCTTTATCACCGTGCCAAATTTCAGGTTGATATCTGTAATAGTTTCGGAGATATAGAATGTCAGTGAAATATTTCACACAGCCGCCATTTTGAGGTTATCTAAACGATTGAACTAAATTAGACTCCAGTGCATTACAATGTGTATAAACATTTCCTGCACCAGATTTCATTGCGTTTGGAACATTAAATCGCGAGAAAAGTCTATTTAAAATTTTCAAATTCGCTTGGTCGCCATGTTCGTTTTGTAGTTAACCGGTTTTTGAATGTCTTATTGATGAACTTCCTGTAGTACCCTTTATCTCCGTACAAAATTTCAGGGAGATACCGCTAATAGTTTCAGAGATATGGAATGCCGGTGAAATATTTCGCACATCCGCCATCTTGTGGTTATGTAAACAATTGAACCATGTTAGATGTCAGTGCATTACAATGTGTATAAACATATACTGTACCAAGTTTTATTGCGTTTGGTTGATTAAATCGCGAGAAACGTCCATTTAAATGTCGCAAATTCGCGTGGCCGCCATGTTGGTTTTGTAGTTACCAGTTTTTCAAAAGTCACATAGGTGAACTTCTAGTATTTCCCTTTACCACCGTAAAAAATTATAGGGTGATATCGGGAATAGTTTCGGAGATATTGAATGCTGGTGAAATATTTCGCACAGCCGCCATTTTGGATTGGTGAGACGTAACAAAATTTGAAAGGCACGGTCGAGGTCGCCGGGAATAGTGCTATGAACTTACCGAGTTTCATTGAAATCGCTCCGGCCGTTTAGATTTTATTAGGGACACACACACACACACACACACACACACCTCACACACACACACACACACACACACACACACACACACACACACACACGCACACACACACGGACAAAAGGTGATCTCATAAGCCTAGTTTTTCAAAATTGAAAATAGGCTAAAAATGTATTTGTCATCGCAAATTTTCCTTTGCCTCTCCATTTTATGACTTTGATGTAGATACAATATAATGAGAGGCGGTTTCGTTGGCATAGTTGGTAGCATACTGAGCTTCTATGCCCAAGGTCACGGGTTTAAACCCCGCCGAACTCGTTGGATTTTTTAAGAGCGTTACATTTCCCTCTTTTAATTACATAATTAAAAATGCAAACAGTACCGAAAATAAGCTCTTTTTTTTAAATACATATGTATACAATGTATGTAAATACAGTTATCCGAATTTTTGATTATCTGAATGGAGTCCGGTCCCAGTTGATTCGGATAATTGGAGTTCTACTGTACTATTATGTTAATGTTATCTACACCGGGTGAGTTAGCCGTGGTCATTACGGCATGACTGCTGGCAGTCGCTTACATCCGGGAGGCGAGGAGGTTCGAATCCCCCCGTCGGCAACCTTGAAGATGGTCTTCTGTGGTTTCCTATTTTCCTTCCAAGCAAATGACGGGGTTGGTCCTTAACTATAGGCCACAGTCGCTACCTTCCAACTCCTCGACCTTCCATTCCAACTTTCCTCCCCAACGGTATTTGTAGCTCACCCATTGGGTGTCCGTCTCGAAGCAGCTACAAAACTGGCGAGCCGAACATGTCCTCGGACACTCCCGGCATTTAAAGCCATACGCTCAAAAAAATAATAATAAAATAAATGTTATCTATGACCAACTAATTAAGTGGCATATTCGTCAAAAGTGCAGATTTTTTTTAAATGCACCGTACGTACGATACACATTTCAACATAAAATGATAACCAGTGGTAATTGAGAGGGAGCCGCGCATTCTTATCAGATTATTACTTGGCTATAGGATAAAAGCAGCGCGTGGCATGCATGAAGTCAACATGTGTATTCTCATGCAATAGATGTATCTCGGATGTAGTTGAAGAAGATGGAATTTTGTGTAGCACGCGCGGGAAAAGTTTAATTCACAGAACAATATCGTTCCACAGCGTCCTCCAGGGCCCTTGAGCGCGCTTGTCTTAGCACCAGGGGACTGCGAGCAAATCTAATTCCACACGCGATACAACCCAACTTGATTCCGGGAGGGCACGTCCTCGGGGGTGTCCATGACAGGGGACATCATACATGTCGGATCAATCCTACGGCTTCATTGGTGACAGATTTACTCATACTCTATCGGGAACAAAATCATTGTACAGCATCAGTAAGTTGTAATGTTGAAAATATCTCTTTGCAGACAAAGTAGGGGTCCCCATCTTAGCAAAAGCTGGCCACGGTGAGTGAGTAGATATCGTGTCGGTCTACTAACCCCAACCTTGCAGGTTCGCTCCTGGCCGTGGTGATTTTTTGAAAGGCGGCAAAAATTACGCAACGCATGTCATACGATGTTGGCATGTCAAAGAACGCATTTGAATTCAGTAGGCCGTGTTCAAAATGGCAAAATTAATCTCGGGAGTTTCCACCAACACAAAGTTCCTCATTTCTCTACTAGAAAGCGCTATAGTGTTCAAGGGGCTTAGGTATCTAACCTCCTTGACTTTCATAGTGTTTCAAGGAACAACGAAATTCGACATGCAAGCTACCCTCTGGGTGTCAAATAACAAAGCTTGCACTCGGCACCCGAGGCCATACGATATTATTATATCTTAGCAAAAACGTAAAATTAAGCAATTTTCTCAATTGTGCCAAGGATTGAAGCGCTAAAGCAGAGGTGCCCAACCTCTTTTAACTAAGGGCCACATTGTAAATACAGTAGTTGGGGGACCTTGAGGGCCAATAACACTGCTGGAGGTTTGAGTGGTATAGAATTTCGTTTTAAATATATTTATTTATTTATCACTTAACCACACACAATGCAACTTACATGAATACTCACTTAATTATATAATTCTTAACCTTCTTCTTAAGTATTCAATCCATGGATTGGTCTGTGGCAATTCTCCAGTCGGCTCTATTTATAGCTTTCTTCTTCATCTCTTCGTAGTTTCTGCATCCTACATCAGACATGATTTGCTGTACATATTGTAGGCATGGTCTTCCTCGACATCTTTTGTCTTCAACCATTCCCTCCAATACCGTTTTCAGCAGGCTACCGTGTCTCAAAATATGTCCTATCAGACTAGTCCTCCTCCTCTTTATGCTTTTCCATGAGGTATAATTTTCCTCCACCTTTTTAAATACTTCAGCATTCGCTATTTTTTCTGTCCAGCTAATTTTTAGCATTCTTCAAAAGAAGAAAACATAAAATTGTTCAAAATAATTTAACCTCCTTTTTTTCTTCTTTTCAAATTGTCCACGTTTCGCAACCCTAAAGGGCAATACTCCAAACATACGCTTTTAATAATATTTTCTGGTTTTAAGATTAATGGAATTGGTAGTGAATATAACGTTTCTTTTTGTGAATTGCTAATTTGGCTAGTAAAATTCTACATTTGATTTCTTTCTTGCTTCTTCCATCTTTGGTAATTTTGCTTCCGAGATAAATTCTTGAATAATTTGTAGTGTTTTGTTGCCCACCACTATTTTCATACATCAGTCTGCTTTTTTTTTTATCGCAGGCCTACCAAACTTAAATACTAGGAAAACTTAAATGAAAATCCACAACCTGCTTCCAGTCGACCGACCGGGTCAGGGAATGGAGTGAATGAAGCCCCCATCTAGCGGCGAGGATATGAACTGTGCCGGTTGCAGAAGCCTGTCGCACTCTCATGGGGCAATGCTTACATGCATGACAGATGAAATGAAATGATAGTGGAGATTGTTGCTGGAATGAAATTTGTGACAGAGAAAACCGGAGTACCCGGAGAAAAACCTGTCTGCCTCCACTTTGTCCAGCACAAATCTCACATGGACTGACCGGGATTTGAACCACGAACCCAGCGGTGAGAGGCCAGCGTGCTGGCGCCGAAGCCACGAAGGCTTATAGGAAAACTTACTGTAAATACTAGAATTAAATTTGGCGACTGCGTGATATTAGCTAAGCTATACAAATGCCATACATTTGTATGTGCAATATAGGTGCAATATGGTGAGTATTGTGGCTGTCTGAGCTTTGTTTTCTTAGTATTGTTGCCATTCTCTATATTTATTTGTAGTGTATCAAAAAATAAAACACTAAAAATGAATTTAAATAAATCTCTTTAAAATAAAACCACCATGATATTCAATACACTCATACAGCATGAATGACAAAGAGTGAGTATTTATGTTCATTTGACACAATTAATAATCAAATTATGAAATAAAATTCATGATAATTTAGTTTAGTGGGACGACTGGAACTTGTTTCAATGTTTTGGCCCGCGGGCTATAGGTTGGTCAGGCCTGGAAAGGTTTCAAATTGTGAGTCTTGGAGAGCTCTATCAAACTAGAATATGTAGAAAATCACTTTCGACTTAAATGCAGTTTCGAGAATACAAGCCTAAAATAGCTTGTTTCTTTACTCGTTTACTTTTTGACTCACATCCTAGCCAATTTAACTTATTTATATAATTCTTTCTTTAATATGTTTCTCGGCTCAATACCCTCAGGCGTGTTTGATTTTTTGAAAAATCTTCACACCAGAAGTAGTTATAATGGTTTAATTGAAACTATACATTGACTCACACTAGCAAGGCTGCAACGTATCACCCATACTTTTCAATCTTTACATTCAACAAGCATTGAAGGAATTGGAGAAAAATTTAAAGAGGGAGTGAAGATTCAAGGAGAAATAATTTCAACTCTGAGATTTGCCGATGACATCGTCATCTTGGCCGACAAGCCTGAGGATTTGAATGAGTTTTTGAATGGTATGAACTCCGTCTTGAGGAAAGAATTCATGATGAAAATTAATAAATGTAAAACAAAATTATTGGAATGCTGCCGAAATAAATCAGAAACCTCTATGGACATCATATTGGCAGGTGAAAAACTAAAGGGAGTACGAGACTTCTGTTACTTAGGAAGCAAAATAACCAGTGATGGACCAAGCAAAGAGGATATAAATAGTAGGTTAGCTCAAGGAAAAAAAAACATTTCTACAGAAAAGGAATCTGTTGACATCGAATATAGATTTAGGTGTTAGGAAATCATTTTGGAAAGCCTTTGCCTGAAGCGTGGCGCTCTATGGAAGTGAAACTTGGACTATTGGTGCAGCAGAAAAGAGGAGAATTGAAGCATTTGAAATGTGGTGTTACAGGAGAATGATGAAGATCAGATGGGTAGATAGGGTTACAAACGAAGAGGTATTAAGACTAGTGGGAGAGGAGAGATCTTTCTGGCGACTGCTAATGAAGAGAAGAGATAGTTTGGTAGGACACATACTAAGACACCCAGGAATAGCAAGCTTAGTTATGGAAGGAAGGGTCGAGGACAAGAACTGTAGGGGTAGCCCAAGGTTAGAATATGTTAAACAGATTGCCTCGGATGTAGGGTGTGGTAGCTATGTAGAGATGAAACGATTAGCTCAGGACAGGGATGCATGGAGGGCTGCATCAAACCAGTCAAAAGACTGAAGACTCAAACAACAACACACTAGCGCTCGTAGTGGTAGAAAAGGCAAACTGCTAATCTAATCAATCGGATATGTGGGAGATCCCGGTAAGAAATCATCAGTCTACCGAGTGTCATTATACCGGGACCTCGTAAGACACGTTCAGTGTGTCCTTTACGTTTGGAAAAGTGGAACATCACAAATTAATTACAAATGCAACAACAATAATTCTGATTTAGTAAAGTCAGCAATCGGACCAAAATGTAATAGTGACCGACAGACAAGGAGAACGAGGAGGAACCTCCCATGAAACGACAATGTACTAATCTATAACATTTTGAACATTGAGTTGTTGCCTCAAGGACTAGAACTGTGATTTTTGTCGTTTCTCCCCTCAGTGACTTGGGGGAACTTCAGACATCTGCTTCGTTTTCTTGTGTGCCTGTTATTTGTCTGATAGTAAATAAACCTTGAAAATAGGCCTATCAATACTCGTTTAATGAAATTCAATTAATAATGACTGTACATAGGCCAGTATTACTATATGGTGCAGAAACATGGAGATTAAGCAAATGCACACAGAGAAAGATACAACAACAACAACAACAACAACAACAACAAAAGAAAGTCAACCCCTGGCACTATACAGCCCATGAAGGGCCTAGGCCGACCAAGCGACCGCTGCCCAGCCATTTGGCCTGCAGATATTGGGGTGGCGCGTGATCAGCGCATCGGATCCCTTCGGCCGTTAATCTTGGTTTTCGTGATTGGGGCGCTGCCACACTGTCAGACAGCTACTCAATTGTCCTCACGAGGCTGAGTGCACCCCGTCAGTTTTAAAATCCCTGACGGAGCCGGGAATCGAACACGGGGCCACCGGGTGAGAGGCTGGCACGCTACCCTAACACCACGGGGCCGGCACATAGAGAAAGATAATAAATAAAATAATAAAAATCCTCAGAAAGATTTTCGGATCAATTTGTGAAGCAGGTGAGTGGCGAAGGAGAAAGAATAAGGAAGGAACTAAAGGAGTTGTATAAATAACCCAATGTTGTTGCGGAAGCTAAGACAAGAAGGCTGAGATGGGCTGGTCACGTGCATTGAAGAGAAGAGGGATCTAGACTGCGAGAAGTGTATGAGGAAAAGCCAGACGGACGAAGACCTAAAGGCAGACCAAAAATGAGATGGAGAGACCAGGTAGCCAAGGGCATCCAGCTACTACCAACGCAAGAGGAAGATGCCAAGGACAGAACGAGGTGGAGGGGGCTACTTGACGAGGCCAACAACCGACTGCGGTTTGTGGAACCAGGAGAGTAAGAGTAAGTAAGTAGGTACATATTTCGCACCCACGATGGATGTTTCATCAGCATTATAATATTAAAATTGTCATAAAGATTATTAACTTCAATTAAATTCAAGCTTTCTATAAATTTACGTAAAGTGGTGTAACTACTTTATTCCATTCTCTGATATTTACAACAAAGAATCAACTCATCTTTCATTAATAAAATAAAAAATAGACTAAACTTTGGCAGATTATTCATGGGGCTTCTTCTTCTTCTTCTTGCCGTTCCATCTTCTATCGAAGGTTGGCGGTTATCATGGCTATTCAGGTCTTTGTGTCTGCCACACGGAAACGGGTCGTTGTGTTCGTCTCAAACCAGTCCCTTAGGTTCTTCAGCCATGTGATTCTCCTTTTGCCGGGTCTCCACTGTCCTGAGATCTTCCCCTGAATCACCAACTGCAAGATCCTCTATTTTTCATTCCGCATTACGTGACCGAAACATTCGAGTTTCCGCTTCTTGATGGAAAGGAGCACTTCCGTCTTCTTATTTAAACTTCCCATCACCTCAGTATTCCTCAATCTTTTGGTCCGTGAGATACGCAACATCCGCCGATATAACCACATCTCGAAGCTTCCAGCTTCTTGCACAGGCCCTGGGTTCGAGTCCACCCTTCCATTCCATACAATAGAATGGGAGATACAGGGAGTAATTGATATAATGGAAGTCCGTTACACTGGTGATAGAATAGACTATTCTAAGCTTCCTTGGTAAAAAATTGTCACCTATCGCTAAATTGAAAATTAATAATTAAAAAGTCAATGTTTTTAGGTATTTCAGAAACTCTTCACGCAGAAGGTGGGGCGGCAGGCTGGGGAAAACGAGGCGTGGCGAGGTGGGGCGACGCGTGGAGGGGAAGTTGTTACGTAATCGGAGCATTGACCTTACCGGTTGAGGGGTGTTATCAGCTGTTATAAGGATAACACTACCCGTCTCGTAAGACAATTTGTATTGCTGTTGTTCTTGTTGCTGTTGTTGTTGTTGTTGAAATCGCACGCAATGGCTTGGGACGTTAGGACCGGTAGTATTGTGTAGCCTACTTTGTAAGTGAGGAACTCATTGATTGAAGTTCATGTTAGTTATAAAATAATTTCGATAATCAGCCCTGGTGTGTCATTGGCGTTTGGCACGTTAATGAAATACATTGCGACAAAATTCCGACATCCCGTAGTCTGTTCAGAACTAGCATTTAAGACGGAAGTAAAATATTTAATGTTTTGTTTGAGATGCTTGGCGATTTTGTTCATTTAGCCCCATGTAGTTGGGCGTGGGTAGAATTTGCCTGATAACCCGTGTTTTTGTGGTTTCTCTAGTAATGTGGGTATTTGTAATGTAGGTGAGGATTTGAAAGAAGACGGCCGTGGCCTTAAGTTAGGAACCATCCCGGTATTTGCCTGGGGTAGAAGTGGGAAACCATGGACACTACTTCCAAGATTAAATACTAGTACGGTATCACATGTGCGTAGTAATAGTAATAATAATAACAATAAGGCAAATATAGCGAGTTGGTCGGCCCTATCAAAAGACAATGGCATGTAGAACGGGTAAAGACCATACCTATCATTGTCTCAAGTACGGGCGTAATCCCAAGTTCCTTGCTCCAAGGACTTAGAGAACTGGATCTGGATACTCAACTGTACAAACTAATGCAGAAGGCAGTAGTTCTCTCAACAACCCAAATCGTCTGGAAGTTCATGGGTAGCGATTTCGACTTTCCAGCTTAGAAGTGGCTGTTTCAGTGACTATACTTTGGTTCCCTGAATCCCGTATAGTTATGTTGTGATGTACCAACAATAATAATAATAATAATTAAATGATACCGAGGCTGTGTAGCTCAGGTAGTAGAGTGCTATCCTTCTCGAGGGTTCGATCTAGGTTCAGTCATGAAGGTGAACAAATATGACAGCCTTATGCCGATGGATTTAATGGCTCGTACATGAAATTCTGTGAACACAAAATTCCGGAATCTCGACATCCCCGAAAAAAAAGTGTTTCTAACAACATATTATTCCTATTAAACTATTAAACAAATTATTAGAGATTAGGCCTATATATTTACTGAATATTAGACTATTTATTTTTAAGTAGGGTTCCATTTGTTTAGGACGTTCAGTAAATACATATTTTTGGTAACAATGATGATAGAAGAGACTTGCAAGCCTGTTGTGATGGTTGTTGTTAACTTATCTTGGGGGCTTGGGGCATTTGCTTAACAGCCCCATGTAGTTGGGTGAGTGTTATATTTGGCTGATAAACTGTGTTCCTGAGGTGACTGTAGTAGTGTGTGTAGCTGTAGTTATTAGGGTCGTGAATGAGTGTGCTTTGAAAGCGCGTGGAAGAAACCGGGGAAATCCAAACTCAGGATAGCCACTGTCGGTGCGGAGTTCGGACCTCCAATCACTGGACTTGCTGCGATCGTGGTGCACGATTAAATGCGCATGCCTACACCGCGGGGGTAGGAAAGAAAGCAGCCGTGGTCTTATGAAGGGACATCCCAATCTTGGCCTGGAGGGATGCCACGGGAAATCATCTTGTGGCTGCCGATGGTGGGAAGTAAGGAAGCTTGTGGTTTTACATGACCGTAAATATCGTGATCATTAGCTACTGGACCTCCTTTTTATGAGGAATCCGAGCTACTGGACTTGGCATTTCACTTCAAAAATCTCACAAGCATTGACCGGGAATCAAAACCGGTCCGCCGTGGTGAAAGGCCAACAGCTGTACCGCAGCGCCATCACGCCCCAACTTGCATATTGGCCGGTAATGTAGATGATGATGATAATAATAATAATAATAATAATAATAATAATAATAATAATAATAATAATAATAATAACAAGGTATGTGCTAACCAGAAATGACGAGATATACTAAATGGGGTAGGCAGGACTCCTGAGCCGTAGTGAAGGCAACCTGTCTAGGAGATGGAAAACTCCAAAATTATACCTACAATGGTAGCGTCTGACCCGGAACGGGCGGCTGCCAACAGCGTCTGTATCCCATGTTAGGGACGGCTGATAACAAAACCTGGCTGTAGGTATAAAAGGCAAACCCATCTAATGCATGATGGAGAAATTAACGAGTAATGCCTCGGATGAAATGCCGCTGCCTGGGGAGCGCCAAGGCACGATTGGAGCCTGGTCTTGTGTCAGCAAGAAATTCAACACCTCCTACATACTGACCTTCAGAAGATGGAAGCATGGAAAGCAAAACCTTTGCACGGAAGACATCCAAATGAGGTGAGTCAAGCAAATGTTGATAAAACTGCGTCAAACTACTGGCTCACTTCAGGACAGATCTTTCCAGAAACTGAAGGTTTTATGCTAGCAATTCAAGACCAAGTCATCCCTACAAGGAACTACCTCAAGTTCATTGTAAAAGATCCCGCTGTACCAGATGATAAGTGCCGCTACGGATGTCAACAGTCAGAAACAATACAGCATATTACATCTGCAAGTAGATATTTCCTGGCAACAGAGCACAAACAAAGGCATGATGCAGTTGCTAAAATCTTGCATCAGGAGTTGGCTGATAAGTTTCAGCTTTTGAAAGGAAAGAAAGTTCCGTACCACCAATATCAGCCAGAGTGTGTTCTTGAAAACAATGAATACAAACTGTATTGGGACCGAACTATTTTGACTGATCAATCGGTATCACACAACAGGCCGGATCTGGTGGTTGTAAACAAGAAAACCAAGCAAACTACATTGATTGATGTTGCGATTCCTAACAACAAGAATCTCCAGTCAAAACACATTGAAAAGATCAGCAAATACAGCGAGTTGGTCGACCTTATCAAAAGACAATGTCATGTAGAGCGAGTGAAGACCATACCTATCATTGTCTCGAGTACGGGCGTGATCCCAAGTACCTTGCTCCAAGGCCTTAAAGAACTGGATCTGGATACTGGGCTCTACAAACTAATGCAGAAGGTAGTAGTTCTATCGACAACCAGAATCGTTCGGAAGTTCATGGGTAGCGAAATTCTAGCTTAGAAGTTGCTGTTTCCGTACCGGTAGCTATATTTTGGTTCACTGAAGCCCGTATAGTTACGTTGTAATATACCAGAAATGTGTTATATGTTCTGTATAAACCGAAAATAATAATAATAATAATAATAATAATAATAATAATAATAATGAACCCTTGCAAAGAAGCTTATGAGACTCAGTTTCGGGGGGTGTAACAGTCCATTTCGTAAGTTGTTGTTAAAGCGCTTCATTAACATGCAGGGTAACACATAACAAAATAACATGCAGGAAGAAGTGAATACCAGGGTTATAACAAATGAATTTAATAACAGATCGACTATTTACAAGTAAAAAATAAACAAAACAAAACTCCCAAATGACTCCCAACTGGATAAATTACTTGCCAAAACTAGGCTTAATCTCAGGAGAGATTATAAATTGGACCAAATGTCCCAAATGCTTCAATGACATTGTGTACGTGTGCGGCTGTTCTACATGCTTAACGATGAGTACAAATAAATGCGAGATTCGTCATCATCCGGTAAACCTTCAGAGGACGAATCTGCATTGTTTAGAGCTAGACAGACGCGGGGAACCAACTATACACTACTTAAATTAATCTGACACTTCCTACACTAAATAAACAACAAATAATTTCCGCATGAAATTGGAATCAAGATCTGCCGTAGCAAAAACATTACTGCCTAAAATTAGGACTTTTCAAAATCAACACAAGTAAATTAGCACGTGACCAACAAAAGAAAATACACATATGACCGCCTGTAATTTTTACAAGTAAATACAACTACACCACACGGGTGTCACAACAGTCAAACTAACATGACCTGGGTCATAGAAAATCACTAGGCTCCAAGCCCACATTTACATCATTAAAACAATATTCCATTCATACGATATGCGATAATTCATAACAGACATGGCGAACTCCCCAATTAATTACGGTCCAAATGACCATCACAAAAGAACAGGTTTGCTAATGATAGCTTATAGGGGTCAGTCGGTCAGCTGGACTGCCTAACAATGAGTCACCGAACCTAGACGGGCGCTAAGTGGAAATCTGCACATCTGTCAACCCACGTGTCAATAACCCCGACCTCCCATGGCACGGGATCGAGTCTCGAAGAAGCGTGCTCCCGAAGCACAATATACGTGTGTGTGTCAGAATAAAATATCTCAGCATTTCCCCTAGGAAATCCAAGAAAATCAACACTGGACAAGGTACAGTAGCCTCCAAGGAGCGCCCTGCCTTTCCATCAAAAAGAATACCACAACAACAACAATATGAGGGCGGTAGCACCACCTACCCCTCATCACGAAGAATCAATACACACACCTGACACATGAACACACACAGAATCACACGTATGGGTTTGACAGAAACCTGAAATAAATGACATAGATATTTTTCCACCAGCTTGCGCTTCCGTTCTAGTCCGTGACTAACAAACCTGAAAAGGACTAAAAAAAATGCTAAAAAATTAGAACTAAAGTGTTCTACAGTTACATCTTAATTTGTTGCGCTCGGCAACCCTAGTATGAGTAATGACCTGTTCATAAAAACATCAACACTAATTACCTCCCTTTCTTATAACAAAAAAAAGAACTTTAATAAAGCACCACCTATCGAATGTGACGAGTTTCGCCTTCGCATGGATAAAATCAACTACACGCGCCGTGTACACTAAATATGACCCCATATAAAAATATACAACAAACAAATTTGGCCACGAGCCAACGTACATTTAAAGATGATAGTGTCAGCACAAAAAAAATCTAAACACAAGAAAAGAAGAATGAACTATTTACAATGTTCCCGCGCCTTATCTAACTACATATTGAGTAAATCAATTTTTGTACATCACCGTCTCAGCTTTCAGAACATTAACCTCCGTCCCGGTGCATTTCCCTACGGGAAATTTAGCTCTCCATCGTCGACGTCGTTGTAGAAGCGTTGCACATCAATCCATCACATGACCAAACGTCGGACATCTTGGCGAAGTTTCTTGGACAGAAATGTTCAATGTTAATAATATTGCCTAGCTATAATCGCTGTGAGCAACTACTTTCACTCACGAATATGTCCTAATGCGATTACTGATCGTAGACTTGCCCTATCTTAGCATTTGCTTCACTCACACACAAATATCACACAAAAAATAATATACAAATTTAAATAAAATAACACACTTCAAACTCATCGCCACTGGCTTGAAAACAAGTCTTAAACATGACTATCTTGCATTCTTTATCTCGCCTAGAGATCTCCACTGCTATACGTGAACCTTGCTCACTTGAGCACAAAGTAAAATGTTAGTAAAGTACGCTCATTAGCGTTTGAAAATCGTGACGCAGAGTGACGTGAACCTTGCTCACCAGAGCTCTATAATGTTGTCCTCGAAACAGCTTCTCACCGATCAATTTATTGGAAACTGACAGAATGAGGTAGAGTGGGGAGAATTTGAAAAAATAATCCGAAGTTTTCATCACACAAACTTGGGACTAGTATCAATCTTCATCATTTTATCCAAACGTCTCAGTGCACTATTGCGGAATTAATTCGGATCGGCGGTTCTCTAGATACACGTTTTCGCGCGTTTTTCCAGGGTACGCAACTTTCCGCGTAGCTTTTGGCGTGGTCTCTTCTGATTGGGTGATTCAATCCTGGGTCGGTTGAAACTTTACTCATGACACTCCCTCAATGACTCTAATTTAGGTGCGCGCTGTTACAAAATTTGTCCTTGAACTCGGCTTAACCGGTCGTCTTCAGGAATAACTACCAAGCTTGCTTCTGTTGTAATCATTGCAACACACTACCTTGGCTCCCCCTTTGTCAATTTCAACATGTACTGCCTGGGCATCAGTAATAATAATAATAAAATCATGAATACTTATTCATCGATAGATTAATAAGGGTTCAATATTATTAATAATAATAATAATAATAATAATAATAATAATAATAATAATAATAATAATAATAAGTCAGCATGTGTTGCTAAGGTGGTAGAATGCTAACCTTCCCGAGGGTGCGATCTACGTTCAGTCATATAATAAATGAATGTGATCTACTGACAGCAGTGGCTACGCTGGCTAAAGAGCAGTGATAGATCATGGGGCCAAGCTCTCTGCTGACTCGGTAGACACGTGGGTTCGAGCCTTACCGTCGCCCGTCCTAGAAATGGTTTTCCGTGGTTTGCATGATCAATCCTTACCTTAATTTCTTGACTAAAGGAGCTCCACAATGTCCTATACTACCCGCGTTATTTTTCAACGTCTTATTTACTTTTTTCTCAGAAAATATTAACAGGAGCTAATGAGAAACTAATGACGACTGTAAAAGTTAATGAAACATGTTATAAATAATATTTATGTTCGACGACGTCGATATGTAAATATTATAGGACAGAAAACTGTATTATAAAGGGGTCATTTAAGTAGCCTACTACTTTTCATTATAACACTGATTTACCAAACAATCAGAGCTCAATATTTTCATTCTTTGACTAATTAGGAAAGGATAGCTTCCGACATGCACTCAAAATCCAACAAGTCGGACTTGATTTACATGATTTGAAAGTAGACAATGTAGCCTGTCTTGAATCAACCATTGTAGTTAAATGCATAAAATAACTGGGCAATATTGCAAAAGAAATAGCTCTGTACCTTAATATCCGCAACTCCAATTTCTACACATTCATAAGATTTCGCCGACAATTTTAGTGACTGATGTTGTTGGCATAAACACACCAGAACGTCATGGAGGAAGCAAGCGTATGACATTAGTTTCACGGAAATTATAATCCAGCTCGCTGTTCAGTAAATGGAATTCCCAGGCGAAACTTTCCCGTGAGATGTCATAACTGTTCTTTTTGGGACTCAATTGATTTTTCTTCTGTTGACATTCTATACGCATCGAATTTGAAGAACAACTAGTTGATAATACGATACATTTTAATTTTAAAGCGTTTGTAACAGACTATTTTGAGTTATTTGACCAAAATAACAAAATGATCCAACATAGTACCTGGCGCTATCTGTTGGTGCTACTTCAGGATCTTCAAAGCTTTGGAATTCGTTATTGGTTCGAGATCAAATGCTGAGAGCCCACACAATTTACAAGAAGAAGTCATCCGACAGAATCTCGACATATTTTTAAGAATATTTATTGTAGAACATAATTATAATAAAGTTATAATTATCGTTGACCATAAACAGTCGTATGCAACTCGCCTATAATGGCAATAATTAAGACACGAGTTTTATACGTTGCATAATATACTATTGTAAGTCCGTTCTTATTACGAAACGGACCTTAACCTCAAGTAATTTATTTGAAGACTGTGACATCAAAACGAGTCCATACTTTAAATTCGAACAAGAATTTCTTCAATTACGGGCAGGTGCGCTTTTTGTTCGTTACCAGATGCCCTACAACCACAGGCAATTCGTCTCAAAATGATAGTCACAGTGCACAGTGATCTACTGGACATGGGCATCAACGAGACGTACCTGGTTTCGATTGTTGATACTTGAGCACTATATGTCCCAGATGGCTGCATAGTGAGGGGCTGTTCCCTGAGATCAATTTTATGAATCTGAAATTACCTAAGGTAGGTTCCCACAATGGGTCATAGAGTGCTCTGGTATCACTGAAATATCTAATAAGAATCACTTCCGGAATCAATCAATATGGTTAGGACAACTATTGCATTGCTAATTCATTATGAGTGGTACCTTATAGAAGCCGGGAAGGCAGGGTTTCGAACACACGGACTCTACTCTGTCTCCAAGTCGCCGACTGTACTGCACCTCCTCTCTCATTAGCAGCGTACCGTTGTTCCAGTCCCCCACGTGGATGTAGTCGAACGATCCATTGGGCAGGAGCTGGTAGTTCATGATGTTATACCTGCATAACAAACAACCCTACTCAGTCATACCAACATTAACATGAAACAAGGCCATTGGGCAGGAGCTGGTAGTTCATGATGTTATACCTGCATAACAAACAACGCCACTCAGTCATACCAACATTAACATGAAACAAGGCCATTGGGCAGGAACTGGTAGTTCATGATGTTATACCTGCATAACAAACAACGCCACTCAGTCATACCAACATTAACATGAAACAAGGCCATTGAGAAGGATCTGGTAGTTCATGATGTTATACCTGCATATCAAACAACCCCACTCAGACCTACCAACATTAATATGAAACAAGGCCATTGGGCAGGATCTTGTAGTTCATGATGTTATACCTGCATAAAAAACAATCCCACTCAGTCCTACCAACATTGACATGAAACAAGGCCATTGGGCAGGATCTGGTAGTTCATGATGTTATACCGGCATAACAAACAACTCCATTCAGTCCTACCAACGTTAACATGAAGCAAGGCCATTGGGCAGGATCTGGTAGTTCATGATGTTATACCGGCATAACAAACAACTCCATTCAGTCCTACCAACGTTAACATGAAGCAAGGCCATTGGGCAGGATCTGGTAGTTCATGATGTTATACCGGCAAAAGTTTGGTGCTTTTCAGTAGGTCAACACGAATGTACCCAAATAGAGCTGGGTTATGCCCTAATCCTGAAATAAATTAAATGAGATTAATAAATACATTAGAATGACCAGTCTCGATCGTCAAGCCATCATCATCAGATCTATTATACTTAGGCAATTACAGTACATCTATGTTTGAGAATACAGGTGAAAAATATATACAATATGTACAATTATTTAGTTGCAGTGTTGGTAATGCAACTGTCGGTATATGCTAAATGTAGTATATCTAATATTAGGTCAACTTCTAAAATGGTTTTAAAAATCCGGAAATTGTCTGTTTGGGGTGATTATATGGTTATACAAAATCAACTATGGTTATACTGTAATAATACAGGCTGATATTTATCCGGAACTTCAAGCAGTTTCGTGTTCACTCTGGCACCAGTTGGTGTCGACTAACCCGGGTGTTAACTGGGCGGAACTGGTTTTTCCCTTTCTCCCCCTTTTGTTCCTACGTTCTTTCTGAGGTCAGTGCCATGCTTATTTGCGTGACGATGCCAAATCTAGATAAGACTGTATGTTATTGAATACAGGAAGATCTACAACTATTAAAGACCGTGGAACTATCTTCGCCACGCGTGGACTAAAAAGGCATTCAACTAAGCGGTACACGGTCCATTGAAGACGTCCCGGCACCTTTAATACTGCCACGCATACCGGCCTAGGTTTATTGCAGAAAAATTTCATAGTACACCTGATCCAAATAACATTTACCTATAACCACTGCTATCCCCCCCCTCTTTTTATCTAGTTTGGCTGTATCGCTAAGTTGTGTCTTGTTTTCGACAGGGTGTGTTTTTAGTAGAGTGAAAAGGGGTGAACTCTCCATAAAAATGTGTTCATTTAGATTGTTGGGATTGTTTTGTTTGGCTAGGTGAATCTCGATTGCTTCCTTTATGTCGAGAGCTCTGCCTTTCTATTCGTGATTAATTATTTTTAGGTCAGTCTCGATTTTAGTAAAGCTGTGCCCCGTGGCACACATATGTTCGCATACGGCTGAATGTGTTCCGTATCTTATCGCATTCCTATGTTCATTATAACGTGTATCTACTCGTCTTCCGCTCTGTCCAATGTAATTAGCTTAACAACCAGTGTCTTGGCATGTAATAGAATATACCCCTGACTTTGAATACGGGTCTTGTTTATTTAGATTACTATTTTGCAGGTGCCTCCCGGTCGTATTATTCGTTGTGAATGCTATTTTTATGCCTTGCCTTTTGAATAGATTAGTGATTTTATATGTGTTCGCATTCACATAGTTGAAGCGTGCGAATTTTTTCTCATTAATGTCCGGTTTTGGAATCATTTTATCTTTATTTTTATGTTTGGCTACAATTTGGTCTATTTTACTTGACGGGAAATCGTTTTCCTTTGCTATTTGTTTAATGGTTCTTATTTCCTTATAATAATTGTCTTTTGACATGGGTTTAAAGCCCTGTGCACCATTGAATAGAACCCCGCTAATTTATGCGTACTGGGGTGATTAGACTGATTGTCGATTGCATGCGAGGTTTGTGTGGCTTTTCTGGATTATGGAATATGAAAGCTCGTTATCTTTACATTCAATAGTTATGTCGAGATAATTTATTTTTCGATCTGTTTCGGATTCCTTAGTGAATTTGATTGAGTGGTGTAGGCTATTAATGGATTGGAGAATTTTATCTTCGCTTGTTAATTCAGTATCGTAGATGCAAATTACATCATCTACGTATCTTTTCCATATTACTATTCCCTTTGTTGAAGTCTTTTCTAAGAACTCATTTTCTAGTGCATTACTGAAGATGTCAGCGATTAGTCCGCTTAGTGGTGATCCCATCGCTAAGCCTTCTGTTTGTGTATACATTTTATTGTCGAATTAAAACACGTTTTGGCTAAAGACGACCCTCAGTAATCTCACAATCTCTTCCGTTTCTTTTCCGAATTGTTGGATTTTAAGTTATTTCCGATAGTGTTGATTGCATCATTAATAGGAATATTGGTGTACTTGTTAGTTACATCGAAAGATACAAGCCTCATGCTAGTTTTCACTTGTAGGGTGTTCAATGCTGTTACTAATTCCGTTGTGTTCTTTACAGAGTTGTTTTTGTCGATGGAAAGGCGGTGTTTTAAGATTTTTAGTAACTCTTTGCTGATTTTGTAATTTGGCGCATTCCTACAATTGACTATTGGTCTCATTGGGCACTCCTTTTTGTGTATTTTAGGTTGTCCCCTCAATGACGGTATTTTCGGGTTCATGTTTATTAGTTTTGATTTTTCAGCTTTGGTCAATATGTATTCTGTTTCTTTTAATACACTTTTTATTTGTTTTTGGAATTTGTAGGTGGGGTCTTTTGATAATTCCTTGATTTCGTTGTTGTTTAGGAATTCAACTGTTTTTCGATGTATTCTGTTTTGTTCAAGATTACTGTGGTATTTCCCTTATCTGCTTTTGTGATGATTAAGTCATGTTCTTTTATTTTTTGTTTCAATGACTTTATTTCTTTTAGTTGTTTGTTGTTTTGAGTGTTATTGTTTTCTCCCTCTCGTTTGAGGATTTTTTTTTGGCTTCGTTGGTGGCAAGATTTTTGGTTAATTCCCTGTCTTCTGCTGGGAGCTTGTGACTGGCTATCTCGATATCTGTGATTAATTGTTTTATATTATGGTTCGTGTATGCGTCTGTGCAGTTGTATTTCAAACCTTTGTCTAACATATTCATTTCATTTTGAGAGAAGGTTACGTTCGTTCTGTTGTTTACCCTGCTGTGGAAATTTAATTCATTGTTATTCGTGTGTTGTTCATTAGATTGATTATTCTGTGTTTCTCCTAGTTTTCTTAGTTTATATTCTAGCGTTTCGTGCTTCCTCGTGGCTCTGATTTTGGTGGTGTCATGTAGGTGCTCCATTGGGATGCGTGCCAGAAGTTACTTAGTTGCAATTGAATATCGTATAAGAGTTGGTTGATTGTTTGCTTTCTTATGTATGCAAATCTTAGTTGGTTTTTTAAAATCCAAAGTGCTTTGGCTTGTTTAGTTGAAATGAATGAGGCTGGTGTAGTCGGTACGGCTTTAATTGGTACATATTTAGGGGTGAGATTTAGTTCTATACATTTTTTGTTGAACCAAATTGACTTGTCCCAACAATCTAAATGAACACACTTTTATGGAGAGTTCACCCCTTTTCACTCTAATAAAAAGGACACCCTGTCGAAAACAAGACACAACTTAGCGATACAGCCAAGTTAGATAAAACAAGATGTTCAGTAAAGAACATATAGCCTACTTTCTCCTAAATGTATGTATGAGTATAGTTATAACTCGTTGTTATTATCAAAGAGTATAATAGAACTATTCTTTGTTGAAGACCTTAGAAACGATTTACCTCTACCAAACGCCACAACCTAGATAAAAACTGCTACCATCATTGAAGAAAGAAAGATAAGAAGTATATCAAGAATGTTATGGATCTGGAGACATAATCGACCGGACTGGCTGCGTGGCTCAGCGGTAACGTTCTCGCATGCTGGGCCCTAGGTTGCAGGTTCGTATCCTGGCGCAGTCAGCTGGTATTTGAGGGTGCACAAATGCGAGGGAGCCGTGTCAGTACATTTACTGGCACGTTAAAGATCCCCTTCGGGCCAAAATCCGGCACCCCGGTGTCTCTAAAAGCAGCAGTAGATAAAAGGGATGTAAAACCAATAACATTATTATTATTATTATTATTATTATTATTATTACATATACGACCTGCCGTGGGCAACATCCAACTTTGAGTTGAGGCATGTCTTTACACGTCTGGTTGTGCATGGCTTTCACAACCCTAATTGAATTAACAAATCTTTCCATGACCCTACAGAGACGTGTGTATACAAACTATGTGGATATTTTCGATTGCTATTTGCCTGAAATAAAAGTAGTAATTAATAACCTGAACTAACACCAACGGCTTGAATTCAGTTACTATGTGAAATCGTTTTGTTCTTTACTTCAAATAACATTTTCAAGTAACGCAAAATAGGCTGTTACAAACCCTTTAAAATAAAAAGTAAAAATGGAGCCCCACGTAGACTAGTCGTGACATCTAGTGGTGAAATATCGAACAATATAATCCTAACAGAGCGAGTGCATTCTAGCGGCCAGAAGAAGAAACTTTTCAATAAAATCTGGAAGTTAATAAGTAGGTCGGCGTGCAGTTACCTTTTTGGCAGCTAGATGTCTCGAGTAAATCTGCTGGCGAATTATGTTTTAATTAAATATATATTTTACACCATAATATGCACAATATAACGCTTAATTTTAAAACGTCTGAGTCATTACAAAGCAATAAACATATAACATTTCAAGCAAAAAACCTAGCTCTGACCGAGTTTGAACCATAGGCATTTGATCGATAGGCTAACGCTCTACCACTGAGCTAATTGTGTCAACGAATATCGTTCTATATAAAATGACTTACATAGAACTTGTTAGCAAATAATGATTTATACTAAACGATTTCATCACTGGAGTATATTATTTATATATAAATCATTTCATACAAAGTTTATTTATTTTGTATCAGTACGCTATATTGCATGCAATACTCAAATTATTGAAATATAAGTCAGGCACAAGATATCCGCTGCCATCTTGTCTTATTACTGAATCGGCTCAGTTTTTTAAAATCACGTCTGCACTATAGTATTACAAAATAAACTTTTAATTTCGAACGTGCCTCTTCCTTTAGAACAGTTAAAACGATTCTCGGCTCGATAATCGGAACTGGTGGGTCCCATGATATGGATTATAAAGTTTGCATAATTCGCACAGCCGCCATCCTGAAATGGTATGGCGGACGACCTTGTAGTTTAGTCACAAGACGCATCCTATACGAAGGTATGTTGTTACCAAATTTGGTAGAGATCGGATGATTTGGTTAGTCGTTATTTGATTTTACGTTTTGAACGTTTGAGTGGCCGCCATTCAGTTTTAGTAAAGATGGCGGCGATATAAAACATGACACTGAGGTGCCCTTTGCTTGTTCTACCTCTGTACCAAATTTCGTTCAGAGTACACACACACAGACAGACAGACAGACACACACACACACACAGACTCACACACACACATACCCACACACACAGACTCACACACACACATACACACACACAGACAGACACACTTTTTTCGCCCTGTGTTGATCTCATAAGTCTACTTTCATTTTTTGCAAAAATCGAAAGTAGGCTAAAAAAAAGGGGGGGGGGGGGGAGGATAGCGGTGGTTATAAGTAAATGTTATTTGGATCAGGTGTACTATGAAATTTTTCTGCAATAAACCTAGGCCGGTATGCGCAGCAGTATTAAAGGTGCCGGGACGTCTTCAATAGACCGTGTACCGCTTAGTTGAATGGCTTTTTAGTCCACGCGTGGCGAAGATAGTTCCACGGTCTTTAATAGTTGTAGATCTTCCTGCATTCAATAACATATATTCTTATCTAGATTTGGCAACGTCACGCGAATAAACATGGCACTGACCTCAGAAAGAACGTAGGAACAAAAAGGGGAGAAAGGGAAAAAACCAGTTCCGCCCAGTTAACAGCCGGGTTAGTCGACCATAACTGGTGCCAGAGTGAACACGAAACTGCTTGAAGTTCCAGTTAGGGAGACAACCGGTTAAGTATCAGCCTGTATTATTACAGTATTACCATAGTTGATTTTGTATAACCATATAATCACCCCAAACAGACAAATTCCGGATTTTTATCACCATTTTAGAAGTTCACCTAACATTAGATATACTACATTTAGCATACACCGACAGTTGCATTACCAACACTGCAACTAAATAATTGTACATATTGTATATATTTTTCACCTGTATTCTCAAACATAGATGTACTGTAATAGCCTAAGTATAATGGAACTGATGATGATCACTTGACGATCGAAACTGGTCATCCTAGTGTATTTATTAATCTCATGTAATTTATTTCAGGATTAGGGCATAACCCAGCTATATATGAGTACATTCGTGTTGACCAACTGAAAAGCACCAAACTTTTGTTTACTCAGGAAACACTGAAAAATGGCTTCAAACCTCACAATGCTATACCGGCATAACAAACAACCCCATTCATTCCTACCAACATTAACATGAAACAATGTCATTGGGTAGGGGTTGGTAGTTCATAATGTTATACCGGCATAACAAACTACCCATCTCAGTCCTACCAACATTAACATGAAACACGTATAGGCCTGTAAGCCATTGGGTAGGATCTGGTAGTTCATGATGTTATAACGGCATAACAAACAACCCCATTCAGTCCTACCAACGTTAACATGAAACAAGGATATCAGCCATTGGACAGGGTCTGTTAGTTCATGATGTTATACATGCATAACAAGCAGTCCTACCAACATTAACATGAAACAAGTATATAAGGCCATTGGGTAAGGTAAGGTAGATCATGATGTTATACCTACACCACAAGCAATCATACCAACTTGACAATAAAACCAGTATGTTGGGCCATTGGGCAGGATCTTGAAGTTCATGATGTCATACCTGCATCACAGACAGCTCCACTCAGTCCTACCAACATTAAAATAAAACCGCAGTGTATCGGGCCATGGGCAGAATCTGTTATTTCATGCTGTTAAATCTGCATCACAAACAGTCCTACCAACATTACAAGTAAACAAGTGAGCCACAGAACTTCTAGCAGACATTAATATTAAAGTTAATATATTAACAGACTAGCAGTAGTGCCCGGCTTCGCCCGGTGGATTTATTTGTTTTATGGATGATAATGAATACTACTACAGAACTGGCACATGATACTTAAACTAACAGAAACCAATATTTTAAAAATATATATATTTGTGGTGGTGGTGGTGGGGGTGATAAGCAGTACAGTATAATGGACGTAACATTCAGGTCAACACCCCGTAATGATAATTATGAATAGGGAAACAGCTATTTACTAACTACAGCACTGACACATGTAATTTACAAACAAAATAGAAAGAGGAGTAAGTGGAACAAAAGACACTGCCTAGGGCCTATATCTCTTTGGCTGTTAAAAATGTAGATACCAATCGAGTCGTCTTTTGTCGTATAGCGCCGTAGGAAAATAATCAGAAATTTTTGGCAAACTTCGGCTGTCCCGAGCAACTGAGGTAGCAATAATATCATTTATCGCCACAAAGCGCTTAACGATAAGTTTCGAAATAAATGAAGGTAAATTTGAAAGCACCAACGTTTATTGCAGCTGATAACCTCAATGTACTGCACCAACACCATTGCACTTATACAGAGGCATAATATTGTCATGATTGTTTAATGGGGCCTAAGAAATCTCTTTGCACTAATTACTCCCCGTGACTGCAATTTATAAGCAGCGCAAGATTTAACTATTTTCGCAATTCTGCACCAGAACACTGGTAGGGGTGACGAGATGCAGCCCGAACTGCCCGGCAACGTCAGACTTATTCAAATACTCTTACAGTTACACTACTACGGACATGAATGGTTGTAGGGCCTTAATACGTGGTTTTCAAGTTCATTTTGTCTGTTATTCTAAATGTAGGGAATGGGGAGCGTTGTCCAAAATATCAAGCGAACAGTGTTATCAGCAGGGTTTCAAAGTGTATGTAAAATTTGGTGCAATTAAGAGAAACGGTGTAGATTTGTGATGAAGGGCCTAAATACAGGGAAAGGACAGGTCTGTCCAAAATTTCATGCAGACAGTGTTACTCGCAGGGTTCTAAAGGGTAAGTATACAAATTGCCGTTCAGATCGGTGAAACGGTGTAGATGTGTGCCAAAGGGTCTAAATGCAGGGAATGGAGTGATCTGTCCGAAATTTCATGTAAACATTGTTACTCACAGGGTTACAAAGGGTATGTATACAACTTTTGATTGAGATTGGTGAAAGGGTGTAGATTTGTGCCAAAGGGCCTAAATGCAGGGAATGGAGTGGTCTGTCATAAATTTCACGTATGCAGTGTTACTCGCAGGGTTCCAAAGGGTAAGTATACAAATGTTGGTTAAGATCGGTGAAACGGTATAGATTTGTGCCAAAGGGCCTAAATGCAGGGAATGGAGTGGTCTGTCCGAAATTTCATGTAGGCAGTGTTACTCGCAGGGTTCCAAAGGGTAAGTATACAACTTTTGGTTCAGATTGGTGAAAGGGTGTAGATTTGTGCCAAAGGGCCTAAATGCAGGGAATGGAGTGGTCTGTCATAAATTTCATGTAAGCAGTGTTACTCGCAGGGTTCCAAAGGGAAAGTATACAAATTTTGGTTCAGATCGGTGAAACGGTGTGGATTTGTGCAAAAGGGCCTAAATGCAGGGAATGGAGTGGTCTGTCCGAAATTTCATGTAAACAGTGTTACTCACAGGGTTCCAAAGGGTATGTATACAACATTTGGTTGAGATTGGTGAAAGGGTGTAGATTTGTGCCAAAGAGCCTAAATGCAGGGAATGGAGTGGTGTGTCATAAATTTCACGTATGCAGTGTTACTCGCAGGGTTCCAAAGGGTAAGTATACAAATGTTGGTTAAGATCGGTGAAACGGTATAGATTTGTGCCAAAGGGCCTACATGCAGGGAATGGAGTGGTCTGTCCGAAATTTCATGTAAACAGTGTTACTCGCAGGGTTCCAAAGGGTAAGTATACAAATTTTGGTTCAGATTGGTGAAAGGGTGTAGATTTGTGCCAAAGGGCCTAAATGCAGGGAATGGACTGGTCTGTCATAAATTTCATGTAGGCAGTGTTACTCGCAGGGTTCCAAAGGGTAAGTATACAAATTTTGGTTCAGATCGGTGAAACGGTGTGGATTTGTGCCAAAGGGCCTAAATGCAGGGAATGGAGTGGTCTGTCCGAAATTTCATGTTAACACAATTATTCGCAGGGTTCCAAAGGGTAAGTATACAAATTTTGGTTCAGATCGGTGAAACGGTGTGGATTTGTGCCAAAGGGCCTAAATGCAGGGAATGGAGTGGTCTGTCCGAAATTTCATGTTAACACATTCGCAGGGTTCCAAAGGGTATTTATACAACTTTTGGTTGAGATTGGTGAAAGGGTGTAGATTTGTGCCAAAGAGCCTAAATGCAGGGAATGGACTGATCTGTCATAAATGTCACGGAGACAGTGTTACTATCAGTGTTCCAAAGGGTAAGTATACAAATTTTGGTTCAGATAGGTGTAACGGTGTACGTATCACTAAGAATAACGCCAGCGCATGAGGATAGAGCTGTTCGGGAGCGCTTGTTCTACCAACTTACTGAACAAAAATCAATCTTGAAGGTTACCTGAGAGGTGTAGCCTAATGCTACATAGCCTAAACTATTCCTCTTGAATCAGGCTATCATATAAAAAGAGAAGTTTTCGAATCCGACTGGTAGTTCCAGAGATTAGCGCGTTTAAACACACAAACACACAAACACACAAACTCTTCAGCTTTATTATATTAGTATAGATTTAGAATATTTGTGAACTGTTCTTTTGATCACAATACTATAAATCCAACAAGTGATAATAAACCTATCCAAAGCCTATAATAGGTTGTTGTTAATGTTGATAGCCTAGAAGGGCTATGCGACATTGTGGTCATGTAGCCCCGTGTGCCTGGGTGTGTGTATGTGTATATACAATTTGTCTCATAACCTGTGTTATTGAGGTGCCTCTTGTAGCCAACAGGACCAGTTTAAGTCGTTGACGAAAGAAGTGACAACTAGGCAATAGCCACAGTACCTTTAAATTACGAGGGGTATCATCTGTTGTCAAGGAAGTCTATACCGATCCCCAGTAATTAGTTGAGTGGTACTGAGCGGCAGGAGTTTGGGAATCAGAGGCTTCCAGGTAGGAACGCGTTCGCCGTCGCAACAATTTTAATACAACCAACAGTTGGCAAAAGTGTTAAGGTAAATATGCAAAGTCGACTGCCCGGAGGCAGTACTACCACCATTGAAATATTAGAAGCCATTTCTTGTGATGCCTAGTGTCTGTTAGTAAAATCGTTTTTCGGTCGACCAACACGAGCAGACCGAATTAGATTGGGCGAGTAGTTACAATGAATTTCCAAGTAGGCCTACTCGAATTACATTTATAACTAAACATTAGCTGTATGGGTAATTAATTAAGTTCTGGAATTGTATTATTAGCCTACTTTCGATTTTTGCAAAAAATGAAAGTAGACTTATGAGATCACTACAGGGCGAAAAAAAGTGTGTCTGTCTCTGTGTGTGTGTGTGTGTGCGAGTGTGAGTGTGTGTACTCTGAATGTCTGTCCCCCCTATCAATTCGAACACGGTGAGCGCAAATTGAACGAAATTTGGTACAAATGTAGCACTAGCAAAGGACACCTCAGTGTCATGTTTTATATCGCCGCCATCTTGACGGAAACGTAATGGCGGCCACACAAATGTTCAAAGCTTAAATCAAATTACGACTAACCTAATCATCCGATCTCTACCAAATTTTGCATCAACATACCATTATGGAGGGAGCATCCTTTGACCAAACTAATAGGTCATTAGCCTAATATTTTGCGGATGGCGGCCATCTTTGTGTGAAAATCGATTCCCCCTATTAATTCGAACACGGTGAAACCGAATGGAACGAAATTTGGTACAGAGGTAGCACTAGAAAAGGCCACCTCAGTGTCATGTTTTATATCACCGCCGTCTTGACGGAAACGTAATCGCGGCCACCCAAATGTTAAAGGCTAAAATGTAATTACGACCAACCTAATAATCTAGTCTCTACCAAATTTTGCAACAACAAATCTTTATGTGGGAAGCATATTCTGACCAAACTGCTAGATCATCAGCCCAATAGTTTGCAGATGGTGGCCAAGTATGTGTGCAAATCGATTCCCCCTATCAATTCAAACACGGTGAAACCGAATTGAACGAAATTTGGTTCAGAGGTAGCACTAGCAAAAGGCACCTCAGTGTCATGTTTTATATCGCCGCCATCTTGACGGAAACGGAATGACGGCCACCCAAATGTTAAAAGCTTAAATCAAATTTCGACCATCCTAATAATTTGATCTCTACCGGATTTTGCAACAATATGCCTTTTTGTGGAAAGCATCTTATGACTGACTACAAGGTCATCAGCCCAATAGTTTGCAAATAGCGGCCATGTATGTGTGCAAATCCATTCCCCAGATCAATTCAAACACGGTGAAACCGAATTGAATGAATTTTTTTACAGAGGTAGCACTAGCAAAGGGCACCTCATATTCATGTTTAATATCCCTATAGCACGTTGTATTTCAACAAGCTACTACAACCAACATTCAATTATACTCCTTGAAAAGGACAAAGAGTTATAATAATACCCATGCATTTAGGAGAAAGTAGGCTATATGTTCTTTACTGAACATCTTGTTTTTTAGTTTTAATTCTTTTGAGCCTATTATCATTTATGAAAAAAAAGGGCTTATGAGATCACCTTTTGTCCGTATGTGTGTGTGTATGCGTATGGGTGTGTGTCCCTAACAAATCTAAATGGCTGGAGCAATTTCAATTACATTCGGTGAGGTCATAGGACTATTAGGCCGACCCCGACCTTGCCCTTTAAATTTTATTACGTCTCACGAATCCAACATGTCGGCTGTGCGAAATATGTCACCGGCATTTTTAATCTCCGAAACTATTAATGATATCACACTGAAATTTTGTACGGTGATATAGGGCACTACTTGAAGATCATCTATGAGACTTTCAAAAACTTTAACTACAAAACGAACATGGTGGCCAAGCGGAGTTGAAATATTTAAATAGGACTTTTCTCGCGATTTTACCATCCAAAAGCAGTAAAATAAGCTAATGCTTATACACATTGTAATGCACTGGCATCTTATACAGTTCAATTGTTGACATAACCTTAACCTGAAATTTTGTCCGGTGATATATAGCACAACTAGAAGTTCACTTATGTGACTTCCAAAAATCTGTTAACTGCAAAATGAGCATGGCGGCCAAGCGAAGTTGAAACATTTAAATAGACTTTTCTCGCGATTTAACCATCCGAACGCAGAGAAACTTGGTACAGTAAATGTGTATACACATTATAATGCACTGGCATATAATTTAGTTCAATTGTGTACATTGCCACACGATGGTGGCTGTGCGAAACTTTAAAATTACGTTTTTATTTGTTGTGTCCTAATCATGCAATCGAAGTCAACGTTTGAATAATGAACATACACCATAATATTCATTTAATATTGCATAACTCAACAGACAGACACACGTACATCACCCCGTGATTGGTCTCATGATACTTATTTCTTTACTTCTTTTAAAGGAGGAAAGTAGTCTATAAAATTCAATTAAAAGTATTTTCATAAACACGGATTTGAGCCTTTTGTATAGTCATACGAGCGATCGGAGAGGATCTGATTGTTCAAGATATTGTACCTAAAGCCTCATCAGTCCAACTCACAGGAAGCCCTGGAAATATTTCCATAAACAAAGTACGTTGTGACCGAGGATGAAAATATCGCTCGATACTGCCTGATTACACATGACATTACAGATAGTATTTTTGTAGCTTTGATGTTATGAAATGGTTCACACTGCAGTGAACAATAATTATTCGTCCCACTGAGTGCAGGATTCAGTCAAAAGACTTTTAGGTAGATTTCATTTGAAAGCTAACTATTGCAATGGGTCCCATGTTTCGACTTCCGGAAAATTTCGACATATCTTCGCGTTTCACATCCCCCCAGACCCCAAAACCACCGTCAGTTCAAAAGTTTATATATATATATATATATATATATATATGTATAGATATTAGTTTCTTGTGGACACGATAACTGCCGTAATTTTGCACCAATCACTTTGCATTTTTTACATAATATGTATCCCCTTAAAATCTCGGTCGAATTCGTTAATGGGAAAAATAGGTCAAAGGGGGTGAAAATGGGAGGCTTTTTTTTTCGAAAAAGTGAATTATCGCTATAACTCTCTTAATATCTGAAATTTTGAATCCATTAAAAGTTCATACTATGTGTCGGACAAGGCCCTAAAATTTATGTTTGAAAAGTTTTTTAATAGCACCAACCATTGACCAAAGGGGTGGGAAAAAGTGGGTTTTTCGGGAAACATTATCATATTTCTGTTAAAAGGCACAATATCAAAACCGTACGAAATGGACAATATTCCTCCAATAATTACCTAAAACTTTTGTCTGAAAGAATTTTTGATATGACCCACCATTATGCCACGGGGTGAGCAAAATGATTTAAATTATAAGAAAATGCCAAGTGCCAAGAGAGGTTGCCATGACAACTTTACTTTTAATTGATAAGGGATGAGCCATCAGCAGTTGCTATGACAACGCCACTGCACGAGATCACATTCAGTTTTTCATCTGTCGGTGGGAAGCCACTTCGGTATCGGAACTGGTAGCATGCTGAACTTCTATGCCCAAGGTCGCGGGTTCAAACCCGGCTGGAGTCGACGGATTTACTAAGAGCGCTAAAATACCCTGAGTTTACTTTCCTTCGGAGGGGAAGTTCCAACGTTCGTTGCGAGTTGATGGTTCCGGTGGCATCTAGTAGCCAAGTTCACAGCTAGATGTCGTTGATGGTAGTATTTTTAATTATGTAGCCTGTTTTAGGTAGATTTCATCAGAAAGCTAACTATTGCAATTTAGGTAGATTTCACCAGAAAGCTAACTATTGCAATGGGTGCCAAGTTTCGACTTCCAAAAAATTTCGACATATCTTCGCGTTTCACATCCCCCAGACCCCCAAACCACCGTCAGTTCAAAAGTTTATATATATATGTGTGTGTATATAGAACCCATGTGCTGTTGGTTCAAGCGCCGAATCCATCATTTGTTGGTAAATGAAGGGAGGAAAAATATAGTCTTTAGAATGACTTTGAAAGATTTTATGCAAGAGAACTAGTACAACGTGGCGTGATAATAAGAGACCAGGTGGCCCCAGGAAATGATATCATGCGTGACGCACCGATAGGGAGCCGATCATGACTATTTATAGAACGATAAAAACTTTCCACTGTGTGTAAGCGAGAAGAGGTTTCGGAAATTGATCTTACGCAGCAATAAAATGGCATCCTCGCAGTTGTGCAAGAAGAGGAATAATTAGATTTAAGCCATTTGCGAGAATATAATTAACAAAAGAAATACATCATTGTGAATCATTTTGGAAAAGAGATTTTTGTGTGGGGAAAAGGGTTATAATAATTGCACAGGAAAGAAGTGCAAACGCAGCATGACGTAGTTAAAAGTTCCCCGAGACCAGAGGTGGTAGGGATTAAAAATAAACCTCAACACCCACGTATTTGAAGAGCAAATTTTATTTAATATCTCGGAATTGTACGATCGATTTTCATGTGCAAAGAAGTCAGTTTACGTTTAAAAAACGAGCTTTCCAGAGATATGAGTTTCAAAAGTATGCGACTATTGCTTCAAAAGTTACTTATGCAAAAGACGAGGATTTTATCTTTTTGTCGCCGATTTGTATAAAAGCCCTGGCAGAGCCAGGCTAACCATGCAGTACTTACCAGACCTCGAGAGGTCGTGATACGCTGTATCACCAACGAGCAACCCGTAGGGGAGTGGCCGAGAAGTATCGTCATTAATATCGCCGTGTGAAGACATAGTAAAATCCTAGTACAGGATTTATTTCAGTAAGCATCAGTCTTTATAGCGCAAGTTCAGTATTACAGTCAAAGTTAGGCTGCGAACTTGAAGAAAGAACAGGCGATAGGACTTCGAATAATAGTTCAGTTAAAAGACCTAAAGTATCGTAACGTTTCGAAGTACCAACGGAAGTGAAACAAACATTTATATCAAAGTTAAGGAACCCGATCAGGGTCGGACGAAATAAGTAACGCCTAGTGTGCCGGAAAAGATAGGTACTAGAGCGCAGAACAATAAGAATTGAGAATTTTATCCAAGGCGTTGTCTAAAGGAGACAAACGAACAGTAAAAAGCAATAAGCTACGAATTGAAGGAATAGCAGTAAAAGCTAGGGAATTATTAGTTCACCGATAAAGTATTCAAGAGGCCGTAAACAGGACAGACTTTAGCTAGACAAACTAAATAGTGTCTAGGAAGAAACGACATCGAGCTAGTAAAATAGAAGCCGATAGTCAGAAACCTGATCTGAAGATTAACCGTTCCAGGGAGGGGTAGATTGATCGAGACTTTCACCATATTACCAGATTAGGGAGCCGACGTCTAAGAGTGTCACCCTTGGTAACGGGGAAGACAGAAATCATTTGTGTAAGGCAAAAATCAAAGCCTAAGTGATTAAAAGCAGTGTAAAGTAAATATAGTGAAATTTGTTTTAGTGTAATAATTTTAGTGAATTTATTTGTGTATGATAAATGAATACAAAAATGGTATTCAATATGTTACCAGTGTTTAAGGTAAATAATGTGTATGTGTATCAGGAAGTGTCATTGTGTGAAATGGTATCAATGAAGATGGCTTAAATGCAGTGAGTGGGCAAAAATGAAACATCGCTGGAGAATTCGGTCGATGACAGTAAAATCATGTGAGTAACCATTTCATTATGTTATGTGTTGGGGAAGATTTGCGTACAATCCACACGAGGAAGAAAGAATAGGGATGTTTGAATAACAAATAAAAGAATATAGCGCGATCTGAACGATTAAATTTGAGAAAATATAATATAATTATGTGAAATAAATAAATCCCTTGGTGGAAATGTATGAAATAAAATATCAGTGTAGTTGATAAATGATTTAAATATGTGAAAGCAAGCGTAATAATAATAATAATAATAATAATGATATACATGAATGAAGATTATGATGAATTATATGAAAAGTAGTAGCTTCCGAGCTCCTTTAAATGAATTAATACATGTAATGAAAACATGTTCTTAATGTAAAGCGATTATTGTCAAGGGAGAGGAGTAAAATAGAATTGAGATGTAGATCAAAATGTTGATTTTGAATTTATCAGTTCGTTGAAGGCAACTTTACTCAGTAATGTGTAAGCGCCATGTAGCGCATTGAAGTAATTTGTCACGCTAGGAATGCGTTGAAATACTTGGTAAAACTAATTATGAAGGGCAGTTGGTCGTGGTAATTGAACTATGGTAAGTCCTCTAAATAGTGATGTGATCACGAGGCCGTGTGTATTGTATTATAAAAGGGTGCTAATTATTGTATTATGAGCGCGGGCGTAAGGCAAAGAGGCCTGCTATAAGTCACTAATGTTATAAGTCCTCCAGTGTGGGATATGGTTCCCGAGGCATTTGAAAGGATCGAACCCAGATTTGTCCATGTTTAAGCCCCTAAATATTTGTTGTTGTATTGAATTATTCTTACCCGCCAATGAGGATACTTCATAATTAATAAATGCCGAAGTTAAGAGAATAGGTCTGTTGACCTTAAATATGTTGTTATAAAAAGTAGTATGAAAGCTTTGCCTGTTCAAAGAACTGCATTTAAGAACAGCTGTATAAAAGCTGAGGATAGCCCGTCTCTTGTGAGCGAGACCGTGAAGTTCATGCTCCCGGCAATAAATCACGCTAAGTAGCCTAGGCCAGACCCTTACCATTAACGTGTTGTGGTAGGTCTAAGAGTCGTCTGTTTGAAGTTATAGTACACAAGAGTGTTTAGAGTTTGTTTTAACGACCCGGTCTTCGAACCGAGGTTCTTTTAGATGAATGTTACCGCTTGCAAGGTTCAGATCGTTGCTTTCTTATGATATAATGGTCTTTTAAGACAAATAATAATAAATCCCTAATGTTATGATTATTGATGTAGTGATTCACGAGTTTTAGTGAAGACAATTAGATTCCGGGAGTGATCTTAATTTTTGACTTGTTCAAGTAGTCTTCCGTAGCTCGGGAGTGCGCAAATGTTTCCCAATCACGGTAGTGAATTGTTGACTTGAGAGAGAGATGGTAACATAAGAGCATTGTGGAAGCACAAAAGTTTTAAGTAAATGAGTAACAGTACTTTGTTAAATTATATATTTTTGATTAGAAGATATACTCATGTAATAGGAAGTGATGTGTTGTAAATGGATATCACAGTATGTGTAAAAAGTATCGAGACTATTGGAGCTCTTGATTTTATTGAATTTGAAAAGGACACTATATGGAAGTGAAAATTAATAGAAGTTTGCTGGTTTATAGAAAGCAATTTATTATGATTTAATATTTGTTTAAATATGACTTCCTTGTTCACTCTGAACAAGTATGAATTAAAGGGTCAGTATTTTATTTGTTTAATTTTTGTAGCGCCATATATTTGAGTAATTAAATGTTTTTATAGTAGGAGTTGATTTTGTTTATTTTTTGGAAGTGTATCCTCTATTTAATCCAAAGTGTGTAAGTCACAGAGTGGGAGAACATACCATGAACCCCGATACTCCTGATTGAGCATTGCTGGCAAACTGTGATTTGCATATTTCATGCTGAATGGGCACAATATATAGGCTACTGTATGCATATATATCAGTTTCTTGTGGACATGAAAACTGCCGTAACGTTGCACCAATCACTTTGAATGTTTTACATAATATGTATCCCCTTAAAATCTCGGTCGAGTTCGGTAATGGGCAAAATCGGATGAAGGGGGGGGGGGGGGAGGGGGGGGGACTTTTTTTCTCTCAAAAAAGTGAAATATCGCTATAACTCTCTTAATACGTGAAATATCGAATCCATTCAAAGTTCATAATATATGTCGGATAAGTGACAAAAGTTTTTGATAGCACCAAATATTGACCAAAGGCGTGGAAAAAAGTGGGTTTTTCGGGATACATTAATCATATCTCTCTTAATAGGCACAATATCAAAACCGTACAAAATGGAAAATATTTCCCTAATAATAACCTAAAACTTTGTCTGAAAGAATTTTTGATCTGACCTACCATTACGCCAAGGGATGAGAGAAATGATTTCGGAATTAAAGAAAATGCCAAGTGCCATCAGAGGTTACCATGACAACGCTTCTTAATTGATGAGGGATGAGCTATCAGAGGTTGGCAAGACAACGCCATCGCACGAGATCACATTCATGTTTCCATCTGACTCTGTGGGAAGCGGCTAACTGGTAGCATACTGAACTTATAAGCCCAAGGTCGCTGGTTCAAAGCCGGCCAAAGTCGTCGGATTTTCTAAGAGCGCTAAAAATCCCTCAGCATGCTTTCCTTTGGAGGGCTAGTTCCAACGTTTGTTGCAAGTTGCTGGTTGCGGTGGCATCTAGTAGCCAAGTTCACAGCTAGGTGTCGTTGACGTTAGTATATGGTACAAAATTAGGAACTACTACTTAAAATTGACCGTCTGCAGACCTTACCTGAATTACAGACTAATACAGTCATCACAATTAACACCGTTTATCAGATTCTACACAAACCCAGTGTACACGGGGTTACATGACCACGTTGTCGCAGCCCCTAAACTGAGGAACCAACAAAAATCTCTGCGGGAGATAAAATTTTGCGTGAAGAAGTAACAGACTGTCAGATGGTTACACATCAGTTCCAAACCTTGCATAAGGACAGTGTGATCACAAGTATAAAAATGAACCCCAAATGACAATAAGATTACCATCACCATAAGACAATAAAATGATAAAAATATGCATACAAAAACGAAAAAAAAAAGTTAATTAACCTCCAAATGTAAAATACTTTCTTGTAATCAATGAGGTCTGATCCTCCTACGAAAACCTGCATATTTTGCCTATTATAGCTTATCCCCTAATTTGCCCGGTGAAATCTACCTCCGCCTTCCGGCCTGCCGAGAGGATTTTTTTAATACAGGCTAGCAGTATTACATCCTCTCGTCAATCAGTTTTTATGTAGATCAATAACTCTGAAGAAGGTGGCAACCAATAGCAACCAATTACGGTAGTGAATCTCTTAACAATTATTGTTATGTGACTATCTTCTCTCGTTACCTGACCTATTGTGCATGTTTTGGAATATACAGGTTGTCTGAAAATTTGTGGGATCAATTTATTTTGTATGCCAAATGAGGATACATTGCGGCAAAGGAATGAAAACGAACTGATAACAATAAGGTTAAAATGTGTACAATATATACTGGAGACACCTGCGATCGAAGGATGAAGGACAACCTAAAGTCAAAGATCTATCGTAATGTCATCCGTCCTGTCGCATTGTACGGATGCGAGTGTTGGCCGACAACAATAGTGACAGTAGTCGCTTGGGCGTTATGGAGACCAAGATGGGCAGCGGGTGTCACCAAGTTGGATCATATTTCCAATGACAACATCAGGAAACGGTTTGGGGTTGCACCAATCAGTGGCAAGATGCGGGAGTGCCGTCTGCGTTGGTTTGGGCATGTTCTACGAGCGGAAGCGGACACAATTGCAAAGACTGGCTACACTATACAAGTCATCTGCAAAAGACCTAAGGGAAGGCCGAAGCAACGGGTGGATGGCTACACAGAGATGTGAAGAACCAACACCTTCATCCTGACATGGCCCGAGACAGAAACAAATGACGACAACGTATCCTTATAGCGGACCCTGCAGCTAGGCGGGACAAACGCTAAGGAATAATAATAATAATAATAATAATAGTAATAATAATAATAATGACATACAGAGTAGATTGTAAGATAGGTATAGTTCTCTCTTCTTCGATAACGAACGGCGACTGAAACGTTAGACAGTAGCACGCGCCGACAAAAATCATTGTTCGTTGCTAACCAATAGCTGACGGTTGTTGACCAATACCATGCTTGCTCTATCCCTCCACGTGGAGTCTGGAGTCCGCTCCTGGCGGCCGGCTCGCTTGTCAGGTCTCCAGTGTTGCACAGTTGCACGTAGTTCTGTCCAGTCTCATGGCTTGCTTTCAGTGGCTACAGTGGAGAGTTGACAACACTGTATCTCGAGCTGGGAAAGCCTTTGCTCACCGCAGACATCGAATGTAAACACATCCGCCCAGCTAGGTTTTAGTTTAGGCATTTAAAACACAATGTTCAGGATATTCAACCAGTTGACAGCATCATCTATAGTACTGTGTGATGGTTCCTTCAAATCTCCTCCTTGGACACTCCAGGGCAACATGCTGAATGGTGTGAGGTTCATTGGCGAAGTCGCAGAATGGGCTTTCAGTTTTTACCCACTTGTGCAGCAATCGTTGCTTCACGTTCGTAGGTATAACCATTAAGTGTCTCCCGGGTGGTGCTAATTAAGCAACAGTATTGGCTACTGGACCTAAAGCTCTACTTCAGGATATCCCAACAGAGGATGAAGGAACATTTGTGGTCCTATATCTTTATAAATAAAATAAACTTTCTTCGTAAACATTGTGAATTTTCAGCTAAGACGTTGTATTTATGCCGGTGAGTGTACAATGACCAAATATACCCTCAGTTTAATTTCTGTCCGCGTGTTTGTCGTTCGTTATGTATCAAGAGTCGTCGGGCGAATGGCATGAATATTCGTATTTAACCTTTTAAGTGCTGAGTTTGTCATTCGAATTCTTTAAAAAATTATATATGTAATAACTTTTAAGTTATCATGGGGGGGGGGGGGGGGTGTTTTAAAATATCTATAACTTTGGGGTATTTGTTTCTCTAAATGTCAATTCAAATCCTACTTTTATATATCGTACATTTTTACTTTATGAGCAGTCAAAATTAAAATTATTGCGCGAATGGTTGCATCATCATATCAGTTAAGGGTCTAAAATTAAATGGTATCCTAAAATCAGTCGTTGGTTGGTTCCTCAGATTAGGGGCTGCAACAACGCAGTCATGTAGCCCCGTGTACGTTGGGTGTGTGTAGAATCTGTTTGATAACCGGTGTTAATTGTGATGGCTGTATTAGTGTGTGTTATCTGTTTTAAATTCAAATAAAGACTGTGACATTCAATTTTCAAGCAGTTCCTGCTTTTGCTACCAAACGCCACCGTCAACGACAAGTAGTTCTGAACTTGGTTACTAGATGACACTGCAGTCGGCTCGTGGCGACGAACGTTGGAACCTAAGAGCGTTAGTCAAATCTAACCTATAATTTAGCTTCACACTAGTGTAATTATTGGAAGGTTCTTTTTCATGCCATAAATCTATGACATGGGACCGCCGGCTTTACTTCCCCTCCGAAGGAAGGCATACTGAGGGATTTTTAACTAAAATCGTAGGCAAGTAATATTTGTTGCTCCTCACTAGTGCTGAACCCTTAAATATTGAGGCATATTTAAGTCTTCAAGTAATTTATTCCTACGGCTCTAAACCAGCGCAGTTGAGGAAAGTTCATGTCATATTTCGCAAGAGCAGACAGTCTGGAAGGACAGAGTGGATTGCTGCTGTCGCCAGTTGGGACAATATGCCGAGCTATACTCTCTGATTCTGAGAATTGGATGGCAGGTGTGAGCTGGAAGTTCGTTAGTTTGTCTCGAAGCTGAGGTCAGTAATTTTCCCTTGTTTTGGAGAAGAAAGACGTAGAGCGAAGTGTCGCCAGAATAGGAAAGAGATAGTGTTCTACGTCACAGAGTAGGAGGAGTTCTGCAAGTGAAGCTTTCAATTATTTGAATGAACAGCCAATACGAAATATGATGCATCTTTGAGTGGGAAATAATTTTGCCAAATCGAGAAGTGTGTGACCCTACGATCGAACTTTGTGCACGCGAATACCATAGTGATGTGCCGATTTTTTATGAGTTCAATGAGATGTTTTCGAAGTCTGTAGGACAATTTTCAAGATTTATTGAGGAGCTCCATTCCCCTTCCACTAATATTTGTGCCATATCATATAAATACGACGACGTGATGTGAAGTTATTCATTCTATTACTGAGTCAAGCGATTACTCTATTATATTGATTCTGAAGACGTTTGAGGGTGAAACTCGGCGCGTGTGAATAGCACTCTGATACTTTAACTTTTTAACAAAGTGCAAATAGCACTTAGGTTTTGGAATATAATTTGTGCTGTGTGCGAAGCAACATGTGTTGTGTTAATTTCAGTTGATGTTAGGTGGATACATCCCCACAATAATTAGGGCAAGTTTGCGATACTGCACAGGACATTTATCGGTGAATCAAGTAGCTGATAATGCAGTCTAGTTAGGTGACTGAATTTTGATGATAATATTTTTTCTGCAGCAAGATGTACGCCAACGAACGTGAAGAAATGAATATACATAGTTCATTAGGCTCGATGAAGACTATGATGGGCTAGGTCAACAAGATGGGACGATGACCGGGCGTCATCATGGCACCAGGCAGACTGAAGTGATGAGTACCAAATTAATTTATTAATTTTGTCGGGGCGGGTTACGCGCAATATTGGGAATTTGTTGTAAATATTTGCTTTGCTGTTTTTAAATGTAAATTCTTTGTTTGTGCTAACATATTAGTTTTCTTGGCATCGCGTGACAATTTGTATATATTTTATTTGTGTGTGATTTTTTCTTGTGGCTTTTGCCTTTTTCTTGTTTGATTAGAGTACTTGTTTGGTTAGAGTACTTGTTTTTATGTCGCCCTGCGCGCATGAAACCATAGTACCGTGGAGATATTTTAAGGTGGAAAGATTAGAACCTGGTGATAACTGAATCTTTTGATATGAAGTAATATTAGACATGGGGAGAAAGTTCCCATTTGTAATGATAATAATTTATCAGGCTGAGCTATTTTGTTTTGTTTTGCTTTGAACAACTGTTGTTGTGACACGGAAGGCCGTCCGCCTTATCGTATGTAATGTCATTTAGCCTTGTTGCGAACTTGTCATTTCTGACATGTTATTCTATTCTTGGTCTGATGTATGAGCGAGGGTCAATGGTCAAGCTTCGACAGGTGTGTGTGCCATATGTGTGAATCTTCGTACAGTGGACAGGTAGGGACATGGTGTTCCGCTACTGTTTGCCACTTATTCCGGCTTATGTTACCCGAGGGGCATAATTGCTGATGACTGAATCCTTGATATCCCATGGTGTGGATTTTTCAAGAAAATATTGTGTTGAATATGATAAAATGTCGCGATTTCAGGAAGCCAAGGAAGGCTGTTCTACGACACTCAAGGCCGTGTAGGCTTGTGGTTATTTGTGAGGCACACACCAGGCACATTAGGGGAGCGCTTGATTGAGAGCCATACAGAGATTGAGAATGTTGATAAGCCGTAGCTGCTCTGCGTTACGCAATCTTCGTGCTGGTTAATATTTAAATGTCGAGCCTGAAAGATTATAATGATTTGTTTTAATTTATGTGAGTTCATAACATTAAGACCATAATTTCCTACTGTACGGTACGATCAAAACCTTATGTTGTGATTTTTGTGGACTTTCAAAAGGCTTATGATTGCATTCATAGAGACACAATAATTAACACCTTACGTGAGTTTGGCCTAGACAATAAATCAATTAATTTGTTCAAAGCAAGCTTAGAAAACACCATTTCTAAGGTCAAATTTCGCGGTGAATTGTCCGAAGCCTTTGCAATCAAGACTGGCTGTAGACAAGGTGATCTGGGATCACCGATGCTGTTCAACTGTGTCTTGGAAACAATTATAAGAGAATGGTTAACAATCTTACCAAATAATTATGGTATTCGAATTGGTTATAAAAAAGAAGACCTGAATATAAACTGTCTCGCTTTTGCAGATGACATTGCTTTGTTCGCTAATACAATGGAAGAGGCCACTGACCAACTTAATAAACTATAAACCATAGCTGCTAAAACTGGACTTAAAGTGGCCTTCCATAAAACTAATTTTATCACAAATGTCAAAGATGCCTCAAAATTCATCACGATTGGTCTGCAAAAAATCAAAAATGTCCGAAAATTTAAATACCTAGGGGAATGGATTACCCCTAATTATTCATAAATAGCTGCCATTGAGAGCAGATGTAACAAATTGGAAGGTGCCTTTCAAACCTGCAAAAACATTTACAAAAGTAAAAGCTTGTCCCGGAATGTCAAACTTTGTCATTATAACACAGTAATTAGGCCGTCAGCACTGTATGCCGCAGAATGCTTACAGATGACAAACAAAGGTCCATTGAGAAAATGAGAACTTAAGGATTGGAAAATTCTAAGGAAAATATTAGGACCTGTTAATAATAATGGTACTTACAGAAGGAGACATAACAATGAATTATTTGAACATATAGAAGATTTGGTGAGTGTGATGAGAAAAAGGAGAATGTCTTTCTTTGGGCATTTGGAGCGGATGGAGCATCATCGACTTTCATATCGAATCCACTCATCAATATCTAAAAAAAAAAAATCCTATTGTAAATGGTCGATGCAAGTTAAAAATGGACCTAACAGAAGCTCGAATCAATCAAGCTCTGGTTTGGGGTAGGAACCTGTTAAATCAACCAGTAATCTACACCCTTTAACATCTGTGATGCCTCGCCCTCACTGCAAGTGGACGGAAGAAAGGAGAGCAGAACATTCGTCAAGAATGAAGATCTACTGGCAGAGAAAAAAAAAAACAAGCATTACAGTGATCATATGAGTGAAGAACATCGTGGTCCATTGATGGCCGAAACGTCTCAAAAAAAGTGAGTTATTCATGCCACTTATTAGATAAGCATTACTGTCGACCAAAGTATTATGTGTACTCGAGTTTGAAGGTTGTTTGTGACGTAACCAATAGACGTACATAAAATCCAATAACATCATCATTTTCGTCGTTCTATTTTACGTTAGCTCATGTAGGTTTGTAATTTTTAGTTTATATTTTAATATTTTTTTTATCGCAGTTGGAACACAAAAAGTGCTTGTTTTTAAGCGTGTTTCAACCATGCGTCACATTTAAGAATTATTATCACACAAACCCGTCATCAGATCAAATCCAAATTTTAACACAATATACATTGGAATGTTGTATAACTGGTTTATTAATTTCAAAATTTTGCGTGCCCAAGAAACAAAGTTATTATCATTTGTGTAAGGTAACGTTTTCTCGGCTTGGGGTGGTTATAATATGTAGTTCTTGGTCGCGTTGTAATCCTTATACATCAAAAAGTTATGCTGTATGACTTTAAAATGCGTAAATTAATTCACTTATTTTATATAGGTTTATATTTGAACGGGGAAATACGACCTCGCCTCGCTCGGCAGTGATGGGTTCCATCTCAGCAACGCTGTACAGCTTACCCCGGAGCGGCTGGCTGGTGAATCATGCCTTATTTCCACGAACAAATACAAACCGATATAAAATAAGTGTATTAATTTATGTATTTCTCAGTCATACAGCATAACGTCTTGATGTATAAGGATTACAACGTGACCAAGAGCTATATTTTCCAACCACCCCGAGCCGAGAAAAAGTTACCTTACAAAAATGATAACAACTTTGTTTCGTGGACACGCAAAATTTTGAAATTAATAAACCAGTTAAACAACATTCCAATGTATATTGTGTTAAAATTTGCATTCGATCTAATGACGGGGTTTTGAGATAATAATTCTTAAATGTGACGCATGGTTGAAACACGCTTAAAAACGGGCACATTTTGTGTTCCAACTGCGATAAAAAATATTAAAATATAAATTAAAAATTCCAAACCTACATGAACTAACGTAAAATAGAACGACGAAAATGATGATGTCATTGGATTTTATGTAGGTCTATTGGTTACATCACAAACAACCTTCAAACTCGAGTGCACATAATATTTGGTCGACAGTAGATGCTTTTCCGGCCATATTTATCGTAGTGTAATTTAATTGTTTTTACGCCTGTTGAGGCCTGGTAATATTTTGTTGTTCTTGCTTCGCTTGTTTTCGCCAAGATTTTATGATGTCATGTTAGGATAGCAATCGTCTAACCTGTGTTTTTGTACTTCACGAGATTGCTTATGTTGATTTGTGAGCGTAAGACCGCTCGCTCGCCTGCTATTTACTGTAAAATACAATTCGTGCGTTATTGCATATTTTTAGTAGGGTTAGACTATGTCAGCTATTATGTTTAAGTGTTAGCCATTTCATTGTGTATTCCCATATTGTCGTGATTCCAATCCGCAGAACGGGGATTCATAACTTATTAGATTGTTCGATCGGGAATGAATTCTCGTCAACGTACTCATTATCTTTAGTTGTCTGACCGCGCACACAACACATAAACATGTTTTAATTTTTATTTTGATATTTTTGTATTCTTAGAATACTTTTTGATTCATATTAATATTTCTTTAGGTGACATTTTTGTTCACCATGGTTTCTCACATCTGTCAAAGCTGATGTTGTGATTTCGTTTTGTGGACTGATTTGCTATTCATTCATGGTTTACTCTTTCGCCGCCAGCATAGTATTGGGATACTATGGCGCATATAAGGGTGGTTTTATTTTAATTCTTGTTAGTATTGATTCAGTATTAAATTGTTAATGTTTTTTATTGATTTATGTTAATATATTTCTTTAGGTGACATTTTGGTTCACCATGTTTCTTACAGCTGTCTAAGCCGAGTTTGTGATTTCTGTTTTGGACTGATATGCTATTCAGTCGGGTTTGCTTTTCGTCGGCTAACGTAGTACCGTGTGGTGTATTCTTGGAATACACGGTACGAGAGATTATAATTTTCAATGCTTTTGCATGTTCTTTCCTTCCTCTTTGTCAAACACCTACAGTGATCTTCTGTTTTCTCTTAGGTGTTCAGGTCGCTTATATCTTTTATGAGTCTGTTCTAGATATATATTCTCTGTGACTCACCTAGCGTCATCTAGCAGCGAATCTCTGAAGCTCTTCAACTCTTCCTGGTGCAAGAGGACTTACTTATCCATTTGGCCACCAGATCCTGATACCATCGCCAGCTATTTTCTCCTTGAGCAAGAGGACTCTGTCTACTTTTTTACTCACCATGCTGCGCTAGTATCGCCTGTTATCAACTCTTTGAAGACCAGCTCATCAAGAGAAAATAATGTTTTGTTATAAAGTTGGCAATGTTTATATGTTCTCCTTTTGTCTCCCATCCCCCACTCTTTTCCCCTTCCTTGGACCCTCCGTGCTCCGTTGAGCAAGTCTCACTTCTCAGTCGGCAGTTGACTCGATCAGTCAGGGCTCAACTAGGGCCAGTCTCCTCTAACCAAGAGACATTCTCTACGTTCTACGCCATGTTGGCGCATTAAGTATCGGTTAAGGGAACCTCACCTTCGCCATGCAACAAAGATAAGTACCTGCTTCAAGTTTTAACCTCATCTTCATGATTTTACCGACCACATGCTTTTAACTATCTTTTATAGGCAGTGTGAAATTACTTATTTTGGGGCAAAATCATCCTCCGCGGGATTTTCCATGTTGAGCTTTTGTTTAATCAAGCTAATCTTAGTGAAAATCAGCATTTCTTATGCTTGCCAAATGAGAAATCTTCTCACTACGTGGGATATTATCTAATACCCGCTGTTTATAATTTACAAAGCAAGTTCCTCCGCTGGATTTACTTTGGCCCCATTTTTCTACTAAGATCGTTCTGGAACCTTCCAGATCTTGTACTCTATCTGCGAGTCTTGCCATCAGGTAATTTTCACTCACTTGTGAAAATAATATTTAAAATGAGGAATTTTCCTTACAAATTACTGCAATAGCTAACTTTCGTCCACCGTTGGAATGATCTATGGCGCATCTAATTGTAATTCCCATTTTTTTCAAGAAATAGACTCTCGCCTACCTAGTGCAACCGGTTCTTTTCAGCATTGTAATAACTTTCTTTCTCATGAACTTTCGTGTTTCTACAGTGAACTTTGCATCAATCTTTACAGACTACAGTGATAACCAGTGCTTGCTCCACTTTTCTACCGCGTCGCGATCGTCCGTTTATATTAAATACGGCCATGAACATTGATCCTATATCCCAATGATCTTTCCTCAACCTACTACTAACAACCCATATTAATAAAATTGTAACTTTTCAATAAGGTGTCACTCACGAAGTGCCCTTCCATTTTTTCTTGTTTAACATTAATTAATTACTGTATAACTACGTGTTTCAAACACGATTTAAATTTACATTGTTTCTTCCCTATAATCAGAGAAAACATTTTTTTTCCACTCTTGAGTGAGTTATTTCTAGGTTTCACGAAATGGAAACTGCCCCATTTAGCTCGTGATTCCTACTTCAACGTGGGAAGTCTAGAACCTACCTTTTGACTTTCTTCAGGTTTCTTAGTAAGTGACCTGCCCTCTTGTATAATGGTCATAAAAGTAATGCAGCTTAAATATAGGAAGTTGTAGGAACTTCTATCTTATTTTTCATGTTTTCTTATTGTTATTTTAGAAGTTTTCACTCTTTCTAGAATATTCTCTCCGGAATTTCTTAAGGTACACTCTTTGTACTCCAATTAACGTTCAAACTTTAATTACTTCATTGGTTATTTGTTTAAATCTTATAAAGATTTTAGAAACATGTAAGGTTTTAAACCTTGTAAATTGTCAATTGCCTGGAGCAAACGTTTAATGTTGAGAGGTCTGTGACCCCATTTGTCAAAAAGTTCAAATGAACTATGTTTGTCAAAAATATATTACATACTTATTAAATTCATTATCCTTCTTTGAATTGTTTAATAAATTAAATATTTGGTTTTGGATTTATCATTTCTCAAATACCACGGTTGAGCAAGAGTCTGTCTTCCCTGACTCTTCCAAAGTTTATGCCATCGTTAATACAGAACAATTCTGCTACTATTTGTCTGGCCAGACCATCACCCTTCCCCATAGTACTTTTATGCATGCTTGGGAGGAAATACACTAAAGCCTTTCTCTGGCAAACCGCCCAAGTCTTAGCTGCGGTTCCCGTTAGCTTCGACCAAGCTCGTACCTACTTTAGGTATCAGAGAGTTAATTTTCAGTGGCAACTGCCTCTAAAGGTATTTGAAGTTAAATTTACAACTTTCGTGGAACTCTCCTCCTATTTTTCTATCCTTTTTCTCCAATCCAAAATCTACTTCCTTCTCTTAATCATCTTCCCTTGGTGGGTGGGTTATTCCTCAGCCTATAATCTACCCACCGTGAGGATACTATGACGCCGCATGTGGGCTATTGTGTTGCTTGCGTGTCATTTATGGCATGCAAGGGATACAATGAATCGCATAACGGTGGTTTTCATTTAATTGTTGTTAGTTTGATTCAGTATTAAATTGTTATTGTTTTAACCTGTGTTATGTAAGTTATTCATAATATTAAGTTCCCCTATGAATCCTGGAAATTTATAGAAGCACGATTCTCCTCAAAACCACTTTTTACACGAACCGATCATGACCCCGAATATGAGTCTTGTGTAGTGCTTCTTTCTAAGAGTACAGTACAAAAATCGATATTCTTTGATCAGAAATGACAACGTGGCGAGAAGAATTTGCTTGTTATTCTGCCATGCTTGTTTACATTTCAAATTAACTCCAGCTGTAGAGAACAGACGTCTACAAAATGCTCGGTTAGTTACTTCCGGAAGGCAAATTCCAAACTCAAGTAGTACTAAATAATGCCCAATAGATGGCAGAACATACTAGGGATAGACTCGGCATTCGAAAGCGAATGGGTAATATGAAAAAAAAAGTTCTTTAGCAAACTAGACTACAAAATCCAGAAAATCATTTAGACCTTCGTTTGACCATGTCTGTTGCGGAGTTTCAGTTGCATGCACCAAGTCAGGCTCATCAGCGAGCTCTTGGTATACCCTGGCTGGACCGCCATTGGAGTAGCGCATCTTGCACTACATCACATATTTATAGCACATCGTTGTGCGGCTTTGTTGTAGGAACCAAGCGATCCCTCAGCTTATTTTATCGGTATAGAGGTACCCCTATGCGTATGGGAGCAGTATAGGTACCACAACAATATGCTACGAGTTTTATTTTGTCGTGTAGCCCTCTGAGAGGCCGAGTACAGGTCTTTCTAGTCGACGCCCGTGGGCGACCTGCGCGTCGGGATGAGAGATGGAATGGATGAAGATGAATGAAACTTGGCAAGGATGTGGAAGGAAGCGGCCGTGGCCTGTCAGAAGGTACTGTCCCAGCATTTGCCTGGTGTTGAAAATGGGAAACCACGGAAAACCATTTCAAGGACAGCCGAAGGTGGGGCTCGAACCCACGCGTCTACCGAGTCAGCAGAGAGCTTGGCCCCATGACCTAACGCTGCTCTTTAGCCTGCGTAGCCACTACTGTCGGTATGCTACGAGTATAAGTATGGGATTAGTAAAAGAAAGCTTGTAGTTTAACGTGACCATTAATCTCGAGATCATGAGCCACGGGACCTCGTTTTTACGTGGAATCCGAACCACAGGACATGGCATTTCACTTCGAAAATCTCACATGCATTGACCGGGAATCGAACCCGGACCACCTTGGTGAGAGGCATACAGCTAGACCACTGAGCCACCACGCCCCTATGGGCTGGTGCACCTATGCAAAACCCCGCAACAAACACAGCAAAAAACCTAAAAGAGATGCTCGAGTGTGAACACTTGTCCGTAGAAGCCCAGATGCCATATCCTAGACTACAAATTATTCATGTAATACAGTGTTCTTTAACGTGTCGGCGCGGTCCCCGGAGAACGATTTGGAAAAATCAAAACCCGAATTCAGTCTCTCAGCTAGTGTTAGTTACTTATCATCAATGGCCTAGCTAGGTGAAGTTTCATATTCATAACAGCCCAAATGTAAATTAAAGCTTCATTGGCATGAGTTTCAGTTTCTGGAGGAATTTGTCTAATAACTGTTACTGAGGAAGAAGTGGGACATGATTGTCTTATCTTGGGATTAGTTATGGTGTCAATTTATTTTGGAGAAGCGTAACATGGAGTTTGTTTGTTATTAAAAGGACAAGCTGGACGCGACTCAGAATAACAGGTAAACTTTACACGCAGCCTTCGATCGTATTTAATGCGATCACCAACAATGAAAGAAGAGTATTTTAACAAGTCAAATGCACCTGACGTGTTTTACAAGAAGAAACTAGTAGCTTGGTGAGAGTCACAGACATGAGAACACGCGAACCAAAAACTCACTTTGTGCATTGAAAATTCTATTTCAGGTGAATAATTGATAGTGGAATACGTTAGCGAGTGGTTTGGTCTCTAAGCCGAGTGGCACAAAGGGGCGGGCTGCAAGAAACTTGCGTCTTTTTGGTGCTCACAAGAGAGGATCCACAAGAAGAACCTGCATGCAAAATTACAGGGTATGCGCATGATCAATTTAATTCCATCCTCTAAAATGACTATTCGTTTTCCGTATAATTTTATAATTTATGTGTTAAGGTACAGAAAAGACTCTAGAGTCTGTGTACGTTCATGATTAATCTTCTTGATATAGAAAGAGGAGAGAATGATGAGGAGCAAGTAAGAACAAATGTTCTTAGTTTATATGCAAGAGGAAGGTTATTTATGAACGTATACAATACGGCTATTTTAGACGAAGGAATGAAAAAAAAATGAAATTTACAACCAATTAATCACTTTTTCGTACTTTTAAAACCAGACATGAAAATAAAATAAAAACGTATATTACCCTTTCACGAATTGATTGTCGGCGGTCGAGATGGGATTCTCCGTATACTTGTGTCACACGTCACTCTGCTTCGTTGACAGGTACAGTTGCGCGAGTAGGATATGACTCAGCTCCAGTAGCTGTCCGTGGTGACATGAGCTCCTGAGACACTTATATGCGCTCGCAATGCTGCTTGACTTATGTGCTGACTGCACTCGTGCCATCACTGTGTCCTCCTCTTTACCCTGCGGGGCTCCTGCTACAATAATCAACAAACGGTGGCGCAGCAATGCTCAGCGGCAATCAAATCTTAATACAACAATTTTGACATTCGAATTGAAGGGTTCATTTCAAGAACCAGAAAAGTAATAATTAAAATGTTCAGAAACTAAAAGAAAAAATGCTGAAAGAAATAAAAATTGCTTTTAGACCTACTTTTGTCTGACTAACAGCTTTATATTGCACATAAAGGAAATTTATATTTAAGAGGATAGTTGAGAAAACCCGAAAGAAACATTTGACTAGTCTGGCTTTTGCAGAAATCTTAGTTGAACACAAAAATGAAAAATATTTTAATCCTCAAATGAATCGGCACATGCTAAAAGGGCCTCAGTCCAAGCAACCTAGTTTTGAGAACAACGAAAAAAAACTGTGTCTAAACAACGGACTGAGAACCTTTAAGCGTACGTTAAGAATTTTCCTATCTGATATTAGGTAACCCATGCGTGTGACTCAATCCCTTTTAACATAGATGGTTGAGGCTATCCTATAGCATGCGATTTTCATGCTTAACTCAGTTGGCCATTTCTTGTGACTTAGGTCCTTTTAGCATGTGCCGATTCAAATACGATTATTTATTAAGTAAATGCTGACAAAGTGCAAACCATTATTGAATGCCAGACATTCCTGGTCATTAATTATCTTGAAAAAGCATTGGACTAGTCTTATTTTTGTAGAATATCCATTATCTCACACTCATATATAACCCGAACAGTCTGTTTTTGGTAGACAGAAATAATATACGAGGCACGTCCAGAAAGTAAGTTCCGTTTGGTAATAAAATTAAATTGTGTACAGATACAGAAAAATTATTTACTGCACAACATTCTACACCTCTTAAACTACTTTTCCACATAACTTTTGCAGGCATTTGTCATAGCGTGGCACACGTTTTTGGATACCTTCTTCATAGAAGTTTTCCGCCAACCCGTAAACGAGAATGAAGACTCCCCTGTAAGATATCCTACCGTTTGGCCACCACTGTTAGGCAAATTGCGTATGTGGTCAGGAGAACTCCTGAACATACGCAGTTCTCCTGGTAAGCACGCAATTTGCCTAACAGTGGTGGCCAAACGGCAGGATATCTTACAGGGGAGTTTTCTCTCTCGTTTACGGGTCGGCGGCAAACTTCTATGAATAAGGTACACAAAAACTTGTGCCACGCTATGACAAATGTCTGAAAAAGTTCGGCAGTTATGTGGAAAAGTAGTTTAAGAGGAGTAGAATGTTGTGCAATAAATAATTTTTCTGTATCTGTACACAATTTAATTTTATTACCAAACGGAACTTACTTTCTGGACGTGCCTCGTATATATACTTAGAGCTGGCCTTGAAGAGGAAGATGTATTTATCTCAAAAAGTCAATTTTTGGACTAGACTGCGTTTTGGAATGAACCCTTCAATTCCTATTGACTCCACTCATGATGACGATGATGATGACGACGATTCTTGTTGTTATAAGGGGCAGAACATCGAGGTCATCAGCCCCTCATAACACAGTTTAAACCGACACATCTACATTGTGCTTCGCACGTGTCTCCGCGTGCCAGTACTTGCAGCATTAAAAGGTCAGAAATACTGAACTCATTTATGGGATTGCAATTTCGGTCACATTATTTTTCACCGTTGTTTTCGTTTTGTTTCAATCTGCTTTCCCGTTTGACGTTCAACCGATCAACCACAACACAGCGAAGGCAGTACGGGACGGAGTGAGACGGGAATGAGAGCGATAGAGACATACATATAGTCTTTCTCCATCATGGCTGCAAGGCCGTCCGCGCCAGAAGCACGCCGGCGTGCTATCGCCATCATGACGCCTCTGGTTTACTGCTTGAGGTGAGAAACCTAACCTATCTAGTTTTCCAGTTTTCATTCTTTAATGAACGATATAAATAATCTCATAAGGGACTGTAGAGGGAAAATCTACATTCATGCGTCGTATTTCCAAAGTACTGCAAAACTAATCCTACATTTTATGAGTTTCTACAGTATTGAAGCCATTTTCCATCATAAACTTGTGTAATCCAACTTAAGAATGATCTCCACTGTAGCAGCGACATGCACGACGCGGCATGAATCTATTTCTATGTCCACCCGTTATTAATCCCGTCTCCAACGGGGTCGGGGATGAGATGAAACTCCACGTGACAGATTGTTTCTACGGCCAGATACCCTTCTTGACGCCAAACTCAAGAGAGGAGTAAATAAGAGGAAATGAATGAAGATGAATGAAAGTTCAATTTCAAGAAGTTCCAACTTTGGTTACCAGACGCCACTGTCACTGACACTGTCACCCAGTCGTGAACGTTGGAACATGATAGAGCGTTTCTCACCAAATAACCCAACAAATTTAGCTACAGACTAGACCGCCAATTGTAGTGGTAGGTTCTTTTTCAAGCCATAAATCTATGACGCCGGGGCCCGTCGGCTTTTCTTCCCCTCCGAAGGAAGGCGTAATGAAGGATTTTAACGCTCTTAAAAATCCAACGACTTTGGCCCGGTTTGAATCCACGATCCTGGGTATAGCCTAGCAGTTCAGCATGTTACCGACTATTTCACCGAAGCCACTATGCAAACGGCAAGAATACGCACTCTAAATTTAATAACAACGGCCATGAACGTCTCAAAATGACTCCTATCAGTTTGAATGAGCCCTGTTCCCGACCAACATATGACTATTAACGGGGCAGATTCTCCACAAGCTGGCCTCGAACTTAGTGAGGGTCATTTTTAGCATGATCAACAACGACACGTTTCTGACTTCATTGATTTTTTTTCGGCCTCTTATCTTTAGGCAGTTGAAACCCAGGGGAGGATCGCCAATTGAGTCTACAAGGAGTACTTGGCTAGACTATAATTCCTTAGTTTAACGTATTTCTGCCCCCTATCATTCTCATTTTACGGGGATCATGGATGAAGTGAAATGTGTATCTAAGTGGCAATAATTTTATGGTCAGATGCCCTTCCTGACGCCAACCTCATGAGGGAATTCTTGCCTGTCCCCGCGGAGGCCAGGGTTCGATTCCCGGCCCTACTAATACATTTAGTTTTGTTCAGAGGGCAGAAACGGGATGCACTCAACCTCGTGAGGCAAAAATGAGCAGAGGTGGGTTCAATTCCTACCTCAGCCATCTTGGAAGTGGTTTTGCATGGTTTCCCACTTCTACTCCAGGCAAATGCCGGGATGGTATCTAATTTACGGCCACGGCCATTTCCTACCCAAATCCTACTCCAGTTACAAATACACACACTAGTAGAGAAATCACAGTGACACAGGCTATCAGACAAATTCTACACACACCCAAATACACGGAGCTTCATGGCTAGGATGTCTCAAAGCCCCTAAAACAATCAACAACATCATGAGGGAAGCTAAAGTGAAATGATCGAAGATCAATGACATAAGGCAAGGATTGTGGTGTACTAGAAGCTACCATTCCGCATTTACCACGAGTTTTGAATCATGGAGAACCGTTACAAGTATAGCTGACGGAGGGGTTCATAACCATCCTGACATGGTCTTGCCCCATAACCTGGAACCTTAATGCGCGTAGCTACACTAATCCAGCCTGACAGCAATGTGTGTGGCAACTAATAGTTGTGTGAGGAAAGGCAGAAGAGAGCTCCGTACGTACCTACCTGCCAGGGGGATCCCCGCGGCGGTCGAACTCCACGTCCTCATCTCCGTACGGGAACGTCACGTTCAGCAGGTAGTTCTGGAACACACGATAATGCAACCTGTTGATTTACTCCATGGAATCTAGCGTTTCTATAACAGTACTTATTGACAGGAATCAAAAGATAATAATAAAAATAATAATAATAATTGTCGGTCCTATGTCTGACCTTTTTGATTCCCGTTTCCAATGGTGTCGGGGATGAGATGTGATGACAGGCTACGTGGCTAAGCGAACCTCATGAGAGGAATTAATTGGAGGTGAAATGAAAGAAAATGAATGAATGAAACTGGGCACCGATATGGAAGGAAGTGGCCGTGGCCGGCCAGAAGGTACTGTCCCAGCATTTGCGTGGAGTTGAAAATGGGAAAACCACAGAACACCACTTCAAGGATGCCGATGGTGGACTCGAACCCACGTCTTACGAGTCCGCCGAGAGCTTGGCCCCTTGGTCTAGTGCTGCGCGTTAGCGAGCGTAGCTACCACTGTCGGTCAATAATAATAATAATAATAATAATAATAATAATAATAATAATAATAATAATAATAATAATAATAATAATAATAATAATAATAAACAAGAAAACCAAGCAAACTACATTGATTGATGTTGCTATTCCTAACAACAAGAATCTCCAGTCAAAACACATTAAAAAGATCAGCAAATACAGCGAGTTGGTCGACCCTATCAAAAGACAATGGCATGTAGAGCGAGTGAAGACCATACCTATCATTGTCTCGAGTACGGGCGTGATCCCAAGTACCTTGCTCCAAGGCCTTAAAGAACTGGATCTGGATACTGGGCTCTACAAACTAATGCAGAAGGCAGTAGTTCTATCGACAACCAGAATCGTTCGGAAGTTCATGGGTAGCGAAATTCTAGCTTAGAAGTTGCTGTTTCCGTAGCTATATTTTGGTTCACTGAAGCCCGTATAGTTACGTTGTAATATACCAGAAATGTGATATATGTTCTGTATAAACCGAAAATAATAATAATAATAATACTTACTTACTCTCCTGGCTCCACAAACCGCAGTCGGTTTTTGGCCTCGTCAAGTGGCCTCCTCCACCTCGTTCTGCCCTTGGCATCTTCCTCTCGCGCTGCTAGTAGCTGGATGTCCTTGGTTACATGGTCTCTCCATCTCATTTTTGGTCTGCCTATAGGTCTTCGTGCGCCTGGCTTTTTCTCACACACTTATCGCAGCCTAGATCCCTCTTCTCTTTTATACACGTGACCAGCCCATCTCAGCCTTCTTGTCTTAGCTTCCGCAACAACATCGGGTTCTTTATACAACGCCTTGAGTTCCTTGTTCTTTCTCCTTCGCCACTCACCTGCTTCACAGATTGGTCAGAAAATCTTTCTGAGGATTTAATTTTCAAAAACCCTTTATCTTTGTCTCTGTGTATTTGCTTAATCTCCATGTTTCTGCACCACATACAGAAGTAATACTGACCTAATTGTAGTTTTATAAATTCGTATTTTGGTCCCTCTTGATAACAATTTGGATGTGAGTAGTTTGTTAACTGAATATGATACTCTGGATGCAGTTTTAATCCTCGCTTCTATCTCCTGTTCTTCTTCGTTTCTATTATTTGTTAGTGTCCCCAGGTATTTGAACTCGTCTACTTCTTCGAACATATTGTTATCAATTTGCAAAGCTCCGTGTCCTCTTGTCTTGTAATTTCTCTCTACCTTCATGAATTTTGTTTTTGATGTGTAACATCTTTCCACTCGGTTGCTGCATATTTTTGTGGGAGTGATTTTGAAAAATAGGACGGAAATGGATCGGAACGATCGAGGTGGCACCAGCTGGCAGTGGTGGATCGAACGGAAGTGTAAGACGCACTGCCAACTCGATCGATCCAGCTGGCAGTGGTAAGATCCAGCTGGCAGTGGTAAGAGAAACAATGAGCGCGCGGTGTCGGAAATTGATACCATGACGTACTCTCAGCCATGTAGAATAAATATGACATACTGAACGGTAAATACTCATGCGAACTCTGGTGTCAAGTGATTGAAACAAAGCACATGGTACATGTTCGAAGTCTTCGTATCAGTATTTAAATGGTAAAATGCCTTAATATCAAACATTACAAGTAGTCGGCATTGCCGGTATTATGTTTCTGCACAATGGCTATTCAAATATTAACCCACATAACGGTAATGAAGTCATCAATCATACTAATATATAAAAATGAGGTGGTGTGTGTCTTTCTGTCTGTCTGTCTGTCTGTGTGTTACTCATTAACACAAGAACCACTGGTTCGATTAAAATGAAATTTTGCATGGACGTAGCTGATTTACCAGGCTTACATAAAGGCTACTTTTGATTTCGATGTTTTGCACTATTTAAAAATGGCGACTATTTTCATACTTCCATTTCAAATAAAAAGAGAACGCTAAGAAATAGCAAAATTTTGTTGGCACTACAAGCTTTAAAATTTAATTTTTTATCCGAAAGGCCCTTATCAATTTTCGTGTATCTCCAGCGGTTAGCGAGTAAAACCCACATCTGTGACGTCATTACACTCTTTGGTTTAAAAATTTCATATTTCCATCATACTAATATATAACAAGAAGTTCCGTGAAGAACTATACAGCCTACTTTTCATGCCAATGATTATTCTACAGTATATGAACCTATCTAGAATAATGACGAAATTAAGTTGGTAATATCGAAATATCAAATTAGTTCAAAATATACCTGGTATAATGTAGCCTAATAGAGCACTACAGTTGGCAGCCCTGGTGACTGAATATATTCTTAGTTCCACCTCTTAAGGTACAGAATACAAAATTTGGTTGAAGTCCAACGGACGTTACATGCAGTTAGACACTGGATCTATCTGTACGCGTAAAAGCATGTTGCCAACAATACCATGCGTGTGCTGGTCAGAAATAATCTGAATTATTATGGTATCTTGTTGTGCCAATTTTGGATGAAATCCATTTCTTAGTATAGAAGTTACATGTATTTTAAAATTGGACATATCAGGAGGCATAGAATCATGTTGGCAGCACTGCCTTGTATTAATTACTCCAAATTAATCTGGAATGTCAGGTACTATACGTGTGCAAAGTATAGAGCTGTTGGTTGCATACTTTCTGATATATTGATATTAGGGTAAAAAGAATATAGACAGCATTTATTAACAGTTGGCAGCCCTGATTGCTCTTAACAATACTTATAGTCATATCTGTTATGGTACACATAGCGCATACGAAATTTGGTTGAAATCCAACTGATAGTATAGACGTTACAGGTATTTAAAAATTGGTACTATCAGCAGGCTTATAATCATGTTGGTAGAACTGACGTATATAAGTTACTCAAAATTAATCTAAAATGTCAGAATATACGTGTGCATAGTTTAAAGCTGTTGGCTTGTATACTTTCTGATATATTGGTATTTGGATTAATAAAAATAGAGAGAGCAATTATTAACAATTGGCAGCCCTGGTGGCTCTTAAAAATTCGCTCAGTCATATCTGTTTATGTACAGATATTACATACCAAATTTGGTTGAAATCCAATTGATAGTGTAGAAGTTATATGCATTTAAACATTGGACCTATCAGAAGGCTTAAAATTATTTTGGCAACACTGTCATGGTTGGCCTCCTGGAAATTGAACTGAAATGGCATTATCTACATGTGTGCCAATTTTGGAATAGCTCCCATGCATACCTTGCAAGATATGCAACATGGAGCTCAAATTTCTAGTGCGTTTTTTCAGCAGTTGGTAGCACTGACATCATTTTCAGATATTGACGTGAGCTATTCCGGTGCACATCTTTACTCATATTAAATTTGGTTATGATTGCTGCAGCCGTTTAGGAGTTGATAGGGGGGACACACACACAGCCAGCCAGACAGACAGACAGAAGGACAGACAGACAGACAGACAGACAGACACACATTTTCCCGGATCGATCTCATAAGTCTACTTTTTCCTCATTTTTGCAAAATGGGAAAAGTAGGCTAAAAATGAGATGGTGTGTGTCTTTCTGTCTGTCTGTGTGTTACTCAATAACACAAGAAACACTGGTTCGATTTAAATGAAATTTTGCATGGACGTAGCTGATTTACCAGGCTTATATATAGGCTAGTTTTGATTTCGATATTTTGCACTATTTAAAAATGGTGACTATTTTCACATTTCCATTTCAAATAAAAAGAGAACGCTAAGAAATAGCAAACTTTTGATGGCACTACGAGCTTTAGAATTTAATTTTCTATCCGAAAGGTCCTTATCAATTTTCGTGCATCTCCAACAGTTAGCGAGTAAAACCTAAATATGTCCTATAAAACACGGTCAACACCGAGCGATGTTAGTCTATGTTGGTCTCTACATGAACTGTTTTATTTATAGAGGTAGTTTGTTGGGTCCGAAACTAGACGTGATTTTGAGTCTAATTTTATACTCTTTGTGCCGGTTATTGTTTGTGAGTATTTGGATCTTTACGCTGTTTCACAATGTTGTAGGGCTTTCTACTTTGCACGGAATGCTTTCGTCCTTTTTATCGATTTGTTTTTCCTTAAATGAATATTTCTGTTGGCCAATATTTATCTGCTTTTTGTCGTTTTTTACCATGATCAGAAACCCAAATTCACAGACGAATGTGTCGAAGACTATCTACTGTCACATTAGTTTATTTAGTGTTCATATTAATTTTACTGCAGAACTGGGAAAATTTATTTCAATAAAGTAGGTATTTTGACTTTCGCGGCCAATAAAAAAAACCGCACGAAGGACGGCGTGAACCTAGAAAAGTTGCTGAGTTTTAATTGCTTGGCCCTGAAATTGAATATACAATCATTTTGGAAGCCTTTATAGGGAGGTGAAAGTCTCTTTTAGCCTTTAGCACTCGCAGTAAATTGGCTGAGGTGTTCTAAATAAGAATTGAGGTATCGCTCAGTTTGCTACTCCTTTGGTAGTCCGCAAATAGACCACAAGGCCCTCTGATGAACCATCTCGGAGTTGCTAGGCGTAATCTCACACAAGACATGGCATAAACTGAGAAAAATTTTCTGTGATTAATTCGTTTTTGTTATTATTACTTGGGATGATTGAAGTTTGTTCCGTTACTGTTACTCTTTATCATGACATGGTACGTACTTTCCGCGATATTACTTATTGCGGATATGATAATTGCTCTCACGTTTGGTGTATTTTTAGCATAATATTTATATGTTTAAATATAGTATGAAGACGTTAAACGATAAGAGTTCAATATTTAAGACAGGTTATTTAACTTTTACTACATAGAAGCTGATATTTATTTCCAATATTGAAACGCACTTTCTCACCTACAAAGCGGAGGCAACAGGCTTTCCTCCAGGTACTCCGGTTTTCCCTGTCACAATTTCATTCCAGCAACAATCTCCACTATCATTTCATTTCAAGCGTCATTCATTTAACCATTGCCCCAGGGGAGTGCGACAGGCTTCGGCAGCCGGCACAGTTCATATCGTCGCTGTTAGATGGGGATTTCATACATTCCATTCCCTGAGCCGGTCGGTCGACTGAAAGCAGGCTAAGGATTTTCACTTTCCTACCTCTGATTAATAATTTGGTGAGTGAAAATGCATGTAGTCTACACATTTAGTGGTTAACATGGAAATAACCTAACTACAGTAGGAATGTGTGATTATATAATGATTTAGGCCAGCACCGACAGTAGTGGCTACGCTGGCTAAAGCGCAGCATTAGGTCATGGGGCCAAGCTCTCTGCTGACTCGGTAGACGCGTGGGTTCGAGCCCCACCGTCGGCCGTCCTTGAAATGGTTTTCCGTGGTTTCCCATTTTCAACACCAGGCAAATGCAGGGACTGTACCTTCTGACAGGCCACGGCCGCTTCCTTCCACATCCTTGCCCAGTTTCATTCACCATCATTCATTTCATCTCTCATTAACTCCTCTCATGAGGTTGGCGTCAGGAAGGGCATCCGGCCGTAAAAAACATCGCCACACAGACTTCCATCGCATCTCATCCCCGACTCCGTTGGAAAACGGGAATAATAAGGGGTAGGCATACAATGATTTAGGCCAGCAAGTACTAAAAGCCGTTCGAAGAACGGGTACTCAGCTAGTATAATATAATCGTTGTGGTTATACGAGAATTGAACAAGCCCTCATGAACTATTGCTGAATACATTCCCTTTACACACAAGAGGGCCTATTCATAAGGCATTTTAAACTCAATTTCACCCAGTAACATTATCGATACAAGCAAAATATAAATGAAACTTAATTCCGTAATGCAGTATTATTGGAACGTGGAAATAAGTCACTATCTTGTGCACAATATTTGCGTAGTCAAATAGCCGTGGGGTTAGCGCCTATGTCTGTGAATCTAGAGATCTTGGGTTTGAATCCTGGACGGGGTATATATTTTTGCTACCAGATTAGCATTTTAAACGATACTTATCATATCAATATGAGTCATTTTAACAGAATCCATATGAAATTACGTGTTGGTCTGTGAATCAAGAGGACCTGTTAATAAGGAATTTAAGGTTATGAGCGGTGTCGCGACTATTAATCTAGTTGATCCATATCGTATTATTTATTTAGGCTAGTGCTGGTGGAAGCTCCAAATCATGTAATAAGATGAGTTCCGTACTATAAACTATAATATCTGTAAAACACTCCCTTTTACGATAGATTAATATTTGTGCCAATAAGAGTATAAAATACCGGTGTATCAACAATTTCACGTGAGGTTTCTTCTATGTCAGATGTTACACATCATATGCGACTACTGTAAGGCTCGTAATTTTTTTTCATCATTCACTTCTAGTCCAACTTACCCTGTTTTTGAAGACCTTTTTGCCAGTCCTTTTAAGTCTAAATAATAATAATAATAAATTAATGTGGACTTCTGGGAGGTCGAGTGTAGCTTTTCTAGTTGACGCCCGTAGGCGACCTGCGCGCCAAATGAGGATGAAGTGTGAATAAAGACGGCACATACACTCACTCGTCGGGCCAGAGGAATTAACCTTCTTCTTATCCTTCTTCTTCTTAAGACGTCATCTCTAATCGGAGGTTGACGATGCACATAGCTAGCTGACATTGTTGCATGAAAGGCCTCTTCTGATGTGCAACAATGCCACCTTCGGATATCCTTCAGCCACAAGTTTCTTCGTCTTCCAATAGACCATTTTCCATTAAAAATGAAATACCCGATGGCTTGGCTGGGAATCGAACCCGGGCCCCTCTCGGCTGAGCCAAGAAATTCAACTCTGGTCTGAACGGCTGTAACGGAATACAGCCAGCCTCGTGAGGAAAAACTTAGAAGAGGTGGGTTTGATTCCTTCCTCAGTCATCCTGGAAGTGGTTTTCCACTTCTACTCCAGGCAAATGCCGGGATAGTTCCATAACTTAAGGAATTGGCCTCCTCCTCCTTAATCCTCGCCTTAATTACAAATACACACAATAACACAGCTATCACAATAACACGGGTCACCAGGCAAAAACTCCATGCACACTAAAGTTCATTAGTAACATTAGAATGGGTGAAACACATCGCATGAATGGGTGTATTGAGAATGTCAATAAGGCTACTGTCATCAGATCTTCAGAGGTGTGGTTAACTCAGCTAAGAGAAGCCATCATACTGATCAGTGCTGAACAATACCTATTATTTCCACTTAAACTACGCTAAGTCGCTAATATTTACGTTGCCATAGCTGTTATATCATTTATGTTCGACCCTCACTATTATGTGTCAGAAAACTGTATCATAATGATGGTCATTATAACACTGATTTTCATTATGATACAGTTTCTCCAGCCAATCAGAGCTCGTTCATTGACCAATTAGGTAACGATACCTTCGCGCATGCGCTCAAAATCCAACATGTAGGGCATAAACACAACATCGAACTAGGCTATAATAAATTACCGACATGGAATACGCTCCGTCCATATGTTCGCGTAAATAAACTGGCGAATATGAAACAAGAAATAGCACTGTATCTTAAAATCACCAACACTAATTTCTACACAGCGCATTGTCTTCAAATGACTCCGGTGACAATATTACTGAGGGACGGCAGATGTAAACATATGGCCTGCATATGGCATTGCAAGCACACAGAGCGCATGCGTCGGTCGTTCAAAGATCTTGAAAGACAGAGATATAATACCCAACCCTCGCTCTGCGATCACAAAATTCAAGTAGCTGACTCTCAACAGATATTTATGAATATTTATGTTAAAACATATAATAAAGTTATAATTATCGTCGAACATAAACAATCGTATGCAACTCGCCTATAATAGTAATTAAGACATTCGTATGGAAATTATAAAACTCGCATACGCTCGTTTTATAAAAATACTCGTGTCTTAATTATAGCCATTATAGGCTCGTTGCATAATGTACTATTACGGGCCTTGAACATCGTGATGATATAGCCCCTTGTACATGACGATGCGATGTCTTCTTTGAATCCTCAAGAGTCTGTGCTCACCATCATGAAAATTGGTCTTAAACGATTGCTCAGTTACAGTATTTTATTTGCATTATTATTATTATTATTATTATTATTATTATTATTATTATTATTATTATTATTATTATTATGTATTTGTTTAATAAAGCAAATTCTCCCAATAAATGTAAGACGTAAATGTATGACTCAAACAACTTTTTTTTGGTTCTTCTTGTTGTCCATAATGTCGATTATTCAGGTCCGTATTGACGTAACTATAACTTTGAAAGAATAATGGATTTTCCGCCTTCAATACTGTTTAATGCTATTACTTACAGGGACTAGTTTCGGGGGTAAATACTCCACCTTCCTCAGCCTGTCCAACAAAAACTACACAATGGAAAAACTTTCCATGTACAAGTTCATACAAAATATGAAATTTCCATACGAATGTCTTAATTACTATTATAGGCGAGTTGCATACGACTGTTTATGTTCTTGTTGTTCCAATAAGCTTTCATTCTTTCCGAGATGGCATTTTCACGTTCTTCCGACCACTTTGGTCTGTTCTGTTTTTGTTTTGGTTGCTCTGATGTAACTTCGCCTTTGTTTACTTTATGTCAGAAGGTGTGATTATTATTATTATTATTATTGGTTTTAACGAGGTGTACTCAACCTCGAGAGGACAGTTAAGTAGCTATCTGACGACGAGGGAGCGTCCTTGCAAGGAAAATCAAGATTAACGATCGAGAGGATCTGTCGCGCTGACCATTCGTCACCTGAAATCTGTAGGTCAAATGTTTGGGCAGCGGTCGCTTGGTAAGCTAAGGTCTTTTATGGGCTGTGTCATTATTTTAATTATTGTTATACATCCCGTTTAAATACCGCACTTTGTGAAATCAGTATGCCGGAATTTTGCCCTGAAATGTATCTTTAATGACGTGCTAGTAAATCTACACTCTCAAATGCCAACTGACTAATACCGCAACCATCTTTTAAAATTTCTTCTTTACTGCTTTTTATTTATTTTTAATTCTTGATTCTTTTCGTTTTTACTTTTTCTGGATACCGGTAGTTTATTTTCTGAATTAGTTTTTTTGACGTCACAAACACCCAGTTCCCGAGCCAGGGGAATTCCATTCAGGACATTAAAACCCCCTTGGCCCGGCTAGGAATCGAAGCCTGGACCCTTTGGACCAAAGCCTAGCATGCTAAGCAATTAGCCACGGAACCAGACAAAACCATGAGCGCGGCAAGCGAGAACCTTACCGCACTGTGCCAAGCAGCCAGCCAAACTTGTATGGGATACGGGGAGAAGAATGTTTCACTGTTTGAAGACTAGAATGAAGAAAGTCCTGCCTTTGTGCAGCAATACGAGTGAGAGAAGTTGTCCCGAACATCTGCTTTGGTCTCGCTTTGTCCCAGTCGAGCTGAATGCTATTAGAAAACTCAGCTCTGTTTCTACTTTAATTGCAGACAACAGGCGACCATTTAGCATACAATTGGTGCAGACAAGAAGGACTGGTAATTAAGTGAAGTCTTCCAAAATAAATATCGCGCACGGACTCTGAGGAAAGAACACTCTGTATTAGAGGATGGTGTCTGTTTCATTCACTGCTGCGCGCCGCACGGAGCTGGAGAATGAACGCGAGATTACTTTAATGAGATTTCCAGCTATTCAGAGTGAACGAATATTTTTTTTCCAAGAATTAGATTTTCTATTCCCCATAAATGTGGTCGTGGGAACAAAGTTTTATTAATCCAGCCCACTCCGGGCAACTGTCTCGATATGCAGACTAGCACAGGCTAAAATCTTCGATGTATCGCTTGCTATGAGATTCAAAGTTCTCTCCCGTTAGCTCAGTTGAGGGTTGCGGTGGTCAAATACGAAGACTCGGGTTTGAGTCCCACATGTGGTCGACATTTTACTACTCTACCTACCTTGTAATTGTTTTTCACAGGATCCAACACATATTTACAGTTCAGTAAGTTGGGCAGTAATAGGAACTTCGGAGAATCAGAAATTCAGTTTAACGCTAGAACGGCTAATTCTGAGAACGATGGCTAGGGGTCGTGTAGACCCCCTCCTAAGAAATGTTTCAAAAACATGCAAATTGGAATCTAATGATGGATTTATTTTATTGGAATGTGTTTTCTCAAATTTATGTTACATACATGATTGTATGCAAATTTTATACATTGTTTATTGGTATAAGAAAAATCAGACAAAAATACCATGTGCCATTCTTTTTTTACTCTAAAGACTTTTCATATATTAGTACTGTATTGTATAAGAAGCCTCCGTGGCTTAGGCGGCAGCACGCCAGCCTCTCACCGCTGGGTCCGTGGTTCAAATCCCGGTCACTCCATGTGAGATCTGTGCTGGACAAAGCGGAGGCAGACAGGTTTTTCTCCGGGTACTCCGGTTTTCCCTGTCAAAATTGCATTCCAGCAACACTCTCCACTATCATTTCATTTCATCTGTCATTCATTTAATCATTGCCCCAGAGGAGTGCGTCAGGCCCCGGCAGCCGGCACAGTTCATATCCTCGCCGATAGATGGGGGATTCATTCATTCCATTCCTGACCCGGTCGGAGACTGGAAGCAGGCTGTGGATTTTTTTTCAGTACTGTTTTGTATAACCAAGTGCAAGCCATTTATTAGTCACCCACAACACAGTGCTTTTAACATTTCAAACTTTAGCAAATTATCAACAATCGAAATATATTTTGTTCAGGTAACTTCTACTTTTCATGCACTTGTTTCACAGATGGCTTTAAGGCACTTGCTGAGCACTTCGCTTGACTTGGTCCAGGCTACTTGTTCAACTTTTTAGACGGACACGGTTTTACAACCTCCTGGTCTTGCTCGTCCCTTCTTGCTCAAGACACGGCATAGACCTAAAAAAATGACTGAGTTTCATTTCCTTGGCCGTGAAAGTCAATATACCAACAAATTGAATAGTTGTTTCTTAATGTGTATTGTTATTATTACTGTCTTTTGCAGCTTTTTAGTCGCTCAACACGATTGTGCGGGGTACAAGTTATAAATATGTAAACACACTCCTCGAAAAAGAAAATGTATTAGTTAGTTACTTAGTTAGTTTTATTAAGAATTGTTTAATTCCATGTAATTGAATACTTATATGATCACTCAGAGTGTGATTTTCTGTGAGTATAATTGTATAATTCTATCTAATTTTATGGCAGTTATAATTATTTAGCAGTGAGAAAAATATCGCAGCTATTTTAGAATGGAATCATACCGTCATATCTAACATGTGTAATCAAAATAATAGGAAAGAGTCAATATAGTATCCATTATTCAAACCACAGGCCTCAGGTAACAAAGGTTACTGGTTTAGCTAAGTGCATTAGCAGCTAAGCAAAGCTATTGGATGTTACTTTCCATGATACGCTATTACCATTAATGAAATTCCAGCTCTCCAGAGCCCGTTGACCGCAACACACCTCACTTGTTGGTGTTGCGGGTGGTATGCTGAGGCGCTAGAACTTCCTGTTTAATGGAACGCTGAGGTCAATCGTTGACTTCAAGTACTTTAACTCGTATTATTTTCAGCAGTACTTCAGAAGCTTATAAGTAGGGCTTGGATGTTGATGACCTTAAACTTATTGAAAAATGACCGATAAAATTCCCCAAAAATTCTCTTAAAATGACCTCATTTTCAAAAGAAATTACCTAAAAATTATCAATTTCATAATGACTGTCTTGTACAAATAATGGTTCAAATAGCAAACATTCTTAGAAAAATTAGTGTATTACTACTATTAATCCATAGATTAACAATTATCACTACGTCATTTTCATTTCTACTACGATGTGAAAAACTATATTCCTAACTAAACATACCTTAACTTAGTTAGCGTTGCAATACACCACCATTGCCATCCTCAAGTTATCAAAAGTGAAGGAACGGCGGTTGTCAGCTAACACTGTTTTATGTTTCGAGAAACTGCTCTCCACTTCCACTGACGTAATAGGAGCATATTTGAAAAACACTATGTCACTGGCTGTTAAATCCTCTTCAAAAATGTGAATTCTGAAGTATTCTCCCGGCAAAATACTGGCTATTTGACATACTGTCTGATACCCTTAAGTTTATTCTCGTCCAATACAAATTTTATTTTCTGTCTGACTGTGTCCCCAATGTCACCTATTACATATTTTATACAACCTTCAGCATTCCTGAATAACTCTATTGACTTGGCCAATACCATGCCACTTTCTTCTAGGCAGGTTATGGCTCCTGGCGAGATATACAATTTGATTTTATGCAAGCCAATTTAACTTCCATTTGAGGATCAGAAACTCCCAATAGCCTTAGCATCTGTGCTATCAAAGCCATTCGCTTCTTCTCTCACTATTTGAAAATTGTCACAATAGTATATGCATGCAGTCAACCAGGTACCCCAGCGTATTAAAACTGGTGTTGACGGAAAAGCTACATCAGGGGCATTGTCTTTGGAATACAGCACTTAGTGTGGGATGGTGCTTAGACAAAGACTTTCTTTACTGTGGAAACTAGTCTTATCTACTTCTGAAAATTTTGATCGGACCTCTTCTGCAATTCGATGAAAAGCAAGAGCTAGTCAAGTAACATGCACCATCTTATTTTAACATGATTTGATATATTTTGCTGCCTTTACCACGTAAGGTGCTGCATATGTTAGGAAGAGGAGCACGTTCTCATGTTGTATTCCCTAGGCCATATTAAACACATGGATTTATCGAACAGTTTGCATGTCTGACTGTGGTTAACCGCTTCCAAAACATCTGAGGTCAGAAGAAACGTTTGCCCGGGACTATTTGTTTCTTAGGTCCCTACCATTACATTACCTACATAACGTCCCTCAGAATCTGTAGTCTCGTGAATTGATACGTAAATTTGTTCCTATTCACACATTCACGTATTCGGTTTCACGTGCCTTCGTAACATTTTGACAGGTAGTTTTTACGCAATGTTGATTCGTCTGGAATAGTATGACCAGTGTGGCATTCAAGGAAATCACTTAATTTAGGATTGCTTAGTTTTCCAAGTGAAATTCACATAATTCTTTATAGGAGGAAGATGACTTGTTAGTTGTTGTCGAAGCAGTTTCTTTTAACAGTAATTGGGACACTTTCCATTTTTGCACATTTTCAAGACCTCGCAAATGTTCATCGCGCCCGACATGTTGTTGTATGGTGAACCGTTTATCTGCAGCGACTTGAATTTCGCACAATTTAAGGAACAAAATAGTTGCATCAGTTGAGAGTATGTTTCCACCAAAATCTGACACATACTGTTTTAAGCGGTTTGCAGTTGACTGCTTTTGTTTTGGCATTTCAATTATACTCCACAAAAGAACGTCACACACCTACAACACAAACACACCTTAAAATTTCTATAGTTGCCGGGGAACTGAGTGAACGATCAGAGGACAGAGCTGCGTCGGAGCTGTCAACACTTCTAATAAAGATAAATTCGAAACAAACCACATGGTGGTGAGGGGATTACCCTGTTTTTAGGTAGATTTCATTAGAAAGCTAACTATTGCAATGGGTCCCATGTTTCGACTTCCGGAAAATTTCGACATATCTTCGCGTTTCACATCCCCCAGACCCCAAAACCACCGTCAGTTCAAAAGTTTATATATAATTTATGTATATATGTATATATATGTATATCAGTTTCTTGTGGACACGATAACTGCCGTAATTTTGCACCAATCAATTTGAATTTTTTACCGAATATGTATACCTATAAAATCTCGGTTGAGTTCGTTACTGGGCTAAATCGGTCGAAGGGGGTGAAAATGGGGGGCTTTTTTTCGAAAAGTGAAATATTGCTATAACTCTCATAATATGTGAAATATCGAATCCGTTCAACGTTCATACTATGTGTCGGATAAAGCCCAAAAATGTATGTTTGAAGAGTTTTTTTTATAGCACCAACCATTGACCAAAGGGGTGGGAAAAAGTGGGGTTTTCAAGAAACATTAATCATATCTCTCTTAATAGGCACAATATCAAAACCGTACAAAATGGACAATATTCCCCTAATAATTACCTATAACTTTTGTCTGAAAGAATTTTTGATATGACCCACCATTACGCCAAGGGATGAGAAAAATGATTTCGGAATTATAAGAAAATGCCAAGAGCTATCAGAGGTTGCCATGGCAACACTACTAAATTGATGAGGGATGTGCCATCAGACGTTGCCATGACAACGCACTTGCACGAGATCAGATTCAGTATTTCCATCTGACTAAGTTGGAAGCGGCTTCGGTGACGTAACTGGTAGCATGCTGAATGTCTATGCCCAAGGTCGCGGTTTCAAAGCCGGCCGAAGTCGTCGGATTTTCTAAGAGCGCTAAAATCCCACAGTATGCTTTCCTTTGGAGGGGAAGTTCCAACGTTCGTTGAGAGTTGCTGGTTGGGGTGGCATCTAGTAGCCAAGTTCACAGCTAGGTATCGTTGACGGTAGTACCTGGTAGCAACATTAGGAACTACTGCTTGAAATTGACCGTCTGCAGTCCTTACCTGAATTAAGACTAATACAGCCATTACAATTCACACCGTTTATCAGACAGATTCTACACTCACCAAAAGTACACGGGGTTAGATGACCGCGTTGTCGCAGCCCCTAAACTGAGGAACCAACCAGAGGTAGATTTCATTAGAAATCTAACTATTGCAATGGGTACCATGTGTCGACTTCCGGAAAATTTCGACATATCTTCGCGTTTCACATCCCCCAGACCCCAAAACCACCGTCGGTTCAAAAGTTTATACATAATTTATGTATGTTTATGTATATATACAGTGTGGTCCACCCGCCCCTTATTATTTAGTTTTATGAAACCCAACTAACATAGCATTTCTCCCGATGGTCGATATTGCTCTGCGCTCTGACTGTTTGACAGCAATGTAATTGGGTCATGGGTCTAGCAAAGAAAAACCGACCTTAATCGTTTCCCCGCCAAATACTACGGCCCATTCTACTAACATATGACTTTCTGCTCCTTGAAATAACACACATATACGTAATACGATCGAATTAATAGCTTACGCCACGTGATCTGTAATAGTAGAAAGTTAAATCAACACCACAAACCGTGATTGAAGACTTTGAGATGGACTTAAACGTTTGAGGTGGGACGGCTACAGTAACTAAAGCACGTTTAGCGTGCAGTATTTACCATGTCTTTGTGGCTGCGATAGTTAAAGCCTGACGTACTTGGTGGGCGCGAGCGGGTAGGACGCTGCTTCGAATCCAGTAGTAGGCATACTTTTTTTTAATGAAAGCCCACATTCCATTTTAGACGGGATGTAACTACATTGCCACATGTATTGCCTTACGACGAATTTTTGTGAAGAGTTCGTTGAATTTTGATGATTTATAAAGAGAACACGATCGAATTGGTACGTTATGCCACGTGACCTATTATGGCAGAAAATTTAAAAACTGGCATGAATATTAACATAACATCTCGAAGTGTTGCTCCGGAAGTCCGGGTTCGATTCCCAGCTCTGCCAAGAAATGTAATACTTGTCTGAGGGCTGAAATTGGGTACACATAGCCTCGTGGAGAAAATATGAGAAGAAGTGGGTTCGATTCCCACCTCAGCCACCCTGGAAATGGTTTTCCGTGGTTTCCAAATTCCGGGACGGATTCTATCTTAAGGCCACGGCCGCCTCCTTCCCAATCCTTAATTGCAAATACACACATCATTACAAGCCCGCAATAACTCAGGTTATCAGACAAATTCTACACACACACCCAAGTAAACATGGCTAAATGTTCTAGGCCCTCAAATGAAACAAAACAACAACATATCGAAGGATATTCTGATCGCCAGTGCTTGCATCGAAGTATACGTATTCCGTAGAAATTCCCATTGTATTATTAGCAAAAAATCGTGTGTCTGTCTGTGTGTGTGTGTGTGTGTGTGTGTGTGAGTGTGTGTACTCTGAATGTCTGCCCCTCCCTCCCCCCCCCCCCCTATCAATTCGAACTCGGTGAAACCGAATTGAACGAAATTTGGTATAGAGGTAGAACTAGCAAAGGGCACCTCAGTGTCATGTTTTATATCGCAGCCATCTTGACGGAAACGTAATGGCGGCCACCCAAATGTTCAAAGCTTAAATCAAATTACGAATAACCTAATCATCCGATCTCTACCAAATTTTGCAACAACATATATTTATATGGCAAGCGTCTTTTGACTACACTACAAGGTAATCACACCAATAGTTTGCAGATGGCGGCCATGTATGTGTGCAAATCGATTCCCCCTATCAATTCAAACACGGTGAAACCGAATTGAACGATATTTGGTACAGAGGTAGCACTAGTAAAGGACACCTCAGTGTAATGTTTTATATCGACGCCATCTTGACGAAAATGTAATGGTGGCCATCCTATTGTTAAGAGCTTGAATCAAATTACGACCAACCTAATAATCTGATCTCTACCAAATCTTGCAACAACATACCTTTATGTGGGAAGCATATTTCCACCAAACTACAAGATCATCAGCCCAACAGTTTGCATATGGCGGCCAAGTATGTATGCAAATCGATTCCCCCTATCAATTCAAACACGGTGAAACCGAATTGAACGAAATTTGGTACAGAGGTAGCACTAGCGCAGAACACCTCAGTGTCATGTTTTATATCGCCACCATCTTGACGGAAACGTAATGGTGGCCACCCAAATGTTCAAAGCTTAAATCAAATTACGACTAACTTAATCATCCTATCTCTACCAAATTTTGCAACAACGTATACTTGTATGGCGAGCATCGTTTGACTGAACTACAAGGTCATCAGCCCATTAGTTTGCAGATGGCGGTCATGTAAGTGTGCAAATTGATTCCCCCTATCAATTAAACACGGTGTAACCGAATTGAACGAAATTTGGTACAGAGGTAGCACTAGCAAAGGGCACTCCAGTGTCATGTTTTATATCGCCGCCATATTGACGAAAATGTAATGGTGGCCATCCTAATGTTAAGAGCTTGAATCAAATTATGACCAAACTAATAATCTGATCCCTACCAAATTTTGCAACGACATACCTTTATTTATAGAGAATCTGTTGACCACACTACAAGGTCATCAGACCAATAATGTGCAGATAGCGGCCATGTTTGTGTGCAAATCGATTCCCCCTATCAATTCAAACACGGTAAAACCGAATTGAATGAATTTTTTACAGAGGTAGCACTAGCAAAGGCCACATCATATGCATGTATAATATCCGTAAAGCACGTTGTATTTCAAGAAGCTACTAAAACCAACATTCAATTATACTCCTTGAAAAGGACAAAGGGTTATAACCATACCCATGTATTTAGGAGAAAGTAGGCTATATGTTCTTTACCGAACATCTTGTTTTGTTATTAAATTTTAACAAAAAGTCTTAGCATATCTTTAGGCCCGTATCACACGACACTCGCTGGCAAGGAAGCTGGTGTGATCGCTGGTACAAAATCCTGTATAATTCTGTTCTCTTCGTCAGTACACCTGCTTGTATGACCGAAGTGTATCACACGCTAGCATTTTGGACGCTAAGTTGTATGAAATAAAACCGAAGGGCTGGCGTTTGAGGGCATTAGTTGCTGTTCTTTCGCCTTATTAACGCAAAGCGGTCGCGAAAATTGCTTTAAGTAAATTAGAAAACCTGCCAGGTACTGAACGAATGCATTCCAATCAATATTTAAGATCTAACTGTAATAATTGGATATTTTACCATACGTGTTAATAAGAAGAGCAACAAAAACCTCCAGAGTGTGTTGGAAATGTGTGCAAGTGTTATTGCGCCCGCTCGCTCTTTCGAAGATCCCGGGTTCAAGACCATCCAACGGCAGATTTTTAAAATTCTTTTTAACTATTTTATTATACCCTTCCTACCTCGTACAGCAAGATTTCAACTTGGTTTTGTTCATATTATCTACGAAGACGATAGGGAAAGTTATTTTCTTGTCTCATTTAAATGGGTATTTTCCCTAAATACTGTTCTAAACCATGTCGCCTCCGTAGCGTAGCGGTCAGCATGGTTAGCTGCCGCCCCGGAGGTCCTGGGTTCGATTCCCGGCTCTGCCACGAAATTTGAAAAGTGGTATGAGGACTGGAACGGGGTCTACTCAGCCTCGGGTGGCCCAAATGAGTAGAGGGGGTTCGATTCCCACTTCAGCCATCCTCGAAGTGGTTTTCCGTGGTTTCCCACTTCGTCTTCGGGCAATTGCCAGGATGGTACCTACTGTAAGGCCACGGCCACCTCCTTCCCTCTTCCTAGGCTATCCATCCCAATCTTCCATCCCTTCCCATCCCTCATGAGGCCCCTGTTCGCTTTGCAGGTGAGGCCGCCTGGGCGAAGTGCTGATCACACCTCCCCAGTTGTATCCAAAAGGACCAGATGTTCCAAGCTCCAGGACACTGCCCATCGAGGCGGTAGTGGTGAGTTCCCTCGCTGAGTCCGTGGGAACCACCAACCTAGAGGGTAAATTGACTAAATAAAATTAAAAAAAAACTGTTCTAAACCATGGATGGATACTATTCGTTATAATTAATAATTTTTTAGTCGATTTTACCCTCCAGGTTAGGTTTTCCCACGGACTCATCGAGGGATCCCATCATTACCGCCTCTACGGGCAGTGACCTGGAGCTTGAAACATCTCGCGTGGGGATACAACTGGGGAGGTGGGATCAGCACCTCGCCCAGGTGGCCTCACCTGCAAAGCGAACAGGGTCATCTTGAGGGATGGGAAAGGTGGGGAGGATATGGAGGGATAGGCAAGGAAGAGGTAATAAGGCGGCCGTGGCCGTACGGTAGGTAACATCCCGGCATTTAACCGAAGGCGAAGTGGGAAACCACGGAAAACCACTTTGAGGATGGCTGAGGTGGGAATCGAACCCCCTCTATTTATTTGGACCACCCGAGACTGAGTAGACCCCGTCCCAGTCCTCATACCACTTTTCAAATTTCATGGCAAAGCCGGGAATCGAACCCAGGACGTCCGGGGTGGCAGCTAATCACGCTGACTGCTACGCAACGGAGGCGACTCTATTCGTGATAATTAGAATTTTAATAGTTCAATATTTATAATAATATGACACGTTCTGTAGTTACTGGCTTGCTGCGAGGCTCAGCGGTAACGTTCTCGCTTGCTGTGCCTAAGGTTGCAGGTTCGTATCCTGGCGCAGTCAGCTGGCATTTGAGGGTGCGCAAATGCGAGGGAGTCGTGTCAGTAGATTTACTGGCACGTTGAAGATCCCCTTCCGAGCAAAATTCCAGCACCCCGGCGTATCTAAAAGCCAGAGCAGTTAAAAGGGACGTAAAACCAATAATGTCATAATTATCTGTATTTACTGTAGGTTTGGGGCAGATGACCTCGTAGTTCCGCCCCTTAAAACCTCACTAACTAACTATTACTGTAAGTGTATAGCAAGCGCTTTTCGCACAGACGCCGTTGAAAGAAATTATAGTTTCGGTCTGATGTATTTATTTATTTGTTATGTGGGTCGTCTGAGTGAGTCGGAGTTTTCCTTTAAACAAAGGTGGTCAAAATTTCGAACACTTGCTACCTTGAATATACGTGATACCTTGCTTTCGTTCTACAGACCATTATGTCGTCGTCCAATCTGGCTGCGTACCATCGGATAAGTACGGTCCTTTTGAGGACCAAATAAAAAATCACTCGTTGGAACAGATAGATATGCGTCTATAATACATCCACAATAAACGACATTAAGCAAAAAAAAAAATAGTACTAATTCAAGATTCGAACCTACTACAATGCGACTTCGTTGACTCTACTCTTGATTTAGCCACCATAGCTACCGAGAACCATGGTGTATTGCTGGCACGCATTGAATCTATTCGTAGACACTTCCTGTCAAAACGTAAGCATGTGTTATTCGGAGCTCTAATCGTTTCAATCATGCATTATATTTGAGGTCATTGAAAGAAAACTGCCACTATTAATTTCTACTATATTCGCGAGAATGTACTCAACGGTAAAGTTGTACAATGGACGAAAAGGAACAGGTACTAATGTTTTTAGGATGACTGTGATATACGCGTTAGTTGGGTTGCCTTCCTCCAAAATAAAAATAAGGGGCTGGCGGACCACACTGTATATGTATATCAGTTTCTTGTGGACACAATAACTGCCGTAATTTAGCACCAATCACTTTGAAATTTTTATCGATTATGTATACCTATAAAATCTCGGTCGATTTCGTTACTGGGCTAAATCGGTCGAAGGGGGTGAAAATGGGGGGCTTTTTTTTTTCGAAAAAATGAAATATTGCTATAACTCTCTTAATATGTGAAATATCGAATCCGTTTAACGTTCATACTATGTGTCGGATAATGCCCAAGAATTTATGTTTGAAGAGTTTTTTTTATAGCACCAACCATTGACCAAAGGGGTGGGAAAAAGTGGGTTTTTCGGGAAACATTAATCATATCTCTCTTAATAGGCACAATATCAAAACCGTACAAAATGGACAATATTCCCCTAATAATTACCTAAAACTTTTGTCTGAAAGAATTTTTGATATGACCCACCATTATGCCAAGGGATGAGAAAAATGATTTCGGAATTATAAGAAAATGCCAAGAGCTATCAGTGGATGCCATGGCAACACTACTAAATTGATGAGGGATGAGCCATCAGACGTTAGCTTGCCACGGTGGGTGAGTGGTTATAGTGTCGGACTACCAACCCCAAGATTGCAGGTTCGCCCCTGGCCATGGTAAGTGATTTTTGAAGGCGACAAAAATCACGATACTCATGTCATACGTTGTTGGCATGTTAAAGAACCCATTCGAATTCAGTAGGCCGTGTTCAATGGCAGAATTAATCTCGGGATTTTCCGCCAACACAAAGTTCCTCCATTCTCTACTTGAAAGCGCTGTAGTGTCAAGGAGTTTAGATATCTAACCTCCTTGACTTTCATTGCGTTCAAAGGAACGACGAAATTCGACATGCAAGCTACCCTCTGGGTGTCAATTAACAAAGCTTGCACCAGGCACCCGAGGCCATACGATATTATTATTATTATTATAATTATATCAGACGTTGCCAAGATAACGCACTTGCACGAGATCAGATTCAGATTTCCATCTGACTAAGTGTGAAGCGGCTTCGGTGACGTAACTGGTAGCATGCTGAATGTCTATGCCCAAGGTCGCGAGTTCATAGCCGGCCGAACTCGTCGGATTTTCTAAGAGCGCTAAAAATCCCTCAGTATGCTTTCCTTTTGGAGGGGAAGTTCCAACGTTCGTTGCGAGTTGCTGGTTGCGGTGGCATATAGTAGCCAAGTTCACAGCTAGGTGTCGTTGACGGTAGTACCTGGTAGCAACATTAGGAACTACTGCTTGAAATTGACCGTCTGCAGTCCTTACCTGAATTACAGACTAATACAGCCATCCCTAAGTACACGGGGTTACATGACCGCGTTGTCGCAGCCCCTAAACTGAGGAACGAACCAAAATCTCTGCGGGAGATAGAATTTTGCGTGAAGAAGTAACAGACCGTTACATAGTTACACATCAGTGTCGAAACCTTGCATAAGGACAGTGTGACCACAAGTATAAAAATGGACCCCAAATGACAAGAAGGTTACCGTTCCCATAAGACAATAAAATGTTTAAAATAAGCATAAAATGACGAAAAACAAAGTTAATTAAGCTCCAATTATAAAATACCTTCTCGCAATAAATAATGTCTGATCCTTCTACGAAAACGTGCATATTCTGCCTATTTTCGCTTATCCCCAAGTTTGTCCGGTGAAATCTACCTCCGCCTTCCGGCGTGCCGAGAGGACTTTTTTTTCTCAGACTGACGGAATACTCACTTTCACATGAAGAAATCAGTGACGCAAACTGTACACACAAATGCATCATGGTCAAGATAAATTAAAACTGCTGCGTAGATAAGAAACAGGTATTGAAAACAGATAAGCACTGCAGACTTACCGTATATGGACTAGTCCAAGAATTTTTATCTGAATGTTTGGAAATACAGATGCTAAAATAATAACAACTTTAAAATGAGCATTTAACCATATTCGATTTAAAAAAATGACCTTTACTAAGTATAACACATGAAAAATGACCTAAAGTGTACATAGATGTTAGAAAATGACTCTATTCTGGAAAATGTAGGAAAAATGCATTTTGATGATCTTTAGAAACCCCATATATCTAGCATATTTATTGCAGAATAAACTTAATTACCACTAAGCATCGTCTCCGTGTATTCTGAAAAAATATCGCATTTCATCAAAATCCGGGCCCTACTTATAAGAACCCACTCTTCGATCGGTCTTCGGTTTTATAAATGATTGCTGTATTGACTCATGGTTACAATACCTAATTTTACGATGCTCCAAGCACCCGAACATGAGTTATAAGCGTAAATAAACATAAAGATATATCAACTACACAGTGTCATACAAAATCATCTTTACGATGAACCCGTTTGTCGACAAAAATATGATTAGTTAAAATGTGCTCTCAAACTAAATTCACCAAACATGTAGAGTACATCCTGATGTGAAAATATTATTGAAAACCTGGTAGACGAAATTCAATATATGTCAAATTAAAACTGATCCTCACCGTTGTGGAAAGTTCCCATCGCCAGGAAGACCCCTTTAATTAATTATAAATCCTGAAAATTCAGGATTTTTAGCCTCCAATGGCCCAAATTCCCAAAAGCTGCAAAAAACACTATTTCAATTCAGGAATTCTTGAAAATAATGTTGCTGTTTGGAGATATAATACTTCTGTACAACATATCACACGTGTAGGTCACGTGTAAAAATTCTAGGGTACCCCCTGGCCCCCTTAAGCGCATTGATGAATTTTACAGTCTATGTTCGATTCCATGATAACCTTACTGCCATTTGCTAACTTTCACAGACATTTAATAAATTGAGTGGCATTTCTTCTTACAGAAATAGATGGAAAGTTGGATGTCACCTCTTAAGATACTGTTATCATGGTTACCGGCTTGCATTACTTCATTGGTTTCTTCTTGTTCTTCTTCTTTCGGATCGGCCAGCAAAGGACTACGACGTTCAACTCTTCGGCTTGGCGAGGGACGTGATGTTTGCCCAATATTCGCGCATTATCTGGCACTGCTTCTCCTTTCTCTCTTTTGTCCAGATGATGCCAGTTTTCTTACAGGGTGGTCTGTCCTGAAAACTCTTCTGTTTAAGTATTTTTCTGAGTTGTGATCGGCTTCTAATATCACTTTCCATTATCTTCAGTTCTTGGATGTCCTTGTTAACTTCTGTTAGCCACGGTCTCACGCTCTTTCTATTCTCCCAGTAGTTGAGAAGCCGGTTGGTTAGTCTTGTTGGGTTCATCCTTGAGACATGTCCGTAGAAAGCCAGACGTATCTTCCTGGCCACATCTGTGATTTTCTCAATATATATATATATAGCTCCTGATTTGGTCTTCCTCTGTACTCGTCATCTATTTATTAGTTTATTAACTGAAATTAGCTTCCTGGGAATATCTCAGAAATGTGGTTTTAGAGCCTTAAACGTAGTAGCCTCCGAACCACCGAGGGGCTGAAAATGAGCTTTGTCTCGTCCTTGTACGCCATAATATAATAATCATAAAATTAATTTATTAATATAGGGATAGGGATATAAAAGACCTTCAGTACCACACACGCGAGTGTAAATCGCGTGAGGAAAATCTAGGGTACCCCTTGACACCCTTAAGCGTATTGATACACGTATTGATGAATTTTACAGCTTAAGTTGGTTCCGTGATAACCTTATAGCCATTAGCAAACTTTCTCAGTATTGTAATAAATGGAATGGCATTGCGTCTTACAGATATTGATGGACTTCTGAGATTGTGTTGCCATGGATACCGGCTTGCGTTCTTTCATTATTAGCCTATTTTCATTTTATGAATAAAATAGGCTTATGAGATCACCTTTTGTCTGTGTGTGTGTGTGTGTGCCCCCCTAATAACATCTAAACGGCTGGAGCGATTACAATGAAACTCGGTAAGATCATAGCAGCATTCTGTCCGATCTCGACTGTGCCCTTTAAATTTTATTGTGACTCACCAATCCAATATGGCGGCTGTGCGAAATATTTCACCAGCATTCAGTATCTCCGAAACTATTACCGATATCGCCCTGAAATTGTGTACGGTGATAAAGGGCACTACTAGAAGTTCATCTATGAGACTTTCAAAAATCTGGTAACTACAAAACCAACATGGCGGCCAAGTGAATTTGAGACTTTTAAATAGACTTTTCTCGCGATTTAACCATCCAAACGTAATGAAACTTGGTACAGCAAATGTTTATACACATTGTATTGCACTGGAGTCTAATTTAGTTCAATTGTTTGCATAACCTCAAAATGGCGGCTGTGCGAACTATTTCACTGAAATTCTATATCTCCGAAACTATTACAGATATCACCCTGAAATTTTTTATGGTGATAAAGGAAACTGATACAAGTTTATCCATGTAATTTTCATAAACCTATAAAGTACAAAACGAACATGGCGGCCAAGCGAAGTTGAAACATTTTAATAGACTTTTCTCGTGATTTAACTCTCTGAGCGCTGTGAAATGTGGTACAGCAAATGATTATACATATTGTAATGCACTGGCATCTAATTTAGTTCAATTGTTACATAACCTCAAGATGGTGGCTGTGCGAAATGTTAAAATTAAATTTTTATTTCTTGTGTCGTAACCATGCGATCGAAGTGAAAGTTTGAATAATGAGCCTAGGCAATAATTTTCCTTGAATGGTACATAACTCTAAGGCATATACATATAACAATCCAAAATGGCGAGCGTCCGAAATATTTAGACGGTTCTCAATATCTACGAATCTTTTACAGCAATCAAACTGAATTTTTTAAATTTTCATAGAGACTAATGTTCACCTGTAGGACTTTCAGTAACCTGGTGAGCACAAATCCAACATGGCGGCGACGCGAAGTATAAATATTTAAATGGACGTTTCTCGCGATTTAACTATCCGAGTGCAGTGAAACGATGCACGTTAAATGCTTATACAAATGTTAATTCACTGGCATCTAATTTATTTCAATTGTTTGCATAACCACAAGATGACAGCTGTGCGAAATTTTAAAATCTCGTTTTTACATCTTGTGTTCTAATCATGCGATTGAAGTTTGAATACCACACGTACACAATAATCGTAATGTAATAGTACATAAATAAAAATACATCCTGGCGACCATCTGAAAAATATATATGCTGCCCAAAAAATTAAAGCACCACTTTTTTCAAAGGCCACCAAATTTTGAAAAGTTGACCGTACAAGCTCGAAATCTCAGTATGACGTTTGTCCTGACGCCTACCAAGCATATGCTTCAGCACAACTCCCCAACTTGAATAGTTTCGGAGTAGCTCCCCGAAAACCAGCCCATTTTCGAAAACCGTAAATTGAAGTTTGCGAAAAACTCTGTAGACCTTGTCGCAGGTTGCCAAAGCAGTCAAAAATGAATCAGCCTTGCTCTTAAAGGTTCCACAAACACGTTGAAATCGTTACATTTGACGTTCGGGCATTTCAACCCCCTTCATCATCCCCTAAACATGGACTACCATTGGAGGCGTCTGAGAAGGTACCGGGTGTGTTAAACCACCTGAAAAACTGCACACCGTCCTCCGTTGCTGATTGCAGTAAGTTCTTAAGGCCTCCGGCAATGTCCACACCCCCCAAAACCCTCAACTAGCATGGGACCTAACCACCCCCTCTCGATTCACCCCTAAGGAAGGTTTTAATCGAGATGTTTATCAGTACTCTGAATGGGGGGTCTTCTCCTAACGTTTCAAAAAAGGAGCTGTGCCTGTGTCACCACCCTTTCCCCTGCTACCCCCGTTTGTATGATTTTTCGTATCAGGCCCTTTTTAAGGGCTGAAACGAGGTCTTAATCGCTGAAAGGGCTGTAAAGGTCCTTATAAGTAATGGTGACACGAAATCAACCCCTTCCGATCGTTCATTGATATTCCATCCCCCAAAGTTGAAACTGTTGCACCCTCCCTATCTTGACGCGTAACGCGTCATGGCAGAGTTTTCAGAGTTGGATGAAAATGAAGCTTAAGGCCTTCCATCGAGCCCAAAACAGCAGGTTGGATGGAAATTCATCGGTAGATTGGGAAACGGGACCAAAACGTTTTCAAAAATGTTAACAGCCTCTAGTAAGTACACCCATGCATAGGCAACCCACATCACGTCATTGTCCCCCATTTCCAAACTTTGTAACCTGTTGCCGATCATAGGCAACCCGCACGCACGGACGTGGTGTGGGATGCCTGTGTATGGCCGTACTTACTATAGGCTGTTAACTTTTTTGAAAAGTTTTTGGTCCCGTTTCCCACCCTACCGAAGAATTTCCTTCCAACCTGCTGTTTTGGGCTCGATTGTAGGCCATAAGCTTCATTTTCATCCAACTCTGAAAACTCTGCCATGACGCGTTACGCGTCCAGACAGGGAGGGTTGGAGGTGCAAAAATTTCAAGTTTGGGGGACGGAATGTCAATCAACGATCGGAAGGGGTTGATTTCGTGTCACCATTACTTATAAGGACCTTTACAACCCTTTTAGAGATTAAGACCTCGTTTCAGCCGTTAGAAAGGGCCTGATTCGAAAAATCATACAAACGGGGGTACCAGGGGAAGGGTTGGTGACACAGGCACAGCTCCTTTCTTGAAACGTTAGGGGAAAACCCCACCATTCACAGCACTGATAAACATCTCGATTAAAACCTTCCTTAGGGGTGAATCGAGAGGGGGTGGTTTGGTCCCTTGCCAGTTGAGGGTGTTGGTGGGTGTGGACATTGCCGGAGGCCTTAAGAACTTACTGCAATCAGCAACGGAGGACGGTGTGCAAGTTTTCGGGTGGTTAAACACACCCGGTACCTTCTCAGACGCCTCCTATTGTAGTCCATGTTTAGGGGATGACAAAGGGGGTTGAAATGCCCAAACGTCAAATGTAACGATTTCAACGTGTTTGTGGAACCTTTAAGAGCAAGACTGATTCATTTTCGACTGCTTTGGCAACCTGCGACAAGTCCTACAGCGTTTTTTGCAAACTTCAATTTGCGGTTTTCGAAAATGGGCTGGTTTTCGGGGTGCTACCCCGAAACTACTCAAGTTGGGGAGTTGTGCTGAAGCATATGCTTGGTAAGCGTCAGGACAAACGTCATACTGAGATTTCGAGCTTGTGCGGTCAACTTTTCAAAATTTAGTGGCCTTTGAAAAAAGTGGTGCTTTAATTCTTTTGAGCAGTTTATATCTATTATTCTGATAAGGTCCCATTCCAGTTTTGTACCGAAAATAAGGTCCTATTAACACCAACCTCAACATATGGGGTACCTACAGGTTCAACATAACCCAATGCGTAAGCGAAATGCGCTCACTTACTTTTTAAATGCCTCACATTAAATAAATACTTTAAAACATGTATATTTACAATGAAATAATGAAAGAATGCAACACTGTAACCATGCTAACAGAATCTGACAGGTCCATCTATTTCTGTAAGACGCAATGCAATTCCAATTATAACATTACTGTGAAAGATTCCAGACGGTTATAAGGTTCTCACGGAACCAAAATAAGCTGTAAAATTCATCAATACATACAGTATAATGTGCTTAAGGGGGTCAAGGGGCACTCTAGAATTTTTCACGCAATATTCACGTGTGAGTGTGGTACGAAAGGTCTTTTTCACCCGACTATAAAGGGTCTCCGAAAACCACATTTAAAGGCCCTTAAATTAACAGTGTCTGTGATATTCCCAGAATACTAACTTCGCTCTGATATACCTATGAAGGAATGACAAACCTCTAACGACTGCACCAGTAGCTGAATTGATCAAGTCTTATTATTCATACCAAGGATAAATCAGTCATAGCATTCATGATGAGATTTTGCTAAGTGTACTCTTTACAACTAGAATATTCGTGGGCGAAGCCGCGACGGGTAATGCTAGTCTGAAATATTTAGACAGTTCTCAATATCTACGAATCTATCACAACCTTCAAACTGAAATTTTGTATCTTGATAGAGGCAATTAACATGAGTAGGATATATGAAAATAGGCTGTATAGTTCTTCACGGAACTACTTTTTTTCATATTTTCCGCCCTCATTGGAGCACTTGAATCAATACAAATACAATTGAGTCTAACAACGGTATTTGGAGATTGGCGATTCAGCTTCAGCTTCATCTATACCCAAAATTTCTTCATTCTATACGACCTGGCTGCCATTTGTTCATCTGTGATGGTGTAGTTTTTCCGTTCAAATGTTGTTAATGTGCATCGTAAGTATTTATTCCTTAAAATATTCTTCTCTTGTCTATTTTTAATTTGGAGCATCGTTAAATTTAATTCATCTAAATCATGCTGGATCTCTTTGAACCAGTTGTTCTTTGTTTTACTCTTCCAGATGTAACTAAACAGCTGTTTTATTAGTCTGGTTTCTGGTAGGCGAGAGATATGGCAGAGAAAAGAGATTATCCTTTTCCGCTTTGTATCTATTATGGATTCACTCTCTCGATATACCACTTCATTCGGCAGCAATCTCCATTGGTCATTTACTTGATGTATTTTGTTAATAATTGTTCTGATGATTCTTCTGTCTGCTTTCTGCAGTTTGTCAGTTGTTGATTTGATGTTCAACTTGTAGAGTGTTTCACTACCATACGTGTCCTCGGGTGATGCCTAAATTTGGCATTCATTGAGAGAGATTTCCTTTTGTTGGTTGGCCAGGTGATTCGTTGTGCTTGTTTCAGTTTGGATGTTCTACTGTCTATCGATGGTTTCTCGTTGGACTTATTCACAATCTTAATTTGATTACTATTGTTTATTTAAAATGTTGGTGTGTCAATTCTGAAGTTCGGCATAATTTCAGTCTTTTCATACGAGATTTGTAGACCAATTTTGCACGCATTTTTTTCGAGTTCTTGAATTTGAAATTTAGCCTCTTCCATAGTACTTGCTAGTAGTGCAAGATCGTCTGCGAATGCTTGGCGATTAAGTTTGATATTTCTGCCAATCGTAATGGTTGGAGGACACTTATCATTCCATTCTCGCATGACTTTCTCCAATGCACAATTAAACAATAAGGACGAAAGACCATCTCCTTGGCGGAGTCCAGTTTGGATTTCAAATGGTTCTGACAATTCACCTCTAAATTTTACTTTCGATTTAGTATTGTCAATGGTAACTGCAAGAAGGTAGATGAGTTTTCGATGTATACCAAATTCTGGAAGGATTTTTAATAATGACTCACGATGGATACTGTCATACGCTTTTTTTAAAGTCGACAAAAGTGATGACTAATTGCTTGTTTCGAACTCTATGATGTTGCATGATCCATTTAAGACTAATAATTTGTTCGGGACAGCTCCTTCCTGGTCGAAATCCTCCTTGATACTCTCCCAATTCTTGATCAAGTTGTTAATGAATTCTTGTATAAATAATTTTTGAGCAGATCTTATAAGTGACATCAAGTAAAGAGATACACCGACAATTATTGGGATCTGATCTATCACCCTTTTATACAATGGGTAGATGATTGCTGTGGACCATTCTTCAGGTAATTTTTCAGTATTCCGGATGTCTATGATATGTTTATGTAAATTTTGAAGAGTTTGTTTACTTGCATTCTTCCTCAATTCTGCTACTAATTGATTTTATCCCGATGTATTGTAGTTCTTAAGTGAATCAACTGCTTTAATCACTTCTGCATAATTTGGCGGTATAACCTTGTCCAGGGGAGTTTTATTTTTCGGATTGGGATCAAATTCGAAATGTTCTTTTGGATCCTCGCGGATGAGTAATTCTTTGAAATAATCCGCCATAATTTGGGCATTGTCTCTATTATTGTGTGACATTATCCCTTTTTTATTTTTCAATATAAGTGTAGGTGGAATGTATTTCGATTGATATCGTTTGTATGTCTACCCCTTATTATTTTCGTTTTCCAACGGGGTCGGGGATGAGATGCGATGGAAGTCTTTGTGGCGATGGTTTTTACGGCCGGATGCCCTTCCTGACGCCAACCTCATGAGAGGAGTTAATGAGAGATTAAATGAAAGATGGTGAATGAAACTGGGCAAGGATATAGAAGGAAGCGGCCGTGGCCTGTCAGAAGGTACCGCCCCAGCATTTGCCTGGGGTTGAAAATGGGAAACCACGGAAAACCATTTCATGGACGGCTGACGGTGGGGCTCGAACCCACGCGTCTACCGAGTCAGCAGAGAGCTTGGCCCCATGACCTAACGCTGCGCTGTAGCCAGCATAGCCACAGCTGTCAGTTCGATTGATATTGTTTGAATGTTTGTAAATAATCTCTTGTTTTATGCTTATTAAACGCTTCATCCACGTTATTTATGGTATTTTTTGATGATCTCTTTTAATTCTTCTAATTTATTTGGCCGTTTGTCTTCTAGCAGTAATTAGTTCCTCACGGGATTTTTCTGATTTCCTTTGTTGGTCATTGAACCATGCCTTATTGTACCCTAGGGCACTAGGCTGACTGGTGTTGAACCTGGGTCTCTGGGAAATTGAGAACAGACTGGAGATACCAGCAAGAAACGAACCCAGGGTCTTTGAGGGAGTTTAATCTAGAAAAACCCCTAGAGACAGAACACATTAAATCACTAAGGTGATATGGAATGAATTCTGACATTATTTATTAACATAATGCAGAAAATATGAGAAGAATACGACAGTATTTGGCTGTAAAACACATGAAGTTCTGAAGCCAGCACCAGGATTTGGAGCTCTTGATATTTTACAAATGCGTTTTGTAAGTAGGCGTGTTTTCGTGGCGACACGTCAGTCACTTGGGACTCTTTACACCGTCTAGAGGAGGGTGAGAGAAACAGATGTGCTCCAGAAATTCCCCTCAGCACAAGAGAAGAGAGCAGTGGAATGGGGACCGACAAGGATAATTTGATGATTACTCGCAATTGGAGTATGTCAGAGACATGAGAGTGCACCAATGTGAATTAAATGCAAGGAGGCTAATTATCAAGCCATCAGACGCCAAAATTGAAGCAGATATAATAAAATGCGGAAGAACACATCCTAAAGGAGGTTGGCGCACAGATTGCACTAAGCAAAAGGGGAATCACCATCGACTCGGCGTCACCAAGCGCTGAAGAGGATAATTAATTCTAATTAATGGACCGATCGATTATCAAGCACGCAGGCATTTATGGAAATGGCGATGCAAGACGGACCTGAAAAACATCATTTCAAGCCAGAAAAAGCATTTAGAGGAGAGATGGAGCTCCGAGAGATTTGGGGACCTACTTTTCTTGTGAAAAGCAATATATGGTTGCCGAGGCAGGCAGTCGAGGACAGTTGAACCAAGTCGCAGGGCAGAGGCCATGCTGCTCGGGTCCAGGAAAGGGGACGCGCCCACAAAGACTTTAACAAGTTTTCGAGTTACTCAGTATATTCGTCGTACAGTGTAATGTACGAGTTAAGAAAGTATCACAATAGGTCAGTAGAACCTCATAATGAACAGACAACGTATTGTAATACAAATGTACGTGTGACTGTACAAGACTTTGTTAGAAACGAACCACTTAGGGAGACAGTAAGTGCAGTAAGTGGATAATAAAAGTGGTAAATGTACAAGTATAATGTACAATATACGAGCGCAGCGCAGAATATATCTATTAGACAGGTTTTCATTATTTAGAAGTGCACATGTAGGAATATTTTGTTAATACGGGTGAAGCAATTTCACGTAAATACCACTTTGTTAACGTTCAAGACAGTATTAAAGCATATCAATGCTAATATCGGTAACTTACCATGTACTAGGAGTTGACGAACATTGGGAATCACAGCGATTTTCAAGGAACAGAGATTCACTGGGGAACTTCAGGCAATATCACGAGACTTTCAAACGGGATACAGGATTATTCTTGGAGGGAGGCTCTACAGAACCTGTAATTCTGAGATTCTGCGGGAAGTGTCGCCAAGTGAGAAACTGTATATAGATATCGTGTGTTTTTAAGTGATTTGTATAATTAAAAATGTGTAATCTACAAGTGTAGTGATCAATATAATGTGTGATATGGAAAAACGAAGCGATAGCTTCAGTATGAGAAAGCAAAGTGCAATGTATTTCTCAGTGGAAAAATCACGTAATATGTGTGTACAAAGTGTAATTATGCCTTGCTAAATGCAAATATGGCGGGCGTAATGGATCATATATGGACGTATACGCCAGGATGAATAAGTGAGTACCCAAAAACCATGATTTTGTTGTAAGAATGTAATCCACTATATGTCAGTAATATCTAAAGTTGTAAAATATATGCCAATGGAAGTTGAATTTAGAGAACCTTCATACATTAATTTTGTGTTGAATATAGTCAAGTTAAGATGTTCGTTGTACATCGAGTTGTGTGTAAATCCGTTATAAGTAACGTAGAAATGGCATTTGATTTAAAAGGATTAATAAATGTATTGAACGTGGACGTTCAGTCATTGATGATATGAATACCGTTGCGTCGTGTCGAGATAAGGGAAGATATGTCAGTAATAATAATAATAAATAAATAAACATCAGGGAAATTATAAGCAAACATATGTTAATTTGAATAACTGTATATCCAAGCAGTAGTATTAAAAGTAAATGGACCACTCGGAGGAAATTAAGATCAGAGAATCATATGATGATGTACGGAAATATGCAGAAGATGTAGGAAATGGAAATGTTTAAAAGGGAATTGAATTGCAGCTTGATAAAATAAGCTTATAAGATTAATTAATAGAGATTGTCTTATTAATTAAGGAAGAGACCATCTCACAATAGTCGGGAAAGTCAGGTTTGCTAAACCGACATATGAAATCTCGTATAGCCGTGGGCATACGGAGATAAATGATGCAATTGAGCGTATATAGTGGGATCCCTAGCTCAGATTATTGCTAAGAAGCAGTCCGGGTTCGAATCAAGGGGCGCATGGGAGGATAACGAGGACACCTCGCCATAACGCATGATATCGACCGTGAACTAGCTAATTGTGTGAATTAATTCATCTCTGTGAGAGTGAATTCGACGGGAGGGTAATTGTGCCCTGGCCGTGATCTTTAACAAGAGCGCCGAGTATTCCAATACGACTATGTGTACGATGAATCCCGTTCCCTCGGCTAAACGTAAATGGGTCAGTTTGAGGCCAGCCTTTAAATCCTAAATGATAGGGATACATGTTTAAACAATTCCATATTCCGTAATGCATCTTGTGAAAAATAGGTCATCTGTGTTTTTTTTTGTGGGTTACTAAGACTGCACACTGTTGTGTCTGGAAGTAGCAGGCAATCGCTTGGAGCGAAGGGAGGGAGAGACGTGAGGGGTAGGTTGCGGCCATGTTGTTACCACCCGCCGCGAAGGTCCATTATACTGAACGAGGCTTGGGGAACAGACCTCACTCATTGTAGGCTTGGCGTAAGATGTGTAAATTAGAAAGCTATGATACCCTGATTGTAAAGAAATGATGATTGTATTAATGAATATAAAATATATGTGTAATTTAGACACGTTGCTAATTAAGAATCGTTCAGATGTCTTAATGTTTGGCCAAGTTGTAAAATGGCAAAAGTTACATTTTTATACTGACAGAGACACCTTGTTTCGAGGGTGGAGACTATATTTTACGCTATGCCTACTCCACGGGTAGCAGTAAGGTCCCACTCGACACGACGGCGGCAGACTAATAAATATTTGGAAGATAAACTCTTTACGGCATATAGTGGATTTACAATAAATAAGTTGGTTAATGCATGGTAGGCTCAAATATTTTGGTGGGAAGGAAGAGAAAAGGCATGATTGTGCGCATATTGTTGAGTTAAACGTGTATACAATAGTTAACGAGAGATTGTAAGGTTAACATTGTTTGTGTAAGTTTACCAGTGCATTAGCGCACGTGGGTATGATTTTTATGGTGATTTCAACGTAAAATTAAATCAACAAATATTTGGATTTGTGTGAGGATAAAGTGTGAATATTAATTGAGTGTAGGAGTATGTTTTGCATTTGTGTGTGTAATATAATTGTTATATTGTTTTGTGTTTGTTAAGCTATGATTTTAAACTCAAATTAAATCCTTTAGAATAGAGTTGTGTGTTGTTAATGTAGAGTTGATACCTATTAGTTTCAAATACAAAATATGCGACTGCTCAGTGGGTTGAATGGCACACGTCCGGGGACTGCTGCTAGCTGGAGGCGGAAGCATATTTTCCATGGAAATTCTTCACATGGGTACATTATATCTTCCCTGAATTGCTCCATCGCATTCCTCGTTCCACCAGGCATGTTTTTTCCTTCTTTTAATGGGAGCGATTTCTTCAGCCACAGTTTTCAGCTTGTCAATTATTGTCCCCAAATTTTCACATAGAGGTGTTTTGGTTCTCTCCAAATATATGGTAGCCTATTGTTTATTAAATAACTGGGGTCATAATTTCTTCTCCTATGAAATTGAGATGGTTTGTGTTTCCGTTAAGGAGTTAACTTAATTCTTATCTTTGATATATAATGATCTGAGCCAATGTCGACTCCTCGGAGGACTTCAAATTATAAATGTCTTTGTAGCAATTTCTATCAATGGCTACATGATGAATTTGAAACTCTCCCAACTTGACATTAGGACATTTCCAGGTTATTAGTTTATGTGGTTGTTTCTTAAATCAATTATTAAATCAGATAATTTCAACCACGACACCGGCTACAATCTCAGTGAGTCCTGGCTACCTATTATCAGAACCCTCAGAAAGTAATACTCTGCTGCTTTTCGTTGTCCCTAACATGGGCTAAAATGGCGTCCATCTTAGGGCACCTTTCTTTAGTTACTTTGTTGCTTTCCCTTAGCAACACTTTACTCGTATTTCCGTTTATTCCTGATGAAGAAAGACATGTTTTTTTCGAAACACGTCCAATTTGATTAAATAAAACACGGCATAAGCCCAAAATTCTACATTATGGATAGTATCACAGACCGTGGAAGTCTAAATGATAATGTTCATTCTTTATTTTCGATTGCTATTTGACTGCAATGAAAATCCACAGCCTGCTTCAAGTCTCCGACCGGGTCAGGAATGGAATGAATGAAGCCCCCATCTAGCGGCGAGGATATGAACTGTGCCGGCTGCCGAGGCCTGACGCACTCTTCTGGGGCAATGATTAAATGAATGACAGATGAAATGAAATGATAGTGGAGAGTGTTGCTGGAATGAAATTATGACAGGGAAAACCGGAGTACCTGGAGAAAAACCTGTCTGCCTCCGTTTTGTCCAGCACAGATCTCATATGGAGTGACGGGGATTTGAACCACGGACCCAGCGGTGAGAGGCCGGCGTGCTGCCGCCTAAGCCAAGGAGGCTTATTTGGCTGCAATAAAATTATTAATTAATATCCTGAACTAGAACCAACAGATAGTGCACAGGTACTACGTGAGATCGTTTAGTCTTCAGTTCAAATAACACACAATAGGCTGTTGCAAACGCTTTAAAATAAAAATGTATCTTATTATCAACTTTTCATTCTTCAAATTCCATTCGTACAGAAAGCCAACCAGTGGAGTCCCACGGAAAACAGTCTTGACCTCTGGCGGACAAGATAATCCTAATAGGGAGAGTGCATTCTATCCGCTATAAAAGGAAACTTTTCAATTAAAGCTGAAACGTAATCTGTGGGACGTTGTGCAATAAGTTGGCCATGATAGTTCTCCTGGTTGCTGTTAGATGTCTCTTGCAGATCCGCTGGCGAATTTTGTTTTAATTAAATATATATTTTCCATTGTAATATGCATAATATAACGCTTAATTTTAAAACGTCTGAGTAATTACAAAACAATAAATATAAACACAAGTAGCAAAAAAGAAACACCACAACTCTGGTAGGATTCGAACTCCGGTCATACGGGTGAAAGTCTAACGCAGCCAATCAAGTCAACAACAATTTGCCGATATCCGTTGAATCACATACAACGTCTTTGCAAATAATGATTTAGACTAAACAATTTCTTCAGTGGAGTATACTTTTTATATATAAAACATTGCATACAATGATTATGTAATTTCTATTAGTAGGCTATATTGCATGAAATACTCAAATTAGTGAAATATAGGTCTGGAACAGGATATCAGCTGCCATCTTGTCTTCTAACTAAGACGGCTCAGCCTTTTAAGTCACTTCTGCACAATAATAGTACAAGATAAACTTTTAATTTCGAACGGGCCACGTTTTTAAAACAGTTTAAACGATTCTCGGTTCGATAATCAGAACTGGTGGGTCCCATGTTATTAATTATAAAGTTTGCATAATATACACGGCCGCATTCCGTGAATAGATTGTTATATCGTGATTATATTTTACATTCACTTGGAGCAATATGTTACAATATTTCCCACATTTACAGCATTTTATAACTGAGCAGATTTCTCATGCATATAAAGAAGAACTGAAGAAATGATGTACGAAGGCTGATCGAAAATACTTTATCCCTATTTGTTTTAGTAAAAAAAAAGCAGATACAGATAATTACAAATATACGTACTGTTCTACGTACATTTCACTATTTTTAGCCTACTTTTTTTTCTTTCAAAAAATGAAAGTAGACTTATGTGATCTACACAGGACCAAAAAGTGTGTGTCTGTGTGTGTGTGTGAGTGTGTGTACTCTAAATGTCTGTCCCCCTATCAATTCGAACAAGGTGAAACCGAATTGAACGAAATTTGGTACAGAGGTAGAACTAGCAAAGGGCACCTCAGTGTCATGTTTTATATCGCCACCATCTTGACGGAAACTTAATGGCGGCCACCCAAATGTAAAAAGCTTAAATCAAATTACGATCAAACTAATCATCTGATCTCTACCAAAATCTGCAACAACATAGCTTTATGTGAGAAGCGTTCTTTAACCAAGCTACAAGGTCATCAGTCCAATAGTTTGCATTTGGCGGTCATGTATGTGTGCAAATCGATTCCCCTATCAATTCAATCACGGTAAAACCGAATTGAACGAAATTTCGTACAGAGGTAGCACTAGCAAAGAGCACATCAGTGTCATGTTTTATACCGCCGCCATCTTGACGGAAACGGCCCAATAGTTTGAAGATAGCGGCCATGTATGCGTGAAAATCGATTCCCCGTAACAATTCAAACACGGTGAAACCGAATTGAATAGATTTTATTTTTTACAGAGGTAGCACACGCGAAGGGCACCTCATATTCATGTTTAATATCCGTATAGCACGTTGTATTTCAACAAGCTACTACAACCAACATTTAATTATACTGCTTGAAAAGGACAAAGGGTTATAACAATACCCATGCATTTAGGAGAAAGTAGGGTAAATGTTCTTTACTGAATATCTTGTTTCCACATAGTCTCCACATTTGTTCAGACATTTCTCCCATCGCAGAACTAAATTTGAGATGTTTCTGTGGTAGAATTCAGTCAGCTGAAGACTGCTGTCTTGACGTCATCGTCGCACGTGAATCGCTGTCCTGCCAGGAACTTCCTCAACAGTCCATGGCAATGCGAGACCACATGTGGCAACCAGAACCGCCAACAAGCTCCGGTCATTTCACTGGGAGAGTCCGGACCACCCACCATCAGTCCGGACCACGCCCCTAGTGATTTCCATGGATTTGGTCCGCTGAATAAGTTCCTGGCAGGACACAGGTTCACGTGCAACGATGACGCCAAGACAGCTGTTCGACGATGGTTCTACAGTCAGCCGGCTGAACTCTACCGCAGGGACATCTCAAATTTAGTTTTGCGATGGGACAAATGTCTAAAACAATGTGGAAAAGTAGTGTAAGGTACGTAGAACAGTAGGCCTACGTATATTATTTTGTAATTATATGTATGTAATTTTTTGGCCTAGAAATAGGGGCAAAAACTTTTCGATCCGCCCTCGTATATGAGTAAATACAACTGAGTAACCTCGCTTATTATCACACTCTACCTAAGATCACGGAGGGCTTAATGGCGCAGTGGTCAAGCTGCTTGTCTCTCTCCAAGGTGGAACGTGAGATATGTGTTCACGTAAAACAACAAGAATGCTTCGTATTTTTAACTAATATCTTGCCTACTGAGCTCATGATTGCGGGATGGAGTCCCGGTGACGTCATTTGGTACGAGGAAGCGGTGTCAGTAGATTTGATGGCACGTTAAAGTTTCCGTTTGAGACGAACTTTCAGCACCTCATGGAGTTGGTGAATCTCAATGGACAAGATACGGACTTATCAATCAAGAACCTTTGGAACTATTCCCGTTGCTGATATCACCAACGGTAAAATTCTCACAGAGTTTACTCGCCACATCTTCCTCATTTCTTCTACCAACGGTGCATATTTGTTGATTTGTCACTAGCCACCAAAGTTAATTGACGACAAAAGCATCGTCTCCCTTCCTTCATAAGACCACCCTCAGGGAATATCAAACCCTCCCCGCATTATATAAACATTCTTTAGTCTTAACGCAGTGCCGTGTTGCTAGCTCTCACATTCTTTCTTCATCAGGAGAGGAACATCGATACCAGGGATATCGAATTCCTCAGCACTGCCACGGGGTGCTATTTGCAGGATGACTGACAGTTGGCATCCGTACCTGCTATAGGATCTCAAAATCGTGTACTACCTTCAAGCAGCATTGAGTAACAACAACCAACTGGGGATCTCGACTGCTTTAAGGTGCCGGCAGTCATGAAATTAGGAATAGGTAATATGACCTATGATGGAGGAATTTATTATTTCATCGCTAGAGGGTGTATTTGCAATTCTTAGTAGTGTCAACATAATCGAGTTTGGCGCTGGAACGCAGGAATTGGCGTTCAGTTTGCAACATGGAGTCGCTGAGGTCTGTTGTGCCACTATCAGTAAAATTTGGCCAACAGTGATTTGGGTATCAATTGTATAGCAAGCATTACTGCCGCTCTTAGCGTCGGTCTGGATTTCATGCTCCACTCGCTTCGCTCACTCCACGTATTGAAACCTTTATAGGCCAATGGTTTTTGTGTGCACAATAATACTGTAATTATAATAATAATAATGGACCAAATTGGAAATAATTAACTCTGTGGCGTAGCAGCAAGCACACTGATCAATTTTTCGAATCCTGGCCATAATGAAATAGCCAAGATCGTACATCAAGAGCTTACCATAACAGGAGGACTTGAGGAAACGACCAATCAACCGTCCAGGTGTACAAACTGTACTGGCACATACCTGTCCTACAGTCCAGAAAATCTTGGCTAATCGTCCAGATATCGTCTACCTTAACAAAACAAGCCAAAAGGTTTATTTGATAGACATTGCGAGGTTTATTTGATAGACATTGCGATACCACTAAGTCAAAACCTCAAGGCCACTCGCCGTATATATCACTGACACCAGGACGTGGATTTTGATGACATGTCTTCTTTAAATTGATTCACCACAGACATTGCTAACTTATATAAGGTGCGTTCAAAAAGTAACGAGCCGGAGGCTGGAATGCGCAAACCGGTGACTACATCGGCTAATCGAGACGTGTGTAACGAGGTATGGTTCCGACCAGAGCGTGGAAGGTCACAGCCCGTCGCTAGAGGGCACGCGTGCACGTCACATGACGATACAAAGCGAGCAGCAGCATGCATCGATCGTCCAACGCTGACAGTCGCATTGCAAACAGTGACATGGAGGCGTCAACCGAAAAGCAAGGAGATGTTGTTCGGTTTCTGGCAGCGGAAGGAGTAGGGGGAACGGAAATTCATCGCCGAATGTCACAAGTGTACGGCGAACACGGCATGCCCCTTGCAAGGGTCAAGGCGTGGCACAAGCGCTTCAGGGAAGGACGGGTGTCGTTAGCCGATGATGCCCGGTCTGGGGCACCCCCCTACATTACCGATGAAAACTTCCAGCTGGTTGATGCCCTCATTACCCAGGACCGCCGAGTGACAGAGAACGTCATAACCGCCGTGGTCGCTCCACGACAATGCACGACCTCATACGGCCAACACAGTCGCGGCACTCCTGCAGAGATTCAAATGGGAGGTTCTCGGCGACCCTCCATACAGTCCAGACCTCTCTCCCCGTGATTACGCCATGTTTGGTCCCCTGAAAAGGGTTCTGCGGGGCCAACGATTCACCTCGGACGCCAATGTCCAGCAGTACGTGCGGAACTGGTTCACATCGCAGCCCAGAGAATTTTATGAGACAGCCGTTCACCACCTCGTGTCACAGTGGGGCAAGTGCGTCAACAGCCAGGGACAATACTTCTAACATACAGGTACTGGTTTCTGTAATTATGCCTCCGGCTCGTTACTTTTTGAACGCACCTTATACAAGAGCCCTGATCATAGTTCCCACATTTTAGAAATACTAATTTATTACGTCATTTTTGATCATAGTTTGTCGTTTTTTTTATTAACGTATTTTCAATTTTGAAAAAATAGGCTTATGAGAACACCTTTTGCCCGTGTGTGTGTGCGCGCGCGCGCGCGCGCATGTGTGTGTGTGTGTGTGTGTGTGTGCCTAATAACTTCTAAACAGCTGGACCGATCTCAATGAAACTCGGTAAGTTCATAGGACTATTCCGGGCAACACCGACCGTGCTCTTCAAATTTTGTTACGTCTCACCAATTTAACATGGCGGCTGTACGAAATATTTCACCAGCATTCAATATCTCCGAAACTATTCCCGACATCCCCCTGGAATTTATTACAGTGATAAAGAGAACTACTAGAAGTTCACCTATGTGACTTTTGAAAAACAAGTAACTACAAAACCAACATGGCGGCCACGCGAATTTGCAACTTTTAAATAGACTTTTTTCGCGATTTAACCAACCAAACGCAATAAAACTTGGTACAGTATATGTTTATACACATTGTAATGCACCGACATCTAACTTGGTTCAATTGTTACATAACCACAAGATGGCAGACGTGCGAAATATTTCACCGGCATTCTATATCTCTGAAACTATTAGCGGTATCAACCTGAAATTTTGTACGGAGTTAAAGGGCACTACTGGAAGTTCATCTATAAGACTTTCAAAAACCGGTTAACTAGAAAAAACATGGTGGCCAGGCGAATTTGAAAATTTTAAATAGACCTGGTACAGGAAATGTTTATACACATTGTAATGCACTGGTATCTAATTTAGTTCAATTGTTTACATAAACTCAAGATGACGGCTGTATGACTTTTAAAATTAAGTTTTTATTTCTTGTGTCGTAATCATGCGATCGAAGTGAAAGTGTGAATAATTAACCTACACAATAATTTTCCTTTAATGGTACATGACTCTATGGCCTATACATTTAACAATCCAACATGGCGACCATCCAAAATATTTAGACGGCTCTGAATATCTACGAATCTATCCTTCTTCTGCGCGAATGGGTCTCCTAGGACAACGCGGAATCGACACTTCTTGGCCTTGATGTTTGCCCAATAACTCTTCATGCGCAACGATTGAGCTAGTCTTCGTTGCTGCGACCAGACGTGTCTGGTAGTTCTTCTCTCTTCTGCCTCAAAACCCCGTGTATGAGTAATTTTCCTAATGTCCTCTCTATCCTTGAGATTGGGAAAACCTAATACAGCCAAGTCCTTTTCCGCCTGTTTGTATCAATTGGACCTTGTTGCCTTTTTCTGCAGAAACGTATAGATTTTATTTGTTAAGCTAGTTGGGTCCATTCTGTCCAAATGTCCCATGAATTGGATCCTTCTCATACGGTTTGTGTCTGTGATTTTAGTAATTTTTAAATAGATTGCAGCATTAGGTTTCGGAAGGTGCATTCCATCTTTAATTCTTGGTCCCAAAACATTTCGCATGATCTTGCGTTCCTTAATCTCTAATTGATTTCTCAGTGTTTTATGTTGTAGATTAAGTGCCTCGGCTGCATAAAGGGCTGCAGGCAAGACTACTGTTTTATAATGTTGAACTTTACAATTCCAAGAGAGGCATTTTTTGTTACAAACTTGTTTTGTCAAATAGAAAGCTGTTTCCATTTTCTGTAGTCTTGCTTCTATAGCTTTTCTTTCGTTGCCAGTTTCATTGATCCATTCACCTAAATACTTGAAGTCTTTCACTCGGTAGACCTGACAATTACCGATGCGGAGTGTATTCGGAGCAGTTTTAATATCCGTCATAAATTTTGTTTTGTCAAAGGAAATCCGTAAGCCGATTTTTTCTGCTTGTTCTTGGAGTATTTCAAGTTGTTTCTGGGCATCAGAAATGCTTGGAGCAATTAACGCCATGTCATCCGCAAATGCCAAACAGTCTAGTGTTATCCCTTTGAGTTTTGGTCCTAGTCTATGGGATGGCGCACCAGCTCGTCTCCATTCTCGGACGACTTTTTCGAGCGCACAATTAAACAACAATGGAGATAATCCATCTCCTTGACGAACTCCTGTATCAATTGAAAATTCTGCGCTCAGTCCTCCCATAAATTTAACCATTGAACTTGTATTCAAGAGGGTATCTTTGATGATTGATGTTGTCTTGCGATCTAATCCAAATTCTGAGAGTACAGCAACAAGGGATTCACGGTCAATGCTGTCATAAGCCTTTGCAAAGTCAACAAAAGTAATGACATAATTTTTGTTTGACATTTTACGGAAGTAAGACACTGAGTTTTTCAAATTGATAATTTGCTCTGTACACGATCGGCCTTTCCGGAACCCACCTTGGTATTCACCAATCTGCGGATCCAGTTGAAGATAGGCACGGTTCAAAAGGACTGTGGACAAAATTTTGTAAGTTACCGAGAGTAATAAGATCCCTCGGTAATTGCTTGGGTACGTTTTGCTACCTTTCTTGTATACTGGATGGATGATCGCCATCTTCCAATCTGGAGGAATTTTTTCAGTTTGCCAGATTTCATCAAGAATTTCTTTGAGTTTGATGATGAGATTTTCACCTACATGTTTCCATAGTTCTGCAACGATCTATTATAGCAATCAAACTGAATTTTTAATTGTTCATAGGGGCTATGAACTTAAGTTCACCTATAGGCCTTTAAATTACCTGGTGATCACAAATACAACATGGCGGCGACGCGAATTATAAATATTCACATGGACGTTTCTCGCAATTTAACCTTCCGAGTGCAGTGAAACTTGGTACAGTAAATCTTTATACGAATGTTAATCCACTGGCATCTAATTTATTTCAATTGTTTCCGTAACCACAAGATGGCAGCTGTGCGAAATTTTAAAATCTCCTTTTTACTTCTTGTGTCCTAATCATGCGATTGAAGTTTGAATGCTACACGTACACAATAATCTTCATGTAACAGTACATAACTCTAGGACCTATATATATAAAATCCAACATGGCGACCATCCGAAGTATTTAGTCGGTTCTCAATATCTACGAATCTATTACAGCAATCAAACTGAAATTTTGTATGTAGATAGAGGCAATTAACATAAGGTTGGTTGGTTCTTAAGTTTAGGGGCAGCGACAACGCGGTCATGTAGCCCCGTGTACTTTGGGTGTGTGTAGAATCTGTCTGATAACCGGTGTTAATTGTGATGACTGTATTAGTGTGTGTTATCTGTATTTTAATTCAAGGAAGGACTGCAGACTTATGAATTTTTCAAATAGTTCCTACTTTTGCCGCCAAACGTCACCGTCGACGACTACTAGTTCAGAATTTAGCTACCAGACGCCACCGTAGTCGGCTCTTGGCAACGAACGTAGGAACCTAAGAGCGTTGTTTACATTCTTAACCTATACAATTTAGCTTCACGCAGGTGTAATTAGTAGAAGGTTGTTTAACATGCCATAAATCTATGACATGGGACCGCTGGCTTTACTTCCCCTCCGAAGGAAGGCATACTGAAGGATTTTTAACACTCTTAAAAATTCCGACGATTTCGGCTGGATTTGAACCCGTGATCTTCGGCATAGAAACTCAGCATGCTACCGACTTCGCCACCGATGCCGCTTGAAATTCTTTTCTGCAAAATATGCTGTATAAAGTGAACATTCGACGAATAAATTAGTTGTGAAATATCAATTATTATTGAAGCTTTCAATCCGTCAATACAAAAATCATTTCAATTACTGGAACATGTGAAATCAAACGTGAAATAAATTACATGAGATTAAAATTTATATTCTTTTTACTGACTATTACAGAAGAAAACTAAGGGATGACATGTTGTGCTCGTCAAGCGAGCATCATGAGCTCTAAATATGCAAGACAAATTCTACAAAACACTAACTAAAATTTGTTGTAAAATTTAATTCAATTTTAAAGGTAATTTTTAAGTTTTAGGGTCATTTTATAGGATTTTTGCAGTAATTTTATAGATAACCAGCAACCCGACCCGGCTTCGCCCGGGAACAGTTACGAATGCATACGTGATAAGCGCTTTTTTTTTCAATGTCAATGAACAACGACCAATATCCGTTTTACGTCTCGGCATGATGGGTTAAAATCACTGACTGGACAATTAATTATATTATCATGGAGATGCATGTGCTACAAATTCTTGTCAGAATGGCGAGGGGCATCTTAACTTGACTGTAAATTTTGCGGAACGAAAAGTTCACAGGCGAAATGAAGAAAAGCCGAGTTGCACTTACAGGGAAACTCCAAACACAACCACTCTTCTCTAAAGTTTTTAACTCAACACGACTCGACAGTTTGCTGCTGGCTGCCAACCCCTCCCTCCCCCCCCCCCCAACCCCCAACCCCTGGCACTATCCAGCCCATGACGGGCTAAGGCCGACCAAGCGATCGCTGCCCAGTCATTCGGCCTGCAGATATTGGGGTGACGGGTGATCAGCGCGTCGGGTCCCCTCGGCCGTTAATCTTGGTTTTCGTGATCGAGGCGCTGTCTCACTGTCAGACAGCTACTCAATTGTCCTCACGAGGCTGAGTGCGCCCCGTTCCAACCCTCACGTCAGTTTTAAAATCCCTGACGGAGTCGGGGATCGAACCCGGGGCCTCCGGGTGAGAGGCAGGTGCGCTACCCCAACACCACGGGGCCGGCGGCTGCTGGTTGTATCTGGGGTAATAAGCTCGTCCGCTAGCTAAGCTGTAACTGGGGTGATAGGCTCGCCCCTAGCTAGCTCGTAAACTGTCGCCTCAGTAACTGAATGGTGATTGTTGGAAGAAATGAAAACGTAAAAAGAACTTATAATAGGCGATGTATTGAAGATCGAGATATGCTGCCGTGGTCTTTTTTGTATAACTTTTCATGCTGAACAATTCTTACACTCATAGTATTTAGATATTTTACGGTTTGCCCTGCGTAAGCTTAAAAAGCGCTCGGACGCCAGTTTTATTTTTCGACTTTTCCAGTGAAATCGTTACTGCTCGGCTTCCTTTGATCATAAATAAATTATTTTCTGCAAAAACCTTCCTCGATATATCCTTTACAGAATGGTGAAAACCGCATCAAAATCCATACAGTGGTTCTCAAGATTACCCGTGACATCCAAGAAACGGTGACTTATTTCTATACTACTAAGTAGAGATTATACGCCAATCAGTATAATTTAATATAATAAAAACCCCCTTCCGTCCAATCTTAAATTGACTATGAATTTTGCGGAACGAAAAATTCACGGGCGAAATGAGAGTTGCACTTCCAAGGAATGGCGATGTGAATGAAACTCAAATTCCCCTTCCGTCCAATCTTAACTTGACTGTGTTTCACAGGCGAAATGAAGAAAATCCGAGTTGCACTTCCAGGGAAACTCCAAACACAACCACCCTTCTCAGTAGTCTTAAATCAACACGACTTGGGTTCGCTGCTGGCTGTATCTGGGGCAATAGGTTCGCCCGCTAGCTAGGCTGTAACAGGGATGATAGACTCGCCCTTAGCTAGCTCGTAAACTGTCGCCTCAGTAGTTGAATGGACATGGTTGGAAGAAATTAAAACGTAAAACACTTATAGTGGGCGATGTATTGAAGATAGACATATGCTCTCGCGGACTTTTTTGTAGAACTTTTCATGCTGAACAATTCTTACACTCATAGTATTTAGATATTTTTAACGGTTTGCCCAGCGTAAGCTTACAAAGCGCTCAGACGCCAGTTTTATTTTTCGACTTTTCCACTGAAATCGTTACTGCTCAGCTTCCTTTGATCATAAATAAATTATGTTCTACAGAAATCATCCTCAAGATATCCTTTACAGAGTGGTGAAAACCACATCAAAATCCATCAAGTGGTTCTCGAGTTTACCCGTAACATCCAAGAATCGGGGACTTTTTTATACTAAGTATAGATTTTTAAACATTTTATGTCGTCAATATCCACACCCTGCGTTGGGTATAACGTTTCTCAATATTTTTTTTACTTGTTGAAAGATTAACCATTTCAGGCAATTATTGGACTTAAAACCAAACCTAAAGGGTGTAACTTCTCTAATTTGAATGTTTGAATAATTGGAATCTTTTGTTGGTGCCTTCATTTTGGAATTATTCAAGACCCACTGTATTTATAGGGCAGTGTAATAGTTGTTATTCATGAGCATTCCCCGCAACAGAGAGCAGAGAGGAATAAATACACGTATTGCACCCGTAGGCAAATCGTTATTACAGCATAGTGAGTTTCTTTTAATTTCTCTTCGTATGTTCTGCATTAATAAAAAATACAATACGAGTTGAGATTGAATTATTCCACCAAGTCTGAATTTGACATTATGCCAGTCCACTCTTGAGTTACCAGGGGGCCTGAATTATAGTTGTAAATGAAGATAATTGTTGATGGGGAAGACACTTGCTCGTTCGGACGCACGGACATCCCCGCAGGCTACGGACGAGTGAGTGACCTCGTGCAGCGTCCCGACGGAGAGCGCCGGAAATTGTTACGAGTCCCTGGACATTTCGACTGAACACACCGAGATGTTGCAAGTCATAAAAATGACTGCAATAATTTGTGGTTCTTTCCACAAATCTAGAAACGAAAGCATTATAGGCTCAAAGGACTAAAAGTTTGCTACTTCCTTAAAATAGCATACTGATTGCTTTTAGATGGTGGTGTACTGGTACCAGGTGATAGTGTGTGTGTACCAGCCTTCAAGCTGCACATTTTCACTGGGCCAAGCAACACTGAAAGTGTACATTAGCTGACTGGAGGCGAGTAGTATGGACCTATGTGTCACGATTGTCCCTGTTTTCAAATAATTCAAGGTGTGGAGTGTACCAGCAGCCCAATGAGGGGTTTAACCCGCAGTATATGGAAATTGTAGTTCAGGCTGCAGATAATTTTGTGATGTTTTAAGGGAATTTTTCATACCGTACCTTGGGCCCACTCATTCACGTCACTATAAATCTAAACCGGGATGTTTACACAGGTGGCCAAATTATTATGGAAAAGCTAAAAAAATCCACAGCCTGTTTCCAGTCATCGACCGGGTCAGGAATGGAATGAATGAAGCCCCCATGTAGCGGCGAGGATATGAACTGTGCCGGCTGCCGAGGCCTGACGCACTCCTCTGGGGCAATGATTAAACGAAGCGAAATAGAACTAAATTTATTTTATTAATTGTTTCTCAGAATCTTCAACAATGGATATATTTCCTGTATCCTGACAAGGAGAATGTGTTTTGTGGCATCATAACCAGTCCTCAATTGAGGTAACGTGGCTGGAAATTAATTAATTTAATTATTTCCAGTCGATGATTTGCTGTGAAAAAATTCCTTCTGTTTAAGATATTCGTATGTTATACACTGCTCTTAACAAAAGAAGAAACGACGACAGATTTAATTTTGAGATATAGTTAGTTCCGACAGCACACTGTTTTGCTTTCCGAAAGATGGGCCTTTTAATGTATGTTGTTTCGTAGAAAGTTTAAGTTGTAAAAGAGCATTTAAAGTTCAATGCGTAAAAGAAGCGCAAATGAATGTGATGTTGGTTCGTAAAAGATTTCTTGTATGACATATGGTGAATACATGACAAAATACAACCAAGAAATGCCCTGCAATGGATACTCGGACTCAAATAAAATCTTCCATTTTAACACCTGGACTGGCCTGCAAAATCATCGGATCTTAATCACGTAGAAAATGTGTGGAACAACAGGTGAGAAAGAGGTATTCCTCTAACTAAAAGATTAAATTAAATTTCTGGGCAGAGCCTAGGATAGAACCCGAACCTCAGGGCTGACAGACAAAACTGCCATCCAGTTTGCCACGAGGCGGACACTTAATTTTTTAGGCTTGGGGCATCTTAGTTAGTTATTTATATTTTAAAGGGTGGAACATTAAGGTTATCTGCCCATCTTGGGACATACTGTTGACTATTTTACATAGGCCTATGAGGCATTCTTATGGTGGACCACTTTAAGTCCACCGCCTGTTGACCGTTTAAGTGCTGAGGTTTTCATTGGCATCCAAAATTTTAAAACAAAAGAAGCCGCATTTTTTAACTTGTCAGTGGGAGGGGGCGATGGGCTTAATGTTTTCTGTCTTTATCAAACTGAATGCAAATTCAAAGTCCTATGTTTTGTTTGTATGTTTCCGAATTTGGCAAACTATGGACCGCATAGAACCTAAGGCTATCTGGTCAATCCCTTCTTTCCCTCCCAGAACCTCTCCATTCTTCCACTTCGAATCCACCTCTGCTCCGCAGAAATTACTAATTTAGGCCTACATTTTGGTGGATTCCCTTAAATGTCTTAACGCTGTCAATGCGACTACGAAGCATCTTCCTGTTGTGGATCACGGTGGCAGTAATTCCAATTTCAACCGCGTCTTTCTTGACTTTTTCTACCCATTTTGTTGTATCCTTCAGTCTTGCAATGTACTCGAAGACTTTCTTCCTCAAACGCATCCCGTCCATTGTCATCTGATGTGCATAGAACTTCAGCCGTCTTGGCGCACTGAGGCAATGATACTTTCGGTATGCCATTAAAGGTCCTCGTTCTTCCTTTTCTTCCATGTTCCGTCAGCACTTCTACGTGGTCTTAGATTTTTTTTTAAATACTGTATTTTACTTTCCTTGAGTTCAAGTTCCTTCATATCCCCTTTTTTATTCATAGTCAGACACTCCAATGCATATAGACCCTCGGGATTCACTACCGTGGTGTATGTCTCATTTTCGCATTGTAGGATACTCCACGTTTATTGTATCTGTTCTGAGTTATTCTGTAGGCCAGTTCCAAGTTCCTAGCCCTTGCTTTGTTGGCCTCTTTATCCTGCCCATTGGGTTGTATCCATTGTCCCATATATTTGAACTTTTCAAAATATCAACAAAGAGAAACCGACTTTTAGCTTGAAAAGTTTAACGAAAATAGGGTTATGGAAGGTGAGAACTCGGCGAGAAAGTGGAAGGCTACGTGGCTTTGGATTGGAACCCGCAGGGTATATGGAAGAGATGATAATTGTTGTTTTAAGGGGCCTAACATCTAGGTTATCGGCTCCAAATGGTTTAGGTGATAGTGAAAGATGAGATGAGAATGAAAACTTTAACTAATAATAACTATAGACTTACAGTACATACAAGAAGAGGAAATGGTAAACAAATAAAGGATAAGGGAAATAACGGACTGGAAGAAAAGAAATACCCTCAACCCTCGAAGAATGAGAATTGAGGGACTTGTAAGAAAGGAGAGCCATGAAAGGCAGATAGGAAAGGGAAAGAGGAGAGGGCCCACCCCAACGTCAGTTGAAAAATGGGAAATATCGGACTCATCGCACGAATCCCGTGGGATAGCCAACTCCCGAGCTCACCAGCCATGAGCCCCTGAGGGTGTAGCAATATCCAGGTGCACCAGAGGTGGTGGGGCTACATACACCCTGCCTCCTTTAGGGCCTTGAGCAGAAGGCAGGAGATAACATGAAAAGTAAAAGAAGGCTGACCCCTCGAAGAAGGAGGGTATCAGGAAAGATGAGACAAGGGCCAATTAAGGCGGGAAAGGTGGAGACTCCCTATGCCTCGGATACCCTAATACCATCGGGGTTGGAAGAGAACAAGAGTTGACCAAGAGAAGAGCCGGGCACAAGTAAGTGGAAGCAATACCGAACTCAGCCGGGTCTCAGGGTCGCCAACCCAGTCCCACTAGATGTAAGCCCCTGGGGGTATATGGAAGAGAGGGCGATCCAAACATACGTGACGAAGATCAGTACCCGTGGAAGAAGGTAAGACCTGGAGCGAGGTGAAGAGGTTGGCTGTCAATAGAACCAGATGGAGTTGCTGTGTTGTTTCCTTATATTCCACAACATGAATTAAGCCAAGTCAAGTCAGTAGGTTACTAATACGTGTTGTCCCTAACTAGTGCAAAACTTCATATGCTTTGATACGAAAACACGACACGGTGAAACGAAATTGCTTGTTGTTACGTCATGCTTCTTTACATCACTGATAGCTCCACCTGTAGAGGAGAGACCTCTACAAAATGCTCTGTTAGTTAATTATGGAAGAAAAAAATGTATTATTTATTGATGTGTAACATCCTTCCACTCGGTATCTGTATATTTTTTTGGAGCGGGGGGGGGGGGAGAGGGGGGGGGGAGGGAGAGGGGTGTGATTTTGACAATTGAAACGGAAATGGATGGGACGGAAACAATGAAACGGAAATGGATGGGATGGAAACAATGAGTGTGCGGTGGCGGGGATCGGTACCACGACGTACTATCGGCCATGTGGCTGTGTGGAATGTATATCGCATACGGTTTACTTCAAGGTTCGGAGGTCCCATTACAGATATTCCTACAATAAATCATATTTAAGTATATATTTATTATATCATATTTGCTGAAAACGATTATGATTTATTAAAACTTCATACTTTTGCCATATTCTTATTTAATGTAAGCATTCGAGGTACTGTCTACACATCATATGCGACTATTTTTTATTTATTTATTTTATGTCTTCAGTAGTGGTGAAATTAGGGCTCATGGCTCTCTCTTACACTTAATATGCTACCTGTACATATGAGACAATTTTTGAAATACAAAAAATAATTATGATGATAAATAAGGAATAAATGTATTAAGTTAATACTAATTATAATGAAAAAGGCATATGAATAATAATAATCATCATCGCAATGATAATAATAATAATAATAATAATAATAATAATAATAATGATAATAATAATAATAATAATAATAATAATAATAATCACAATGTCACAGACCTTTCTATAATGTCCTAAATATAATCCTAGCACAGTCATACGTCCTAACATCCATCACCATTCACACGGGGCGATCAGCAGTATCCAACAGGTAATGTCGGCATGCGGCCTTAAATTTATTTATTGTTATAGAATGTCGGATATTGGCAGGAGTTGAATTCCATAGTCGAGACCCGGCTACATCAACATAGATGAGTGATTGATGGGGATGGCGAGGGAAGAACCAGATCGAGTTTTTCGGTTTTGATATGAAGACAGGTAACTAAATTTTGATGACATGTACGTGTGGGTGTTTTCAAGCAGAAATCGATAGATGGATGTCAATAAGTGAAATTTACGGCGTTTATCAGGTTTAAGCCACGAAAGAGTACGGTAGCTTGGGGTTATGTGGGCATCATATCTTAGATTAAAAGCAAACCAAAGACAAGAATTCAATGCTTGTTGGATGGTCATGTAGCCCCGAGTACTTTGGGTGTGTGTAGAATTTGTCTGAATACCGGTGTTAATTGTGATGGCTGTATTAGTGTGTGTCATCTGTGATTCAGGTAGAAGTACTTCAGACGATCAATTTTTTAAGTAATTCCTACTTTTGCTACCAAATGCTACCGTCCGCGACACCTAGCTGTGGACTTGGCTACTGGATGCAATCGCAGCTAGCACCTGGCGGCGAGCGTTGGAACTAATATAGCGTTTTCAAACTAACCTAAAATGTTTAGCTTCCACAAGTGTAGTTAGTGGAAGGTTCTTTTCCATTCCATAAATCTATGACATGGGACCGGCAGCTTTATACCCCTCCAAAGGAAGGCATACTGAGGGATTTTTAACGCTCCTAAAAAAATCAGACGACTTCGGTAGGATTTGAACCCGCAATCATGGGCATAGAAGCTCAGCATTTTACCAACTACCCCACCGAAGCCGCCATGCTTGTTGGAATATCACTGTTTGTCCATGAGCAGCGTCCAAGGGGACGTTGTCACATTAGTCTAGAATTCGACCAGTTTAATCTTAATGTCTAGTGGTAATATGTTCTGTCCCACTCAAGTACTACATAATGCCCAACAGATGGCAGAGCATGCCAGAGATCGATTCGGTACTTGAGAGTGAACGGGTAACATGAACAAATAAAAGTTCTCGTGCACCGTCTATAGACGGATGTAGCAATCATCAGGTTAACGGGTTTGGCCTAACCCATGTTTCCTACTACAATGTTCAGGGAGAAATCAATTAAAAACTCAGATGCCTTGTGTCCAATTGGAGCAACACCAATGCTAGTAACTGAAGTGGTCTTACCTTGAAGAGGGAGCCGTTGAAAGGGAAGAGTTCGGCACACAATCCCACAGAGTTGTGCCCACACACATCCTGGTGCAGGTTATGTAGACCGTACGCCATGGTGTAGATCGCCTTGATGATGAACGACAGTTTGGGGTCAGGCTTGTACCTCTCACTCAGCTTCTCTTCGCCTGCCAAACAACAATAATAATATTAACAACACAACAACAACAATAAAGAATGAAAAATTCACTGGAACATTTATGGTATAATATATTAGTATCGTATGGCCTCGGTGCCGGGTGCAAGCTTTGCTATTTGACATCCAGAGGGTAGCTTGCATGTCGAATTTCGTTGTTCCTTGAAGCACTATAAAAGTCAAGGAGGTTAGATATCTAAGCTCCTTGAACACTATAGCGCTTTCTAGTAGAGAAATGAGGAACTTTGTGTTGGCGGAAACTCCCGAGATTAATTTTGCCATTATGAACACGGCCTACTGCATTCAAATGGGTTCTTTGACATGCCAACATCGTAGGACATGGGTGTCGTAATTTTTGCCGCCTTTCAAAAGACACTTATCACGGCCAGGAGCGAACCTGCAAGCTTGCACGTTAACCACTCACCCACCGTGGCAAGCACATTTATGGTCACACGACAGAAAACGGAATGTTGATGATGATAATTGTTGTTTTAAGGGGCCTAACATCTAGGTTATCGGCCCCGAAAAAAGTGGATTAAGAGGAGAACAGTGGACCTCTTATCCTGAACTGACAGGTTAACTGATGCTGTACGCAAGAGACGTCTGAAATTCTTTGGCCATTTCTATAGAATAGTCAGCGACAGACTAACCAAACGATTGTTTAAAGTAATCAACTCAGAGAAGGTAAAAATAAACTGACTAGAAGAAACTAAGGTGGACCTACAAGAATTAAATACAGTCACAGACACATTATAGACAATCGTGGAGCCTTGAGTACAATAGTAAGCAAGAACAATTTCACGGATAAACCTAAGAAGAAAACTGGTAGGAACTGGTCCACAGAATGCAAGATGCAACACACTGCATTCATGAAGAGATTTTGGGGGGATAAGAAGGCGAAAACCATCAGGCCAACTGACGAGTTCAAACTCGCTCTTTGAATGGGCATAACGAACAAGAAGAAGAAGAAGAAGAAGAATAAGAAGAAGACCAACAATAACAATAAAATCATCGGCGCTAGAAATTACAGGAAGTACATAATCAATAATTGATTATGATAATTGTTGTATTAAGGAGCCTAACACATTATTGTAATTTAGTTGAGGATTGGGAAGGAAACGGCCGTGGCCTTAAGTTAGGAGCAATCCGGAAGTAGAAGGGAGAAGCCACGCGAAACCATTTCCAGGATGGCTCAGGTGGGAATCACACCCGACTCTTCTCAGGGTTGTTCCACGAGGTTGCAGCAATCAGATCAGAATTAAACTTCTTGGTAGAGCCGGGAGTCGAACCCGGACTCCATGGCGACAGACAAGAATGCTAGCCGCTACATTGCAAGGAAGTCTTGCTAATGAAGAGAAGAAATAGGTCGGTAGGACACATACTAAGGCACCCAGTAAGTGCAAACCTAATTGAGGTACGAAGGGTTGAGGACAGGAACTGTAGAGGTAGACCAAGGTTAGAATGTGTTAAACAGATTGCCTCGGGTGTAAGGTGTGGTAGCTATGTAGAGATGAAACGATTAGCTCAGGACAGGGAGGCAAGGTTACTGCATCAAACCATTCAAGAGACTCAAACAACAGTCAGACTACAGTATTATAATGTGGGCAAAAGTCAAATTAGTTTTCACCACAGAGCATCTAGCATAATTTAGAGGCAAATAACCTTGATGTTCCACCACCATCTGTATGATCTCTTGGTGGACTTCTGTTTCACAATTTTACCTTATTGAACTCATGGTGGAGTTTATAAATCAAACAATCCAATCCCATCGAAAGAAATCCAACGTACTCGATTAGTAGTTAGGATGGTTAACTCGCCCATTAGCGTCAAACACATGTTCACTTCAAGGCCATTGTCGAGTGCTGGTAGTTAGATGCAAATGAGAGGAAGGTAGAGCTATACATTGAAGGGTGAGTTGATTGGCGTGGATGACAGCTACATGATTACAGTTCCTTTGGTCTAGTCCCTCCTGCCATTGTCCGTCCCGTCCTGCTTCTTTCTAATAATTATAATAGTAATAATAATGATAATAATAATAATAATAACTATCATTAAACGCCAAAATTAAACATTACCGCACTATTATTTGACCAGAGGCTCTGTATAAGGGCAGAGACTCTAATAATGAACAAGAAAGGTCTAATGGAAAAACTAGAGGCTAAAGAAAGGAAGATTTTGAGGAAAATCCTGGGTCCCATCAAAGAAAACAGCGAGTACAGAAGGCGTCACAACCACGAATTGTACAAGCACGTGGAGAAGATCAGTGACACGATCCGAAAAAGAAGGATTGCCTTTTATAGCCACGTGACACGAACGAGCCCAGGAGGGTATCAAAACGGATAATGACCTACTTTCAAGATATAAAACCAAAGGGGCATGGTTTACGGAAGTTGAGAAAGATCTACGTGAAATGGTAATTTCCCCTAAAGATATCCTGGAGCGTGTTCCACTTCAGGAAAAGTTACGTACGCACAAAGGTTTCCAGGAAAAGCCTAAGGTGAAGACAGGAAAGGCTTGGTCCCAAGAGAGGAAAGAACAACACCGAAGACGAATGCGGGAACACTGGGTGGTAGTTAGAGCTCGGAAGAAGAGACAGTTGAACTGACGTGGTCCCTAGTTGGCCGAATCGAAGAAAGAAGAAGAATAACTATAATAATAACGACAGTGGTAGCTACGTTCACTAAGGTGCAGCACTAGGTCTTTGGGCCAAATTATCTACGGGCTCAGTAGATGAGTGTGTTGAATCCCCACCGTGGTTTCTCCATGTTCCCCATCTTCATTCTTTTTATCTCTCATTAACTCTTCACATGAGTGGGAGAGAGAAACAGGGTTACAGACCTGAGGTTAGAACTTGCTGACGAGCCCGGGGCTGTAGATAAGCTCAGAATAGACAAATCCCAAATTCCCAAACAAATTTGAAATTTTCTGATAGTCCTATATTGAACGTAACTGAATCCAGAGAATTGACAACAAAACATTATCAAAGAAGATGAAATGCAGGCCTATATAGTAAATAACCTTTATGTTTACATCTTCACAGTCAGAGAAATGGCAATGTTTCCCAAGTTTATAGGATGGAACATTTCTAGATAACGTTTACAAAATACAACGAAAATTACATTTAAAATTCGCACTGAACAATATTAAAGCTTACAAAATTAGACTTTTCAAATTCCATCTTGCTTTCTATTTATTTTTTGTTGCGGGAGCTCTAAAATATAAATGCAAACATGATACTTCCAGGATGTCACTGGACGAACAAAGATGGAGGTTGCCGCAAGGTCCAGTACTAGGACCCGTGCTCGCTCTCTGCGCCCCTGCTGCGAAATGAAATATATTTTTCATCCAGGTTTCTCCTAAACCAGGCACCTTTTACTATATGCTTTTCAAGTGTTTCGTAACTTCCTGATCTGGGTAATCGTATGTTCCTAGCTGCCTGCGCATAGAGTGGATCGGGGAAGTCGCCTATTTTGTTGTAGTTTCGGAAGTTGTCAAGAGATCGCTCCAATCACTTTTCTGTGGTGATCTTTGCGCCAGTACGTTATGCGGGTAGAATCGGCTAGCGTCCATGTATGTTATTGATCGTTTAGGAATTTAAAAACTCAAGGCCCAGTTAACTCATGAAAATCGATTTTCTGTTTTTAATGAATTCAGTTAGATTTCGAGCTTAAGATTGGAATGTCGAAATCGGAAATTAAAAAACTCGATTAGCTTGCGCGATACGAAGATTCGAAGTTTTAGGTAGGGGACAGCGTGACGTCACTGGAGACTTACGACAAGGTATTGCGCGCCACTTCCGTCTGTCTACTATAGTGCGGGACAAAAAATTGGAAGCCTGAAGGTCACGCGTAGTCGGTGCGGTGTTGGCATGTTCATTCTCGCATCCAGCACTCGACTGAAGGTACCGTGCAACAGCATGGTAACACCGCCTGGCGCGGGGAGGAGAGCGGAGCGGAGGGCCCCTTGACCTTCAGGCTTCCAATGGTTTGTCGCGCACTATAGTGATTGTCAGAGTGCAGAGTGAGCATGTTGTTTGGAATAAGTAGTCATGTCCAGAAAAGTGAAGCCTTATCAGTTTGAACCAAAGTGCACAACATCTGGAGTAAAAAATGAACGATCAGCACTTGTTATATCGGAAAGACTGGGGAACACCGACCGGTGTAAGTGTGAACAGTGTGAGGTGATGCCCACTGCTGCTGAAAGTTTCTGCTGTACAAAAAGTGAAGTGTGACGTGTATTGTTTGGCACGAGGACTTTTCTAATGTTGTATTAAATTACAATGTGTTAAATACTGCACGTTGTCTTCATATGGACAAAACTAATATTCCCTAGGTGAGGGAGAGACTGGCCATGAAAACCAACGCTACCTCGCGGTCTGTGGCCTATCGCCAGTTTGTGTACTGGATCAGCTCATGGACTCCTTTAGGATGCAAGAAGAGGAAAGTTATACCGTCTTGTGTCGTGAAGGCAATCCGACAACAATATCCCGATGAAGGAGGTGCATACGTAGGATTCCAGGCTGCTGAGGGGCAAGAACCAGAATACTTTGATTAATAAATTTGAAACTATATTTAGAATATTATAGCAGTCTTTTCTGAAGATGAGATGAAACAGTCCTTTAACAATTGAATACTTGTCCTTAACAATTGAATACTTGTAAGTATAAAATAAATACCTATATTAAATTATATATTTTAAACATAGTTATTTTAACAAGTTGGAGTATTAGATACAGTTTATAGCTGATGAAATCGGGTGAAATGCGAGGACACTCCATCCAAGGGCCTGGGGTCAGAAGCAATGTTTCGTGGTAGTTCCGGCTCATAGTATGGATCTTCTTCTAAGGAAGTGATGTGCTTTTGTCCATTTGCCATTCCAATTACTTCGAGAAGTATATCTGTCCTCTATCCGTATACTTTCTCCTTATAGACCTTACTGTTAATCCACTTTTTTATGATTTTGACTATCTAAGTGTTTCACCCGTTTGATCACGTTTTACATGGTTATTGTGATCCATAATTGCTAACATAGGTCGATTTACCATTCCGTGAAATGAGAAACTGGATCTTTTAGGCATGTATTTCAGTCGCACGTTATGGTAAGATTCAAGGGACCCAGTGTGACAGTAATGATTTATGCTTTGCAAGTCTTTTATAAAGCGCTTGTCTTTGAGAACGCTGGCTATGATACCATAGTCTAGAGAATTTCTATTGAGCCATTTTGTTTTTGCGTTGGATTTTCGATTATTTTTTCGTGCTCACATTGGTGAAAGTGAGTGTTTCCTAACCATGAATATGTGTCACAAATATGATTCAGAACGGACAAACATTTCTCAACAAGTAGCTCCTCATTGTTACATGTCATAGCTGACCACCAAAGATGATTAATAATGCTGTGTTTCCATTATAATATTGCGGGTGCCTTGGTCGCTATTGCTTTCAGCTTTTTACCTAAGCTTTTGGCAAGGTCCCACACATCAAACTCATGAATGATTCCAGGGTACTTGATTCGTAAAAGCTTTCGAACGCCCTGATGCCGGTCGGATAAGAATAGTTCAATATTTCGTCCTTATGATGATAGTTTTGATAGCACTTTATCACACACGAGCTTTTCCAACTCGCCGAAAACTTGGCCTCGTTGCAGAAGAATAAAGTCAATAATTTCCTCTGAGCTGATGTCCATCACAGAATATGTTACATATTTTGCACAAAAACCTGGACTGTCAAATTGACCATCACCTGCAATCCACACCCTCCTACCGGATGACATGAGATTCTTGACGGTGTTACCACGATGCAGAGCCCATGTATGCCTAATAGCTAGGGTAACGATTCGTTTCACAATTTTGTAAAATGTTGTGTGGATCATGAAACGTGCAATCTGTCAACGATTTCAGTAACGCAAAACCCACTCTCGTTATGTACATACCAGTAGCCAAGGTGACTGATAACATGGAGAATTTGTTAACATTCTTATGACATCTCGATACGACAGTATGGCCTGCTAGACAGGTCATTTGGACACTCATAGCGGGTCCTTTAGTAGAAGGAATAGTTTAAATTACTATCTTGCCGCAGGTAAGGCAAAGAGAAGTAGCAGGTTCTGCCACATTACGAACAGCAACGCAGTCTCACTGAAATGCCATGCTTTATTTTTTCTGCTCACCACTTCCGGCTCTACTGTTTCATCTCCTTCCCTGTCATCGTCATCATCATCATCATCATCATCCGAGGTAGTATCACTCTCTTCATCTGCTTCATATATTGCATCACGAACACCAGGATCATTGTCACTATCGTAACACTTTGCGTTTCTAAATGTTTCTCCTCCTAATTCGCACTGTACTCCAACTGTATTGGGATTTTCAGACATGCTGGATTCATCATGGATAACATTCTCATTTTCACTGCAAACACTCGGGGCAACACTTGAAACACTCGCAGAGGTACATTCAATCGCTCAGTTAAAATGTTCTTCCTAATATATGTAGATGTACGCCTTGTCACCGGAACAAGTTTCATTCCTTTCAAATTTAGCGCGGGCACAGCACCTTTTCTTAACACAAGTTTCCTTTTTTGCTTCAGGAGTTCTGCTTTGTATCTGTTCGATAGTTCATAGTCCTGCTCTCTGAAATGTGTAGAGCATACGCGACTATTTCAGGTTGGTGAGAAATCAGCGCGACTGATTCTAGATAGCCAAGATCGGTATCTCTCTGGAGATTTCTCTCGACTGGGGAATCTGTGAAAACCTACATCTTTTTCCTTCGATGTTTTCGAAGTGGTTGCGTGCTTGCAACCATACACAACGCAGAAAACCATGTTTTCACTTAGATATCATTCACAGTACTTAAATACGCCGAAACAACAGCTGCACAGTCTGATTCTGCTATGCCTACTGTTGGCACGCGGAAGGTGACTCGGCTCCAGTGACGTCACACGCTCAAGCATTGTCGCAGTTTTCCGCTTATACCACCTGAACAAAATAAAATAACGCGGTAGGGTTTTCAGTACGTTGATTAAAATTTAATAATGGAATCAGTGAGTTAGGAAACTTAAACTCGAAAATAAGTTGCCTGGGCCTTTAAGTGCTTAGAAGTGAGCTACTAATCTGTTCCAATTGTTTATAAAATGTATATTACTAATTACATTGAGTTAAGTTCTGACAGTCAGTTAGTTTATTGCGTAAGGATATTTCGAAGTGCATGTAGTCGGACACCGCATGTTTTCAAACATCTATTGGACAACAGGTCTAGAAGGCATCTCACCCCAATCCTCGAGAAGGGTAGGGGGGCATGAGACCGATTCTCATTTTAATTAATTACTCGTAATGCTCAGAAAGTTAAGAACGTCTAACAGGGGTATTCGGGTGAAAAAAAGTACAACCATGGCTGCATGAAAAACTTGGACAAAGGAAGAAGATTGTTGTGACAACTGTATGGCAACTGTGATTTGATTTCGCAGATTTTGTTAACTATTGAATAATTAATCAGCATATTACTAACCGTAAAATGATTTTGGGCATAAAAATAATTTCTAATTGATATAACAGACATCTTATGTTTTTGGAATCTTATCCCACCATTCAGGGCGAGTTGCCTTAAATTTTGAATTGAAAGTAATTAGTGATTAATTCCAAACTATTTGGCTAATTTTACTGTAAATTAAATTGTAGCATTAGAATATGATGTGGATTGTTATCATATGTATTGGAGAATAAATAGATATTTTTTCAACATGAAAATCTATTATGTAAAGCTCTAATACCACTCATTCATTCATCACGACATCTCAGAAACCACCGAACGGATTGGAATGAAATTTGGTGTGCAGCTTCCTCAAGAGCCGCAAACGCCCACTAAGAAAGGATTTTTGGATATTCAGGTTCTAAAGGGGTGTTAAGGGGGTAGACCTGCATTTCCCGATTGGTTTCATTGGGGGATGTGATACTCGGCATATAAACTCATCATTAAAAATAAGAAGACACTTGTCTGAGGGTTTTTCGACGTGGTGTATATTATGAGGTGAAAGGGGTGAAAAGTGGGGGTTGAGGGATTCTTAACGGAGCGTGTATCTCTTAAACGACATAGGCGAGGAGTTTGAAACTCATCGGAAAATAATCAGCATACAAAATAAGTAAATAGTGTTTGACTTCTTTTTTTCATAAATCCAATTTAAGGGGCCCATGGGGAGGGGTGAAATTCTGAAAAGAAAAAAAAAACAGGTAATATTTCTGAGTGGAAAATTATACATGGCCTATGTTGGAGACAATAACACATTGCATCTTATTTGTCTCTTGCTATTTCATCATACGACGAATACTTAGGGAGTTATTAATGATTTTGTACTTTTTGGCTGGAATTTTCTAAGTCCCAGGAATGACATAAAAATTGATTCGAATGAAATTTCAAAAAATAGTTTTTTTAATACTTTTGTCATATTTTTCACGTCTTTTAGGGTCCGAAACCAACATGATATTTTGATGTTTTTTTTCGTCCCATGCTTTTTTGGTTTCTGGTAATATAATTATTTTTCACTAGGACCCATGCTTATCTATCTATATAACTAATGTTATAACGGGATTCCAAATGTAATTGCGGGCGAAGCCTCGGGTAACAGCTGGTATATTATAAAATAACAAGTTAGGCATCTTCCTCTGATTCACTTCCCCTGTATGCAGTAATCTGAAGCTTGGGCGTGTCCCTGGCATCCAGCAGACAGCTGAAGGTAGGCAGACTGGAAGTGACAATAAAACAGGTAATCAAATAGACCGAGTCATTGACTGTGACCAGAAAGTGGATTACGAAGAGAAATGGGAATGTGAGATTTTCTATTCTAAAGAGGATTCTCTCCACCATAGCGGGCGAACAAACTAGCAATCAGCCTGCATTCAATTGATTCAGGTGATAAATAACTCATCCGGGGTTTGTTTAGAGCGATAGCATCGCATTCGCTTGTTGGATGGTCTCTAACACCAAGGGAGAAGTGGAGGGGAGTTCATTCGTTTTCCATTAAATTAAAGTAACTTATCGATTTGTGCAATTTGAGCGATTTCATGATCATCTGAACGTTGTGCACATCATGGAACACTACTCTATAAATACTGGCACCGTGGCTTAGCCGTGTTAGTTAAATCGTGCGCCACGGCTGCGAGGGCAGCTGAAGCAAGTCCGGAGATCGTAGATTCAAATCTCGGTGCTACCAGTGGCTACCTTGAGTATGGTATTCCACATTCCCTCCAGGCAAATGCCGGGATAGTATTACCTTACTTCAAGTTCCTGGACACTTTCCTCCTTCCTGTCCCTAATACAGTCATCACATAAATAAGCTTGCCACGGTGGGTGAGTTGTTATCGTGTCAGACTACCAATCCCAAGCTTTCAGTTCGCTCCTGGCCATGGTAAGTGATTTTTGAAAGGAGAAAAAAATCACAGCACGCATGCCAGACGTTGTTGGCATGCTACAGAACCCATTTGAATTCAGTAGGCCATGTTCATAATGGCAAAATTAATCTCGGGATTTTCCGCCAACACAATGTTCCTCCATTCTCAACTAGAAAGCGCTATAGTGTCAAGGAGCTTAGATATCTAACCTCCTTGACTTTCATACCGCTGCAAGGAACGACCAAATTCGACATGCAAGCTGCCCTCTGGGCGGTAAATAACAAAGGTTGCACCTGGCACCGGAGGTCATACGATATTATTATTATCACATAAATACAGGTTATCAGACAAGTTCAACACACACCCAACTACACGGGGATGAATACTAAGATGTCCCGAATCCCTAATGAATTAACAAAAACATTAACTCTGTTTCACACAAAGATCAATCAAATGCATGAAAGTCCTACGTCATAGTTGACAATTTTCTGTTGATTTTGTTGTATCATTTGAGGAACTATGACATCGTGGTCTTCTTCCCCATATATAATATTTCTGTTGATTGGCATTAGGGACTTGGGATAATTTGCTCATCATCCCCCTGTACTTGGGTGTGTTGAATTTGTCTGATAACATGTGTTTCTGTGGCGACTGTAGTAGTGTATGTAGCAGTAATAATTAGGGCCGAGGGTAGAGTAGGTGCCCGGGACTTGAAGTGAGGTAGTGCAACCTGACATTTTCCTGGAGAGAGCGTGAGAAAAACCGAGGAAATATCACACTTAGGAAAATCGCTGTCAGAGACGGTATTCAAACCTCCGATCACCGGACTTAACTACAGGTACGATTAAACGCGCTTGTCACACGTTTTGATTCTTATTATGTTAGTTATTGTTTCTTTGAGGTGCGAAAAAGCAAGGTCATCCGCCCGGCATTTCAATTATCTACCTTCCATTCTGTATGGTTTGCATTCATTCCTCAATACACGACCTAATGGATGAAAAGCGAATTTGATCAACAACAATAAAAACAACAACAACAACACCGGTTATCTGACAAGTCACGAGGTTAAAGACTTCTCCATATTTATAAGACTGGCACATCATGGGGTCATCAATCTTGTGTATGAAAGGAGTCTGAGATACCAATAACACAGATTACCAGACAAATTTCACACACTTGTAATAACACGGACCTGATGCCCATTATGTTCCTAGCCCTTAAGTAAAACCAAGAGAACCCTCACGTGGCCCACGGTCTGTTGCATGTTTCAAATTGACTCCACTTGGGTGACCTGCAAGTCAGCGGTACCGTTCCAGTACATCCCACCGGAATTAAATTTCTTAGGCGGGATAGGAATTGAATTCGGACTTTGGAGTAGCAGCCAATTGCATTAACCACTATTTCTCGAGGTCCAAAGGGCAACAACAAAAACAACATCAATAACAGCAGAAAAGTAAGAATTGCATTTTTGTTATCGCTGCCTATCGTTGTGCCCTCGAGGTGAATTAAATTGCTATTCAGTTTTATCGTGTTAGTTGTTTAATCACATAAAATTGGGCATTACCTCCTTAAGGTGTTGACTTAACCCCCTTGAACGAGCTATGAGCTATAAACTGACCTGTCAAAATATTGGAAAACGAATCCTCGGCCTGTCCTAAACCGACCCATCAAAATATCATCTGATCATAGAATTATCATTTGTCATGTAACCCATCATCGTAGGATACCCTTAGAGAGTAAAATATCAGAAAAACGAACCCTCGCTCCCATAAACAGACCCGTCGAAATATTGGAAAACAAATCCTCGGCCTGTCCTAAACCGACCCATCAAAATATCATCTGACCATAGAATTATCATTTGTCATGTAACCCATCATTGTAGGATCCCCTTCGAATGTAAAATATCTGAAAAACGAACCCTCGCTCTGTCATAAACTGACCTGTCAAAATATTGGAAAGCGAATCCTCGGCCTGTCCTAAACCGATACATCTAAATATCATCTGATCATAGAATTATCATTTGTCATATAACCCATCATCGTAGGATCCCCTTCGAGGGTAAAATATCGGAAAAACGAACCCACGTTCTGTCATAAACCGACCTGTCGAGATATCAGAAAACGGACCCTCGACCTGTCCTAAACCGACCCATCAAAATATCATCTGATCATAGAATTATCATTTGTCATGTAACCCATCATCGTAGGATCCCCTTCGAAAGTAATATATCTGAAAAACGAACCCTTGCTCTGTCATAAACTGACCTGTCAAAATATTGGAAAACGAATCCTCGGCCTGTCCTAAACCGATACATCTAAATATCATCTGATCATAGAATTATCATTTGTCATGTAACCCATCATCGTAGGATCCCCTTCGAGAGTAAAATATCGGAAAAACGAACCCACGTTTTGTCATAAACCGACCTGTCGAAATATCAGAAAACGGACCCTCGACCTGTCCTAAACCGACCCGTCGAAAATATCGATTTTTCTATTAAGCACAGTCATTATAATCAGTAATAGCCTTGTTAAAAACACACGCCTTGCTGTATCCTCTCTCTCTTGTTTTGTTAAACTCCATGATTCTGCACCATAAATTAGAACTGGCCTAATGATGGTATTGTATATTTCCTATGAAGTTTGCCGATATCTCACGAACGCATGGTTGGACATGTAACGTGTCAAATCGTTTGTCATGAAGTCCTTTTGGCAGTCAGCTGGCATTTGAGGGTGCGCAAATGCGAGGGAGCCGTGTCAGTTGATTTACTGGCACGTTAAAGATCCCCTTCGGGGCAAAATTCCGGCACCCCGGCGTCTCTAAAAGCCAGTGTAGATAAAAGGGACGTAAAACCAATAATGCCATCTCTTGATGAATACAGTACATTTGCATTTGTCAGTTGGCACAGGCTAGAGTAAAAGGTGGCTTTTCACCGATGTCTCAGTCTCACTCATGGCTGTGATTATATGGAAGCTACTGAGGTATGGGTGGTGCTTAGTAATGGCATTCGGGGCACAGTCAGTGCCTGTGAATGCTGTGAAAAGTTTTACTCTTAGGGTTAGGACTACTGTTCTGACTCAGTGAGGAAAGCAATGGCAAACTACCTCACTCCTCTTCTTGCCTAGAACGCCTCAAAATTGCGCTGCCTTGTTTTTTTGTGGGTATCTACTCACATAACGTAACGGCGGTTCTTTTTGAGGATCCAACGAGCCTTCAGGCTGACTACCTAACAGACAGACACAGACAAAACCAATAACATTATTATTATTATTATTTCATTTTTTGTGTTTCACGTCAGAAATTTGGATCCCAATAAAAACTGCAGAGAGTAGTACACTTTGTTAGCATTCTGTATCTAACTGTAATTTCGACTTATCTATGATTCTGTTCATCAATCATGATTCCTAAGAATTTGAAATGTTTTATCTCCTGCATGCAGATAAATAAATATTAATAATAACTAGCTTCCATTAACCATAATTGATTGTTTCATAGAATAAAGGATAGCTTAATGCAGCCAATGGCCATAAAATACAAAATGTTTACCATTAATTATTAATTACACGGCATGCTTTCACTCTTTGTTAAGTTTGAAGGTGAATGTAGCTGCAGCAATTTTGTTCTTTTGAAACGTTCACTGAAACGGTAACTTGCACACGGTTTGTCACGTAATTTACACACGCATTTTGGTGAAGCGTCATGATAGGTTGTTCTCCTGCAGACTTCGTTGTTGTTGCTGTTGTTGATTCATTAGGGGCTTCTGATATCGTCATGTAGCCCCGTGTACTTGGGTGTTTATGTACAGGCTTATTTATTACCTACCACTACAATTGGTAGTGTGTAGCCAAATTTGGATACGCTCTATCAAGTTCCAACGTTCACCGCTAGATGTCAGTGTGACAGTGGCATCTGGTGGCCAAAGTTGGAATTATTTGATATTGAACTTACTAGGAGCCCACAGGCGATCTATTAAAATACTCTGCTATGGCCATTGGCTGCAATTCAAATATAATAATAATATTTATTTCCAAGCTTAACCAGTGCTGATTAAAGGAATTAAATAGTTCCAACATACAAACATATTAATTAACAAACTGCTGTAAAAGGGCCTAAAATCGTTTGGACATAAAGATCAACGAATGCAGCACATACAGTTAAGTTAGGCTACATTTATATGGTGAAAGGTAAGAAATGGATTTTGATCCTTCAAGCCTTACCAGTTAATTAGGCATTCCTTACTAACAGCGAGCAGCACTAGTTTATAGATTTCAGACGCAGGATTTCCACGACTGCAATGATACAAATGAAGATATTCAGCTTTAGGTCGTATTATGCACAAACAACACAAGCCACGTAGATTGAAATCACATATTCCTGCTGGTGTCAGAAATGTAAATGTTCTAACTTCAATCAACTTGGCTTGCACTTTTAGACCATTATTCGACATATTAGTTTAAAAGTTTCATTAATTAACTTAAAAAATCCACCTCAGCCAAAGTACACGGCGCTAATTGAACACATTGCCCAAGTCCCTCAAATTAAGCAACAACAGCAAATGCTTTATCTGTAGCAATGCAATAACAATTCACATCACCAGCTGTCATATATTGTTCGAATGTTGGCTTCGTAGTTTTTGTCTTCGTGTAATTGTGTGTGTGTGAATTTGCCTGATAACCTTTGCTGTTGTGATGTTGGTTGGTTGGTTCTTAAGTTTAGGGGCTGCGACAACGCGGTAATGTAGCCCCGTGTACTTTGGGCGTGTGTAGAATCTGTCTGATAACCGGTGTTAATTGTGATGACTGTATTAGTGTGAGTTATCTGTTTTTTTAAATTTAAGGACCGACTGCAACTTAGAATTTGTCAAATAGTTCCTACTTTTGCCGCCAAGCACCACCGTCAACGACTACTAGTCCAAGCTCAGAACTTAGCTACTAGACGCCACCGCAGTCGGCTTTTGGCAACGAACGTAGAAACCTAAGAGCGTTGTTTACATTCTTAACCTATTCAATTTAGGTTCACAGAGATGTAATTAGTGGAAGGTTCTTTAACATGCCATAAATCTATGACATGGGACCACCGGCTTTACTTCCCCTCCGAAGGAAGGCATACTGAGGCATTTTTAACGCTCTTAAAAATCCGACGGCTTCGGCCGGGTTTGAACCCGCTCTCTTGGGCATAGAAGCTCAGCATGCTACCGACTACGCCACCGAAGCCGCTGTTGTGATGTTGTGATGGCTGTATTAGTGTGTGTATTTGTAATTCACATGAGGATTGGGAAGAAGATGGCTGTGACCTTAAGTTAAGAACCATCCCGGCAATTGCCTGGAGTAGATAAGATAACTGAGATGGTAATCAACCCACCCCCCTCCCTCGCCCTCAGGCCAGAATTAAAATTTCTTGGCAGAATTGGGAATCGAACCCGGACCTTCGGGGTGACAGGCAAGAATATTCTAGCCTCTACACTACGGGGTGGTCTGTTTGACTTCAGTGCACGTCTAAATTTTTAAACTCCATAATGCCGTACAGTGGATCGTGCTATGTAATACGGCAAAGCGATGTTTGGAATTGTGCTCTGTGAAGAGGAAGCACAAACAAACAGACTGCTTCCTCAGAAGGATCATAAACTCTGAATACAGTTTAATGAGTGAAGGATGCGCACACGAGCATGAAATAGCGAACTCTGATTTATAGCTCTGTGGCGAGTATTTCACCCTTAAAGAACCTGCAGAGGAAGAACGGCTGAGAGGTTAAAGTGAATGAGCCGGCAATTCCTTTGTCAGACATAAACACAAGAGAGAAGACGCACTAGACATGCAGAGAAGACGGAACCGGATGGCACAGGATGATGTATGGAAACAGTGCGATCAAGTCTCCGAGACAAAGCAGTCAGTACCTCTGATTGGCCATAGAAAGAATGGATGTAGTCTTCGTGGGGGAATATACTGTTGTTTTTGATTCTATTATGGATTTTTCGTCTTCGTGGTCATGTAGCCACTGGTACTTGGGTGTGTGTAGAATTTGACTGATAACCTGTGTCACGATCATGTCTGTACTAGCGCGTATATTTGTATTGGAAATAAGATTTGGGTGGGAAGTGGCCGTGGCCTTAAGTTAGGTACCATCCCAGCACATGCCTGGAGAAGATGTTAAAAACCACGGAAAAGCACTTCCAGGATGACTGAGGTAGGTATCGATCCCGTCTCTTCTCAGTTTTGCCTCACGAGGCAAGGTGTACTCTCATACCAGAAATAAATTTCTTGGCAGAGCATCGAACCCGGGCCTCCGCGGTGACAGTCAAAAATGCTAGCCACTACGCAACGAAGCGGACGAATATATTGTGTCAGATGGTTTCTATATGCAGGGCAAGTAAGAAAGTAAGTAAGAAAGTAAGAACGTAAGAAAGTAAGAAAGAAAGAAAAAAAGAAAGTAAGTAATAAAGTAAGTAAGAAAGAAAGTAAGTAAGAAAGTAAGTAATTAAGTAAGAAAGTAAGATGGTAAGAAAGTTATCAAGTAAGTAAATAAGTAAGTAAGTAAGAACGTAAGAACGTAAGAAAAAAAGAATGTAAGTAATAAAGTAAGTAAGAAAGAAAGTAAGTAAGAAAGTAAGTAAGAAAGTAAGTAAGTAAGAAAGTAAGTAAGAAAGTACGAAAATAAGTAACGAAGAATGTAAGATGGTAAGAAAGTTAGCAAGTAAGTAAGAAAGTAAGTAAGAAAGTAAGAAAGTAAGATGGTGGGAAAGCTAGCAAGGAAGTAAATAAGTGAGTAAGTAAGTAAGTAGGCTAAGTAAGAAAGTAAGAAAGCAAGAAAATGAGAACGTAAGAACGTAACAAAGTGAGAATGTAAGAAAGTAAGAACGTAAGATGGTAAGAAAGTTAGCAAGTAAGTAAGTAAGAACGTAAGAACGTAAGAAAGAAAAAAAGAATGTAAGTAATAAAGTAAGAAAGAAAGTAAGTAAGTAAGTAAGAAAGTGAGAACGTAAGAACGAAAGTAAGTAAGTAAAAGTAAGTAAATAAAAGTAAGTAAGGAAGGAAATAAGTAAGTAAGTCAAAATGAAAATCCACAGCCTGCTTCAGTCTCCGACCGGGTCAGGAATGGAATGAATGAAGCCCCCATCTAGCGGCGAGGATATGAACTGTGCCAGCTGACGAGGCCTGACGCACTCCTCTGGGGCAATGATTAAATGAATGACAGATGAAATGAAATGATAGTGGAGAGTGTTGCTGGAATGAAATTTTGACAGGGAAAACCGGATTACCCGGAGTAAAACCTGTCTGCCTCCGTTTTGTCCAGCACAGATCTCACATGGAGTGACCGGGATTTGAACCAAAGACCCAGCGGCGAGAGGCTGGCGTGCTGCCGCCTAAGCCACGGAGGCTTAAGTGAGTAAGTAAGTAAGTACGGTAAGTTAAAGTTCGTAAATAAAAGTAAGTAAGGAAGTATGTAAGTAAGTAAGTAAGTAAGTAAGTAAAAGTAAGTAAGTAAGTGCGAAAGAAAGAAAGAAAGAAAGAAAGAAAGAAAGAAAGAAAGAAAGTAAATAAAATAAACAAAGAAACATATACATTCTTATATAGACCCTATATGTAGATATAGAGTTTGATAGGTTGCTAGATAGATAAGGAAAAAATATGTAGTTTTACGTGACCGTTAATCTCGTGATCATGAGCCACGGGACCTCCTTTTTACGTGCAATCCGAACCAGATGACATGACATTTCACTTTGCAAACCTCACATGTATTGACCGGAATTCGCAAACCGATTTGCCGTGGTGAGAGGCCAACAGTTGACTACTGCGCCACTAAGCCCCTCCTAGTTAAATAGCTAGATGAATGAATGAATGAATACATTTATTTAATACAAAACATATGTTTTGCGTAAGGTGCGTACCTGGGAGTTGCTATTCTTATTATTGTTATTTAGTTATCTCTCTATTGACTGTCATTGTATGCTCAAGTATCCTAATATTTTATTTTGATGACTAATATGTGATAATGACACTTGTCTTCAAACTACGGTAGAGTACACACTAACACAAAGCATGGCGGCAATTCATCTTGCTAGTAATTCCATTTGCTACTCCACCGTATGGACCATTATAATGTATGTTTAATGCCTACAAATAGCTTATAGCGCTGGCACTACCCCGCTCTCCCCGACAATAATTAGGCAATTCATTGCCAGACCTGTAAATGAAAACCATTTTCACACAACTACAGTTAGCTTTTTATTTCAAAGCACTGCGTCCTATGATGAATGCCGGGGTCACCTGGCTGCCTGGGCAATCCCCGAGTGCTCGTATGTTTCGTGGCGGGGTGAAAAAAAAATCTACATTGGAAATTATGGCTTTTGACTAGCTCGCGTTATTAGTCCGAGTCTCATACATTATAAATAATCTATTACCTCACTCCCAAACAAATGTCAATTTAGAGACTATAATGGTTAGGCAATAGTGGAATACAGCTGGAAGAAATCAGACATCAAATTGACCCGACACAAAATTATGTGAATCTTTCCCCAATTCAAAAAGCTGACTATCCCGATTGAAATCGAATACGCAATACTCAGAACACGAAGCAAACATTGAAGTAATAGAATATATTTTTTCACTGTTTCCTTGTAATCTTTGATAGAATAATTTTCAGTCAGTTATTTCGATTGTTCCCAATTATATCAGACTGGAAGTACCAATGTTTAAACACCCCAACCCGAAAGAAATATTACATGAATTAATATTTATCACATAATTAACATATAAAACAAGATGTTCAGTAAAGAACATATAGCCTACTTTCTCCTAAATGTATGAGTATAGTTATAACTCGTTGTTATTATCAAAGAGTATAATAGAACTATTCTTTGTTGAAGACCTTAGAAACGATTTACCTCTACCAAACGCCACAACCTAGATAAAAACTGCTACCATCATTGAAGAAAGAAAGATAAGAAGTATATCAAGAATGTTATGGATCTGGAGACATAATCGACCGGACTGGCGGCGTGGCTCAGCGGTAACGTTCTCGCTTGCTGGGCCCTAGGTTGCAGGTTCGTATCCTGGCGCAGTCAGCTGGCATTTGAGGGTGCACAAATGCGAGGGAGCCGTGTCAGTACATTTACTGGCACGTTAAAGATCCCCTTCGGGCCAAAATTCCGGCACCCCGGTGTCTCTAAAATCAGCAGTAGTTAAAAGGGATGTAAAACCAATAACATTATTATTATTATTATTATTACGACCTGCCGTGGGCAACATCCAACTTTGAGTTGAGGCATGTCTTTACACGTCTGGTTGTGCATGGCTTTCACAACCCTAATTGAATTAACAAATCTTTCCATGACCCTACAGAGACGTGTGTATACAAACTATGTGGATATTTTCGATAATATAATCCTAACAGAGCGAGTGCATTCTAGCGGCCAGAAGAAGAAACTTTTCAATAAAATCTGGAAGTTACCTTTTTGGCAGCTAGATGTCTCGAGTAAATCTGCTGGCGAATTATGTTTTAATTAAATATATATTTTACACCATAATGTGCACAATATAACGCTTAATAACATTTTCAAGTAACGCAAAATAGGCTGTTACAAACCCTTTAAAATAAAAAGTTAAAATGTATCGTAGTATCATCTTGTCATTCTTCAAATTCGATGCGCATAGAATGATAATGGTATAGTAATCAATGGATCCCCACGTAGACTAGTCGTGACATCTATTGGTGAAATATCGAACAATATAATCCTAACAGAGCGAGTGCATTCTAGCGGCCAGAAGAAGAAACTTTTCAATAAAATCTGGAAGTTACCTTTTTGGCAGCTAGATGTCCCGAGTAAATCTGCTGGCGAATTATGTTTTAATTAAATATATATTTTACACCATAATGTGCACAATATAACGCTTAATTTTAAAACATCTGAGTCATTACAAAACAATAAACATATAACATTTCAAGCAAAAAACCTAGCTCTGATCGGGTTTGAACCATAGGCATTTGAGCGATAGGCTAACGCTCTACCACTGAGCTAATTGTGTCAACGAATATCGTTCTATTTAAAATGACTTACATAGAACTTGTTAGCAAATAATGATTTATACTAAACGATTTCATCACTGGAGTATATTATTTATATATAAAGCATTTCATACAAAGTTTATTTATTTTTTATCAGTACGCTATATTGCATGCAATACTCAAATTAGTGAAATATAAGTCCGGCACAAGATATCCGCTGCCATCTTGTCTTATTACTGAATCAGTTCAGCTTTTTAAAATCACGTCTGCACTATAGTATTACAAAATAAACTTTTAATTTCGAACGTGCCTCTTCCTTTAGAACAGTTAAAACGATTCTCGGCTCGATAATCGGAACTGGTGGGTCCCATGATATGGATTATAAAGTTTGCATAATTCGCACGGCCGCCATCCTGAAATGGTATGGCGGACGACCTTGCAATTTGGTCACAAGACGCATCCTATACGAAGGTATGTTGTTACTAAATTTGGTAGAGATCGGATGATTTGGTTAGTCGTTATTTGATTTTACGTTTTGAACGTTTGAGTGGCCGCCATTCAGTTTTAGTAAAGATGGCGGCGATATAAAACATGACACTGAGGTGTCCTTTGCTAGTGCTACCTTTGTACCAAATTTCGTTCAATTTGCATTCACCGTGTTCGAATTGATAGGGGGGGACAGACATTCAGAGTACACACACTCACACACACACAGACACACACACACACACACACAGACTCACACACACACACATACACACACACAGACTCACACACACACATACACACACACAGACAGACACACTTTTTTCGCCCTGTGTTGATCTCATAAGTCTACTTTCATTTTTTGCAAAAATCGAAAGTAGGCTAAAAAATGTTTCGATCGTCATGCAATCATCATCAGAACCAGTTCATTTAGCCTTAGATAAGATACGGCGGAAATGTTTACACTTATGTGTAAATACATTTACAATGATTAAATTACATTATTTTAAATTTGTGTAACGTGCCGTTCTTCTTTACTGATATTATTGCTAGTTGGTATATAATAGCTGTAGAGACAGATAACCTCGCTGTTCCGCCTCTTAAAATAACTGTAAGTAACTGTAATATCTGTAAATTAGAATGACACGTTTCACAAAGTAAAATAGTCCATTGTAATTTAATTGTAAATCTTATATATAAAAGTGAAAGTCTGTATGTATGTATGTATATATGTATGTATGTATGTGGGTGGGTGGGTGGGTCTGTTCCGTATACAAATCTACACCGTTCCACCAATCTCAACCAAATTTTGCTTACACATAGTTTAGGACCCAGAAGGAACCTCTGGCTACATGAACTTTCGATAGTCTTTCTCATTCTTCTGATTTCGGCCCTTTTGCACTCAAGCACAGGCTAATCAAATCATAAAATATACTCATGAAGGAATGGAAAGGCAGATAGTTTCCAGGGCAACATAGCTCAAGTCGAGACACGGCCGACTGGATACCAGTTGCGCTCTGCACTACCGGTATAGAAAATGAGGATATTTACTTGAAATCCCGTTAGTTACTCAACTACACACACAGCACTGTCAACCGAGTTTAGCATAACAAAGACTTGACACTATCTTCTACTATATATTTGTCAAATACCACTCACTCACTCACTCATCCATTTATCACGAAATCTCAGAAACCACCGAACGGATTGGAATGAAATTTGGTATGCAGCTTCCTCAAGGGCCGCAAATGCCCACTAAGAGAGGATTTTTGGATATTCAGGTTCTAAGGGGGTGTTAAGGGGGTAGACCTGCATTTCATTGAATAGCAATATCTCCCGATTGGTTTAATTGGGGGATGTGATACTCGGCATATAAACTCATCATTAAAAATAAGAAAACACGAGTATGAGGGTGTTTCGATGTGGTGTATATAATGAGGTGAAAGAGGTGAAAAGTAGGGATTGAAAGATTCCTAACGGAGCGTGTATCTCTTAAACGACAGAGGCGAGGAGTTTGAAACTCAGCGAGAAAAAATCAGCATAAAAAATAAGTAAATATGTGTTCGACCGTTTTATTTCATAAATCCAATTTAAGGGGCCCATGGGGAGGGGTGAAATTCTGGGGGGGGGGGGGGGAATAACAGGAAAGAAAGTGTCCTAAATGATTGACTGACTGACTCACTCATCAAACTCAGGGGGAAAAACTGCTTTAGAGTAAGTAAATAGCTGTTCGACAGTTTTTTTTATCAATCAAATTGAAGGGGTTCATCGGGAGGGGTGAAATTCTGAAGAAGAAAAAAGAAATGAAAGAAATTGTCCTGACTCATTCACCCACTCATCATCGCCCAGCCAAAAATATTGAATTTGGAAACATGGCATTTTGGGGATATGTTCGATGTATGTCAAAACCGTACACTAAAGGAGGATTTTTGGATATTCAGGTTCTAAAGGGGACTTAAGGGGGTTAAACCTGCATTTCATTGAATAACAATATCTCACGAGTGGTTTCATTTGTGGATGTGATACGCGGCATATAAACTAATCATTAAAAATAAGCAGACATGTGTCTAAGGGTTTTTCGATGTGGTGTATTATTATGAGGTGATAGGGGTGAAAAGTGGGGGTTGAAGGATTCCAAACGACATAGGCGAGATATTTGAAACTCAGCGAAAAAAATCAGCTAAAGAAATAAGTTAATTGGTATTCGACCGTTTGTTTCATAAATTAATTTAAGGGGCCAATGGGGTGGGGTGAAATTCTGGGGGGGGGGGGGGAAGGAGAGAAAGTGCCCTAACTGACTGACTAACTCACTCACTCACTCATCAAACTCAGGGGGAAAAGACAGCTTAAAAATAAGTTAATAGGTGTTCAAGCGTTTTTTCATCAATTCAATTCAAGGGGCCCATGGGGAGGGTTGAAATTCTGGTAAAATTAATTGAAAGAAAATATCCTGTCTGACTCACTCACTCATCACGCCCAGCGAAAACTATTAAAGTTGAAAAAATGAAATTTTGGGAATAAGTTCGCTGTATGTCGAAAACGGCAACTAAGGAATGATTTTTGTTTATTCGGGTTTTAAAGAGATGTTAAGGGGGTAAACGTGCATTTCATTGAATAACGATATCACATGAGTTGTTTCTTTGGGGAAGTGATATTCGGTATATAAACTAATCATTAAAAATAATCAGACATATGTGTAAGGGTTTATCGATGTGGTGTATATTATGAGGGAAAGGGGTGAAAATTGGGGGTTGAGGGATTCTTAACTGAGCGAGTATCTCTTAAACACATAGGCGAGAAGTTTGAAATTCAGCGGGAAAAACAGCTTAAAATACAAGTAAATAAGTGTTCGACCCTTTTTTTTTTTTCATAAATCCAATTTAAGGGGCCCTTGGAGAGGGGTGAAATTCTGAAGAAAAAAAAAAAAAAAAAAACAGGAAAGAAAGTGTCCTAACCTATTGACTCACTTACTCACTCATCAAACTCAGGGGGAAAACAGCTTTAAATAAGTAAATAGGTGTTCGACCGTTTGTTACATAAATCCAATTTAAGGGGTTCATGGGGAGGGGTGAAATTATCTCTTATATAAAAACAAGTGTCCTGACTGACTGACTGACTGACTGACTCATCATCGCCCAGCCAAAACTATTGAAGTTAGAATCATGAAATTTTGGGGATATGTTCGTGGTAAGTCGAAAACGCGCACTAAGGAAGGTTTTTTGGATATTCAGGTTCTAAAGGGGTGTTAAGGGGATAGACCTGCATTCCATTGAATAACAATATCTCCCGATTGGTTTCATTGGAAGATGTGATACTCGGCATATACACTCATCATTAAAAATAAGAAGACATGTGTCTGAGGGTTTTTCGATGTGAAGTATATTATGAGGTGAAAGGGGTGAAAAGTGTGGGTTGAAGGATTCCTAACGGAGCGTGTATCTCTTAAACGACATAGGCGAGGAGTTTGAAACTCAGTGGAAAAAAATCAGCTTAAAAAATAAGTAAATAGGTGTTTGACCGTTTTCTCATAAATCCAATTTAAGGGGCCAATAGGAAGGGGTGAAATTCTGGGGGGGGGGGGAAACAGGAAAGAAAGTGTCCTAACTGATTGACTGACAGACTCACTCATCAAACTCAGGGAAAAAAACTGCTTAAAAATAAGTAAATAGGTGTTCGACAGTCTTTTTCATAAACCCAATTTAAGGGGTTCTTTGGGAGGGGTGAAGTTCTGAAAAAAGGAAATTGAGAGAAAAAGTCCTGACTCACTCACCATTGCCCAGCCAAAATTATTGAAGTTAGACACATGACATTTCGGGGAATATGATCATTGTATGTCGGAACCGTCCACTAAGGGAGGATTTTCGTATATTCAGGGGGTCTTAAGGGGGTTAAACCTGCATTTCATTGAATAACAATAACTCCCGATTGGTTTCATTAGGGGATGTGTTACTCGGCATATGAACACATAAAAAATAAGAAGACATGTGTCTGAGGGTTTTTCGATGTGGTGTATATTATGAGGTGAAAGGGGTGAAAAGTGGGGGTTGAAGGATTCCTAACGGAGCGTGTATCTCTTAAACGACATAGGCGAGGAATTTGGAACTCAGCCGAGAAAAATCAGCATAAAAAATAAATAAACAGGTGTTTGACCGTTTTTTTTTTCATAAATCCAATTTAAGGGGCCCATGGGGAGGGGTGAAATTATGTGGGAAGGGAGGGGGGAAACGTAATATGTCTGAGTGTAAAATTAAACATGGCCTATGTTGTAGACAATAACACATTACATCTGTTTTGTCTCTTGCTATTTCATCATACGACGAATACTTACGGAGTTATTAATGATTTTGTACTTTTTGGTCGGAATTTTCCAAGTCCCAGGAATGACATAAAAATTGATTCGAATGAAATTTCAAAAAATAGTTTTTTTAATACTTTTATTATATTTTTCACGTCTTTTACGGTCCGAAACCAACATGATATTTTGATGTTTTTTTTCGTCCCATGCATTTTTGGTTTCAGGTGATAGAATTATTTTCCACTAGAACAGATGCTTATCTCTTATATAAAAACAAGATGTTCAGTAAAGAACATATAGCCTACTTTCTCCTAAATGCATGGGTATTGTTATAACTCTTTGTCCTTTTCAAGGAGTATAATTGAATGTTGGTTGTAGTAGCTTGTTGAAATACAACGTGCTATAGGGATATTAAACATGAATATGAGGTGCCCTTTGCTAGTGCTACCTCTGTAAAAAAAATCATTCAATTCGGTTTCACCGTGTTTGAATTGATCTGGGGAATGGATTTGCACACATACATGGCCGCTATTTGCAAACTATTGGGCTGATGACCTTGTAGTCAGTCATAAGATGGTTTCCACAAAAAGGCATGTTGTTGCAAAATCCGGTAGAGATCGAATTATTAGGATGGTCGAAATTTGATTTAAGCTTTTAACATTTGGGTGGCCATCATTCCGTTTCCGTCAAGGTGGCGGCGATATAAACATGACACTGAGGTGCCTTTTGCTAGTGCTACCTCTGTACCAAATTCTGTTCAATTCGGTTTCACCGTGTTTGAATTGATAGGGGGAATCGATTTGCACACATACTTGGCCACCATCTGCAAACTATTGGGCTGATGATCTAGCAGTTTGGTCAGAATATGCTTCCCACATAAAGATTTGTTGTTGCAAAATTTGGTAGAGATTAGATTATTAGGTTGGTCGTAATTACATTTTAGCCTTTAACATTTGGGTGGCCGCGATTACGTTTCCGTCAAGATGGCGGTGATATAAAACATGACACTGAGGTGGCCTTTTCTAGTGCTACCTCTGTACCAAATTTCGTTCCATTCGGTTTCACCGTGTTCGAATTAATAGGGGGAGTCGATTTTCACACAAAGATGGCCGCCATCCGCAAAATATTAGGCTAATGACCTATTAGTATGGTCAAAGGATGCTCCCTCCATAATGGTATGTTGATGCAAAATTTGGTAGAGATCGGATGATTAGGTTAATCGTAATTTGATTTAAGCTTTGAATATTTGTGTGGCCGCCATTACGTTTCAGTCAAGATGGCGGCGATATAAAACATGAAACAGAGGTGCCCTTTGCTAGTGCTACCTCTGTACCAAATTTCATTCCATTCGGTTTCACCGTGTTCGAATTAATAGGGGTAATCGATTTTGACACAAAGATGGCCGCCATCCGCAAACTATTAGGCTAATGACCTATTAGATTTGTCAAAGGATGCTCCCTCCATAAAGGTATGTTTTTACAAAATTTGGTAGAGATCGGATGATTAGGTTAGTCGAAATTTGATTTAAGCTTTGAACATTTGTGTGGCCGCCATTACGTTTCCGTCAAGATGGCGGCGATATAAAACATGACACTGGGGTGCCCTTTGCTAGTGCTACCTGTGCACCAAATTTTATTCCATTCGGTTTCACCGTGTTCGAATTAATAGGGGTAATCGATTTTGACACAAAGATGGCCGCCATCCGCAAACTATTATTCTAATGACCTATTAGATTTGTCAAAGGATGCTCCCTACATAAAGATATGTTGTTGAAAAATTTGGTAGGGATCGGATGATCAGGTTAGTCGTAATTTGATTTAAGCTTTGAACATTTGTGTGGCCGCCATTACGTTTCCGTCAAGATTGTGGCGATATAAAACATGACACTGAGGTGTCCTTTTGCTAGTGCTACCTTTGTACCAAATTTCGTTCAATTTGCGCTCACCGTGTTCGAATTGATAGGGGGGGACAGACATTCAGAGTCCACACACTCACACACACACACACACACAGACTCACACACATACACACACACACAGCCAGACACAATTTTTTTCGCCCTGTAGTGATCTCATAAGTCTACTTTCATTTTTTGCAAAAATCGAAAGTAGGCTAACAAGTGTCCTGACTGACTGACTGACTGACTCATCATCGCCCAGCCCAAACTATTGAAGTTAGAATCATGAAATTTTGGGGATATGTTCGTGGTAAGTCGAAAACGCGCACTAAAGAAGGATTTTTGGATATTCAGGTTCTAACGGGGTGTTAAGGGGATAGACCTGCATTTCATTGAATAACAATATCTCCCGATTGGTTTCATTGGGAGATGTGATACTCGGCATATACACTCATCATTAATAATAAGAAGACACGTGTCTGAGGGTTTTTCGATGTGAAGTATATTATGAGCTGAAAGGGGTGAAAAGTGGGGGTTGAAGGATTCCTAACGGAGCGTGTATCTCTTAAACGACATAGGCGAGGAGTTTGAAACTCAGTGGAAAAAATCAGCTTAAAAAATAAGTAAATAGGTGTTTGACCGTTTTTTCATAAATCCAATTTAAGGGGCCAATAGAGAGGGGTGAAATTCTGGGGGGGGGGGGGGAAACAGGAAAGAAAGTGTCCTAACCGATTGACTGACAGACTCACTCATCAAACTCAGGAAAAAAAACTGCTTAAAAATAAGTAAATAGGTGTTCGACAGTCTTTTTCATAAACCCAATTTAAGGGGTTCTTTGGGAGGGGTGAAGTTCTGAATAAAGGAAATTGAGAGAAAAAGTCCTGACTCACTCACCATCGCCCAGCCAAAATTATTGAAGTTAGACACATGATATTTCGGGGAATATGATCATTGTATGTCGGAACCGTCCACTAAGGGAGGATTTTCTTATATTCAGGGGGTCTTAAGGGGGTTAAACCTGCATTTCATTGAATAACAATATCTCCCGATTGGTTTCATTGGGGGGGAGGGGGGGGGGCGTGGTGGCTCAGCGGTCTAGCTGTATGCCTCTCACCAAGGCGGTCCGGGTTCGATTCCCGGTCAATGCATGTGAGATTTTCGATGTGAATTGCCATGTCCTGTGGTTCGGATTCCACGTAAAAAGGAGGTCCCGTGGCTCATAATCACAAGATTCACGGTCACGTAAAACTACAATCTTCCTTCCTTCCTTCCTTTGGTTTCATTGGGGGATGTGTTACTCGGCATATGAACACATAAAAAATAAGAAGACATGTGTCTGAGGGTTATTCGATATGGTGTATATTATGAGGTGAAATGGGTGAAAAGTGGGGGTTGAAGGATTCTTAACGGAGCGTGTATCTCTTAAACGACATAGGCGAGGAGTTTTAAACTCAGCGGAAAAAATCAACTTAAAAGATAAGTAAATAGATGTTTGATCGTTTTCTTTTTCTTAAATTCAATTTACGGGGCTCATGGGGTGGGGTGAAATTCTGGGGGGGGGGGGGGGACCGGAAAGAAAGTGTCCTAACTGATTGACTCACTCACTCACTCTTCAAACTCAGGGAGAGAAAACTGCTTAAAAATAAGTAAATAAGTGTTTGACAGTTTATTTTTCATAAATCAAATTTAAGGGGTTCATTGTGAGGGGACAAATTCTGAAAAAAAAAAAAAAAAGAAAGAAAATGTCCTGACTCAATCACTCACTCACTCATCGTCCAGCCAAAATTATTGAAGTTAGAATCATGAAATTTTGGGGATATGTTCGTGGTAAGTCGAAAACGCGCACTAAGGAAGGATTTTTGGATATTCAGGTTCTAACGGGGTGTTAAGGGGATAGACCTGCATTTCATTGAATAACAATATCTCCCAATTGGTTTCATTGGGAGATGTGATACTCGGCATATACACTCATCATTAAAAATAAGAAGACACGTGTCTGAGGGTTTTTCGATGTGGTGTATATTATGAGGTGAAAGGGGTGAAAAGTGGGGGTTGAAGGATTCCTAACGGAGCGTGTATCTCTTAAACAACATAGGCGAGGAATTTGGAACTCAGCCGAGAAAAATCAGCATAAAAAATAAATAAACAGGTGTTTGACCGTTTTTTTCATAAATCCAAATTAAGGGGCCCATGGGGAGGGGTGAAATTATATGGGAAGGGAGGGGGGAAACGTAATATGTCTGAGTGTAAAATTAAACATGGCCTATGTTGTAGACAATAACACATTACATCTTTTTTGTCTCTTGCTATTTCATCATACGATGAATACTTACGGAGTTATTAATGATTTTGTACTTTTTGGTCGGAATTTTCCAAGTCCCAGGAATGACATAAAAATTGATTCGAATGAAATTTCAAAAAATAGTTTTTTTAATACTTTTATTATATTTTTCACGTCTTTTACGGTCCGAAACCAACATGATATTTTGATGTTTTCTTTCGTCCCATGCATTTTTGGTTTCAGGTGATAGAATTATTTTCCACTAGGACCGATGCTTATCTCTTCTCTTATATAAAAACAAGTGTCCTGACTGACTGACTGACTGACTGACTGACTGACTGACTCATCATCGCCCAGCCAAAACTATTAAAGTTAGAAACATGAAATTTTGGGGATATGTTCGTGGTAAGTCGAAAATGCGCACTAAGAAAGGATTTTTGGATATTCAGGTTCTATAGGTGTCTTAAGGGGGTACACATGCATTTCATTGAATAGCAATATCTCCGGCTTGGTTTCATTGAGGGATGTGATACTCGGCATATAAACGTATCATTAAAAATAAGAAGACACGTGTCTGAGGGTTTTTCGATGTGGTGTATATTATGAGGTGAAAGGGGTGAAAAGTGGGGGTTGAAGGGTTCCTAACGGAGCGTGTATCTCTTAAACGACATAGGCGAGGAGTTTAAAACTCAGCGGAAAAAAATCAGCTTAAAAAATAAGTAAATAGATGTTTGACCGTTTTTTCATAAATCGAATTTAAGGGGCCCATGGGAAGGGGAAAAATTCTGAAAAAAGAAAATTGAAAGATACAAAGTCCTGACACACTCATCATTGCCCAGCCTAAATTATTGACGTTAGAAACAAGACATTTTGGGGATATGATCATTATATGTCCAAACCGTCCACTAAGGGAGGTTTTTCGGATATTCAGGTTCTAAAGGGGTGTTAAGGGGGTAAGACCTGCATTTCATTGAATAACAAAAACTCCGGATTGGTTTCATTTGTGGATGTGATACTCGGCATATAAACTGATCATTAAAAATAAGAAGACACGTGTCTGAGGGTTTTTCGATGTGGTGTATATTATGAGGTGAAAGGGGTGAAAAGTGGGGGTTGAAGAATTCCTAACGGAGCGTGTATCTCCTAAACGACATAGGCGAGGAGTTTGAACTCAGCGGAAAAACATCAGCCTAAAAGATAAGTAAATAGGTGTTGACCGTTATTTTTTTCATAAATCCAATTTAAGGGGCCCATGGGAAGGGGTGAAATTCGGGGGGGGGGCGGGGGACAGGAAAGAAAGTGTCCTAACTGATTGACTGACTCACTCACTCTTCAATCTCATGAAGTGAAAACTGCTTAAAAATAAGTAAATAAGTGTTCGACAGTTTCTTTTTCATAAATCAAATTTAAGGGGTTCATGGGGAGGGGTGAAATTCTGGAGAAAAAATGAAAGAAAATGTCCTGACTCACTCACTCACTCACTCACTCATCATCGCCCAGCCAAAATTAATGAAGTTAGAAACATGACATTTTGGGGATATGTTCGTTGTATGTCAAAACCGTACACTAAGGGAGGATTTTCGGATATTCAGGTTCTAGAGGCGTCTTAAGGGAGTTGAACCTGCATGGGAAGGGGTGAAATTCTGGGGGGGGGGGGGTACAGGAAAGAAAGTGTCCTAACTTATTGACTGACTCACTCACTCTTCAATCTCAGGGAGTGAAAGCTGCTTAAAAATAAGTAAATAAATGTTCGACAGTTTCTTTTTCATAAATCAAATTTAAGGGGTTCATGGGGAGGGGTGAAATTCTGGAGAAAATGAAATGAAAGAAAATGTCCTGACTCACTCACTCACTCATCATCGCCCAGCCAAAATTAATGAAGTTAGAAACATGACATTTTGGGGATATGTTCGTTGTATGTCAAAACCGTACACTAAGGGAGGATTTTCGGATATTCAGGTTCTAGAGGGGTCTTAAGGGGGGTTGAACCTGCATTTTATTGAATAACAATATATCACGAGTGGTTTCATTTGTGGATGTGATACTCGGCACATAAACTAATCATTAAAAATAAGCAGACATGTGTCTAAGGGTTTTTCGATGTGGTGTATATTATAAGGTGAAAGGGGTGAAAAGTGGGGGTTGAAGGTTTCCTAACGGAGCGTGTATCTCTTAAAAGACATAGGTGAGAAGTTTGAAACTCAGCGGAAAAAATCAGCTTAAAAATTAAGTAAATCGGTGTTCGAACGTTTTTTCATAAATTCAACTAAAGGGGCCGATGGTGTGGGGTGAAATTCTGCGAAAAAAGGAGAGAAAGTGTCCTAACTGACTGACTGACTAACTCACTCACTCATCAAACTCAGGGGAAAAAGACAGCTTAAAAAATAAGTTAATAGGTGTTCGAGCGTTTCTTCATAAATTCAATTTAAGGGGCCCATGGGGAGGGGTAAAATTCTGGTAAAAATAATTGAAAGAAAATGACCTGATTGACTCACTCACTCATCATCGCCCAGCCAAAATTATAGAAGTTAGAAACATGAAATTTTGGGGATATGTTCATTGTATGTCGAAAACGTCCACTAAGGAAAGATTTTTGGATATTCAGCTTCTAAATGGGTGTTAAGGGGATATACCTGCATTTCATTGAATAACAATATCTCCCGATTGGTTTCATTGGGAGATGTGATACTCGGCATATACACTCATCATTAAAAATAAGAAGACACGTGTCTGAGGGTTTTTCGAAGAGAAGTATATTATGAGCTGAAAGGGGTGAAAAGTGGGGGTTGAAGGATTCCTAACGTGCGTGTATCTCTTAAACGACAGACGCGAGGAGTTTGAAACTCAGTGGAAAAAAATCAGCTTAAAAATAAGTAAATAGGTGTTTGACCGTTTTTTCATAAATCCAATTTAAGGGGCCAATAGGGAGGGGTGAAATTCTGGGGGGGGGGGGAACAGGAAAGAAAGTGTCCTAACCGATTGACTGACAGACTCACTCATCAAACTCAGGGGGAAAAAACTGCTTAAAAATAAGTAAATAGGTGTTCGACAGTCTTTTTCATAAACCCAATTTAAGGGGTTCTTTGGGAGGGGTGAAGTTCTTAAAAAAGGAAATTGAGAGAAAAAGTCCTGACTCGCTCACCATTGCCCAGCCAAAATTATTGAAGTTAGACACATGACATTTCGGGGAATATGATCATTGTATGTCGGAACCGTCCACTAAGGGAGGATTTTCGTATATTCAGGGGGTCTTAAGGGGGTTAAACCTGCATTTCATTGAATAACAATAACTCCCGATTGGTTTCATTGGGGGATGTGTTACTCGGCATATGAACACATAAAAAAATAAGAAGACATGTGTCTGAGGGTTTTTCGATGTGGTGTATATTATGAGGTGAAAGGGGTGAAAAGTGGGGGTTGAAGGATTCCTAACGGAGCGTGTATCTCTTAAACGACATAGGCGAGGAGTTTTAAACTCAGCGGAAAAAATCAGCTTAAAAGATAAGTAAATAGATGTTTGATCGTTTTCTTTTTCTTAAATTCAATTTACGGGGCTCATGGGGAGGGGTGAAATTCTGGGTGGGGGGGACCGGAAAGAAAGTGTCCTAACTGATTGACTCACTCACTCACTCTTCAAACTCAGGGAGAGAAAACTGCTTACATATAAGTAAATAAGTGTTTGACAGTTTATTTTTCATAAATCAAATTTAAGGGGTTCATTGTGAGGGGACAAATTCTGAAAAAAAAAAATGAAAGAAAATGTCCTGACTCACTCACTCACTCACTCACTCACTCACTCACTCATCGTCCAGCCAAAATTATTGAAGTTAGAAACATGACATTTTTGGGATATGTTCGTTGTATGTCAAAACCGTACACTAAGGGAGGATTTTCGGATATTCAGGTTCTAAAGGTGTCTTAATGGGGTTAAACCTGCATTTTATTGAATAACAATATCTCATGAGTGGTTGCATTTGTGGATGTGATACTCGGCATATAAACTAATCATTAAAAATAAGCAGACATGTGTCTAAGGGTTATTCGATGATGATGATAATTGTTGTTTGAAGGGGCCTAACATCTAGGTTATCGGCCCTAAGGGTTATTCGATGTGGTGTATATTATAAGGTGAAAGGGGTGAAAAGTGAGGGTTGAAGGATTCCTAACGGAGCGTGTATCTCTTCAACGACATACGCGAGAAGTTTGAAACTCGGCGAAAAAAAAACCAGCTTAAAATAAGTACATCGGTGTTCGACCGTTTTTTCATAAATTCAATTAAAGGGGCCAATGGGGTGGGGTGAAATTCTAGAAGAAAAAAAAGGAGAGAAAGTGTCCTGACTGACTGACTCACTCACTCACTCATCAAATTTAAGGGAAAAAGACAGCTTCAAATATAAGTTAATAGGTGTTCGAGCGTTTCTTCATGAATCCAACTTAAGGGGCGCATGGGGAGGGCGTAAAATTCCGGTAAAATAATTGAAAGAAAATGACCTGACTGACTCACTCACTCATCATCGCCCAGCGAAAACTATTGAAGTAGGAAAAATTAAATTTTGGGAATATTTTCGCTCTATGTCGCAAACGTCAACTAATGAAGGATTTTTGTTTATTCGGGTGTTAAGGGGGTAAACGTGCATTTCATTGATTAACGATATCTCACGAGTTGTTTCTTTGGGGATGTGATATTCGGCATATAAACTAATCATTAAAATTAAGCAGACATATGTCTAAGGGTTTATCGATGTGGTGTATATTATGAGGTGAAAGGGATGAAAATTGGGGGTTGAAGGATTTTTAACGGAGCGTGTATCTCTTAAACGACATAGGCGAGAAGTTTGACATTCAGCGGAAAAAAAACAGCTTAAAATATAAGTAAATAAGTGTTCGACCGTTTTTTCATAAATCCAATTTAAGGGGCCCTTGGAGAGGGGTGAAATTCTGGGGGAAAAAACAGGAAAGATAGTGTTCTAACTGATTAACTCACTCGTTCATCAAACTCAGGGGGGAAGAACAGCTTAAAAAGAAGTAAATAGGTCTTCGACCGTTTTTTTAAATCATAAATTCAATATAAGGGATTCATGAGAGGGGTGAAATTCTGAAAAATAAATGAAAGAAAATGTCCTGACTTACTCACTCACTCATCATCGCCCAGCCAAAATTATTGAAGTTAGAAACATGAAATTTTGGGGTTGTGTTCGTTGTAGGTCGAAAACGTCCACCAAGGGAGGATTTTTGGATATTCAGGTTCTAAAGGGGTGTTAAGGGGGTAGACCTAAATTTAATTGAATAACAATGTCTCCCGATTGGTTTCCTTGGGGGATGCGATACTCGGCATATAAACTCATCATTAAGAATAAGAAGACACATGTCTGAGGGTTTTTCGATGAACTGTATATTATGAGGTTTATGTGTGAAAAGTGGGGGTTGAAGGATTCCTAAAGGAGCAAGTATCTCTTAAAAGACAGAGGCTTAAAGTATGAAACTCAGGGGGAAGAATCAGCTTGAAAAATAAGTAAAAAGGTGGTCGATCGTTTTTTTGATGAATCCAATTTAAGAGGCCCATGGGGAGGGCTGAAATTCTGGAAGAAAAAGTCCACTAAGGAAGGATTTTTGGATATTCACTCTCATCGACCAACCAAAACTATTAAAGTTAGAAGAATGATATTTTGGGGATATGTTTGTTGTGTGTCAAACGTCTACTAAGGATGGATTTTTGGATATTCAGGTCCTAAAAGGGTGTTAACGGGGTTAAACCTGCATTTCATTGAATAAAAATATGACACGACTATGACGCGAGCGAAGCCGCGGGTACCTGCTAGTCAAAAATAAATGTAAGAAAATGTCCTGACTGACTCACTCACTCACTCATCATCGCCTAGCCAAAATTATTGAAGTTAGAAACATGAAAATTTGGGGATATGTTCGTTGTATGTCGAAAACGTCCACTAAGGAAAGAGTTTTGAATATTCAGGTTCTAAATAGGTGTTAAGGGGGTAAACGTGCATTTCATTGAATAACAATATCTCACGAGTGGTTTCATTTGGGGATGTGATACTTGGCATATATACTAATCATTAAAAATAAGCTGACACATGTCTAATGGTTTTTCGATGTAGTGTATATTATGAGGTGAAAGGGATGACAAGTGGGGGATGAAAGATTCTTAACGGAGCGTGTATCTCCTAAACGACATAGGCGAGGAGTTTGAAACTCGGAGGAAATCAATCAGCTTAAAAATAAATAAATAAATAAATAAATAAATTAATTAATTAAATAGGTGTTCGACCGTTTTCTCATAAATCCAATTTAAAGGACCTATGGGGAGGGGTGAAATTCTGGAAGAAAAACGTCCACTAAGGAAGGATTTTTGGATGTTCACTCTTATCGAACAACCCAAACTATTAAAGTTAGAAGAATGATATTTTGGGGATATGTTTGTTGTGTGTCGAAAACGTCTACTAAGGAGGGATTTTTGGATATTCAGGTTCTAGAGGGGTGTTAACGGGGTTAAACCTGCATTTCATTGAATAACAATATGACACGACTATGACGCGAGCGAAGCGAGGCTAAAAATGAGATGGTGTGTGTCTGTGTATTACTCAATGACGCAAGTACCACTGGTCCGATTTACATGAATTTTACACGGAAGTAGCTGATTTACCTGATTAACATTTAGGTTACTTTTGATTTCAATACTTTGCACTATTTAAAGATGGTGACCATTTTAGTTACGTCACTACACCCTTTGGTTTAAAACTTTTATATTTCCATTTCAAATAAAAAGAGAACGCTAAGAAATAGCAAACTTTTGATGGCATATACGAGGTTTAAAATTACATTTTCTATCCGAAAGGTATCTCCAACCGTTAGCGAGTAAAACCTAAATTTGTGCTATAAAACACGGTCAACGCCGAGCGGTGTAGTTGGACAAAATTTTCCATCCTTAATCTCCCTCTGCGCAGCACCTCGCATATCCCCTGTTTTAACTGTCACCTTCACATTTTAATTTATTTATGACGCGTAGCGAAGCACGGGTACTTCAGCTAGTAGGTCTATATTTGTGCATAAGAATAAGCATATCCACCGTACTTTATCTAACCCTACGTGAACTGGATCTGATGATGATCGCATGACGACCGAAATAAAATATCAAATAAATTATAAACACCCCCCCCCTCCCGCCCTTGTTTATATGTAACTTTTTTAAAACGATTTTACCCACCAGGTTGGGGGCGCCCACGGACTCAGCGAGGGAACTTACCTCTACCGCCTCTACGGGCAGTTTCCTAGAGCTGGGAACATCTGGACGGAGTGGATACAACTGGGCAGGTGTTATCAGCACCTCGCCCAGGTGGCCTCGCCTGCAAAGCAAACAGGGGCCTCATGAGGAAAGGGAGGGGAAGATTAGGATGGATAGGCAAGGAAGTGGGATTGAGTCGGCCGTGGCCTTACAGAAGACGAAATGGTAAACCATGGAAAACCACTTTGAGGATGGCTGAGGTGGGAATCAAACCCCTTCTACTCATTTGGACCACCCGAGGCTGAGTAGACCGTCCCATTCCTCATACCTCTTTTCAAAGTTCGTGGCAGAGCTGGGAATCGAACCCAGGACCTCCGGGGCGGCAGCTAACCATGCTGACCGCTAAGCTACGGAGACGATTATATGTAAATTAAGTGATAATAATTAATGTAATGACTCTTTCAGGTTAGGGTGTTTAAATATCAGTAAAACCCACCAAAGAAAATCGTATTGACCGACTGGAAAGCATTGTACAATCAAAGCAAATATTCCATCACTGATACGCTGATGACGCTATCTGGTGTGAACAATAGTGATTTGTGTGAATTGCTGACTTCCGGCCAATCGTAAGCCATGCAATAGTTACTTAACATCTTTGGTCCTTGGAAAGATAGCGGATAATTTCCCGGTCACTACGACAAGTGGAAGATAGCATAGGGATAGAGCCGCGAACATTAATGGGATATCGACCACATGGCCTCCAGCACACAGATAAGACTAACAGCCTCATGGTGCTTGGAGTCGTAAAGTCCACTGCAATAGCTTTCAGTCTCTACTGTCCGGTAACACACTGCCCTTTAACATAACGAGGAGGCACCAACATGCCACAAGGAACGATATCAGAATCGTATTCATGAAGCATAACTAGGGACCCTGATTTATGGTAATATATATAAAAGGCTTCAAAGCGGTGAAATAATAGTACATTATGCAACGAGCCTATAATGGCAATGATTAAGACAAGAGTATGTTTATAAAACGAGCGTAGCGAGTGTCTTAATTACCATTATGGACGAGTTGCATACGACTGTTTATGTTCGACGATAATTATAACTTTATTTTATGTTCAGTCTCTTGAATTGAGTGATCGGAATCCAAGCGCTGGGTTTGTTGTCCGTACTTTACAAGTTCTCTGACCCACGCATGTGCTCTGTCTGCTTGGCAATGCCATATGTTTACAGCCTGCCGATTAGCACCAGCATTAACTCAAACTGAAACTGAAGTCTTACGAAACCACAATGCCATGTGTAGAAATTGGAGTTGGGGATATTAAGGTACAGTGCTATTTATTTTCTCAAATTCGCCAGTTTATTTACGCGAACATATGGGACGGTGCACTTTCCATGTCGGTAATTTATATAGAAGGTTGCTGTGTTGCAATCTTCTGGACGTAGATTCATAAATTTCTTGTATATTTCATAGTATTTTCTTGTTACCGTAAAGGTTCATGCTGATGTTGTCTTTGTGTTTGAGATTGTAACTACAATGGTTGATCCAATATACATTGTCAACTTTCAAATCATGTAATTCATGTCCGACATGTTGGATTTTGAGCGAATGTGAGGAGCTATCCTCACATAATTGGTCAATAAATGAAAATATTCAGCTCTGATTGGTTGGAGAAACTGTATCATAATGAAAAATAGTGTTATGATGAGCCTCATTATGATACAGTTTTCTGACACATAATATTTATATTTCGATATCGATAGCGGTGGAATAAAAAATGCGAGGTGTGAGTGCATTTAATAACCATGTGTACGGTGCACGGATCTGGTTAAATAATGAGCACTATAGAAACATTTGGAGGAATAACAAACAATTGTCCTAGTTATTGTTTTTCAAAGGTGCTAAGCCTCAAATGAATTACATTTTCTGTGTTTAATACCTAACCTAACATTTACTTCAATAAAATTCTCCATGGCTACCATAGTCCTTTTCTTAATAATTCGTGAAACTTGTGTTGTCCCTAGAGTATAGGCAAATTATTCAGGTCTTCAACCAATTAGGCTCGAGAAGGGATTTCGTTATCCCGTATCTTCTGAAACATTTATACTGTATTTAGATTTCTTATTTTCTATCAAACGACAGATAGTGGAATTATTTCACTTAATTTTAAAGTAACCTAAAATATTTTTAAAGAAATCTTATTTCCAGCATTTAGTTGGTATTTAGCATTTTAGGGTGAAAATAACACAATTCGAAAAATAATATTATTTCGTGACATTTCATGACTTCAATATCGAATAAAATGGCAAATTTGGGGTAAACATATCGTTATGATATCATATGTGTTTGCTGAAATATTTCGTGTTAATCGTTAAAACCAAAACTTCGGCTAAAATATCAAATAAAATGGCAAATTTGTGGTAAATATATCGTTGTGATATCACATGTATTTGCTGAAATACTTTGCATAAATCATTAAAACCAAAAATCCGGGACTCTAATCATATGTCATTTGTGTGGAGGTACATTTCACTATTCCAGATGTGGCAGAGGTAACGAACACATTAAACATCATACTAATATATAACAAGAAGTTCCGTGACGAACTAAAGAGCCTACTTTTCTTAAAATTTAAAATTCATGCCATTGATTAATCTATATGGATCTATCTAGAATAATGGCTAAATTAAATTGGTAATATAGAAATTTCTAATTAGTTCGAAATACTGTATACCTGGCATAATGTAGCCTAATAGAGAACTACAGTTGGCAGCCCTGGTGACTGAATATATTCTTGTTTCCATCTCTTAAGGTACAGAATACAAAATTTGGTTGAAGTCCAATGGATAGCATGGACGTTACATGCAGTTAAACATTAGATCTAACAGCGCGCTTAAAATCATGTTGGCAACAATGACATACATGTATTGGTCATAAATAATCTGCAATAATATGATCTCTTGTTGTGTTAATTTTGAATGAAATCCATTTGTTAGTATAGAAGTTACAGGCATTTTAAAATTGGACCTATCAGCAGGCTTAGAATCATGTTGGCAGCACTGACGTATATTAATTACTCCTAATTAATCTAGAATGTCAGGTACTATACGTGTGCAAATTTTAGAGCTATTGGCTTGCATATTTTATGATATATTGATATCAGGGAAACAAAAATAGAGACACCATTTTTTAACAGTTGGCAACACTGGTTGCTTTTAAGAATACGCATAGTCGTATCTGTTATGGTGCACATAGCACATACAAATTTTGGTTGAAATCGAAATGATAGTATAGAAGCTACATGTATTTAAAGTTGGACCTCTCAGCAGGCTTAGAATCATGTTGGTAGCACTGACGTAAATAAGTTATTCCAAATTATTACAGAATGTCAGGTACTATACGTGTGCATAGTTTAAAGTTGTCGGCTTGCATACTTTCTCATATATATGTATTTGGAAAAAATAAATTGAGAGCATTTATTAACAATTGGCAGCCCTGGTTGATCTTAGGGATACGCTCAGTTATATCTGTTTATGAACACATAGCACATACGAAATTTGGTTGAATTCCAATTGATAGTGTAGGAGTTATATGCATTTAAATATTGGACCTATCAGCAGGCTTATAATCATTTTGGCAACACTGCCATGTATGGCCTCCTGGAAATTAAACTGCAATATTATTATCTATACGTGTGCCAAGTTTCAAATAGCTCCCATTCATACCTTCCGAGATATCCAACATAGAGCTCAAATTTCAATTGCGATTTTTCAGCAATTGGTAGCACTGACATCATTTTCAAATATGGCCGTGAGATATTCAGGTATAGATCTTTACTCCTACCAAATTTTGTTCCGATTGCTGCAGCCGTTTAGGAGTTGATAGGTGGACACACACACACAGCCAGACAGACAGAAGGACAGACAGACAGACAGACAGCCAGCCAGACAGACAGACAGACACACACACATTTGCCCGATCTCATAAGTCTACTTTTTCCTCATTTTTGCAAAATGTGAAAAGTAGGCTAAAAATTAGATGGTGTGTGTCTGTGTGTCTGTCTGTTACTCAATCACGCAAGAAACACTGGTCCGATTTAAGTGAAATTTTGCATGGATGTAGCTGATTTACCAGGTCTACATATAGGCTACTTTTGATTTCGATATTTTGAACTATTTAAAAATGGCGACTATTTTCATATTTGCATTTCAAATGAAAAGAGAACGCTAAGAATTAGCAAACTTTTGATGGCATATACGAGCTTTAATATTTAATTTTCTATCCGAAAGGTCCTTATCACTTTTCGTGTATCTCCAACGGTTAGCAAGTAAAACCTAAATATGTGCTATAAAACACGGTCAACGCCGAGCGATGTTAGTCTATGTTAGTCTCCACATGAACTGTTTTATTTATAGAGGTAGTTTGTGCGCTCTGAAACGAGACGTGATTTTGAGTCTAATGTAATACTCTTTGTGCCGGTTATTGTATGTGAGTATTTGGATCTTTACGCTGTTTCACAATGTTATATCATCATCATCATCATCATCATCATCATACTAATGTATAACAAGTAGTTCCGTGAAGAATTATACAGCCTATTTTCACATATCCTATTCATGTTAATTGCCTCTATCAACATACAAAATTTCAGTTTGATTGTTGTGATAGATTCGTAGATATTGAGAACCGTCTAAATATTTCAGATGGTCGCCAGGTTGGATGACTTTTATTTATGTACTATTACATGAAGTTTATTGTGTAAGTGTGGTATTCAGACTTCAATCTCATGATTAGGACACAAGAAGTAAAAACGAGATTTTAAAATTTCGCACAGCTGTCATCTTGTGGTTATGAAAACAATTGAAATAAATTAGATGCCAGTGAATTGACATTTTTATAAGCATTTAACGAGAAAAGTTTCATTGCACTCGGATGGTTAAATCGCGAGAAACGTCCATTTAAATATTTATACTTCGCGTCACCACCATGTTGGATTTGTGCTCACCAGGTTAGTGAAAGTCATATAGATGAACTTACGTTCATAGCCTCTATGAACAAAAAAAAAAACTGTTTGATTCCTGTAAAAGATTCGTAGATATTGAGAACCGTCAAAATATTTCGGATGATCGCCATTTTGGATTGTTATATGTATGGGCCATAGAGTTATGTACCATTAAATGAAAATTATTGCGTAGCTTCATCATTCAAACTTTCATTTCGATCGCATGATTACGACACAAGAAATACAAACTTAATATTAAAATTTCTCACATCCACCATCATGAGGTTATGTAAACAATTGAACTAAATTAGATGCCAGTGCATTACAATATGTATAATCATTTACTGCACCACATTTCACTGCGCTCAGATGGTAAAATCACAAGAAAAGTATATTAAAATGTTTCAACAACGCTTGGCCGCCATGTTCGTTTTGTACTTTACAGGTTATTGAAAGTTACATAGATAAACTTGTAGCAGTGCCCTTTATTAACGTACAAAATTTCAGGCTGGTATCATTAATAGTTTCGGAGATATTGAATGCCAGTGAAATATTTCGCACAGCCGTCATTTCAGTTTATGTAAACAATTGAACTAAATTAGATGCCAGTGCATTACAATGTGTATAAACATTTGCTGTACCATGTTTCATTACGTTTGGATGTTTAAAACGCGAGAAAAGTCTATTTAAAAGTCTCAACCTTGCTTGGCCGCTATGTTGGATTTGTAGTTACCAGGTTTTTGAAAGTCTCAATAGGTGAACATGTAGTAGTGCCCTTTATCACTGTACAAAATTTCCGGGTGATATCGGTAATAGTTTCGGAGATACTGAATGCTGGTGAAATATTTCGCACTACTGCCATGTTGGATTGGTGAGATACAATAGAATTTGAAGGGCACGGTCGGGGTAGGCCAGAATGGTGCTATGCTCTTACCGAGTTTCATTGAAATCGCTCAAGCCGTTTAGAATTTATTAGGGGACACACACGCACACACACACATCACACACACACACACACGCGCGCGCACACACACACACACACACACACACACGCACACACAGACAGACACACGGACAAAAGGTGATCTCATAAGCCTATTTTTTTATAAAATGAAAAATAGCCTAAAAATGAGATGGTTTGTGTCTGTGTGTTTGTCTGTTACTCAATCACGCAAGAACCACTGGTCCGATTTAAGTGAAATTTTGCATGGATGTAGCTGATTTACCAGGTTTAGATATAGGCTACTTTTGAATTCGATATTTTGCACTATTTAAGAATGGCGACTATTTCCATATTTCCATTTCAAATAAAAAGTGAACGCTATGAATTAGCAAACTTTTGAATGCATATACGAGCTTTAAAATTTAATTTTCTATCCGAAATGTCCGTATCTCTTTTCGTGTATCTCCAACGGTTAGCGAATAAAACCTAAATATGTGCTCTAAAACACGGTCAACGCCGAGCGATGTTAGTCTATGTTAGTCTCTACATGAACTGTTTTATTTATAGAGGTAGTTTGTAGGGTCCGAAACGAGACGTGATTTTGAGTCTAATTTTATACTCTTTGTGCCGGTTATTGTATGTGAATATTTGGATCTTTACGCTGTTATAGTTATAGTGCTTTCTACATTGCACGGTATGCTTTCATCCTTTTATCGATTTGCTTTTTGTTAACTGAATATTTCTGTTGGCCAATATTATCTGCCTTTTGTCTTTTTTTTTACCATGACCAGAAACCCAAATTCACAGACGAATGCGTCGAAGACTACCGATTGTCACATTAGTTTATTTAGTGATCATGTTAATCTTACTGCAGAACTGGGCAAATTTATTTCAATAAAGTTGGTATTTTGCCTTTCAAGGCCAATAAAATAACGGACAAAACACGGTGTAAACCTAGAAAAGTTGCTGAGTTTTAATTGCTTGTCCCTGAAATTCAATATGCAATCATTTTTGGAGGTGAAAGACTGTTTTAGAGTTTAGCTCTCGCAGTAAAGTAGCGGAGCTGTTCTAAATAAGAATTGAGGTATCCCGCAGTTTTCTACTTCTTTGTTAGTTCGCAAATAGACCACAAGAACCCGCTGATGAAGCATCTCGGAGTTACTAGGCATAATCTCGCTCAAGACACGGCATAAACTTAGAAAAAATTTCTGTGATTAATTTGTTTTTGTTATTATTATTTGGGATGATTGAAGTTAGTTCCGTAGTATGAAGACGTTAAACGATAGGTGTTCAATATTTAAGACAGGTTATTTAACTTTCACTACATAGAAGCTGATATTTATTTCCAATATATAAACGCACTTTCTCACCTACAAAGCGGAGGCAGACAGGCTTTTCTCCGGGTACTCCGATTTTCCCTGTCACAATTTCATTCCAGCAACAATCTCCACTATCATTTCATTTCATCTGCCATTCATTTAATCATTGCCCCAGGGGAGTGCGATAAGCTTCGGTAGCCGGCACAGTTCATATCCTCGCTGGTAGATGGGAGTTTCATTCATTCCATTCCCTGACCCGGTCGGTCGACTGAAAGAAGGCTGAGGATTTTCACTTTCCTACCTCTGATTAATAATTAGTTGAAAATGCATGTAGTCTACACATGTAGTTGGTAACATGGAAATAACATAACTACATTACGAATGTGTGAGTATATATATTAATGATTTAGGCCAGCAAGTACTAAAAGCCGTTCGAAGAAAGTGTAATTCAGCTAGTTTAAAATAAACAACATGGAATGGGAAACACCTGAGTTACGTTGTCTCGGGAACTGAAATTGTGTGGTTGTATCTTTCTCCAGAACTGTTCTCATGGGCAGGAATGTCTAGATAGCTTGACAGGAACGGTTCGTAATATGAGGTAGTTTCAGGGAAGTACTACAACTCTCACTGCTTTTTCCATGTAGTGCAGGGCTGCCAAATTTTTTCACATGCAGGTCGACTAATTAATTTAAGTGAGTGGTCACGGGACATCTGCAGTGTAACAATCTATAACTTAAATATAGAATTATATTACGCTGTTAAAAGCACGAAAGAGTCTTTGTTTTAAATAAACGTGTTTCTATTCTAAACCTCCTTGTATGAATGAAGTATTTTTTTTGGAGCCAAAAGCTTGTGTAATTTTCCGCAATAAGTTGCAGTTTCCTTATGTCATACAATTTGTGAGCAATAGGCTATACGATATTAAAACTCAGGGGTGTAAGGTGTAGGTTTTCTACTCAAATGTCAACCTCACCTGCACGTGGTGCACCCTGCTTTAGACTAACGAGGCTCTGACGACCGAGTGACTCCTGGGATAAGGAGTCCCCCACTATCATGCCACCGGCTCCCCAGGGGGGCGAATGAGCTGGTAATGGTTAGGGCACTCTCTTGCCCTTGGGACAGGAAACTTTCCCTAAAGGCGGATGAACCACCTGTGGTCAACGGCATAGAAAGTCCTCAACGGCGGACCAGGCATAAGGGCAATGAGTCCCTCCTTGGCTGGAATGGCGGATGAAGGCTGCAGTGACTAGGATTTATTCAATCGTCTTGCATTTGCTTGCCATTGAACATCTTTCCTAAGTCATCAAGGAATGTGCGTTTGTTGATGTGCAGCAACATTCTCACGTTAAAAGATTTCACGCACAGCAGTCTTCCAACAATATTTGACTTTCTTCAAAGTCCTGCGGCGATCAAGAAGTTGCGACGGGGGCAGGATTGTGATGTCTGGGAGCCTCTAGTGATAACTTGGCACGTAGGCGGTAGATGTGTGATCGGTCGTCTTGCTTAGGGTTGTGGCTGTAGAGCAATTCGGCCGCTGCAACTACGACTGAGCAGTCCTATTTAGGGTCCACTCTGCTCACCCCACATGGGGAAGGGGCTAGAAAAGGTGCCCTAAACATAGTCAGCCACTTATACTACCGATTGGATAGCCGCGTCCAAAGGTGTCACCTCCATGCGGTCGAAAATGTATAAGTAACAAATTTTATTTTGCAACCTGGAATGTAAGAACACTCACTGATGACCCCGCAAATGAGAGACCTGAAAGGAGAACAGCTATTGTGGGTAGAGAGCTACGGAGATATGACATTGACATAGCAGCACTTCAGGAGACCCGTCTTGCTGAGGAAGGTCAGTTGAATGAGCAAGGTGCAGGGTACAGCTTCTTTTGGAAGGGTAAACGTGAGGACGAACACAGAATACATGGAGTAGGCTTTGCCATTAAGAGCAAGCTTCTCAAGGATCTGTCAGAGCTTCCAACTGGGTATAATGAACGCTTCATGACACTAAGACTTCGGTTATATAACAACCAGCATGCCACGGTGATCAGCGCATACGCCCCCACACTAGATGCTGATGATGACATTAAGGAAAGGTTCAATTCAGATCTGGATACCGTCCTATCAAACATCAACCGTGAAGATAGGATCGTCTTACTCGGAGATGTTAACGCTAGAGTGGGCAGGGACTACAATGTTTGGAATGGTGTCATTGGTAAGGAGGGAGTTGGGAGCGAAAACTCCAATGGTATCAGACTGCTCTCCAAATGCACTGAACATGAATTGGTAATCACCAATACTATCTTTCGCTAAAAGAATCGCTTTAAAACTTCATGGCAGCACCCTAGATCGAAGCACTGGGATCTTATTGACTATGTGATTGTACGCAAGAAAGATTTACGAGATGTTTTTATCACCAAAGCAATGACAGGAGCCGATGACTGTTGGACAGATCACCGGCTTATCAGATCAGTTATGCGTATACCATTATCCACACAGAGGAGGAAGCAACAGAAGAGCTGTAGGCATATTTTTGATACCGAGAAGTTTGGTAAGTCAGAGCATATCTCCCAATATAAAGAGTTGCTTAGCCAGACACTGCCACAGGAATACCATCCAGATGTAACACTGCACTGGGAGAGTCTGAAGACCGCTATTCAGAATGCCTGCAAGGAAACGCTGGGATATAAGACCAGGAAACATCAAGACTGGTTTGATGAAAATGATGAAGAAATTGAAGCATTAATCTCAGAAAAGAGAAAAGCCTTGCAAACTTGGAGAAAAGATATGAACTCCCGCACTAAGAAAGAAGCATTTTGTCTTGCGAAGGCAAATGTCCAAAGAGGAACTCGTGCGCTCAAAAATGCATGGTGGAGATACAAAGCTAAAGAGCTGCAATATCTAGCAGACAAAGATTCGCGACAGTTCTTCCAAGCCACAAAAGCGATTTATGGCCCCTCCACGTTTGGTAGAAATCCACTTTGGTCCAGTGACAAAAGTACACTTCTAAAAGATCAATACTCCATCATGAATAGGTGGAAGGAGCATTTTGAAGACCTCTTGAACCAGGACTCAGTTATTGATGAGCAGGTGTATGATATATTAGAACAAGCACCCATCAAGGAAGAACTCGGTACCCTGCCAACACTAGATGAGGTTCAGTGTGCTATTAATCAAGCAAAGCGACACAAAGCCACTGGATGTGATGGAATACCAGCGGAAGCTCTCAAAGAAGGAGGTGAGGAACTCATAAGCCACATACATGATGTTATCATTAAAATTTGGAGAACTGAAAAAAAATGCCTGCTGATTTCAGAGATAGACTGATAGTTCCCATATTCAAGAAAGGTGATCGTGCAGACTGCAACAACTATCGTGGTATATCTTTGTTATCATGCCTTGGAAAGCTTATTGCTCGTATTTTGGCGAATCGTATTCTATCCCTGGTGGAGAAAATACTCCCAGAGAGCCAATGTGGTTTCAGGCCTTCTAGAGGAACTGCAGATATGATATTCACTGTTCGTCAGCTTCAGGAGAAATGTAGAGAGCAAAATAGACCTCTTTATATTGCCTTTATAGACCTCAGTAAGGCATTTGACTCGGTAAACCGTGAAGCCTTGTGGAAGATTTTAGCTTTGTATGGTTTTCCACTGAAATTTGTTACCATCTTAAGACTACTCCACACTGATATGAAGGCAAATGTCATTGGTAACGACTCTATTGGAGAACCATTTCATAAAAATACCGGCGTTAAACAAGGCTGTGTGATTGCCCCTACATTGTTTTCTCTGTACGTTGCCACTGTCATGCAGTTAGTCAAAAATGATCTTCCTACAGGCATACAGAAAACTTACAGGATGGATGGGAAGATCTTTAATTCGAGCCGTCTAAAGGCAAGGACTCGAACATCTCCTGCTGCATTGGTTGAGTTACAGTACGCTGATGATAATGCAGTAGTAGCTCAATCAGAGGACGAACTTAGGAAAATCCTGAATGCTTTTTCTTCAGCATACAAAACGATTGGGCTGAAACTTAACACCAGTAAAACCCAAGTCCTCTACCAACCAGCCCCTGGACAAGGACAAAGAAACATCAATGTCACCATCGACGGAGCGAAGCTTCAAGAAGTTAACACCTTTTCTTATCTTGGCAGCACCCTGTCATCAAGTGCAAATATAGAATCCGAAATCCAACACAGGATTAACCGTGCTGGGGCATCCTTTGCAAGATTGAGGTCTAGAGTTTTTGACAACCATGATATCAATGCTGCAACGAAGATCCTTGTGTACAACTCGGTTGTAGTTCCCACCTTACTTTACGGATCTGAATCCTGGACATGCTACAGACGTCATTTTAAAAAGCTGGAGCAATATCACCAGCGTTGTTTGAGGAGGATTCTTCGTGTGGCATGGCAAGACAAACGCACAAACACCAGCATTCTCGAAGAAGCACAGACTACCAGTGTTGAAGCCATGCTTTTAAAACGTCAGCTGCGATGGACAGGACACGTAATCCGAATGCCCAATAATCGCATTCCCAAGCAAGTGTTTTGCTCTGAACTAACTGAGGGCAAGCGCTGTGTGGGAGGTCCGAGGAAGCGATTCAAAGACGTACTAAAGGCTAATATGCAAATGTGCCATATTGATATCAACAACTGGGAGATCTTAGCTCTTGATCGCTCATCCTGGAGATCAATTGTTCATCGTGGTGCGATACTTTTTGAAGAAAACCACCGACGTATGATAGAAGATCGGAGGCAGCGCAGAAGACAGGGAATGAATGCGGATGTCTCACCTGGACCTGATACTACCTGTCATCACTGCGGGAAACTGTGTCCCTCCCGCATTGGGCTTTTTAGTCACCTCCGGACTCATCGATGAAGAGTCATTCAGCATTGGAAGGCCAACCTACTCGAGACGAGTGTTTGCTATCATTAAAACTCAGCAATTTGTCTAGGATTGTGCCGTGTCTTGTGTGGGGTTTTGCCTAGGACACCAAGCTGGCTCAACAGCGTTTTAATTCACTGGCCGTGAAAGCCAATATACAATATAGGATATGTTCGGATGGCATTTATTTGCTTGCGTTGGCTATACTTCAGAGACGGTTATAGTCTGACGCAGCTTGATCTCCCAGAATTTCTATATACAAGAGTAGCTGATCTAATAGTTTCATGGTCCTTGCGCGGAGGGACTGACATGCAAACTTAAACAATGCATCGTCTGTTTTCACTACAATCTGCTGGACAAGGATGTACAAAAGTCCCAGATATACAGTACCTCAAACATTATTTGGGCTTACATTTTGAGGGAAAGAAACCGTTTGCGTAGCTTTGTTCCTTTTGTCTCTCTCTGAAACCATTTCAGGTGGGTCAGAGAAAACGCATTGGTGGGCCGGATATGGCCCGTTGACCTTAGTTTGGACATCCCTGGTCTAGATGGCATGATAGGAAGCAATTCGTAATAAGAGGTAGTTTCAGGGAAGTAATATAACTCTGTCTCAGTAATCACTGCCATCTATAGTAAGTTTAGCCAGTCCCTCAATCAATCAATCAATCAATCAATCAATCAATCAATCAATCAATCAATCAATCAATCCTTAAATAAATCAATCAATCGATAAATCAACTAATAAATCATTCAAACAAACAATCAATCGCACATTATATCAATCAATCAATCAATCAATCAATCAGTCAAACAATCAATTTTAAAAAGGAGGTAGAGGGATTTCTTTTCCAGTCTTTTATTTTCCTTATTCCTATCATTAGCCTATTTTCAATTTTGAAAAAAAAAATAGGCTTATGAGATCACCTTTTGTCCGTGTGTGTGTGGAGTGTGTGTGTGTGTGTGTGTGTGTCCCCTAATAACTTTTAAACGGCTGAAGCCATTTCAATGAAACTCAGTAAGTTCATAGCACTATTCCGGGCGACCCCGACCGTGCCCCTCAAATTTTGTTACGTCTCACCAATCCAACATGGCGGCTGTGCGAAATATTTCACCAGCATTCAATACCTCCGAAACTATTACCGATATCACCCTGGTAGCCTATTTATTACTGTGATCAAGGGAACTACTAGAAGTTCACCTATGTGACTTTTGAAAAACTGGTAACTACAAAACCAACATGGCGGCCAAGCGGAGTTGCCACTTTTAAATAGACGTTTCTCGCGATTCAACCAACCAAACGCAATGAAACTTGGTACAGTATATGTTTATACACATTGTAATGCACCGACATCTAACTTCGTTCAATTGTTTACATAACCTCAAGATGGCGGTTGTACGAAATATTTCACCGGCATTCTATATCTCTGAAACTAATAGCGGTATCACCCTGAAATTTTGTACGGAGATAAAGGTCACTACTGGAAGTTCACATATGCAACTTTCAAAAACCGGTCAACTGCGAAACGAACATGGCGGCCAAGCAAAATTAAACGTTTTAAATAGACTTTTCTCGCGATTTAATGATCCAAACGCAATGAAACTTGGTACAGCAAATGTTTACACACATTGTAATGCACTGGCATCTAATTTAGTTCAATTGTTTACATAACCTCACGATGGCGGCTGTGCGAATTTTAAAATTAAGTTTTTATTTCTTGTGTCGTAATCATGCGATCGAAGTGAAAGTTTGAATAATGAACCTATGCAATAATTTTCCTTTAATGGCACATGACTCTATGGCCTATACTTATAACAATCCAACATGGCAACCATCCGAAATATTTAGACGGCTCTGAATATCTACGAATCTATTATAGCAATCAAACTGAATTTTTTATGGTCATAGGGACTATGAACTTAAGTTCACCTATAGGACTTTAAATAACCTGGTGATCACAAATCCAACATGGCGGCGACGCGTATTATAAATATTCACATGGACGCTTCTTGCAATTTAACCATCAGAGTGCAGTGAAACTTGGTACAGTAAATCCTTATACGAATGTTAATCCACAGGCATCTAATTTATTTCAATTGTTTCCATAACCACAAGATGGCAGCTGTGCGAAATTTTAAAATCTCCTTGTTACTTCTTGTGTCCTAAGCATGCGATGGAAGTTTGAACGCTACACGAATTTAGTTTGTAGTCCCGAAAGGGTCTTTAATTAAATATGTGGATCCCTTTTTTCTGCTTCCAAGCGGGACAGCAATTAGAACATGGTCCACTCAGGTTCTCCTCGAGACTGGTATTTCTTGAATCAACTGAACACGAAGATTCCCAAATGAATGTTATTTTATTATCAGTCGACCGACAAATAATACATTCACAATTGTTAATAATTTATGTACAAGGCATGTAGCCTGACTGCTTGGCAGTCCTGTTAAACAGAGTTACATCACTCAAAGTTACAAGTGAAGACGAGGAAGAGCTGCTCTTGTGTGCGAAGTTAAATACTAGATAATCTATAGTGGGGGTTATGAGTTTCTCTGAAGGACTAGCCAATCAGAAGCTTACTTCATTTAGGAAGGAGTTGTCTCTCAGAGTGGGAGAAATAATGATGCGTAAAATGTTGAAGGTTGGCTAAAAATTTCTTCTGGAAATTTCGGAACTCCGTCGTAGATAGCTCTCAAGGTTTTCTTAGGAAAGAGAGCTGTTTACTGGCGGTTTCCATGTCCTTAAATGGAGACAGCTTGTTTTAGATTATCTGACTGGGATATCTTGTTTTTAGATGGCTAATGCTTGTAACGAAGCGAGGGATTACAAGATTTGTCTTTTAACTTGATGGCTTGGCGAGGCACTATCTTAAATGGTATGTCAACAGGTTACAACAGGCTAGGTTCCCAATGAGGAGAAATAATAATAATAATATAATTTAGAAACCAAACTCATTGGAACACATAGTCCTAGGTTCTGTACTTGGCAGGGAACATGATTTCTCCCCCCTAAGTGTTTTGCTGTCCTCAGCAACATTTACATTTTTCTTACGTCTACGTTTTACAGATTTACATAAATGACATAGTTTTTGTCTGAATATAAACAAAATGATACATATTATAATTAATACAAAAATTATATTAATGGATGTAAACTGCTTCTTTGTGATATAAGTTGTAGGAATTGGCTTCAAGTCTAATTTCAATTTGGTTACATCAAGATGGGAATTAAGGAAGTTTACTTCACTTTTTATTATGGGTGTGTCATGGATATTCAGGATTGGGAAGTTGTGGACATAATTAGTAGGTTTCTGTTGCAGCGTTATGCCTATACTAGACATTGGGCAAGATTCGTTTGAAAACACTATTTGTGGACCTGAGAGTTTCAGAGAGCTTTGAGTCTCCTTGCATGTTCGTAAAATTATCTCAGGTGTTCTGCTAAAGAATAGAATGTGCTCCTTATTTATAGGTTGGAATATTCTTATATCATTTCTTATCGATGCATATTCACATCCGGCAGGATTTGTTAGATTACAATTGGTAATTCTAATATTATAGTACATACATACATATGATTGCGTGTTTTTCACAGAAGGTGTACTGGACCATTTTAATGTGGGTCCCTGTAAATACTATTTTTCAGTCGGGATAAGGATTGCATTTTCAATGGTTGGTACAGGGGTGACATCATACAATTGATATTGGTTTCCATCCGTGATTGGCATGGAGAGGATTACAATCATTTCCTCGACCATTATAATTACCTGGGTTTTTGATAATTTTAAATTTTCAAATTGATGGTATTGATCTGCATGAATCATACTTTTGACAAGGTAAATAGATAGCAAATGTTTTACCAAATTTGTTAAGTCTTTTCTGGAGAATAATTTCACATTTGTCATCTCATTAAATGAGAGAGAAATAGTTTCTTGAAACACTTGCACTATTCTGTTATATTTATTGATGCACATTAAAATATATTGAAGGTCTTCCAGTAGGTTGATCTTGAAATCTTCTGTCTGGAGAATACCCTGAAGTACCCTCATGTTGCTGGTAACATGATTCATTTCATCGTAAAATTTTTGAGCAATTGAATTGGCAAAAGATACCAATTTATTTATATGTTTTATATCATTATTACGGCTTTGTTTTAAAGTGTCTAATTGACTTTGTAAATTATCCAAATCATCTTGGTCCAAATTACCAGAGATGAATTTAATTACTTTCCCTAAACCGTTTATTAAACCCCTCCTAGTTCTATTAGAAATGTTTGGTATTAATTTATTTAAATCCTTTTTAGTTTCTTTAGTTACCTCAATTAATTCATTTATTAAATAGGGAAAAGTATTATTACTTTTTAGTACTAAACTAGAGACAGTGTCATCAATATTCTTATATGCCTCTTTTAAAGTAGTAAGGTTGAAATGAAACATGAATTTGTGATAGTTGCTAATTATTACAACAGGTCCCATAGGATCGGCGTAGAATCCTGGAGTTTTTACGGGTTCTGTGTGGATGATGGCATACCCTGGTAGGAATCTGTAATGGGAAGAATTTTCCTCTTAGGTTTTATATCACATCTTACAATAAACTCGGTTTTCCTCGATTTTGGTTATTGTGCCTTCATTATATACATTTTTTGATTTCCTATTTCTGGTTAGGGGATCCAAAACATAAACTACCTCACCTATTTTATAGGGATGTTCAAAGGTGGAATCCCTTGGATCGGGCTTTCTTTCATTTAAAACTCTAATTTGGTATGCCTGTCTTTGTATGTATTCATTAATTTTTGGTGATGGGGAGAAAATGTGGTCCAATGCTTTGTAGTATGGGCCATAGGGGACATTAAATGGTTGGTTGCTGTGTGAATTGTGGTATTGTAATTTGTGATTGCAGTGATTATGAGCTGTGGCAACGGGGTAAATTTATCATTATCTCTCGAAATTCTTAATTTTTCGAGGAGGGTGGAATTCAATCTTTCCACGGGTGAATTTGAGGTTGAGTTCAGAGGTGTGGTGGCATGATACTCAATGTTCATAGCTTTACAGTACTCTGTAATTAAGCTATTTTCAAATTCTCCTCCTTGATCATGAGTGATTCTTTTGGGATACACATGGTGCGAAAAATAAATTTGTAATTGGTTCAAAACTGCCATAGCTGTACCATTAGCTAATACGTATGCTTGTCCGTATTTAGAAAATACGTCCAATATCGTTAAAATGCGATTCTGTTCAAAATGAAAGGTGTCAATGTGAATCTGGGCAAATGGGTGGTCTGCTACAATAGGTCCTTGATTTGGTACCTCATTAGGGTGCCTCTCATACTTATTTCTTTGACACAAATTGCATTGGTTAATTAGGTTTCTAATCTGTTCTTTTAAATGTGGCCAATAGTACTTGGTTCGAAGGTGCTCATATGTTTCAATAATACCATTGTTATTCATCGAATGGTATTGCAATATCAGCTGTTTTTGAGTTTCCGAACATTCTATGTCCTCTAAAAATTTTGATGTCCTGATAATTGTCAATTCTGATGTGAATAATCTCTGGCATACTCTGATAAACGGGATCTCAAGTGTTACGTCATCAAAGTAGGCGGCGTACCTATTTGAGGTATTTATGACTTTAAGAAGGTGTCTATTTAAATCGTCATAGAGATTTTTCTGCGTTACAATCATGACGTGGCGGGTAAATCTCTTAAATAATTTCTGTTCTAGAATCTTTGGAAATTCTCCGAATTTTACTATGATCTGGTTACGGTTCTGGTTCAAATTTCTTTCTGATATTTTTAAAGTGAAAATTGGGTCTTCCTGATTGGAATGTACAGTTTCATTATCCATTTCATGCTGGTATGTATCATCTCCTGGGATGGCTACATTAGAAACTCTTTCCTCATTTATATTCACTTGTATTCGTGAAAGTGCATCCGCGACATAATTGATTTTTCCCTTGACATATTTTATGTCAAAATCAAACCCTCCTAACTTTATTTTCCAGCGATAGAGTCTTGAACTGGGATCTTTAAGAGAGAATAGCCATTGGAGCGGTCGATGATCACACTCTACAGTGAAGTGTCGTCCCCATAAATAAGGCTTAAAATGTTTGAGTAGTGGTTTTTGATCGGTTCTGGCCCCACCGCCACCGCCACCGCTGGAATACTAAAATGGCAATATCTCGCGAACCAATCAGGCTAGAGACTTGTACGAGGTGTCAAATTACTCAGGCGAACACTCCCTTTCCATTGGACAACATATCTCCACCCTAAAATAAAACCTACCCTACTAGGGGGTGAAATTGAATTTTTTAGAGAATCTCTCTTTCCAATTGCAACATGTGAGAGTTTGAATGTCGATATGGATGTAACGTTGTTCTGCAAACCAATAATCAAAGAGGGGCATGTTAGGCCTTGAGGTGAGAGCCCCTGTTATTGTTGACGAGCCCCCTGCTGTCGGGCCCCTGTTGATGGGTTATTGTTGACAGGTCCTTGTGGACAGGTCCTTGTGGACAAGTCCTTGTGGACAGGTCCTTGTGGACAGGTCCTTGTGGACGAGTCCTTGTCCCTTTGGACTGATCCCTTTGGACGGGTCCCTTTGGCCTGGTTCCTACGGACTAGCCCATGAATTTATTTAAATTATGTCAAAGGGCCTAACTACATTTGTGTGTGTTGAATTGACGTTGTTCACTAATCCCCCACTACTATAATGTAATAACGATATGAAAGGAAAGTGATGAAATACATGTGAACACGTGTGAGATGTCATTATTAGCATTCTCCTTGTGAAACAAGTCACATCCTGTTTTGATTCATACGTGAGAAAATGCGAGTTCATTTGTAATATGATCTAACACACAGGTGTTCACATGTGCACGTGCACGATAAGAGCTAACAAGTCACAACCTGTTTTGGCAGTGGTGGGAATAAGGCTAGAGACATGTACGAGTAGTCAAATTACTCCGGCAGACAACCCCTTTCCTATGGATAACTTATTTCCACTCAAAAATAAAATCTACCCCTACTAGGGGGTGAAATAATAATTTTTAGGTAAAAGTCGCTTTCCATGTGCAACATGTGGGAGTTTGTATGACAATATGAAATTAAACTCGTTCCACATAAAGTGCATGCATACAACTGAATGCCGCTATGATTTATCATTTTTGTTTTTTGTTTTACGAATGCGCAATTGTTTTTTTTTGTAAGAGGGCGGGCTTTTTGAATAATGATTTATAGATACGTTTTTTTTTACAAATTAACCAAAGATCCAAAAACTAATAGGTCATCGGCTTTTTAATATCTTATGAACTAAGAAAGCTAGGAACTTGTATGAGGGGTCGTTGGACTTGTGGTGACGCCCTGTTTTTGAATGTATTATTAATTTTTTGTCAAAAGGGCCTAACTGCACTTTCGTTAATATCTCGCTAACTAATAATCACAGAGGGTCGAGTGAGGTGTCATAGGACTTAAAATGGCCAACCCCTCCCCATGACCAATGAATTTACCAAAAAAAAAACAGCAAGGTCATTAACATAAGATTGTATCAACTAATAATCAGAGAGGGACAAGTGAGGTGTCACAAGACTCAGGATGGCCAACCCTTTTCCATGACCAACGAATTTACCCAAAATACCCAAAACAGCAAGGTCATTGACCTAAGATTTTATAAACTTATCAGTAGAGAGGGTCAAGTGAGGTGTCATAGGACTACGAATGGTTAACCCTTTCCCATGACCAATGAATTTACCTCAAAAATTCAAAACTGCAAGGTCATTGACCTGAGATTTTATAAACTAATAATCGGATATCAACATGTGAGGTGTCATAGGACTTAGAATGGTCAACCCTTTCCCATGGCTAATGAATTTACCCAAAAATACCCAATACATCAAGGTCATCGACCTGAGATTTTATAAACTTATAATCGGATATGGACATGTGAAATGTTTACAGTGAGTGATGAAACATAGCTAGGTAGTGAAAGAATTATTGTAGGCTACATGTATGGTGACTGACAAATCATTCACCATTGGAACTTGTTTTCAGATCAAACTGCAGTACAGAGAGAGTATAGGTTGTAGGTATGGGATAATAAATGACAAATGGTGTATACAAAATCTGATTAATCGATTCAAGAAATAAGAGTAGTCAATCTTTAATTGATTGGTTAAATAGGATAGCTAAAATCCAAAATGGTGACTACATTGAACTAAACTGAACCAAGCTGAATCAAATCCAACCAAACCGAACCAAACTTAATCAAAAACAAGCCAATGGTTTAAGTGTAAAACTTGTGGTTGAATGTGGGCATTGGTAATGTCAGAAAGGAAAGGGATAACGCTCTACCTATAGAGGGTAAGGTAAAGCTAGTGCATGATGCTAATGCACACACACACAAGTACATGAACCACACACAACCATCCTATGCAGTTATTATGGGTTGACTGTTAAAACTTGCTCAGTGGTTACTGGGACAAGATGGTCGCTACACACAACAAGCTTTAAATACCTGAGGCTAATAATCTATACACACACTCACACACACTTGTTCTAAACTAAACTGTCTTGCTGGTAGAGCTCACACAGTAGGTAAATGACAGAAATGCTTGGCTAACAGAAATACAATCATTTTCGGTTGTCTAATGTTACCAGCTAAACATTACGTGCTATAGTGGTGAGCACATGTGCCTCTTTCACTGGAGATCTTAACTCGATTTCTAGCTCTAAGGCCTAGAACGAATCAAACTAAGAAAGAAGGGTATGGTGACGCAGTGGTTAAACTGTTAGCCTTTCACTAAGGTAGACTAGGGTTTGATTTTTGGTTAATATGCATGTCATAAACAATCAAATAAAAGCAGAGATAATGTTTAAAACTGATTACACTTGTCTCTTTTCAAATTATTACTTAGATTACAAATACAAACGTGGACTGGGTTTGACATACAGTTAATGCTTCCTATCACATACCAGACTGCAAGAAAGCCAAACAAGCAAAAGCAGTGATAAAATTCGCTATGTGTAGAGAAATACCTAACGGTTTTATGAACTGGCGAAGGTATGTCGCATAAACAGTGCAGGATACAATCCAGCAACCATAATTTTTATCTCGTGGACAAGAGAAAACATATATATAGAGAGAGATATATAGAAAGCTTGTGTGTGTGTGTGGGTAGCATTGGTTGTTTGACCAGAGAAAATACGGTGAGGTAGGGTGGGGAGAGGGAGAATTAGCACTTATATATGAATGGAAAATAGATTTTTTTCAATCGTTTTGTTTTTCAAATGTAGTGGTAGATAGTCGTTTTTTGTAAAACATTCTTACTTGCAGTAGTAATAAGCCTCTATGGTTCCGCTAACATATAGATAGACTGTATTATTGCCATGGTCAAGCACTCACATTAAGATCATTTACAAAATCATAAAATGAAAAATAACAATCTTGTTTTGGAAATATCGTTTTTCAACATACACACAAAATAAATATATAAAAAATTTGTAAACAGCAAATTGGAAAATCCATGTTTCCATATAGACAAAATTTAAAAACCTTAAACGGACATTTAAGAAAATATATGCAAATGGGAAATTGACAAATGTGTAAATATGAAAATGGAAAAATCCATGTTTCCATATCATGAAATTGAAAAACATCAAACTGTCATTTTAAAAAATGCAAATGGAAAATTGACAAATTGCAATGTGTGAAATGTGAAATTGAACAAATGGCTATCATTATATAAAAAAAAAGAACATGGTGCTCTATGGTTGAGGTGTGAATCAAACCCTCTCTACTTATTTGGACCACTCGAGACTGAGTAGACTAGTTTTAGTTGTCATACCACTTTTAAAAGTTTTTGTTAAATCTAGGAATTGAACCCAAGAGCTTGTAGGGGGGATCCAAGGTTGTAATATGTTAAACAGATAGCCTTGAATGTAGGGTGTGGTAGTTATATAGAGATGAGACGTTTCGCTCGGGGCAGGGAGGCATGGAGATCTGCATCAAACCAGTCAAAAGACTGACGACTCAAACAACAACATGTAGAGCTCACCAAAATAATGTTGTGTAACGGTAAATGTTAGTCAACGAACAGTAATGCATTACTAAAACCCATGACACGATACCTAAGAGCTTTTCTAAAATTATTTTAAAATGCCTTTAACCCTATATTAAACACCCAGTTCACAAGACTCATAACTGCAATGTTATGGTCAAACAAAACAAAATCTATATTTCAAAACAAACAAGTGGTTTAGTCAATGTATACTGGAAAAAGTTTTATAAACACTCAAGTCCACAAAAATAATTAAATTAGTAACTGTCAGGTTGACCGAGTGGTTATGGTGTTTGACTTAAGTTCAAATTTTCTGTACAAGAAAGCAAGGGTTCGAATACCTTACCTGATATAACTATTGCCTCAACATGACTTGACCACACTGTATTATTGTGTACTCGGTACACAAACCATAGAGTGTATTGTTTAAGGTCACTCTCTTTGCGAACATAGTCAGAGACTGTTGATGGTTAACAATTGCATTAATAGTGGGACATAGGGATAGCAATTAAGAAAAACAGACATTTCCCATAATAGTGATGATGATTATATTGATGATAATTATATTGATGATGATAACCATGATGATGATGATGATTATGATGATGATGATGATGAGGATGATAATGGTTTACACCCAAAAAAATCATTTGTTAAATTTGTTTACTGGAACAATCCCAATAAGCTAATCCAGCGGCTTCAGTACTTGCATACCTGTAAACAGGCTGGTCATACTAAATATGAGGAAGAACTTTTGGATATAGAAAATGAGCTTCGTGATGCTAAAATTATAGTGTAATGAATCCATGTAACCGCTTAAACTATTTCTTAACAATACATGTAATATTTTCTACCACTTTGCTACCACTTTTCTAGTTTGCTACCACTTTTCTACCACTTTGCTACCACTTTTCTACTACTTTTCTACCACTTTTCTACCACTTTTCTAGTTTGCTACCACTTTTCTACCACTTTGCTACCACTTTGCTACCACTTTTCTACCACTTTGCTACCACTTTTCTACCATTTTCTACCACTATGTTACCAATTGTCTACCACTTGTCTACCACTTTGCTACCACGTTTCTACCACTTTTCTATCACTTTTAACTGTACATATTAAATATAAAAGCCAACGCTAAATAATTCTATTACCAGAACAGAGATAACCTTTGTAGTGTGCAAATCATACTAACAGGTTAGTTACTACTATGGAACTTACTACAACTAACCGAGGTAAACAACGTCTACTCTATAAAGGCTACTCTTATAACTATAGACGACAAATTGTAAAAGGAATAATATTCTGGCGATGCTCAAAACAGAGGTCAACAAGATGTCGAGGCAATATGAAAAGTAGAAATGGTGTGGTTTTAAGTGTGAGTGATCATCAATGTAGTGCTCCAGACAAAACACTGATGGTGTTTGCAAAAAATCATCAGAATGCTAATAAGTTAGTACAAGAGAAAGATGTTGCTACTCAAAATAGTGCATTGATTGTTGAGCAACGTTTACCCCCTGTTGTAAAAGTTATGTTGTATCCATCTTCCACGCCTCAAGAGTCATCAACATCACAGACTATGCAAGAGGTAGTGTTGTTGTTGTTTTAAGGGGCTGAACTACAAAGTCATCTGCCTTGTTATGCAAGTGGATCGAAAAGGACTAGATAGTAATAGACAAAAGAGAGTTGTAGTTTGTATATAACTATTGTACAAGTACTTACATTAAATAAATAAAAAAAGTGTATGGGAAATGTCTGTTTTTCTTAATTGCTATCCCTATGTCCCACTATTAATGCAATTGTTAACCATCAACAGTCTCTGACTATGTTCGCAAAGAGAGTGACCTTAAACAATACACTCTATGGTTTGTGTACCGAGTACACAATAATACAGTGTGGTCAAGTCATGTTGAGGCAATAGTTATATCAGGTAAGGTATTCGAACCCTTGCTTTCTTGTACAGAAAATTTGAACTTAAGTCAAACACCATAACCACTCGGTCAACCTGACAGTTACTAATTTAATTATTTTTGTGGACTTGAGTGTTTATAAAACTTTTTCCAGTATACATTGACTAAACCACTTGTTTGTTTTGAAATATAGATTTTGTTTTGTTTGACCATAACATTGCAGTTATGAGTCTTGTGAACTGGGTGTTTAATATAGGGTTAAAGGCATTTTAAAATAATTTTAGAAAAGCTCTTAGGTATCGTGTCATGGGTTTTAGTAATGCATTACTGTTCGTTGACTAACATTTACCGTTACACAACATTATTTTGGTGAGCTCTACATGTTGTTGTTTGAGTCGTCAGTCTTTTGACTGGTTTGATGCAGATCTCCATGCCTCCCTGCCCCGAGCGAAACGTCTCATCTCTATATAACTACCACACCCTACATTCAAGGATATCTGTTTAACATATTACAACCTTGGATCCCCCCTACAAGCTCTTGCGTTCAATTCCTAGATTTAACAAAAACTTTTAAAAGTGGTATGACAACTAAAACTAGTCTACTCAGTCTCGAGTGGTCCAAATAAGTAGAGAGGGTTTGATTCACACCTCAACCATAGAGCACCATGTTCTTTTTTTTAATATAATGATAGCCATTTGTTCAATTTCACATTTCACACATTGCAATTTGTCAATTTTCCATTTGCATTTTTTAAAATGACAGTTTGATGTTTTTCAATTTCATGATATGGAAACATGGATTTTTCCATTTTCATATTTACACATTTGTCAATTTCCCATTTGCATATATTTTCTTAAATGTCCGTTTAAGGTTTTTAAATTTTGTCTATATGGAAACATGGATTTTCCAATTTGCTGTTTACAAATTTTTTATATATTTATTTTGTGTGTATGTTGAAAAACGATATTTCCAAAACAAGATTGTTATTTTTCATTTTATGATTTTGTAAATGATCTTAATGTGAGTGCTTGACCATGGCAATAATACAGTTTATCTATATGTTAGCGGAACCATAGAGGCTTATTACTACTGCAAGTAAGAATGTTTTACAAAAAACGACTATCTACCACTACATTTGAAAAACAAAACGATTGAAAAAAATCTATTTTCCATTCATATATAAGTGCTAATTCTCCCTCTCCCCACCCTACCTCACCGTATTTTCTCTGGTCAAACAACCAATGCTACCCACACACACACACAAGCTTTCTATATATCTCTCTCTATATATATGTTTTCTCTTGTCCACGAGATAAAAATTATGGTTGCTGGATTGTATCCTGCACTGTTTATGCGACATACCTTCGCCAGTTCATAAAACCGTTAGGTATTTCTCTACACATAGCGAATTTTATCACTGCTTTTGCTTGTTTGGCTTTCTTGCAGTCTGGTATGTGATAGGAAGCATTAACTGTATGTCAAACCCAGTCCACGTTTGTATTTGTAATCTAAGTAATAATTTGAAAAGAGACAAGTGTAATCAGTTTTAAACATTATCTCTGCTTTTATTTGATTGTTTATGACATGCATATTAACCAAAAATCAAACCCTAGTCTACCTTAGTGAAAGGCTAACAGTTTAACCACTGCGTCACCATACCCTTCTTTCTTAGTTTGATTCGTTCTAGGCCTTAGAGCTAGAAATCGAGTTAAGATCTCCAGTGAAAGAGGCACATGTGCTCACCACTATAGCACGTAATGTTTAGCTGGTAACATTAGACAACCGAAAATGATTGTATTTCTGTTAGCCAAGCATTTCTGTCATTTACCTACTGTGTGAGCTCTACCAGCAAGACAGTTTAGTTTAGAACAAGTGTGTGTGAGTGTGTGTATAGATTATTAGCCTCAGGTATTTAAAGCTTGTTGTGTGTAGCGACCATCTTGTCCCAGTAACCACTGAGCAAGTTTTAACAGTCAACCCATAATAACTGCATAGGATGGTTGTGTGTGGTTCATGTACTTGTGTGTGTGTGCATTAGCATCATGCACTAGCTTTACCTTACCCTCTATAGGTAGAGCGTTATCCCTTTCCTTTCTGACATTACCAATGCCCACATTCAACCACAAGTTTTACACTTAAACCATTGGCTTGTTTTTGATTAAGTTTGGTTCGGTTTGGTTGGATTTGATTCAGCTTGGTTCAGTTTAGTTCAATGTAGTCACCATTTTGGATTTTAGCTATCCTATTTAACCAATCAATTAAAGATTGACTACTCTTATTTCTTGAATCGATTAATCAGATTTTGTATACACCATTTGTCATTTATTATCCCATACCTACAACCTATACTCTCTCTGTACTGCAGTTTGATCTGAAAACAAGTTCCAATGGTGAATGATTTGTCAGTCACCATACATGTAGCCTACAATAATTCTTTCACTACCTAGCTATGTTTCATCACTCACTGTAAACATTTCACATGTCCATATCCGATTATAAGTTTATAAAATCTCAGGTCGATGACCTTGATGTATTGGGTATTTTTGGGTAAATTCATTAGCCATGGGAAAGGGTTGACCATTCTAAGTCCTATGACACCTCACATGTTGATATCCGATTATTAGTTTATAAAATCTCAGGTCAATGACCTTGCTGTTTTGAATTTTTGAGGTAAATTCATTGGTCATGGGAAAGGGTTAACCATTCGTAGTCCTATGACACCTCACTTGACCCTCTCTACTGATAAGTTTATAAAATCTTAGGTCAATGACCTTGCTGTTTTGGGTATTTTGGGTAAATTCGTTGGTCATGGAAAAGGGTTGGCCATCCTGAGTCTTGTGACACCTCACTTGTCCCTCTCTGATTATTAGTTGATACAATCTTAGGTTAATGACCTTGCTGTTTTTTTGGTAAATTCATTGGTCATGGGGAGGGGTTGGCCAATTTATGTCCTATGACACCTCACTCGACCCTCTGTGATTATTAGTTAGCGAGATATTAACGAAAGTGCAGTTAGACCCTTTTGATAAAAAATGAATAATACATTCAAAAACAGGGCGTCACCACAAGTCCAACGACCCCTCATACAAGTTCCTAGCTTTCTTAGTTCATAAGATATTAAAAAGCCGATGACCTATTAGTTTTTGGATCTTTGGTTAATTTGTAAAAAAAACGTATCTATAAATCATTATTCAAAAAGCCCGCCCTCTTACAAAAAAAAACCAATTGCGCATTCGTAAAACAAAAAACAAAAATGATAAATCATAGCGGCATTCAGTTGTATGCATGCACTTTATGTGGAACGAGTTTAATTTCATATTGGCATACAAACTCCCACATGTTGCACATGGAAAGCGACCTTTACCTAAAAATTATTATTTCACCCCCTAGTAGGGGTAGATTTTATTTTTGAGTGGAAATAAGTTATCCATAGGAAAGGGGTTGTCTGCCGGAGTAATTTGACTACTCGTACATGTCTCTAGCCTTATTCCCACCACTGCCAAAACAGGTTGTGACTTGTTAGCTCTTATCGTGCACGTGCACATGTGAACACCTGTGTGTTAGATCATATTACAAATGAACTCGCATTTTCTCACGTATGAATCAAAACAGGATGTGACTTGTTTCACAAGGAGAATGCTAATAATGACATCTCACACGTGTTCACATGTATTTCATCACTTTCCTTTCATATCGTTATTACATTATAGTAGTGGGGGATTAGTGAACAACGTCAATTCAACACACACAAATGTAGTTAGGCCCTTTGACATAATTTAAATAAATTCATGGGCTAGTCCGTAGGAACCAGGCCAAAGGGACCCGTCCAAAGGGATCAGTCCAAAGGGACAAGGACTCGTCCACAAGGACCTGTCCACAAGGACCTGTCCACTAGGACTTGTCCACAAGGACCTGTCCACAAGGACTTGTCCACAAGGACCTGTCCACAAGGACCTGTCAACAATAACCCATCAACAGGGGCCCGACAGCAGGGGGCTCGTCAACAATAACAGGGGCTCTCACCTCAAGGCCTAACATGCCCCTCTTTGATTATTGGTTTGCAGAACAACGTTACATCCATATCGACATTCAAACTCTCACATGTTGCAATTGGAAAGAGAGATTCTCTAAAAAATTCAATTTCACCCCCTAGTAGGGTAGGTTTTATTTTAGGGTGGAGATATGTTGTCCAATGGAAAGGGAGTGTTCGCCTGAGTAATTTGACACCTCGTACAAGTCTCTAGCCTGATTGGTTCGCGAGATATTGCCATTTTAGTATTCCAGCGGTGGCGGTAGCGATGGGGCCAGAACCGATCAAAAACCACTACTTGTTTGCTGCTCTCTACTATGGCAAGTAGTTCTCTTTCTATTGTTGAATAATTTCTTTCGGCGGGATTTAAAGGTTTGGATTAATAGGCAATAGGATGTCCTTTCTGTGTGAGAACACTGCCTAATGCGAAGTCTGAGCTATCCGTGCTTAACACGAATGGTTCCTCAAAATCTGGGTAAGCTAATACTGGCGCATTTATTAACAGGGTTTTTAGGGTTTCAAATGCAGATTTGTACTCGGGATTTTCTGCATCTTCTGCGGCTTCGGTGGCGTAGTTGGGAGCATGCTGAACTGCTGTACCCAAGATAGCGGGTTCAAACCCGGCCGAAGTCGTCGGATTTTTTAAGAGCGTTAAAACTCCTTCAGTATGCCTTCCTTCGGAGGGGAAGTAAAGCCGGCGGTCCCATGTCATAGATTTATGGCATGTAAAAGATCCTTTCACAGATTAAGCTTGTGTAAAGCAAAATTTGTTAGGTTAGATTTCGTCAGAACGCTCTATCAAAGTTCCAACGTTCACCACTAGGTATCATTGATATCTGGTGGCGAAAGTTGGAACTACTTGAAATTGAACGGAACTTGTAGATCGCCCTTTAGGGTGTCCGCTGGAAGCAGCTACAGACTCAGGCGAGCCGAACATGTCCTCGGACACTCCCGGCACTAAAAGCCATACGATAAATAAATCTGCATCTATTTTGGTTCCTTTCTTCACGCAGCGGGTTATTGGATATGCAATTTTGGCAAAATCTTTTAGGAACTTCCTGTACAAGCCCGCATGACCAAGAAATTGTTTGATTTCTCTCGTGGTCTTGGGAATGGGGTAGTTTTTACTACTTTAATTTTTTCAGGGTTTGGCTTTACACCTTCTTGTGAGACAACATGCTCTAGGAAAGCTACTTCCTTGTGAAGAAATTCAGTTTTATCAAGCTGTATCTTCAGGTTCACCTCTCGTAATTTCTGCATTACAAGGGTAAGGTGTTGTCTATGTTCCTCTAGGGATTTGCTGTATATGATGATGTTCATCAACATACACAAAACAGAACTTGTTAAGAAAAGGGCGTAGGACGTTGTCCATTACACGCTGAAATGTGGCGGGAGCATTTTTAACACCGAAAGGCATTCTACAATACTGTAGATGGCGATTATCTATAGTAAATGCTGTCTTTTCTATAGATCTAGGATCCATCTCAATTTGATGAAATTCTTGTGCGAGGTCTAGAGTCGAGAAATAGGAACTGTGTCCTAGGTTATCTAGGATCTCTTCTATCCTAGGAAGAGGATATTTGTCTTCAATGGTCTTTTAATTTAGCTGCCTAAAGTCCATTTCTTTTGTCCTGATGCATCTAGCTTCTTTGGCACTATCCATACTGGATTACTATATGGAGATTCACTGTGGGTAATTATCCCCTGCTTAAGAAGTTTTTCTACTTCTTCGCTCAGTACTTTCTTTAGCGCGGGAGAATATCAGTATTTTTTCTGATATACCGGATCCTCATCGGTAGTTCGAATGAAGTGCTTTACTGCATTTGTGAATGTTAGGTCACACCCTGGATAGTAAAACACATCCACGAATTCAGAGCATATTTCTGATATGACACTTCTTTCTATGTCATTCATATGCTGCGTGCGGAGATATTCTTGAATCTCGCACTCCGAAATAGAATTTATTTCTAATGGTTGTATTGAGATATTTCCCAGAGGTTCAACTAACACTGGTTTACTAAACTCTGGTTTTAAATTTGTTTCTGCAGGATACACGACCTGATAATTCTCTGCGTGTAAGATTTCATCTGCAAAATACATTCCTTCATGTTCGAACTTGGAATGTATACATCTCCTTGTTGAATGTTAACAGGGATTGCAATTTTGTGCATGTCTGATGAGGGTTGAAAATGTACTTGTTTGTTGCCTGAGTGAAAGTAGAATGGTATGTCCTTATTATTCAGGGTAACTAGGTTTGATTTATAATCTATTTTTGCACCTAGCTTTACAAAATCGGCTGTGCCAATCAGCGCATCGAAATAATCGTGCCACTGCATGACTCGACAATTTATGGGCGTGTCAATGTCGTATTCTGAAAAAAATAGGGAATTGTATGTTATCTTCACCTATTGTTTCAGAGTAAACCGATTGTATGCAGAATGGTTCTTGGAACAAATATTCTGCGAAATATTCATATGCTATTGCGGGATTCATTATTGAATTGCAGGCACCACTATCTATTAGGAATTTAAATCAGAATAGGGTGATGAACGGTAATTTTGGAGCATTTTTATATTATTTATGTCTTCGCATGAGATGACTGGGCCAAGTGAAAATCCTGCTCTTGTTCCTCTGGGTTTTCATAACCATCCTGAAGTAGTGATGGGTGGATTGAGGCGTATTCGAACTCATACTCTTGGGGTTGAGCTTCTTGGGAATATTCCACTGATTGTGTTTCTGGGGAATATTCTTGTGGCATATAGCTTAGCTCATCGGTCTCCTCTGCGTGTGCATTCACGTTCCCTCTTATAGTGGACACTCCTGACATTGGTTTCTGGTATGTCTGATTATTGGCCGTGAAGCGCCGGGCAATGTTATTTGGTGTAGGATAAGGCCTACTGAACTGTTTAAAGGGTTGTTGGTTCTGCGGTTTCAAATTGTGTGGGTTCGGTCCCTGAAAAGGTCGAAAGTTTGGTTGAGGATTAGGGTTCCTAAATTGTGGATTCGGTTGGGTAAGGAAAGATCGGGCTTGTGGAAAGTATTGATTCTGAGGCTTGGGATATGCAAATGGATTGTGAATGGCATGGTTTAGTGGTTGTATTGGGCTAAAAGGAGCAATCCGATAAGGTGGTGTTGGTGGTGTTTGTTGGGGTGGTTTATGACTGGCACCAATATTGGGAGGATACTTCAATGTTCCTCTCAACTGATCCATATAGCTCTCGTGAGCTCTGTCATTATCATAATTTTGGCAAGTCCTCAGTGCAGGACTAAGGTCTGTTACTTGGGCGTAACGTAAGTAGGCTCGGTATGGATCTAGGATACCGGCTTTAAAGGTGTTTAAGCTCAAATCATCCAATTCTCGTAATTTAAGCTCCAATATTTGATCATGATAATTGAGTTTACACAAACTCTTACACCGTAAGACTAGAGCATCTAGCCTGTCATGGTATTATTGTAGTTTTCGTTTCTTTTTTGAAAGCAGTTTGATATTTCCTGCACTAGCAATCTCTCATCTTTAACGTCTCCAAATTTTCTGATTAACTTCTCTTTAAGTTTCTCATGGCTACTGTTCGCGTCAAGATCCAAAATACTACTCGCTTCCCCTTTTAATTTCGACTTTATGACGTTAAACAGAAATTCGTTAATGATGTTAGCATTTGTAATCGCAGGAGCTCTCTTATGTGTGTTTAAAAAACTATCACATCTTGCTAAAAAGTAATCCAAGCTGCAAGATGCGCTCCCATTGAATTCAGGTAACAACTGAATCTGGGCATATTCAAATTTTGATATCAATTCCGTCTCCGGCATTGTTAAGTCAGTGATTAATTGCTTAGTTTAATTAAAATAATTTAAGATTATTTATTTATTTATTATTAGTTGGTTAAAGAAAAATTATTTATTATTATTATTATTGTTTATGAATTATGGATTAATTCAAAAGAATAATGACATGCGACACTTGTTCTAGTTTAAAAACGCGCACTCACTTTCTTTTGAAAGGCAAAATAAGTTATTATTAGTGCTCTTCCCTAAAATTTTACTTTGAGTAATGAACCATGCTATAAACCAGCAATATGTAAAGGTACACAAAAGCAGGGTACTATGAATGTACTCACAGCCAGGAAATGATGATCAGCATGGACTGCATTCCGGTCTGCGTAGTCGGTTGGCTTCCTTCTGCGATGTCGTGCTATCGAAAGGCCCCTCTTCGGAGTTATCGGTGCGCACGTACAGCAGCTACGGATGGCGATAGATGGCGGTCAGAAGGCGCTTGTTCAGCGTTGCCGGCTCACCTCCTCTCGTTTCGTAGTCGGTTGGGTTTCTTCTGTGTCGTTCGAGCGACCGAAAGGCCCCTTAACAGAGTTGTCGATATACTCGGACGGCGATGGCGGTTGGTTACTGTCGAAAGGCGCTTATTTTTCAGCGTTGTCGGCTACCTTCCTCCCTTAAAGCTGGCTGGTTAGTTATGGACGAAAGGCCTCCAGTAAGGTTGTCAGTACCACTTCTTTCCAGTCGGCTTGGTTCAGATGATCAAGATGACTTCAGTATTTTCGGGATGATACTGGCTTTCTTGGATTGGTAACGAAAGGCGCCACTTGAAGTCTTGGCTTCGTTGAGCGTTGTCAGTATACCTGGTCCAATCAGCACGTAGATCTGGTGGCGATCCTGTATCAATCACGGCCGGGCCCCCAATTAAGTTTGTAGTCCCGAAAGGGTCTTTAATTAAATATGTAGATCCTTTTTTCTTCTTCCAAGCGGGACAGCAATTAGAACATGGTCCACTCAGGTTCTCCTCGAGACTGGTATTTCTTGAATCAACTGCACACGAAGATTCCCAAATGAATGTTATTTTATTATCAGTCGACCGACAAATAATACATTCACAATTGTTAATAATTTATGTACAAGGCATGTAGCCTGACTGCTTGGCAGTCCTGTTAAACAGAGTTACATCACTCAAAGTTACAAGTGAAGACGAGGAAGAGCTGCTCTTGTGTGCGAAGTTAAATACTAGATAATCTATAGTGGGGATTATGAGTTTCTCTGAAGGACTAGCCAATCAGAAGCTTACTTCGTTTAGGAAGGAGTTGTCTCTCTGAGTGGGAGAAATAATGATGCGTAAAATGTTGAAGGTTGGCAAAAAATTCCTTCTGGAAATTTCAGAACTCCGTCGTAGATAGCTCTCAAGGTTTTCTTAGGAAAGAGAGCTGTTTACTGGCGGTTTCCATGTCCTTAAATGGAGACAGCTTGTTTTAGATTATCTGACTGGGATATCTTGTTTTTAGATGGCTAATGCTTGTAACGAAGCGAGGGATTACAAGATTTGTCTTTTAACTTGATGGCTTGGCGAGGCACTATCTTAAATGGTATGTCAACAGGTTACAACAGGCTAGGTTCCCAATGAGGAGAAATAATAATAATAATATAATTTAGAAACCAAACTCATTGGAACACATAGTCCTAGGTTCTGTACTTGGCAGGGAACATGATTCACGTACACAATAATCTTCATGTAACAGTACATAACTCTAGGACCTACATATATAAAATCCAACATGGCGACCATCCGAAATATTTAGTCGGTTCTCATTATCTACGAATCTATTACAGCAATTAAACTGAAATTTTGTATGTTGATAGTGGCAGTTAACATAAGAAGGATATATGAAAATAGGCTGTATAGTTCTTCACGGAACTACTTGTTTAACATTTTCTTCTTCAAGCTTAGTAGTTGGAAGTAGTTGATGGGTAATAGTTAGAGGAACATGACCTACAGTAGATGACAACAATCAACACCTTGAAGTGGTACTCACCCGTGCATTGCTTGACGGGTTCCAGTGCTGCAGACTCCAGCGATGGTCCGGGACTGGAGAGGTTGGCCAGTTCCTCCGGCAGCACACAGTTGAAGCGGTACTGCCAGAACTCCTTGAACCATGGATTCCTGCTGTTGTTGACGGGCGACAGGCCGAAGTAGTAATCATCAAAGTTCTTCTCGCGTGGGGAATGGATGCGTATAGACATAGAGCCCTGAGCCTCTGACTCCAGTCCGTCCGTGACGTCACTGCGGTCAGCCCAGCCGTCACTGAAACACACAGCAAGAATTTCAGTAAGTTAGTGATCCATTTTGAATAGGAATTATTTACAAAAAGTGGGAATATTTTCCACCATGTTAATACAAAAGAACAATATTTAATATTTAATTTACAGATTTCAGGCACTTCTTTAGCTGAACAGAAATTTAAACATTACAAGATTTAACATGGGTATGTGTTCGAGATGGAGGTCAATCAAAAATTTGCGTAATAAAACTCTTATGCGGTTACCATGGCAACAAGTATTCATCATCCAAATCTGAAAAACATATCCATGATTCGATGCTTGTAAGTGTAGCGGAGAACGATAATTATTACCTTTTATTGTTTTTTACCGACCTCGGTGGCCGAGAAAGTTAACCTGCTACCACATGCCTCGTAAGAGTATGGGTTCAATTCCTACCTTAGCCATTCTGGAAGGATTTCTTCGTGGTTTCCCCACTTCTACTCCAGGTAAATGCTGGGATGGTACCTAACTTAAGTCCCGAATCCAACCATAATTATAATAATACACACTAGTACAGACATCACAGTGACGCAGGATATCAGACATCTTCTACACACACTCGCGTACACGGGGATACATTACCACGATGCCGCAAAGCCCCAAAAGAATCAACAACAACAACAATCTTTGAGGTAGTAGGGCGATAAAATAATTGTTACTTCCCTCCCAATCTAATTGGGCATACTTGTGTTGACCAACTAAAAACAATTCTGTTAACGAAGGTAACACTGGAAAATGTCTACTAACATTTTAATGTCAATTACATTTACCATAGAATTAACATTTTGTTTAACGAAATGACAAAATACATTTTTATTACTATCAATTAAATCGTTACAAATATACAAAGTTTACAAAATTCAGAAAGACTGTACACATTTTATGAATTTCCTTACAATTCCTACTCATTTGTTTAACCTGTAAACTTACAATTATTAAATTATATTGTTACAATATGATAAAGACAGGTCGAAATAGGACATCGAATTCATACAGAGCAGGAAGAACAATCACATAGCCACCGAAAGGTGCAACATTGTGTGTGGTCTGCATACCATTGATTACTATTGTTTAAAATTGTATAGGCTTAATGGCTTAGTCGAATAACACGTTCTATGTAAATGCTTTATGTACTAAAAAACTTGAATGAGAAGGAGAATTGATTTTGCGTTTGTATACTCTTGTAGACTCAACTTATTATATTTTCAGTTTTGATTTTGTTTTCCCTGAGAAAATGTTTCAAATGCGTATTCAGGTTTCCATGATTTCCTTTAAATTCTTTTAATTTAATTGTGAGAATGTTATATAATTTTGGTGAGAAAAGTTACGTTTTGCTATAGGCTACTTAACTTGGGTTGATATCAAATAGAGTGATTCTCTGTGATACGTCTGGTTTCATAAATCATAAACCTTCATAGAAACTTGAATACATCAATTTGGCACCACCCTGAACATACCATTGCTTGATTCTCTGTTGTTGTTGTTGTTGATGATGATTATTTAGACGCTTTACGTCATCATGACCCTGTAGCCCCGTGTACTTGTGTGTGTGTAGAATTTGGCTGATAAACTGTGTCACTGTGATGTCTGTACCAGTGTGTGTATTTGTAATTGAGTAGGAACCGGCCGTGACCTTAAGTTATGTACCATCTTACTTCCAGGATGGAATCGAACCCACCTCTTCTCAGTATTCCCTCACAAGGCTGAGTGTACCCCGTTCCAGTCCTCAGACCAGAATTAGATGTCTTGGCAGAGCCGGGAATTGAACCTGGGCTTCCGCGGTGATAGCGTATGCTTGCTTGATACTCTGATTATATCTTAACTATTGTACTTCAATATTTCTATGCTCCTCTTTATTTTGTGTACGCGCAAGCACTCCAAACCCCCTGTCTAATGATACATTCATCCCAATCCTATTTCAATTTCTGTTTGTCTCTTATCAACGTGCAGGCCAGGGGCACATGACCTCGCTTTTCCTCCCCTTAAAATAACAAACTTCATCAACATACACACCAGCTTGTTGGCATGCAGTGGCAATCCCACAAAAGATTTTTGCATTTTTTAAACAAAAATCTTTTCAATTTTGAATTTCTGCTATTGATAAAGAGCACTCAGAGCCTGAAAATGTACTGGATGACAAGACCCTATTCCCACCCCTAGCCCATAATTATATTTCTTGGCAGAGCAGGTGATTGAACCAAAGATACTTCAAACAGGACTCTATGGGAGTAGGCACGCAAGGTAGCTTTCAAATAGTGTCTGCTAAATTATGTTCCTTTGTACTAACACGGTGACAAATTTAACCTAAAAATTTGCACACGCGTCAACCAGGAATAAAAAATAGTCCGGTTTGTTGGCAGCCACGCAGATTGACCGCTGCACCATTAAGCTTCAATCGGACAGCAATTGGTTGTGTTGTTAATTTAGGTAAGATGCTAGAATTTACACCGAGTAGCAACAGAAAATCCTCAGGAAACCATTTCTAGAATGGATGACGTGGGAATCAAACACATTTCCTCTCAGTTACGTTCACGAGGATGACAAGACCCTATTCCAACCCTCAGTCCATAATTATATTTCTTGGCAGAGCAGAGAATATAGCCAAAGATCCTTCATACAAGACTATGAGGCACGCAAGGTAGCTTTCAAAACAATTAAATAGATGTAATACAAGTGACGGCTGGTGGGATTTAAACTGATTAGAAGCACGTTTCTGGATCGTTTTGTTGCAGGATGCTATTTGACACTTGGTTTAATATATATATATCTGGAAACTTGGCAGGATAACAAAAACGAAAATAGAGTTGCGCAATTAACAGAGTGATGAAACCTGTCATTATTCTGTTTTATTTATTTAGCGTATGGATTTTAGTGCCAGGAGTGTCCGAGGACATGTTCGGCTCACCAGAGTTTGTAGAAGCTTCTATGCGGACACACATGGGGTGAGCTACAAGTACCGTTGAATGTGGGTGAGATGAAATGAATGAAACTGGGCAAGTTCAATTTCAAGTAGATCCAACTTTGACTACCAGACGTCACTGACACCCACTGACACCCAGAGGCGAACGTTGGAACTTGATAAGAGCGTTTTTTAGCCAAATAAGATACAAATTTAGCTTCACACTACCAATTGTATAGTGGTAGGCTCTTTTTCATGCTATTTATTTAGCGTTTGTCTATCATCATGGAACAATAAACAAGTATAACAAGATAATATCAGATACAAGATTTCAATATTTACAATACACTATATATAAATAGGTCATAATGAAACTTTCAATGTCCGTAGATAGTCAACAACTCGAACAGTCGCCAACAGGAACTCATAACGATCTCCGGGGAAGGCTGACATTGGACAAGATTGGATGATATGTTGAACTGTTTGCCTTTCTGCACCGCAATCACATTTTGGAGATTGAACTTTGTCCCACTTATGCATCAAATCTGCACATTTGCGACCTTACCTTACCTTAGTCCTTACTCTGTTTAAGGAAGACCAAATTTTCCGATTCATAAATCTCTAAAATGGGCCCGTGGCCTTACTTCCCCTCCGAAAGAAGGCATACTGAAGGATTTTAACGCTCTTAAACAATGCGACGACTTGGGCCGGGTTTGAACCCGCGATCTTGGGCATAGCAGTTCAGAATGCTACCGACTACACCACCGAAGCCACTATTATCTGTTAACAAATATCCAGTGGGGCTAAATCGATACTTATGACAAATCTACATCATGTTGAACGTGCCTTCAGTGGGATAACAGCATGCTGCGTCACGTTTCATGTACAGTTAGAGAACCGAGATATTTTAACCTACTTTTCTCTTATAAAAATTCCTTCGCAGAACTTGCAACACCACCTATCTGAATTTTCTTATCTTCCATTTCCCTTATGATTAGTCACGCCTCCCAGCTACGTGTGGACGAGCCATCCAACAAAACCATTCTCGCACGGTTAATTTTCCTGTGTAAAAGCTTAAAGAACAAGACGTTCCGTGACGAAATGAAGAACCTACTTTTCTTAAAATTAAGATTCATGCCAATGATTAATCTGTATGGACCTATCTAGAATAATGACGAAATTAAGTTGGTGATATCGAAATTTCTAATTAGTTCGGAATATACCAGGTATAATGTAGCCCTATAGAGCACTATAGTTGGCAGCTCTGGTGACTGAATATATTCTTAGTTTCATCTCTTAAGGTACAGAATACAAAATTTGCTTGAAGTCAAATAGATAGCATGAACGTTACATGCAGTTAGACATTGGATCTATCAGCCCGCGTAAAATCATTTTGGCAACAATGTCATGCATGTGCTGGTCGGAAATAATATGAAATACAGTATTATGATCTCTTGTTGTGCCAATTTTGGACGAAATCCATTTGTTAGTATAGAAGTTACATGTATTTTAAAATTGGACCTATCAACAGACATAGAATCATGTTGACAGCACTGACTAATATTAGTTACTCCAAATTAATCTATAATGTCAGGTACTATACGTGTGCATAGTTTAGAGTTGTTGGCTTCCATACTTTCTGATATATTGATATTAGGGTAAAAAAACAGAGACAGCATTTCTTAACAGTTGGCAGCCCTGGTTGCTCTTAAGAATGCACATAGTCATATCTGTTATGGTACACATAGCACATACGATATTTGGTTGAAATCTGACCTATAGTATAGACGTTACATTTATTTAAAAATTGGTCCTATCAGCAGGCTTAGAATCATTTTGGTAGCACTGACGTATATTAGTTACTCCAAATTAATCTAGAATGTCAGGTACTATACGTGTGCATAGTTTAAAGCTGTCGGCTTGCATACTTTCGGATATATTGGTATTTGGATAAAAATATAGAGAGCATTTATTAACAGTTGGCAGCCCTGGCGGATCCTAAGAATACGCTAATACATATCTGTGTATGTACACATATTACATACGAAATTTGGTTGAAATCCAATTGATAGTGTAGAAGTTATATGACTTTAAAAATTGGACCTATCAGCAGGCTTAAAATAATTTTGGCAACACTGCCATGTATGGCCTCCTGGAAATTAAACTAAAATGTTATTATATATATATCTTTATATATATAATTCTTCGACACGTGTGTATGTGACTGAACTCCTCCTAAACGACTAAACCGATTTTGATGGAATTTGGTATGTATAATAGGGTGGGTCCATGTATGGTTTAGATTCACAATCTGACCCGGTAGGTGGAATGAACACAATTTTAGAACCACAATTTACACACAATTTTAGAACCACAATATACAGTCAAAAACAGTCGTCATGGAAACCACTAGCCTTGGCCTTCGTGAAAGCTGATGTCTTTGGACGCTTTGTCTCTGCACGTTAGAGCCACCTGGTCGCAACCTGTGCAACTACCGCCATTACATATACTCTGCCCGTGGCGAAAAGTTGTGTTTTATACCAAAGGTGGCAGTGATGTCGAATTCTACTGTTTGTCTCTGCACGTTAGAGCGTGTCAAAGTCCCGTATGCGTACATATACCATTCATCCGATTGCCATGAAACTTGGGTGATATGTTGAGTGAGCTCCAGGGAAGGTGTTTGGCTTAGTAAATCCATTTTACAATAGATAGCGCACTAATAAATTCAACAAAAGAGCGACGACGCGCGAAGCGTTTCAAAAAGGTCCCGTATGCGTTCAAATACCATTCGTCCGATAGCATTGAAACTTGGGTGAGATATTGTGTACACTCCAAGGAAGGCTTCTGGCTTAGTAAATCAATTTCACATTAGGTAGCGCACGACTAGATTCAACAAATGTGTGACGACGCGCGAAGCGCTTCAACAAAATACCGTATAAGTTTATATTCCATTCATAGATTGAGATGAAACTTTTATGAGTTGTTGTGTACACTTAAGTAAAGGCTTCTAACTTAGTAATCCATTTCACAGGAGGTTGCGCACGAGTAGATTTAACAAATGAGCGACGACGTGCGAAGCGTTTCAAAAAAGTCCCGTATGCGTTCAAATACCATTCGTACGATAGCGTTGAAACTTGGGTGAGATGTTGTGTACACTTACGTGAGGGTTTATAACTTAGTAAATCGATTTAACAATAGGTAGCTCACGAGTAGATTCAACAAATGAGCAACGACGCGCGAATTTTTAATCAAAGTCCCGTATGCGTTCATATACCATTCATCCGATTGCAATGAATCTTGGGTGAGATGTTGTGTACACTTTCGTGAGGGTTTCTAACTTAATAAATCCATTTCACAGGAGGTTTCGAACGAGTAGATTCAACAAATGAGCGACGACGCGCGATGCGTTTCAATAAGGTACCGTATGCGTTCAAATACCATTCGTCCGATTACGATGAAACTTCGGTGAGATGTTGTGAACAACCTACGGAAGGTTTCTGGCTTAATAAATCAATTTTATAATGGGTAGCGCACGAGTAGATTCAACAAATGTGTGACGGCACGCGAATCATTTCAACAAAGTACCGTATGCGCCCATATACCATTTATCCGATTGCGATTAAACTTTGGTGAATTGTTGTGTACACTCCAGGAAATGTATCTGGCTTAGTAAATCCAGTTTTTAATAAGTAGCGCACGAGTAGATTCAACAAATGAGCGACGGCGTGGGAATCGTTACCACAATGTCCCGTATGCGGTCATATATCATTCATCCGATTGCGATCAAACCTTGATGAATCATTGAGTACACGCCAGAGAAGGTTTCAGGCTTATTAAATCTATTTTACAATAGGTAGCGCAAGAGTAGATTCAACAAATGAGTGACGACGCGCGAAGCGTTTCAACAAAATCCCGTATAAGTTTATATTCCATTCATAGATTGAGATGAAACTTTGATGAGTTGTTGTGTACACTAAAGTGAAGGCTTCTAACTTAGTAATCCATTTCACAGGAGGTTGCGCACGAGTAGATTCAACAAATGAGTGGCGACGTGCGAAGCGTTTCAACAAAGTCCCGTATGCGTTCAAATACCATTCGTTCGATAGCGATGAAACTTGGGTGAGATGTTGTGTACACTTACATGAGGGTTTCTAACTTAGTAAATCCATTTTACAATAGGTAGCTCACGAGTAGATTCAACAAATGAGCAACGACGCGCGAACTTTTAATCAAAGTCCCGTATGCGTTCATATACCATTCATCCGATTGCAATGAAACTTGGGTGAGATATTGTGTACACTTACATGAGGGTTTCTAACTTAGTAAATCCATTTTACAATAGGTAGCTCACGAGTAGATTCAACAAATGAGCAACGACGCGCGAACTTTTAATCAAAGTCCCGTATGCGTTCAAATACCATTCGTCCGATTACGATGAAACTTGGGTGAGATGTTGTGTTCACCGTACGGAAGGTTTCAGGCTTAATAAATCCATTTTATAATAGGTAGCGCACGAGTAGATTCAACAAATGTATGACGGCACGCGAATCATTTCAACAAAGTACCGTATGTGTCCATATACAATTTATCCGATTGGGATGAAACTTTGGTGAATTGTTGTCTACACTCCAGGAAATGTTTCTGTCTTAGTAAATCCAGTTTTCAATAAGTAGCGCACGAGTAGATTCAATAAATGAGCGACGGCGCGCGAATCGTTTCCACAATGTCCCGTATGCGGTCATATATCATTCATCAGATTGCGATCAAACCTTGGTGAATCATTGAGTACACGCCAGAGAAGGTTTCAGGCTTAGTAAATCTATTTTACAATAGGTAGCACATGGGTAGATTCAACAAATGAGTCACGGCACGAGAATCGTATAAAGAAAATCACTTATGCGTTCATATGTCATTCATCCGATTCCGATGAAACTTTGATGAGTTGTTGTGTACACGCCAGGGAAGGTGTTCAACTAGGTAAATCCATTTTGCAATATTGGTAGCGCACGAGTAGATGTAACAAATGAGTGACGACGCGCGAAGCGTTCCAACAAAATCCTGTATGCGTTCATATACTATTCATCGAATGCGATGACACTTTGATGAGTTGTTGCGTACACTTACGTGAAGCTTTGTAACTTAGTAAATCCATTTCACAGTTGGTAGAGCACGAGTAGATTCAACAAACGAGTGACAGCGCACGAATCATTTAAACCAAATCCCGTATGGGTTAAATGCCATTTATCCGTTTGTGATGAACCTTTGGAGAGTTGTTGTGCACGCTCCAACGAATGTTTCTAAATTAGTTAATTCAATTCACGATAGTTTAGAGGCAGTTAACAGAATTTTAAAAAAAAATATTGTGCATCCAAAATCACTTCAAGAAACTAAGTTACAATACTTTCTTTGATTGGCAGGACAACGTCTGCCGGGTCAGCTTGTCTTTATATATATAATTCTTCGACACGTGTGTATGTGACTGAACTCCTCCTAAACGACTGAACCGATTTTGATGGAATTTGGTATGTATATTAGGGTGGGTCCATGTATGGTTTAGATTCACAATCTGACCCGGTAGGTGGAATAAACACAATTTTAGAACCACAATTTACACACAATTTTAGAACCACAATAAACAGTCAAAAACAGTCGTCATGGAAACCACTAGCCTTGGCCTTCGTGAAAGCTGATGTCTTTGTACGGTTTGCCTCTGCACGTTAGAGCCACCTGGTCGCAACCTGTGCAACTACCGCCATTACATACACTCCGCCCGTGGCGAAAAGTTGTGTTTTACACCAAAGGTGGCAGTGATTTCGAATTCTACTGTTTGTCTTTGCACGTTAGAGCGTTTCAAAGTCCCGTATGCGTTCATATCACATTCATCCGATTGCCATGAAACTTGGGTGATATGTTGATTGCTCCAGGGAAGGTGTTTGGCTTAGTAAATCCATTTTACAATAGATAGCGTACGAATAGATTCAACAAATAAGCGACGACGCGCGAGCGTTTCAAAAAGGTCCCGTATGCGTTCAAATACCATTCGTCCGATAGCGATGAAACTTGGGTGAGATGTTGTGTATACTCCAGGGAAGGCTTCTGGCTTAGTAAATCAATTTCACATTAGGTAGCGCACGACTAGATTCAACAAATGAGTGACGACGCGCGAAGCGTTTCAACAAAATCCCGTATAAGTTTATATTCCATTCATAGATTGAGATGAAACTTTGATGAGTTGTTGTGTACACTTAAGTGAAGGCTTCTAACTTAGTAATCCATTCCACAGGATGTTGCGCACGAGTAGATTCAACAAATGAGCGGCGACGTGCGAAGCGTTTCAACAAAGTCCCGTATGCGTTCAAATACCATTCGTCTGATAGCGATGAAACTTGGGTGAGATGTTGTGTACACTTACGTGAGGGTTTCTAACTTAGTAAATCCATTTTACAATACGTAGCTCACGAGTAGATTCAACAAATGAGCAACGACGCGCGAACTTTTAATCAAAGTCCCATATGCGTTCATATACCATTCATCCGATTGCAATGAAACTTGGGTGAAATGTTGTGTACACTTACGTGAGGGTTTCTAACTTAGTAAATACATTTCACAGGAGGTTTCGCACGAGTAGAATCAACAAATGAGTGACGGCAAGCGAATCGTTTAAAGAAAATCACTTATGCGTTCATATGTCATTCATCCGATTCCGATGAAACTTTGATGAGTTGTTGTGCACACGCCAGGGAAGGTGTTCAACTTGGTAAATCCACTTTACAATATTGGTAGCGCACGAGTAGAAGTAACAAATGAGTGACGAGGCGCGAAGCGTTCCAACAAAATCCTGTATGCGTTCATATACTATTCATCGATTGCGATGAAACTTTGATGAATTGTTGTGTACACTTACGTGAAGCTTTCTAACTTATTAAATCCGTTTCACAGTTGGTAGAGCACGAGTAGATTCAACAAATGGGTGACAGCGCACGAATCATTTAAACCAAATCCCGTATGCGTTAAATGCCATTTATCCGTTTGCGATGAAACTTTGGAGAGTTGTTGTTCACGCTCCAACGAATGTTTCTAAATTAGTTAATTCAATTCACGATAGTTTAGAGGCAGATAACAGAAATTGAAAAAAAAATGTGTATCCAAAAGCACTTCAAGAAACAAAGTTACAACACTTTCTTTGATTGGCAGGACAACGTCTGCCGGGTCAGCTTGTCTTTATATATATAATTCTTCGACACGTGTGTATGTGACTGAACTCCTCCTAAACGACTGAACCGATTTTGATGGAATTTGGTATGTATATTAGGATGGGTCCATGTATGGTTTAGATTCACAATCTGACCCGGTAGGTGGAATGAACACAATTTTAGAACCACAATTTACACACAATTTTAGAACCACAATATACAGTCAAAAACAGTCGTCATGGAAACCACTAGCCTTGGCCTTCGTGAAAGCTGATGTCTTTGGACGGTTTGTCTCTGCACGTTAGAGACACCTGGTCGCAATCTGTGCAACTACCGCCATAACATACACTCCGCCCGTGGCGGAAAGTTGTGTTTTATTCCAAAGGTGGCAGTGATGTCGAATTCTACTGTTTGTCTCTGCACGTTGGAGCGTTTCAAAGTCACGAATGCCTTCATATACCGTTCATCCCATTGCGTTGAAACTTGGGTGAGATGTTGAGTGTACTCTAGGGAAGGTGTTTGGCTTAGTAAATTATTTTACAATAGATAGCGCACGACTAGATTCAACAAATGAGCGACGACGCACGAAGCGTTTCAAGAAGGTCCCGTAGGCGTTCAAATACCATTCGTCCGATAGCGATGAAACTTGCGTGAGATGTTGTGTACACTCCAGGGAAGACTTCTGGCTTAGTAAATTCATTTTACAATAGTAGCAAGCGAGTAGATTCAACAAATGAGCCACGACGCGCGAAGCGTTTCAACAAAATCCCGTATAAGTTTATATACCATTAATCGATTGAGATGAAACTTTGATGAGTTGTTGTGTACACTTACCTGAAGGTTTTTAACTTAGTAAATCCATTTCACAGGAGGTTGCGCACGAGTAGATTCAACAAATGAGCGACGACGTGCGTAGCGTTTCAACAAGGTCCCGTAGGCGTTCAAATACCATTCGTCCGATCGCGATGAAACTTGAGTGAGATGTTGTGTACACTTCATGGGGAGGCTTCTGAATTAGTAAATCCATTTTACCATAGGTAGCGCACGAGTAGATACAACAAATGAGCGACGACGCGCGAACGTTTAAACTAAGCCCCGTATGCGTACATATAACATTCATCCAATTGCAATGAAACTATGGTGAGATATTGTGTACACAGAAGTGAGGGTTTCTAACTTAGTAAATCCATTTCACAGGAGATTGCGCACGAGTACATTCAACAAATGAGCGACGACGCGCGAAGCGTTTCAAAAAGGTCCCGTATGCGTTCAAATACCATTCGTCCGATTACGATGAAATTTGGGTGAGATGTTGAGTACACCCTACGGAAGGTTTCTGGCTTAATAAATCCATTTCACAATTGGTAGCGCACGAGTAGATTCAACAAATGAGTGACAGCACGCGAATCATTTCAACAAAGTACCGTAGGCTATGCGTCCATATACCATTTATCCGATTGCGATGAAACTTTGGTGAATTGTTGAGAGCACTTCAGTAAAGGTTTCTGGCTTAGAAAATTCATTATACAATAGGTAGCGCACGAGTTCATTCAACAAATGTGAGATGGCGCGAGAATCGTTTCAACAAAGTCCTGTATGCGTTCATATACCATTTATCCGATTGCGATGAAACTTTGGTGAATCGTTGTGTACACTCCAGGAAAGGTTTCTGGCTTAGTAAATCCAGTTTTTAATAAGTAGCGCATGAGTAGATTCAACAAATGTGTGATGGCATGCGAATCGTTTAAAGAAAATCCCGTATGCGTTCATATGTCATTCATCCGATTCCGATGAAACATTGATGAGTTGTTGTTTACACGCCAGTGAAGGTGTTCAACTTGGTAAATCCATTTTACAATATTGGTAGCGCACGAGTAGATGTAACAACTGAGTGACGACGCGCGAAGCGTTCCAACAAAATCCCGTATGCGTTCATATACTATTCATCGATTGCGATGAAACTTTGATGAGTTTTTGTGTACACTTACGTGAAGCTTTCTAACTTAGTAAATCCATTTCACAGTTGGTAGAGCACGAGTAGAATCAACAAATGAGTAACTGCGCACGAATCATTTAAACAAAATCCCGTATGCGTTATATGCTATTTACCCGATTGCGATGAAACTTTGGAGAGTTGTTGTGCACGCTCTCACAATGTTTCTAGATTAGTTAGTTCATTTCAGATAGTTTAGAGGCAGTTAACAGAAATTGAAAAACATATTGTGTATCCAAAAGCACTTCAAGAAACAAAGTTACAACACTTTCTTTGATTGGCAGGACAACGTCTGCCGGGTCAGCTAGTATATATATATATATATAGGTGCCAATTGTGGAATAGCTCCCATGCATATCTTCCAAGATATCCAATATGGAGCTCAAATTGCTTGTGCGTATTTTCAGCAGTTGGTAGCACTGACATCATTTTCAAATATGGGCTTGGGATATTCAGGTATATATCTTTACTCATACTAAATTTGGTTTCGATTGCTGCAGCCGTTTATGAGTTGATAGGGGGGGGGGCACACAGACAGACAGACATACAGACAGAAGGACAGACAGACACACACACATTTGCCTAGATCTATCTCATAAGTCAACTTTTCTCTCATTTTTGCAAAATGTGAAAAGTAGGCTAAAATGGGTTTTGAATTCATCGTACTCTAGAAATATATATTTCCGTTTAGTTATGCAGTATATTTAAGTTTAATTTTCCTTTAGTTTCTTACACAGGAAAATGAACCTGAATTGTGAGATGAATGAGCGTGAATTGTTCTCACGTCATCCGTGACATCATTGAATACTCTAAATGAATTCTCCTAGACACGTACGTATCGCGATATATACTTGAACCGGTAGGGCACATACTAAAGCACCCAGTAATAGCATACTTAGTTATAGAAGGTAGGGTCGAGGACAAGAACTGTAGGGCTAGGGCTGGGTTAGAATATGTTAAACAGCTAATGCACAGTGGTAGTGATTTAGAGATGAAACGTTTAGCTCAAGATTTGGGACCATGGAAGGCTGCATCAAACTGGTTTGAAGACTCAAACAGAGCACAAAGCTCTAATAATTACACTTACATACAATATTGAAATATTAGAACCCATTTTTCAGTGTTGCCTAAGTAATGTATTATTGAAAGCTTTTCAGTCGGTCAACACGGGTGTGCCATAAATAGCCTAAGTGTTCCCGATCTGATGATGTTCCCTTGACAAACGAAACTAGTTATCCAATTTATAAGAGAAGTGTTTTTAAAAGTTAATTGTACACATGAATGAAAATCCACAGCCTGCTTCCAGTCTCCGACCAGGTCAGGAATGGAATGAATGAAGCCCCCATCTAGCGGCGAGGATATGAACTGTGCCGGCTGCCGAGGCCTGACGCACTCCTCTGGGGCAATGATTAAATGAATGACATATGAAATGAAATGATATTGGAGATTGTTGCTGGAATGAAATTTTGACAGGGAAAACCGGAGTACCCGGAGAAAAACCTGTCTGCCTCCGTTTTGTCCAGCACAGATCTCACATGGAGTCACCGGGATTTGAACCACGGACCCAGCGGTGAGAGGCCGGCGTGCTGCCGCCTAAGCCACGGAGGCTTCAATTGTACATATAATTCATGTAATTTATTTCAGGCGTTAGCAACTAATTGTAACCCCTCGCCCAATTTAATTGACAAACAGTATATCTTCTACTAATAGGTTACACACAATATACATTCATTACAGAAATACATATATATATTTCCACAAGGACATCAGCCCGGCATTCCGGGAGACCATTAGGATCCAGAGCTATAAGGTACATACCGTACAGTATACATAACTATACACCATATAAGTGGTCATGCAGCATGTGGATTGAAACTGTCAATATACCAAAGCAAACCTTCTCAAGATCATCCTCAATGAAACCATGCTATTTCAGGTTTCGTTGGCGTAGGTGTTAGCATGCTGAACTACTGTTCCCAAGATAGCGGGGTTCAAACCCGGCAAAGTTGTCGGATTTATTAAGAGCGTTAAAATCCTTCAGTATGCGTTCCTTCGGAGGGGAAGTAAAGCCGGCGGTCCCATGTCATAGATGTATGGCATGTTAAAGATCCACCCACAGACTAAACTTGTGTGAATCTAAATTTCTAGGTTAGATTTCGTTGAAACGCTCTATCACAGTTCCAGCTTTCACCACTAGTTATCATTGACATCTGGTAGCGAAAGTTGGAACTACTTTAAATTGAACGGAACTTGTAGCTCACCCTATGGGTGTCCGCTAGAAGCAGCTACAGCCTCTGGTAGGCCGATCATGTCCTCGGACACTCCCGGTACTAAAAGCCATACGATAAATAAATAAATAAATAAATACATAAATAAATAAATAACTACAAACTGGAAGGATGTCCCCCGAGCTACGAGAAGGAGGCCATTCACTTTCCATGCATTTTTTGGTAGGTTATATCTCTCACTCATGTGAGCTGTGCATGGTCGGTAAATGACCTCTTTCTCCTCGTTGACTCATATTGCATGATTAATATCCACTTCAATTCGTACCGTGGGGTCCGGGATCAAACCTCTTCCGTTCTTCCTGTCAATGGCAACGATATCATTCTGCTCTACGGTGACTGCCATATTCCGACATGTAGTACACCGATGAAATAAACGAAAGAGAAGACTAAGAACTATCTGTTCGAAAGCTTTAATATAAAATACCTTCTTTATTCCTGTGTAATGCAATCTCCTCGCTAATGATCACAAGCCGTAATTTCTGTTTGTGACGAGTAAAGGATATCCTGCTTTATGGTATGACATTTTGTTGGAGACAATGTGTCACGTTACAAATAGAGTATAAAATACTATTATGTTCATGGGCAGGAGATTAAATACTGAGGATTCTGTCTGATCTCTGAAATGAAAGAGGACTGTTCATAATCGTCTTAAACCTTTGTGCCTACAAACAGTCATAATTATCGAGGTTAACGTATTTCCCATTGGGAGATGAAATAAGGAGCCTATACGTAGCATGTTATTTGGGTTGTCCGCTTCGTTGCGTAGTGGCTAGCATTCTTGGCTGTTACCACGAAGGATCGGGTTCGATTCCCGATTCCTCCAAGAAATGTTATTCCGGTCTGAAGGCTGGAACGGAGTACACTCAGCCAGGTCAGGCAAAATTGAGAAGAAGTGCGTACGATTCCCACCTCAGTCATCCTGGAAGTGGTTTTATAGAGTTTTCCGCTTCTACTCCAGGCGAATGCCGGGATGGTTCCAAACCAAAGGCTACGGCCGCCTCCTTCCTAATCATCACTGTAAACACTAATACAGCCATCACTATAACACAGGTTATACAGGTCTACAAAATATTTTTTGGAGACCGTTTTTGGATTCAATAACTGAATTTGTATATTGAAAATGTATGAATTACAGAAATGTCTTCTATGTTCCTGTGCTACATCACGTTTTTCAGAAACTACATATTAAAGAATTCATAACAAGATGCGTGAACTTGATAATCTGCGTTGTATTGTTTCTTTATAGCAGGCAGAGTTTAGTTCGTGAAAATAATAAACAAATTATTTTAAGACATATTGTAACAAATACAGTACATATCAAAGAAAAAAAAGTTTGTTTTCACTTGTATTATTAAGTCAATGGACTGTTTCCACTTGGATGCAAAGCTTCTCACACTGCTTTTTCCCTTGTTCACTCTAGCAGGACCATTACGTTTTATTAGCCAACTGTAGAGATATTGTGAATTTACTGCAATTATAAAAAATGGTATGGGATAGGACAAAAGTAATGTCACTTATGAATTCAGAAGAAGAATCTACATGTAAAATGAAAGTCAAAGACAAGAAAGGAAAATCGTGTAGACCTGTGTTATCAGACAAAAATTTCCACACTCACCCAAGTACACGGGGCTAAATGACCACGATGTCCAAGTCACTGAAATGAGACAACTGTAGCAAATAGTACTGACATAAGATGGATAAGTCTGTTTTTATCCTTTACGTTTAACGTATTAGGTATTATTTGGTTTGAGTCAATATGGACTAATAAGAACTAATATGATTAAAAACAACAACAGCAACAATATATAAAATATCTACAATGTAACATCACAAAGTGTCTCACGTACTATCAGACTCCTCCTGTTATCCGGTCCGCATCATTATCCCCTCGTTGCCCATACAGCGCTCTATAGCATCTGTATTCACATCTACTGTAGAAGCTCGCAATGAAATTCCTTCAAGCATACATCATTATGGTGATATTGGTTCGCCAACCTGCCTATACTGCAGATGATTGGTGTTTCAGTCCAAAATAGCGTTTTCAACTCTTACTAGGCTTCAAAGCATTATCACCTTTAGTACAGGTCTAAATTCATTCCCCCCAGGGGCTCATATCTAGTGGGACGTGGGTTGGCGACCACGGGGCCCCAGCTGAGTCCGGCATTGCTTGCACTTACTTGTGCCGGGCTCCTCTCCGTCTTCTTGCCTGTCGACCTCACTTGGTCAACTCTTGTCCTCTTCCGACCCTGATGGTATTAGGGTATCCGAGGCCTAGGGAGTATCTTCCTTTCCCGCCTTAATTGGCCCTTATCTCATCTTTCCTGATACCCTCTTTCTGCGAGGGGTCAGCCTTCTTTTTCTTTTCATGTTCTCTCCTGCCTTCTGCTCAAGACCCTCAAGGACGCTGGGTGTATGTAGCCCCACCACTTTTGGTACAACCTGAATATTGTTACTCCCTCAGCGGCTCTCGGCTGGTGAGTTCGTAAGTTGGCGAACCCGAGGGATTCCTGAGCTGGATCCAGTTTTCCCTCTTTTAGCCATTACCTCTGGGGCGGACCCTCTCCTCTTTCACTTTCCTATCTGCCTTTCATGGCTCTCCTTCCTTCCAAGTCCCTCAATCCGTATTCTTCGAGGTTCTCAGGCATTTCTTTTCCTCCTGTCCTTTATTTGCCTTATTCTCCTATTGTTTTCCGTTTCTTCTTCTAGTATATAAGTTAGTAGTTAGTTTTAGTTATAGTTTCCATTTCATTATCATCTTCGCGATCATCCACACCATTAGGGGCTGATAACTTAGATGTTAGGCCCCTTAAAACAACAATTATCATTATCAACATCATCTAAATTCATTCTTCTTGCATATGATACGTTCTCGCCTGTTGTGCGCAAGGTTGCAGGATTGAATCCTGGCGCAGTTGGCGTCTCTGAAAGCCGCAGTGGTTAAAAGGGACGTACAATCAATAACATTATTATTATTAATTGAATTTAAGGTCGAGAAATATTCACGGCCCACTTGTGAGTCTTGTAAATACTGTATTATAGGTTTTTAGAAATTCTCATAAACGTGCATTTGAGTTATTATTATTATTATTATTACTATTATAATTATTATTACTTTCCTCCAGTGTGGATGTTTAATAGACAAATTATAGCATGGACCGATTGAAAAGCGATTCTTTTATTAGATAAGGCAAGACAAAATAAATGGCTTCTAAAACAGTATATAACCCTACATCCAAAATTATCCACTTTCAAGCAAAATTTTCACAGAATATAATAGAATATGTCATTTCTAGAAACAGCCTATATATTGGAAATGAATTTTGATTTGTTAATCGTGTGTACTGATGTGAGTGCAAGTGAAAGGTTTGTGTTATTAATAAATTGCCTGGAATCAGGGAACTAATACTTCATTCGCGGGCTGCTTCCTTGGCAAATCCTCACTCTTCAAGTGCATTATTATACGCTCCAACAACAACAACAACAACAACAACAACAACAACAACAACTACAACAGCAACAACAACATCAAAAACAACTTACTCTTCTGAGTAATTCACACTTCCTGCTTGTCTGTTCAATAGTGCACCGTACTCGGGAGGCAACCCGCCATACACAAATGAGAGAATAGTTGCCTGCACGAGCTGAGTCAGCAAACAGAGAAGATTGTGCTTTGCATAGTAGCCGTTTTAGTAAGTTATAAATAATAGCCAGGGCTAGGCTTTATATGAAGACCTACTAAAAAGGGTCAAAATATGTACATATAGATGTAAATATATTTCTTTTAAATATGGAAAGTAAAACTAACATGAAGTTCCGTAAAGAACTATATAACCTATTTTCATATATCCTACTTACTGTATGTTAATTGCCTCTATCAACATACGAAATTTCAGTTTGATTGCTGAAATAGATTCGTAAATATTTAGAACCGTCTAAATATTACGGATGGTCGCCATGTTGGATTTTTATATACGTAGGTCTTAGAGTTATGTACTATTACATGAGGATTAAAGTGTAGGTGTAGTAGTCAAAGTTCAATCGCATGTTTAGGACACAAGATATGAAATTAATATTTTAAAATTTCGCACAGCTGCCACCTTGTGGCTATGGAAACAATTGAAATAAATTATATGTTAGTGGATTAAAATGTGTATAAGCATTTACCATACCAAGCTTTACTGCGCTAGGATGGTTAAATCGCGAGAAACGTCCATTTAAGTTTGTATATTTCGCGTCTCCGCCATGTTGGATATGTGCTCACCAGGATATAGAAAGTCCCATAGGTGAACTTATGTTCATAACTTCTATCAAAATACAACATTTCAGTTTGATTGCTATCATAGATTAATAGATATTGAGAACCGTCTAAATAATTCGGATTACCGCCATGCTGGATTTTTATGGATGTAGGCCATAGAGTTATGTACTATTATATGACGATTGCGTAGGTTCATTATTCAATAGTTCGCTTCTATCGCATGATTATTACACAAAAAATAGAAACTTAATTTAAAAATTGCGCACAGCCGCCATCTTGAGATTATGTGAACGATTGAACTACATTAGTTGCCAGTGCATTACAATGTGTATAAACATTTACTGAACCATATTTCAATGCGCTCAGATGGTTAAATCGCGAGAAAATTCTATTAAAATGTTTCAACTTCACGTGGCCGCCCTGTTCGTTTTATACTCTAGAGGTTTTTTGAAAGTTCCATAGATGAACATATAGTAGTGCCCTTTATCACCGTACAAAATTTCAGGGTGACATTGAATGCCGGTGAAATATTTCGCACAGCCGCCTTCTTGAGGTTATGTAAACAATTGAACTAACTTAGTTGCCAGTGCATTACAATGTGTATGCAAATTTGCTGTACCAAGTTTCATTGCATTTGGATCGTCAAATCTCGAGAAAAGTCTATTTAAAAGTTTCAAATTCGCTTGATCGCCATGTTCGTTTTGTAGTTAACAGGTTTTTGAACGTCTCATAGATAAACTTCTAGTATAGCCCTTTATAACCGTACAAAGTTTCAGGGTTATATCATTAACAGTTTCGGAGATATAGAATGCCGGTGAAATAATTCGCACAGCCGCTATGTTGCATTGTTGAGACGTAATAACATTTGTTGGGCATGGTTGGGGTTGGCCGAAATAGTACTATGACCTCACCGAGTTTCATTGAAATCGCTCCAGCCGTCTAGATGTTATTACGGGCACACCCACATGCACACACACGGACAAAAGGCGATCTCATAAGCCAATTTCTTCGTAATAACAAGTAGTTCCGTGAAGAACTATACAGCCTATTTTCATATATCCTACTTAAGTTAACTGCCACTATCAACATACAAAATTTCAATTTGATTGCTGTAATAGATTCGTAGATATTGAGAACCAACTAAATATTTCGGATGGTCGCCATGTTGGATTTTATATATGTAGGTCCTAGAGTTATGTACTGTTACATGAAGATTATTGTGTACGTGTAGCATTCAAACTTAGGCCATAGAGTCATGTACCATTAAAGGAAAATTATTGCGCAGGTTCATTATGCAAACTTTTACTTCGATCGCATGATTACGACACAAGAAATAAAAACTTAATTTTCAAATTCGCACAGCCGCCATCTTGAGGTTATGTAAACAATTAAACTAAATTAGATACCAGTGCATTACAATGTGTATACATATTTCCTGTACCAGATTTCATTGCGTTTGGAACATTAAATCGCGACCAAGGTCTATTTAAAATTTTCAAATTCGCTTGGCCGCCATGTTCGTTTTGTAGTTAACCGGTTTTTGAAAGTCTTATAGATGAACTTCCAGTAGTGACCTTTATCTACGTAAAAAATTTCAAGGTGATACCGCTAATAGTTTCAGAGATATAGAATGCCGGTGAAATATTTCGCATATCCGCCATCTTGTGGTTATGTAAACAATTGAACGAAGTTAGATGTCGGTGCATTACAATGTGTATATACATATACTGTACCAAGTTTTATTGCGTTTGGTTGGTTAAATCGCGAGAAACGTCTATTTAAAAGCCGCGAATTTGCGTGGCCGCCATGTTGATTTTGTAGTTACCAGTTTTTCAAAAGTCACATAGGTGAACTTCTAGTAGTTCCCTTTATCACCGCAAAAAATTCCAGGGTGATATCAGAAATAGTTTCGGAGATATTGAATGCTGGTGAAATAATTCGCACAGCTGCCATGTTGGATTGTGAGGCGTAGCAAAATTTGAAGGGCACGGTATGGGTCGTCCGGAATAGTGCTATAAACTTACCGAGTTTGATTGAAATCGCTGCAGCCGTTTAGAACTTATTAGACACACACACACACACACACACACACACACACAAACACACACACGGACAAAAGGTGATCTCATAAGCCTATTTTTTTTTTCAAAATTGAAAGTAGGCTAAAAATAGGCTAAAATGAGATATTAAAATTTCGCATAGCAGCCAACATGTGGTTATGAAAACAATTGAAATAAATTAGTTGACAGTAGATTAAAATTAGTATAAGCATTTACCGTACCAAGATGCACTGCACTCGGATGATTAAATTAACGTCTATTTAAATATTTACATATTACGTCGCCGCCATATTGAATTTGTGCTTTTCAGCTTATTGAATATCCCAAACGTGAACTTATGTTCATAGCCTCTATCAACATACAAAATTTCAGTTTGATTGCTGTTATAGATTAGTAGACTAGATATAGAGAACCGTCTAAATATTTCGGATGGTCGGCATTTTGGATCTTCTCTACGTACGCTATAGAGTTATGTACTATTGGATGACTATTATTGCGTAGGTTTATTGTTCAAACGTTGACTTTGATCGCATGATTAAGACACAAGAAATAAAAAGTCAATTTTGGAATTTCGCACAGCCACCATATTGAGAATACGTAAATAATTGAAATAAATTAGATATCAGTGTATTACAATGTGTGTAAACATTTGCTGTACCATGTTTCACTGCGTTCGGATGGTTAAACCACGAGAAAAGTTTATTCAAATCTTTCAGCTTTGCTTGGCCACCAAGTTCGTCTTGTACTTAACAGGTTTTTGAAAGTCACATAAGTGAACTTTTAGTAGTTCTGTTCATCACCGTAAAAGAACTCAGGGTGATATCAGTAATAGTTTCGGAGATATAGAATGGCGGTGAAATATTAGCACGGCCGCCATGTTGGATTAATGAGACGTAATAAAATTTGAAGGGCACATTAGGGGTCTGACAAAATAGTGCTATGACCTTACTGAGTTTCATTGAAATCGCTCCAGCCTTTTAGATTTTATTAGAGGATGGGGGCGGGGACACACACACACTGACAGACACACACACACATATGCTTGTCCTGCATCAAAGTGAGCTGGTTTCAATTCCCGGTTAATGCACATGGTATTTCGAGATGAAATATTAAGTCTCTTGGTATGGATTCCTCACATAAACGGGTCTTCTGGTAGCGAGGTTAAAAACCACGTGACACTACAATATTTCATCCTTCCTTCCTTGATCCAGTCTTAATTTGTTAGTTGTAACTCTAGATCTGTTGAAATAGTCTAACTTGAAGGAGGATTTGGTCAGACCACGGTGGTAAGGGGAAGGTTGAAACAAGTGAAAGTGAGCACCCAACTAAGGAGTGACAGCTCGCAACTTACACTCACCACAAGATAAAGGACATGGAGCGTGAATCTCCTTTAAAGGACAAGTTTGCGTCAAGTGTTGCTCGTGAAGTTGACATAAATTAATTAGACCCCAAACCTTCATTTGTGCGGCTATGAGGTGAAACCTAAATTGCACCATCATCTTTACTTCCCCTACTAGTTTCTCATGTTCCCAAAATAAAAGTACATAGAAAGGAACCAAGTGTCTTCATCGTAGGTCATAAGAACTTGCAACGATACCTTCATACCACGCAAGCTACTGTCGGGATAAATTGCAAACCATTGTACCTGGAGGAAGTAGTTAATATTGCATGGCTGTATATTTCCTATTCTTTGTCGAACTTTTCTCATTGTTATCTGCCTAAGGTGAGATACATATTCTGTTTTTATTACAACACCACTTCATTTATCCAATATAACTTTAAATTATACGCCAATCAAGGGTCCCGTTTTATTCTTCAAAACACTTGGATGAATTTAGAATTGTCACCTATCTATTTATATATGTATATATTGGCGTTCATTCAAGTTCTTATATGAATTATACTGAGTTTTTCCATCTACACAAGACGGTCATTGATACAAAATTATATTAAGCAGACATTTGTCACATTTCATATGCAGGCTAGTTATTTTCTTTCATATAAACAATTTTTTTTTCTGACATATTATTTTTCAATCTATTAAGTTAATTCATACGACGCACTAACTGATTGGCACCTGATCAGAATTCAATCTCCGTATTTGAAAGAAGATTTATCTTACTCATTCAAGCGCTGAGTGGTAGTATTTGTTGATATTCGGTACTTGATTTTCCAAATTATGTATTTGTCTATATTTGAATTTTTTAATATATAGCCCAATATTTATTTACACTCACTATTAAAAAAACCATATCTTCCTGACTGCGTTTTGAACAATTATTGTAAAGCCCAATATTGAATTTTATTTCATTTATTTATAAAAGAAAAAAGTGTGAGTATTGATTGGCGTATAATTTCAACTTTTAATTCATCTATCAATACGCTTATTTAAAACATTTGTGCTATAATTGGCAAATATATTTGCATTCTACAATATAACTTTGTTCTTCACTGTTTTCATTAGTACAAATAGGATAATATGATATTTAGTGCATGAAACATTAACAGTTACCTTATAATCTAAGCAATATAGGTATCGGCTGCGTTGTATTTGATCCTGAAACACATCACCGACAAGAAGAGATTTAAAAAAATAAGTGCAGTGTTTCAAATTATTTTTAAAACATTTCTATTGCCTCCCTATTGCCTTTCAAAAAATTCCTCTCGGCACGCCAGAAGGCGGAGGTAGATTCCACCGGGCAAACTTGGGGATGCCGAATATAGGCAGAATATGCAGGTTTTCGTAGAAGGATCAGACCTCATTTATTGCGAGGAAGTATTTTATAATAATTGGAGCTTAATTAACTTTGTATTTCGTCTTTTTATGCATATTTTAAACATTTTATAGTCTTACGTGGACGGTAACCTTCTCGTCATTTGGGATCCAGTTTTATACTTGTGGTCACACTGTCTTTATGCAAGGTTTCGACACTGATGTGTAACTATCTAACGGTCTGTTACTTCTTCACGCAAAATTTTATCTCCCGCAGAGATATTCGATGGTTCCTCAGTTTAGAGGCTGCGACAATGCAGTCATGTAACCCCGTGTATTTTGGGTGTGTGTAGAATCAGTCTGATAAACGGTGTTAATTGTGATGGCTTTATTTTCTGTAATTCAGATAAGGACTGCAGACGGTCAATTTCAAGTAGTAGTTCCTAATTTTGCTACCAAATACTACCGTCAACGACACCTAGCTGTGAACTTGGCTACTACATGCCACCGCAACCAGCTACTCACAACGAACGTTGGAACTTCCCCTCTGAAGGAAAGCATACTGTGTTTTTTTAACGCTCTTAGAAAATCCAACGACTTCGACCGGCCTTGAACCCGCGACCTTGGGCATAGAAGTTCAGCATACTACCAGTTACGTCACCGAAGCCGCTTCCCACAAAGTCAGATGGAAAACTGAATGTGATTTCGTGCAATGGCATTGTCATGGCAACGTCTGATGGCTCATTCCTCATCAATTTAGTAGTGTTGTCATGGCAACTCTTGGCATTTTCTTCTAATTCCGAAATCATTTTGCTCATCCCTTGGCGTAATGGTGGGTCATATCAAAAATTCTTTCAGACAAAAGTTTTAGGTAATTATTAGGGGAATATTGTACATTTTGTACAATTTTGATATTGTGCCTATTAAGAGAGATATGATTAATGTTTCCCGAAAAACCCACTTTTTCCCACCCCTTTGGTCAATGGTTGGTGCTATCATAACACTTTTCAAATATAAATTTTTGGGTCTTATCCGACACATAGTATGGACTTAGAATGGATTCGATATTTCACAGTATTAAGAGAGTTATAGCGATTTTTCACTTTTTCGAATAAAAACCCCCCCATTTTCACACCCTTCGACCGATTGTGCCCATTAACGAACTCGACCGAGATTTTATAGGGAAACATATTATGTAAAAAATTCAAAGTGATTTGTGCAAAATTTCGGTAGTTATCGTTTCCACAATAAAGTGATATATATACCCATATATACTGTATACAGTATATGCATACATTATGTATATATACATAAATTATATATAAACTTTTGAACAGACGGTGGTTTTGAGGTCTAGGGGATGTGAAACGCGAAGATATGTCGAAATTTTTCGGAAGTCGAAACATGGTACCCATTGCAATAGTTAGCTTTCTAATGGAATCTAGGCTACCTAATTAACATGGACGTAAGTGTAAGTTTTATGAAATTTTACGCATGTGTGTCCTTTTTTACTTTCACTTTATAAGTAGATTAGGATACCGTTTATCGAAGGAAGGCAAGACGGAACAATATTTTCGACTGTCGACCTGCCATCGTGAATACTGACGCTCTCATTCATGTGGAACAAAGCTCGGCCTCTATCAAGATATTTCTCTCAGTTGAACCTTCCGCGTAGATGGAGACATTGGGGTTGGAAATGATGATAGGCCTGGGGCTTTAATGCATTCTCAGACATGTTTATGACGTCATTTGTGCCAGATGATGACCACGCTGTTCGCCCTCACTAGTGGCGAATGTCAGAATTACGTGTCTCTATTGCCCAAACCAACTCTTCAGATAAGTATTTAATTTGCCAAATGTTTGGCACACGAGGCTCTGGTCTCTTGTACTACAGGTTAAGGAATCGAACCCTGACACCGTCGGTGTTAAAATGTGAAAGATACTGGTCAGTAGATTTACTAGATTTACGCTGAAGAAACCTTCTAGTAGAAAATTCCTGAATACCGAAATTTCTATTGTCACGAATGTAAAAAGTGGCACTACAGCCCATGAAGGACCATCAAGCGACCGCTGCCCAGCCATTTGGCCTGCAGATATTGGGGTGACACGATATCAGCGCATCAGATCCCGTCGACCGTTAATCTTGGTTTTCGTGATCAGGGCGCTGCATCACTGTAGGCAGCTACTCAACTGTCCTCACGAGGCTGAGTGCACCCCGATCGAGCCCTCACGTCAGTTTCTAAAATCCCTGACGGAGCCGGGAATCGAACCCGGGGCCTCTGGGTGAGGGTCAGGTGCGCTACCCCAACACCACGGGGCCGGCATGATAGTAATATTATTATTGCTGTCATTTTAGCCATCAACGGACCACGCTATTTCAACCGCCCTTTTCTATTTCTTTGCACATGGGTTTTAACTTTCACCCAGTAATCCCGCAATCGTTTCCTATGTTGTTTCTTCCTCGCTTCAGTCTATGTTTTGCTTTTACCATGGTGATCTGGGAGTTTCGTCTTGATCGGAACACGTTTCTGGTTGGTTGGTTGGTTCTTAAGTTTAGGGGCTGCGATAACGCGGTCATGTAGCCCCGTGTACTTTGGGTGTGTGTAGAATCTGTCTGATAACCGGTGTTAATTGTGATGACTGTATTAGTGTGTGTTATCTGTTTTTTAATTTAAGTACTGCAACTTAGAATTTTTCAAATAGTTCCTACTTTAGCCACCAAGCGTCACCGTCAACGACTACTAGGCCAAGTTCAGAACTGAGCTACTAGACGCCACCGCAGTCGGCTCTTGGCAACGAACGTAGAAACCTAAGAGCGTTGTTTACATTCTTAACCTATCCAATTTAGCTTCACACAGGTGCAATTAGTGGAAGGTTCTTTAACATGCCATAAATCTATGACATGGGACCGAACACGTTTCAGGATATCCTCCTGTGTTATGCCCACTTCATGCAGGTATTTCTCTATCTCGATTTTTTTTAGCGTGTGGATTTTAGTGCCGGAAGTGTCCGAGGACATGTTCGGCTCGTCAGTTTGTAGCTGCTTCTAGGTGGACACCCAATGGGTGAGCTACAAGTACCGTGGCGTGTGGAGGGTTGTCTGGGGAGGAAAGTTTGAATATAAGGACGAGGATTTGGAAGGTAGCGGCTGTGGCCTGTAGTTAGGGACCAACCCTGGCATTTGCCTGGAAGGAAAATGGGAACCCACAGAAGACCATCTTCAAGGTTGCCGGCGGGCGGATTCGAACCTCCTCGCCTCCCGGATGTGAGCGACTGCCAGCAGCCATGCCGTAACGACCACGGCTAACTCACCCGGTTCTATCTCGATGAATCACGCCTTCTATTTCTCTTGTTAAGAAAAGAGGCTGAATAACATTATTAATCAACCTTGTAGAACTCATACGAGCAATGTGCCATAGAAAACAATCCTTATTCTGCGAATGGTGTCCGTGATCATTTCTACATGGGAGCATTATTATAATAATTCTTTCTATTCTTCTTCGCTTAGGCCAACTAAGGACCACGTCGTTTTTCAACCGTTTCCTTATAGCCTTAAAATTAACCCAGTATTTCTTCTAATACGGTGTTGTTCTTTTCTCTCTTTTTTACATGCCTCTCCAGCATTCAGCGTCGGTTTAGTTTGGAAACTCCGATGTTGGAAGAATTTTCTCTTAAGCTGGTCACACACCTGGTTATCCTCATATGAGAACCAATCTCGTGCAGATCTTTTTGTGTCTCACTGAACCAGGCTCACTTTGTCTCTTCACGTAGAGAAAATTGAAAGTATGGTGAAATAATAGTGTTGACATCATTTGGGCCACGTGCCCATAAAACGTAATTCGTCTTTCAGTCTCCACATGTGCATGCATATCCTCGTTATGACGTCTTCTAAACTCACTAGTCTCTTTTACCGAACCTAAGATTTTTCCTCAAAATCTTCTTACTTGTTTATGTGCATGTTCTTGTTCTTAACTGATCCTAGATTTTTAGCCTATTTTCATTTATGAAAAAAAATAGGCTTATGAGATCACCATTTGTCCGTGTGTCTGTGTGTGTGTGTGTCCTCCTAATAAAATCTAAACGGCTGGAGCAATTTCAATGAAACTCGGTAAGTTCACAGCACTATTACGGATGACCCCGACCGTGCCCTTCAAATTTTGCTACGGCTCACCAATCGAATATGGCGGCTGTGCGAAATACTTCACCAGCATTCAATATCTCCGAAACTATTACCGATATAATCCTGGAATTTTGTACGATGATAAAGTAAACTACTAGACGTTCACCTATGTGACTTTTGAAAACCTGGTATCTACAAAACCAACATGGCGGCCAAGCAAATTTTGACTTTTAAATAGACGTTTCTCACGATTTAACCAACCAAACGCAATGCAACTTTGTTTATACACATTGTAATGCACCGACATCTAACTTCGTTCAATTGTTTACATAATCTCAAGATGGCGGCTGTGCGAAATATTTCACCCGCATTCTATATCTCTGAAACTATTACGGGTATCACCCTGAAATTTTTTGCGGAGATAAAGGGAACTACTGGAAGTTCATCTATGAGACTTTCAAAAACCGGTTAACTACAAAACGATCATGGCGGCCAAGCGAAGTTGAACGTTTTAAATAGCCCTTTCTCGCGATTTAATAATCCAAACGCAATGAAACTTGCTACAGCAAATGTTTATACACATTGTAATGCACTGGCATCTAATTTATTTTAATTGTTTACATAACCACAAGATGGCGGCTGTGCGAATTTTAAAATTAAGATTTTATTTCTTGTGTCGTAACCATGCAATTGAAGTGAAAGTGTGAATAATGAACTAACGCAATAAATAGCCTTTAATGGTACATGACTCTATGGCCTATACATATAACAATCCAACATGGCGACCATCCGAAATATCTACGAATCTATTACAGCAATTACACTGAATCTTTTATGTTCAAAGGGGCTATGAACGTAAGTTCACCTATAGGACTTTCAGTAACCTGGTGATCACTAATCCAACATGGCGGCGACGCGACGTATAGATATTCACATGGACGTTTCTCGCAATGTAACCATCCGAGTGTAGTGAAACTTGATACAGTAAATTCTTATACAAATGATAATCCACTGACATCTAATTTATTCCAATTGTTTCCATAACCACAAGATGGCAGCTGTGCGAAATTTAAAATTAAGATTACTTGTAAATATTTTTCCGCGATTACTTAATTACTTAAATATTTTTTTATTTAGTTGGATATTTTTGAAATAGTGTGTAGTTTATGAGCGAACGTTTTTAGTATGAATGATAGCCAGTTGTTAAGTATGACAGAACAACCTGATTGGTTCTAGAACGATTCGGGAGTGTGAAAGGAAGGTTGTATTAAAAATTTAGTGAAATTGGTAAAGAACTATGTGAGATATAAGCTTTTTTTTTATCAAGACAGAATGTAATTTTAAACGAGGCTTCTCGACGCACAGCAAACTGTGTGTATGCAAGCCAATATGAGTGGAGAGATTTACTGTTAGGAAATCGAGGCCAGCCTATGATGTAATGTGCAGCCTGGTGACAGCTCACAGCCTTCTGAATGAAAACAGTTTCACGGCGCGACACGTGGTTGTCAGTGGGTCAGTGAAACGGTGTAAGCAGGTGAATTTTTGAGACGCGTGGCAGCAGAGTAACCTGTTGAAAGGAATGCTATTAACGCAAGAATGTTTGTTAAACGTTTTTATCACCTACAGTAGGCCTAGACAGTTCAAAATTTTTGTGCTTTAATTTATAACCCAGTAAATGCAGTAGAATGTGTGTAGTGGACGAGGAACGAGTATGAACGTATGGATGTTTTTGTTAGTATAGTTTATTGTTATTTATTGTTTATATTAGATTTAGTTTACATTTGTTTGAATAAATTTACACAGTTCGTTGTTCTTGGGCGTCTGCGAGTGATTCATTTTAAATATAAGGAACAAGATATTGTGGATCCATTTTTAGGTGAAGCTGAGTTCCCATGACCCCGAGAAGGGTAAGAAAGGTAGGTGAGCCCCGTTTATTGTGTTGTTATCCACAATATTCTTGAATCTACTGTATGTAAATCCCTGAATACCATGTTAGAACGATTTCTAATGTAGTAATTTGCCGGTGCTGTTAGAATTAGGCGATCCAGCTGGGGCTATGGATGTTCCGACAGGCAACTTCCCGGATTTACGGGTACAGTACCTTGGGGTATACGTCTTTTCTGTAAGCTAGTAACATCATTGGGCTCTCCAGGACCGACAATTACACTTCAAAGAGATTCATTTGTACATATTCGAGCATTTAAAACGTGATTACGATTCCAGCAGATAAATCAGCAGGGAGTAAAACGCATTAGCAATATGAATATTTATTGAGGAATGTGAGCAACACGGTTTTGATTATATATTTTATAGAATATAGGCTGCCATTAAACATAGACTGAGCAAGTGCGAATTAAAAGGAGATTGCTTTATTGACACTCGGCGTCCTGTCGATGCTCTTTGACGTCATAATAGGGATGGCTCGTTATAAAACCAGGGAGGGTGTAATTTTAGTTGTATTTAATCGCTTTGTCAGTGAAATCCTATTTTGATGTATTTCCTGGTAACATTTTCCGATTGAATTATTGTTCGATTCAAAATATGAATGTTAAGTTTATATTGATTGCAGTTCTCTTGGTCCTTATGGCCAGATTAATCCATTAATACAAGTGGTATCTACCTGGTATACCAGCATTGAGTACTTTAATCACAAGTTATACAATAGGACCCATGTGCTCATTCAAAGATGATAATCATTTACACTCTTAATTTTTCACAAAACTCAAGCTCTTAAAGCAGAGGGAGTTCGAAGGTGCGATTTGTACCAAAATCTTCCATTTCGTGAAAAATAACGGTAATACATTGATTTGTTTATAAAGTGCGTTTAAACAAATAAACAAGACGATAGCCCCTGACAGAACTTAGTCGTGTCCAGCTCGCACAACAGGAAGCCGGGCGGGTGGTGTATACACATGGGGCGCTCACAAGTAACCTATAATAGTGTTTATTGGTTTTCCGTCCCTTTTAACTAGCAAGGCTTTTAGGGATGCTGGGGTGCCAAATATTGGCCCCGAGGGGGATCTTGACCGTACCAGTAAACTTACTGACACGGCTTCTTCACATTTGCGCACCCTCAAAGGCCACCAGACTGCGCCAGGATTCGATCCTGCAACCTTGGTCACAGCAGGCGAGAACGTTACCACTGAGCCATGCAGCCAGTCACACAAATGTAACAAATTAGCATTCAAAAGAAAGGGAATTGCCCACAGCAGTGACAAATTGTGTCTCGTCGAGCCCGCATACCAAAGAAGCCGGGCGGGTGGTATATACACATGCGTGAGTTCTCGCCTGGGTCGCTCGTTACTAATGATCTACAAAGAATTCTATTTGACCGCAGTCTGTAAATCGTACTGTAGGGTACCTGAGTAGAACTAGATGTTTAGTTTAATAGAGCTCGTGTTAAAAAGATCAAAATAGGTACCGTATTCAAAAAGATATGATGCATTGATGTTCCGCATTATAACCCTGCAGTCCTTTGGTTATATACCGCAGCAAAGTGGGGTCAAGTTCTTAGTCGCCCATCAGAGACGACAATTTAAATCACAGACAACCCTGTGACGTGGCCGTGCGAGTGAAATTACGATCTACAACTGTGAACAGGAACTGCAAAGAGTCCGAAGATTGATATTTTAAATCCCATCGATGTGAGCGGCCATCCTGAATGTGGTTTTGTCCCGGATTTTTCACACTACCTTCAGGCAAACGCCTGGATTGTATCTTATTTCAGGGGGACTCAAGTGATGATGCAGTAGTCAAACTGCTTGCCTCTCACCAAGGCAGACAATGTTCGATTCTCGATTCATGCATGTAATATTTTTCGAAGATAAATGTCACGTGCCGGCTAATGCGTTAGTTCGTGCCGCGCTGGCATGGTGAGAGCGTGGGTTCGAATCCCATCTCGGCCGTCCTGAAATAGTTTTCGTGGTCCACGGCTGACTTCCTTTAAAAGTCCCTTCCCTGACCTTTCCTTAATTAGGTCCAAGTTAGCGGTGGCCTAAGCGATCGGCCTGTCACCATCCCCAGTTGTATCTCCTGTCAAAGTGTATCTTGCTTCCTGACACCGACCTTGCGACGGTTGAGGAAAGATTTCTCATAGAGTCCGTGGGCGAAGTCGAACTGGAAGGATAAGCAATTTAAGAAAAAGATATGTCGCGTCCTGAAGTTTGGAATCCACAAAGAAAGAAGATCCCATGATTTATGATAGTGACATTAACAATCACCTAATACTACAAGTTTCCTTCATTTACATAACTTCAAATCCCGGGGCACCTCCCCTGATATTTGGCCCTAATATTACAGTTACACACTCTCTACTACAGCAGCCATAGAAACACATGTTATCAATCAAATTTAATTGACACGGAGCTGATGACCAAACTTTCCTGAGCCCTTAAAATGTTTAACCCACAACTACCATTACGGACACAAATTCTCTACATTTTGGGGCATATGACCTCCTAGTTCCGCTCCTTAAAACAGCAATAACCTATTCTCTATATTTACAAAGAGTTGTTGTAGTTGATGGGTTGAATGGTTTTGCGATATCATGGGCATGTAGCCCCGTGAACTTGGGTATGTTCTCAATCTGTCTGATAGCTTTTGTCATTGTAATGGCTGTAATAGTGTATGTATTTGCAATAAAGGCCATGATTTTGAAGGAGGCGGCGATGATCTTAAATTATAGCCCATCGTGACCTTTGCCTGGAGTAGAAGTGGGGAAACCACGGAAAACCACTTCTCTGATCACTGAGGTGGAAATCGAAACCATGTTGACTCAGTCCTTTTTAAATCATGAGGCTACGTAAACCCCGTTCCGAACCTCAGACCAGTATTAAATTTGTTGGCAGAGTCGGGAAGTGACTCCAAGATCTCCGAATCTGAAGCCTATATACAATCTCTGAGGCCACAGAAGGCAGCCCTTCACCTAGTGACTGAAGCCTACTTAACACGCTCTTTCTATCAACATCAACAGAACGTTCCTATTCGAGGATATGTTAATGACAAGTGAGATTCTCAGTAGATGCTGTCATTTGATACAGATATATCGTTCAGATGTTCTATCTTCTCTTATTGATAATTTTAATGCAGTACTGTACATTGTTTTTTTTTTATTATTTCTTACTTTCTGATTCGTTTTCTTTTCAGATTAGGGGTTGCGTGGCGCAGTCAGTAGAGGCGAAGAGCTTCTAATTGAAAGGGAGTGGGTTCGAACCCCACCTAGGTAGTAGATTTTAGAAATAAAACTGCCATTTTTGGAAATGCAAATAGCCCTGGGGTTTACCCAGCCTACACCAGAAATGGGTACCATGGTAATTCCTGGGAGCAATGACGGCCGGGCGTGGAGCTGACAACTCCATCCCATCTAGCGCCGATGTCACAAAGAGTGGAAGCCTCTACCTTCCACTACTCCCAGGGCTTCCATGGCCTGAACGGAGTTGGCTTTGCTTTATTTCTTTCTTTTTCAGATACAAACGAAACATCAAAATAATACCAAAAGAAAACCCACCTAGAACTAGCAACGGGAGCGAAAATATCTAAAAGCAAATGTTCGTAAAAGGACAAAACTTAAGTTGGGCTAACTAACGTATTTATCTTTAACAACTCCTACATACATTTTGTGTATATGTACCCGGTAAAACCCAGAGCAGCAGCTACACTCAATAAAGTACATCGCTAAGACTGGCTATCTGTGGAATCGGCAGACGAATGGGTTCGAATCCCACCATCGGCTGTCTTGAAATGGCTTTCCATTTTAAAGTGCAAACAAATGCTAAGATGGAAACTTCTAACTGACTGCAGCCTCTTACTTACAACTTCATGCCTAAAGTCTGTTCGCCGAGTCGAGTTAGTGGAAGTAAACACAGTTGTACACGTGATTACAGGGCTGCCCGCAAGGGGTGAATATAGCTGTGCATGTTGTACGTACGCCAGCTTCAGTGCTGTGTATAGCCTACATGTGAAGCGGGCTGACTTATCGGTTACATGCTACAGTGCAGATTATTTATTGTTCGTTTATGTATTTATTTAATTAATTAATTCATTAGTTCTGAACTGCTTATGACAAGCAACAGTAAACAGTGCAGCAAGTCTTGTCGTTTCTAGGGCTAGGGCATGACTAATGATCTCGGAGCTTCTTGGCTACCCCTGTCCGGCAGAGCCGATGGCGTGAACCCGGCGTGTTTCCCTGTCCGGGTAGCCAGGGACACTGTCTCGACTCGGCGAATAGACTTTAGTTTCATTCATTTAATCTCCCATTAACACTTCACAAGAGATAGGTGCCAGGTTGGACATCCGGCAGTAAAAATTACCAGCCTAAATAAACATCGTATCTCATCCCTGCTCTCGTTGAAATGGGAATAATTTGCGATAAACTGAGAAGAATGCAAGATCCACTTTAACTTCTACCAGGGTAAGTGTGGTCTCACCCCACTTTAACCTACACCTCGCTCATTAGTAGGAGCACCTGTTAGGCGCAGAGTACACGCTCTCATGCGTGGGTGCGTACGACCTCCACGCCACCTCCCCCCTTGTCATGCGGTACAAATCTCGATCCAGAAGGGGTGTGTACAAATTACATTTCTACTTCGACAAGTTGGTATTGATTTGATCTTAAAGGTAAGTTTCTTACTTTAAACAATCCTCCTCACGGCGAAGTGACTAGCATTATTGGCTGTCCCCGCGTAGATCCATGTTCGATTCCCGGCTCTGTAAGGAAACTAAATTTTGGTCAAGGGCTGGAACGGGGTAGTCTACAGAACATCATTCAATAGTATTTAGTAAAATTAGCTTCAACTTCAGTGATAAAATTTGTGGACAGATCCGTGTTGTGGCAAACTAATTTCATTATTTACGCAGTGTAATTATAATGCGGCTCGCTGTCGGTGGAGCAGGTAGGTTAATTCGCGCAACTCCACCACTGTCGATTAAATATTGATCGTGTTCAGCTCTGGAGCAATTGACTCCAAGACGCCTCATAGTGAGCTGATACAGGGAGTATCCGAAGTTAGAATTCATCAATTGTTAAGGAAAGTATTCCAGTAAGTCAACACAAATTGTACCCAATTACATTAGGCGGGATAGAAATAGTTTAGTCGGTCAACACATACCGAGGGTTGCTCCTGTATTGGAAGTAAGAAAAACAAGAATAAAGATCACGTCAAAGCCACCCTTATGAAATGTAGCATGAATGTTGGAAAAGAGTGTCCACTCTAGTGAAGCACCATCCATCGAGGAGAAGGTTTTTTTGAACAACATAGGTATCATGGTTGGTTGGTTCTTAAGTTTAGGGGCTGCGACAACGCGGTCATGAAGCCCCGTGTACTTTGGGTGTGTGTAGAATCTGTCTGATAACCGGTGTTAATTGTGATGACTGTATTATTGTGTGTATCTGTTTTAATTCAAGTAAGGACGGTAGACGATCAATTTTCAAGTAGTTCCTACTTTTGCCGCCAAACGCCACCATCAACAACTACTAGTTCAGAACTTATCTACCAGACGTCACCTCAGTCGGCTCTTGGCAACGAACGTAGGAACCTAAGAGCGCTGTTATATTCTTAACCTATACAATTTAGCTTCACACAGGTGTAATTAGTGGAAGGTTCTTTAACATGCCATAAATTTATGACATGGGACGGCCAGCTTTACTTCCCCTCCGAAGGAAACAGAGGTATCGTATTGCACGGAACAACGCAAAAGGAGAAAACACAGAGAGGTCTTGAGGAGGAATGACTACACTGACATGGGAAAGTGGAACACTGTTGTCTGCGCACCACACGCCCCTTGTATAGGAGACCTTGTGAGAAGTGGTTGTGAACGTAACAGGTGTAACATGCAACGTCGCGTCGTCGTGAGATGACACCGTTCGAACGGGGTATGGTGGTAGGTGCCAGACGGATGGGATGTGCGATTTCGGCTTCACACGGTCAACCATGTCCAGGGTGTTTCGTGAATGGTTGAATGTGGGTGTCACCGGCCGTCAAGCCACCGGCGACACCTGAGACGAAGAGCAACAGTGCAACAAATCATGGCTCAATTCAACACAGGCGTAACGTTACATGATCGGACGAATCACGATTTCAACTGCACCATGCCAAGGGGAGGCACCATATGTTGCGCAGACTACATGAATCGATGGATCCCGCCTGCCTCGAAGGTGTGGTCCAGGACGGTGGTGTCTCTGTTACGGTCTGAGGTGCATGTTCCTGGTATGGAAAGGGCCCCCTAGTTCTGGAAGAGACTTTGTATGTTGAGCTGCCAGGGTAGGCCCCACACTCTATCACGTGACTATCCCATGACATTTGATAAGTCAGTGTAGTTACTACTGGCTGAGTGGCTAAGCGGTAACATTCTCGCCTGTTGATCCCAAGTTGGCGGAATCGAATCCCGGCGCCGTCAGTTGGCATTTGAGGGTGCTTAAATATAATGGAACCATGTCAGTAGATTTACTGGCACGTTTAAGATCCCGTTTGGGGCAAAATTCCGGCACCCTGGCGTCTCTAAAAGCCGCAGTAGTTAAAAGGGACGTCAAATCAATAACATTATTATTATTACTAATTACTAGCTGAGTGTTCAAATGAAACCGGTTGAAGGTTCTTGAGCGCCGGATTAAAAGAGAGGAAATTGAAATAGTAGTATTTATTACTGCTTACATTTGTTCAAAAGGAGTCACTCATGGTGTTGAGAAAGGATTGTTTGAGTAAATTATGAACGCCGTTCATGAAGAATATTCGCTGCTGTAACCAATTCATAACTGCATCTTATACAGGGTCTTTCATATAAAGTAAGAACGGCAAGCGGTAGTTTAGTTATTCGCTGGTGTGGTGGCCTTGGCCGAGCTTGAGGCGCGCCACGGCCCCCAGCTGTACTAATGATAAGCGCGCGCGTAGTACATACGAGGGCTGTTTTTTTTCTCAAGTTCCGATGGACTGTATAAAAATAATATATTGACATACCAAACAGATTTTACTACTAAATGTTTTCTTGTTTTATTCTTATGTCTCAACATAGTCACCAAAACGATTGAAACATTTGTCGTATCGTTGCACCAGCTTTCCAATGCCCTCGCCAAAATATTCTGCCGCCACTGAGGTGGGTGCGTCTGGACAGTCTCCTGAAGTTTTTCCTTTTTGGCGAGGCGTTGCCGCCCAACCATACCTTCAATTCTCGAAAAAGGTGAAAATCATTCATGACCAACGTTACGATAGACTTTTACAAAGAATTCAAGTGTGAAGTTTTGGACCATCTGCCTTTTAGTCCAAACCAGCATTGAATGATTTTCAACTTTTTCGAGAATTGAAGGTATGGTTGGGCGGCAACGCCTCGTCAAAAAGGAAAAACTTCAGGTGACTGTCCATACGTACCCACATCAGTATCGGCAGAATAATTTGCTGAGGGCATTGGAAAGCTGGTGCAACGATACGACAGATGTTTCAATCGTTTTGGCAATTATGTTGAGACATACGAATAAAACAAGCAAACATTTAGTAGTAAATTCAGTTTGGTATGCCAATCTGTTATTTTTATACAGTCCATCGGAACTTGAAAAAAGAAAAACAGCCCTCATTTGTACTACGCGCGCGCTTATCAATAGTACAGCAGGGGCCCATAGCGCGCCACAAGCTCTGCCAAGGCCACCACAGCAGCGAATAACATAACTGCCGCTTGCCGTTCTTACTTTATATGAAAGACCCTGTAGAGTGCGATTACTTTCTGATGGAACAAAACCTCAGCTGCGCGCACAATGAGTCGTAAGTCCAGCAGCGTGAGTGATAAGGGAGGAACGTTCACTTCGTTAGTTACTACGGAAATGTTCATATCGGCTCCTGGTAGCTATAACTGTATTTCACGTCAGAGCGTCTCCCAGCAGCACAGCGAGAGTTATCCCCTCCACTACCTTTCTTCTCCTCCTTTCCCCTCCAACCTCATGACTCCACGCATGTTTGTGCCATCAGGAAGTAACCTAACTCTACCTCCGTGTCGGGGTGAATTCTATGTTCCCTTAGGAATTACATCAACGGCTCGAACAGATGAAAGTCGCAGGACGCTGCATTACAGTTATTTCCTCACAGCCATTCGGGAAATTCGCGATCAGTCCAAGTCTTTTCCTTAAAATCGTTGCGGAAAATTCGCGATCAATCCATAACAGACATTTCCTCACAGCCTTTGCTGAAAATTAACGATCAATCCATAAGAGTCATTTTTTCACAGACTTTGCGTAAATTCCGCAATCAATCCGTAACAGTCATTTCCACACAGACATTGCAGAAAATTGGCGATCAGTCCATAAGTAATTTTCTTACAATCATTACAAAATAAATGCGATCAATCCATAACAGTAATTTTCTCACTACCATTGCAGAACATTCGCAATTAATCCACACTTTCATTTCCGCACAGCCATTGCGGAAAATTCGCGATCAATTCATAACAGTAATTTTCTCACTACCATTGCAGAACATTCGCAATTAATCCACACTTTCATTTCCGCACAGCCATTGCGGAAAATTCGCGATCAATCCATAACAGTAATTTTCTCACTACCATTGCAGAACATTCGCAATTAATCCACACTTTCATTTCCGCACAGCCATTGCGGAAAATTCGCGATCAATTCATAACATGGGCAAAAATTCAAGAATAGTAATTGCAAATACATGTTGAATATTTTGTGAAATGAAGCACCTTGAATGCATAGAGGAGTTTGATTGCAGCGTGTGAAATCCGATGTGGGGATCTCTCACCTCCCAGTCGATTAAGGTGAAGCCACGGTTTATCTGGACTTGTTTGCCAATTCAGAACACGATTGGCGAGAATCTGACTCAGTCAGCGACCAGTGGATGTCAATTAACTATTGAATGGAGGTCACTTTCAGAGTTCCATCTCCACCACAAAACTTGCTAGCTGAAGCTGCGACTTGAACACTTTCCTCGAATTCAAAGTTCTCGTGTTCAACAGAGTAGTAGAGCGGGTAAAGTCCTGCAGCAAGTACAGGGTTGATTCCCGGCACTGACAGTGTCCTTCCTGAGTTTTAATTTACATGGATTTCACCACACTCTCTCCAGGAAAATGCTGGGATGGTACCTTATGATTCCCATTTATCCAACCTAATACATTCAGTTGCATACAGTACAACAGTCATCGCAGGAACAGATTAACAGACAAGTTCATTATACAGTGTGTTTTGTGTAGTGGTTGGCATTCTTGGCTGTCACCACGGAGGCCAGCGTTCTATTCCGCCTCAGCCAACAAATGTAATTCTAGTACGAGGGCTGGAACGGGTCCCACTCAGTCTCGCGAGGCAAGGCTCTGAATACTGTAGGCTAGTAGCAATAGCAACAATAAAAACGACAACGTTTGAATAACACTATGGATGTGATAGCGCAGTGGTCAAGCTGCTTGCTTCCCACAAAGGTGGGCAGGGTTCGATTACCAGTTAATATCAATGGGATTTTGGATGTGACATTGTCACTTTCAGTGGTTGAGATTCCATGTAAAATGGAGTTCCGTAGCTCATGATCGTGAGATTAACAGTCAAGTGAAGCTACCAGCTCCATTATTTTTCATATTAACCTAGTGTGAACCATCTTCAGGCATGCTAGTTTGGAGCAGGATTCAATGAATTGTTGTTAAATCGTGTAAGAGTCTTGCAACATCTTGATCATCAGTCCCGTGTACTTGGGTGTGTTCAATTTGTCTGATAACCTGTGCTATTATGATGGCTGTATTAGTGTGTGAATTTGTAAATTCAGACAAGGATTGGGAAGGAGGCGGCCGTGGACTTAATTTAGGAATAATCGCGGCATTCTCCCAGAGAAGTGGCAAACCACGGAAGACCACTTCCAGGATGGCTGGGGTGGGAATCGAACCCACTCTTCTCAGTTTTGCCTCACACCGTTCCAGCCCTCAGACCGGAATTTAACTTTGTGGCAGAGCCGGGAATCGAACCTGGACCTCCGCGGTGACAGCCAACAACGGGGCTTTCAAGGAGAATGAAGATTGTAGTGAAACACTGCTTAGGTGAGATGAAAGAATGTAATGTTGCAAATAGCCAGTCGATCTCTTGGACACCCCTTGTGTGTTGATGTGGTGGTAGAATGACACGACCAGGCTGTAAATCCAGAAAGGTCGAGCAATAACGCTGGAAAAAAACTGCAGTGCAGCCAGCATTACGTACACCTAAAGGAAAAAGCGAAACTTTGTGCCACCGTACACCAGCTTGTCAGACGATGTCGTGGACTTGCCTATGTCAATGTTCCTGCCTGCCACATGTTAAAGAAAAATGGATATGTAAACTTCTCTATGAAAAGGGAGAATAAATCGATGTTTTAAATAGTATGAAAAAAGAAGGTCTGCAATGGGCCATTAGCTTCCTTGGTAGATTCATGGTTCACGGTATAAACCCTTATACCAAAATCATAGCATCGAGGACGCCAGATTGTTGAACAGAGGAAATCTTTTTATGTCTTAAAGTTTCAAAGACCTCTTGAATCGTATTTGGTGATTAAAAGACAAGAACATTTAAAATATCAGTCACAGTGGTTCGCTCAGTGAAGTTTTAGTTTTACTCTTAGGATGCAAATTTGGAGAGTGGATGCCTAAATGCTCAAAATACTTCTATCTGCACCTGGTGGACTGAAGTCATACGAGGGTCATTACATAAGTCATGGCAACTATGTTATATCTTCATCATCATCATCTGCCTGTCAAGTATTTGGCCAGGTGGCCTGTTACGGTCTCATTCCATCTTTTAGCTGGACGTCCAATAGATCGAACCCCCTTTGGTTGGTATCGTACAATCTGCTTTGGGACTCATTCCCTAGACATTCTGTTGACGTGGTCTCTCCAGTTCTTCCTATAGGTTCCTATGTAGTTTAATACAGATTCTGTCTTTAGTTCTTTCATCACGTCCTCATTCCTTTTGTGGTCCTAACGTGTGTATCCTGCTGAGTGTCTCATAAACCTCATCTCAGCAGCAGTGATCCTAGTTTCATCTCGTTATCGGATTGCCATGCTTCACTTCCATATGTAAGGACAGGTCTAGCAAGTGTTTTGTAGACTCGTAGTCTTGTGTCTCTCTCGACTAAAGATGGTTTCATTACCGAGTTCACTGTGCCTATGGTTTTATTATTCTTTATGATCTTATTAGAAATATCTGCATCATTGTCGAATGATAAAGAGTGCCTAGGTAGTTGAAGGTCTTCACTCTTTCCAACAGTTTGTTGTTGAGGCAGATCTTACTCAGAATAGGTTCTTTGCCCTTGAAAGCGAGTACTCTTGTTTTTCTGAAGATATTTCCATGTCATATTCAATGGCTATTCTACTACTGAGATGATGTATGAAGCGCTGTAAGTCGTCCTCTGTGCTGGCGAATAGTACAGTACTTGGACATCAGCGTACAGAAGCGTGTCTAATTTCAGGTTTCTGTTGATTGTGTGACTGCCGTGGGGGAGGTGTCTCCAATCATTTATAAGGGCATTCATGTATATGACAAAAGGCAGGGGGGAAAGGCCACAACCTGTCGTACTCCTCTGTTGATTGGTTTGAACTGCTATCAAGTTGCTTGAATATAGTTTATATATTGTTTCGATCAGTTGTTGTGGTACTTCATCTTTATGCAAGATATGAAATAATTTCACTATGTTTACCCTTTCAAATGCTTACTTGTAATCTACAAATGCCATGTGTGTGGGTATGTTGAATTATCTATGTTTCTCTATTAAAATTTGAGAGAAAAGTAACTATCAGCACATGATCTTATTTTCCGGAAACCATTCTGCCATCACCGATCCTGTTTGAGTAGTGTTTATACAGTTTATCTTTGATGATGTTTGCAAATATCTTATATCCTGAGTTAAGAAGGCTTATTCCTCTGTAATTTTCACAATTTTTAAGCTCGCCTTTCTTATGAATATGCACTACAAGCGCTTTCTGCCAGCTCCTAGGGGGGGTTGCCACCTTGCCAAATCCTGTTTAGAAACCGAAGGAATCTACCATTCAAGCTGTTGTCTGCATATGTTATATCTTTCGAACTTAATTATGGCATCACGGTAATTTCAGTGTAGAAATTCGAAGCCCCGCGGCAAACAGCACAGAATTCACCCGACAGAAGGCGACTGTATGTGCAAGTGGCTTGGTCCCAGCGCCATACACGTTCATTCTGAGCTTGGCCATGCTACAAGATTGGAACAGCGATCATTCGTGAAAATTGCTTTTCTCGGTGGCAGAAATGCTACGCAGTGTCATGCAGCAGTCGGTGAAGCTGTTGGTGAATACCGAACAGTTGCACGTTGGGTGGAGGCTTTCCGCCATGAACTCGCCGCGAAGTGGGTGCCTCTTGTCTGCCCGAACTGATATGTCCATGTCTGTTATTGAACAGTGTTCCTGCTTGATTGATTTGTGTTCCATTTGTACTAGTGCAAAACAAATTTACACAGAGTTCCATTGTGTGGTTTTCATTTGTACCGTTGCCGTTAACTCGTGTACTCGAACCTATTTTCTGTTGTCATTGAGACATCACATGGCCTTAACGGTTCAATGCACATCGTGGATTTCCCATGCTGTAGCATTATCAAAAGATATAACATAGTTGCCATGACTTATGGAATGACCCTCGTATTATTATTGGTCTAAAAGTGTGCTATCCCAGAGAGCATCACACATTATGATCAGCATTAATCATAGACTAATCCTAAACTATGTGACTCACGCGGGGTCAAGGGGTTCAGGAAAAGACTCTTTAGATTCATGTACCAATTTTGTTGCAAATACTTCCAGTAGCTTTTGAGATATTTGGGTTTTAGCGAGAAGGGGAATGTGTAAGAAGAAATAATAATGAATAATGAAAGAAATTGGCCGTGGACCTATTGAAAGGAACCGTCCTGGCATTTGCCTGTCGGTGAAAATGGCAAACCACGAAAACCAATTTCAAGATAGTCAAGGTGGGATTCAAACCCACGCTCTCCCGATGCCAGCAAGGCACGAGATAGCGCGTTAATCACCGGTGCAACTATATATTGAACCCACAACTTTAATATCGTGTTGGAAGACAATTTTCAGTGTTGCCTTAGTAATCGTAATGTAATGCTCTTCAGTCGGTCAACATAATAGTAACCAATTGTAATTGGTGTTTACTTAATCCTGATAAAAAGTACCTGAGATTAATAAATTCACTTTGATTTATTGAATTTATTAAACTTTTGTAAATTTTGGATTGTGAATTTATTAAATTTATTAATCTCATGTAATTTGTGATTTATTTAATTTATTATTCTCATGCAAATTTTGGATTTAGTGAATTTATTGAATTTAATAATATCATGTAAATTTTGGATTTAGTGAATTTATTAAATTTATTAATCTCATGTAATTTGTGATTGAGTGAATTTATTGAATGTATTAACCTCATGTAAATTTTGGATTTAGTGAATTTATTAAATTTATTAATCTCATGTAATTTGTGATTTAGTGAATTTATTGAATTTATTAACCTGATGCAAATTTTGGTTTTAGTGAATTTATTGAATTTAATAATATCATGTAAATTTTGGATTTAGTGAATTTATTGAATTTAATAATATCATGTACATTTTGGATTTAGTGAATTTATTAATCTCATGTAAATTTTGGATTTAGTGAATTTATTGAATTTAATAATATCATGTAAATTTTGGATTTAGTGAATTTATTGAATTTAATAATAGCAGGTAAATTTTGGATTTAGTGAATTTATTGAATTTAATAATATCATGTACATTTTGGATTTAGTGAATTTATTGAATTTATTAATCTCATGTAAATTTTGGATTTAGTGAATTTATTGAATTTAATAATATCATGTGTATGTATGTCTACCCCTTATTATTCCCGTTTTTCCAACGGGGTCGGGGATGAGATGCGATGGAAGTCTTTGTGGCGATGGTTTTTACGGCCGGATGCCCTTCCTAACGCCAACCTCATGAGAGGAGTTAATGAGAGATGAAATGAATGATGGTGAATGAAACTGGGCAAGGATGTGGAAGGAAGCAGCCGTGGCCTGTCAGAAGGTACCGTCCCAGCATTTGCCTGGTGTTGAAAATGAGAAACCACGGAAAACCATTTCAAGGACGGCCGACGGTGGGGCTCGAACCCCCGCGTCTACCGAGTCAGCAGAGAGCTTGGCCCCATGACCTAATGCTGCGCTTTAGCCAGCGTAGCCACTACTGTCGGTAATTTAATAATATCATGTACATTTTGGATTTAGTGAATTCATTGAATTTATTAATCTCATGTAAAATTTCAGATTCAGTTAATTTATTGAATTTATTATTCTCATGTAAATTTTGGATTTAGTGAATTTATTGAATTTAATATTATTATGTACAATTTTCGATTTCGTGGATTTATTCAATTTAAGAATTTCATGTAATTTGTTTTCAGAATTAGGGAAAAGCCCATTAAAATTGGGTACAACCGTGTTTACGGACTGAAAGGAATAAAATTACGATAACACACTATTCCTAAGAATAATACATAGGCTATATTCAAAATACATATCCCCCTATAGCAGTGAATAATATTAATACATGTAATTCTTTCATGAATTGTGTGTTATGAATAGTCTATAGTTACCCCGCCTAACGAATTTGGGCAAAATGCGTGTTGACCGACTGAAAAGTATTAATTGATAGGATACCCTTTAACAAGTACAGTTTAATCATTGCCATAGTCACTGTTATTTCAGAAAATTTTAAATTAGTGTATCACACTATACTGTCTTATGTCGGACACTAAAAATGCTGTAATTAATTATGAGACGGCAGAACAACTCAGGTCTCACAGGAACACGCAGTCGGGGAGGAGGCGGAACCACGGAGCGTCTATCGCAAATTAACATCCACACAAAATCGATTGGCAATGTCCGGACCGCGGATATGTCGCTTCCTACATCGTGGCTTATGGCGTACCGCAAACTACCATTCCGCTTTCCCTCAACACTTCCCCAACCCTCCCTGAAGTACAGCAGCTCGATAGAAACTAATTATTCCAGCGTCGATTGTCTACATCGGCCAACATACACACTTTTAGAACAATAATACGTAACAACAATAATAACGTCATATTGGTTTCCACGGGCAAGTGATTTAAGTCCAGCAATTCTTCCGGGTTTTTGTAGGGTCATTTGCCGAGTTTCAGCTAGTGCATCAAATCAGGCTAATCCGCGGGCTCTTGGTGCACCCTGCCCGGACAGCAGATGTGGTGAGCTGTTGTGCATACCTCCACAAAGGTTTCTGAATCAGTGTATCCAAAAATAGATGGCGTGCGAGTGGTTTCAACAAATGAGTTGTGGCAAGCGAAATGTTTCAACAAAGTCCCTTATGCGTTCATATACCATTCATCTGATTGCGATGAAACTGGTAAGTTGTTCTGCACATTCCCGCAACATTTTCTGAATTAGTAAATCTACATTACAATAGGTGGTGCACAAATAATTCCAACAAAATAATTTTGGTTAGTTGCCGTGTGCACGCCCGCGATAGTTTATGAATTAGTAAATCCATTTCACAATCATTTAAACAAATAGGTTTTGGTGGGCTAATCGTTTAAACAAATGAACTTTGGTGAGTTGTTTTGTGCGAGCCCGCGATGGTTTCTAAATTAGGAAACCTATATCACAATAGATAGGGCGCGAATCGTTTCAAAAATTAACGTTGTTCAGCTATTGTGCAAGATCGCGAAGGTTCCTGAATTAGTAAATCCATTCTACAATAGGTGGCTCATAAGTTGTTACAAAAAATGGGTGTATTTCATACAGTTTAGCAGTACAGTAGTTTGAAATGAAAATCCACCGCCTGCTTCCAGTCTCCGACCGGGTCAGGAATGGAATGAATGAAGCCCCCATCTAGCGGCGAGGATATGAACTGTGCCGGTTGCCGAGGCCTGACGCACTCCTCTGGGGCAATGATTACATGAATGACAGATGAAATGAAATGATAGTGGAGAGTGTTGCTGGAATGAAATTTTGACAGGGAAAACCGGAGTACCCGGAGAAAAACCTGTCTGCCTCCGTTTAGTCCAGCACAGATCTCACATGGAGTGACCGGGATTTGAACCATGGACCCAGCGGTGAGAGGCCGGCGTGCTGCCGCCTAAGCCACGGAGGCTCAGTACAGTAGTTTATGTGATACAAACGTTTGCAGTTTTCGGGTGTGACTTATACACACATCAAAAAAAGTTTTGCATCACCTCGGTTCCCAGATCTCCGGCATATAGACGTTGACTGTGTATATTGTATCCAAGATACAGTCCCTTTGACTGTTCATAGATGTCACTAAAACTGCTCAAAGATGTAAACAACCATGCATGAGCAGGGCCTATTAGACGGAGGGGGTACGACAGCCGATCAGTTCCAGTCATTCCACCAGGACGAAGGTACGCTGCTCATGTTGTCTATAGTTCTACCATGCCTAGAAGGTCAATACCGCAGTTCGATCGCGTTCGCATTGTTACTTTGTGTCAAGAAGGGCTCTCAACAAGGGAAGTTTCCAGGCGTCTCAGAGTGAACCAAAGCGATGTTGTTCGGACATGGAGGAGGTACAGAGATACAGGAACTGTCGATGACAGGCCTCGCTCAGGCCGCCCAAGGGCTACTACTGTAGTGGATGACCGCTACTTACGGATTGCCGCTCGGAGGAACCCTGACAGCAATGCCACCATGTTGAATAATGCGTTTCGTTCAGCCACAGGACGTCGTGTTTCAACTCAAACTGTGCGCAATAGGCTGCATGATGCGCAACTTCACTCCCGACGTCCATGGCGAGGTCCAGCTTTGCAACCCCGACACCATGCAGCGCGGTACAGATGGGCCCAACAACATGCTGAATGGACCCCACGGAATTGGCATCACGTTCTCTTCACCGATGAGTGTCGCATATGCCTTCAACCAGACAATCGTCGGAGACGTGTTTGGAGGCACCCTGGTCAGGCTGAACGTTTTAGACACACTGTCCAGCGAGTGCAGCAAGGTGGTGGTTCCCTGATGTTTTGGGGTGGCATTATGTGGGGCCGACGTACGCCACTGGTGGTCATGGAAGGCTCCGAAACGGCTTTACGATACCTGAATGACATCCTCCGACCCATAGTGCAACCATATCGGCAGAATATTGGAGAGGCATTTGTCTTCATGGACGACAATTCTCGACCTCATCGTGCACATCTTGTGAATGCGTTCCTTCAAGATAACGACATCGCTCGACTACAGTGGCCAGCATGTTCGCCAGACATGAACCCTATCGAACATGCCTGGGATATGTTGAAAAGGGCTGTTTATGGACGTCTTGACCCACCAACCACTCTGAGAGATTTACGCCGAATTGTCGTTGAGGAGTGGGACAATTTGGACCAACAGTGTCTTGATGAACTTGTGGATAGTATGCCACGGCGAATACAGGCATGCATCAATGCAAGAGGACGTGCTACTGGGTATTAGAGGTAGTGGTGTGTACTGCAATCTGGACCACAAATGCTGAAAGTCTAGCTGTATGATGGTACAACATGCAATGTGTGGGTCTCATGAGCAATAAAACGAGCTGAAATGTTGTTTGTGTTGATCACTATTCCCTTTGTATTTAACGGTTCCGGAACTCTTGGAACCGAGGTGATGCAAAACTTTTTTTGATGTGTGTATTTGCGATGATCATCAACAAATCACAGGGACAACCTTTATAAGTGTGTGGACTAAATTTGTAAAATCCATGCTTCTCACGTGGACTTCTGTTTGTGGGCTGCTCAATCGTTGGAAAGCCTTCTGTACGCACCAGACGGAAAAACAAGAAAGCGTTATGTATTTTAAAGCTCTTCAATAAACAAAATTACAACACCAACATTTCATTAATTGGCATTGTAATGCATGGTGGGTACAGCTAGTAAATACATACATAAATAAATAAATAAATAAAAAATAAATAAATAAATAAATAAATAAATAAAATCATTAATTCATTTCAATATTCACTTCTTCCTTATAGCCTACTTGCTGATCGACTGGACAACAATATTTTCCATAGAACATTCCTGAATCTTCACAAATTCACCCAAATGTGTGTGTTTTACTCGTGCTTTTAAGTGTTACTCTACTCGCATTTCGTCCAATCAGCACACCATTTATCAACACCGGGAACAGGGGGGAAGGATAACAGAACCTTGCTGCGCGTGTCAGTCTCTTCACACCGAGTTTAGTTCCATTAAGAAAAGTTCACGTGTTCTATATAATTTAATGACTAAGGCAGTTTACTCCTTGAAGGAAGTTTTTACTATCCTTTCAGTTTAGTTCAAAGAATCACCCAAATTCCGTCTTCTTCATCAGTAACGTCTGCATGTATTCAATTTAAAAGTTTTAAGATGAATGTCTGCCTTATTTCGTTTATAGTCCCCGTCGTTGCGTAGTGACTAGTGCTCTTGGCTGTCACCGCGGAGGCCCGTGTTCAGTTCCCGGCTCTGCCAAGAAGTTCAGTTCTGATCTGAGGGCTGGAACGGGGTACACTCAGCCTCATGAGCCAAACTGAGAAGAGGTGGGTTCGATTCCAACTTTCGCCATCTTTGAAGTGGTTTTCCGTGCTCCCACTTCTACTCCAGACAAGTACCGGGATGGTTCCTAACATAAGGCCACGGCCGCGTCCTTCCAAATGCTCATCTGAATTACAAATACAGACACTAAAACAGCCATCACAATAAGACAGGTTATCAGACCAATTACACCCACACCCAAATACATGGGGCTACATGACCACGATGTCACAAATCCCCTAAATTAATCAACCACAACTATTTCGTTTTCAGACTTATCAGAGTAGCCATTACCTCCTCCATCTACGAACGCCACATATCACAGTGTTTCCCTACGATCTTGCGATACAGTGCTGCAAACATGTGTGATACGTAAGAATTGTACAGTCACTCAAACCAAGTGAGCACCCTCTCGGTAACTGCACAGGTTTTCTTTCTTTCTTTCTTTCTTTCTTTCTTTGTTCTCAAGCTCAAAGCGAAATATCATAATTTCCTGACACCATGGTAAAATATGTTGTTTCATTTGAGGGGTTTGGACACCGTGTTCTTTTGACTCGTGTACGTAGTATATGTTCAATTAATCTGATAACTTACAGTAATGTGTGTGTTTGGAATTCAGGTGAGTATTTGGAAGGAGGTGGCCCTGGCCTTAAGTTAGGTACTAAGCCAGTATTTTGCATTGATTTGGAACCTGGTCATGTTAGAAAGAACACAGATGATATTTTTATGGCAATATTTCAACTACAAGCAGCAGCGATGACTTCGTGACGCGCGCTTAGGAGTTGTACTAGCAACCCGCATTACAATCTTGACCACGTGACTTGGCCAAGGTACAGTTATTGCTTTCAAGATGGATGCCGTGCAAACGTGACTCCAATATACGCTGTTATAAAGTACTACAGAGATCACACAAGGGATCGACAACTGGCAAATACATTGTATTTCATGTAGAAGCAACTTGAGAATGATTTTGATATTATAAATGTACATTTCAGAATACCAGGTGATTATCGCAATCATACTGTGTCGACTTCGATTGTCATATCGTTTGAATCCAGGAGTATTGTGGGTAGACTGGCAGTCAGTATGAAATATCTCGCTCGGGAGAGATATTCATTCGTTCGTAATACTACTTCAGAATCAGCCTAGAAACGTGTCCGCTGGCATGATTGAAAGTAGGCATATCAAGTGAAACTTAAACTTGTGCGGAGTGAGAATAGTCCGGTACATAACGATTAGTCTCGACTAGCTACAGCAAGACATAGGTGTTAGAAATGCATGGAAAGAACGAATAGCCCATTGTGTTAGATTTGAGTGTAATGAAAGTGAACATAGTTTTTCATATAGACTGGTTATATTCTACTGCCATTATAAAACATTTGGACATTATAGTACGGTCAATATATACTGCAGCATTGAACATTGATATTCTATTGTGTGGAAATACACTTCGATACACTACAGTTATGATGAAGAAATACTAAATGAATCACAGGAATGCAGCAGCTTAGCAGAATTGAGCATTTGGAATGATTACTAAGCTCACCTATGGATTTCAATAGCAGAATGCTGTATAAAAAGAGGCTGAAGGCACTTGGGAGATATTGACACTACATTCGTACTTCTACAATATGAATTTCAATGGCATTTTCAACTAAGCTACCGAGCAAACTTAAGACGTGTCGGTGTGATGAACTTTGCAACGCGGACAGCTGTACTTTCGAGCCGGATGGGAACGGGGTTCGATTCTACGCAGTTCCAGGCGGTACGAGATCTACGCAACGCAATGGACAAGGGTTAAATCCCTACCAGGAACGTGTGCTTCAAACATTCCTTTCCATTTTCATCGAGATGACTACGAACAAGGTAGCTGGAAACATTTCATATAAGTAGACAGTATGAATTAGTCATACTTTAGAATGTCCTTCTTTCACCAATTTTTATTAAGTAGATAGAAAGTGCATTCTAGGACTAGACTTGATACTTTTATAATTTCTGTCCAAACATGTATTTTATTTGTAGTTAATATTAATAATAAATTATTAACAGAAAAGTGCACGAATGTGCATAACATAGATTTACACTAGTACAACAAACATGTTACAAAAGAGTTAATTGATGTGAAGACATCATGATCCAGTAATCAATCAGGAAATTGTGCATTAAGGCATTCATTCATGACCAGTCATTATATTGTGAATTGAATGTTATTTGTGAAATAGAGCAACACTGTATGATGCTTTGTTCAGTTTAAATGTTAGTACTTGCCATATTCACACAGTGATTTCTGGTTATTTTTGCATCGTGTGATGTGATATGTGTCACAGGACAAGTCACATATCGAGCACACGCAGAGTTTATTTGGGGCGTGGTAGGACATGTTTTTGCATATTTTATGGTGGTTCCCATGCACTGCTAACTTTATCACCACATGTCTTAGTTTCTGATTGGCGCTGGTCCAGTTCCGGTTGATCATGGCATCCGTGCTGTAAAATTCTAGCGGAATGTCTTCTCTCTTCTCTCTGCTAGGTGCGCTTCAGCATTCTTTGTTGATGGAAGCTGTAATTTTGTCCTTATTTCTTCGACGAGGAAGGGTTCCCATGCTACTTCATATGTTAGGCGGGAGTGCGTGCATTTTGAGATGCCCATTAAGTTTTTAAGGGATTGGGCTTTAACTCTTTCGATGGTGGCCAGATCTCTCTTCGTTAGTCGGTCCCATATCAAGTGGATCCCGTACGTGAGAATTGGTAGGATCTTCGCGTCCAACAGATGCATAGCTGTTTTTAAGGATAGCTGCTGTAGATTAATACTGTCGTACATGGCTTTCAAGCAAGCCACTGCTCTGTCTTGGATGTGTAATCTGAAAGTACTGGTAGTCTGTAAAGTGATCCCAAGGTATTTAAATGCATTTACTATTTCCACTTTGTCCTCTTTATATTGCAAGTTGTCGTTTGCTGCTACACGCCCACCTTTCCGAAAAACCATCTGTTGGGTTTTTGACCAGTTAATTTTCAGACTGTTATTTCCTGCCCATTCTACCAGTGCTGAGAAGGCGTGTTGAAGTTCTTCCTTATTTGGTGATCCTAGTACCATGTCGTCCGCATATATGTAGATCACTGCGTCCTTTGATTTCTATCGGATTGCTGTTGTTACATCGGCTGTGGCAATATTGAACAGTATGGGACTGGGGGGGTCACCTTGCAACACTCCATTAGTTTGGGTGATTTCCTTTGTTTTGCATACTGCGTCATCTATGGTGATCTTGTTGTATGCCAGGATATTCTTAACTAAGATTGTTAAAGGGTTGTGATTTCCGATAATATTTTGAAGTTTCGATGTGAGCTTTCTTCTGTCAATTAGGTCGAAGGCCTTTGTATAGTCAATAAAGACTGCATAAAACTTTCCCTTTTGAAGTCGTTTTGCTTCCTCTATGTCATTTAATAGATTTTGAATTGCGTGCAAGGTTCCTCTTCCTCGTCTAAAGCCGAATTGTTCCTCCGGTATCTTGGAGTCGACTTCTTATACTATCCTGTTGGTTAGAATTCTTGTCAGTAACTTGAAGGTGTTGCTTTCCAGTGCAATTCCTCTGTACGAGTTGGGGTCGTTGGTTTCACCTTTTCCTTTATAGAGAGTTTTAATGGTTGATTTTCTCCATTCTTCGGGGATATTTCCTGATTCTAGGCATTTGGTACACAGCTTGGACCATAGTTCTGATAGGTATTGTGCCGATTCCTTTAGATGTTCATTGAATAACCCGTCCGGTCCTGCGGCCTTGTTATATTTCGTAGCCTTGATTATGTCCAATACCTCTGTTTTAGTGATGGGGAGTATTTCTTCGTGTTGATCTCTACCTTCAATTTCATATGCCGCTTGTTGACCAGTACCGTTAAGGATGATAGTGAAGTGCGATTCCCATATTCCTATTTCTACGTTGCTAGAACTTGATGATCTTCTTGGTCTGATGGCTATGTATGGATCATTCATTGCTTCTTTGGCGATCCTCTCACCTTCTTTTTCTATGTATTGAAAGCGTTTACGTTTTAGGAGATTCTTGTAATATCTCCGTGTTTCCCCATATACGCTTAGATCTTCTGGTGTTGACGTGATCCTAGCTATATGTAGCGCCTTTAGTGTAGTTTGCCTTTCTGCATAACATTCCTTATCAAACCACGGTTGAGCTTTCCTTGTAATCTGTTTGTGGGTTATACTTGCTCCTAGTATCTTGTTAATTGTTGATAGGGCTGTATTTAGGTCGTTTTCCTTAATTGTCTTTTCTGCTTCAGGTACTTTTCCCAGTTGTCGCTGTAGTGCTGCCATGTCAATTTGGCTGGATATGATGGTCTTGACGCAATTCGAAACAACTTTCTTTGGAGTTTTGCATAAGAATTTGGTCTGTATTGGAATGTGTTTTCTTAGTGGGGTTACTGGTGAAGTCCATAGACTCGTTTGTTCTAAAATTTCAATATCGATTCCTTTGTGGAACACGAGGTCTATTGTGCTACTGCCATTATGGGCAAAGTAAGTTTTGCGTTTTGGGTCATTTACTATTTTGAAGTTTTCTTCTGTAAGGAATGTAAGGACAGTTTTACATTTCGTATAGGGTTTGTCTAGTCTACAGTTCATATCTCCTGCTAGTATTATGGTTCCTTCCAGGTTTGCAACTTTCCGTAGGGAGAGCGTGAGAAGTTCCATTATTTCCTCTGTATCAGTGTTGGGGCGTACATAAGTGCCTATTATCGTGAAGTAGTTTGCTCTCGCGATTATGAGGTTTTCTTCTATATGTAAGGTCTTTGAGGGTCCTATCCATGGTTTATAGAGGATAGATACATCTCCTGATGACCTTCCTTCTGTATATTTTCTTGCTAGAGAGTGGATGGAGTAGAAACCTTCTATATCAATAGGTGTCGTTAGGAATGTCTCTGTGAAGATTAGTATGTCAGATGTTTCAAATGTGTTTCCTGGGGTTAGTTTCAGTAGTCCTTTAAACCCTTCTACATTCCACAGGAGCATGTTAATGCAGTTATTCGAGAGATGCGCCTTCGCTTCTTCTGCGGAGGCGAAATCAAAATCGACACACAATTACTCTACTTGGCCAAAATTCGGGGTTGGATGTCATTTCTAGGCAGTCAAAAGGGATGCCAACTTTGTACGCTTTGGATTCTCCTCTTATGGCAGCCTCTTCGCAGCTGACGTCCCCTCGGATTCCTTTCTTTCTTAGGTAGTCTATTACCGTCTCCGAGGTTGTTTCTTTCTTCAGCTTCCCAATAAATAGCCATGCCGTTTTCCCTTCCGCTTGCAAATCGTCGTTCTCTGTTCCGGTGCCGATTACTGTGTTAGATGGTGATCGGTACTGCTGACTATTTCATGGTTGATTCTGTTGCTGATATATTTTTTCTGTATTGTCTGGTCTTCTCGTCTCTCCTTGTGTTATAGTGTCACGGTTGATAATTTTGTTGGGTAATCCCGGCCATTCTATGCTTGAGAGTGATCTGGTTTCGTATCGATAGTTGTGTTTATTTTTTGACTCTGCTGTGGTGGTTGGTGGGTCTGGTGATTGTGGTTTGATGGTTGGAGTGATGGTTGAGGGGTGCAGCGGCGTTTCCGTTGTTGGTTCTTCGGTAGTGTCTTGAATTTTTGAGTAGCTCGAGACTTGCTGTTTTGCTAGTATATCTGCTTGTTGCAGTTGTGTCTCGAGAATTAAGGTCATTTTTTTCATGAGGTTATCAGATAGTTCTTCAAATTATTCTTGGATGTTATCATATGATTTTTTTGTTTTCCAATGCTAAGTCTTTTACTTCGTTGTTTATTCCTTGGTTGCTAGTCTCCATTGGGGCCATTCCGTTCGATTTCAGACGTAGACTGCAGGTTTCGCACATGTGATTATCCCCATGTTAAAAGAATCTAGTATTGCAGAGTTTTTCCGCTGAAGTAGGCCTTGGATATGTTATTTTTAAAGCATTACTTTTCTTTTTCTAAATCTATTTTGGCGATAAATTGAGCATTATAATTGGTTGTGAAAACACGATATAAGAAGAGACAGGGCCAAGACTACGATAAAATTATATATGATTAGTCGTTAGCAAGATGACCGATATTCCACGTATACTTGAACACTATTCGGAACAAATACTTGTGACTATTTAAACAACGAAACAGAATATTTTGGCATTACATGCAACATTGTTTGATAGATGTGTTAGTCAATTTTTCATCGAGTGCGATATAGACTTGGAAATATAGTGATTTCTTGTGTGAACAATTACGATTTTTGGATTAGGGTTTTGCGATCCAAATTTTTGAATTTCTTATTGAATATAGTCACTTATTCGAGTTCGTTCAGTTTTTCAATTTTCTTTATTCTTTTGGATTACTCCAACTTGGTTAAGCGTTTGATTCTAATGGATTATTTGTACCTTCTTAAGACAGGCTCTTTTCCATGGTGTAGTTTCTTACGTGTTTCCTTAGAGGAGGATTCCCATTTCGAATTTTGTTTAGGCGAAAACTAAATTATTCTCTTTACAGTGATCACTCTATAATTCATTGAAGAAATATTTGTGAAATATGAAAGTACAATGAGAAATATTATTGAAAGAAAATAAATCTATGTATAAAATATTTTCGTCATGAAACGAAATGACAATTTTGGAAAATCACAAATACTACTATTTGAACATGTGAATACAACATATTTAACACAGTTCTGATAAAAATTGTCCATGACACTTTAACTTTTGTCTATTATGAAACATGGTACTTTACGATTGTTGTATAAAAGCTTTTTGGATCTTAAAAATGTTTGGTGATTATTTATAGCTATTGCGAGCTAACATACGTGTAAAGCAATTAATGTTTGCGTGAATTGAGTTATATTGAGGCAGATATTAGACATCGATGGATGTTCAATATCAGATTTCCAGTATTAAATAAGCTGATAAGCTATTACTGAATGAATTAATGTGTATTTTTGAACGTGAATTACAGTCACGATTTCAGTTACTAGAAAGCCAGTAGACTTTTGAATCCAACATTTAAAACCAAGTTATGCATTGTAACAACTAATCTAAAATGGATTGCTAATAGTAACATTTGTTTCAGTGGAAAGTTACGTTTTGAAAGACGTGTGATAATAATTGTATAACATTATAATAATAATGAGTGAAAGTGTAAGGGATGATAATTTGAACATTTTGTGAATGATTTAAAATGAATTGTTATAATTTACAGAAGCGATATTGCGTTCGATTAACTTCATTGTTCGTCGGATATGACCAAATAAGGCTATAACAGAACTGAATAGAACACTTGTCAATGGATTAATGAATAATGTAGGAGAGATTCGAACAACGAATTAAGTGTATAAATGTATATAGATTAATACGAATTTATTAGGGATTCTGTATTTGTAAAATTAATTTGTATGATATTGTAAAATTCAAAGACGTTTATTTTGAACTTCGTTTAAGATGCTGTAATATTTGAGCAGCATAATTTAGCCAAATTTCAGGCTAACGTCACATTTGACTATCATGTGCTTCAGTGGAAGCAAACATATATTTTGTTGAGTGGAGAGAATTTCCACGAAGCAGCAGTTTCTTAGACAATAAACTGTTGATCCAATTTTAAATTTTCTTCGGATTACTTGGTGATTTATATTAGAACCAGGATGTGCTACGAGGACCAGTGGGTTATTTTATTGAATGCTTAGCCTTATGCTCGAGATTAATTTATTTTTAAGAGTCTTGTTAGCACATTTTGAGCTGATTTTCGTTTTCATTTCGTCGACCACTGGCATCTTCTTAGCACATTCTTTTATATTGAGGTATCCTTATCCCTGGTTGATCCTAGTTGGTAGAGATTTGGGGATTATTTCAGCCGGGTAGTTCCAGATTCTACGATCCAGTTTTTCCATCGGATTCCAACAGGTATGACCACGTGGATACGTGTACAGTACCATCCCGGCATTTGTCTGGTGATGAAGTGGGAAAGCACGAAAATCATTTTCAAGACGACTGATGTGGGAATTGAACTCACCTCTTCTCAGTTTTGCCTCACGAGACTGAGTTTACCACTTTCAACATTCAGACCAGAATTCTAGCTACTGCGCCACAAGCTGGATGCGCGGCTAAATATCTCGTGTAAACCAAGGTTGTGGCTTGACCAGGTATGGAGGTCGTAGGTTAGAATCCTGCCACTGCGCTGACAGCTCCAATATTGAGTGTAGTTTTTGAAGCATCTACCCACACTTGACCCTCATAATTACAGTAACAAACACTACTGCAGTCACTACAGAAACACAGGTTATCAGACAAATTGAACACACAGTTAGAATTTGTTCAAAATTTGCTGCTACGAAGTAATTGCAACATAAGAACACTTACAGTGGATTATTAGCCGACTTTCGATTTTTGCAAAAAATGAAAGTAGACTTATGAGATCTACACAGGGCCAAAAATTATGTGTCTGTGTTTCTCTCTGTGTGTGTGTGTGTGTGTGTGTGTGTGTGTGTGAGTGCTTATGTGAGTGTGTGTACTCTGAATGTCTGTCCTCCCTATCAATTCGAACACATGAAACTGAATGGAGCGAAATTTGGTACAGAGGTAGAACTAGCAAATGACACATCATTGTCATGTTTTATATCGCCGCCATCTTGACGGAAACGTAATGGCGGCCACCCAAATGTTCAAAGCTTAAATCAAATTACGACTAAACTAATCATCCGATCTCTACCAAATTTTTCAACAACATATACTTATATGACGAGCGTCTTTTGACTAAACTACAAAGTCATCAGCCCGATAGTTTGCAGATGGCGGCCTTGTATGTGTGCAAATCGATTTCCCCTATTGAACGAAATTTGGTACAGAGGTAGCACTAGCAAAGGGCACCTCAGTGTCATGTTTATATCGCAGCCATCTTGACGAAAACGTAATGGTGGCCACCCCAATGTTAAAAGCTTAAATCAAATTAGGACCAACCTGATCATTTGATCTCTACCAAATTATGCAACAACATACGTTTTTGTGGGAAGCATGTTTTGACTGAACTACAAGGTCATCAGCCCAATAGTTTGCAGATAGGGGCCATGTATGTGTGCAAATTGATTCCCCATATCAATTCAAACACGGTGAAACCGAATTGTTACAGAGGTAGCATTAGCAAAGGGCACCTCATATTCATGTCTAATATCCTTATAGCACGTTATATTTCAACAAGCTTCTACAACCAACATTCAATTATACTCCTTGAAAAGGACAAAGAGTTATAACAATACCCATGCATTTAGGAGAAAGTAGGCTATATGTTCTTTACTGAACATCTTGTTTTTTATTGAAGTTAAATATAGTCTACTCTATGCTGCCGTGGACTTAGTAATTAGTTATTGTTGTTTTAAGGGGGGGGGGGGGGGTTAACGAGGTCATCTGCTCTACTCGCGGAACTTCTTATGCTGAACAAAAAGCTACTATTGATATAGAAATGATATATCTTTAACAGTTTAGCCAACGTAGCGTAATATCCACTGCCAGTTGTAAACATTTGCGAGTTGGCTAGGGAGCGAGCCTTTCACAGAGTCAGACAGCCAAGACCTGGGAAACGTTCTTAGTAGAATATAAGCGTTTTGTCTCTAAGTGATTTAAGTTAGAATTTGTAAATATTGTTATTAATTGTAACATAAGATTACTTTTTATAGCCCAACATTATTATTATTAGTAATAATAATAAAAATAATAAATATTAATGCAAATAATAATAATAATAATAATAATAATAACAGTCTCAAAGTCCTTAGAAGGGAAAAGGCCTCCTACAATGAGGTTAGCTCTTTCATTGCTAATGCGGTGAGCAAATCGGATTAGGTTTGTACATGGTAACTGTATGATTTATTTTCTCTTTTGCGTTGCCTTTATTGTTCATTAAATAACATATCTTTTAATATTAATAACAATATTTATGCCAAGGATTTACGGACAATGTGATCAAATGCTGACGTTTATTCTACAGCAATTCTTACTATGCTGATAATTCTAATTGGACGACGCTGTCTACAGTATTTCAGCAATGTTAATGTCACAGATCAGAGCTCTTAATTTCGAACGCAATATCTTGAGTTGTATAATATTATTTGTATTTGATATTCACATTTATTTATTTATTTATTTATTTATATATTAACTTATTTATTTTATTTTCGTATGCCTTTTAATGCCGGGAGTGTCCGAGGACATGTTTGGCTCACCTGAGTCTGTAGCTGCTTCCAACAGACACCCTTAGGGTGAGCTACAAGTTCCATTCAATTTCAAGTAGTTCCAACTTTCGCTACCATATATCAATGATACCTAGTGGTGAACGTTGGAACTTTGATAGGGCGTTCCAACGAAATCTAACCTAACAATTTAGCTTCTCAGAAGTTTAGTCTGTCGAAGGATCTTTTACATGCCATAAATCTATGACATGGGACCACCGGCTTTACTTCCCCTCTGAAGGAAGGCATACTGACGGATTTTTAACGCTCTTAAAAAATCCGACGACTTTGGCCGGGTTTGAACCCGCTATCTTGGGAACAGCAGTTCAGCATGCTACCAACTACGCCACCGAAGCATTTTCACATTAAAGCTGCTCATTAGTCTATTCTTAGAGAATCGAAAGTGTTCAGAATATCTTCCTTCGTAATTTTCCGATCCATTGGGTAGCACTTTGTAAGTAACTTGTTTTTAACTAACACACCTATCCCTGATTATCGTAACACGTTTGGGAGGCATTCAACTATCGATAATTGTATGAGGAGCTCATGTCTAAGGGATAGTCAACTGAAGTGAAGTAAAATCCCTCTACAGAAATAGTATATTGAACACTATTATTATTATTATTATTAGCGGGTGAGTTAGCCGAGGTCGTTGCGGCATGACTGTTGGCAGTCGCTCACATCCGGGAGGCGAGGAGGTTCGAATCCCCCCGCCGGCAACCTTGAAGATGGTCTTCTGTGGTTTCCCATCTTCCTTCCAGGCAAATGCCGGGGTTGGTCCCTAACTATAGGCCACAGCCGCTACCTTCCAACTCCTCGACCCTCCCATCCAACATTCCTCCCCAACGGTACTTGTAGCTCACCCATTGGGTGTCCGTCTCGAAGCAGCTACAAAACTGGCGAGCCGAACATGTCCTCGGACACTCCCGGCACTAAAAGCCATACGCTAAAAAAAATATTATTATTATTAATATTATCATCAATCAGCGAGTTTAATAAAATAATAATAACAACAGTAAAATAGCAATAATAATAATAATAATAATAATAATAACAATGACAATAATTGGAGATAAGATGACATGAAGCTTTACATGTCGAAGGGTTTTCCCAACCGGATGTCCTTTCTGACGTTAATGCACGTGAGATTTTCGTGGTGAATAGGGCAGTCGGGTTTATTGGTTCAGATTCCATGTATAAAGCAGGTCCTGTGACTTATGATACCAAGGTAAAACTACAAGGTTTGCCCTTAAAGAAAGAATTGTCTTCACCACCTTTATCATCATAACCATTACTTAAATTCATGGGTGTGGGCTGGTCCTCCTATGACGGTTAGTGCTTAAGGACCATAACTGTTCATGGTTTACATCGTGGGATTTGGTACTGTATTTTTTTTTTCGTGTGGCCTCCTCAGAGGCCGAGTGCAGGTCTTTCTATTCGACGCCCGTGGGCGACCTGCGCGTCGGGATGAGAGATGGAATGGAGGAAGGTGAATGAATGAAACTGGGCAAGGATGTGGAAGGAATCGGCCGTGGCCTATCAGAAGGTACGGTCCCAGCATTTGCCTGGTGTTGAAAATGGGAAACCACGGAAAACCATTTCAAGGACGGCCGACGGTGGGGCTCGAACCCACGCGTCTACCGAGTCAGCAGAGAGCTTGGTCCCATGACCTAATGCTGAGCTTTAGCCAGCTGAGCCACTACTGTCGGTGGTACTGTATTGTAGTTAATGCAAATAACTTTTAATCACATTGAAAAACTTTTTAAGGAGACCAAGATTAACAACGGAGGGGACCCGACGCCCTGCATGCCACATTGTTGGGTATCGCTCGCTCGCTTGGTAGACCTAGGCCCTTCATAAGCTGTAGTGCCACGGGGTATGGTTTAAAAAAATTCCTTTCTCAGGTTGTTTCACATTTCCCAAATTGGGATTTCACACATGTTGACCGACTGAAAAGTTAAAAAATTGTTAATGTGGCAACGCTGAAAAAATTGCTTCAAATCTTTCTATGCTAAGGATTATCTATATTAACCCTGCCTAGATATCCATCCTGTTGATACTTTTGCGGATCGTGAATTGCTTGCGAGCGAACAAATTCAGGGTTAGATAATATTCCATACCCCTTCTTCTTCGGTTTTATATAATGATAATAATAATAATAATAATAATAATAATAATAATAATAATAATAATAATAATAATAACAATAATAATAATAAACCATACCTATCATTGTCTCGAGTACGGGCGTGATCCCAAGTACCTTGCTCCAAGGCCTTAAAGAACTGGATCTGGATACTCGGCTGTACAAACTAATGCAGAAGGCAGTAGTTCTATCAACAACCAGAATCGTTCGGAAGTTCATGGGTAGCGAAATTCTAGCTTAGAAGTTGCTGTTTCCGTAGCTATACTTTGGTTCACTGAAGCCCGTATAGTTACGTTGTAATATACCAGAAATGTGTTATATGTACTGTATAAACTGAAAATAATAATAATAATAGTTTCCTCAACTGTGAGGCTCCTGAGACCCCTTGCGTTTATGAAATAAATCCAAACATCCACCTTGATTCGTCCCCTCCTACGAAGGCTGAAATCACGAAGATCATCCAAGAGCTGAAGGACAACAAGGCACCAGGTGAAGATCTGATAATTGCTGAACTGTGGAAACATGCAGGGGAAAAAGCAGTCGACAAGCTTGTTGCAATTATTCAAGAGATCTGGGAGAGCGATAAACTCCCAAGTGGATGGACCTCTGCCGTAATTCATCCACTTCATAAAAAAGGAGAAAAAACCGATGTGAACAATTACCGTGGCATCTCTCTTCTATCAATAACTTACAAGATACTCTCAAAAGCTCTGCAGAATAGGGTGGAACAACAAATCGATCCACAACTGGGGGAATACCAAGGGGGTTTCAGAAAGGGACGATCATGTGCTGAGCAGATTATGAATCTGAATTCCATCCTTTCATATCTGAAACTCAGGAACAGGGAATTCGTGATGACCTTTGTTGATTTTAGGAAAGCGTACGACTCAATTGATCGAACCACCCTATTGCAAATCCTTGAAGAGTTTGGCTTAGATTACAAGACACAATCAATTATCCAGCAAACCCTGACCAACACCACCTCCAAAGTGAAGTTCAGAGGAGAGATGTCTGATGCCTTTGAAATCAGGACAGGAGTGAGGCAAGGAGACGGGCTATCACCGCTTCTCTTCAATTGTGTTTTGGAAAAGGTCATCCGAGAATGGCGGAAGGAATTGAAAAATTCAAGGGTAGAAAATGGCGTAAGACTAGGGTACAAGTATATGCATCTTACAATCGACTGTCTAGCCATTGCAGATGATCTTGTGATCTTTTCAGATTCCATTGATATGGCAGAAGAACAACTTAACCAGCTGAAAAATCAGGCACTGAAGGCTGGGCTTCAAATCTCCTTTGGGAAGACACAATTCATGACAAATATACAGTAAAGTCAGCGCCCAGGCAACTGGAGGTCGGACTAGGAAAAGTTCAGAAGGCAGAAAAGTTTAAATACCTCGGTGAATGGATAGAGCCTAACCTATCAGAGAAGGAAGCCTTCGTGCCACGCATTAATAAAATGGAAATGGCATACAACCTGACTAAAGACATCTACAATAAGAGATCGATATTACTGCATTACATTACTGCACTGTTATTCGACCAGAGGCTCTGTATGCGGCTGAGACTCTAATAATGAACATGAAGGTCTGATGGAAAACTAGAGGCTAAAAGAAAGGAAGATTTTGAGAAAAATCCTGGGTCCCATCAAAGAAAACAGTGAGTACAGAAGGCGTCACAACCACGAATTGTACAAGCACGTGGAGAAGATCAGTGACACGATTCGAAAAAGAAGGATTCGCCTTTTATAGCCACGTGACACGAATGAGCCCAGCCAGGATATCCAAACGGATATTGACGTACTTACAAGATAAGAAAACGGAAGTTGAGAAAGATCTACGTGAAATGGAAATTTCCCCTAAAGATATCCAGGAGCGTGTTCCACTTCAGGAAAAACTACGTACGCACAAAGGTTTCCAGGAAAAGCCGAAGCTGAAGACAGGGAAGGCTTGGTCCCAAGAGAGAAAAGAACAACACCGAATACGAATGTGGGAACACTGGGCGGTAGTTAGAGCTCGGAAGAAGAGACAGTTGAACTGACGTGGTCCCTAGTTGGCCGAATCGAAGAAAGAAAGAAGAAGAAGAATAGTTTCTTACGTCCCTTTTAAATACTGTGGCTTTTAGGGACGCCAGGGTGCCGGAATTTTGCTCCGAAGGGGATCTTTAACGTGCCAGTAAATCTACTTCCACAGCTCCCTCCTCGCATTTGCACACCCTCAAGTGCCAACTGACTGCGCCGGGATTCCATCCTGCAACCTTGGGAACTAGAGGCAAGAACATTACCGCTGCGCCAAGCAGACAGCCCTTTTGGGTTCAATGCCGCTACATTTGTCTAATGAGTACCACATCACACAAATGCTGGTGGGATGCCATGCTTGTACAGGGAAGCATTGCAACCCGCGTAATCCTTTACCCCCCCCCCCTGACTACCACCAAAAAAAGACATAATTTAGTTTCCTTAAACGTATAGATAATACAACATTAAATTAAGTACCTGGTCAATATGACCCATTCACTTATTCCTCTATTAAAGCCAGCATTCACCCTCCGAAAGGAACACACTGTTAAATTATATTTCATGATGAACGACCACACCAGATTGTTTCGACATGTACAAACATTTAAGGAGCAACAAACAAATGGTAGTGAAATCTGGATTGAATAGATTCATTCAGGTTAAAGAGGTCAAGTACTGATCATCATCAGCATCATCATCTTCATCAAGCATGAGATATGAGTGCATGCGGCCAAATTGGAAACTATTCTTTTTAGCCTATTTTCATTTTATGAAAAAAAAAAAATAGTCTTAAAAGATCACCTATTGTCCGTGTGTGTGTAAGTGAAAGTAACTTCTAAATACTAGCAGTGACAGCCTCCATTTTTGATCCATTGGGTTTGGTAGGTCCAGTCGTGGTGTCCTGCAAGATCTTCCTTCAGAGGTTGTGGCAAGTTAAAATTGGTTGGGATGAAATTCTACCATCTGGTCTCCAAGATGAATGGCGTCAAACGTATAATTATTTGTCAGATCTAAGTAACATTTCAGTACCTCGTCCATTAATAGGAACAGGTACACTAGTGAACATACAATTGCATGGATTTTCGGATGCTTCACGATCAGCATATGGTGCTTGTGTATATCTACGATGTGTTAACATAGCGGATGATGTTTCAGTGAAATTAATCTCCTCCAGATCGAAGGTAGCACCATTGAAGCAAGTGTCAATTCCTCGCCTAGAGTTATGTGTAGCAATGCTCCTGGCACATCTACTGAAGAAAATCAAGTCTATCATTCAACTTAGCATACACAGCACACATCTGTGGACAGATTCCACGGTCGTATTGGCTTGGATTAACTCGCCTTCGAACCGTTGGAGACATTTGTGACCAATCGCGTTGCAGAAATACATGATGCATCGAGTGTTCTAGACTGGGGACATGTTTCAGGGAAGGATAATCCAGCAGATATCCTGTCAAGGGGAACAAACCCACAAATTCTCAAACTATTAACTTCTTGATGGAAAGGTCCAGCGTGGATATCAGAGTCCACAGAAGCATGGCCTCCGCAACAGTCGTTCCAGGATACAGACACTGCATTGTCAGAACAGCGTCAAATTGCAGTCAGCTTGCTAGCTACCACACCAACTACAATTGACACTATTTTGGAAAGATTTTCTTCACTTCAGAAGATTCAACGCATAATCGCCTTCTGTTTTCTATTAGCAGCTAATCTCAAACGTTCCAAGCACTGCAGAGAAACTGGCATCTTCTCTCACAAGGAATTAGAACACTCATTACGTGTTTGCATTAGACTTGTTCAGCAACAAGAATTTACTCGAGAATTGCATGACTTGCAAGTCCACCACTCTGTACAACATAAGAGCAAAATCAAGGATCTTCATTCGTTTGTGGATGAATCACAATACCTCAGGGTGGGCGGTCGATTGCAGGCTTCTTCATTACCTTTTGATCAAAGACACCCACTGATTTCGCCGGTTAAACATAAATTGACTCAACTCATCATTGAGAATGAACACGTACGACTGCATCATGCAGGTGTTCAATTAACATTGTCGTCACTCAGTTTGCAGTTTTGGATTCCTAAGGGAAGAAGTACTGTCCGGCAAGTCATTCACAAGTGTGTCAGATGCTTCAAGTTAAGGGCACAAACATCACAGCATTTGATGGGACAATTACCTGCACCACGGGTGGAACCGTCTCGCCCATTTTTGAATTCGGGAGTGGATTATGGTAGTCCGTTTCTCATTCGGCTAGGATCAACAAGATCTAAGGTCAGAACTAAGTGCTACGTGGCTTTGTTTATATGTTTAGCCTCCAAGGCTATTCATTTAGAGTTGGTCAGCAGTCTTTCAACAGACGCCTTCATCGCTGCTCTACGCAGATTCATCGCGAGAAGAGGAATTTGCGCAAATTTGTACTTTGACAATGGTACGAATTTGGTGGGTGCATGGAACGAACTGAAAGAGTTACATAAACTATTTCAATCACAGCAACACAATGACGCTGTTCAGCAGTGTGACAGCACAACTGGTTTCACATGGTATCTTATACCACCCAGTGCTCCTTACTTTGGTGGTTTGTGGGAGGCTGGAATCAAAGCAATGAAACTTCATTTGAAGCGTGCAGTAGGAACAGCCTGTCTGAACTTCGAAGAATTCAGTACACTCCTTACTCAAGTTGAAGCATGTCGAAACTCCAGACCTATCCTAGTTATCTCCAATGACTCCAACGACCCTCCTGGTTTGACTCCAGCACATTTTCTTGTTGGGGAAAGCCTTATTGCTATTCCGGAGCCAGATCTAACTAATCTCAAGATTACCCGGTTGTCCAGATGGCAAATGGTTCAACTATTCCAGCAGCAGCTATAACGGCGGTGGTCTGCAGAATACCTGGGACAGTTGCAGCAAAGACCAAAGTGGCTTTCAGTCCAGTCCAACATTCAGCCTAGTGCTGTGGTGTTAATAAAGGACGACAACCTCCCTCCACTTGTATGGAAGACAGCAGTCGTAGACAAGGTTCATCCCGGTGCCGATGGATTGGTTCGGGTCGTTAGTTTGCGAACTAGCAAGGGAACAACATAGAGGCCAGTGAGGAAGCTCTGTCTCCTTCCATTTTCAAATGATGAGAAAACTATTGATATTTGAACTCTTGTTTGCACACATTGATTCAATGTATTGATCATTTAATTTCATTTATAATTGTACCAATTAGGTGGGCGGTATGTTACGTTCCGTTTACGAGTGAATCTGTTTGACTGCGCCTCTGGTGGCCTGGTCGGGAACGTCCATTTATTCTTTGGTTTCAGAGAGTTCCTTGGAGAGAAGAAACACTTCCATCGTGATGGCAGGGGAAGAAATAACAATGTACTGTATGTAAAGTTTCGCAATAACCTTGAACGCAATCATAGCAGAGCAGAACCAAATAGGCTAAACCATTATCAAAATATTTCATTGCTTTCTACAAATAAAACACTTTTAATAGACTTTTCTCGCTATTTAACCATCTGAGCGCAGTGAAATATGGTACAGTAAATGTTTATACACATTGTAATGCACTGGCATCTAATTTGGTTAAATTGTTCACATAACCTCAAGATGGCGACTGTGCGCAATTTTAAAATTAAGTTTGTATTTCTTGTGTATTAAACATGCGATCGAAGTGAACGTTTGAATAATGAAGCTACGCAAAAATCGTCATCCAATAATACATAACTCTACGGCCTACATATATACAAATCCAACATGGCGATCAACCGAAATATTTAGACGGTTCTCAATATCTACTAATCTATGATACCAATCAAACTGAACTTTTGTATGTTTATAGAGGCTATGAACATAAGTTCACCTATGGGATTTTCAATATCCTGGTGAGCACAAATGCAACATGGCGGCGACGCAAAATGTAAATATTGAAATGAACGTTTCTCGCGATTTAACCATCCGAGCGCAGTAAAACTTGGTGCGGTAAATACTTATACAAATTTTAATCCACTGGCATCTAATTTATTTCAATTGCTTTCATAACCACAAGATGGCAGCTGTGCGAAATTTTAATATCTGATTTTCATATCTTGTGTCCTAATCATGAGATTGCAGTTTGAATACTACACTAACACAATAATCTTCATATAATAGGAAATAACTCTAAGTCGTACATATATAAAAATCCAACATGGCAACTATCCGAAATATTTAGACGGTTCTCAATATCTACGAATCTTTTACAGCAATCAAACTGAAATTCTGTATGTTGATAGAGGCAATTAAGATAAATAGGATATATGAAAATAGGCTGTATAGTTCTTCACGGAACTACATGTTTAACATGTTGTCAGCGTGCACTGTTGACAGGTAGAGTCGTGTGGGAAGGATAAGACAGCTCCAGGAGTCTCAGTCGTAGCTGTCCTCTGTGGAGTGACATGCACTCCTATTACTCTGAGCAGTGCTGGACTTTAGTGAAGACTGTACTAGGTCAACACTGTGTCCCCCTCCTTGTCCCGCAGGACTCCAGAAGCAATGATCAACAAACTCAGCGCAACTACGGCCAGGGGCACTCGTATCTCCAACATACAATACCTTTCTTACATGTATGGTATAAAATCCTCGTCAAACATTTCAGCAACGTCAATTACTGTATATCTTAATTCATCATTAAAGGTTATTTAACTTTGCACGAGCATTTCACCAAAAGACTCACTCGATAGCTTACCACTAACAAGCAATTACCTTAAATGGTCAAATGTGACCAGTCAACTGTCTAAATCTTCGTTAAAGTGGCGGGAAACCGCTGAATTCTACATCGCGCATATTGCAATGCCGGAAGAATTGGTTTGTTCCGAATTTAACACGAACTTTCATCCATATGAATATAATATATGTTTATGACTATGAAATCATAAAAGATCATACATGTTACCAATATCAAGAAAGAAGAATCCGGAAATAAAATAAATCATATTCGAAGTGGGATTGAACTCCATCTAGCTCTGCATAATGTACTTAGAATCTGCAACGCAATCACTTACACTGCAAAGACAATGGAGAGAAGTAAACAATGTATACACACAACCGCCAGTTCTCCTAAATACTTTGTATTATCATTTTAGGCTATTGCCACGATTAAGGACTTCTGTATTTCCCTTCCTTTATAATTATGTTCCAGAAAACCTGAACGAAGCATCGCAAACACGACTAGCGCTACACGCTTCTTGTTCTGTCCGCTATATTTCACCATGATGAAACCGAGTTTACAAATGTGTGAGAACCGAAAAGCGTATTGAAGTAATTATGAACCCGAACAGCCTCGAGAAATGCATCGACGATAACCAAAGCCCTGCGCGGATTCGGATATCCGTGGATTAACCACGGATATCCACAAAATTCATTGCTATGCGGACATAGTTTGTATAGCTTGATAGCGGAAAAGCTGCGGATAATGTTTCGAGAAATTTTGCAGATAGTTTTTAGAATATAATCCCAAATTGTTAAATATCATTACTAGGACCCAGACAGCATATGTTTTCAATTTCCGAATCTTGATAATGCGGAATGGAATATGCGATGGCAATTCGCTGAGCTTCTTTGTCTCTAAGCCACATGATTGTCCCACGGCATTCAAATCATTCATTATAGTAGTCTATAAACTAAACAAAAGCATATCAATTACACTCTAAAACAGCTTTAATAATATTGTGCAATTAGGGATTTTGCACTATGCATGGCGAATAAATTATGCTAGTTATGCAAGAAATTCCCTAACTGTAGCAGATACTACTTTTCTGCATATAGCACAACTGTTAAGTTCTAATGCACACTTGACACATGCTATCATGTGTCCACAAGGCAAAAATACAACACCTAGTTCATCTTGATAACAAATTTTACATACTTGTTGGTCATACTTTTGTATCTGTTCGTGAGACAAGTCTTTTTTTCAGCCTCATGTATTTGCTCCGCGTGTTCTAACTCTAAAGGCACTTTTATGTCTAGTGCTGCAATCACGTTTTCTTTACGAATAGTGTTCACAAATTCCTGACCTTTAAGCAACCAACAAGCTTGTTGCACAATAGGGTCATAAGTCATTTGCCAATCCTTTAAAGCAAATCCACAATAAAAAACATATTGTTTTATCCCCTTCACCAGTATAAAAAAATCCAGCTTCACTTAGCTGTTTGGTAAGGTGTTTTAATATTAATGGCCAAACATTTTTATAAGATTCTAAACGGTTTTTCAACAGAGCTGTACTCTGGGTGTGCTAGTGCTTTAGCCTTGCAAACTCCCAATTTTTCAAAAGCACACACCAATTCAACACTGTCTATGGCATATGGACCACATATATCGACACTACTGTTGTTGGCTGGTAATACATCATTATTATTATTAGTTATTTGTGATTCAGCAACGTAAGTAGCTGCCAATGGCCTTGTGGTTCGGTAAAATGAATACACGGGTAGGTTACCCACTTGTTTTCCAAGCATGTAAGGACAATGAGGAGACCATCGCAAATGGTCTCTAAAGGGACCATCCCCTTCTTCCCAGTGTGAAAGTTCAATACGACAAAACACACAGCGCACCACATCTTCTCGGTTCAAGTAAAAAAACGGCTTTTGCAAGTTTATGTGTTGACAAAAAGTCTACAGGCCAGGATTCAAATGTTAACCAACGATCATGTTCTGATTTTAAATTTAACCCACGTGGTAAACCAACTTGCTCACTTGTTGTATTTGATACTAACGCCATGTGTTATAATAAAACTTTTTCATATTGTATGTTATTAACGTTGCACAAGAGCACAGAGTACTTTAAAGCATAATGAATGCCTTTTTCACTGTCCATTCACTACGTTAATGGCACCTGACGACACCTAAAAGCAAACAAAATAGCCCATCACTCAAACAATCAATCAATCAATACTTGTAAATAAATCGTTAACGTTAAATGGCATTAATATATCAAAACACCATTAAAAATAAACTGTATGTTGGGACTAACAGTAACCCATGTGCCTATTTTCTTTTTATAATGCTACAGACATTTACATCCCCCTTTAACCAATATATAAACAAAATTGAATGTCATGTCATTTTGTTCACATTATCATGTTCAAACCTGTGTATATTCGTTGAGTCCATAGTTTAAATTTAAATTTCTGTTTTTAGAAAATCCAACATGGCCTTGTACTTTTCCCAGTCAACAACAACATAGCCATTAATCAAGAAAGCAATCATTGTCCCCGTCATGTACAGGTAATGATTTTTTTTTGTGTAAGAGTTTTTTTCAGTAGTGGTAAAATGCAATAGCATTTTAAGTTTGGCTTACCTGAGTTTTCAATAGTTCACTGCCTGGAAACAATGGTCTCGCTCTACTGCGTCTCGGATTTTCAGCAACTGCTACAGCGGTAAGGCTTGTCTTTACAAGTTTATAAAATAAATAAAATAAAACGCTATAAATACCTAAATTTAGGTTAATACATACATTTCATAAAATAAAATATGAAACAAAAAAATGAAACAAGTTAGTTTAAAAATATAATCTCACCTTCACTTGCAGTGGCTTGTTGCTGTTTCCTTCTAGTGGGCTCAAAAGTGCAATAGTTTCTTCTCTCTCAGACATGTAAGGTATACCGGTTATCTGCAAACAAATAAATAAATAAAATCATTAATTACCTAATCAATAAATAATTGCTTGTAAATAAGTATAAATCAATAAATATATAAATGAATAAATATATACCTACCTCACAACAAGGTTAAGTATTTTCCACCAACACAAAAACTGTTAAACAAGACCAGGGGTTTCACGCAACGCAATGTGTTCAAAGGTAGTCACCTAAGTGAGAGAGGAAATGATAACGACATGTCTTTATATATGTTACGTTGCATGTATAATATTTTTTTTTCCCACGCTTTGAACATCCTGTTATCAAACACGTGGACAGCTGACGTCCAGGGTGAACACCTGTGTCAGGTCAAATTTCACATGGACTTGAAATTTTTCACGTACGAGGCAAAACAGGATGTGAGTTGTTTAGCCCTCATGTGGTTTCACATGTGTATGCATGCATTTCACACTTACCTGCCACCACAATGGTCAGCTTATTTAACCTTCAAGCGTCTTTGTCATTTTCCATTGAACTCGTTGTCAAGTCAGATCAGCGCATTCCAATAAGCTCGTCTGCTCCTCTACAAGTTTCTTTTCTGTACTCGCTTCGACCAACATAGAACCAAGTTCTCATCACCGTTTACACGTTAAAGATCTCCTTCTGGGGGTAAAAAAATCTTAGCATGCTTCACACATTTTCAAATATTAGCCTCCATTCGTCTGCCATAGGAAAGATCAGAAAAACGAACCCTCGCTCTGTCATACACCGACCCATCGAAATAGCGATTGATCTATTGAGCACAGCCACCGTGGTCAGCGACAGGTTCGTTGAAACACACACACCCAGCAGTATCGTCTCTCTCAACCACCACGCTTCATGAACATTACAAACAGGTAAACAAAAAATAATTTCAACATGTATGGCGTTAGGCCCTTTGTGAATTATTTTTGGAAAAAATATCTACCACATTTGAAAGGGGGCGTTAGCCCGAGTCCTAGGACACCTCGTATACGTCTGGCGTTATTGGTTTGTGAAATATAACAGAAAGTCTAAAATCACGGTTTTACACCAAAAAAAAAAAATGTTTCCCTCATTCTCAAAAACTTTAACTATTACCAAAATAAAGAGGGTTTTGAGACAAGCCATTTGACACGTCATAGGACCAAATCCGACCATGCATTCGTGAGATATAGGAAAAAGTCGAAAATCACGTTTTTACCGCAAAAAACATGTTTCCAGCATTCTCAAAACTTTAACCTATTAATAACATATATATAGGGCTTCGAGACAAGCGATTTGACACGTCACACGTCCAAATCCGACCTTGCGTTTGAGAAATATCGGCAAACTTCGTAGGAAAGTAGGCGACTATCTGGCTCTCTCCTCACCAGCAAAACCCCTTCTTATAAATCTTTTTTTTTTTTTCAAAGAGCTCGTCCTCTTACAAAAACCCCAAGTGCGCATGCGTACAAAACAAAAACAAAAATGTTTATCCATAGCGGCGTCCAGCAAAACGCATGCGCTATATGAGCAACAACGTTTAAGTTCATTTTAGTAGCGCACCTTATACATGTCGCGTTTGAAAAGAGACTTTCACTAAGAAATTACAATTTCACCCCCTAGTAGGGGTAGGTTTTATTTTGGGGTTGAAATGAGTGGTCCATTGGAAAGAGGGCGTGAGCCCGAGTCCAACGACACCTCATTTGTCAAAATCGGACCATGGCTTTGAGAGATATCGACTTTGCCCCTGAATGTATTGCGGGTTAGTATGTGGCGTCACCAGGAAAGTAGGCTGTGAAGTAGAACACCCCCCCCCCCCTTCTCCTATACTTGCCTATCAACAATACGTTTGATTTACAAGCCTTAAGGTTAACATACGTTTTCTTTTCGAGCGAATTGCCCACTTAGGATCAAGCAACAAATGTATTTATTTTTATTTTCCTTTGACTGTATTTTTTCCTCTCCAATATTTCTTCATGCGTTTAAAATATGTCTATACATTGTAATTTTCGTTAAATTATGTACAGTAACATAAAAGAAGAAGGTACATAACTAGGAGTAAGTTTTTTTTCCCTTTCTTTACAGGTCTTTATTTATTCAACTACAGTATATTATAAATTTATGATACACTTTGTAAGCACACGGCCATGAATGTTATTAAAACCCTCTGAAATTTTGAAGTTTCTGGTTGTCGTGGCTACCTAATAATGAAGGTTTTAATGAGTGATTGCATTATTGGTCTCCCTAGCACTCTCAAATGCCAACTGACAGCGCCGAGATTCAATAAGTAAATCTTGGACACATCAGGCGAGAATGTTACCGCTACGTCAAGCATCGAGCTCCTAATAAACAGTTAAGCAGTCTGTCTGTTAGGTTATCAGCCCGAAGGTTGTTCGGATCCTAAAAAAGCATCACCATAGTTTATGTGAAAAAAAAACCTAAAATCCAAAGCAGTGCTATACTAGACAAGTTGTAGGGTGAGGTAGTTTGTCATAGCTTTACTCTCTGAGCCAGTGCAGCACCATACACCGTATGAATAGCATATTTCACAGCATCCACAAGCTTTGACAATTACTTAGCAACACATACAGTAGAGAGGTGCGATGATCATTAGGCTTAACGCTAGTTTCCCAACATTTCTTTTAACATTTATAATGGTTTAAGGCAGTAAAAATTGTTTTGTAAGGCGATAAAATTATTCCAAATATTATTTTAATAAATGGTTTTTTACTATAGTCTAGTTTAAAAATAAGTGTTGTTGTTTGAGTCTTCAGTCTTTTGACTGGTTTGATGCAGCTCTCCATTCGTCCCTGTCCTGAGCTAATCTTTTCATCTCTACATAGCTACCACGCCCTACGTCCGAGGCAATCTGTTTAACATATTCTAACCTTGGTCTACCCCTACAGTTCTTGTCCTCGACCCTTCCTTCCATAACTAAGCATGCTATTCCTGGGTGTCTTAATATGTGTCCTACTAACCTATCTCTTCTCTTCATTAGCAGTCGCCAGAATCATCTCTCCTCTCCCACTCTTCTTAATACCTCTTCGTTTGTAACCCTATCTACCCATCTGATCTTAATCATTCTCCTGTAACACCACATTTCAAATGCTTCAATTCTCCTCTTTTCTGCTGTACCAATAGTCCAAGTTTCACTTCCATAGAACGCCACGCTCCAGACAAAGGCTTTCAAAAATGTCTTCCAAATACCTAAATCTATATTCGATGTCAACAGATTCCTTTTTTGTAGAAATGCTTTCCTTGCCTGAGCCAACGTACTTTTTATATCCTCTTTGCTTCGTCCATCACTGGTTATTTTGCTTCCTATGTAACATAAGTCTCCTACTTCCTTCAGCTTTTCACCTGCCAATTTCATGTCCATAGAGGGTTGTAATTTATTTCAGCTGCATTGCAATATTTTTGTTTTACATTTATTAATTTTCATCATGATTATTGTTTCCTCAAGACGGAGTCCATACTATTCAAAAACTCATTCAAATCCACAGGCTTGTCGGCCAAGATGACTATGTCAGCGGCAAATCTCAGAGTTGAAATTATTTCTCCTTGAATCTTCACTCCGACTTTAAATTTTTCTCCGATTTTCTTCATTGCTTGTTCAATGTAAAGATTGAAAAGTATGGGTTATAAGTTGCAGCCTTGCCTTACACCTTCCTGAATACCAGCTTCTCTCTCATGTCCTTCAACTCGAATGACTGCTGTCTGATTTCTATATAGATTGTAGATCACCCTCCTATCCCTGTACTTTATTGACAGTAAATATTTGTTTCTCAAAATTCAATGTAAAGTAGAACCTTGCTAATGTAGAATGTTTCGATTTGATTAGTTTTTTTTAGTTTAGTGTGAATTTTGAACACCGAGATTGAATTTCTTTTTACTGTTGGGCCGCTCCTGAAGCACTCAAGGATTCGTGGGCTGTGCGTTGAAATCACTTTAATTAGAGGGTCTTCCCAAAACCAAAGAAAAACAGGAAACGAACCCAGAACAGATGTCCCTCAGAAAGGAAGAGAGAAAGAAAGAAAGAAAGAAAGAAAGAAATAACAGACAATCAATCAAAATAGAAAGAAACAAACAAACATACGAGGAAAGAAAGACAGAAAGAAAGAAAGAAAGAAAGAAAGAAAGAAAGAAAGAAAATAAGAAAGAAAGAAAGAAAGAAAGAAAGAAACAAAGAAACAAACTAAAAAGCAAACAAACAAACAAACACACAAACAAAGAAAGAAAGAAAGAAAGAAAGAAAGAAAGAAAGAAAGAAAGAAAAAACAAATAAACAAACAAACAAACAAACACAGGAAGAAATAAAGAAAAAACTAACGAAGAAAGGAAGGAAAGAAAGAAATAAGCGAAATATGAAACAAACAAACAAAGGAAAGATGGTAGGAGTAAATGTTTATTCTTTGAAAGAATGAGGTTGCCGCGAATCCAAAAGGAAAAAGCCGTGAAGGTGGAGAAATGAAAGACTTTCATGGCCTCGGATAGCCAAATACTTTGGGAATTCAGGGAACGAGCGAGAGAGCTTCTCACAGAAGTTGAAACAGATGGTGCAAGCAAGTGGTGGGGTGTTGCATGATTCCCAGGTCACGTCATCCAAGTTGTGAGCCCCTGGAGGGGGGTGAACTGTTCCAGGTAAAACAAAAGTAAGGGAACTGACAACCTTTTAACTCGGCTGCTCAGCGGGTTGTTGATCTACCGGAGGACGCTTGTCATTTTGGAAAGAATTCAAATTGCATACAATTAGCGATCAAGTAACGTCACAGGAGAAACTAATCACTCAAATACCCGAGTGTACAAGCTGGTCATCTTGCATCTAAGAGACCGTCAATCAATACTATCTACCTAACACATGTAATTACTGATTAACCACAGTTTATTCCTCAACTGTAATGAGACTAATAATGTTATGCCACAGCTGATATTGCCTATTAGTGTTATCAGTGAGGTAGGCCTATTCCCTTTCATTTCTCGACAGCAACGTAACCAATTTTCGTGAAACATGCTTTGATGTAAAATTTTGAATTAATGTATTTCTAACACTTCCGTGGTGATACAGTTCATGTACACCAACATTTTCGGCACACCACGTCATAATTGTTACTTACCCAAGTTCCCACCACTAGTTTCACTACCACGAGGCAGCTTCTTCAGGCGAAAGGTAACGACTGCACTCCGCCTGAAGAAGCTGCCTCGTGGTAGCGAAACAAGTAGTCAATCAACAGAACTGCTCTTCAGTCGGTCAACACAAGAATGCCCAAATAGATTGGGCAAGAAGAGTCGAACACTTTCTGAAAGAGATATTACATGAATTATTTATACATTAACTAGCAACCCGACCCGACTTCGACCAGGAACAATTATGAATGCATTACGTGATAAGCGCTTTTTTTCCAATGCCAATGATTAACGACCAATGTCCGTTTTACGTCTCAGCATGATGGGTTAAAATCACTGACTGGACTATTAATTATATTATCATGGAGATGCATGTGCAACAAATTCTTGTCAGACGTAATTTAAGAATGGCGAGGTGCATGAAACACAAATCCCCCTTCCGTCCAATCTTAACTTGCCTGTGAATTTTGCGGAACGAAAATTTCACAGGCGAAATGAAGAAAAGCCGAATTGCACTTCCAGGGAAACTCCAAACACAACCACTCTTTTCTGAAGTTTTTAACTCATCACGACTCGACAGTTTGCTGCCGGCTGTATCTGGGGCAATAAGCTCGTTCGCTAGCTAAGCTCTAACTGGGGTGATAGACTCCCCCTTGCTAGCTCGTAAACTGTCACCTCAGTAACTGAATGGAGATTGTTGGAAGAAATTAAAACGTAAAAACACTTATAGTAGGCGATGATTTGAAGATAGAGATACGCTCTCCCTGGCTTTTTTGTGGACATTTTTGTGCTGAACAATTCTTACACTCATAGTATATAGATATTTTTAACGGTTTGTCCAGCGTAAGCTTAAAAAGCGCACGGACGCCAGGTTTTTTCGACCTTTTCACCGAAATCGTTAGTGCTTGACTTCCTTTGGTCATAAACAGAAACCTTCTTCAATATATCCTTTACAGAATGGTGAAAACCGCATCAAAATCCATTCAGTGATTCTCGAGATTACCCGTGACATCCAAGAATCGGGGACTTTGTTTTATACTGAGTAGAGATTATACGCCAATCAGTATAATTTAATATACTATAATCCCCCTTCCGTCCAATCTTAAATTGGCTGTGAATTTTGCGGAACGAAAAGTTCACAGGCGAAATGAGAGTTGCACTTCCAGGGAATGGCGAGGTGAAACTCAAATCCCCCTTGCGTCCAATCTTTACTTGACTGTGTTTCACAGGCGAAATGAAGAAAACCCGAGTTGCACTTCCAGGGAAACTCCAAACACAAGCACTCTTCTCAGAAGTCTTAACTCAACACGACTCAACGGTTTGCTGCTGGCTGTATCGGTGGCAATAGGTTCGCCCGCTAGCTAGGATGTAACAGAGATGATAAGACTCGCCCTTAGCTAGCTCGTAAACTGTCGCCTCAGTAGTTGAATGGACATGGTTGGAAGAAATTAAAATGTAAAATCACTTATAGTGGGCGATGTATTGAAGATAGACATATGCTCTTCCGGACTTTTTTTGTAGAACTTTTCATGCTGAACAATTCTTACACTCATAGTATTTAGATATTTTTAACGGTTTGCCCAGCGTAAGCTTACAAAGCGCTCGGACGCCAGGTTTTTTTCGACTTTTCCACTGAAATCGTTACTGCTCAGCTTCCTTTGATCATAAATAAATTCTTTTCTACAGAAATCATCCTCGAGATATCCTTTACAGAATGGTGGAAACCGCATCAAAATCCATCCAGAGGTTCTCGGGTATACCCGTAACATCCAAGAATCGGGGACTTTGTTTTATACTAAGTAGAGACAAACTTTCTAACAAATGTTGAGGGTTCAATTGGGTGACATGTTTCGCTCATCATGCGAACATCATCAGATCAAAATATACAGGGAAAAATAGCTCTACAACACACGATCAAACCCACAAACGGTCGCTGCTCTCCAACAACCCGTTGAAAGTATGGGTAAAATCTCAACAATCTGACGTGTGTATTATGGCACAACAGACTTATCTCGCAGTGAATTAACTATCGCGACATCGTGGTCATGTAGCCCTGTATACTTGGGTGTGTATATAATTTTTCTGATAACCTGTGTCACTGTAATGTATGTACCAGTGTGTGTATTTCTAAATTGAGGTAGGATTTGATAGGAGACGGCCGTGACCTTACGTTATGTACCATACCGGCATTTGCCTGGAGAAGTGGGAAACCACGGAAAACCACTTCCAGGATTGCTCAAGTAGGAATCAAACTCGCTTCTTCTCAGTTTTGCCTCACGAAGCTGAGTGTACCCCATCTTATGTATTACCAACAATATTATAGGATACTAAGTTACGTGAGTAGAATATGAACCAGTGAACCATCACGTGACCTTCTGTGCAGAGTAAGTGAGTAACAAAGAAACGTTTAAGATAAGATAGAGATTTCCGGGTGATAATGATGACAATTAAAATACATATTAGTATAACATTTAATTACAAGGAGGGGCGTGAGGAAAGTATTATATTAGGAAGAGTAGGACTGTCAACATTGGTTCTGTTGTGTACGGCGTGGGATAATTATTTTAATTTAGTAATACACAATATAACATGGTCTGTTCTTTTAGTTTATAATTTATCGCTAGGCCAATTAGACATTTTTCACCCTCGCAATGTGTACATTTTATCTGGAAATTATTGAAAGACGAAAATGCCGATAACGTGCTCGTATTTCGTAGTCAGAGTGTCCTGTTGTTGGGCTGTGTATAGATTATGTCCAGTGAAGCCTCTATTACAGCAGAGAATAGCACATATGGTGCAGGCTATTTCCAATACTGCACACCTCTATTGCCGCGTTAACGAAACGCGCGTGCCCATTTTGTTCCGTGCTCTGTAATAACAAACAGAAAAGTTTGCTCTTTGGTATCGAATTCCAATCATTACCTCGGGCCGGTAGGTAATCAGGATTGCATGGTTATCACTGACACACTGTCTTAATGTGTCTGATTACCTCTCGCAAAAAATTGTCACCGTCAATAAAAACAGAGGTGATGAACTCATTATTGTCCTCCCGAATGAAAGTGAGATTTTTGCAGTAGCGTCATAGCTTAATGCACATAGCTTTTTTTAACGTTGATATCTGAGCTGGAGGCTTATCTTTAATTAGTGTCATCAGTTTCCCTACACAATGGCAACCAATGTTCGTAACCTATGTATACCAGATCACATGATAATTAGATCCAAAGTGATAATTGAGTTCTTGTTGATTACTTTAAGGGACTTTGCGATATCGTAGTCATGTAGCCCTGTGTACTTGGGTGTGTGTGTAATTTTTCTGATAACCTGTGTTATTTTGATGGCTGTATTAGTGAGTGTATTCATAATTCAGATGAGGAATAGGAAGAAGGTGGCTATGGCCCAGCATTCGCCTGGATTAGAAGTGGGAAAACCACGGAAAACCACTCCCAGGATGACTGAGGTGGGCATCGAAATTACATCCTCACACATTTGCCTCAGGAGGCTGAGTGTACCCCGTTCCACCCTCAAACCAGAATTACATTTCTTGACTGAGCCGGGAATCAAACTCGGACCTCCACGCTGACAGCCAAGAGTGCTGATTATTGATAAAACAAAGAGATAATTGATAAATAAAACACGGACCTGTTAAGGTGGTTCGCTTTCTACCTCAGCCATCCTAGAAGTAGTTTTCCGTGTTTTCGCACTTCTACTGCCAGCGAATGCCAGGTTGGTAACTAAATTAAAGCCAAGGCCATCTCTTACTAAATCTTAGCTCCAATGATAAATGCACACACTAGCACAGCCACACAATGACACATATTCCCCACACACAGAGCTACATGACCGAAATGTTGAAAGTACATACATGCATACATGAATCAACAACAACAATTGTTAAACTTGATAACCTTGCGAATTATTAGATCTTTCGGATGATGTGTCGTTCAAGGAGACGTGGCCACACCTGAAAAATGTCAAGTATTAATTTGCTGTTTTTTGAGATGTACTGTACTCATTTGTTGCCGAATAATTTCACCGCTAATTTGTCAGAGGTGTAGTCGGCAGCATGCTGAACAGCTATGCCATCGATCGCGGGTTCAAACCCGACTGAAGTTGACGGATTTTTAAGAGCGTTAAAATCCTTCAGTATGCCTACCTTCGGAGGGAAAGTAACGCCGGTGGGCCCATGTCATAGATTTACAGCATGAAAAAGAACCTACCACTACAATTGGTCGTGTGTAGCTAACTTTGTAGGTTATTTATTTAGAAACGATTTATCAAGTACCAACGTTCGCCGCTAGGTGTCAGTGACAGTGGCATCTCAGGTAGCCAAATTTGGAACTACTTGAAATTGAACTTGATGGGGAACCTACGGGTGTTCAATTAAAATACCCCGCAATGGCCACTGGCTGCAATTCAAATATAATAATTAGTTTAATAAGAACTGCTGTAGGCGTACTGGTAACACAAGTAAATATTAAGTTTGCATTATCATTCCTAGGGTTGAAACGTCATGATACAAAATTCAGCCTTGGTTTATGAGTCCCCTATGGCATTTATCACAGTGTGTATGCCTAGTATTATTACTGTTCCAAACGGGGTCGGAGATGAGATGTGATGAATTTCTACGTGGCAGGAGGACTTCATGGTCAGATGCTCTTCCTAACGGCAACCTCCTGAGAGGAGTTAATGAAACATGAAACAAATGAAGGTAAAGGGAGCTGGGTAAGGGGTTGGTAAAGAAGTGGTCGTGGCCTATTATTGTGGAAGGCACCGTCCCGGCATTTGCCTGGAGTTAATATTGATAAACCACATAAAATGATTCCAAGGACGGTGGGGCTCAAACCCACTGGACTACTCAGTCCACAGATAGCTCCGTCCCGTGGCCTTGGGCTGGGCTTTAACATGGGTAGCTATCGCTGTAGGTTAGGCTATATGCCTGAGTGAAATCAGAATACAGATGTTTTCAACAGAGCATTGCCATACAAAGTCGAAAGACATGAGGGGAGTCTGTCATGGGCTGGGCATTCAAACTTTCTACGTTCAATTCAAATGGCTTGAACTCTTTGTACAATAAATAACCTAAGAGCTGGAAGCCTCCATTTTTCATCAATGCGGAATGCATGTGATCACAAGATATTTCAATGGGAAAAGCGGCTTCGGTGGCGTAGTTGGTAGCATGCTGAACTGCTGTTCCCAAGATCGCGGGTTCAACCCCAGCCGAAGTTGTCGGATTATTTAAGAGCGCTAAAAATCCTTCAGTATGCCTTCCTTCGGAGGGGAAGTAAAGCCAGCGGTCTCATGTCATAGATTTAAGTCATGTAAAAGATCCTTCCATAGACTAAACTTGTGTGCAGCTAAATTGTTAGGTTAGATTTCGTCGGAACGCTGTATCAAAGTTCCAACGTTCACCACTAGGTATCATTGATATCTGGTTGCGAAAGTTGGAACGACTAGAAATTGAACGGAACTTGTAGCTCATCATAAGGGTGTCCGCTGGAAGCAGCTACAGACTCAGGCAAGCCGATCATGTCCTCGGACACTCCCGGCACTAAAAGCCATACGATAAATAAATAAGATAAATAAATCAATGGAAAAGGATTAGTTAGTTATTTATTGTTGTTTTAAGGAGCGGAACAGTGAGGTCATCCGTCTAGTAAAGAGATAGGCGAATGTCACTGTATAAAAAACATTCTCTGCTTGATTGTCTAAAAGATGTTTTCCGCTTTTGAACCAACTAAGATCGTGGATTTTACCTAATTTAAGACCATGAAAGCCTCCTTCCCAATCCTTGCTCTATTTTAGTTACAAACACATTAACCAAGGGCACATTTTGGCATAACAAAGCAGAAAACCAACTTTAAATAGACCACTTCCGTCAGGGCACAATCATTCAACCCACCATGCTCGTCTACAGTGCAACAAGACCAAACGTTCTAATAACAACCACCTCCACCACCAGAACCGCTCTAGACTCACCCAACCTGCCGATCAGATGTTCAGAACTCATCGTATTAGATCTATGTCAAGCAGAGGTGGATATTTGAAGTTTGTCTCTAGGGGTACCTAAAATAAATTAAAGATTTATGAAAAGTTATGTAGGAATTATACATTTTTATGAGAAAGAAAATCAAATTTATTTAAATGAACAAGATAATTACATTACAAATTTTCTGTTCCACTGATTTAATTCTGGTGGACCGGTTACTGCCGTCAGATCACCCTCAGCACAAAGAATTCAAATAAAACAATAGCATGGACACAATAAGCTGTAACACAAACGGCAAACTACCTAAATTCAGCACCAAAACATCGAAGAGATGATACACAGTTACATCGTCAGCACAACGAATCGAATTAAAACAATAACATACACACACAGGTTCATACACAAACAATAGGCTATTGAAATTTAGTATCAAATTATCGAAGAAATTATAATATGCGGTTGCAGATCATAAATGACGAGCACAAGCCGGCGTTAAATATAGAAATCTAAAAGTAATGAACTCTCTGGAAGAATTTAATTTAAGGAAATTCCATCACTATATCACGGTATTGCTATCTTTAAGTTTCTTAATACATTAAATGAACAATCCACGGCCTGCTTCCAGTCGACCGACCGGGTCAGGGATGGAATGAATGAAGCCCCAATCCAGCGGCGAAGATATGAGTTGTGCCGGCTGCCGAAGCCTGTCGCACTCCTCTGGGGAAATGATTAAATGAATGACAGTAGAAATGAAATGATAGTGGTGAGTGTTGCTGGAATTAAATTTGTGACAGGGAAAACCAGCGTACCTGGAGAAAAACTTGTCTGCCTCCGTTTTGTCCAGAACAGATCTCACATGGAGTGACCGGGATTTGAACCACGGGCCCAGCGGTGAGAGGCCGACGTGCTGCTGCTTAAGCCACGGGGGCTTAATACATTAAATAAGATTCCTTAGTACAGAAATTAAGACATGATTTCTTGCCTCCCAGATAAATCAGATAATGAGGACTTGATTCGATAAGATGGTCAGTAACAGAAGACTTAACCTTCCTATCTAAGTGGCCAGCCTATTTCATGTTCCTTTTATTCTGAACATAAATTTCCTCCCAGTGTGGCCTGTGTGTTCAGATCCACAATTCCAGTCTAATTTACGCACCCTACTTTCATTCCAGGCTTTAAACTTTGCCTTAACTGACCCACAATTTGAGTTTAGACTACTGCTCCGTCCAAGTAGTCTGCAAAGTGTCAGCGTGAATACACGTTGTCCGCGCACAGGTGTGACTCGGCTGACTGGCCCAATGAGACGTGATACCACGGAATGACTAGCGCAGGAGTGTGGCGCAAACTTGCCTTCAATCAACTCTTGCAATGGCTGGTCTGCCATGCTCCACCCATCGCATTCTACCTTCCACTTCCTTCGCGAGACGAAATGCGCGAACCTACTACACAGACTCCGTGGATGGATCTCCTTTAGTAAGTATTCTTCCTGTTTTCTGAGGTATATGCTAGTTATATGGAAGGCTGATCCTTTCTAGTCTGATGCAAACAGACAACGTGTTCTAACTAATGCCAGAATTTCAATTTCAATTGCGAAGATGGATTCAGACTTAGCAACACTTTGAAAGTCCTCTTAGCGCGCGACTGACTGGAGCGTGGGCCAATCAGGGAGCAGCGTGACGTCAATGCAGATGTAGTTCAAGCAGACACGTCTGGCTGGCAATAACCGTCAGTTTGAGTATGGACAATGGTTGCGTTCACGGTAGCAAACAGTTGATCAACAGCTCCAAAGCTGATGCATCGGGAGCGGGATCAGGTTTTACGTGTACCTGTGAACGGTTTGCTCCATCTGATCTGTAGCAGCGCGCGTTGTTCGAAAGTGGACAAGGGCGATGTTGAAATGATCAGATAATCTTATGAGAGTGAATGCTGATATTAGATCAGTATCTAATTTACCTTTAGTTTTGCAACTCGGAACGAAATTGCTCTGAAACTATGTACCGAAGGCTGTGAACATGTATCAAACCATACCTTGCTCCCGATAATATTAGGCCTACGTACGTAAATTTCTTGTCTTTCTGATACGGCATTTATTGTGTTATGCTAGTTTGGCGACGGTAAAGAATACTTGACAGTTTAACGTATGGTAGGCTACGGTATATTAAGGTGGTATATCTCAAGATTTATGATAATTGAAGTCATTTTAATCCCTTCAAATTGAACACGGTAGGTTAGGCCTACGTCTCAATAGACGAATATTTATTCAAGAATATCAATATACGTAGCTTTGATTTTATTAATGTAGGGTTATATCATATGAGAAGGGTCAAGAGTCTGTAAGTCTAGCAGTAAACCTCTTACCAGTCATCCACACGTGATGACTTCATTATTTGTTAGCACTGCTTCATCTATCTAATTTGTTCCTGCTTCTTATATTTGAAGCTTTTGGATTTATTCATCAGCTTAACTGTGCTGTACAGTTTTTAGTTACTGTACTATACTAATTAATTGTATTTCCAAAAAAATCAGGTTAGATTGCAAAATTAATTTGAAACACTACAAGAATATAAAACACATTGTCCCTACCTGTCAACTAGGGGTATTTATCTGGATCATTACCCTTCCCCTATCCAGTAAGGTCAGATGACCTCAAGGTTCCACCCTTTAAAATTATAACCAGCATCTAGAAATAAAATTTCTGGGTCCCTCATCTAAAGCAAAGGAAATCATGGTACGAGCCTGTATTATCCTTGTTATACCGGTACCTTACTTGTTTACACCCCAATATTAGTACTTAAAGAGAAAGGCACAACATGAACTGTTGATGGATTACCTTAAATATTAGTCTCTTACTTGGCAGTCCATTCTCCTCCTATCAATACACAACTGGTTTCCATACCATATTCCCTATAGGCTACTGTTCATCTAATGAAAATGAAAATGAAAATTGTTAGGCTACAGATTTTTGGTTGAAAACAGTTGTCTAAAAGATGCTTTCACAATTGATTTTTCAATAGATCATGTCAACAAATGGTCCAGTAACATAGAAAGAATTAAGGAAAGTAGGGCATTTTAAAATTATTGCAACCCAAGTCTGGACAGTATAGCATGAGGTAGAGGAAACTAGACTGCAAAAATATAAACTGAAAAAAATAAGATGTAAAAAGCAGGAAAGTACCAGGATGAATGACTCCTAGGAACAAATATAAATGAAGCAGTGCTAAAGAATACATTTTTCTGTGATAATTTGAAGCCATTCTTTTTTTTCAGCGTTGCCTATACAAATTGTCTTTGCTGCTTCTCAGTCGGTCAACATGGGGTACAAAATTATAAATATGTAAACACACTCCTGGAAACAATTACATGTATTAGTTGCCCATTTAGGTGTGATAACTAACTAATACATGTAATTTTTTCCAGGAGAGTGTTTATATATTTATAATTTTGTACCCGAAAAGCAGCGATGACTACATTTTATCTTGAATTTCAGTACATAATCATTACCAGCTGCTTGATGTACGATACTGGTACTTCAATGGGGCTTGGCTAGTGGGCTCGCACAATTGCATACCATTACCGAAGGTAACATTCATGACTCATCACTCTCTTAAAGATATTGATACTTGGTTACTAACAATTCCCTTTGTTGCTCAATATGTGCCTGGTAGATAGATGGTTGGTACGAATCAGCAAACTAAATGTTAAAAGAAGTAATATCTTCCACCTAGGCTCATTACCAGATTGAATACAAATGGAACTACAGTACAAAAGAACTATACCGTAGGTGTAGTTTTGTAACAAACATAGTTCATTCAGTCACCGTACAAGAACATCAGGTCTTCTGTGGTCAGCAGCAAATAATGCTGTGTGAATGAATATGCAGATTATAAAGTGAAGCATCACTGTAATGAGCTGTTAAAACTCAGGCAAGCTGCGATAAGATAAGAAAATATTGGACAAACTGGGTAAGTGCTGTGTTGAACAGTGCTCAATCTTCTCTGCTTGTGTAAGAAGAGAAATATATTATATTTCTTGAGTTTCAGTACATAGGCCTAACCAATACCAGCTTCTTGGTAGCCTACTGCAGTGAACCTAGGCTAGTGAGCTTGCCTAATTGTAGCCTATACTGTCCAGTACTAGTAGGTAATATTCATGACTCCTCACTCCCTTTAAGTTATCATTTTACTAACAATTTCCTTCCCAATCCTAGCCTCAGTTAAAAATGCATGCACTACTACCGACACCACAGCATTTTGAAAGGTATCCTTTACTGTTAAAATAGAGATGAATATGTACCATAACATACTGTACAGACAAGGGAGTGAGTAAAATAATTTAGCCTTATGTCACAATTTCTAAATCCATTCCCATAATTCATTTTACTTATTAGTCAGCTCATATTTGAGTACAGAGACCGAACCTGTTCCCTGAGAGAAAATCATCGCTCGTTTGACAAAAGGAAGTCATGGATAGAAATTGTGGTGTTGGATTAATTGAAGCATGGACAGAATACAGTATGTGCAAACAATAACTGTTACAAAATGTTAATACTCAGGCAGGATGAGATAAGGTAAGGAAATATTGGACAAACTGGGTAAGTGCTGTGTTGAACAGTACTCAATTTTCTCTGCTAGTGTAAGAAGAAAAATATATTATATATCTTGAGTGTCAGTACATAACCATTACCAGCTTCTTGATGTACTGGTCGCCTACTGCAGTGAACCTAGGCTAGCAAGCTTGACCAATTGTAGCCTATAGCCTACTGTACAGTACCAGTAGGTAATATTCATGACTCCTCACTCCCTTAAAGTTTTCATTTTACTAACAATTTCCTTTACAGGTTTCTAAGCTTGTAACTTAAAGCCTCCTTCCCAATCCTAGCCTCAGTTAAAAATACATGCACAACTACTGACACCACAGCATTTTGAAATGTATCCTGCTACTGTTAAAATATAGATCAATATGTAGCATACATATTAGCCTTATGTCACAATTTCTAAATCCATTCTCATAATGCATTTTACTTAATAGTCAGTTCCTATTTGAGTACAGAGTCCTAACCTGTCATCAGAGAGAAAATCATCGCTCGTTTGACAAAAGGAAGTCAAGGATGGAAATTTTGGTGTTGGATTAGTTGAAGCATGGACAAAATACAGTATGTGCATACAATAATTGTCACAAAATGTTAATACTCAGGCATGTTGAGATACCGTAAGTGAAGGAAATAAAGGACAAAGGACAAAGTGCTATGTTGAAGAGTGCTTAATTTTCTCTCCTTGTGTAAAAAGAAATTTATATACAGTATATATGTATTATATCTTGAGTTTCAGTGCATAATCATTCCCAGCTTCTTGATGTACCGTACTGGTAGCCTACTGCAGTGAACATTGGCTATTGAGCTTGCCCAATTATAGCCAATGGTACGGTACCAGTACGGTAGGTAATATTCATTACATTGAAAGGAATGTGGATGTTTAATCTGAACAGCAACCGAGAAGCAAGATAACTGTTAAGATAAGACTGCTAATGCCATGAAAAGAAAAGTAATGGTTACCGGTACTTGAAATGCTTACCAAGGGAAGCTGGTTTCTTTCAAACATAGAAACATATTTATAGGCTAGGGCCTGTACAAGACCAAACTGACTTCATTCAGTCCAAGCTGAAAGCCGGGAGGGGGGGGGGGGGGGGGGAGGTCTTGCGGTCTGATAATGAGCTGTGTGAATTTAAAATACCGTACAATTTAGTGAAACATTTACGATTGTTTCAAGAAAAAATATTGGCCTAGTGAATAGGTTTTTCAACATTCTTGAAAGGAATGTGGATGTGTAGGCTAATCTAGACCTAAACAGCATCCAAGAAGCAAGAGAACTGTTTAGATAAGTCTGATAATACCATGAAAAGAAAATTACTGATAGGCTACTAGTATTTCCCAGTCATTACATTCTGATCAGCCAAACACTTCGTTTTCTATTGGAAGAATCACCTAATAATGCAGGCACAAACAGATCTACGGTAATTCTTATATTCTATTGCATACAAATCCTTAACCCAACAAGTACCGGTAGCCAACGGTATTGAAATAATTTATTTTTGAGTCAAGACTCTTGACAGGCCTATCAGAATTTGGGGTAGTACAATGCAGGTATTTTTATACAGTACTGGTAGCCTATGCTTGCTCCAAATGAAAGGTATTTTTATACAGTACCGGTAGCCTAGAAGTTTGATTCTCTCTATACTGCCTACACAACAATATATTCGTCGAGATACAGTATTCAGCCCAAAGCATAGGTTAAAATCGTATTTTCAGACCAAATTACCCCAGACAAGTGATGAAAAAACGCTGAAACATCGATTTAAAAACTTTAAAAATGCACATTGCCACTAAAAATGAAACCACACACCTGAATTCATATAATTTTTAATACTTGTAACAAAAGAAAGAATGTAACATCCGATATATCAGGTTATGTTGTTTCACACATAGGTTAAAATTTGTCGCAACTGCGGTCCGCAAATCGGAAAAAAGATTTATCACGAATTTAACACAATGCAGGTCATTTTATAGGCTATAGAGGGACCGTGATGTTGTGTTCTTCATTATTATTTCAGTATTCATCAGTTTAGGAACTATTTTGAGCGATTTCCACAATGTTTACATTTGTTTTTAAATCTACTTCATGCTACGCCATGTTGGATTTAAACATGTTCCGTGGATGGAGCGAAGTTTTTCTACGCTCCATAAAATGGCGTCCGCTCCATGGAACAAGTTTAGGGAGCGCTCCATCACACCGCGTTCACAGCGTACTTTCTTCAACAGTTGATCAACTGTTTGCTACCGTGAACGCAACCAATAACTCATACCCACCATTGATTAAGGCTGCTGAAATGACAGCCGAAACGTCGGGAAACAATCACCGATACACGGCATGGCTCCATCCTGTAAGCCTAGAGGTTAAACTACGATCTAAACACCAGAACCATTTTGAACCAGTGGATCAGATGTTAAGATCTCATTATATCACTATATATTTGGCAGAGATGTATAACATACAGTTTCTAACATACTCATTTGTAGTCTCCATTAATATGGCGTTTCACAATGCCAGTCTGAACATATTAAATCATATAACTTTCAAGAAATGGGTTTCTATTGACGACCACAATGGAGATGAAAGAGGTTTCAGATGTTTGATCATATTGATGACATTGAATATTTAATTAAGTAATAGAGTATTTGATTGATGGACAAAACTCCATTTACTTTATCATTGAATAAAAGTTATATAGACGTTAGTTAGAGAGTTCTAAATGTCATGACGCGTGCAAGAATCGTCAACCTTTACCTTTGCCACAAGTGTCACTTGAAACTAATGGTAGAGCATTGAAGGCCAAGCAACAATATTTCAGGTTCGATTCATGAGTGCACAACTACAAATATCTAATTTAAATTCGATTTACACAATGTGACAATATCTGAAAGTCTCTTTGGTCATCGTTAAGGATATTAATTATAAGCATTAGGGAAACTTGAGCTAGATGTTACGCCCTTTATAACAACAAATGCCACCACCACCACCGCTGATAACCCTTCATTATAGAGAGGTAGAGTATGATAAAATACCAAATTATATTTTCAGTTGTTAGCTACATGTAATGTTATACGGGTATACATATACCGGCAGAGAGCTTGCACATTCAATTCTTCTTCGATACTAAACAGCAAAAAGCTTTTGCCCCGCTACGTGGCAATGACCTAGTAGTGCCTAATGAAAGCGCAAGGCAAAGTGTTCCATCTCGGACTCCTGATGTTATCAGCAACATTGTTACAAAATAAATTATACTGCAAACATCAGGAAACAGTGATGACTTCAATTATATTTTTTATAAACCTTAAATAATAATTGATAAATTATAAAAACAACAAAAATCGCATATTGAAGATTTTAGTTAGCCGGTTCTTCTTCTACTCGATTCACTGAAATCGTTACTACTCGGCTTCCTTTGGTCATAAATAAATGAGTTTCTACAATAACCATAGGCCTACTCGAGAAATCCTTTACAGAATGGTGAAAACCGCATCATAATCCATCCAGTGACTCTCGAGATTACCCGTTACATCCAAGAATCGGGGACTTTGTTTTATACTATGTAGAGATAACACAGTTGCCACTTGAATTATAGTATTTAAGTTTCCTTATTATTTTATTTTGGTAGGTTAAGAATAACATATATGTGTATTCCTGGAAGTTGCATTGTGTGAGGTTAAGTGAAATAGAGGGCCCTTGCTTCACCACATTACAGACACCAATAATTATAATAATGATAATGATAATTAATTACAGTACAGTGCAACGTCGTTTATCCGGATGTCAAACAACCGGAACGTCAATTATCCGGACGAGCAAAAAAAAGGTCTGAGCAGCGCGCGCTTACTGTTGTTATGCGGAAGTGCGCGCTTCCTACAGTAGTAGTTTTCAATTGTTGTCTCCTACCGTTTGTTTGCTCTATAATGTTTCAACGTATTATAGAAGGCTATGTGACTGTGCGTACAGTACTGTATTACGTTGTGAAAATTACTTCTACGAGTGGCAAAAAGGAAAAACGAAATCCCAATGTTTTATCGATTGACAATAATGCGGAGATCATTAATGCACTGGATAAATGTGAGAGTGTGCAGCATCTAATGAAAAATTACAGTGTTGGAAAATCCACAATATTTATGATTTGAAGAACCGAAAAGGTGAAATTCTGAATTATGCATCGAAGTTAGATAGTGAAGAAGGGTCTAAAAAGAGAAAAACCATGAGATCAGCTACGGATGAAAAATTGGAAGACACGGCGTACTTATAGTTTATTCAGACAAGAAGTTAGGGATATCCCATTTCTGGACCTTTGTTGTGTGAGAAAGCGTAGCACCTAAATGAGAAGCTTGGTGGTTCTCCCTATGTTGGATTATCCAGAAAAATCGTTATCCGGAACACTTTCGGTCCCAATTAGTCCGGATAAACGACGTTCTACTGTATATGATTCAGGCTATGTCAGTATTGCAGCTTGAGGACTTACTGGGGCTGATCATGCAAAACAGAGCGGCCCCATGTTTGAATTTAATTGCTGCCAGTGCAGCGCAGCTTTATTTGCAAATACGTTGGTGTGAACAGCAGCAGGTGCCAGATGCGAGTCAGTAAGCTCCTTGATCTTTTGATAACAGTATTAGGGAAAACGTTTATTCCTGCCCAAGAGTGTTCAGTTAAACTAACCGCTCAGACAGTAATCACAGAGGAGGGGCGAGAGACGGGGATATTTATGTGTTGTGTTTTTAAATACATTTGTGATGTACACTCACTGATTGCTCCATTACATGCTCTTTACTAGTCTTACAATCATAGTTGTGTGTAGAACATAAATTACTTTATGGGGTTTGAATCCATTTTTCAGTGTTGCCTTTGTAAACAAAACTTTGGTGCTTTTCAGTCGGTCAACACGAATGTAACCAAATGAGTTGGGTTATACCCTAATCCTGAAAAAAAATTACATAAGATTAATATATACACTTGGATGACCAGTTTCGATCGTCAAGCGACCATCATCAGATCCATTACACGTATGCTATAAAATCTATGTCTGAAAATAAGGAGAAAATATTTACAATATGTACACTTATTTACTTGCAATATTGATAATGCAACTCGTCGGTATTTGTTAGTTGTAATCTGTATGATGTTTTGGGAAGATGCTGTAAGTGGTGATAGAGTTCCGAAATTTGCCTGTTACGCGTGTTACCAGTGTCCAAGTGAACTGCTCACGGCCGGACTGCACAAGACCCCTAACCAGATAAGTAGCGTGTACAATACAGTACAATCAGAATTGGCCATTCACAACAACCACATATTCACTCCAAACAGGCAAATTCCGGAGTTCTATCACCACTTACAGCATTTCACCGAAACATCACATAGACTACAACTAACAAATACCGACATGTTGCATTATCTCAACTAATACTGCAACTAAATAAGTGTACATATTGTAAATATTTTCACCCGTATTTTCAGACATTGATTTTATAGCCTAAGTGTAATGGATCTGATGATGATCACTTGACGATCCAAACTGGTCATACAAGTGTATTTATTAATCTCATGCAATTTTCTTCAGGATTAGAGTATAACCCAACTCTTTTGAGTACATTCGTGTTAACCGACATAAACTACTTTTGACTAATACAGACATCACAATTATCACCGGTTATCAGACATATTCTACACACACCCAAAGTACACGGGGCTACTTGACCGCGTTGTCGCAGCCCCTAAACTATGGAACCAACCAACCAATCAAAATTTGGTTCATGTTTTGTGCTGATTTTCATTGTTTCCCTGATATCTCCCATTTTAATAGGAATTTTTGGACTTTTGCTATTTTAATGTGGGATGAAACCTTCAGCTACAAAATGAATCTGACATATTTTCACATTAATTATCAATTAGGCGTCATTATTTCCATTTGTATTCTGAGCAAAATAAAAATAAAACATGTTAACGTTTCATATAAAGACTAATTATAGTCACAGCTGTTTAGAGTGTGATTCATATTGTAGCTGAAGATTTAACACCCACATTAAAATAAGAAAACTCCATATCCATAAACATGGGAGATATGAGGGAAATGGTGAAGATCAGCACAAAGCAAGAACCAAATTTTGAAAAATGGATACAATTAGTAACGATTTGAATTTTGGAATTTTAATAATAATAATAATAATAATAATAATGTTATTTGTTTTACGCTCTTAACTACTACGGCTTTCAGAGACGCAGGGGTGTTCGAATTTCGCCCATAAGGGGATCTTTATCGTACCAGTAAATCTACTGACACGGCTCCCTCACATTTGCGCAACCTCAAATGCCAGTTGACTGCGCCAGGATTCGATCCTGCAACCTTGGGAACAGCAAGCGAGAACGTTACCGCTGAGCCACGCAGCCAGCCAGGAATGTTAAACTTTGCTTCTAATATGTGTATGTTTCCTTGGGAATGAATATAATTGTTGTACAAGATTTATTGTTGAAATCATTATTGTTTTTGGTTCCTTGAGCTGTATTATGCCCCCCTTAAAGACTTCTGTAGCTTGATAATTGTAAATAATGTTGTACATAAGTATTATATACATACCCACTGAATCTAAATTATGCGTAAGTGGGCAGCATCTGATGATGTTCACTTGACGTACAAAACTAGTCATCCAATTTAGACCCCAATTCTCTGAGAAGTGTTTTATTAAGTGTACAATTTATGTATGGTATTTTATTCACACCCCACTGGTTGGTTCTTAAGTTTAGGGCCTGCGACAACACGGTCATGTAGCCCCGTGTACTTTGGGTGTGTGTAGAATCTGTCTGATAACCGGTGTTAATTGTGATGACTGTATTAGTGTGTGTTATCTGTTTTTAATTTAAGTACTGCAACTTAGAATTTTTCAAATATTTCCTACTTTTGCCGCCAAGCGCCACCGTCAACGACTACTAGGCCAAGTTCAGAACTTAGCTACTAGACCCCACCGCAGTCAACCACTCAATCTAAAATGAGCACACTTATGTTTACCGACTGAAAAGCTTCTAATAAAAGCTAAATTGACACGGAGCATATTGAAGAGTGATAAAAAAAAGAGGAGGCTTGTTCAGGTCTGCTGAGGCTAACTTTCATTCTGGCACTGTCTACTCAGAGCCTACAGTATAATCAGAGATTTGTTTGTCGTGAAATAACTTAGGAAATTCGTGCTTTGTATCTCAAAATTCATGATAAGTCGCCGATATCTCTCAACAAATTTGGGAAAAGGCGTTGATAATTCAATTACGACTTTATTACTGTATATTTTGTCAGAACTTCACAACATTAAAACTCAAGACTGTCAAATAGAATTACCGGTGGTACTGTGAACAGTGAATTTACGAAATTATGTTTCAACTCATTTCACATTCATTTAAGGGGTTTGTGATATCGTAATCATTTAGCACCGTGTATTTGAGTGTGTGTAATAGTGTGTGTATTTGTAATGCAGGTGAGGATTGGGAAGGAGACGGCCATGGCCTTAAGTTAGGAACCATCCCGGCATTCGCCTGAAGTAGACGCAGGACACCATGGAAAACCATTTAATCCACCTCTTCTCTGTTCTGCCTCAAGAGGCTGGGTGGAGCCCATTCCAGCTCTCACACTGCAATTATAATTTCTTGGTAAAGCCAGGAATCGAACCCAGACGCCCAGGGTGACAACCAAGGATGCTAGCCACTACACCACAAAATGGTGTCTGTTGATAATTAAGTTGGTTCCTGACTATAATAAAATTTATATTTATACAAGCTGTACCCGGCATGCGTTGCAATGCCAATCAAGGAAAGTGTTGGCGTTGAAATTCTGTTTCTTGAAGTGCTTTTGGATACACAACATGTTAACTGCCTCTAAGCTATCATAAAATGGATTTTCTAATTTAGAACCATTCGTGGGAGCGTGCACAACAACTTTCAAAAAGTTTCATCGCTGTCACTCATTTGTTGAATCTAATCGTACGCTACCTATTGTGAAATGGATTTACTAAGTTGAAACCCTTCCCTGGCGTGTACACAATGACTCATCAATGATTCATCGCAATCGGATGAATGGCATATGCACGTATAGGGGTTTTTGTTTAAACGATTCGTGCGCTGTCACTCATTTGTTGAATCTACTCGTGCGCTACCTATTGAGAAATGTATTACTAAGTCGAAGCCCTTCCCTGGCGTGTACACAATAACTCATCAAGGTTTCATCGCAATCGAAGAATGTTATATGAACGCAATAGGGAATTTTGTTGAAACGCTTCGCGCGTCGTCACCCATTTGTTGCATCTACTCTTGCGCTACTTATTGTGAAATGGATTTACTAAGTCCCCTTCCCTGGCGGGTACAAAATAACTGATCAATATTTCATCGCAATCGGATGAATAGTATATGAACGCATACCTGATTTTGTTTAAACGATTCGCACTCCGTCACTCATTTGTTGAATCTACTCGTGCGCTACCTACTGTAAAATGTATTTACTAAGTTAGAAACCGTCACGTAAGTGCCCACAACATCTCACCCAAGTTTCATCGCTATCGTCGTTCATTTGTCGAATCTACTCGTGTGCTACCTACTGTGAAATGTATTTACTAAGCCAGAAACCTTCCTTGGAGTGTCAACCATATTTCACGCAAGTTTCACCGCTAACGTCAGAATGGTATATGACCTTATACGGGACTTTGTTGAAACGCTTCGCGCGTCGTCCCTCATTTGTTGAATCAACTTGTGCGCTGCATATTGTATAGGGGATTTACTAAGCCAGAAATTTTCCATGACGTGTACACAACATCTCACCCAAGTTTCATAGGTACGGACGAATGGTACATGTATGCATACGGGACTTGGTTGAAACGCTTCGCGTGTCGTCGCTCATTTGTTGAATCTACTGGTGCGCTACCTATTGTAAAATGTATGTACTAAGCCAGAAACCTTCCCTGGAGTGTACACAGCATCTCACCCAAGTTTCATCGCTATCGGATGAATGGTATATGAAATTAAATGGGACTTTGTTGAAACGCTTCGCGCGCCGTTGCTCATTTGTTGATTCTACTCGTGCTCTACCTATTTTTAAAGGGATTTACTAAGCTAGAAACCTTCCCTGGAGTGCACACAAAATCTCAGCCTAGTTTCATCGCTATCGGACGAATGGTATATGAACGCAAACGTGACTTTGTTGAAATGCTTCGCGCGTCGTAGCTCATTTGTTGAATCTAATCGTGCGCTGCCTATTGTAAAGTGGATGTACTAAGCCAGAAAATTTCCCTGCAGTGTACACAACATTTTACGCAAGTTTCATAGCTATCGGACGAATGGTATATGAATGCATACGGGACTTTGTTGAATGCTTCGCGCATCGTCGCTCATTTGTTGAATCTACGCGTGCGCTACCTATTGTAAAATGGATTTACTAAGTCAGAAACCTTCCTTGGAGTGTACACAACATCTCACCCAAGTTTCATCGCAATCGGACGAATGGTATATGAACACATGCGGGACTTTGTTGAAATGCTTCGCGCATCGTCGCTCATTTGTTGAATCTACGCGTGCGCTACCTATTGTAAAATGGATTTACTAAGTCAGAAACCTTCCTTGGAGTGTACTCAACATCTCACCCAAGTTTCGTCGCTATCGGACGAATGGTATATGAACACATACGGGACTTGTTTGAAACGCTTCGCGCATCGTCACTCATTTGTTGAATCTACGCGTGCGCTACCTATTGTAAAATGGATTTACTAAGTCAGAAACCTTCCTTAGAGTGTACTCAACATCTCACCCAAGTTTCATCGCAATCGGTTGAGTGGTATATGAATGCATAGGAGACATACACACACACCCACAGACAAACTATCACGTAAGATTGATTTTTATATATATAGATTATAGATTATTACATGTCTTTTATTCAGTAACCCTGATAAATATGTTGCCACTACCACGAAGACCTCCTCGCAACATCAACATTTTACCTGTAAAACTTGAAGGAAGGAGGGAAGAAAGAAAGAAAGAAAGAAAGAAAGAAAGAAAGAATGAAAGAAAGAAAGGATGGAAGGAAGGAAGCTTGTAGATATCGTCAAGTTAGGAACCATCCAGGCATTTGCCTGGAGTAAAAGTGGGAATCCACAAGAATATAATTTACAGTTATTTATTTATTTATTTATTTATTTATTTATTTAATTAGCGTATGGCTTTTAGTGCCGGGAGTGCCCGAGGACATGTTCGCTGTAGCTACTCACAATGCGGACACACATAGTGTGAGATACACGTTCCGTTCAATTTCAAGTAGTTCCAACTCTTGCTGCCAGATGTCACTGACACCTAGTGATGAACGTTGGAACTTTGATAGAGCGTTTCAACGAAATCTAACCTGCCAATTTAGGTTCACACGAGTTTAATTAGTGGAAGGTTCGTTTGCATGCCATAAAACTGAAATGGGACCGCCGGCTTTACTTCCCCTCCGAAGGAAGCCATACTGAAGGATTTTTAACGACGACTTCAGCCGGTTTTGAACCCACGATCTTGGGCACAGAAGATCAGCATGCTACCAACTACGCCACCGAAATCGCTATAATTTACAGTATATTCATATTATATATTCTTTAATGCCTTTTATTAAGTGACCCTGATACATATGATTGTGAGGCACACTGTATAATCAAAGAAAGAGTCAACTACCTTTAATTGCTAAAGTCGAAGAGAGTAAGTCACTTCCATTTATCGGGTCTTATTCAAGATTACCGTTCATTTCTCGCGCTCCATTGGCTACGGCCCAATTTGTAGGTTTCTTGAGTGGAGCACTGGGATCATCCAATGGAACCACGAGCAGCAGATAAATAGCCCACTAGTTTCTAACTGCAGCGCTCACTTTACACCAGATTTAATCCGGTAATTATATGAAAAGGGATATGCTGTAGTTACCTTAATATTGTCTTTGATTAACGTAATAACGCCTTCAACCAAGCTTGAGAGGCGGAGTTGGATGATAACAATCCGGGAGCATTGTTTGATTAGACTCCTACCTTTATATGAACAACAATCTTTAAAGAAGTGGGCACATTCCTCACACAAGGCTATTTACTGAACTACCCAAAATGTGCTAAACAAACTAGCAAGATTCACCCTGGTGGCTCAGTGGAATTTATCCCCAAGATAAAAGAAGAAATAGAAGGTAGAATTTTGCCTGGAGTAAGGCTTAGGGCCTTTTAGTACCTACTCTTTACTGTTACAGCACAATCTGTCTTGAACGGAATTTCAAGGGACCCGAAAATATTTCCGTTATAGAAAAAACCTTTTAAATCGTTAAAGGGTTCCTATATTAAAATTAATAACAATCATATGCATTCAAAAAATTGTACACACAAAGATCTGGATAGTATTCATTGAATATTTTGAAAACGTTTTTTGTTATAATTTTTTTTATCATGTAAAAGGACTTTTTTAGTCAGTTTACCCTAAATGTTAAGGCATTATTTAATCCTCTTCATCAAATTTAAAGCATTATTTAGTAATTTGATATATTTTAGATAATTTTAATGACTTGTGCTCTTCGTGTAGTTGTTTATATGTACCAAATATTCCGGTTTCTGCAGGGTCCGGGTGGAGGATAGGCGTTTTTGTTGATTCATTTAGAGGCTTTGCGAAATCGTGATCATGTGGCTCCATGCACATAGGTGTGTGTCTGTGTGTAGAGTTTGTCTGATATCCTGTATTATTGTGATGCCTGTACTAGTGTGAGCAGCCACAGTCTACCCGTCTCGAATAAAGGCGCAATTCTACTTCAAAAGAATTTTTAGAAAAATATTTATGCATCTGAAATAAAGTGAGCAGTAGCCTATTTGCCACAAGTTTTTCTGAACCTATATCCCATTATTCCATAAAACCGGAACCTACGAGTACTTTTGCTTCCTGCTCTTGTAGTGTAGAACGGCTGCAGATATGATAGCGTCTCTATGGATAGTTTCATTACTGAGGGCGACATTTACTGTAGAAAACACAGAGTTTATATTTTCATTCATAAAATGTGCGTTGGAGTCGAGTCGGAAATCCGACTGAGCCTTCTGATTCAGGTTGCTGGTCTGTAGACCTCGGTGTTTGGGGGACTTCAGAAAGTAATGAACGCAGAATATTACCCACGTTGAATACAAAAGAACATATTTATTCGAGAAATTTAATCATCCTCATTCTGTGATAAAATGTAATTGGTCGCTAGAAAACAATCAGATTAATTACACATACTACAATATCACAGGGCGTTTCAAAGCTCTTTGTACAAACTTATATGGAATGGGGGAGTGCTAAGGGCGCCTGGAGGGGGGAGGGTGTTTCTTTAAAGAGATGCGATGGGATCTTTGACCTCACAATTAATGTTACACACACGCTACTACAGTCATCACAGAATCACAGGTTACCAGACAAATTAAACACACAACCAAATACACGGGCCTGATGATGTAATTAGTAGTAGTTATTGTTGTTTTAAGGGGCGGAACGACGAGGTCATCTGACCCTCTTAACACAGATTAAAGAATACAAATTTGGTAATTGAATTTAAAATTTTGAGGTAGACACCTAAATTTGAAAAGACCTAAAATTAATATAACAAAAAATTAAATAAAAATAATAATCAAACATTTAAAATTATACGCCAAATCAATACTCAATTTATATATATTTTATATAAATAGGACATGTTTCGGCCTACAATGATGCCATCTTCAGCTAAATAATGAGAATCAATTAAGTATTAAGCTAAACTATTATAAATGTACTTAAATCTAATAAGAGAAGAAATATTAATGTTAAAATTGAACAAAATGAATAAATATTAAAATGGATATCCTTGCAAATTAAATTAAATAAAATGAAAATAAAATACTTGTCAATTTTCTTTTCTATTCAAAATGTGGTTAAAAAACGGGAAAATATTATTGACGAATGTAAACAAATATTAAACTGTATAATAATTCTTATCAAAATAATACACTTAAAATAATTTAAAAATAAAGTTCTGCAACCATTAATTAATATAGATCAGTGATAAATGGCTCGCCACGGTGGGTGAGTGGTTATAGTGTCGGACTACCAACCCCAAGATTGCAGGTTCGCCCCTGACCATGGTAAGTGATTTTTGAAGCGACAAAAATCACGATACTCATGTCATACGTTGTTGGCATGATAAAGAACCCATTTGAATTCAGTAGGCCGTGTTCAATGGCAAAATTAATCTCGGGATTTTCCGCCAACACAAAGTTCCTCCATTCTCTACTTGAAAGCGCTGTAGTGTAAAGGAGTTTAGATATCTAACCTCCTTGACTTTCATAGCGTTCAAAGGAACGACGAAATTCGACATGCAAGCTACCCTCTGGGTGTCAATTAACAAAGCTTGCACCAGGCACCCGAGGCCATACGATATTATTATTATTATTAGTGATAAATGAATAAGCAAATAGTTAAATGCTTAAATGACTAAGCAAATCTTCTTATCTTCAACTTGAAGTTAAAAATTCCGACAAGGTGCCAATCATTGAAATAATAGCTGATATTGTTTGAAAATATTACCTCATGCATGCAGAAACTACTGTCAGCACAATCCATATAGATCCTTGACCATCCATTTCTGCAATTTAAACTAGAAAGGAAAGTGTCCTGAGTGAAATCTGATCCAGGGGAGCAAAGATCGTTGGTCACAGTAAAGGACACTCTCTCTCGACTTCCGCAGCATTTGTAGAGTTCGAGAGGAGAAGGTCCGGAAGTGTGTAACGACTTGAAGAAGAGAGGGACAACTAAATACAAGTTAGTCCTCGTGCTGAGGACAGCCCAGTGGACCCGAAACAGCACGTATCGATTGTTCACTAATAGAGAACTCCACTCGCACCTTCTGCTCCACGGTCAACAGTGAGCGATACTACGCTCTCTTTCGTCTCTTCACAGTTCCTTCCGGTACTTCAACAATTATAGGGGAGTACGGCTAATCCCGCTGTTGTTGTTCTTTGAGTCTTCAGTGTTTTGACTAGTGCGATGGAGCTCTCCAAGCCCCTCTGTCCTGGGCGGCTTCGGTGGCGTAGTTCGTAGCATGCTCAGCTTCTATGCCCAAGGTCGCGGGTTCAAACCCGGCCGAAGTCGTTGGATTTTATAAGAGCGTTGAAAATCCCTCACTATGCCTTCCTTGTTAATAACTATTCCTTCGGATGGGAAGTAAAGACCGCGGTCCCATGTCATAGATTTATGGCATGTAAAAGAACCTTCCACTAATTAAACTTGTGTGAAGCTACAGTAAATTATAGGTTAGATATGACTAACACTCTTAGGTTTCAACGTTCGTCACCAGGAGCTGACTGCGATGTGCGGTGGCATCTAGTAACGACGTTCAGAACTAGTTGTCATTGACGGTGGCGTTTGGTAGCAAAAGTAGGAACTATTTGAAAATTGAATGTCAGCAGTCCTTACTTGAATTAAAAACAGATAACACACACTAATACAGCCATCACAATTAACACCGGATATCAGACAGATTCTACACACACCCAAAGTACACGGGGCTACATGACCACGTTCTCGCAGACCCTAAACTGAGGAACCAACCAACCAACCAGACTTTGTTTATGGTGAGGAAAGCCTGGACACAAACATTTTAATTTCCATTCGTCTGAAATTGAAAATTAATAAAAACGTATGATTTTGAATTTACATTTAGATTAATAGAGACCCTAAACCTACAGACATTTTAGTCTCCCTGATAAGTTAAAAATTACGACTTCTACAATTATTTTCAATTCCAATGAAATAACTCAGCACTTACAAGGTTACTTTAACAAGTTCACCATTAACCCCTTAATATTGCGGATTTAGCTGAGTCTCCCCTATTGTTGCTAATAATTTTAAAAACATTTTCCAGTGTTGTCCTTTCAACAATTAATGAATAATAATTTTTAGTAAGTCACAATTGAATATGTGCCAATTTTACTTAGCGAGAAGTAGGCCTATATGATTATACCTGAAAAAAAAAAAAAAAACAAGAAGTTCCGTGACGAACTAAAGAGCCTACTTTTCTTAAAATTTAAGATTCATGCCAATAATTAATCTATTTGGATCTATCTAGAATAATGACGAAAATAAGTTGAAAATATCGAAATTTCTAATTAGTTCGAAATACTGTATACCAGGCATAATGTAGCCTAATAAAGCACTACAGTTGGCAGCCTTGGTGACTGAATATATTCTTAGATCCATTTCTTAGGGCACAGAATAAAAAATTTGGTTGAAGTCCAATGGATAGCATGGGCGTTACATGCAGTTAAACATTGGATCTAACAGCGCGCGTAAAATCATGTTGGCAGCAATGCCATGCATGTATTGGTCAGAAATAATCTGAAATAATATGATCTATTGTTGTGCCAATTCTGAATGAAATCCGTTAGTTAGTATAGAAGTTACATGAATATAAAATTGGACGTCTCAGCAGGCTTAGAATCATATTGGTAGCACTGACGTATATAAGTTACTCCAAATTAATATAGAATGTCAGGTACTATACGTGTGCATAGTTTAAAACTGTCGGCTTGCATACTTTCTGATATATGAATATTTGGATTAAAACAAATTGAGAGCATTTATTAACAATAGGCAGCCCTGGTGGCTCTTAAGAATACGCCCAGTCATATCTGTTTATGTACACATAACACACACGAAATTTGTTTGATATCCAATTGATAGTGTAGAAGTTATATGCATTTAAAATTTGGACCTATCAGCAGGCTTATAATCATTTTGACAACACTGCCATGTATGGCCTCCTGGAAATTAAACTGCAATATTATCATCTATACGTGTGCCAATTTTGAAATAGCTCCGATTCATACCTTCCAAGATATCCAACATGGAGCTCAAATTTCAAATGCGATTTTTCAGCAGTTGGTAGCACTGACATCATTTTCAAATATGGCCGTGTGATATTCAGGTATAGGTCTTGGCTCCTACCAAATTTTGTTTCGTTTGCTGCAGCCGTTTAGGAGTTGATAGGGGGGGGGCACACACCCAGCTAGACAGACAGACAGACAGACATTTTCCCGGATCGATCTCATAAGTCTACTTTTTCCTCATTTTTGCAAAATGTGAAAAGTAGGCTAAAAACGAGCCTTACAGTAGTTGCATACGATGTGTAACATTTGACATGTTATTCGAATAATTCTTTAGCCTATTACTTACTCGCATTTTTTAGCCTACTTTTCACCTTTTGCAAAAATGAGGAAAAAGTAGACTTATGAGATCGATCCGGGAAAATGTGTGTCTGTCTGTCTGTCTGTCTGTCTGTCCTTCTGTCTGTCTGTCTGTCTGTCTGTCTGTCTGTCTGTGTGTGTGTGTCCCCCTATCAACTCCCAAACGGCTGCAGCAATCAAAACCAAATTTAGTATGAGTAAAGATGTGCACCGGAATATCTCACGTCCATATTTGAAAATGATGTCAGTGCTACCAACTGCTGAAAAACGCACTAGAAATTTGAGCTCCATGTTGGATATCTTGCAAGGTATGCATGAGAGCTATTCCAAAATTGGTACACATGTAGATAATACTATTTCAGTTTAATTTCCAGAAGGCCAATTATGACAGTCTTGCCAAAATAATTTTAAGCCTTCTGATAGGTCCAATGTTTAAATGCATATAACTTCTACACTATCAATTGGATTTCAACCAAATTTTGTATGTAATATCTGTACATAAACATATATGACTGAGCGTATTCTTAAGAGCCACCAGGGCTGCCAACTGTTAATAATTGCTCCCTCTATTTTTATATCAAAATACCAATATATCAGAAAGTATGCAAGCCAACAGCTTTAAACTATGCACACGTATATTCTGACATTTTAGATTAATTTGGAGTAAGATATATACGCCAGTTCTACCAACATGATTATAAGCCTGCTGATAGTACCAATTTTTAAATACATGTAACTTCTATACTATCAGTTGGATTTCAACCAAATTTCGTATGTTCTATGTGTAGCATAACAGATATGACTATAAGTATTGTTAAGAGCAATCAGGGCTGCCAACTGTTAATAAATGCTGTCTATATTTTTTTACCCTAATATCAATATATCAGAAAGTATGCAAGCCAACAGCTCTATACTTTGCACACGTATAGCACCTGATATTCCAGATTAATTTGGAGTAATTAATACAAGGCACTGCTGCCAACATGATTCTATGCCTGCTGATATGTCCAATTTTAAAATGCATGTAACTTCTATACTAACAAATGGATTTCATCCAAAACTGGCACAACACGATATCATAATATTTCAGATTATTTATGACCAGCACACGCATGGTATTGTTGGCAACATGCTTTTACGCGTGCTGATGGATCCAGTGTCTAACTGCATGTAACGTCCATTGGACTTCAACCAAATTTTGTATTCTGTACCTTAAGAGATGGAACTAAGAATATATTCAGTCACCAGGGCTGCCAACTGTAGTGCTCTATTAGGCTACATTATACCAGGTATATTTTGAACTAATTAGATATTTCGATATTACCAACTTAATTTCGTCATTATTCTAGATAGGTTTATATACTGTAGAATAATCATTGGCATGAAAAGTAGGCTGTATAGTTCTTCACGGAACTTCTTGTTTAAGATTGAATTCATAGTGCTACCTAGTGCCAGCAAACATGAAGGATTCCTTCCTGTTATCACCATCGGCAAGTTCTCATTACTATAATTTCTGCAATAACCACTTGTAAAACTGCAGTGACAAATCCTTTCAGAAAATATGATATCATTCATTCATCATTTCCGTGTCCGGTCAAGATTTCCCAAAAATTGCAGCTGCGATGGCCTTGTTACTTCCTCTAAAATCATCTTCCATTGTGCTGTATTTTGGCCGACAGTACCTCGAGTGCTTACATTAAATAAGAATACAGCAAAAGTAGTATGAATTAATAAATCATAATTGTTTTCAGCAAATATGATATAATTAATATTTTCACATCAAAGAACGACAGTTTGAAGATGATAGTAACATGGCCAACAGTACGTCGTTGAACCAATCTCCGCACTCGCGCGCGCTCTTTGTTTCCGTTGCATTTCCGTCCCACTTCCATTACAAAATCACCCCCACACAAAGATATACAGCAACCGAGTGGAATTATGTTACACATTAAAAATATCCAGCAAACCGAGCGGAAAAAAGGTTACACATCAAAAACACTATTACTATTACTATTACTATTACAATTACTATTTTCACGGACTACAGGCTACGTGGGTTCACTAGGATAACGTGTTTCGTTTGTCAAGTGAACATCATCAGATCGAGGTCAATCAAATCAAGCATATATTCAAGGCACTTAAATTGTTCTACCAAACTCTATTAAAACCCGCAATGCTAATCACTAATGATCATGGTACTCAAACACTAATCCTTGAAGGTGCAGCAAATTCTTAATTAAGTGCAGCTTCGGTAACTTTTTAACGATAAACTCCCTAAATAGAACTTTTTATGTTAGTATATAAAATATAACATAATCACAGTGCCAACCACTAATACAGTATTGTTAGTCGCCCTTCACCACTAACACTGTACGGTGTAGCTACGACTGTTGTGAAGCACTTAAGCAATAAATCCCGAAACCAGAAGTATAAACACAAATGTATGTTTACCCCTTGTTACGTAGTGATATGAACCTAATGATATCTATGATGATGATGACAATTGTTGTTTAAAGGGGCCTAACATCTAGGTTATCGGCTCAAAATCATATCCAATAGCTTTCCTTATTGACGTTTAAATTAAATGAAAATACCAATGGGTTTTATCATTTTAAATGATCTTGTCGACTTCATCGTTACGCTGAGATCTTGCGTTACGTTACGATGACAGGACGAAGTGTACCGAGAATGCACTAAGGTGTGTGACGTCATAGTACGATGTAGCAGCCGAGTACCAAGAAGGCAGTGCGAGAACAGAGTTTCAAGAAGGCAGTGCGAGAACAATCAAGTAGGCAGTGAAGAAACAAAATAGAATCTTGAAACTCTGTTCTCGCACTGTCTTCTTGGTACTCGGCTGCTAGCATTTAAAATGATATAAAGTCTAGTCTTTCAGACTGACTATCCGTGTCTTTTTAATAAACTTATCACACCTTAGTCAATAAAAGCCTTTGCCGTGGTGTTGGGTTAGCGCTTCTGCCTCTTACCTGGAGGTCCCGGGTTCGATTCCCGGCTCCATCACGGATTCTAGAAACTGACGGGGTGCACTCAGCCTCGTGAGGACAATTGAGTAGCTGACAGAACTGCACACGCGACGGTAATTGTAGCTCACCCCATGGGTGTCCACATAGAAGCAGCTACAAGCTTTGCTGAACCGAACAGCATATCCTCGGACATTCCCGGCACTAAAACCCATACGCTAAATAAATAATAATTATTATTATTGTACTGTAGTGGGTACTTGTTTAGGCTTATATGGATGTCGCTGAGTTCAAGCAATGAGTGGATCTCAGGTTTCGCGAGAGAATGTGCGGGCTGGACAGCGGAAGTTGAGTGCTACCTCCTGATATATTATTCAGAGAGCTCTCGCAGTCTGCACAAATAGACCTCTATATGTATGGTGTACACGAGAACGACTCATGTTCTGACAAGTTAGTTATTGTTGATTTAAGGGATATAACAGCATGGACATTTCCCCCTCTTGTTCTGACAACCATACAAGCCAATCAGCAAACCCTCCAATAAGGTGACACATTCTCCACCTTCCTCTACTCAGACAAACAACAAAGAGTGGACGGTGGCTGGGTAGAACTCTCCTCCAGATCACAAAATATGTAATCGAGAGTCCACTTCCTGGTGTAGCGTCCAGCGTTCTTGGCTGTCGTTCCGGAAGTTCGGGTTCAATCCCCAGCTCAGCCAAGAAATGTAATTCTGGTCCTGGGCGTCAGCCAGGAAATGTCATTTTAAATACTGCGGCTTTTAGAGACACCGGCCAATCGGAATTTTTCCCTGAAGGGGATCTTTAACATGCCAGTAAATCTACTGAGAAGTTTCCCTCGCATTTAAGAACCCTTAAATGTTAACTGACCTCTCCAGGATTCAAACCTGCCACCTAGGCCACAGTAGGCAAGAACGTTACGCAGCACCACGCATTCAGTCCTGACGCTGCTGAGAAATCCCAATAATGTTTCTCCTCTTCAATGGAAATTGATTACTGAATTTCTTTTACATTCCTGAACGAAGAGACCGTTAGCTGACAGAGTGTCCTTATCCTTCAAAGTAACACTCTCATGCTTCCCTTACCTCTCACGCTCGCTGGTGAGAAGCATTCGGGTATCCTCGGTCGAAGCGGCTACGTCCTTGACTACATCTGCACGTCTTGTCCATCTAGTTGTCTCTTACTACAGGCAGGGAATAATAATAATAATAATAATAATAATAATAATAATAATAATAATGTTAATGGATTTGCGTCCCTTTTAACTGCCGTGGCTTTTAGAGACGCTGGGATACCAGAATTTTGCACCGAAGGAGTTCTTTAACGTGCCAGTAAATCTACTGACACGGCTCCCTCGCATTTGCGCACCCTTAAATGCCAACTGGCTGCACCAGGATTCGATCCTGCAACCTTGGGCACAGCTGTCGAGGACGCTACCACTGAGCCACGCAGCCAGTCAGGCAAGGAATAGCATGGGGATAAAGAATCGTATATTAATTTAACATGGATACGTTCTTGGGCTGGGGGTCAAGCCCAACGTTGATACAATATGACACAATATGCGTTATATACAAGTAAATGTGACGGTCTACCGCGCACCTTGCCCCTAAGTGGGCGTGCGCAGATACTACCCGCATCTCATCTTAGTCTGGGTTTTGTACTTGTCCCCGCAACTTCAATTCAAAACATCGTTATAAAGAAACTGGTTTACAGACCTATCCTCATGCAAATTGTGAGTGGTGTAAACACGTGCTCGCCTGTAATATCACCTTGTTAGAACGGTTAACAGGTATTCATCATCTAGATCTGAAAAACATATCCATGATTCCATGTTCCTCAGTTTTCTTCATTTTTCCTCTGCTACACGGAAATCGCAGAATCATGATGCTAACGACTATCTGACTTCTGAATTTGTTTGAATTCTTGAAACACTTCGTAATATTTTCGCAACGGTACTTGTAGAGGAGAATGGCGTACCTTATCGAGGATAAATGTTTTAAACTCATTCACTTCCTTCTCCACATGTTTCCGTTCGAAATAATTTTTATACTTTTCAGCGTTCAACATTAACTTATACGAAACAAATCAAACAATTATTATTTATTTATTCATTTATCGCATTGCTTTTAGTGCCGGGAGTGTACGAGGACATGTTCGGCTCGCCAGAGGCTGTAGCTGCTTCAAGCGGACACCCTTAGGGTGAGCTACAAGTTCAGTTCAATTTCAAACATTCCAACTTTCGCTACCTGATGTCACTGATACATAGTGGTGAACGTTGAAACTTTGATAGACGGTTCCAACGAAATCTAACCTAGAAATTTAGGTTCACACAAGTTTAGTCTGTGGAAGGATCTTTTACATGCCATAAATCTATGGTATTGGACCGCCGGCTTTACTTCCCCTCCAAAGGATGGCATACTGATGGTTTTTAACGCTCTTAAAAAATCCGACGTCTTCGGCCGGGTTTGAACCCCGCTATCTTGGGAACAGCAGTTCAGCATGCTACCAACTACGCCACCGAAGCCGCTAATCAAACAATAACTGACACGTAACTAAGAGCTTGCGTTCTTATAGCAATGTATAGATGACGCTAGTGACCTAGTATGCATAAATGAACAAACATGTAACTAAGATACGTAATTCAGAGCTTACGTTCTTATAGCAACGTAGTTTATAGACGACGCTACTAGTAATCTAGGGTATGCATAGATGAACATGCAACTTGTAACTAAGATACGTAACTAAGGGTATGCGTACTTTAATGTATAGTCGATACTCCCGACTTAGTATACACTGAGTGGCCAAAAGTCACGGGAAGTGTAGTCCGATGAGAAAATGTGCTATGTATGACTCCTGGCGTTGCGGCTAGCTGCGATGGAGCAGAGCAGTTTGTCACAGATACCAGTGTAGTGAAGATGGCAACACGTCGCGCGTTAACCGATTTTGAACGTGTGATGATCGTCGGCGCATGGCGTATGGGTCATGGCATTTCGGAGATTTCACGTGGATTCGGGTTTCCGAGGTCAAAAGTGTCGAGGGTGCGTATTTAATATCGCAGAGATAATGTTACCATCCGCGTAAACTGACGCACTGGACGACCACAGGTGTTAAACGAACGGACATCACGTCACCTCAGCAAAACAATACGGGGCGATCGAAGGGCTAGTGCGAGTCACATCACCGCCCATTTGAGAGTCAGGCCCATTTCTTGTCAAGTCGATGCCTCGCCGTATTGATGCTGTTTTGAGGGCTTGTGGAGGAGCAACTTGTTATTAACATCATTTTCCGTGCCTTCCCATGACTGTAGTCTATAGGCCTACATAGATGAACAAACAGCACGTAACTAAATGCATGCGTTCTTAAAACAATTAATTTATTTATCGTATGGCGTATATATGAGTTACAGATTTATATTTACACTATTTACATAGATAATCGCTTGTGGCGTCCCAAGGAAAAATTCTCTTCTATCTCCGTCGAAACGGCTCAGTGGGCATCCTTGGGTGATGTGCTTCACAGTTTGCCTCTCAGCACCACAGTCGCAATAAGACGATGACTTTTTCCTCCATTTGTATAGCAGATCTGCACACACACCATGGTTAGTTCGGATCCGGTTTAGCTTGGACCATACTTTCCGAGGTTGTTCAAAGCCAGGTACCTTCTGTGTGATGCATGGCATTTCCAAAGACTCTGCTGGGGCGAATTGTCTCCATTCATTAGACCATTTCTCAGTCAGGTTGAAATTACACATTGCCAGATTCTCCGCCGTGCAGATGGGTGGATATCTTGACTTCAGTCTATCTATATGTAGGTGGTGGATATCCTCATGAATGGACAGTCTTTGATTAATCTGGATCTTCTTGTATTCATTCATCAAAGCATTGCATCTGCGGAGGTGGGGTGGGGGAATATGGCTTAATACAGGCAGCCACTGAATAGGAGTTGATCTGATCGTGCCTGTGATCATTCTCATTGTGTCATTTAATTTAACATATATTCTCTTCACATTGTACCCGTTCGTCCTGGGGATGCGATGACCCATCTGCTATTACATCGCATTCCTGGAGTTCCAGGACAGAGCGGAGTTAAATGAACCTCTAGTCAAATAAGGAATGTGTCGGAAATTCAGCTGAGTTATCGAAAAAGCAGTGGGTAACACGAGACTAAGTATCTCTAGGGTCGTTACTGGCTTAAGTTTAATAAAAATAATGCAAATATAAATGGGCGCCATCAACTGAATTCCTAGCAAACCACTTCCTTTCCAGTTAAGCCTTACTCAAGACAAGGAAAGAAAAAGGAAAATCACACCATCATCAGATCACAACTAAGATAAAAACAAATTTATTTCACTTTGATAGTCAGACAGACATTTTAAATATACCTCCTACCTGAGAGTATGGTCGAATGCCAACGTTAAATTGTCATTGTCCAAAAATCGAACCATCTCTTTTCTAATCAAAATTATTTCATCCACATAGAACAGAAAAATCTCTAAAGTTCTCTTGGGTTCTCAGGATCACTGTAGCACTATGTCTTACGTCACTGACATTTGTGAAACCTGAGACCTAATTTCTCTTTAATTTAACATCATAGATGTGGATTTGAAAAAGTTATTAATCTGTCTAAACATACACATATTATAATCACATATTTTAAACATCACGTAATTTATGGCTTGCATGGCATAATTTAAATGTTGAACATGTTAGTAAAATGCTCCTAAACATTGAATAATTAATTTACACTATTTACATTGTCATTCATAATTACTTGTTCGTGAATTACAGAAAATTCACTGCTCATTGGTCATCGTTATCATCATCATCATCATCATCAAAGTTAAACATTTCTCACATTAATTCTCATTTCAAAATTCAACATATTCCTGTCAGAATCATTAATTCATCACCATTAAATCATTTAAATCCTCAACTCAAGTTGCAATTTCTTCAAATTATATCTCAATTAAATTTATTTAATTCCATATAAATTCATTAATCATCAGCTTCTTTAGTTAATTATCACCTTCTAATTCAATTATTCATCATCTATCCAATCATCTATTAATTTATTTAAATCAGTTTATTTATCCAATCTTTAATTCATCCATTTATTTAATTCATTGATTTATCCCAAAATTTAATTTATTAATTTATTTAAATTTCATTCTTCTGGTTATTTAGATTTTTATTATTTCATCTCGTCATTCTGATTTTTATTTCATTAGGTCAGATCATTAATATGCTTAAATTTCAGATTATTATTTCATTAATTATTATTATCAGAAAATCTTGTATTATCAACTTTATTTATTTGTTTAATTTCCTAACAAATTGTTTAATATGGGTTATAGAACGTTGTCTTACAGTTTTATCACTTCCAAGTTATATTTCGTATTTAATTTTCATGCCAAAAAATATTATTGCCTTCACGACATCACGTTGGATCTAACTATCCACAACGACATTATATATCCTCAATTCTTCAAATATCACATTTGAATACAACAATTATTCCACAAAACTCCATAAATATTCAGCACATACAGCATGAATCTCAACAATTACGCTAGACTGGGTTCGACAACCTCATGTCTGCCTCAAAATGCATTAGCAATATTGCAACTATCACTTGGCAACTTCCACAAAATGCCTATCACAAACTTCGCTTAACCATGTTGCATGATCTACAAAAAATATATAACTGGCTTCAAATTATCAACGCACACAATCTCCAATAACTGTAATTAATCTGATCACATCTATACAACTTCTTAAACAATTGGAAAAAATATTACCTTAGTAATTCAAGATCTGCTTTCAAATAGCATAAATTCTCTTACAATTCTCATAATTCACATCACAGAAAAACACCAATGTGCTATAATCTCTCATATCAAAATCTGCAATACTGATCTGCCTTAAAATAAATCTGACCATTAATGATTCATCTTACAAGATTCAATTACTTTAACTCCTTCTCAAAGGTACCAAACACAATTATAAAAATCATCAAAAGCATCAGCTGTACCAGCTGTTAAACTGAAAGTACTCTCAAAAGAGTATAGCCACAAAATATTGGATTGGCAAACAAGAATTACAAAACGTAACCCTGCTGACATTTATCGTTACTTTATTTAATAAAATTTCGACTGATATGTGACTAGTAGTTCCTTGTTTGATTCACTTACAATCTCATGTACACTCGGATGACAAAAATGAGTCCCTCAATAGCAAGTAAGATGAGTAACCACCGTACAATCGTATACATACGAAAGACCTCGCCCCGTCGACTAATCATGATAGTGCCCTAAGCGATGGGTAAGATGAGTAGCTACCATACAATCGTATAAATACGAAAGACCCCATCTCGAAGACTGAATGAGTGAATGTACCAGATAGGAATCAACAAGTCTCTAGTTGTCATATAAAAGCGATATTCATTCACTAAAGTGAATAACTTCTTAATATCTTTAAACAATCCAATGGAAAAAATCCCTACTGATGAATAATACACACTCGCTAGTATGCAATGAACTGACGAAGTAGTTTTAGATACTCAATTGCAGATCACGAGTTTGAAATACTCGTTACACAAAAAAAACTATTCATGAAAAATATCCTTGCTGAAAAAATGTCTAAAAGACCAAACATCTGCTTAATAAAGCCAACCAATGGTGAGAATTTCGTATAATGATGCCTGCCATATCATATGGTCACGCCATATTCTAGCAAAATTCGAAGCATATGAAGTCAAACCATGTCTAAATAATCGTATCACTCCTATTAGAAAAATATACATGTGTGCCCAGTATTCATGAAAATAATCGTATCAGGTAGTTATAACTCTTACAGTACCTTTTCATAATCAGCTGTTATTAAATTTCAAAGATCGTCGATTTTCCCTATGTAATGAATTTCTCGAAAGATCGGCGTGAATATCATTCCATCCATGCAATGACGATTGCCTTCGAAATCCCAAGTGAATCAGCTGGTGGACCTCCTTCTCGTCAGGAATCGAATCCATCGCTCTGCGGTGCCATCGCGTCTCTGTCTTCGTTTACTCCGACATGATGAACTTCTGGTTATCCATAGCGGATATTGTCCAAATCTTCACGAAAAAGTTCATGGAAACAGCGGACCCCCTATTCCTCTTCTACGTTACGCCACTGTTCCATTAAATGTTCAGTTTGAGTGTTGAAAGTTCAATCTCCAATAACTGCTATGTCTCACTTTCATAAAATAAAATTTTACATGAGAGTGTCTAAGTTTATGAAACACTCTGTAGTTGTGTTCATATTCGGTAATTTACAAAACTGCATAAGAAATAATTGCATTAATGCACGAGCTAATGTTCAGAAGTGCATATGTTTACAACATTCCGTTTGCTTATAATTGTTAATGTTACTTGGAATGCGTTATGAAATGCATAGTCGTAATGTCATTAAGAAAAACTATGTTCATTCGAAGTTGCAGTATCTCGTAACTATCTGCTTTTATAATTCAAATGCTGAATAAACGTTCCAACTCAATGTAGTAATGAAGTTCAGCTTCTGTCATAATGCTTGCGTATATAATGGGAAATAACCCGCTCGGTTTTACTGCAATGCTGTAATCATCTCCGCCTAAAGCTGGCCTCGCCATGTCGCTCTACTATTCTGTTCTGCGTTGAAATGCAGCTTGGAATAAAGTTCTCCAACTACTCGCAATGCTGTCCTAACATCCCGGCCGTCTATGCTTGCTTGCTCCGTATGTCCGCCCGGTTCACTGACCTACTTGTCGTTCGCTGCTCGGTGAAGTCGAAACTGTCGCTTTCACTTGCCGTGACAGTTTCTGTTCGCTACGCGATCTGTACCATGCGCTTGGCGTGTGCTACTCACCTCGACTCTCTTGCTTGGCTCACAGAGCTCGACTGCCTGTCTCTGGACTGTCTTGACCCTTACCTGCTTGGCGCAGTCACGTGGCGTTCTCCCCACCACCGTGCTCTTGCGTCACAACTATAATCTCGAACCCTCATCATCTCGGCTATTAAGTTATAAAATAACTTAAGGGTTATCTGACTTCCTTTAAATTATTACCATATATAATGCATGTTATATCTCCTCTTCTGAGATGTTTAAATCCCATGTTTCATATAGATCTTAATAAAGCTTCATAACTCCATCCATAATTCCATCCGCTTACAGATGTCAGTGCCTTCTTGATCCTAGACCTTCGACGTCATCCTGACATTCCTCTTGACTCGATCTGAGCGCTATCTTTTCTTAAATCTTCCCAAAATCTCAACTACGGTTTAATGTCTGCTGGCGTAGCCGATAGCCTCAACTAGGTATCGGGTACAACATGAGGGCTGTTTCTTCAGACAGGGTCACAATACTCTGCAGTAGAGTAAACCAGGCCAAGAGATGAGCAACGTAAAGTAGTTGCACTTGCACCCCAAGTAGTACCACATAGTTTTCGAATGATGTTGTTGCGTGTCTGAATCTTGGCAGCGCTCTTTCTCAGGTGTTCTTGGAACGACATCGTTCTATCGAGTGTAACACCCAGATATTTGGGGTGTCTATTGTGGTGGAGAAGGGTGTTATCGAAGTATACCTTGAGATCCCTTGAAGCCATTCGGTTTTTCAGATGAAAACAAGAAACTTCTGTTTTACTCATGCTTGGTTGGAGTCTCCATTTTCGGAAGTAGTTTCCTAAAACAGCGAGATCTTTTGTCAGCGTTTCCTCTATCTCCTCGAAGCATAGGTCGTTAGTGGCAAGTGCCCAATCATCTGCATAACCAAATTTCCTGGATTTTGTGGGGGGTATATCTGAAATATATAAATTGAACAGAAGTCGCGCAAGCACTGATCCTTGTGGAATTCCATTGTTTAGTTTGCTGGATCTGCTGATTTCACTTCCCATGACTACGCGAAATGTTCTGTCACTCAGCATGTTGTTTATAAGGTGATCCAGACTCCTGCATGGAATCACTTTACGGAGTTTACTGATAACGCCTTCTCTCCACACTGTGTCGTAAGCTGCCTTTATGTCTACAAATGCTCCCGAAGTCTTTAGTCTTTGTTGGAATCCTGCTTCGATGAAGTTAGTTAATGACAGGACTTGATCGGCACAACTTCTTTGTGGTCTGAACCCTGCTTGTTCAATAGGGATCGTTTCGAACACTTTTGTAGCAATTCTATTCAAGATTAGTCTTTCTAGTAGTTTATAGCATGCACTGAGCAATGCTATTGGTCTATAGCTCTCTGGTGTTTCACTAGGCTTTCCTGGTTTTAGGATTGCAATGACTTTACTCATTTTTAATAAGCGAGGTAGATTGCCTGTTCGAAGAATGTAAGTTAGAAACCTAGATAACCATAGTTTCGTATTTTCTCCACTTTTAATCAGAAACTCGGGGTGAATCCCATCAAATCCCGGTGCTTTACCAGATTTCATATCTTCTATAGCTACAGAGATATCTTGCACACTAAATGGCCAAGTGTATTCCGAATGAAGGGGGCTTGTGGCCTTGAGACTGGTTAATTGATTTTTGATATTTCTTGTATGATTTCTGTCTCTCGGTGTTCTAGACAAAGCAACTATATGAGCAGCAATTTAGTTTGGAGTAACTGCAGGATTTTTACGAACAATGGGAGTGGCCCCACCAAGCCTCCGTAACAATGGCCATGCCTTTCTGCTCGATTCTCTGAAATTCATAGATGTTACAGTTTCAATCCATCTTTCTCTTCGGGCATTATCCAGATTATGAAGCAGTTCATCCCCGATTTCTTGTTCGCCACTGGAAAGGAACTCTTGGTATAGATTTTCATTTTCATCAGTCCATCCAGGAATGTATTCCTTTCTGTAACCTCTAGGAATGTGTCTTTTTCCTGTGGCAATTACAGCACCCACAAATCTCTCATAGTTGTTGCTTGTTGGCGGTATCCATCTGACACATTTATCAAGTTCACTCGAGAACGCTATCCAGTCTGCTTTCCTGAAGTTCCATCGTGGGCGAGGATAAGAAGTTACCAGAGGTATCTGCATTCCAACCTCAGGACGCACAGGACGATGTTGACTACGTGGAAAATCTTGAAGTACTTTCCGTGAAGTAAACAGAGGTTGTTTATTTTGATCACTGGAAACAAAACATAGGTCTGGGTTGAACTCCTTTTTCCATGCGGCAGATCTAAATGAACCTCTATCTTTTGCATCAAATATAAGATGTATGTCATGTTCCTCGACCCAATTCATGAGAGTGTCTCCATTAGAATCGGTGGCACTATAATTCCATTCTACATGGTGACTATTGAAATCTCCCACATAGATGGCTGGATGGTTTTGTACCCGAATCATCTGGGAGGGCCACGGAGAAAGTGGAGGCTTGTATATGTTTGTAATTATGAAATCTCCAACTTTGATGACAACAGTGTGAATGTCATATTTAGAGCTAGCTGTGAGCAATGAAACATTTTCAATGGTGCTGCGAACATATGTAGCTGTGCCATATGCATGGTGGTATGTCGCACCTACGATATCATATCCTGATATTTGCCCTCTGGTTTGTAATTGATGTTCGTCCACCATATGTGTTTCCTGAATAGCAACCACATCGATGTTTTCATCTCGTAGGATTTTTGACAAGTAGTGGCATTTGGATTTACTTATGCCTTCTATATTTAGATGAAGAACTTTAAGCGTAGGCCCGAAGGTCTTTGCCTGTTGGTTCTTAAAAGAACCATTTAAATGATTTTTCATTTTCATGTACAATAGCCAGGAGATCGCTAGGATAGTCTGGCAGCCTGATCGCTGTTGCTCGTTTATCACCACCTAGGGAGCACGTGTAGGGTAATTTCAGGTTAAGACCTACGGACGTGAGCAACTAGTGACGCTAGTGACCTAGTATACATACATGAACAAACAACACGTAAGTAATTGCTTGTGTTCTTATAGCAATGCATAGATGACATAAGGGACCTCGAATACAAAAATCACGAACACTAGTTTCCAACGAAATTGATGGCGCCAATTCCAGATGCACTCCAGCCCAGAAAGAGCTCACTCATGTCAAAATAAAATGATGATATCTGACCTTTCGAAAAGTGAGGGTAATAGGAACGAAAACACAAGGGTAAATTCAGGTGTGAAAATTAATACCGTCGGGGTTGGAAGAGAACAAGAGATGACCAAGCGATGTCAACAGGAATGATGATAGACAGGAGTCTGACACAAGTAATTATAAGCTGGAATCCCATGGTTACCATTGCCAACCCATGTCCTACTTTTATTAATGCAGCCAATGGCCATGTATTTTCTTTTCAGAACGGGTCAATGAAGGGATTTCGGAAGGAAATCGACCGTGGAACTGGAACCGTCCCGGCATTTGCCTGGTAATGAAAATGGGAAACCATGAAAATAATTCTCAGGACGGCCGAAGTGGGATTCGAACCCACGCTCTCCCAATACAAGCGAGGCACGAGGTAGCGTGCTCCATCTCCTAGATATGACTATATACAGAAAAAGAGTTGAAACGGGAAGCTACGATACTTCTCTTGTCGGAGCTGCTAAAAGAAGAATAATGGGAACGTCATCTTTTTGTTCTGGGTAGATTACAAACATCCTACTGATATTTCTCTCTTGCCCTGACACCTAGGGTGAGATGAAACTAGAACAGTTATTTCATCACGACACTGTTGTTTCTTGGGATTACATTTGAGATGAAATTTGACTGCTCTCTTCGTGCATAAACCAATATGACTGGCGCTACATCAACTTTAGTGGCAAGATATGAGAACAGGATCTTAAGTGGGTGGATAATGGGAATATAATACATCCCTTGACAACAAGTAATGAAAACTGGTGAAATTGCCGATAAAGTGTGATGTATGAACAGCCGTGCCGCATCTTAAAGCAGACGTGTACAAATAACAGGTTTCACATTAAAGTTTCCTGCAATGGGAAGCCCACTACGACTGGGATGTGAGCTGCAGCAAGTCAGGAGAACTGAGGTTCGAATTTTGGCACTGACAGTGGTTATCCTCGGGTTAATCCACACATCCTCTAGGCCAGGGGTGCCCAACCATTTTTAATTAAGGGCCAAATTTTAAATAGTTCGGTGACCTTGCGGGCCAATGACACTCCGGGGAGGGGGAGGGGGGTTGAGGGGTATGTTTTATTTTTATTTTTAATTTAGCTGCGATATGGTGAGTTTTGTGGCTGTCTGAGCGTCTTGTATGTCGGTATGTATGTATGTATATTAGTTGTTCCGTATACAAATCCACACCGTTTCACCAATCTCAACCAAATTTTGCATACACATAGTTCAGGACCCAGAAGAAACCGCTGGCTACATGAATTTTCGATAGTCTTTCTCATTCTTCTGACATCGGCCTATTTGCACTCGAGCAAAGGCTAATAAAGTCAGAAAATTAACTTATGAAGGAATGGCAAGGCCAACCATCTCCATGGCAACAGTAGCACAAGACGGGTCCACCAAGTTTCCATCTATGTCGGTAAGAGGCCATGCCACTCAATTTTCTCAACGACAACCGTACCTCAAGAAGTGATCACCAGGTTTCCACCTGTCTTTGTAAGGAGCCATGCTACTCCATTTTCTACATAACTACAGTAGTTCAACACGTAAACACCAGGCCATGGGCCTCCATTTTCTATCCAAACCGCGATAAGAACATTAGGAATCTGAACGCCATAAACATCTGAATACGTAGTTTAAAAAAATATTAATAGGGGTCGATGTAGGGAAATAAATTAAAATAAAAAACAAATACATCGGCTTACCCTGCACGCGGTCTAACGTAAGAATGGCTATAGATATCATAACGAAACTTGGTATTAAGATTAAATGAGCTTAAATGATTCTGCTATTGTTGATTGATTTAGAGACTTGGCGACATCATGGCCATGTAGCCCCATGAACTTAAGTGTGTATGATTTTTTTCTGATAACCTGTGTTACTGTGATGGCTGTAGTAGTGTGTGTATTTCTAATTCAGGTGACGGTTAACAAGGAGGTTGCTGTAGCCTTCAGTTAGAAACTATCCCGGTATTTGCTTCGAGTAGAAGTGGGAAGCCACGGAAAACATCTTCCAAGTTTTGCCTCGGGAGGCGCAGTGTACCCCGTTCCACTCTCAGACCAGAATTAAAATTTCTTGGCAGGGCTGGGATTCAAACTCGGACCTCCAAGGCGACAGCCGAGAATGTTAGCCGCCAATCCACGTTGTCGTCTAAATGTGACATTTTGAGTGAATTTCATACTCTTGATGCCGCTGCTTTTACGGGAGATTTTGAATAATTACCTTATGACGGAAGGTATCACGCGCAATATATTGTATTGTATTGTTATACTCACCGTTAAGGTGTGTTCTACTACTGATATGTTGATGTTTATGTTTCATTAATCCTAATGTTTTTATGCTGCATTTTTTTAATTGTTGACAGTGTTAACCTGTACCTGCTGTCTTTTGAATTACAAATCAGGAATACAGTAACTGTGATAAGACTTGACTATGACTAACAGAACCAGAATAATTTGTGGCAACCAAAATGAAACAGTAACCTAAAATGATTGACCACGCCATGAACACTCCATCTTTACTACTTAAAACGTTGGGTTCAGTTTAGAGGTACTACGGTAGCGCCCTGAACACTCAATGAATCAAAAAGATGACTATAAGAGTAAATGATTTGTACAGAACATTACCTCCTTCACTGCCCTCAACAGATACAGTACCGTAGTAAACTTACAGGTAACTGACGTCACGAATAATTCTCAAAGTAATCATTTGAAGCCATGACAAGGCTCCTCTTGTACTTAAACATGGGTATTTTCAAATTACTAAGTAAATAATATCGTACGTTTTTCATAGGGAGAGTGGGGCACTTTGAACCACAGGGCACTATGAACCAGGTTACATAACTTCAGTATAAATAAAGGAATTATTATTCTCACTCTGGGTATGTTGGTAGAACTGCTCTACTAACTTGTATTTTGTTTCTGCAAAATCTGGTTCCCGCCATTAGCTCTCTGCAGCTGCTATTTGTTTGCGGCTACAGTAAAGTAATTTTCTGAGAACTTGGTAGATCAACATTTGGTGGCAAATGATTCGTTGAAATTCAGATTAAGTAAGTTATTAAATAATATCAGAATCGTGTCTTAATTGTACATTATGCAACGAGCCTATAATGGCAATATGGAAATTATAAAACTCGTTTACGCTCGTTTTATAAACTTACTCGTGTCTTAATTACCATTATAGGCGAGTTGCATACGACTGTTTATGTTCGACGATAATTATAACTTTATTATATGTTTTACAATAAATATTCATAAATATCTGTGGGATTCGGTTTGTGAACAGGGCTGACTGAACAGAGCGCATGCGTGGGCCAAGGCACTCCGAAAGCAGAGACCATTCACTTTGCTTGCCAACACAAAACCTATTGTTTACAGCGGATTTTGAGCGCATGCGCGAAGGTATCCTTACCTAATTGGTCACACAACTGTTTCTTGAGCTCTCATAATGAAAAATAGTGTTATAATGAGCCTCATTATGATACAGTTTTCTGACACATAATGTTTACATTTCGACATCGTCGAACATAAATTTGTATATCTTATAATTTGAACAATGTTCATACATAACCTCACAATAGCTTTGTACAGAAATATGTACTGCTGGGGCACACTGAGCCAAAATATCCTGGGGCACAATGAGCCATGGTTCATTGTGCCCCGGGAGTGATTCAATTTTCCCTAAATGCCGTGAGTCCTTTTGTGGGTTTCTTAGCATGGGTAAATACTTAAGGTGCTGGTAATGTCTATTCATTTACATAATTTAACTACGCCAAACGGAAGCTTTATGAGCGGGATTCTGAGGAAGAGAATAGTGAGGTTCAGTACGAAGAGAGCGATACCAACCTGAATGAGTTTGATGAATCCAAATACAACTTTGAGGATTTGGACAAATCTCCAGAAACAGATGATTTTTTTCTGGTTCTGACCGAGTTTGAACTGAAAAACAAAAAGTATGTTTACTTTGTGGGGAAAATTTTGAAAGTCATAGACGTCGAAGGATGATGCAGGCGACAATCAGGTGTCATTCTTGAGAAAGAATGAAGGAATGGGTGGAAGCATCTGTTCCAGCAAATAATATAGTATATGTGTTGCCATATTCTACTGAACGGGGGGTGACAAAGAGACAAAAATCATACTTCAAATTTGGAATTACAGTAACTTCCAGTCCAATGAAGTCTATTGATTTCAAATGCGTATGTGTGGTTGAATGCCTATATGCTTAGTTATATGATTTATAAGAGGATTGTATGTGAAGATTTTATTAAATTTGGAACTAACTCTGTAATTAAGTTCTTCTAATGAAACTCTGTAGACTGGTTCATGGTACCCCATGAGTGGGGCAGAATGAACCATTCACCTATATTTATTTAAAAAACGACATCTATACTAATATATAAAAATGAGATTGTGTGTGCCTGTGTGTCTGTGTATTACTCAATCACCAAAGACACTGGTCCGATTTACATGAAATTTACCTGGTTAATATATAGGCTACTTTTGATTTCGATACTTTGCACTATTTAAAGATGGTGACCATTTTTGTGACGTCACTACACCCTTTGGTTTCAAACTTCCATATTTCAATTTCAAATAAGATGAGAGCGCTAAGAAATAGCAAACTTTTGGTGGCATGTACGAGGTTTAAAATTTAATTTTCTATCCGAAAGGTCCTTATCACTTTTCATGTATCTCCAACGGTTAGCGAGTAAGACCTACATTTGTGCTATAAAACACGGTCAACGACGAGCGGTGTAGTTGGACAAAATGTTCCATCCTTACTCTCCCTCCGCGCAGCACCTCGCTTATCCCCTGTTTTAACTGTCACCTTCACATTTCAATTTATTTATGACCAGTAGCGAAGCACGGGTACTTCAGCTAGTAAGAATTATAAAAACAAAATTACAACAATGAAAGAAATATATAAATTTAAATGATATACATAACTATAAAAAATTACAAAAATAATTGTAAAAATCTATTTGAAATTAATTAATTAAATAATTCAATATATATATCAAAATTAAATCTATAAGAACATAAATTGAAAATTAACAAGTAGTTCCGTGAAGAACTATACAGCCTATTTTCATATATCCTGCTCATGTTAATTGCCTCTATCAACATACAAAATTTCAGTTTAATTGCTGTAACAGATTCGTAGATATTGAGAACAGTCTAAATATTTCAGAAGGTCGCCAGGTTGGATTTTTATTTTTGTACTATTACATTAAGATTATTGTGTACGTGTGGTATTCAAACATCAATCCCATGATTAGAACACAAGAAATAAAAACGAGATTTTAAAATTACGCACAGCAGCTATCTTGTGATTATGCAAACAATTGAAATAAATTACATGCCAGTGGATCAACAGTTGTATAAGCATTTAACGTGCAACGTTTCACGGCACTCGGATAGTAAATTCGCGAGAAACGTCCATTTAAATATTTATACTTCGCGTCGCCGCCATGTTGGATTTGTGCTCACCAGGTTACTGAATGTCCTATAGGTGAACATATGTTCATAGTCTCTATGAACATAAAAAATTTCAGTTCGGTTGCTGTAAAAGATTCATAGATATTGAGAACCGTCTAAATATTTCGGAAGCTCGCCATTTAGGATTGTTATTTGTATAGGCCATAGAGTTATGTACCATTCAAGGACAATTATTGCCTAGGTTCATTATTCAAACTTTCACTTCGATCGCATGATTACGACACAAGAAATAAAAACCTAATTTTAAAATTTCCCCCAGCCGCCATCTTGAAGTTATGTAAACAATTGAATTAAATTAGATGGCAGTGCATTACAATCTGCAAAATCATTTACTGTACCACATTTCATTGCGCTCAGAGAGTCAAATCACCAGAAACGTATATTAAAATATTTCAAATTCGCTTGGTCGCCATGTTCGTTTTGTACTTTACAGGTTTATGAAATATACACAGGTAAACTTGAATCAGTACCCTTTATCACCGTACAAAATTGCAGGGTGATATCTGTAATAGTTTCGGAGATATAGAATGTCAGTGAAATATTTAACACAGCTGCCATTTTGAGGTTATGTAAACAATTGAACTAAATTAGACTCCAGTGCATTACAATGTGTATAAACATTTGCTGTACCAAGTTTCATTACGTTTGGATAGTTAAATCTCGAGAAAATTCTATTTAAAAGTCTCAATTTCGCTTGGCCGCCATGTTGGTTTTGTAGTCACCAGGTTTTTGAAAGTCTCAAAAGTGAATTTCTAGTAGTGCCCTTTATCACCGTACACAATTTCAGGCTGATATCGGTAATAGTTTCGGAGATATTGAATTCTAGTGAAATATTTCGCACAGCCGCCATGTTGGATTGGTGACACGTAACAAAATTTGAAGGGCACGGTCGAGGTCGCCGGGAATAGTGCTATGAACTTACCGAGTTTCATTGAAATCGCTCCAGCCGTTTAGATTTTATTAGGGGACACACACACACACCTCACACACACACACACACACACGCACACACACACGGACAAAAGGTGATCTCAAAAGCCTATTTTTTCAAAATTGAAAATAGGCTAAAAATACATACATAAACATCAAAATTAGAGAAACACAAAATAACATTATGAATAATTATAATAATTCAATTAATTAAAATGTAAAAAGCACATAAAAGTTAAAAAATGTTTTACCCTATAAAGGATTAAAACTTCAATAACTAACTAACTTATGAACTAAGTAACTAAATTGATAACACATAGTCATCACGAGTGCACCCAACTAGTTTGGGCGGGGAGTAGCCATTAATTTAATCACCTCGTGCCTGAAGTAATGCAAGAGCTTTTTGTACACCTATCAAAACACTTCTCACACGATTGGGGGGTTCATTGGATGACTAGTTTCGTTCGTCAAGTGATCATCATCAGATCTTTTTCACTTAGACTTTATTTAGGTTCAGTTGTTGTTGGGGGCGTGGTGGCGTAGCAGTCAAGCTGTTGGCCTCTCACCAACTTGGACCTGGTTCCATTCCCGGTCAATGCATGTGAGATTTTCGAAGTGAAATGCCATGTCCTGTGGTTCGGATTCCACGTAAAAAGAAGGTCCCGTGGTTCATGATCGCATGAATAACGGTCACGTAAAACTAAAAACTTCCTTCCTTTCCTTGTTGTTGTTGTTGATGATTCTTTAGTGACTTTACGACATCGTGGTCATGTAGCCCCGTGTACTTGGGTATGTGTAGAAGTTGTTTGATAACCTGTGTCACTGCCATGTCCGTACTAGTGTGTGTACTTGTAATCGAAGTAGGATTTGTGTAGGAAGTGGCCACGGCCTTAAGATAGGTACCAATACGTTATTTGCCTGGAGTAGAAGTGGAAAACAATGGAAAACCACTTCCAGGATGGCTGAGGTAGGAATCAAACACGCCTCTTCTTAATGTTGCTTCACTAGGATGAGTGTACCTCATTTCAGCCCTCAGACCAGAATTAAATTTCTGAGCAGAGCCAGGAATAGAACCCGAGCTTCGGTGGTGACTACGCAACAAGGCGGACTCATTTAGGTTCAACAGATAAGTATATTAAGCTTAAGTGAACGGGATCTGATAATGTTCGCTTGACGATTGAAACTAGTCATCCAATTATACCCCCCATTTGAGTGAGAAGTATTTTAATAGGTGTAAAATTAATTCATGTATTTATGTCAGACACTAGTTGACTTAATCATTTGTTACTCCCCACCCCAGCTAATTGTTTTTACTCGCTTCGACAGACTGAAATGTGATTCTATTAACGGATTACATTGAAAAATAGGTTCTAATGTTTCAACACTCACTCTCAAGTGCACGGCGCCAATGACCTAGATGCCTCACGTCAAAACGAATGAACAAGAAATATGTGGTCGTAAAGTGGTTTATTACAATCTTACCAGTTTATGATTCCTACAGAGAAGGATTACCTTACGTTCAGTAAAACAGGTCAGCTCTGAATTTTAGTATAGTCTGGTTGGTTGGTTCTTAAGTTTAGGGGCTGCGACAACGTGGTCATGTAGCCCCGTGTACTTTGGGTGTGTGTAGAATCTGTCTGATAACCGGTGTTAATTGTGATGACTGTATTCGTGTGTGTTATCTGTTTTTTTTTATTTAAGTACAGACTGCAACTTAGAATTTTCCAAATAGTTCCTACTTTTTCCGCCAAGCGCCACAGTCAATGACTACTAGGCCAAGTTCAGAACTTAGCTACTAGACGCCACCACAGTCGGCTCTTGGCAACGAACGTAGAAACCTAAGAGCGTTGGTTAAATTCTTAACCTCTCTTATTTAGCTTCACACAGGTGTAATTAGTGGAAGGTTCTTTGACATGCCATAAATCTATGACATGGGACCGCCGGCTTTACTTCCCATCCGAAGGAAGGCATACTGAGGGATTTTTAACACTTGAACCGTTTTTCTTTTCCACCTGTAGTCTTCCCCCTTTCTTTTCTTTCCTTCGGCGTGTCAATTATCGGAATTGCTCTCTTTTCTTCTTGATTATTACTGGCCAGAATAGCCGAGCAGATCAGTGGACATTTCTATAATTTCTGATCAAGGTTCGTTATAGTGATTTCTTACTATGCCGAATCGTTATCAGTGACACCTCTTTCCTTTCACTTTCTCTTTTCCGTCACCTGTGACAAACCTTTGTTACTCTCTGAGCAGTCTTCTGTTGGTTTTTTTAAATCCTGGTAGGACCTTTTTGTTTGTGCGCCCGCTCTCGTTTTCGAGATGCCTTGCTTTTCTTTCCGTTTTTACCCGTTCGTTTGTATTTATTATAAAGGTGCGCGTAGGTGCGTGAATTAAGTTTATTTTGTGTAATTCCGCGATGCCGGATTAAGCAGATCCATCAAGGTATGTTACGACTTACTATCCCTGTATGTGCGCGTGTGTATTTGGTAATCGTAAGGAATGCTAGGGCGTATCGCCTATTCTAGTATGTCCATTGTGTGTGTGTATCATTCCCGTTATCTTTATCCCCCTATCGTCATATCTTTTGTGTAGGTATTTGGTTCGGTTTACTGTATAGTGTGTTCACCAGTAAGACCTATGCCATACCTCTTATCTTTTTGTTTGCCTCTTATCTTAGGATTTCGTTTTCATATGCAAGTCCATGAGTATGGCTTAATCCCTTTCTGACGTAACTTATATTGATGGATATCTTTTATTTTGTGTAACGTAACGTCTCTCGTGTTTATTTCATTTCTGTTAGTTGCCTCTCATTTTGTGTTTATTCATTTACGTCATATCTACGCGCGCTTTTATTAATAATCCGTCCCTCATGTACTCCCTCACCTCCTTCAGGGCTATTTGAGTTGCCGTTCGTTCTTTGACGGCAGACTCACGTTTCCTGACTTCTTGTCTAGCCCTTATTATCTTTCTCTTTTCACAATGTAATTTTACTCTTTATGAGCATTCTTCCCCCATATACGTTCCCCTATACCTTTACATCGTCACCCATTACCTTAATGTCACGGTTCCTCGAACTGTCAGATTATCTTGTCAACCACATAACCTTCCATTAGCGTGTTAAGCTTCCTCGTCATACCTTAGGAATATTTCCTTGGAGAATACATTACCGTTCCTTTACTTTGGTGTTGAGTATGAGTACCTTATTTAGTCCCTTATTTAGTCTTTATTTCTATAAGCTAGGCTAAGCTAGGCCCATGGTTCTCAATGAATAGTGCATTCGAATAGAACTTGCATTCACATCGCAGTGAATGTACGTTCAATCCATCGCCTCTGATACCTTCAAAACCTTAGTCCGGTTTAATGGGCCCAGCGCCAGGCTAATTGGTACACACTTCCACTGCGACAACATCTGCGAAAGGCTAGACGGCACACACTCTAAAAAAATCCGACGGCTTCGGCCGGATTTGAACCCGCTATCTTGGGCATAGCAAAGTATAGTCTAACTGGCCAAGTGTTCGTAAAAAAGGGCTATTTTCCATGATTTTAGATGGCATTGGTGTAGCAGCGATTATCCAAGTGGGGTTAACAGGTTAACAAAGTCTTCCGTACTGATATTTTGGCCGGCAGTGATTGTTGTTTAATAGATGGAACATCGAAGTGAAATGCTCTTGAATGACTGTGTTTGAATGATATAAGTATTTTGGTACATTTCACCGAAGCCTATAGAATGTGAAAGGTACGTATCCTGTAAATGTACACTTGGTTAGACTGTATCCTGACGAGATGCTTACATGCGTAGCTGTTTTTGAGAATATCGATACTTTATGTTGTTTAAACGACATCGTCGATACTACCACCAGTTACTTCGGAAACATATATACTAGTGGCTTGCAAGCCAGACGGATTATGTTGTGAAGGGCAAACATGTACTTCAAGATCATGCGCACGTTTCCGATATAAATATTAACATGTCGTCAAAGCTGTCCGCATATGTCACTGCTCATTTCTCTACCACCTAATTGTATACTCACCAGTACGCTTCCTGAACACATACCTTTTCCCAGTGAGCAAAACGTTATGCGGTCATGATTAGTACTGTATTATTGCCGTATTTATAGTCCGGGTTGTCTTTTAATATGTCACTAAGGGTGGAACCTTACGGTTCATCCTCCTTCACTACAAACATGAACTGATGCAGGTTTCCACGGCCAGCGGAAGACTCTTAAGGATGGCTTTTCAGGTGGTTGAAGAGCTTGTTAAGGGACACTGGGACTGAAATTTTAGTGAAATAAGAGAAAAATATCGATATTTTTTTCATATTAATACTCCCCTATCCCCTGCGGATCAGATAGAAGTGTTTTTATCCGAATTCCGCCATTTTTAAAGCCCTAGCGTAGCTTTTAAATGCCTGGTGTGCAGTCCTTTAAGCTCCCCAGCACAACAAGTGTCCTGAAGGTACTGAGTCTTGGTGCTTCTACAATCGAAGTATCGCAGCTGGTAAAACACCACAGAGTCATGACAAAATGGCTGTAAAGCTTTAAGAACCCTTAGTTGTCAAGATTATGCCTGTTTATCAAGGCTGGCATCAGATGAGTTACTATCTAGATGCATCCGGGGTGCTACTGAAAATCAGAATGAGTCTCTGCATTCTGTTATCTGGAGGAAGTGCACAAAATATATTTTTATTTCACGGAAGAGACTTGAAATTCTTGTTTGTAATTCTGTAGCAGAATTCAACATGGGGTGTAGTGCAACAACATAGTTGAAATCAGGAATAAGACAAACTTCAGTATCTCATGTCACAGCACAAACACTTGAAAGATGTGACAGTCGCAAGAAGTATGAAAGGGGTCATCATTGGAGAAGCGAAAGGCATGTCGACGGAAGGTGAAACTGACAAAAATTAAGAAGGAGGATGCAAAACAGAAGGAGGAGGGTGTCACCTATGCTTCGGGACAGTTCTAATGTCCTTGGTAGGCTGAAATCTTGTAAATTGTGCATAATTTTAGAAAATTGCTGTTTTCTCTGATTCATTTTTTCAGGTATTCAAAATGTTACTCGCGTCATAAATCTTATCAACCAGATCACCATAGATGACGCAGTATGCAAAACAAAGAAAATCACCCAAACTAATGGAGTGTTGCAAGGTGACCCCCTCAGTCCCATACTGTTCAATATTGCCACAGCCGATGTAACAACAGCAATCCGAGAGAAATCAAAGGACGCAGTGATCTACATATATGCGGACGACATGGTTCCAGGATCACCAAATAAGGAAAAACTCCAACACGCCTTCTCAGCACTGGTAGAATGGGCAGGAAATAACAGTCTGAAAATAAACTGGACAAAAACCAAACAGATGGTTTTTCGGTAAGGTGGGCGTGTAGCAGCAAACGACAACTTGCAATATGAAGAGGTCAAAGTGGAAATAGTGAATGCAGTTAAATACCTTGGGATCACTTTACAGACTACCGGAACATTCAGACTACACATCCAAGACAGAGCAGTAGCTTGCCTGAAAGCCATGTACGACATTATCAATCTAGAGCAGCTATCCTTAAAAACAGCTATGCGTCTGTTTGACGCAAAGATCCTACCAATTCTCACGTACGGGATCCACTTGATATGGGACCGACTAACGAAGAGAGATCTGGCCACCATCGAAAGAGTTGAAGCCCAATTCCTGAAAACCTTAATGGGCATCTCAAAATACACGCACTCCCGCCTAACATATGAATTAGCACGGGAACCCTTCCTCGTCGAAGAAATAAGAACAAAATTACAGCTTCCATAAACAAAGAATGCTGAAGCGCACCTAGCAGAGAGAAGAGATAAGAGAGAAGGCATTCCGATAGAATTTTACAGCACGGATGCCATGATCAACTGGAACTGGACCAGCGCCAATCAGAAACTAAGACATGTGGTGATAACGTTAGCAGTGCATGGGTACCACCATAAAATATGTAAAAACATGTCCTACCACGCCCCAAATGAACTCTGCGTGTGCTCGTTTTGTGACCAGTTCTGTGACACATATCACATCACACGATGTAAAAATAACCAGAAATCACTCGTGATTATAGCAAGGACTAACATTTAAAATGAACAAAGCATCATACAGTGTTGCTCTATTTCACAAATAACATTCAATTCACAATATAATGACTGGTCATGAATGAATGCCTTAATGCACACATTCCTGATTGATTACTGGATCATGATGTTTTTCACATCAATTAACTCTTTTGTAACATGTTTGTTTCACTAGTGTAAATCTATGTTATGCACATTCGTGCGCTTTTCTGTTAATAATAAATCTTATTATCTTGCTTTCAAAATGGGCATATCTTATCTTCATTGCAATGACTATAAACCTGCGGTTTTGGCTGCAAAAAAAATATTCGAACTGGAAAAATTCAAGATTTTTTGTAGAATAAAACTTGGATATGAAAAAAATATCTTCACACTCATTAATGCAATTCAAAAACGGATCCGTATGTTCCTTCCAATTGTTATAGTGCAATAGAATATTAGATGAAAGTTACACTATTTTGATTTTTATAACGCGGCTGACCTTTATAAACTTGAATAATTAGCACAATACATGTACTGCGCCAGAATTTATTGAAGGTCATTACTCAAGAACTGATCGGGAGATGAACCAAGACCCCAGAAAATAAATGAGTGGATAAAAAAATTTATTTATTAAAAATTTGAGTAATATGGGAAAAACTGTATGGAAATGAGTGAAATACTATAGATCTTATGCATTTATAAAAGGCAAGGAAGTAGGAATGATTTAAAGATGGACATATATTCCATTATACGAAAGTGGGAGGTTCACTTTACGAGAAAGATCACGCCACTTGAAGCGAGAGTTACGTCATGAGAGAGGGGAAGAGGCGAAGGTCGAACTGCGGACGGAAGTCAGGAGAGGTGGTAGGAGTTACGTCACACCACGGGAGGAGAGGAAGTGAGACGAGAACTTGAGGAATGCGGAGAGCAGGACGAGAGAGTTCTTTTCCAATTGAGATTTGAACGAGAGAAGACCTCGAGCATAAACGAGTATCTTTATAATAGTGCTACGGTTCACAAAGGTTGGAAGTAAGGGAGAGTGTAATTTCAGTAACTTGGGAGCAAGCTACAACTATATATTGCAGTGCTTATACAAAGAGTTCCACATAGCTAGAAAACATTTTCGACAAGAAGCTACTCAGTATTTCTACGTGTAAAAGCTTATTTGAACATTCTATTGAAAATGCAAGTTATAAGGCAGCAACGGGGAGGTCTCAAGTATATTGTCAAGAATATGAATATTAACATGTGCTAAGTTAAGCATGGGGAAGTTGAAGACTACAAGGATGTCAGTTGAATTCCAGATTCACTAGCATGAAAGACGCTACAAATATCTACGCAAAGCGCAACATCACCGAGCAAAACTCATACTTTTCTACGAGAGTTTTAACACATCTTGAGATACGAAAAAGCTTGCATAAACGACAGTATTACACCGTGATGTCTATTCTGAAGAAAACCGATGTCTATTCTGAAGAAAACCGATGTCTATTCTGAAGAAACCATGATGTCTATTCTGAAGAGATGGAGAATCGAAGCCGGCCTACTTGGAGCGAAGGAGAGACGGGAGTTGGCAGAGCTGTACACGGCGAGGTCATTCACCGCGAGTCCAGCTGGTGCTGTCACAAAACCGGTCTTCATAGCTGTGGACATTGCTATGAACACGACAAGTTTGGTTTGGAAGGAGCGATGCAAGTATTTTCAGCAGTACAGAAGTCAACACAAGGTAGTGAGAAAATTGTCTTTTATAATGTAGAATTGTAGTTTAGTTGTGTGATTATCCAATTGACCAACCGCATATTTTCAACAGCATATTTTCAACCACATATTTTCAACCGCATTTTTCTTAACTGCATTATTTAAAACGTATAATTTTGTCAAAGTAATTGAATTTGTGTAGATCTTGTTATTGTGATTTTCATATTTTGCTACGGAGTTATTTACCGTATTTCTTGGAAAATTTCAGTCACTTGGACGAAATTTTGGCATAATGATGCTATTAACACTAAGGTTATAGTAAAGTAAAATCGTGTAAATATTTTCATACTTGCGTTAGATTTAATTTAATTAAATCTGTTTTATCGCAGCGATGGAATATAAAGGAATTGAGAGGAATATAAAGGAATTGTTCAGAGTAACTTAGAACCAATTGTATTAAAGGAATTGAGAGCGTTAAAAAAGGAATATAAAGGAATTGTTTAGAGGAAAGCAAATTATTGAAAGGAATTGTATTAAAGAAATTTAGAGCGTTAAAAATGGAATGTAGAGTAAACTATATAAAAGGAATAGAACGTTGAACGAAGTAAAGATGGAGTAAGATTGTAAGTGAAGTAAAATGAAATTTATTGGAGCAAATTTAAGTACAGTATACTTAAGAAGTAATGTCACGAAGTGTAAAGAATATTTCGACAACTCATGATGTTGATTCGAGTGTCAGAAATTTATTATGAACGAAAGTATTACGAAAAGCTTAAACACATATGTCTAATGAGATTTAGAGCGTTAAAAACATAAATGAATTTGTTAAACAAATATTAATGGAATGAAGTCAAACTTATATCTTTTGTTAAGAATATGAATATTTACTGATATTTCTTGAAAAGTTGTAATAAAATGTAAAGCTGAATTTAAACACGTGAAGAGAAAAGTTAACGAAATTAAATCACAGGGTGATTAGAAAGGTGAAAGTACAGAGATTTATTATAGAAATGAAATTACGAGCACGAGGCGATGTTGTATCAATTATAGAGGAGAAATGTTAAGTAAAGGAAGTATATGTATTGAAGCAGAAGTTTATAGTTGAATTACCGTGCAGATTAAAGAGACATGAACGTAAAGGAGTTACGTAAGTTTACGAAGGGACGCAGGGGAGTCTCTAAGTTTTTCTAGTATTGGATGCAATAATTGTGAAGTTATGAGAGTGTAGTAAAGGAAGATTCTATACAGGGTGTTTAAGAGAGAAAGTAATTGTTGTATAATTATGGAGGAGAAGCGTGGAAACGAAGGTTAATGCCGTGCACTTACAGTATTCACGTTTATCAGAAGATTGTTAACTCAGTAAAGAATTTCAGCACTTATTTCAGAATTTCATGATATATAGATAAAGGTAAAAAGGAACAGTGCTTAGCTTAAATGTTTGTCACTTATGTTCAATTGATTATGACGAGTATTTATTACTTTCAACACGATAGTTGCGGTGTATGTTTGTGTGAATTTGAATTTGATGTTTAAGAAAATTGGAGTAGATGAAAGACTTATTGGAGGAAGAAAATTTAATCTTCGACGTTATGAAGTGTAAAATTTGAATTTCATAAAAGGATGTATATATGCACATAGTTCATGAATAATTTGATTAGATATGGAACTACGGTTCATAGTTGAAGCGGACCTGTATAAAATAGGGCAATACTTAATGTCACGCCGTTTCACATTTTCTTACGATAGTAATGCCACGTGCAAATTTATCTTTGCAGTTATTTTTGTTGAAGTGTCAGGGAGACACAATATTGAGGGAGGAAGCCAATTGTTATACATGTTTTATTAGCTTAATAAACGGCTAGTGCTTTTTAGCAACTTAGTCAAATTTTATCGAAACTGATTCCGTTTTCATTGTCGTCATCGTCGAAAATAGTACTACGAGGTATAGATACAGGCGCTCACTATAGATTAGACCTTATCACCCCTCGAGATTGGAGTTTTCTCGATTGTTCTAAATGTAAATAATAGTAGAAATTTGTACCTTGTCTAGTAGTACTATTTTCTTTACGAATAATATCTATCCTGTATGTTCCTGGAATTCCCAATTTTACTTAGTAGGCATGATAAGCTTGTGAGCTGGGTAACTTACATGTCTGCAATCCTTTTTCGGGCTTTGGATATAAGTTCTGATGGGTTTCTTCGGGCGCAGTACCAAATAATTAATATCTGAAGACCTAATCAACTTACAATGCTCAACCATATAAAATTTCAAAGCTGTACCTCAGTTTATATAGAATTTGAAAATTTCAGTCCCAGTGTCCCTTAAGTTACTTGACCGTTAGTCTCGTGATCATGAGCAAGGGGACCTCCATTTTTACACGGAATCAGAAACACGGTATGTGATATTTCACTTCGAAAATCTCACATGCATTGACCTGGAATCGAATCTTGGTGAGAGGAAAGCAGCGCCAATACGCCCCCTTTCGGGTTCTTAGGTTGTGACCTGTGATTCATGATGTCTGACGTTCACCAGCAAGTGGTATTTTCATATCCTTGTTCTGAATGGCTTGAAGTGACGCCCATGTGGGTGTATATTGACTGTAGGTAGCTTCGAGAAAATGGAGACCCATTACACGCTGTCGTGATATGAAAGTTATCTCGAAAGTAGTTGGCCTTAGTAAACTTTATCATATTAGGATATTTGGTACCTTCTATCTAACGAATATTTCACCATACATTTTTAAAACACCATGTAGTTTGATCTAGATCAGCGGTTCCCAACCATTTTTTCCTCCCGTACCCTTTTATACATATTTATCTAAAATAGTACCCTCCAAAACGTAAACTTTCAAAACGTTTAATATTTTACGGGCAATATGTATGTATTTCTAACCCTTGCAATTCCCTTTTTCAAGGGGGTCGGTGATGAGACCTGAAAAAATTCGGTGTGGCGGGTGTTTTTACGGGCGGATGACATAACTTAATAAAAACATTATTAGTAAAAAATAATTTACAACTATTTATAACTTACTAGCGGACCCGTGCGAGAACTCTCGCATGTGTATAAACCACCCGCCTGGCTTTACTGTTATGCAGGCTTCTATAAATATGTTTATTTGTTTAAACGAACTTTTTTTAAAAAATTGTCGAAATCAGAGAGCAATTCATAACTGCTGCTGGTTGCACAATAGGTTGTGTGCGCCCCATGTGTATAGACTACCCACCCGGATCTAGTACTATGCGGCTGTACATGACACAGTTCTACCTGGAGTTATCGTCTTGTTTATTTGTTTAAGGTGGTCATATAGGCTACACTAGGAATAATTTTTTAAAAGAATAATCTCTAGCAATGTTAAATTTTTCTGTTGTTTTATCGTGATCAAACTAAGAGATTTTGAAGTTCATTCTACAGAAATTTTATGTTAATTGTTTATGAAAAAATTATTTGTTGCTATTTACACAGGGGTACTTAAAGTCCTCTATCTCTCACATATTTTAACCAAAATCCATGAACCTTGAACAAAAACAATCTAACTTACATGGGGAATGTTCCCTACCACTCTTGTCTGAATTAGTCACAAGTAAGGGTTTTAAAATTATATTACAATTTAATTTTCTTGAAATTTTGTTTAGCAAAATTGTTTAAAAAGTTGTTAAAATTACATTTTTATGAATATCATTTTCTTAGTGGTAGGGAACATAGATACATGTATTAGCATTAATTTGAAATAAAAATCAAGCAGATACCATTTCTGTGACAAACGTTAAAGCACTTTGAATGACTTCAAATGTCAGGAAACGAATTAATGAGTAAATCGCATTTAAAGTTTACTTAGTATGTCTTCACTCACATTCTGGTTTGATCACATCAGAAACCTCCTGGGACATACACAGATCCTTCCTTGAAAGCTGTATGGTCCTCCTTCATCTTGTTATTTGACGCCCAGAGGGCAGCTTGCATATCGAATCTTGTCGTTCCTTGGAACGCTATGCAAGTCAAGGAAGTTAGATATCTAAACTCCTTGACACTATAGCGCTTTCTAGTAGAGAAAGGAGGAACTTTGTGTTGGCGGAAAATCCCGAGATCGAATTTACCACTATGAACTCGGCCTACTGAATTCATTGGGTTCATTAACATGACAACAACGAATGACATGCGTGCCGTGATTTTTTTCGCCTATCAAAATCACTTACCACGGAGTAAAACCAGTGGGATAGAGAAAGAGAAAGTCAATTTTTCCTCTATGAACACGGCCTACTGAATTCAAATGGGTTCATTAACATCCCAACAACGAATCACATGCGTGCCGTGATTTTTGTCGCCTATCAAAAATCACTTTCCACGGCCAGGAGTGAAACCAGTGGGATAGAAAAAGATAAAGTCAATTTTGCCACTATGTACATGGCCTACTGAATTCAAATGGGTTCATTAACATGCCAACAACAAATCACATGCGTGCCGTGATTTTTGTCGCCTATCAAAAATCACTTACCACGGCCAGGAGCGAAACCAGTGGGATAGAGAAAGAGAAAGTCAATTTAGGCTCGACAGGAATTGTATAGATCTGCTGATACGCCAGACATGACAGATGTCAGTCAGAACGGTTGCGCCCTCTTACAGTAAATAATTTATTTTGACATGAAAGATTAATGGTATATTTATGAACCATACATTTTCTAAAACTAGAAGAAATTTCCTACAAAATGGATATTTAAAAAAAAAAGTGAAATTTCAGAAAAATTGTGTATATGGCCACCTTAAAAGCACTTTATAAACGAATAAATATATTTCGTTGGCTTTTCAAGAAATGCAAGATTTTTCCTGTACAATTGAGACGATTTGGAAGATTTTGGTACAAACCACACCTTGTAACTCCCTCTGGTTTAGGAGCTTGAGTTGTGTGTAACATACACCTTAGCGTATTACATATAGAGATGTTTTTGAACACAATATAACTAATGTTATTAATTTATTATTTGTTTGCTGTTAGTATTCATTTTTTTAATGCTAAATATCATTTTCTATTTTACTTTTATTTACGTGTGCAAATGAAGTTGTATAAACATTTATCTCAGGAAAATATACAATTACAGTAGGCCTACATAAGATTTTTAATTTTGATTTTATTGAAAACTTATTAATTCTAGCGATTAGTTTGGCAAAAATAGACAAATGAAGACAATAGCATTGACCTTGACGTGCGTGAATAAGACGGCACTGCGCGCTGGTACATTGCGACTGACACGTACGATGGGAACATGGCGCCCGCCATTACCGTTTATTTTTGGCGTAACCCTAACCAATTCGTTGCGTACCACCAAGGGGTACGGGTACCCCAGACTGGGAACCGCCGCTCTAGATCGTTATAAACACACAATGTATCAATTGCGCTACTATAAATGCCCATTACTATCTTCATAAAAGGATCGATTCTGAAACACATTTACTGTATATTCGTATAACAATGTGGCACTGTACATTTCCAAATAATTGCGCAAAAATGAATAAAAAAAAGAGTGTCATAAAAACAAATGGTCTCTGCTCGCCGAACACAGCATAAACGTTGAATTGTACTTCAGACTTTTAATCATACAAGTCAATTTCCCAAAATAATTGAGAGCCTTTTATTTGATAGCAGTCACGCAAAACAATGTGATATTTTCCATCCACTGCCAGAGTCCGATGTGTCGGGAAGTATAGAGCAATTTCACTAACATTGCACATTAACAAAGTAAATCCATCAATAAAGTGCACAGGGCAGAATTTGCTCAGTGTGTCACATTTTACTGTATGCGGGCGTTCTGCGAGATATGTTCAATCGAAACCCGTTCGAATGCAAAACATCCTACGTAATGTGTTATTGTTTGAGGTTCGAAATACGCATGCGCAAGTGACGCTGGGTGTATGGCGCATGCGCTGTGATCGGATACTTACTGTAGTGGTAATTGACCTACAGGTTTGTTTGCTTAGTGTGATTGTTATTAAATGGTCAGGTTGGAGTGGATTGTGAACTTAGTTGATTGAGCGATCCCGTCCAGCTCCACTCACCACTGCCTGCACTGAATTGAACGGGCTATCTTAACAAACAAAAAATACAATCATATAACCAACAAACCTTGACAAGTTATGCTAGTTTAATATCTACTGCAACTAAATAAGTGTACACATTGTAAAAACCGTCACACCTACTGATATCTCACCACGAGATGGCAGTCGGGTTTGAACTGCAGTTGTCTTCCCGCTCACTGCGTATCGCGCATTCCAAGAACATTGAGTTAGTCACTGTTTCCATTACTGTACCCGATACTGCCACACTGTTAAAAGTAAACACAAAGGCTTGTAAGAACATCGACAGTAGGAAGGAAGGTAACAATACACACACACGTCGCAGCGTGATGACATTACTTGTACAAATAGATTTAATAGCCTAAGTGTAAAGGATCTGATGATGATCGCTAGACTGGTCATCCAAGTGTATCTCATGTAATTCTTTTTCAGGATTAGGGAAACGCTCATTACAAATGGGTACACTTGTGGTGACCGACTGAAAATCATTAATATTCTGTATTGATGAAATATTGATATATCTTTAACGGTTTAGCCGCCGTAAGCAAAAAGGCACACGGATGTTGTTTATCTTATTAGTATACGAGGGCAGATTGAAAAGTCATTGCCCCCATTTTTTGCCCCAAAAATACATACAGGTACTTACGAATATACTGTACATACTGTTCTACGTACCTTACACTATTTTTTCACATAGTCTCCACATTTTTTCAGACATTTGTCCCATCGCAGCACTAAATTTAAGATGCACATGTGGTCTCGCATTGTCATGGTCCGCTGAAGAAATTCCTGGCAGGACAGTGATTCACGTGCAACGATGACGCCAAGACAGCTGTTCGGCGATGGTTCCACAGTCAGTCGGTTGTATTCTACCACAGGGGCATCTCAAATTTAGTGCAGCAATGGGACAAATGTCTGAACAAATGTGGAGACTATGTGGAATAATAGTGTCAGGTACGTAGAATAATACGTATATTTGTAATTACCTGTATGTATTCTATTTGTGCTAAGAGGAAAAATAGGTACAAAGACTTTTCGATCTACCTTCATACATTTATTTTTCTTTAACCGTAGTACAAAGTTGTACAGAAATAATATTTGGCTTTTAGAAATATTTAAATTTCAATAGGAAATTTCCTTGAAATAAGACCAGGATATTCAGTTATCAGCACTTTTAAATTGACCTTATGACAAGAGTTGGTATACAGACCACTCTCATCTAATAATAATAATAATAATGTTATTGGTTTTACGTCCCTTTTAACTACTCTGGCTTTTAGAGACGCCGGGGTGCCCGAATTTCGCCCCGAAGGGGATCTTTTATGTGCCAGTAAATTTACCGACACGGCTCCCACGCATTTGCGCACCCTTAAATGCCAGCTGACTGCGCCATGATACGAACCTGCAACCTTAGGCCCAGCAAGCGAGAATGTTACCGCTGAGCCGGGCAGCCAGCCCACTCACATCTGAAGGGTTAAATAGCTGGGATACTTATTATCAGAGACTTCATAGCCTACGTCTGGGATGACTTCAGTTCACATAACTAAGGAAGCTAATAGTTGCCATTATGGGCCAGAGTGTTCCGAGGTATAATGCGCACACCTAAGTGTTCGCCTCACTAATTCTGAGATAGTTCACCTTATGTTCAGTGACGTATGCACTGGTATTTACCCAAGTTCTTGAGCGAAGACAAAGCCAAGTCACCAGTCGCAAGGAAGGAAGCTCTTAAAGAGTGAAGAGACCTCGAGAGCTCTTCAACACTCCGAGCTTCAGGAGCACAACGCAGCCACCAGAACGCCACCCAAATAGGGAGAGGTCTAATTTGGAGGCTCGGTTTCGCTACTGACCACAATCTCGCTGACCCGTACAATAGTACAGATATGTGCAAATTCTTGGACTCAAATCAGTCACAATTTATTTTTATAAATCATTTTATTAAACCTCTGTTGATATATTTTATCACCCAACTTGGCAATATATTCTCCCCCGAGGACTTCCATAATTAATTGTGTTAAAAAAAGTGGAATTGGGGATTCCGAGGGTTACCTTGCTGGGTCCCTTTTCTCTTTTTTCACTGACTTTGAAATGTACCCACTAAAAAAAAACACCATACACACACACTCAAGTATACGGAACTAAACAACAAAAACAACAATAAAATGCTTCTTGTGGGCGTATATGCAATTATAATACCCCATCTAAATTATCAAGTGTGTATTACTGTATTTACTCAAAGAACTTGCTTTTCAAATTTAGACATCCACCTAAAAATTTTAAATAAAACCAAATTTGCCTAATTTTATCCGTGTTTAGAAGGGCTGATGACCTTTCTGTTCCACCCCTTAAAACAATAATAACTAACTAACATCTAGTAAACCTACGGAACTGAAGTTAGAGTCGTATTAGACATTTTACTAAATAGTTTAAAGATGTCATTCAAGCGCACTGTTTAAGCTTTAAAATTGATCACTCAGACTGCAAGAGACACCTTTTTACGAAACATGGTAAAGGAGGAGTCACAAGTAAGGGAATCTAGACGACTGTCATATTGAGCATTCCACATAAATTCCATCCCGAATATATCGTCGCTGCGCCTGCAAAATTTGCTATGTGACATTATCGTTCACTTCCATTCTTCTCCCTAACGCTACTCACGCATCCCAGCCCTATAAAGTAGGGCTACCGATGAGACACGGATTGACATGTACCCGTGTAACCCGGGACACGCGTACACGGGTAGGTACGCTCGAAGAATCCGTGTAGCAGTAAGTACACGTGTACACGGGTACACGAGTAGTACCGCCCGTGTACCAGTGTATGAAGGTCCGCGTACACGGGTTTCACGGGTATATATGTCTTATTGTGTGCCCATGTGGTTTTCTCGATTTTGGAAAAATGGTTTTGACATTTTGTTGCACTAATGCCCCATTTAATTGAAATCAAATGTAGAATCAGGAATACGAACACAGCAAACATAAAATATAAAGTATTTGCTATTACGAAGAATAAGTGAAACGACAACACTGCGTATTTTGTGAATGGATGTTTTCGAAATACTATGAACATGGCACCGAGTGATTCAAATTTTCGGGCACCGCGCATCCCTTATATGTTAGGGTGCCCCTAGTGGGCAGAATTCAGGACGAGCGTGCGGTGGCGCGGCGGCGAGGTGTGGGGTTGTGCCTGGAGGCGTGTGCTGTGTACATAGCCAAGTTTACAGATATTAGCGAATCAGTCGAGTCATCCTGCTCTCCGCGGAGAAATGGCCGGACAAGCGTGCATTTCAATCGTTGGCAAGCGCAATATTCACGGTGGTGGCGCGTACCAGCGAAATGGAAAGGCGGTGATCTTGTTTATCTCCAATGCAACTTTCCACGATTTGCGCTTATAATGCACAGGACCTTCCTCGTTGTGAAGGCTTTCATTTCGCACCGACATTAAAAATGATATGGTATTATTACAGGCATAAAGCGGAGGCCACAAAAGAAGACACTGAAGATGGTGACCATGTTGATGATGAGGAGCAGGAACAGGTATGGTCATCCCGAGCCAAGAGACGACGCAGGCGACGCGTGGAAGGTAACGCATAGAGGAAATACATCAGGCTCTTGCTAGGATGGTTGTTGTGAACCAACTGCCTTTGTCATTTTGTGCCAGTGATGGGTTTATGCAGTTCATGTCAGTTGTAGAGCCCAATTACTTGTGTATTTCAGAGGATGCCCTTAAGCGGAGACTGGCTCTACTAGCCGATGGTGTCAGAGAGAATGTGCGGTGTGAACTATCAGCGGCATCAAGCGTTGCCCTTACATCTGACTGTTGGACATCTCGCTCACAAACGTATTTCCTGACGGTAACGGCTCACACCATCGACTCCCAGTGGGTTCCAAAGGCGATGACGCTTACCACGCATGAAATGGAAGACGGCCACACCTCAGAAAATCTGGCATCGGAATTGCAATTGGTTGCAGATGAATGGGATGTGCAGGACAAGATCACCGCCATCGTCACTGACAACGCGTACAACGTCGTAAACGCTGTGCGCGCTCTTGATGTGCTGGAGAAGGATAAAGTTATTTGTGCTGCACATTCTGTACAGCTTGCTGCAAACAAGGCTCTTTCTCATGAAAAGGCTGCTAATGTGTGTCTGAAAGCAAGAAATATATTTGGCCATTTTCGGCACTATAACAATGCCTCTAGTGCGCTGACAAAAATGCAAGCACAACTTTCAATGCCCGAACAACCCCTGATTCAGAGCTGCAACTCCCGCTGGAATTCAACTTTTGCCATGATCAAGCGCCTTTGAAAAACAGGAACCCCGTCAGCAACGTCCTAGGTGACCGGACATGCACGCCAATGGCCACAGCACAGAAACTCCAAGTAACGGAACAGGAGTGGCATCACATGGAGGTTTTAAGCAAGCTCTTTAAACCGGTGGAAGTGGTAACCACTCTCTTGTGCGGTGACAATTCTCCCATATCGATGGTCCAGCCACTAATACAGATGCTAATTAAAAATCACCTCAGCACTCAGGAGTTGTCGGACGACAGCTTCCTAGCGGACGTGCAGTCTACCTTGGTCTGTGAACTGAACGATCGGTTTGGCCTCCTATGGATAAATGATAGTACTGTCACAGCCAGACAGATTGCATCTTTCCTCGACCCGAAGTATAAGGATTTGGTAGATGAGACAGCAGAGGCTCGACGATGTATTCACGACAGAGTGCTTCATAAGCTTCAGAGCGATGCACCAGCTGAAGTCTTGGTTAATCCCGATCAACCCTCCACCAGTGTGATCTGGAGTTCTTGTATCAAATGCCATGTGGGAGAAGGAACAGCCCTGAATCTCAATTTGAAGATTTTCTTTCAAAGGCACAGATTCGTTTTGACATGAACCCGTTCGAGTGGTGGAAAGCAAGGGAACACAAATATCCTGCGGTTGCTGCTCTAGCGAAAAAATACTTGTGTATTCCAGCAACATTCATAAGCTCCGAAAGGTGCTTTTCCTCTGCTGGAAACATTGTCACAGCCAAACGGAATTGTATTCTGCCAGAAAATGTAAACCTCTTAGTATTCTTGTTCCAAAACAAAGATTTCTTAAAGTAAGTTGGTCAATGAGTCATAATTCTAGAAATTGTTGTTCTTATTATACTGTTATATTTTGTATTCGTTTCATACGCCTGATATTTTAATTTTGTTGTTTGTTACATTCTGGTCAAATCACAGTGCAAATAATAAATTATATTCCGTTACATATAGTTTTGTATCTACTCCTCTCTCGTCCTTGGAACTAACCTTTATAATCAATCAAATAATTAATTAATTTCACACTGCTTCGGTTCGAATAAACGCGCGCGGACACATTGCACACGCAAACACGATGTATAAATGCATGTATAAATGGCACGATATTGCCGTCAACAGATGTTCGAGCAAGGTTACCAGATACGGCACTCTTTAACAATATTCGGTGTGACCCGTGTACCCGGTCGTAATTACACGAATACACGGGTACACGGGTAAATAGTAGAACCCGGATTCTTAGCACACACATCTTAAAAACACGGTTGTGCGGGTACACGGGTACACGGGTAATAGGGAGCACTACTATAAAGATACACAAGTCCAACAGAACAATTCACTTCTGACTGTCTTTCTCTATCGTTGAACACAGGAAAGTGATCCTTACAAGATTGTTATGCGGGGCTGTGTATCCACATGTGGCTGGGGGCGTGACATGTTTTAAGGTAAAATATGGAAGAGAACAACTCTGCGGGCACAGTGACGATAATATCTAATAGGGGGGCGTGGTGGCTCAGCGATCAAGTTGTCTGCCTCTCACCTAGGCAGACTGGGTTCGATTTCCGTTCAAAGCATGTAAGATTTTCGTAGTGAAATGACATGTTCTGTGGTTTGGTTTCCACGTAAAATTTAGAGGTCCCGTGGCTCATGATCGCAAGATTAACTGTCACGTTAAACTACAAGCTTCCTTTCTCATCTAATATAGCAATAAGTAGGCTGGGAAAGTTGGCAAGATTGGTTCGTATAAGAGACGGGATCAAGAAATGTCTCGTATAATGTGAACTACTATATATGTGCACACTAAATTTTCCACCATGATGCTGGTAACATAGCGCAGAAATTTGGCAAATCTATTTCAACTCCATCTTACTACATAAAAGAAAATATAAAACGGAATCGATAAAAGTGAAATATTCATGGAACATTATTTCTATTCACATCAAATATGGATTTTGGTATTAGAAAGTAAATTTTGGAAACCATTATCTGGAGTGTGGCACTCTAAGTACGTGAAACTTGAACTGTTGCCGCAGAGGACAAAAGGAGAATAGGAGCTTTACAGGGGAATTATGAAGTTTATATGGGCAGATAGAGTAACAAATGAAGAAGTGTTAAAAGGAACGCGGGAGGAGAGATGTTTCTAGCAAGCGATTTTTATTTATCGTATGGCTTTTATTAGTGCCGGGAATGTCCGAGGACATGTTCGGCTCAACTGAGTCAGTAGCTGCTTCCAGAGGACAACCTTAGGGTGAGCTACAAGTTCCGTTCAATTTCAAGAAGTTCCAACATTCGCTACCAGATATCAATGATACCTAATGGTGAACGTTGGAACTTTGATAGAGCGTTCTGACGAAATCTAACCTAACAATTTAGCTTCACACAAGTTTAGTCTGTGGAAGGATCTTATACATGCCATAAATCTATGACATGGGACCGCAGGATTTACTTCCCCTCTGAAGGAAGGCATACTGAAGGATTTTTAACGCTCTTAAAAATCCAACGACTTCGGCCAGGTTTGAACCCACTATCTTGGGCACAGCAGTTCAGCATGCTACCGACTACGCCACCGAAGCAAGCGGTAATAAGGAAGGAAGGGTGTTGATAAGAGTTGTAACGGTAGATTCAAGGTTAGAATATTTTAAACAGAGTGTCATAGCTTCAGTATGTAGAAATAGAAGGAATAGCTCAGGACAGCGGGGGCTATGGAGGGCTGCATCTAACCAGTATAATGACTTAAAAATCAAACACACACCTTTCACGGAGAACTGTACTTCACCAGGGAACTGATCAGAATTGGCTTGTGACGAGCTGGTATCGATAAAAGATATTATTACCCTGACAATTGAGGCTGAATTCTGGATCCATTCTACATGATTAACTTCTCATATTAAAGAGGATGTAGCAAACTACGAGCTTAAATCTGCACTCTGCAATCAATGCAGCTGTGAGGAGGATACCTAGCGTACATCTTCCTCGCAACGCTAGTAAGTCACGATCCAAGACTTCTACGCGGACCTCAACTCCAGAGATCCGAGGTTGAAATCCTGGTGATGACACCTGCTATCCCCTCTTCCTCCAGTATGCTGGGATGGTTTTTTTTTTTTTTTTAGTCGTTTACCCTCCAGGTTGGTGGAAACAACGAACTCAGTGAGGAAACTCACCACTGCCGCCTCTACGGGCAGTGTCCTAGAGCGGGGAACATCGAATCGGAAGGGATACAACTGGTGAGATGGGATTGGCACCTCGCCCAGGCGGCCTCACCTGCAAAGCGAACAGGGGCCTCATGAGGGAAGGTAAGGGATGGTTAGGATGGAGAGGCAAGGAAGAGAGAAGGAGGCGGCCGTGGCCTTGAAGAAGGTACCATCCCGGCATTTGCCCGAAGACGAAGTGGGAAACCACGGAAAACCACTTCGAGGATGGCTGAGAGGGAATCGAACCCCCTCTACTCATTTGGGCCACCCGAGGCTGAGTAGACCCCGTTCCAGGCCTCGTACCACTTTTCAAATTTCGTGGCAGAGCCGGGAATCGAACCCAGGACCTCCGGGGCGGCAGCTAACCATGCTGACCGCTACGCTACGGAGGCGACTGCTGGGATGGTACCTTCTTTTAAGCACCTAGCCCAATCCCTGACTTCCCCTTAGGGGCAAAATTCCGGCACCCTATTGTCTCCAAAAGCCTCAGCAGCTAAAAGGGACGTAAAACCAATAACATTATTATTATTATTATTACAATCCCTGACTGTAATAATTACAAGTACACACACTTTTACTGTCACCTCAGAAACACAGGTTATCAGACTAATTCAATTCACAGGGACATATTAGGCAATGCTTTCGTTCTTTCCATTATACAGAACAGACAACAGGCTTAGAGCTTCCTATTAGAAATTGCAAGATACCCTTCTCTGAGGAACGGGAACTAATGTCTTTACTGAGGACCCTCCATCAATGGACACACGTGACACGTGAACGATAATGTTATAACTAGCAACCCATCCCGGATTCGCCCGGTATCCTTAACAGTTTACCCAGCGTAAGTTTAAAAAGCGTATATTTTTCAATTTCAGTGAACTACGATCTATATCCGTTTTCCGTCTCGGCATGATGGGTTAAAATCACTGACGGGATTATTAGTTATATTATCATGGAGATAGCGTAAGCCTCCGTGGCTTAGGCGGCAGCACGCCGGCCTCTCACCGCTGGGTCCGTGGTTCAAATCCCGGTCACTCCATGTGAGATCTGTGCTGGACAAAACGGAGGCAGACAGGTTTTTCTCCAGGTACTCCGGTTTTCCCTGTCCAAATTTCTTTCCAGCAACACTCTCCACTATCATTTCATTTCATCTGTCATTCATTTAATCATTGCCCCAGAGGAGTGCGTCAGCCTCGGCAGCCGGCACAGTTCATATCCTCGCCGCTAGATGGGGGCTTCATTCATACCATTCCTGACCCGGTCAGAGACTGGAAGCAGGCTGTGGATTTTCATTTTTTCATCATGGAGGTAGCATGTGCAACGAATCCTTGTCAGGCTTAATTTAAGAATGGCGAGGTGCATGAAACACATACCCTTCTTCCGTCCAATCTAAACTTGACTGTGTATTCTCCGGAACGAAAAGTTCAGAGGCGAAATGAAGAAAAGCTGAGTTACACTTACAGGAAAATTCCAAACACATCCACTATTCTCGGAAGTCTTAACTCGACACCTTTGCTCAACCCCAAAGAATATGGGTACATATGCTCGACATGACTCGACAGTTTGCTGCTGGCTGTAACTGGGGTGATAGGCTCGCTCGCAAGCTAGCTCGTAAACTGTCACGGAAGAAATGAAAATGTATAAACGCTTATAGTGAAGATAGAAGATAGAAATATGCTGTCGTGGACTTTTCTGTAGAACTTTTCATGCCGAACGATTCTTATATTCATAGTATATAGATAATTTTAACGGTTTACCCAGAGTAAGCTTGAAAGGCACACGGACGGTAGGTTTTCTTCGACTTTTTGACTGAAATAGTTACAGCGCGACTTCCTTTGAACATAAATAAATTATTTTTTACAGAAATTTTCCTCGAAAAATTCTTTACTGAATGGAGAAAACCGCATCAAAATCCATCCAGTGGTTCTCGAGATTACCCGGAACATCCAAGAATCGTGGACTTTGTTTTATACTAAGTGTGTCACTCGGGTGTGTGTATAGTCTGCGATCCAGCAGAGGTCAGCTATGAACAGCAGATGCCTTCCAGCGTACTGCATACCGCGCATTCAAAAAACATCAAGTCGGTCACTGCCAGCTTCACTCATTCACGTCTTCTTTTTCTTTCTTTGCTTGTACTCTGCAAATGGGAAAAGAGGAAAGGAGCCTTCAGTGACAGACAACATACTTAAAGCTGAATCAACAACAAGCACAATGCGGGAGGTAGTGCTAACTGACGGTCGATATATTTAGGTCAGGAATAGACAAACCGCGCAAGCGTACAGCCTGGCCCCCCCACCAACTCCCCATCGCAGCGTGTCGAACTGACTTCTCCAGGCGCGCAGACAATATGAATGTGACAAAGGGAAAAGAAAGAATGGAGAAACAAGTTCAAAATATAATCCAATAAAACTATATTTTGCCATGTCATTTGCGGATTTTCGCCTAGCTCTTGGTATACTCTGACTGGACCTATTTGGGATAGTGATGTTGTTGTTGATTATTTAGGGGCTTTGCAACATCGTGTTCATGTAGCCCCGTGTACTTGGGTGTGTGTAGAAGTTGTCTGATAACATGTGTCACTGTGATGGCTGTACTAATGTGTGTTCTTGTAATTGAGGTAGAATTTGGGTAGAGAGCAGCCGTGGCCTTAAATAAGGTAGGACTACCATCCCGGCATTTGCCTGGAGTAGAAATGAAAAACCACTGAAACCACATCCAGGGTGGTTGAGGTAGGAATCGCCCCATCTCAGTTTTGCACTATGTCTCATATATGAAAGACTTTCTTCTCCTTAGCTGGAGAAGCTACGAGATCTTCTACATTATTTTTTCCCTATAGCGGTACGAAAAGTTGAGATATTGGCTATCACGGACTGATCTACTGGGGTTTTGCCAAGCCAGTTGCGGAGTTTCATCTAGGTGCACGAAGTTAGGCTCCTCTGTAGGTTTTATGATACACCTTATTCAAGTTTAGAATAGTCACCGAATGTCATCACCGTTGTTCTGGACTGAACCTAGTCCTTTTATGGTGCGTGTATTAATTTTGAATTAAAGAAGATATGTGCTCATATTGTAGCACAGGAAGAGTTAACTATAGATTCCCATAGCCTAAGATAATGCTTTAATGTAACTCCCAAAAGCGATCAATGATCGAGTATCGGATGAAGATTAACCAAAATGTCCAGGGTTATCTTACGAGAAAGGACCGGAATTTGTCAATATCATTTGTGTGAGAAGCAGCGTTGAAGACTATAGAATCATAGCAGCAATAAAACTCAAGTTGAGATCGATGAGTGTAATGCCAGTAGGTGAGCTATCGACTCTCGTGGTGCGGACAATGGTTCGACAAACACTTAGCACAGAGTGGTCTGAATGAGTCTCTCGACATAGATTATATCCCGATTGAGGTGGTCAGGCAATCCAGCGGTTAGTGCTTACAATTCCAGCTGTTCTTTTACAAACAGAAGATTTCATGTAAGGGCTTTGTAACTTCGTGGTCATGTAGTGCCGTGTACTTGTACACTTGTGTGTGTGTGGAAGGGGGGGGGGGAGAGGGGGGATATGTCCGATAACCTGTATCATGCTGCTGGCTATGGTAGTGTGTGTATTAGTAATTGAGGCTAAGATTCGGGTTGGAGGCAGCCGTAGCCTTAATTTAGGTACCATCCCACCATTTGCGTCTCCACACGAAGTAGGAAACAATGAAAATCCAGGTGGTATTGTTGTTATATGGGTGGAACACCAAAGTTGCGTATCACTGGAGTAGGTCCTGACGGGGATGATGAATTGAGTCCTTTGTAGCCTATGTCAGTGGCGGCCATTAAGCACAACTTCAGAACAACGAGAAGCAGAACTGGGCGATCATCGGATCTCCCATTCCTCTCGACGAGTGTATAGGCCACGTAGCTACGTTGGTGGGTAATTTCACTTAAATAAATAAATAAATAAATAAATGGATGAATAAATAAATAAGTAAATAAATAAATAAATAAATAAATGAATAAATAATTCAATAGATATACAGAGAGCGAGACAGACACAAACAAACAAATAAATAAAACTCAGCAATTCTTTTAGGTTTGTGCCGTGTCTTGTGTGGGGTTTTGCCTAGGACACCAAGCTGGTCATCAGCGGGCTCTTGGTGTCCCCACCCGGACCCCCACAGGAATAGCGAACTGCGCGCTACCTCCCTTTATACAGTATAAAGCGCACCTGCGCCTCTTCACTGCGAGAACTAAAAGCTCAAGCAGCCATAACCTTCCTACGAAGGCTTCCAAAAAGAAGGTATATTGGCTTTCACGGCCGGTGAATACAGTGCACATTAGAGCCCGCTGATGAACCAGCTTGGTGTCCTCGGCGAAACCCCACACAAAGACACGGCACATATTTGAATTCTAAATTCAAGGCACTCAAACCTGAAAGAATTGCTGAGTTTTAATTCACTGGCCGTGAAAGCCAATATATATATAATATGCTCTGCGGCGTTGATGAGACAAGTGATGATGGGGCAACGATGAAAATATAACACTGTCAATACAGACCTGCGGACTGACTCTAACATGTAGCAAACACCACGAAAAGTTTCAAATCTCCCCGGCCAAGCCCTGAGTTAAGACTGCCGCCTTGGATTAGCTGTCTTAATAACCTAGATTACAAGTCTCACGAACTCTCGTCTGACTTGTCTCATCACTGTTAATGGAGTACGGTATCGTGCGAACCTGGCTAATACCGATGAAGAAAGGAATCATCTACGAAGCCATCAAATTTCGATAGAATAACCCCAAGTTCTTAAGAGTGAACGTGGAAGACCACAGTAACTAGTTCTGCTGGATTTACAAGAAGGTTGATCTTTTAACTCATTCATTAAAGTGGAACTCACCATGCCTCATCATCTTCCCAACTCATACATACAGAGTGTAGATTCGCATTTTATCGACCGTGCGAAGTCATTCTACACTTCTACCTTTGAAAGGTGTAGGGTAGATGTGTCAAACACACTGACTAAGTGCGGCTTATCACGTTTTATAATATAAGTGTGTTATGCCATAAGTGTGAACTCCAGAAATATCTACAAAAAATGGATAGAAAATCGATTTTAATCAGCCCAGATAACTACTGTCTTGTGTAGAGCTCAGTGTACATTAACTTGAAAATTACAAAACCAACTTCTGGCTCGTTAAGTTTGTAAAGGAGAGGCTATTATTTTTAAAGATGTATGCACGGAAATAAAGTGTTTCAAAGGATCGTCAGAATGTGTATGTTAGTCGTACAACACTCACAACCTACACACACTTTTCTAGTGCAAATACTCTCTCACTTGATTATATCCTGGAATCCTCCTTCCTCTTTGAACTCGTGCATTGTTGACCGATGACATCTACTCTCATGTACCTTTAGATGGAAATAAATGTGACCTCACTAATTAAATATGCCTTAAAACCAACAATACTTTTAAAATTATTGTTGGTTTTATTTTAACGAAGCAAAAGATTTTCATTAATTTTAAATGGGGGGTTTTATGGATGGTCCTATTAAGTATATTTCAATATATCAAGGCTTTAATTCATAACTAGCAACCAGCCCAGGCTTCGATCGGTATCTTTAACGGTTTAGCCAGCATAACCTTAAAAGGCGCACGGACGGCAGGTGCCAGACGCAATTCAGAAAAGCCGAGGTGAACAGCGAAACTCAAACACATTACTATTCCCCGAAGTCTTAACTCGACACGACTCGACAGTTTGATGCTGGCTAAAGCAGGGGAGATAGCCTCACTCGCTAGCTCGTAAACTAAGCTATACTCTTCTCTGAAGAATTAACTCGACACGACTCGGCAGTTCGATGCTGGCTGAAGCTAGGGTGATAGGTCGCTCGCAAACTCGTAAACTCACTCTGAAGCTAGTAATTTAAATTTCCACTGAATGGAGATTGCTGGAAGAAATGGTAACGTAAAAACACTTATAGTGGGCGATGTATTAAAGATAGAGATATGCTGTCATGGACTTTTTTGTAGAACTTCTCATGCTGAACAATTCTTACATTCATAGTATATATATATTTTTAACGGTTTACCCAGAGTAAGTTTAAAAGACGCACGGACGACAGGTTTTTCTTCGACTCGATTCATTGAAATCGTTACTGCTCGGCTTCCTTTGGTCATAAATGAATGTTTTTCAACAGAAACCTTCCTCGAAAAATCCTTTACAGAATGGTGAAAACCGCATCAAAATCCGTCCATTGGTTCTCGAGATTACCTGTTATATCCAAGAATCGTGGACTTTGTTTCATACTATGTAGAGATTTAGTTTTTAATAATTGTATAATCATATATTCCCCCCTCTCCTAATCATCTTTCTTCGTATTTCAGGGTGTTTGTTTACTGTTTTTGACATACAGAGTATATGTATTGAACATACCCACCTCAATGTGTTCTATCATATGCAGTGAAGTCCGTAGTCATCTCCTTCCACACCCTCACCCTTGGGACGATATAAGTCTTTAGGCCACCTAAACTTCGATCGAGTAGCTTGCTTGACCCTGGCCAATGTTACTGAATTGCTCGGGAAAAGGGGTGGGGAAGTAAGTGGCTATATAGACTAATCATAATATAAATATATGCTTCAATTGTATAAGGAACAAGTAGTTCCGTAACGAACTAAAAAGCCTACTTTTCTTAAAATTTAAAATTCATGCTAATCTATATAGAACGATCTAGAATAATGATGAAATCAAGTTGGTAATACTAACATATTTTCAAAGTACTGCAGTTTGAAATACACCTGACATAGTGTAGTCCAATTGAGTAACTTACTACAGTTGGCAACCCTGGTGACTCTGAATATATTCGTAGTTCCATCTCTTAAGGTATAGAATGCACATACAAAATTTGGTTGAAGTCTAATGGATACTTTGGACGTTACATGATGTTTGATATTGGATTTATCAGTGCGTGTAAAATCATGTTAAGAACAATACCATGTATGTGATGCTCAGAATTAATCTCAAATATTACGACCTGTTATAGTGCCAATTTTGGATAAAATCCATTTGTTAGTATAGAAACTACATGTAATTAAAAATTGAAACTATCAGAAATATTAGAATCATTTTGGCAGCACTAAGGTATATTAATTACTCCAAATTAATCTAGAATGTCAAGTACTATACGTGTGCAAATTTAGAGCTCATGGCTTGCATACTTTCTGATATATTGATGTTAGGATTAAACAAATAGAGAGAGCATTTATATACAGTTGGCAGCCCTGCTGGTTATTACGAATACACCTAGTCTTAACTGTTATGGTACACAGAGCACATACGAAATTTGGTTGAAATCCATTTGTAAGTATAGAAGTTATATGCATTTAAACACTGGACCTATCAGCAGGCTTAGAATCGTATTCGCAACACTGATGTATGTAAGTTACTCCAAACTAAAGTAGAATGTCAGGTACTATACATGTGCAAAGATTAGAGCTGTTGGCTTCCATACTTTTTTATATATTGATATTAAGGTTCAAACATAGAAAGAGCATTTATCAACAGTTGGCAGCCCTGGTGGCTCTTAAGATTATGCGCATTCATATCCGTTATAGTGCACATAGTACAAACGAAATTTGGTTGAAATCCAATCGATAGTATAGAAGTTACATGTATTTAGCAATTGGACCTATCTGCAGGCTTCGAATCATGTTGGCAACACTGACATGTATGGACTTCTGAAAATTAATCTGGAATGTTATTATGTGTGCCAATTTTGGAATAGTTCGCATGTATAACTTCTGAGATATTCAACAAAGAGCTCAATTTTCAATTGCGATTTTTCAGCAGTTGGTAGCACTGACATCATTATCAAATATGGTCGAGAGATATTCAGGTATAGATCTTTACTCTTGCCAAATTTGGTTTTGATAACTGCAGCCGTTTAGGAGTTGATAGGGGGACACACACAGACAGACAGACAGAAGGACAAAGTCTACCTTTTCCTCATTTTTGCAAAATGAGAAAAGTAGGCTAGAAATTATAAATTATACTTTTATTTTATTTCCACATATCCAAGGCAATAGTGAAAGTATATTGATGCTGAGGCAGATACAGTGCTTCAAATGTTCGTTCCTTGATTTAAGGTACAGTGTGTTAAGGATATGTCTTGAACAGTGTGTAGAGTCCCCACTGACTTCATTATATTCTGCAACGTAATTTCCTTAATTCAAATTACTTACCGGAGCAACGCCACGTAGAATGTTAGCAAGAAATAAAAATAATAATTCTGGGGCATTTACCTCACCTAATATTGATGTAACTCTTACAAAGAATTTTTGAAATTTTTTGAAATTTAATGCAAGGATTAATGATAATAATAATAATAATAATAATAATAATAATAATAATAATAATAATAATAATAATAATAAGCCCAGTGAGACAGACCAACCACATCTTTACTTATTTTCAGGAGAGAAAAACCAAATGGGCCTGGTTCATTGAACTGGATAGAGATCAACAGATATTCAGGAGTGCGTCCTACTAATGAGAAATCTTCAAGCATGCCAGGTTTCCAAGAAAAATTTAAGCTGAAAACGGTAAAGATATGGTCCCAGGAAAGGAAGGAAAACCACCGAGATCGAATGCGGCCGTAGCCCTACTGGGCAAACATCATAGCCTGAAGAGAGGGTCAGTTGAAACGACGCAGTCCATTGAAGGCTGATACGAAATGATTAATAATAATAATATGCAACGGAGAGAATGTTCTCGATGAAAACAGGAGAAATAGAATAATAACAACAATAATAATAATAACAATAATAATGTTATTGTTTCTACCTCTCTTTTAACTACTACGGCTCTTAGAGACGCCGCGGAGTGCAGAAATTTTCCACCGAAGGGGATCTTTAACGTGCTAGTAAATCTATTGGCACGGCTCCCTCGGATTTGTACTCCCTCAAATGCCAACTGACTGCGCCAGGATTCGATCCTGAAACCTTGGGCATAGCAGGTGAGAACGTTACCACTGAGCCACACAGCCAGTCAAAAACAGCAGAGCTAGGGAAAAAAAAAAAAAAAAAACATTCTCAGAAAATTTTGGGGGCCTTTAAAACCGACACATACACAGGAAGAATGCCGACCTTTACAAGAATGAAAATAAACGGAACGAATATATCACACGATCAGGAAGAGGAAAATTAGGTTCTTTGGTCACATAATGAGGATGGATAACATCAGACTGTCAAAACATTTTTTTAACAATAGTAATAATGGTAATCAGCGGATGCAGAGTATATATTTTTTTAAATTTAGAGTATGGTCGCCTCCGTAGCGTAGCGGTCAGCGTGGTTAGCTGCCGCCCCGGAGTTCCTGGGTTTGATTCCTGGCTCTGCCACGCAATTTGAAAAGCGGTATGAGGACTAGAACGGGGTCTACTCATCCTCGGGTGGTCCAAATGGGTAGAGGGGGTTCGATTTCCACCTCAGCCATCCTCAAAGTGGTTTTCCGTTGTTTTCCACTTCGACTTCGGGCAAATGCCGGCATGGTGCCTAATGTAAGGCCACGACCGCCTCCTTCTCCCTCTTCCTTGCCTATCCATCCTACCCTTCTAATCCCTTCACTCATGTGGCCCCTGTTCGCTTTGCAGGTGAGGGCGCCTGGACAAAGTGCTGATGACACCTCACCAGTTGTATCCACTCCGACCAGATGTTTCTAGCTCTAGGACACGGCCTGATAAAGGCGGTAGGGGTGATCTCCCTCGCTGAGTACGTGGGAGCCACCACTCTGGAGGATAAACTCGATAATAAAAAGCGTATGGCTTTTAGCGCCGGGAGTGTCCGAGGACATGTTCGGCTCGACATAGGTTGTAGCTGCTTCAAGCAGACACTTATAGGGTGAGCTACAAGTTCCGTTCAACTTCAAGCAGTTCCAACTTTCGCTATCAGAAGTCACTGACACCTAGTGGTGAATGTTGGAACTTTGATAGAGCGTAAATCTAACCTATAAATTTAGCTTCACACAAGTTTAGTTAGTGGAGGATCTTTTACATGCCATAAATCTATGACATGGGACCGCCGGCTTTACTTCCCCTCCGAAGGCATACTGAAGGATTTTAACGCTCTTAGAAAATTCAACGACTTCGGCCGGGTTTGAACCCGTGATCTTGGGCACAGCAGTTCAGCATGCTACCAACTGCGCCACCGAAGCCGCTATGCAGAGTATAAAGAAGGATGCTGCAGGCATAATACAGGACAGAATAACGTTTAGAAGATTAACACAATATTTCAAGGGTTTGCAAGACATCTGGACAGAAGAAAGTGAACTGAAGCAATGAAGCACTAATGAAAACAAGAAAGGAAGCGGGAAACAAAACGAAATTGACTGCAGTGATTTATTTTACGCGGTCCTATGATGCCCAAGATCGAGAAAAGAAAAATAATAATGCTCTGGGCTGCGATCTCTTTGAAGTTAGAAAAGCCGATTAGAGATTGCAGAACAGAGAGATACGAACACCTTTGACCTTTGCCCAAGCTCGTGTTGAGAGCGAAAGAAGCACTTATAAAGGTGGATATACACTTGCGCGCCGCGCACTGCGCGCGGTGCGTGCGTCGCGCGTGTGTTGCTCGTCCAGAATTATTATTTAGACGAACCTCCCGCGATCCATAGGAAACCCACGAACATTCTCTATTAAGTTTGGAGTGTGCTAATTATAATCATGTCTCCGGCGCACGAGGAAAACCTCGCGATTGCGGTGATGAGTAGTGGTGCGGCTTTTTTAATGGCAAGTGTATGCAAAAAGAAAAAGAAACGACGACGACGTTGGTGGCACACTGACCTGTTTAAAAAATGAATGGTGCGGAGCAAATGATGGACTTGAAGTCACAAGAAAAAAGCGGCCAGTATAAGAATTTTACTCGATTGTCACCTTCTGACTTTGAAAATCTGCTGCAGAAGATTGGACCCCACATTTCCAAAGAAGATACATATTTCCGCCCTGCGATATATTTTACTTTTCTCACGCCGGTAGGAAGACAGCAGAGTTATCACCTTCTTCTTGCATTGGTCCGCAGATATATCCATCTGAGCTCCTATTTCCCTCCAGGCACCTGCTTTTAGTCTAATGGTTTCTTAAAATGATCCTTATGTTGAGGATCCCACAGAAGAGGCTTTTTGCGATAAACATCGATCAGTTTTATCACAGATTCGTCTGACCACACCATTATCACCACTCAAAACGCACAAATATTGCAATTAGATGCGCGCGAAAAACAACGAACTTCTCACAATCCCGTCCAAATCTGAACTGCGAACACTCAAAGTGCGCGTGGAAAAAACCGACAGGAGATGGATCGTGGTGCGCCGCTCGCGCGCAGCATCGAAACCCCGTACTAATCTAGCGAATTTGCTGCGCGCGAGCGGCGCGGCGCGCAAGTGTATACGCACCTTAACAGAGCAGGAGTGGCAAGCTGGGGTTTATGACACATACTGGGAAGAGGCGTGAGATATAGGCTACCCTGTTAAGACTCTTACTCCACTCACTGTTTCCATCGGCTATGTTTAGGTGCACAAACGCTTGCCACGGTGGGCGAGTGGTCAACGTGTCGGTCTACTAACCTCAAGCTTGCAGGTTCGCTCCTGACCGTGATAAGTGATTTTTGAAAGGTGGCAAAAATTACGACACCATGTAATAGGATGTTGGCATGTCAAAGAACCCGTTTGAATTCAGTAGGCCGTGTTCATAATGGCAAAAAAAAATCTCGGTAGTTTCCGCTAACACTAAGTTCCTCATTTCTCTACTAGACAGCACTATAGTACCGACAGTAGTGGCTTCGCTGGCTAAAGCGCAGCATTAGATCATGGGGCCAAGCTCTCTGCTGACTCGGTAGACGCGTGGGTTCGAGCCCCACCGTCGGCTGTTCTTGAAATGGTTTTCCGTGGTTTCCCATTTTCAACACCAGGCAAATGCTGGGACGGTACCTTCTGACAGGCCACGGCCGCTTCCTACCACATCCTTGCCCAATTTCATTCATGTTCATCCATTCCATCTCTCATTCTGACGCGCAGGTCGCCCACGGGCGTCGACTTGAAAGACCTGCACTCGGCTTCTCTGGAGGCTACAAGAAAAATAAAAAGCATTATAGTGTTCAAGGAGCTTACATATCTAACTTCTTTGACTTTCATAGTGCCGGTTGGTCGACTGGAAGCAGGCTGTGGATTTTCATTTTTAGCCTATTTTCATTTATGAGGAGGTAGGCTTATGAGATCACCTTTTGTCCGTGTCTGTGTGCGTGTGTGATTCGTGTGTGTGTCCCCCTAATTACTTCTAAACGGCTGAAGCGATTTGAATGAAACTCGGTAAGTTCATAGCACTATTCCGGACGACCCCGACCGTGCCCTTCAAATTTTGTTAGGTCTCACCAATCCAACATGGCGGCTGTGCGAAATATTTTACCTGCATTCAATATCTCCGAAACTATTACCGATATCACCCTGGAATTTTGTACGGTGATAAAGGGAACTACTAGAAGTTCACCTATGCAACTTTTAAAAAACTGGTAACTACAAAATCAACATGGCGGCCACGCGAATTTGCGCCTTTTAAATAGACGTTTCTCGCGATTTAAACAACCAAACGCGATGAAACTTGGCACAGTATATGTTTATACACATTGTAATGCACCGACATCTAATTTCGTTCAATTGGTTACATAACCTCAAGATGGCGGCTGTGCGAAATATTTCACCGGCATTCTATATCTCCGAAACTATTACTGGTATCACCCTGAAATTTAGTACGGAGATAAAGGGTACTGCTGAAAGTTTATCTATGAGACTTTCAAAAACCGGTTGAGTACAAAACGAACGTGACGGCCAAGCGAAGTTGAAACTTTTAAATAGACTTTTCTCGATATGTAATAATCCAATCGCAATGAGACTTGGTACAGCAAATGTTTATACACTTTGTAAGGCACTGGTATTTAATTTAGTTCAATTATTTGCATAACCTCAAGATGGCGGCTGTGCGAATTTTTAAATTACGTTTTTATTTCTCGTATCGTAATCATGCGATCGAAGTGAAAGAGTGAATGATGAACCTACGCAATAATTTTCCTTTAATGGTACATGACTCTATGGCCTATACATATAACAATCCAACACGGCGACCATCCGAAATATTTAGACGGATCACAATATCTACGAATCTATTACAGCAATCAAACTGAATTTGTTCATGTTTTAGGGGCTATGAACATAAGTTCACCTATTGGACTTTCAATAACCTGATGATCACAAGTCCAACATGGCGGTGATGCGAAGTATAAATATTCACATAAACATTTCTCGCATTTAATTCATCCGAGTGCAGTGACACTTGGTACAGTAAATCGTAATACAAATGTTAATCTACTAGCATCTAATTTATTTCAATTGTTTCCATAACCACAAGATGGCAGTTGTGCGCAATTTTAAAATCTCGTTTTTACTTCTTGTATCCTAATCATGCGATGAAGTTTGAATACTAGACGTACACTATAATCTTCATGTAACAGTACATAACTCTAAGACCTACATATATAAAAATCCAACATGGCGTCCATCCGCAATATTTAGTCGGTTCTCAATATCTACGAATCTATTACATCAATCAAACTGAAATTTTGTATGCTGATAGTGGCAATTAACATAAGTAGGATATATGAAAATAGGCTGTACAGTTCTTCACGGAACTACTTGTTTCATTTCTTTTCCCCACGTTCGGATTACTTTCTCTTGCACTAGATTGAGCAATAATGGAGATAAGTAATCTCCTTGTATGACACTTGTTTTAATAGCAAAAGGATCAGACATTTCTTCTAAGAAGTTAACTTCGGAGGTGGTGTCAGTCAGTGTCTGTCTGATCCATTTCTTTTTGTTTCCCTCTCTACTCTGAATTCTTGCAGCACATCAAAAACTGATTTTCTATCTAAGAAATCATATGCTTTTTGAAATCTACAAATACTGTCACTGTTTGTCTGATTTTACTTATTTGTTAGATGGTAAGATTATTATTATTATTATTATTATTGTACTGGATTTGCCGTCAGATTCGTGAGACATATTACATTAATGTAATATAAATAGTATTAATTAAATAAATTAAATTAAAATAAATTATAAGAATAATAATACGTTCAGCACACGTTCTTTGCATGCTTGAGGTGGAGAAATCTTCGAAGGCTTCTGGAGACAAAAGTTTGAGTCAATACACCAGACAATGTGGTGGATAGAATGATCAGCAGCAGAGTAAGTTGGGCACAGATTGCTGTCTACATCTCTGAACTGCTGAAAACAAAAAGAGAGGAGGAACCGAGAAGATTGGTTGCTGAAGACAGTGAAGATGATGGTGAGTAATTTCATTATCATCACATTTAATGAAATTGACTGAGACCTCTGGTCGTAACAGTGGCTCCACCCTGAAGTAAGGCTGAACAGGCAGTTCCGGGGTGGCCTTAAACCAAGTATAGGGTTTGTGGGTTTTTAGTAGGTAAGAATCCTGCACAGTTGTAAGTCCGGAAGCTTACAATCTGTATTTTGAAGATTTCCCCACGGTTTCCCTCGAAAAACTAACAACAAAAACAATTATTATTATTATTATTATTATTATTATTATTGTTATTATTATTATTATTCATTCATTCATTCATTCAATTTCGCTAATCGGCCAACTAGGGACCACGATAAGCCTCATTTTACATTCTGGCATTTGTTCATTTTTCGCTTGATCCACATTGCCTTCATGAGCTCACTGTGTTTAGCACGACGTTCCTCTGTCCATTTCGCACCAGTTGTCCGTTTTTCGTCCCGGAAAGTCCCAAACGTCTTGATGGTTGCTCTATAAAGATTTCGGTCTTGTGCATCTTCTGCTCGTATCCCCATTTCTTTCAGATCTTTCTGGACGTTAACATACCATGGCATTGTCGTTTTTATTATTATTATTATTATTATTATTATTATTATTATTATTATTATTATTATTATTTAATCCTGGTGGTTCAAGTTGCAATTTCGTTGAATGATAAAATGGGAGTTTTTATTCTGTTTGGTTGAAAGTGGACCTACAGTATTCAACACTTGTTTGGTGCAGAGCGTGGAGATTAATTTTAGTGTCATAGATTTCTAGTTTTATACTCGTGGTGTTGGCTAATTACACTTGCTCAATGTTGGCCATTAGGCACACGGGATTATACCAGTGTGTATATTGAGGATTATTTCGCACAATGCAAGCTCCTTATCACTTATTAGTGGGTCCAAACCAAACAAGTTAGCAGCCTGTAATAACGAGTTCGCACAAATTACTGGCCGCCACTAGGGCGATGTTGTCATCATGGGATGCTACACAGCTGTTGCAGAACGCTAAACTCTTTGTACACTCAGCTTTGCGAGGCAGAATTGAGAAGAGAGAGGTTCGAATCCCAACATTAAATGGAGATTTTACGTGCTTTCCTGATTCTACTTCAGGTAAATGCCGAATAAATCTCCTTCGAAATTCTGGAATTGGTTTTCCATGGTTCCCATACTTCTACTCCAGGCAACTGCTGCAGTGGTTCTTAACTTAATGGCACGGCCACCTCCTTCATAATCCTATCCCCAATTTACCAATACATACACTTGTACGACCATCACAACTACGGACATCACAATAACATAGGTTACCGTCAAACCCTACCCACTTCAAAGTACAGCACACGGGGCTAAAAATGACCACGTTGTCGCAAGCCCCTAAATGAATCATGAACAACAACTTACATTGGCTTGATCCAGCCCTCCATGCCTCACTGTCCTGAGCAAATCGTTTCAACTCTACATAGCTACCAAAGCTTACATTCGAGGCGATTTGTTTGACATATTCTAACCCTGACCTACCCCTACTGCTCTTGTCCTCAACCCCTCCTGTCACAAGTAAACTTGCTGCTCCTGGGTGCCTTAGTATGTGCCTTTTCATTAGTCCTAATCAGAAACATCCCTCCTACCCCACTCGAGAACGTCCAAAAATCGAAAAACATAAATATCTCCCTTATTATTTCTCATATGGAAAAAAATAGCAACCCACCCCGGCTCCTCCCAATATCTCTACAGGTTTACACAGTGTAAGCTCAAAAGACGCACGGACGGCAGGCCCCAGACGCAATTCAGAAGTGTCGAGGTGAACAGCGAAACTCCAAACACATATACTCTTCTCTGAAGTCTTAACTCAACACGGCTTGTCAGTTCGAAGCTGGCCGAAGCTGGGGTGATATGCTCGCTCACTAGCTTGTAAACTCGCTCCAAAGCTAGTAATTTAAATTTCCACTGAATAGAGATTGCTGGAAGAAATGCAAACGTAAAATCACTTACAGTGGGCGATTTAATAATGATAGAGATATGCTGTCCTGGACTGTTTTGTACAGCTTCTCATACTGAACAATTCTTACACTCATAATTTATAGATATTTTTAACGGTTTACCCAGCGTAAGCCTAAAGGCCGCACGGACGACAGGTTTTTCTTCCACTCGATTCACTGAAATCGTTACTGCTCGGCTTATTTTGGTCATAAATAAATGAATGTTTTTCTACAGAAACCATCCTCGAGAAATCCTTTACAGAATGGTGAAAACAATCAAAATCCATCCAGTGATTCTAGAGATTCCCCGTTACATCCAAGAATCAAGGACTTTGTTTTATACTTAGAGATAGCAAGAGACATCAAAGATCAACGTGTTGTTGTCTAGAAATTATGCCTGGTCCAATATTACCGTCAGACATATTAACGGGGATTTCTTGTTTCCCCTATTTGTTTACTTCTTTATCTGCCCCCCCCCCCCCGTAATGTTCATAATTTTCTTGTAACACCATATTTCAAAATCAAATGCTATCATTCTCTTTTCTGTTGGACCACCAGTTCAAATTTCAAATCCATAAAGTGCCACGCTGCAGACAATGACTTTCATTAATGACTTTCCAATGCTTAAATCTATATTTTATCTCAACATAATTATTATCGGCTTCGGTGGCGTAGTCGTTAGCATGCTGAACTGCTATGCACAAGATCGCGGGTTTGAACCCGGCCAAAGTCATCGGATTATTAAGAGCATTTGGACCCATTACCTGGTTTGGAGATGATGCTTGCACAAAATTGTTAATTCCTATTTGTCTCAAATTGAAAAATGATATAAGTGTTGGATTTTGAACTTCCATTTAGATTAATTAAGACCCAAAACCTATAGACATTAGTTAATTATGATACGTTGATTAATATGCGTTGTACAATATTTTTTACAATGCGAATGAAGAAACTGAGCACTTAAAAGGTTGGCCCATTCTGTAACCAAGGATCGCGGGGAAGCCCACTTCAAGTGAGGAGCGGTGATAAAAGAACACAGTGTGTGGGTGTATCGTATCGTCTTCATGAGGCTCATAAACGCTCACTGCTTGAGAATTAATTTCAAACTTTGTTAATTATCAGGGATAATGGGAGTATTAACAGAACACCGCAACAGGAATCGATAAGAGTGTCATCTACAGCCAATTACTAACTTGCAGAGAGTGAGTTTGGGTCACCGCCGACAGCTCCCTCAGGATCTGCCTACAACCTGCGACTAATAGAATCCAGCACGGTGTGAGAAGTCATTCCAAGAGAACATAGAATTTGCATCGGCGTTACCATGAAAACAAATTCTCCTCCCCTGGATGTCATCGAACTGCTCTTCCAATTCGTATGAATGCCTTGAAAAGAAAGGGGACACGACAAAAAATAAGACCACAACAAGGACTATGATCGTAATCATTGTTTCAAAGGCCTAACGTCTAGCTTCTCGGTAAGAGACTTGTCACCTCCGCATCAGGTATTCGCTTTTCCATTTTGGCTTCAGATCAGGATGCCTTTTCGCACTTAAGATACCTAAGAGGAATTCGTCTGAGATAACTGTCTGGATGCCGAATGACTTGTCACCTCTTACACCTGCGGTGTGTGTAGCTATTTCCTTAGTCTTATCTGTGTACTTTAATCGACCTGATGGATTCTTTCTAATGAACACTCTATATAGATGCTTAACTGAAAGTGATTTAATGGGGACTGCATGAGAGCTTTTGTAGTTTTTTCCACTTTAGTCTCAACTTTGCTGTTCTTGACCATTGCCTTCCTCCCCATCTTGCAAACAAGTCCACCCATCGTGTGCTTTGCCTTCCAACGTTTCGTCTTCCTATTCTCGGGTCTCACATCGTCATGTTGTAAGCCTATCGGATTTGATCTTGCTGCATGTCCTCCCCACTTCCATTTGAACTGGTCTACTGATGTCATAGCGTCTTTCATGCTGGTTCTCCTTCTTATATATTTGCTCTGTATTCCATCTCTCAATCAGGTATGGAGTATATTTTTATCCATTTTACGCTGGTATCTCGGGATCGTTTGTTTCTGCTTCAAATATTAGTACCCAGGTCAACGACCCCTAATAGTTTGGGTGAAAATGTATGGTGGTGCAATGAAAGGCTAGGGCTAAAACTAGCCACTAACATATGTACTAGAAGAAGAAAAGGACAAAATGAGAAGGGAAATAAAAGACCAGGAAAATAAATACCCTTAACCCTCGAACAATGAAGACTGGGGAACTTGGAAAGAAGTGGGCAGGTAAAATAGGGAAAGAGGTGAGAATCCACCCCAAATCAATAAAAAAAGGCCCTTTACAATGTCGGAGAAATGCATAGAAAGCCTGTTATCAATGCTTAACTCAGGCACACTATCCATTGGAGGTGGACCTGTCACGTATTGCGAGAGCATCATGTTCGGGTGTCAGACGACGCTCATCAACATGGAAACAATTTCAAGGCTTCGCAGTACTGGAGTAGGATCCTTGAGTCCGTTGTTCAGCCCTACCTCTACCATTGTGGCAATGAGAGCGTCATTTAATAATCCCAAAGCAACGACTTTGTTCTACAAACAATACGCAAATGAAAATCAGTTGGTTGCATACTGTAATACCCTGTAAATCGTTGACATATAAGGTGCGTTCAAAAAGTAACGAGCCGGAGGCTGTAATGTGCAAGCCGGTGACGACATTGGCTAATCGTGGCGTGTGTAACGAGGTGCGGTTTCAACCAGAGCGTGGAAGGTCACAGCCCGTCGCTAACGGGCACGCGTGCACGTCATGTGACGATACAAAGCGAGCAGCAGCATGCATCGATCGTCCAACGCTGTCAGTCGCATTGCAAACAGTGACATGGAGGCGTCAAACGAAGAGCAAAGAGGTGTTGTTCGGTTTCTGACAGCGAAAGGAGTAGGGGGAACGGACATTCATCGCCGAATGTCACAAGTGTACGGCGAACACTGCATGTCCCTTGCAAGGGTCAAGGCGTGGCACAAGCGCTTCAGGGAAGGACGGGTGTCGTTAGCCGATGATGCCCGGTCTGGGGCACCCTCCTGCATTACCGATGACAACGTCCAGCTGGTTAATGCCCTCATTACTCAGGACCGCCGAGTGACAGTGAACGCCATAGCCGCCGTGGTCGGATTGAGCGTCGGAAGTGTGCACACCATCATGAAGGAACGACTTCACTTGCTGAAAGTGTGTGCCCAATGGGGGACCCACAGTCTTCAACCACGCCAGGAAGCATGTCGAATGGCCTACTGTCTTGGTCTTGGTTGGACGATTGATGCATGCTCCTGCTCGCTTTGTATCGTCACGTGACGTGCACGCGTGTCCTCTAGCGATGGGCTGTGACCTTCCACGCTTTGGTCGGAACCACACCTCGTTACACACGCCACGATTAGCCGATGTCGTCGCCGGTTTGCGCATTACAGCCTCTGGCTCGTTACTTTTTGAACGTATCTTATAAAATCTCCTCAATTAGAGAATTCGGCATGCTGTCAACAAGGTAGTCAAGACATTGTTGGTCTAACCCAGTGACTCGCAAGAAATCACTTTAAGCAATTTTAATGGTTTATTAAAGCTGGCTCACGTTTGCGATCCACTTAAATCTTAAGTTAAAGTTCGATGAATACTGCCATACCCCCACCTCGGTTCTCTGCTCAATGAGACATGGAACTGTGATATCTTTGCAAATTCGGGTCACCTTATATGTGTGAAAAATCATTATTTTCATGAACTTTGTGAAAAGTAAGTAGTCAGTAATCAGCATCTCAAACATCTGTTGGTTCTTGCTAGTTCATCCGCGAATCCCAACATTAAAGAACTTATGGAGAGGAAGAATATCCAAAGGCTTTCCTAAGAACTAGGCCAGTTCCATATAAATGCAAATCTAATAAGACACTGGTGAAATCTGTTTCAATTTGTAATGAACTCTTGTTTTTATATAGGCAAGTTCTAGGAAGATCATTAATTTCCAGATTAAATAACAACAGGATTCTTTTTATTATTATTTTTAGGGGTTTTGTGACATCATGATCATGCACTTGGGAGTGTCCCATTCCGGAATTTGCCTAGAGTAGAAGTGGAAAACCATGGAAAACCACTCCAGGATAGTTGAGTAAGAATTGTGCCTACCTCTTCTCAGTGTTGCCCAAAGAGGCTGAGTGTACCCCGTTCCAGCTCTCAGACCTGAATTCAATTTCTTGGCAGAGCCATAATCAGACTTAGGCCTCCACGGTGAGAGTCAATAATACTAACCACTACGAAACGAGGCGGACCTATTCCTTTTCTTTAAATTTAAGGTATTCATAGAAGCATACAGTAATTTCTTTATCAATTCCGGGAACTATGGAGGGAGGTTTGATTCAAGTAGAGTGGCACATTCAAGATTATCAACATCTTACGTAGCACGTGGTGTTTCATAGATTGGCCACCCCTGGTCTAGCCTTTCTCACTCCTCTACAGCGGCTCACATGTGTCGGGAAGAGTGTGCGATGGATTTCTCTCTGCCGGGTTTCACTTAACATTTCAAAAGGTCTAAAGCAGGATCGATTTGGTTCATATCTGGAGACATCGAAGATCATGCCATTTTGTAAACGTCACTTTACCGGAGGAAGACTGTAACGAGATGGGCGTGCATTGTCGTGAAAGGCATATGCAGTAGAACTTGGACGGAAATAAAAAGTACTTCGAGTTATTGAACTTTTGAGATATAGGCCTAGGTATACATCAAAAAGTTTGGTTCTATTATCATCAATACATAAATAGTCAACTGTTGCTACATCATGCTGTTATTGTCTCTAGGTCTAAAGTCTGTTCGCCGAGTCGAGACAGTAGAAGTAAACACAGCTGTGCGCGTGATTGCAGGACTGCACGCAAGGAGTGCGTAGAGTTGTGCCTGTTGAACATACGCTTACATGTGAAGCGGGCGAGTGCGATTTCTATTCTTATTCGGATTTATTATTTTATTATTTATTGTTAAGTTTTTGTATTTAATTAATTAATTGGTTCTTAACTGCTTACGATAGGCAACAATTATTTTGATCGTGTGTAAGCGGATTTTATACAGTTGATGTTCCGTCGTAGACTCAGCAGGGAACAATGCGAGTGTTATTACTCCCCCAAAGAAGCAGCTTTAGCGAAAAGCGCTGAGTAGATCTGAAAAGCATATGGTGCTAAATACGTAAGAGGTCGAGTTATAAATGCATCACACTACACTAATTTCTGCCGTAGTAAGGAAAGCAAGCCATTCCACGGGTGTTAGTGAATTTTTTGTGTATCGATTAGTTCTAGAATATAAAGCCACCCACAGTTTACAGTCGCCCAAGAAAGAGAAACCAGGGGCAAAGATTGTGGAAAGAGTTGATGAGTTTGGTAAGAATGCTACGAGAAACAAGGCTCACCAGTTCTTTTTTCTCAATGAGCTGCCTACGATCGATAAAGTACTTATCGCTGTGAATGAAGACACGGAGTTGCCGGATTTTTGACGAACGACATTTTATAATTTATTGCAGGAACTAAAATTCGAACATGTTCGTCGAGGACGAGACACTATGCTCATAGAGAGGGGCGAAACAGTTGTATGGAGACGTAGGTATTTGCAAACAATACGACGAATGAGACAAGAAGGGAGAAAAGTCTATATTTTAGATGAAACTTGGCTAAATACTGAGCCACAGTGCATCGCTGGTCTTTACTAGGGCTACGGCATAACAAACTATCTCGGATCATTTTGGCTACCCCTGTTCGGCTGAGCCGATGACGTGAACTGGGCGTGTTTCCCTGCCCGGGCAGCCAGGAGCACTGTCTTGACTCGGCGAATAGACTTTAACTCATGCAGATATACTAACTAGGGTTAAATGTGGCTGTGCAAATATTGCAGTTAAATTTGGATTAATTGTAGGCCTACTGTATGTATTTTCTTTTCCTTTCAAAAACGTGACTCCTGCATAATGCTATAAATCTTGTGTTTATTTCATAATGGTTGACAGCGTGTTAGCTGGAATTCCGAACATAATAAGCTGTTGACAGAAGTTGACAGAAATACACAGTTCAGGCACCCTACACAACTAAATCGGTATTTTAATTCCCATGTCCCACCTAAAGAACGTTATGCAGCTGAATCTTCACACATATTTGATATCTGAAGAACAAAATATTATTTGAGTTATCGACATATTCGAGTAATAGAATTTCGAATTATAGAAAAAAGCATGAAATATAAATTGAGTAGAATTAAAATTACTTTGAGATATCGAAAATTCTCGATATCACCCAAGTAGTAAATTTTCCTAGAGTAGTGAAATAGGCAGGTCAGCTTACCTTCCGAGGAAAAGAAAGTGCCCAGTGAGGTTTAGCGTCCTGGTGGCTCTCAGTAGACCGCGGAGTGTCATGCCCTCACAGAAGCACACGACGACTCGTGCGTTATCGTCCAGTGCCAGTTTTCGAATCACATCTTCGAACACGTCATCCTCTGCGTTGCTGAGCACCGAGTCTTCCTTCGCGATACACACGTTTGCCTTCTCAGCGAGCTCGCGGAACGCCTGGATTCCACTCTGGCCGTAATTCTCTGAAACAAGATGAAAATCAGCATGAGTCAACAACATTGACACTGAGACGAGACATGGGGGAAAGTGGCTCACGCATTGCCAGGGACATCATCTATTGAGGTAGGTCGGTCATGTTCTGTACGTGTTTCAAGACGACAATTCGTAAGTCTCTCGTACACCTTCCTCCAGGAGGCTGACGTTCAGAGAATGGTATTATCTGTGGTGTCTCCAGACATGAACCCAATACACAAAGAACTACCTGAACTTAAAATATAAATGTAATGTTGGATGTTGAGGCAGTAAGACAATGCATAGATTTGTTGAAATATCTTTAGAGAATAATTCATCTTTAGTTGGGACTCGAACCCAAGTTTCCTGTTATCCAGTCATGCGTGCTTTAAAAGTGCACCACAAATGGCCTATGTCATGAATGATGACCCACTTTAATGTCTTAAATAAGAAAGGCACCGTAGAACACCCTTTTAGATCAACGAGATGGTATATCTTGATGGGGGACAACCACGTCATTGTTGTCTAAGATATGAAAGCGGGTCATTATATTTAGCGTTTACCCTCCACGATGAAATTGGAAAGTATGCCAGCATGGATTTCGGGACACTCGGCTTCGAATCCCAATCAATGTCTCTCTCAACTTTAATTCTTACTCAGAAGATAATGTAAATGTATGTATTTTGTGATTTAGAGAGAAAGGCAGCATGTAATTTATAAGGAATTCGCTATTAAACACAAACAAAATGTATCCGTCAGCGGGGCATATGCACAGCAAGATCTTTGGTTAAATAATGCTTTAATTCACACAAATAAAAAACATCACAAATTGCATTGGTATAATTGAAGACATTCGTAATAAACGGACTAAGCTTCATGCATATCCGAAATCAGTTAGGGTAGTTGCTTTACGTCACTATTAACGATTTCGAAGCCAGATGTGTAGAAGCAGACGAGGCTGTTGTGCTGACTGCTAAGTAATAGGGTATCATGGAGGCACATTTATCTTCACAGAGGCACGTAAACGACACTGAACGAAGAAAGGGATAACAGTCTATAATGCAATTGAACAAACAAATAAATCAATGAATAAATTGTACTGTATGTATTTTCCATTTCTTTCAAAATGTGACTCCTGCATAGTGCTATAAATATTGTGTTTATTTCATAATTGTTAACAGCGTATTAGCTGGAATTACGAACATAATAAGCTGTTGACAGAACTACACAGTCCAGGTACAATTTCTCATCAATTGTATCCAATGTAACTTTCGCTTAATTATTGGGGTTAAGCTGGGTATTATTTATTATTTATCGTATGACGTTTAGTGCCGGGAGTGTCCGAGGACATGTTCGGCTCACCAGAGGCTGTAGCTACTTCAAGCGGACACCGATAGGGTGAGCTACAATTCCGTTGAATTTCAAGTAGTTCCAACTTTCGCCACCGGATACCAATGATACCTAGCGGTGAACGTTGGAACTTTGATAGAGCGTTCGAACGAAATCTAACATAGAAATTTAGCTTCACACAAGTTTAGTCTGCGGAAGGATCTTTTACATGCCATAAATCTACGAAATGTGACCGCCGAATTTACTTCCCCTCCGAAGGAAGGCATACAGAGAGATTTTCATGCTCTTAAAAATTCGACGACTTCGGCTGGGTTTGAACCCACTATCTTGGGCACAGCAGTTCAGCAAGCTACCAACTACAACACCGAAGCTGGGAATAAGATAAATTATCGGCTAATGTTAAGCGTTAAGGGATCTGCTGCAATAAAAGGCTCTAAAACAACCTAATTATTCCAAGACCGCTTTGCATAGCAAGGGGATGTTCCTGTATATAAGGTGGACTTCTTAAACTGTGCCTTCTAATTCATAGTAGATCAGTTTGATTGGATGCAAGAGGAAGTTACAGTAAATTTAAACTCAGGGATGTCATACAACTCCAACTGGAATATTTTGCGACTGGCAAATTATAGGGAGATGGACAGTAACAGAATAGATACTGGATTAATGTTTGCCAAAATTGGCAATAATAAAGAATGGAAACTAAACAAAATAATCAAGTACAGTATATGCAAAAAAAGAAACTCAAAGTTACGAAGGCTATATACGATATCAAGTTCTTAAATGGACTATCTCTCAAGTCTGCCATAGCATTATTTCATGCAAAAATAATACCTATTCTTGCTTACGGAATAGAGATTTTTTATATTTTTTATCGAGTTTACCCTCCAGGGTGGTGGCTCCCACGGACTCAGCGAGGGAACTCACCCCTACCGCCATTTTTCAGGCAGTGTCCTAGTGCTGGGATCATCTAATCGAAGTGGATACAACTAGTCAGATGGGATTAGCACCTCGCCCAGGCGGCCTCATCTGCAAAGCGAACAGGGATCTCATGAGGGAAGGGAATGGAAGGTTAGGATGGATAGGCAGGGAAGAGGGAAGGAGGCGGCCGTGGCCTTACAGGAGCTACTGTACCCGATAATCTGGAAAGGATCCTGTTGGAATATCCATTGCCCCCGCTGGATTGCCTATTTCTAACTGCACCGGCATATACAACATTAGAAATCGCTTCCAACACGGCCTTTAGGGATTTACAGACAGCAGTTACCAGAATATTGTGGATCAACAACCAACTACACGGGGCACTCACCTTTACTTACCTCGGGGACTGGGACTTCAGCTTCGCCTACACTACATCCACAATACTCTGCTCCTTATATTTAAAATGAATCACGCTCCAACAACAACGGAAAACAATCTGAAAAAATTTATTAACAAAAAGGTAAACTAATCTACTATAAACAAAATAACAATAAACGAATTTAACAATTGACATTAAAATTAAAAAACACGCAAACATTCACACCTCCTTCCAACTATACATCTTACTACAACGCTGTATTAAAAATTATGAGTATAAATCCTGGCTTGGTTTTAAAGCCCACAGCATAAAAATAGAAACGCTTAATGAAGCCTCATAATGGCATTCCATACACATGGTTTCATTCACAAGCCTGCGTTGTAGAACGCACGTGCAGTAATCTCGTTTTATCAATGAAATATCGGCACCACACCGAACTCAAAACTGGTTTATACAATAAATACAAGGCTGTGAGTGTACACCTGTTATATTATGTCATCGCTCTCCACAGAGAGACTGCTTGTGTGTGCATTTGTAAAACACGTAAAAATTAACATTTAGATCTAACAAAAGTTCACACAACTACTTTGTTTCTTAAACGATCATACTAAAAAATTTTATACACAATTTCATTCGCACTCCGTAATTGTTCTAGACCAATTCGGTTCCACATCTGCTCTTAACAATGAACAAACATCCATTCCCAAAACATCCGCTCATAAAACACACACTTTTCCAAAACAATTGATTAATAAATCCTACTAAATAATTTAACTAATTAAATCATTTCCACAAAAATTATTTACATGTAATATGTTTATAATAATATCCATTATCTAGTGTTGCTAACGCGACACTTTCGAGATTCTAACTTCTCGGTTACAATATAATTCTTAACTAAATATATACACTGGTTTATCACATAACCATCCTCCTCTAACGTTCTGTAGTTTTAATATACTGCTTACACATCGTCTTATATAGGTTTCATTACAATATCGGTATAATACAGTCGACTAATTAAGGTAAACTGCACGTAATTACATAACTTCGGGTTTAATACAATTTAATAATTGTATTTTAGACATGAGTAGACAATCTTTCTCGAGTTGTATTTCCGCTGAAACCCTCCTGTTACCACAGCTAAATCGTTAATTCACAAAGACTGGACTACTTGTATACAACTGCTCTTATCATGATACATGCCTTTTTATCAAAGAACAACAATACTTTGACTTCCTTAAAATGCGGAATTCCCTCGCATGAGCTCTCCATTGCTCTACAAATTCTCATATAACAGTATATATGGCATAAACAATTATCATATACTATGTTAAACAATAACCAAAAAGGGATTAATTGTTATTAACAAATCTTATGTAGGAACTTCTCTCAAATAATGGCATGACCCTCAGTATCATTGCACATGACTACTGGACTACAATTATACATGCGTAAATTCGTCAAACGAAACTCCCAATTGTAATGAACGATATTAGACAGTCGTGATTAACCTCCTAAAGTTTACTCCACAACAAGATAATTAACTGTTAACTCGTCTGTCGCAAATACATGTAATAAAAATAATACTACTGTTTCATCTCACTTGTCAAGCTTTAAATTGTTTATCGTTGTAATATCATGTCCACAAATGACGTGATGTTACACAAATAGGATAAAATAACACACATGTTATTTATAATGTCAGATAGAATTCAATCCTGACCGGGGTAAACTAGCTTTGAATTCCTAGACAAAGATTTGAATAATCTTCTATCAAAAGGTATTTCCTCTAACATATTAAATGAACAAAGCTCTTAGCTTTACAAATAATAAGAAAGGTTTGTCAATGTCGTAATATTTTTCCACTCTACACAACGAATGTTCATAGGGATAAAGACTTCGGTCTTATCAAACGACTAGTATTTCTTAGATCGTCGATAGTTTATGTACAATAATGATATAACAATATCATTCGATGATTCTTCTTTTCTTGAAGTTATATGTTGTTACATTAAAGTGCTCAAATTAAATTTAATAAGAATTTAATTTGAAGCTATGACACAATGTCAGAATACTTGGTTTAAATGAAATTATTAAAATTCGAGAGTCGAAACGACTAGTCTCCTATGAGGCAATATGATTCCTCAAACAAAAATTTTAATGTCAGTTCCACAACTGATCCGTAGAATAAAATTGAAAAATAGATGAAATGCAATCATCTTCTAAATAATCTTGCAGCATAAAAATCTCAACACACATCTGAAGTGTAAAATACATAAAAGCACTGAAATACATGAAATGTGAAAATATAGAAATATGGAATAAGATCGCCGAAATATGGAATAAGATCGCTGAAAATATGGAATAAGATCGCCGGCTCAGAATGTTACTAATCAAGCTCTATATAACAATAAGATACACTAATACCTTATTTAGACGAAAACTTGAAGATCTATGTAAGTATTGCCACAATACTTTAGATGTTTCCTCAGTACAAGACACAGATATGGATCTGCATTCGAACCTTGGATCTGCGACCTCAGAGATAAGAAAGGTCTCTCTCTGGAATTCACCAACATTCGCCTGGGCTCGAACGACATCCTTCTGGCAAATTCTTCTGTGTTGCTGGGCTAGCCTAGCATCTTGATAAATCTCTTCGGTAAAGTCTTCATTCTCCGTCGTAAATATGGATCAGCTTCATTATTGGAATATAATTATGGAAATATTCAAATAAATGGTGAATGAAATGTTTCCATTGCTAATTGATGTTATATTAGTGTTCGTAGACTGACGAAAATGCACAAGATGGACCGTACACTACGTCTGTATTCAAGAATACGTTGTCTAACGAAGCTCCATCGTTGTATCTTAACTCCTGTTATCGAATATGTCTCTGGCGCATGACTATCTAGTTCATCATATCAACAATATTAATTATGCTGAATGATAATGTTTGAAGAATAATAATAGTCAATCTGTTAATGTTTATGTGTTGCGCCAATATTAAAAGTCCTCCGCCACTGTTCACTTGAGCTGTGTTTGCCAACTTCACGTTGCAATTTATAATGATATCCAGCTCTATTTCCGACACATTTGGAAATCTAACTTTACAGGCTGATATTGTCGAACCGGTGAATATTTAAGTGCTCGACTTTTCACAATATATAGTAGGTGACCTGTTCTTAATAAATGTTCACTTAATTAACTTCAAATCTCAATTATATATGAGATATAATCTATACAATGTTCCTCGCAACCTCACGTAGAATGGAAGTGCGGTGATCTCTACCGTTCCACCTAACTATCCTCGCGTCTCCACAAGTCGACAGTCATCGCACTCGGACTAAGCTTTGGGATCTCCGTTAACCCTGTAAAATCACTTCCTCACTCTTCAAAGTCTGCTGGAATAAGAACCTCGATCCTTGGATCTCCCCCTCCAAGTCGAATTTTTGGCGGCCATATCAATCTCCCACCATAATTTTAGCGGGTAGATTACTAATGCTTATTACTGCGTAGATTAACCGATCTGTGGTTTTTAAAGTATCAGACATATTTTCTCTTAATATTCTCTTCATTACCAAATAAGAAAATCATCTTCTAAGGGCCTAAATGCATAATTTCATCATATTATGTAATTAAGGTTGATCCCGTCTTGAATAAGACCTCTCCTCATTGGCTCTGTACTGGGATCCAATAGCATAATTTATAACAATATTTATAATATTAATCTCCAAACTCGCTGTTGCTATGCTAGGAATAGCCTTCTAGAAGCGTCCATTGTGCAATATATCACGCGATCGGGCTCTCCCACAGTCTCGAGCTTGTAACACGATACTCTTGTGTCACACTTCCAGAAATTATATTTGCTAGTTAAATTTTATCATGGGGACGGAAAATACTCTCATTTTGTCCCTGAATAATTCAATTTACGGGGGCAGTACCATCCCGGCAGTTGCCCAAAGACGAAGTGGGAAACCATGGAAAACCACTTCGAGGATGGCTGAGGTGGGAATCGATCCCACTCTACTCATTTGGACCACCCGAGGATGAGTAGACCCCCTTCCAGTCCTCATACCACTTTTCAAATTTCGTGGCTGAGCCGGGAATCGAACTCAGGACCTCCGAGCGGCAGCTAACCACGCTGACCGCTACGCTACGGAGGCGAAACGGAATAGAGATTACATGGGCAAAACTAACTAAGAGTTACCTCCTCACTTTGGAAAAAAGTCAAGGCGAGATTTTTAAAGGTCATCACTGGCGTATCTCGATACTCACGATCTCGGCTAGTCTATGAGCTTGCTGGGAAAATTTTTCTCATATAAGATTTGTGGTTCAAGTTTGCTCTCCCTTCTACGGATGGCTGGCAGAAATTATTGGAGGAAAGGGAAATGCAACGAAAGGACATCTGGCTGCAGTTCTACTCGACTGAAGCCGTAATGAACAGGGCATGGTGACATGCGAACCAGGACCTTCGACACTTCGTTAACTCCATAGAGTTTCCAAGTTCAAGTCCTATCATGAGCCTTCAGCCGATTGTGTTTGTCAACTGTGTGATCAGCATTGTGAACGGTACCAAGTTCTGCAATGCGCACAGCGACCATGCTCTACTGTTTATTATTGCACACAGGTAAAGAAAAAGAAAAGAAAAAAAGGAAAAGAGAAGTCAGAAATGATTTTAGGCACTACAAGCGGAAATTTATAGAGGACGTTGACTCAACAAAATCAGTGAAAAGAGTTAGAAACGAACTGTGTGAAGGGAGAAGTTGGATACCAAGTATGCAAAATAAGAGAGGGGAAAAGTGACAAAAAGAGATGATTTGGTGGAATGTGCAACTGATTTCTACAGATCCTTGTATTCCATGCCAACAAAAGAGTTACAAGAACTTGCAGAAAGTCATCTGATTCATACGGATGCTGAAACAGACGAAGTGTTGCTAATTCTTCCGAGCGAAGTGAGAGCTGTGATCTCGGACTCGAAACTTGTAAAGAGCCCTGGAGATGATGGTATTTACAACGAACTCTTGAAAGTAGGATTGGGGAACTTATTTCACCAGTAGCCGAAATATTTAATAACATTTCATCCAGGGAAGAAATCCCAGAACAATGGGCAGCGAACACCATCATCTTATTACATAAGAAAGGCAACAGAGATAGCCTACACAACAACAGACCGGTGAGTCTTATGTCCAATCTATACAAGCTATTCTCGAAAATAATACTTCGCCGAATTACGAGAACTCTGGATGGAAATCAACCCACAGAGCAAGCTGGATTCCGAGCAGGACACTCGACAACAGATCACCTGCAAACCATGATGCAAATAATAGATAAGTTAGTTATTGTTGTTTTAAGGGGCGGAACTACCAGGTCATCTGCCCCTTAATAGAGGAGGTCGAAGAGTATAATCTGAAGATGTTCATAGCATTCGTAGATTAGGCGAAAGCCTTCTACTCAGTGGACCAGCCAAGAGTCATGAAAGCACTACACAACCAAGGGATCCCCACGAAGTACTTGCAGGTGCTTTCAAAACTGTATTCAACCAGCTGGCCAAAAGTCCGAATGGAAAAAAGGAGAAACATTCTATCTACAGCGAGGCGTAAGACAAGGTGATCCCTTATCACCCACACTGTTCACGAGCGTTTTAGAGGACATATTTCGGAAGTTATAATGGGGGCACAAATACGGAATCAATGGAAAGAGACGGACGAACTTACGATTCGCCGATAATGTGATCCTGTTTGCAAAGTCGAGTTTGAGGCTGGAAGAAATGTTAAAAGATCTGCATGATGAGAGCAACAAAGTGGGCTTGAGCCTTAATCCCAGTAAGACAAAAGTTATGATAATCATGAAGCAAAGAAACTCATAGTGAAAGGAAAAGGAGTAGAATATGTGTCAGACTTTGTCTATCTGGGCCAGTCACTATCTTTTAGTAAAATATGGACAAGGAAATCAACAGGCGGATACCTCAGCATGGAAAAAATTCTGGAGCCTATCCTTCATATTGAACAGCAGAGAGCATTGACTTAAGACAAAAAGGCGAGTGATGGACTCGTGTGTACTTCCCGTTCTCCTCTATGGAGCACAAACGTGGTAAATAACTAAGAAGCAAGCTTCGATGTTAGAAGTATGTCAGAGGAAAATGGAGAGAAAACTTCTAAACATTACATTCATTAAGGAACATAATTAGAAACGAGGAAATCAGGAAGAGGACAGGGCTAGAGGATGTCATCACGAGGGCCAGGGAACAGAAGTGGACATGGGCAGGCCATGCACTGAGAATGGATCACTCTAGGTGGGCCTATTCAACTACAGTGTGGGATCCTAAAGATGCACTAGATCCAAGTTCTACGAGTGAAAATGTTTACAATACGATTATTCGCGAGGAAGATAACTAGGAGTGTAGATAGTGTTTTATCCCTGTGTTGGGGGATGGGATAAACAGGGTAGTGTAGATATATTAATTTAGGGGTAGTTTCCGAAAAGGGGTAGTTTCCCGTAATTGGGGGAGACTACTAGTGTAATGTGTTGGTGAGAGGATGTGATCTGTTGGGGTGCGTTCCTTCAGGGTGCGTCTACCTGTTAGGGGATGAATGTCTAAAACGGAGCTATTAACTTAGCCTGCCAATTAAGTATGAGCAAGCGTTAGCGAGCTCATGTGCAGAGTCGACAACTCGGCACGCCGCAGTCTGGCAGCTTACTCGAATACAATGAAATTCCTGACGGTGCAGTTCCTGGCCTTCACGATCAGGGGCAATTAGGACTAAGGTCTGGTTGGATGTAGGGATGTAAAACTGGGTGAAATGAGTAGTAGATGTATGTGTTTACTGACCAAGTATTTATTGGTCAGTGGCGATAATGTACTGTCCCTTTAGGTCGTGGACGAGTATGTAACAAAGTGTACAAATACAAATGTGTTCTGGGTGAGGTGTTACAAGTAATTAGGAAATCTGAGCACACTGCCAATTCTCACCTGGTGACGTCGTGATGGGCTGGAACGGACCTGGAGGAGCAGAGCCGCTGGCCCCGAAAAGATAATTGGGCTCTCCTGGGTCTAGCTTTCAAGGCTTCCCCCAGCTGCTTACTCGACGTTTCCTCACTGTTGCTGTTCCAGATAGTGAGTTTGTTTGTGAATTATGTAAGCGTGGCTGGCAGCAATACCGCTGTGCCTGCTCGTGTCAGAGAAGTGTGTAAGGCTTATGGCATGCCTGTGAGGGTGGTTTATGGTGAGAGATGAAGGGGTGGGTTAGGTCCTAGGTTCTAGGGGTACTGCCCCTGGGCTGTACAATAGTCAGTACTCGTGCGATGGAAGGTCTCAGAGCTACCCTGCTAGCAGGAGGCCTTTGCCCTTTGTGAGAGTCACCAATGACTACTACTACTACTACTACTAATAATAATATTAATAATAATAATAATAATAACATGAATACACATTTCTTAAAGTGCACAATTTATGTATAATAAAGTTATTGTTAACAAAATTTTATAGAAAATAAAAAGGGAAAACACAAGCGCTGATGCATGATAAAGTTGAGTACCGGTACAAATAAAGTTGCAGCTATGTTAAATTCTTTACTAGCACATAATGCCATTTGATTCTTAGCTTATTAAGTATTTCATTATTTTCAGTATGCTGTAGTTTGGTAAATTATAATAGTGAAGGTTAATAACACTATTTGTTTGTTATAAGAGAGCGGATTGCTCCCAACAAATGTGGATTCTTAGCTCTATGTGTCATTAAAATAAACACTCAATGTCTCTCAACATGATTCAGTTTACCCTGCATTTCTGTTTGTCCGTTACAATTACTACGAGTCAGCAATAAGCGAATTTTATGCAGATTTCATCTAACTCAATTAAAATGCAAGTGGGCCTTGCAAACATCCAGTCAAGCGGATGAAATGTGTTTCCAACAGTACCTGTCCAAAATGACACTTGCCTCTCGCTAACGACACCACTCGTTACTGTACGCTGTTGACAGTGTTGTCAAGTTTATACATACACATGTCCAATGACGAGCTCTCGTATAACTGCTCTGATGGCTGCATGGGTACTACATCTTGTTGATAATTCATTTTAGGGGTTTGGGACATCTAGGACATCAGTCCCGTGTACTCGGGAGTGTGTTGAAGTGGTGTGATAACTTGCGTTTCTGTAGTAAATTTTGTGTAGCTGTATTACGGGCAGGGGAGCCGTAGGTATCCCAGAACCTAACATACTATCTCGGCATTTCACTAGAGGGAGTGTGGAAAGATTAGGGGATACTACGCTCAGGATAGCCGCTATCAGCGCCGGAATTCGAACTTTCAATCTCCGGAGTTACTGGAGTTCTCCAACACAGTTGTGGTGCGCGATTTAACACGCACGGCTACGCCGTGGGGCGTGTGAAATACTATTAGCACATTCAAGTATGGAGAAGGTTCCTCGACAGGTTAATGGCAGTGTCCGCCTCATGACCTCAAGATCGCGTTTTCGATTTCTGGCCAAGGAGGTAGGCAATAAAGTCCTGGCACTTTGAGACGTTCGAAGTCACCTGATAAAACATTTTTCATATCACATTTGGTGATTTAAATACAAAATAAATTAAATCTCAGCCACAGATCTCTGCTAGATTATCACTACCAGACGGAGAGTTAAACCGAACATCGAAATTAGAGAGTAGATCGCCTCAATGGAACCAACTCAGAAAATCTACGCCACGATAGCTGAGGCCATACGATCTTCTTATATAATACGCTAAGGTGTATGTTTCACAAAACTCAAGGTCATAAACCAGAGGGAGTTAGAAGGTGTGGTTTGTACCAAAATTTTCCAAATCGTCTCAATAGTACAGGAAAAATCTTGCATTTCTTGAAAAGTGAACGGAAATATATTTATTTGTTTTCAAAGTGCTATTAAACAAATAAACAAGACTATAGCCCCTGGCAGAACCGTTGTGTATACAGCCCGCATAGCACTAGTGCTGGGCGGGTAGTCTGTACACATGGGGTGCACACATTCCATTAGAATATGCGAGAGTTCTCGCACGGGTCCGCTAGTTATTATTATTCATTCAATTTCGCTAATTGGTCAACTAGGGACCAAAATAAGCCTCATTTTCCATTCTGGAATTTGTTCATATTTCGCTCGATCCACATTGTCTTCATGAGCTCACTGTGTTTAGCACGAAGATCTTCTGTCCATTTCGCACCATGTATCCGTTTTCCGTCCCGGAAAGTCCCAAACGTCTTGATGGCTGCCTTATAAAGATTTCGGTCTTGTGCATCTTCTGCACGTAACCCTATTTCTTTAGGACCTTTCTGGACTTTAACGTACCATGGCATAGTCGTTTTTGGTTTTAAGTCAAAGATACTGAAGATATGTTTTGCCCATCGGGAGTCGATCATCCGTCGTATATGACCGCAGGAGCAAACTTTGCGTTTTCGCATTGTGTCTGTGATATTTATTAATATTATTGATGTGTAACATCTTTCCGCTCGGTTGCTGGATAGTTTTGTGGGAGTGATTTTGAAACTTGGGGACGGAAGTGAATCAGGCGGAAGTGGTTCGAACGGAAGTGGATCGGACGGAAGTGAAGACGCACTGCCAGAAAGATGGGATGGAAGTGAATCGGGCGGAAGTGGATCGGACGGAAGTGAAGACGCACTGCCATCTGGATGTACAATTGAAAATGTATGTATTGGAAACAAGGCAGTGTTTGCTCTGTAGCGCGAGAATGTTATGGCAATACAGTAGGCAGTGCATTTAGCAGGCACTGGTTTGACGAGCACAGTGACATATGTTTCACCGACTTTCATTTGTCATTGAGCAGTTTATGAAGCTTCACGTTCAAGGTTGAAAATCACATGGGGTAGGACAAAGACGACAAATGACATTTAAGTAAGCGGCATTATTGTCAAGCTGTGGGTGAGTAGTCAAATATTAAATGCATAACAGAATGTTGTTATATGAGTGGAATAAAAGCTGTATTTTCATCATATGTGAGACTAGGTCATTTCATGATTGTAGGAAGCCATGTTTTGATTGTTTACGACGAACTGTATGAGAGCCTTGAGAATAATGAATGTTATAGTTACTGAGGAATGTGCTCACAGTATTTGAGAGTACAGTCGACGTTGTGTGTCACTTTGTTATTATGTATTATTAATGTAAACGTAAGGAAGGAAACTTGTAGTTTTGCGTGTCCGTTAATCTTACGATCATGATCCACGGTACCTCCCTTTTACGTGGAATGCGAACCACAGGACATGGCATTTCAATTCGAAAATCTCACATGTATTGACCGGGAATCAAACCCGGTGTACCTTGGTGAGAGACTAACAGCTTGACCGCTGCGCCACAAATGTGCCAGTAGCATATCTCCAATTCATTCTATACATTCATCATAGTACCAGTATGAAAATGGAGTGTAAATTAACATTTCAAGAATGTCCAAGCTGTGTAGTATACGAGTAGGATAACATGTCAGATGTTACACATCATATGCGACTACTATAAGGCTCGTATCTTTATTATTATTATTATTTTACGACGTCATGTCCAGCTAAGGAGCACGTTTGAACCTATTTTAAAAAAGGTGAATTTCAATTAGCTTTCTTCTCTTCCCATAATTTCTTCATTCTCTCAGTGTGGTGTTTCTTCCTTTCTGCTGTCCATGCAGTGATGGCTCTCATCCGGGGATTTGCAGCAAAATGGTGTTCGTTCACCAACAATCTGAAGCTAGACCTGTCCCATAAACTTTCGTCTGTTACGTTGATTTCTTAAGATCACGTTGAATTTCTATCATCCAGTTATTTTTGGCTTTTAAAGAAAAGGCGTGATTAAAATACCCTTTTAATAAGTCTGTCGTTGTCCATTTTGTGAATATGTCCGTAAATTTGTAATGTCTTTCTCTAATTGTGTCTGATATTTTCTCGGAATGTTGGTATAACTCGTGAGACCTCGTTTTCATCCACAGTCCCTCTATGCACACTGGCCCGAAGTTTATATTATTATTACTAGTATTTACATCGGTATGCACATCTGTGGAGCACGATATAACTTATTTAACTAATGTTGTTGATATTTATTCCCATAAAATCTCAACATCAGAGCACTGAAAACTTTTCCCCGTTCTTCAGTCTATGATTCATTGTTCCTGATATTCATTTTCTTTTGTTTATTATTTTGAATTATTATTATTATTCATTATAAATAGTCTACTCAAAAGTGCTCTCGTGGACTTGTTTGAACAATTCTTACACTTTTATGTAGATATTTTTAACGGTTTGCTCGGCGTAAGCTTAATTAGCGCACGGACCCATTCAATGACTTCCTATAAGGGAATTATACAAAGGTGTGCTTTCATATTTCTTTCGAGCTTGCAACTGAAACATTTCCAATTTTTGGCCGTAATAATGGCTCATATTTACTATACTATACAATACACAATAAATGTTGTTAATACCAGATTGCATCCTGCTGCATCCTTAGCTTCTTTAAATCTATCTCAGGGTAAAGAGACAAGATCTTTGTTGTTTCACTTAATGGACACGGGCATCGTGGTCATTTAGCCCCATGTATTTGGAGGTGTGTTGAATATGTCTGTCTGTAGAAGTGTGTATATGTAATTTTGGTGAGGATTGGGAAGGAGGCAACCATGGCCTTAAGTTAGGAACCATCCCAGCATTTGCCTGCAGTAGAAGTGGGTAAATCACGGAAGACCACTTTTAGGATGGCTAAGGTGGGAATCGAACATCCCTCCCCTCAGTTTTGCCACACCAGACTGAGTGTACTCCGTTCCAGCCCTCAGGCCAGAATTTAATTCCTTGGCAGAGTCCAAAATGCTAGCCTCTACACCAGGAAGTGGACCAAGAGAGGATCAGATGAAAACAAGGGGACCTTTAGTAACGCGGGGTTGCCTCTACATCCGTTGTTGCTTATGGACTAACAGACCAGCGCCAATCCATGGAAACGTAAACGTCAAGGTCCTGAATTAAAACTTGATTAAGCTCTGATTATCATACACCGTAAGATAAATATGACTCTTCACAAAATACGTAGAGGTTGCAGGTTCGAAACCTGGCGCAGTCAGCTGGCATTTGAGGGTGCGCAAATGCGAAGGAGCCGTGTCAGTAGATTTACTGGCACGTTAAAGATCCCCTTCGGGGCAAAATTCCGGCACCCCGGCGTCTCTAAAAGCCAGTTTAGTTAAAAGGGACGTAAAACCAATAACATTATTATTATTAATATTATTATTATTATTATTATTATTATTACAAAATACGTAGTTAGCCTACTTTCGATTTTTGCAAAAAATGAAAGTAGACTTAAGAGATCAACACAGGGCGAAAAAAGTGTGTCTGTCTGTGTGTGTGTGTGTGTGTATGTGTGTGTGTGTGAGTCTGTGTGTGTATGTGTGTGTGTGAGTCTGTGTGTGTGTGTCTGTGTGTGTGTGAGTGTGCGTACTCTGAATGTCTGTCCCCCCCCTATCAATTCGAACACGGTGAATGCGAATTGAACGAAATTTGGTACAAAGGTAGCACTAACAAAGGACACCTCAGTGTCATGTTTTATATCGCCGCCATCTTGACGGAAACGTAATGGCGGCCACACAAATGTTCAAAGCTTAAATCAAATTACGACTAACCTAATCATCCGATCTCTACCAAATTTTGCACCAACATACCTTTATGGGGGGAGCATCCTTTGACCGAACTAATAGGTCATCAGCGTAATAGTTTGCGGATGGCGGCCATCTTTGTGTCCAAATCGATTCCCCCTATTAATTCGAACACGGTGCAACCGAATGGAACGAAATTTGGAACAGAGGTAGTACTAACAAAAGGCACCACAGTGTCATGTTTTATATCGCCGCCATCTTGACGGAAACGTAATGGCGGCCACACAAATGTACAAAGCTTAAATCAAATTACGATTAACCTAATCATCCAATCTCTACCAAATGTTGCAACAACGTACCTTTATAGAGGAAGCATCCTTTGACCAAATGACTAGGTCATTAGCTTAATAGTTTGCGGATGGCGGCCATCTTTGTGTCAAAATCAATTCCCCCTGTTAATTCAAACACGGTGAAACCGAATGGAACGAAATTTGGTACAGAGGTAGCACTAGCAAAGGGCATCTCAGTGTCATGTTTTATATCGCCGCCATATTGACAGAAACGTAATGGCGGCCACACAAATGATTAAAGCTTCAGTTAAATTACGACTAACATAACCATCCGATCTCGACCAAACATTGCAACAACATTCCTTTATAGAGGGAGCATCCTTTGACCAATCTAATAGGTTATTAGCCGAATAGTTTGCGGATGGCGGCCATCTTTTTGTCAAAATTGATTCCCCCTATTAATTCGAACACGGTCGAACCGAATGAACGAAATTTGGTACAGAGGTAGCACTAGTAAAGGGCACCTCAGTGTCATGTTCTATATCGCCGCCATCTTGACAGAAACGTAATGGCGGCCACACAAATGTTCAAAGCTTAAGTTAAATTACGACTAACATAACCATCCGATCACTACCAAACTTTGCAACAACATTCTTTTATGGACGGAGCATCCTTTGACCAATCTAATACGTTATTAGCCTAATAGTTTGCGGGTGGCGGCCATATTTATGTCAAAATTGATTCCCCCTATTAATTCGAACACGGTGGAACCGAATGGAACGAAATTTGGTACAGAGGTAGCACTATCAAAGGGCACCTCAGTGTCATGTTTTATATCGCCGCCATCTTGACTGAAACGAAATGGCGGCCACACGAATGTTCAAAGCTTAAATCAAATTACGATTAACCTAATCATCCGATCTCTACCAAATTTTGCAACTACATACCTTTATGGAGGGAGCATCCTTTGACCAATCTAATAGGTCATTCGCCTAATAGTTTGCGTATGGCGGCCATCTTTGTGTCAAAATCGATTTCCCCTATTAATTCAAACACGGTGAAATCGAATGGAACGAAATTTGGTACAGAGATAGCAATAGCAAAGGGCATCTCAGTGTCATGATTTATATCGCCGCCATATTGACAGAAACGTAGTGGCGGCCACACAAATGTTTAAAGCTTAAATCAAATTACGGCTAACATAACCATCCGATCTCTACCAAACTTTGCAACTACATACCTTAATGGAGGGAGCATCTTTTGACCAATCTAATAGGCCATTAGCCTAATAGTTTGCGGATGGCGGCCATCTTTATGTCAAAATTGATTCCCCCTATTAATTCGAACACGGTGGAACCGAATGAACGAAATTTGGTACAGAGGTAGCACTAGCAAAGGGCACCTCAGTGTCATGTTTTATATCGCCGCCATCTTGACGGAAACGTAATGGCGGCCACACAAATGTTCAAAGCTTAAATCAAATTACTATTAGCCTAATCATCCGATCTCTAGCAAATTTAGCAACAACATACCTTTATGGAGGGAGCATTCTTTGACCAATCTAATAGGTCATCAGCCTAATATTTTGCGGATGGCGGCCATCTTTGTGTGAAAATCGATTCCCCTTATCAATTCGAACACGGTGAAACCGAATGGAACGAAATTTGGTACAGAGGTAGCACTAGCAAAGGGCACCTCAGTATCATGTTTTATATCACCGCTATCTTGACGGAAACGTAATCGCGGCCACCCAAATGTTAAAAGCTAAAATATAATTACGACCTACATAATAATCTAGTCTCTACCAAATTTTGCAACACCATATCTTTATGTGGGAAACATATTCTGACCAAACTGCAAGAACATCAGCCCAATAGGTTGCAGATGGTGGCCAAGTATGTGTGCAAATCTATTCCCCCTATCAATTCAAACACGGTGAAACCGAATTGAACGAAATTTGGTACAGAGGTAGCACTAGCAGAGGGCACCTCATATTCATGTTTAATATACCTATAGCACGTTGTATTTCAACAAGCTACTACAACCAACATTCAATCATACTCCTTGAAAAGGACAAAGAGTTATAACAATACCCATGCATTTAGGAGAAAGTAGGCTATATGTTCTTTACTTAACATCTTGTTTTCATTCAATTCTTGTCCTGTAGGACTTTTTGTGTAGTTACAACACTAGCTCATATAACTTTGAGAATCCTTGATATTTGAGGAAAATATAGCTCTATCTCGTCTTTGAAATGTCACAGTTTTGTTTATATATTTCAAAATCATCTTATTTGTGTTGAGTCATGCAAATAGAATAGGTCTAGTCAGCTTTTAAGTGAACAAAAGATCAGGAAAAAATATAGCTTCCTGTCATTCCCCTAGTGATATTTTCTAGTACTAAAACTGTTACCTTCAATCTGTGATATTAAACAGAGAATTAAAGATCTAAGGTATCTCTTTTTTTACCGAGATTGGGAGCAAATAGCAATATGCAGTCTAAGTTCACAGGACGTGGCACCTTTTGTGAATGTGTGACAGAGATAGCAGCACCATGCGATAGATGTAAACTCTTGGCAGTCGCTACAGCCAGAAGCGTATCCCAATATTTAAGGGAGGGAGCAGACTTGAATTGGGCAACTACAGGCCGGTTAGCCTTACGTCCATCGTTTGTAAACAGATGGAGCATCTCATTTGCGACTACATGAGGGAACAGTGGGAAACATTATCATGGTTTAATGATAGGCAACATGGATTTCGGAAAGGTTACTCATGCGAGAGTCAGAAGCTATCACTTTTTCAAGACATTAGCGAATCGTTAGACCATGGAGTTTCAGTCGACGCCGTGGTTATAGATTTTGCGAAGGCATTTCATGTCGTGCCGCATGACATGCTACTCCATAAATTAGCTTCGACGAAGATTGATAAAAGAGTAATTTTATGGATCCAAGAATTATTGACGGGTCGTTCCCAGAAAGTGAAAGTCGAAGGCATATTCTCGGATGAAATTACCGTAACGTCGGGTATCCCTCAGGGCAGCGTAATCGGAACTTTGTTATTTTTGCCGTTTATAAATGACTTACCAAATGGGATTCGCAGTGACTGTCGATTGTTTGCGGATGATTGTGTAATATATTGAAAGATACATGACTCACAAGACAATGCAGTGCTTCAAGAGGACCTGAACCTGGTCTATAAGTGGGCGATTGTAAATAAAAGGAAATAAACACAAGAAAATGTAGTCTCTTAAAAATAGGAAAAGTGCGAAGGCAGGATTTTCAATATAACATTGGCTCGGAAATACTTGTAGAAGAAGATTCTTGCAAATATTTGGGCGTTCACGTAAGGAATGATATGAAATGGAGTAGCCATGTAGGATGTGTAGTTTCAAAAGCTTACAAATCCCTGCACTTTGTAATGAGGGTATTAAAAGGAAGTAGTACCTCTGCTAAAGAATTAGGCTATTTGTCACTTGTAAGACCTATTCTGGAATATGCCTCGGCGGTTTGGGATCCATATCAAGTAGGGCTCATCAATGAGTTGGAAATGGTACAAAGAAAGGCCGCTAGATTTGTGCTCAGTGACTTTAATCCCAGGAGCAGTGTGAGCCATATGTTAAAGAAACTTGGGTGGGAATCACTGGAGGCTAGGAGGATGAAATCTAGACTCTGCGCTATGTACACCACGTATACAAATCAACCAGCATGGGGTGAGCTTAGCAAACGATTGGGAAAGCCCACTTACATGGGTAGGAGCGATCATCCTTTCAAAGTTAAGGAACGACCACAGCGAACAAATTATGGTAAATATTATTTTGTAAACCGTGCCATTGATAACTGGAACTCTCTACCTGCCGCAGTCTTAGAGCCTTTTCCCAAACATATAGGTGTGTTTAAGAAAAGACTGACTATTTCTGTAAATACTCCAGTTTAATTGTTGTATAATTGTTATTGAATTGTTATGGTTGGTTGGTTCCTTAGTTTAGGGGCTGCGACAACGCGGTCATGTAGCCCCGTGTACTTTGGGTGTGTGTAGAATCTGTCTGATGACCGGTGTTAATTGTGATGACTGTATTAGTGTGTGTATCTGTTTTTTAATTCAAGTAGAGACTGCAACTTTGAATTTTCAAATAGTTCCTACTTTTGCCGCCAAACGCCACCGTCAACGACTACTAGGCCTAGTTCAGAACTAGCTACTAGACGCCACCGCAGTCGGCTCTTGGCAACGAACGTAGCAACCTAAGAGCGTTGTTTACATCCTTAACCTATCCAATTTAGTTTCACACAGGTGTAATTAGTGGACAGATCTTTAACATGCCATAAATCTATGACATGGGACCGCCGGCTTTACTTCCCCTCCGAAGGAAGGCATACTGAGGGATTTTTAACGCTTTGAATTGTTATGTATAATTATTTATTTGTTATGTATATCCAATTTGCCACCGGGGGACACACCCCCCATTGCAAATAAATGAATGAATGATACTGAAATTGGCGACGTGTACGTTCCCTGATCAACGTGTAGTCATCATTTTTTTCACTTGTGTGTGGTACAACCGATCAATATTCAATGGCAGTTGGCTGAGACATTTAGTGGTGATGTCATGGATGTGAAAAACGTGCGTTCATGGGCGAGACAGTTCACAGCAGGCAAAACGTCATGTGAGAACGATCCGAAGCAGCCCCATGCACGCAGCAGCCGGCAATTTTCCAGTTGTCTAGAACTGTCACAGTGGCATGCAATCTTAGTAGAGACGTTGTGAAAAGCGTGAGCGTCTAGAAGGAGACTATGCTGAGATATGACTTAAGTTTCATCTCTGTGGAATATGTAGTTTTTGTGAAAAAAGTAGGACACCTTAGAATTTGAACGTACCACGTATACTTCAACTGTAATAAGTTATTGTTGTGTCTGCCATAAATGCTTATAAAACACGATGTCATACTGTTAAAATAGTTCTTGTGTTTTTGTGTTTTATTCGTCTTTTTTAATAATATATACTATTAAAAAGTATATGAATAGTATATTTCTCACATTTTCTGATTTTTGCTAAACCACGTTACATTAAATTCTTGGACCACCGACTTATATTTTACCCTGAAGAGAATGTGAAACCTAGCCCTGTACATTTGAAAAGCTCGCTATCTTACAACAATAGAGAGAAAACAAAAAATGGATAGCTTTCCTTGGATGAGAATTACCGTGAAGATACAACCTACCATGTAATTCAGTTGAACAATGTAAAGATTATACCTTGAATGAAAATAATGATGATTAATTCGGCGAGAACCCCTTCTATTGGAGAAATTTCTTTAGAACCATTGAACGATAATTTTTAACAACCAAAACAAAACTCTGATAAACATTAGAGACAGTAACTGGAATTTTGAACATTTGATATCAAGTTTTATGAAAGTATTAACTGTGAACTTTGAAATCACTCCTTTATGGGTCACAATGTTCACTGATCCGCGCTGTGATCTTAGTAATGATTTAGTGAAAACTCATAAACCAGAGCGCGTTATTACGACCTTTTCATTTCACAGCTCACTGAAAATGTGGCGGGACAAGAAGTTTATTGATTCTAGTCAGTGGTCTAGAAACAAGTAATTCTCTCTGCTCTTTCTTCCAGGCGTGTCTGCATGCGCTTCTTATTTTTAGCCTACTTTTCATATTTTGCAAAAATGAGGAAAAAGTAGACTTAAGAGATCGATCTGGGCAAATGTGTGTCTGTCCTTCTGTCTGTCTGTTTGTTCTTCTGTCTGTCTGTCTGGATGGATGGCTGTGTGTGTGTCCCCCCTATCAACTCCTAAACGGATGTAGCTATCGAAACAAAATTTGGTAGGAGTCAAGATCTATACCTGAATATCTCAATGCCGTATTTGAAAGTGCTGGCATTGCTACAGACTGCTGAAAAATCACAATTGGCATTTGAGCTCCATGTTGGATATCTTGGAAGGTATGCTTGGGAGCTATTTCAAAATTGGCACACGTATGGATAATAATATTTCAGTTTAATTTCTAGGAGGCCATATATGACAGTGTTGCTAAAATGATTCTAAGTCTGCTGATAGGTCCAATTTTTAAATACATATAACTTCTACACTATCAATTGGAGTTCAAGCAAACTTTGTATGTACTATGTGTACATAAACAGATATGACTGAGCGTATTCTTTAGAGCCACCAGGGCTGACAACTGTTAATGAATGCTCTTAATTTATTTTATCAAAATACCAATATATCAGAAAGTATGCAAGCCGACAGCTTTAAACTATGTACATGGATAGTACCTGACATTCTATGTTAGTTTGGAGTAACTAATATACGTCAGTGCTACCAACATGATTCTAAGCCTGCTGATAGGTCCAATTTTAAATACATGTAACTTCTATACTATCATTTGGATTTCAAGCAAACTTCGTATGTGCTATGTGTACCATAACAGATATGACTATGCGTCTTCTTCAGGGCGACCAGGGATGCCAACTGTTAATAAATGCTGTTTCTATTTTTGTTACCCTATTATGAATATATCAGAAAGTATGCAAGCCAATAGCTTTAAACGTTGCACACGTATAGTACCTGGCATTCTAGACAATTTGTAGTAACTAATATACTTCAGTGCGGTTAACATGATTCTAAGCCTGCTGATAGGTCCAATTTTAAAATGCAAGTAACTTCTATACAAACAAATGAATTTCATTCAAAATTGGCACAACAATAGATCATATTATTTCAGATAAATTCTAACCAACGCATTGTTGCCAACATGATTTTATGCGCGCTGTTAGATCCAATTTCCAACTGCATGTACCATGCTATCCATTAGACTTCAACCAAATTTTGTATTCTGTACCTTAAGAGATAGAACTTAGAATATATTCAGTCACCAGGGCTGCCAACTGTAGTGCTCTATTAGGGTATATTATGCCAGGTATACTGTATTTAGAAATTTCGATATTACTAACTTAATTTCGTCATTATTCTAGATAGATCCATTTAGATTAATCATTGGCATGAATCTTAAATTTTAAGAAAAGTAGGCTCTTTAGTTCGCCACGGAACTTCTTGTTTGTCTTGGCGTGGCAGGAACAGCATTCTCACTGATTCAGAGAAGACACCTTCTGCAGACATGATACAGAGGAAGTAGATGTTTATTCCTCAGCAAGTGAAAGTTAAGAATTGTGAATATCCGCCTCGTTGCGTAGTGGCTAGCATTCTTGGCTTCTTCAAGATGGCTGAGGTAGGAATCGAACCCGCCTTTCCTTTTGCCTCATGAGGCTGAGTTTACCCCGTTCCAGCCCTCAGACTAGAATTAAATTCCTTGGTGGAGCCGGGAATCGATCCGGGCCTCTGAGATGGTAGCGAAACATGCTAACCACTACCGTCAGAGACGAACAGTTTCCATATACAACATGCAATATTAGAATATACACTATTGTATACACATAGCACTTCAGTTAGAATAAATTGAACATATGCGTCAGTTATTGCAACTGCATCCTGAATTCAAACAATATAACAGTAGGAAACTTAGAAGGGATTTATATAAGGAAAGAAGAAGTAGGTATTTTAATTATTTACGAAGCTACTTAAACAACGCGCACTAATACAGCCATTACAATGACACAGGTTATCAGACAGACGAGGCTACATGACCACGATGCCAGAAAGTCTCTAAAATGAATCAACAACCACATTATTGAGGCCTTAAGGTACTGTAAAGGTGATCTGGTTAGCCGTGATACCGCACGTACAGTATTTTGTATCGGCTTCTGGAGTGAGTTTGCTCCTTCTTCCTCATCTCACAGTTTGCGGGTAAAACGCCTCACAAGAAGTGTGTTTGTCTTGTAGCCGAAGCTCAATAAGAAGTGTGAGCTGAGAAGAGCTCTCAAATATAAGGATCAGAACAATGTTGTTGTTGTTGATTAATTCAGAGGATTTTGCGATATTGTGGTCATGTAGACCCGTGTATATGGGTGATGGATGTACTAGTCAGTGCCCTTTTAATACGGACTAACTCGTGATGTAGCGGGTAGCGTTCTTGGCTGTCGCTCCGGAGGTCCGGGTTTGATTCCTCAGTCTTCCTCTTGAGGCGAAACTTAAAAGACGAGGGTTTGATTCCCACCTCAGTCTTCCTGAAAATTGTCCGTGGTCTCTTCACTTCTCTTCCAGGAAAATGCTGGGATAGTTCCTAACTTAAGGTCACGGCCACCTCTTTCCCAATCCTATGCCCAATTTACAAATACACACACATTAATACAGCCACCACAATAACACAGGGTTTCACACACACTCAAATACACGGGGTTATATGACCACGATATCGCAATTGCTAACATAAGCAACAGTGACTATTTCTAATAGGGGCTAGGGTTCTGATTGGGGGTGAGGGAGCGTGATGGCGCAGTGGCTTATCTGCTCGTCCTTCACCCTGGCGGCCGGGGATTGAATATCGATGGCAGTGGAGTGGAATTTTCACCCCCCAAAAAATCACGTGGCGTCAGGAAGAGGAGCCGGTGTCATATCCCCGGTCAAAACCAAAATGAGTCAGGTTGGCTCCGGTGACACGAATTAATTGGGATAAGCCGAGGAAAGGTTTTTTCTGCTAGGAGGTGGCCGCGACTTCCGCCAGGAGTAGAAATGGGAAAACCACGGAAAACCACTTCTAGAATGGTTCAGGAAGGAATCTTTTGGCGGCTTCGGTGGAGTAGTCGGTAGCATGGATGATCTTCTATGCCCAAGATCGCGGGTTCAAACCTGGCCGAAGTCGTTGCAGTTTTTAAGAGCGTTCAAATCCCTCGATATGCCTTCCTTCGGACGGGAAGTAAAGCCGGCGGGCTCATGTCATACATTACTTATGGCATGATGTAAGAGAACCTTCCACTAATTACAATTGTGTGAAGCTAAATTTGTATGTTAGATTTGATTAACGCTCTATTAAGTTCCAATGTTCGCCGATAGGTGCCAGTTGCGGTGGCATCTAGTAGCCAAGTTCACAGCTAGGTGTAGTAGCCGGTAGCATTTGGTAGCAAGAGTAGGATCTAATTACTTGAAATGAATCGTCTACAGTCCTTACCTGAATCACAGATAACACACACCAATACAGCCATCACAATTAACATCGGTTACCAAAGCACCAATAAATTCAAATTCCAAATCCCTATATCCCTATATCCCTATATATATTATAATTGTGAAAATCTGTGTGTCCGTGTGTGTGTGTGTGTATGTGTGTGAGTGTGTGTGTTAGTTTGTTACCTCTTGACACTAAAACGGCTGGACGGATTTGGATGAAATTTGAAATGGAGACAGCTTATACCATGGGATAACATATAGGCTGCCTTTTGTCCGGAAATAAATCATTGTTCCCGTGGAATGGGCAACATAACTGAAAAGTCACCAAAAATACTCAACCAGGACAAAATATCGAAGTTGTCGCATAAAGACCGGACAAAGATCATTTTACTCCCCTCGATGCAAGAAACAATACTCGGGACACCGAAAACTACATTTTAAGGCTCTAAAACCAACAGTTTCAAAGATATTCGCAGAAAACTATCTTCGCTCTGATTGATGAACTAATCGCAAGTCCGTTTCCATGGCAACACTACCTCAAGGTATGACATCCGATTTTCTATATATCCCTCTAGGAGGCAATGCCAATTCATTTATTATCTTTTTTAAGATATATATAAACACAATAAGAACAGTGTAGCGTGCCTGCCTCCCGTCCGGAGGCCCCGGGTTCGATTCCCGGCTCCGTCAGAGATTTTAGACACTGACGTGAGGGTTGCAACGGGCTGAACTCAGATTCGTGAGGACAATTGTGTAGCTGTGAGGCAGCGCGCCGGTCACGAAGAACAAGATTAACGGCAGAGGGGACACTATGCACTGACCACGCGTCACCACAATATCTGCAGGCCAAATGGCCGATTTTCTATATATCCCTCTAGGAGGCAATGCCAATTCATTTATTATCTTTTTCAAGATATATATAAACACAATAAGAACAGTGTAGCGCGCCTGCCTCCCGTCCGGAGGCCCCGGGTTCGATTCCCGGCTCCGTCAGAGATTTTAGACACTGACGTGAGGGCTGCAACGGGCTGAACTCAGATTCGTGAGGACAATTGAGTAGCTGTGAGGCAGCGTGCCGGTCACGAAGAACAAGATTAACGGCTGAGAGGACACTATGCACTGACCACGCGTCACCACAATATCTGCAGGCCAAATGGCTGGGAAGCGGTCGCATGATAGGCCTAGGTCCTTCATGGGCTGTAGTGCCAGGGGTAAAAAATATTAGGGGAAGTGCCTTCTAATACCACCTTTAATTTTTAAACACTACAGTAGCGGCTATTAAATAAAGGTAGCGATATAGCTACGTTCAATTTCATAAACACTGGGCTCACAAATCCCGTATAGTTAAGTACAAATATCGGTCTGGTCATAATTTCAATAGCAACGAAGCTCTTAGGCGGCTATTGCCGTTTCCTTAACACTTAAGGCATCCCGCCGTCATATACCTCAATGTGCACTTACCAAATTGTGAACCAGTCTATTTTACTGAAAAGAATTTCTACTAGCGAGTATCCACTCCGGCAAAAACCACTCTCACTACATTTTCCAAAATTTACACAAGACATGATTTTTAAAGCACTCTTCTGTATGTTGAGGTACAGAGACATACCACATGGAAAGAAACAATAAAATGTTGGCAAATCTGAGTTCAAGGAACTGCTGTCCAGAATAGGCTTTCGGTACAGGTTATTCGGCCCATGTTCGTAACATGGAATGTTTTCCTTTGACAATGCATTTACACCATGTGCGAGGGCAACGCATTTCAAAGATCTCTAAAAACACAATAATCAGGAAATTGGAGAAAAATTTAAAGTCGGAGTGAAGATTCAAGGAGAAATAATTTCATCTCTGAGATTTGCTGATGACATAGTTATCTTGGCCAATATGCCAGAAGCTCAATGTGCACTTACCAAATTGTGAACCAGTATATTTTACTGAAAAGAATTTCTACTAGCGAGTATCCACTCCGGCAAAAACCACTCTCACAACATTTTCCAAAATTTACACAAGACATGATTTTTAAAGCACTCTTCTGTATGTTGAGGTACAGAGACATACCACATGGAAAGATACAATAAAATGTTGGCAAATCTGAGTTCAAGGAACTGCTGTCCAGAATAGGCTTTCGGTACAGGTTATTCGGCCCATGTTCGTAACATGGAATGTTTTCCTTGGACAATGCATCTACACCATGTGCGAGGGCAACGCATTTCAAAGATCTCTAAAAACACAATAATCAGGAAATTGGAGAAAAATTTAAAGTCGGAGTGAAGAATCAAGGAGAAATAATTTCATCTCTGAGATTTGCTGATGACATAGTTATCTTGGCCAATACGCCAGAAGCTCAATGTGCACTTACCAAATTGTGAACCAGTCTATTTTACTGAAAAGAATTTCTACTAGCGAGTATCCACTCCGGCAAAAACCACTCTCACAACATTTTCCAAAATTTACACAAGACATGATTTTTAAAGCACTCTTCTGTATGTTGAGGTACAGAGACATACCACATGGAAAGATACAATAAAATGTTGGCAAATCTGAGTTCAAGGAACTGCTGTCCAGAATAGGCTTTCGGTACAGGTTATTCGGCCCATGTTCGTAACATGGAATGTTTTCCTTTGACAATGCATCTACACCATGTGCGAGGGCAACGCATTTCAAAGATCTCTAAAAACACAATAATCAGGAAATTGGAGAACAATTTAAAGTCGGAGTGAAGATTCAAGGAGAAATAATTTCATCTCTGAGATTTGCTGATGACATCGTCATCTTGGCCAATACGCCAAAAGATTTGAACGAGTTTTTGAATGGTATGGACTCCGTCTTGACGAATGAATTCATGATGAAAATCAATAAATGTAAAACAAAATTATTGGAATGCAGCCGAAATAAATCAGAAACCTCTATGGACATCAAATTGGCAGGTGAAACGCTACGGGAAGTAGGAGACTTCTGTTACCGGTACTTAGGAAGCAAAATAACCAGTAATGGACGAAGCAAAGATGATATAAAAAGCAGGTTGGCTCAGGCAAGGAAAGCATTTCTACACAAAAAGGAATCTCTTGACATCGAATATACATTTAGGTATTAGGATGTCATTTTTGAAAGCTTTTGAGTCACTATAAGGAAGTGAAACTTGGACTAATGGTGCTGCAGTAAAGAGGAGAATTGAAGCGTTTGAAATGTGGTGTTACGGGAGAATGATGAAGATCAGATGGTTAGATAGGGTATCAAATGAAGAGCTATTAAGACGAGTGGGAGAGGAGAGATGTTTCTGGCGACTGATAATGAAGAGAAGAGATAGGTTGGTACGACACATATTAAGACACCCAGGAATAGCAAGCTTAGTTATGGATGGGAGGGTCAAGGACAAGAACTGTAGGGGTAGACCAGGGTTATACAGATTGCCTCGGATGTAGGGTGTGGTAGCTATGTAGTGATGAAACGATTAGCTCAGGAGAGCGAGGCATGGAGGGCTGCATCAAACCAGTCAAAAACCTTAAGACTCAAACAACAACAATCGGGAATTTTAATTACTTAGAGAGGCATGTGAGGCAAAAGGGTTGTTGGAGAATTTCAATCCCTGGGATGTAACACTGGAAGTGACTGCATAATGTACATCAGCGACCAAGGTGAGAGATATTTTACTATAGGTCTATTAATAGCGACATGTTGACGTTCAAATCATCAATAAGTGTGGCAAAATTATACCCAGAATAGCTTAAGGAAAAATACTTTTAATTCCCCATATTCAGATAGATTTGCCATTCCAGGTGTACGTTTAGACAAAACCATTATTTCCCATGGACAACTGTATGTGGCGTGCTGGCGAGTATCCGGACAACAAAATCGTTATGTCTCAGCAGAAGATGGCAAAACCAAAACTAAAATTTTCAAATGTGTTCACAACTCTAAAAAATTCCCACTTTGCTGCTCATATCTATATACTGTATGTATCAGAATTCTCAGAATTTGAATCTACCCACCTGTAACCGCGATTGCTGTAATAGAATAAACCAACTATCAGCAATAATGCATCGTCCCCATTGTCTTGATCGCGAGCGAAGCCGCGGGTACCTGCTAGTTATGGTATATACTGTATATATATATATATATATATATATATACTGAGACCATTTTTAGCCTACTTTTCACATTTTGCAAAAATGAGGAAAAAGTAGTCTTATGAGATCGGGCAAATGTGTGTCTGTCTGTCTGTCCTTCTGTCTGTCTGTCTGTCCTTCTGTCTGTCTGTCCTTCTGTCTGTCTGGCTGTGTGTGTGTCCCCCCCTATCAACTCCTAAACGATTGGAGCAATCAAAACAAAATTTGGTAGGAGTAAAGGTCTATACCCGAATATCTCACGACCATATTTGAAAATGATGTCAGTGCTACCAACTGCTAAAAAATCGCAATTGAAATTTGAGCTCCATGTTGGATATCTTGGAAGGTATGAATGGGAGCTATTTCAAAATTGGCATACGTATAGATAATAATATCGCAGTTTAATTTCCAGGAGGCCATACATCGCTGTGTTGCCAAAATGATTATAAGCCTGCTGATTGGTCCAATTTTTAAATCCACATAACTTCTACACTATCAATTGGAATTCAACCTAATTTCGTATGTTGTATGCATACATAACCAGATATGACTGAGCGTATTCTTAAGACCCACCAGGGCTGCCAACTGTTAATAAATGCTCCTAATTTATTTTGTCCAAATACCAATATATCAGAAAGTATGCAAGCCAATAGCTCTAAACTTTGCACACGTATAGTACCTGGCATTCTAGATGCATTTGGACTAACTAATATACGTCAGTGCTGCCAACATGATTCTAAGCCTGCTGATAGGTCCAATTTTAAAATGCATGTAACTTCTATACTAACTAATGGATTTCATTCAAAATTGGCACAACAATAGATCATATTATTTCAGATTATTTCTGACCAATACATGCATGACATTGTTGCCAACATGATTTTACGCACGCTGTTGGATCCAATGTTTAACTGCATGTAACGTCCATGCTATTCATTGGACTTCAACCAAATTTTGTATTCTGTACCTTAAGAGATGGAACTAAGAATATATTCAGTCATCAGGGCTGCCAACTGTAGTGCTCTATTAGGCTACATTATGCAAGGTATACAGTATTTCGAAATAATTAGAAATTTCGATATTAGCAACTTAATTTCTTCATTATTCTAGATAGGTTCATATACTGTAGAATAATCATTGGCATGAAAAGTAGGCTCTTTAGTTCGTCACGGAACTTCTTGTTCAAATTACCTCGGCTGTTGTATAGCGCAAGGTCACATCAGGGCATCCAGCATTGCTCCATTCTATCGGTAGTATGGAACTTAAACGTCACCATCCAAGAAGCGCCGAGCAACACCTCAAACCCAATGCAACTAATAAGGTTATAAGGCACCTAGAAGTTTGACAGAAATAAGGACAGAAGTTCAAATCTCCAGTTTCTAAGTTTTTCAATATCAAGACACCAGGATTTCATCCGCTGTGTTTGATGTAGTTTCAGTTTGAAAGTAAGTTGCGTTTTATAATGCTTCCAGGTAAAGTTTCGTAACAACACGCTTCTTCATGCATCGTCTTGAAACACGTAGCACTGCCATTATGTAGAAGCTTCAAGAATAAAATATGTAACATTATTTCCCCTTTCAAGACGTTAGCATTTCTCTGTCGTGGTACAAATCTAGTTACAGAATCCTCTTTGGCATTAACTATCTCCATTCCAGGCGCACCTTGTAGGAGGCAAAGAAATACCTTCTCTTCTGTAGCCTTCGAACTACACACAGTGTACGATGTAGGTGCAGTTCATGTCAAGGATTTTTGTAGAAATACGAGGGATGTTTCTTAACGAATTAACATTTCCATAGGCTGCAGCGCTACGGTTGTGATATTAAGCATGCGCAATGACTTCCTGCATCTAATGACACATCACATACAACATTGGAGAAATTCACATCATGTGGCCATTTTGTAGTGTTATTGTTGTTTCATTTGAGGGGCTTGGATATCGTGGTCATTAGCCCTATCTTCTTGGGTGTCATTGTGTAGAATTTATCTAATAACCTATGTCATTGAGGTGTCTGTAGTAATGGTATTTTTAGCCAACTTTCGATTTTTGCAAAATATGAAAGTAGACTTATGAGATCTGCACAGGAACAAAAAAGAAAGTGTGTCTGTCTGTGTGAGTGTGTGTGTGTGTGTGTGTATGTATGTGTGTGTATGTCTGTTCCCTACCCCCTATCAATTGAAACACGATGAAAGCGAATTGAACGAAATTTGGTACAGAGGTAGCACTAGCAAAGGGCACCTCAGTGTCATGTTTTATATTGCCACCCTCTTTACCAAAATATGATGGCGGCCACTCAAATGGTCAAAACTTAACATTACATTACGACCAAACTAATCATCGGAGGTGATTTGGTAAAAAACATACCTTCATATGATACGCGTTTTGTGCTCAAACTACAAGGTCATCAGACGTAATATTTAAATATGGCGGCCGTGCGAATTATGTTCTTTGCTGACCCCTTTGTGCCTGTCCTATATTACAGTAGTTTGAGTATTGCATGCGATATAGCCTACTGATAGAAATAATATAAACTTTGTATGAAATGGTTTATAATGAAGATGTACTGCAGTGAAGAAATCGTTCATTTCAAGACATTAATTGCTAACACGCTGTATCTAAGTCGGTTAATAACACTGATATGTTATGGACATGTTTGACTCTGTGCTAGCTCATAAGTCTCTCACGCGAGCCGCTGGGGTTCAAAACTTAATAGATTTAACTTTCATTTTTACTTGAATTCGTTTACAAATGATGTGAACGAGCTCTTTCCACAAATCTATATATATAAAAATCAATGTAACGTGATAGTTTGTCTGTGGGTGTGTATGTCTCCTATGCGTTCATATACCATTCGTCCGATTGCGATGAAACTTGGGTGAGATGTTGAGTACACTCCAAGGAAGGTTTCTGACTTAGTAAATCCATTTTACAATAGGTAGCGCACGCGTAGATTCAACAAATGAGCGACGATGCGCGAAGCATTTCAACAAAGTCCCGTATGTGTTCATATACCATTCGTCCGATTGCGATTAAACTTGGGTGAGATGTTGAGTACACTCCAAGGATGGTTTCTGACTTAGTAAATCCATTTTACAATAGGTAGCGCACGCGTAGATTCAACAAATGAGCGACGATGCGCGAAGCATTTCAACAAAGTCCCGTATGTGTTCATATACCATTCGTCCGATAGCGATGAAACTTGGGTGAGATGTTGAGTACACTCCAAGGAAGGTTTCTGACTTAGTAAATCCATTTTACAATAGGTAGCGCACGCGTAGATTCAACAAATGAGCGACGATGCGCGAAGCATTTCAACAAAGTCCCGTATGTGTTCATATACCATTCGTCCGATTGCGATGAAACTTGTGTGAGATGTTGAGTACACTCCAAGGATGGTTTCTGACTTAGTAAATCCATTTTACAATAGGTAGCGCACGCGTAGATTCAACAAATGAGCGACGATGCGCGAAGCATTTCAACAAAGTCCCGTATTGTTCATATACCATTCGTCCGATAGCGATGAAACTTGGGTGAGATATTGAGTACACTCCAAGGAAGGTTTCTGACTTAGTAAATCCATTTTACAATAGGTAGCGCACGCGTAGATTCAACAAATGAGCGACGATGCGCGAAGCATTTCAACAAAGTCCCGTATGTGTTCATATACCATTCGTCCGATTGCGATGAAACTTGGGTGAGATGTTGAGTACACTCCAAGGAAGGTTTCTGACTTAGTAAATCCATTTTACAATAGGTAGCGCACGCGTAGATTCAACAAATGAGCGACGATGCGCGAAGCATTTCAACAAAGTCCCGTATGCATTCATATACCATTCGTCCGATAGCGATGAAACTTGGGTGAGATGTTGAGTACACTCCAAGGAAGGTTTCTGACTTAGTAAATCCATTTTACAATAGGTAGCGCACGCGTAGATTCAACAAATGAGCGACGATGCGCGAAGCATTTCAACAAAGTCCCGAATGCATTCATATACCATTCGTCCGATAGCTATGAAACTTGCGTAAAATGTTGTGTACACTGCAGGGAAATTTTCTGGCTTAGTACATCCACTTTACAATAGGCAGCGCACGATTAGATTCAACAAATGAGCTACGACGCGCGAAGCATTTCAACAAAGTCACGTTTGCGTTCATATACCATTCGTCCGATAGCGATGAAACTAGGCTGAGATTTTGTGTGCACTCCAGGGAAGGTTTCTAGCTTAGTAAATCCCTTTAAAATAGGTTGAGCACGAGTAGAATCAACAAATGAGCAACGGCGCGCGAAGCGTTTCAACAAAGTCCCATTTAATTTCATATACCATTCATCCTATAGCGATGAAACTTGTGTGAGATGCTGTGTACACTCCAGGGAAGGTTTCTGGCTTAGTACATACATTTTACAATAGGTAGCGCACCAGTAGATTCAACAAATGAGCGATGACACGCGAAGCGTTTCAACAAAGTCCCGTATAAAGTCATATACCATTCGTCTGATAGTGATAAATGTTTGGTGAATTGTTGTGTACACTCCAGGAAAGGTTTCTGGCTAAGTAAATCCATTTTACAATACGAAGCGCACGTTTATGTTCAACAAATGAGTGACTACGCCCGAAGCGTTTCGACAACGTCCTGTATACGTTCACATACCATTCATCCGATTGCGATGAAACTTGGGTGAGATGTTGTGTACACTCCAGGGAAGGTTTCTGGCTGAGTACATCCATATTACAATATGTAGCGCAAGAGTAGAATCAACAAATGAGCGACGACACGCGAAGCGTTTCAACCAAGTCCCGTATGCATACATGTACCATTCGTCCGTACCTATGAAACTTGGGTGAGATGTTGTGTACACGTCATGGAAAATTTCTGGCTTAGTAAATCCCCTATACAATATGCAGCGCACAAGTTGATTCAACAAATGAGGGACGACGCGCGAAGCGTTTCAACAAAGTCCCGTATAAGGTCATATACCATTCTGCCGTTAGCGGTGAAACTTGGGTGAAATATGGTTGACACTCCAAGGAAGGTTTCTGGCTTAGTAAATACATTTCACAGTAGGTAGCACACGAGTAGATTCGACAAATGAACGACGATAGCGATGAAACTTGGGTGAGATGTTGTGGACACTTACGTGACGGTTTCTAACTTAGTAAATACATTTTACAGTAGGTAGCGCACGAGTAGATTCAACAAATGAGTGACGGAGTGCGAATCGTTTAAACAAAATCAGGTATGCGTTCATATACTATTCATCCGATTGCGATGAAACATTGATCAGTTATTTTGTACCCGCCAGGGAAGGGGACTTAGTAAATCCATTTCACAATAAGTAGCGCAAGAGTAGATGCAACAAATGGGTGACGACGCGCGAAGCGTTTCAACAAAATTCCCTATTGCGTTCATATAACATTCTTCGATTGCGATGAAACCTTGATGAGTTATTGTGTACACGCCAGGGAAGGGCTTCGACTTAGTGATACATTTCTCAATAGGTAGCGCACGAGTAGATTCAACAAATGAGTGACAGCGCACGAATCGTTTAAACAAAAACCCCTATACGTGCATATACCATTCATCCGATTGCGATGAATCATTGATGAGTCATTGTGTACACGCCAGGGAAGGGTTTCGACTTAGTAAATCCATTTCACAATAGGTAGCGTACGATTAGATTCAACAAATGAGTGACAGCGATGAAACTTTTTGAAAGTTGTTGTGCACGCTCCCTCGAATGGTTCTAAATTAGAAAATCCATTTTATGATAGCTTAGAGGCAGTTAACAAGTTGTGTATCCAAAAGCACTTCAAGAAACAGAATTTCAACGCCAACACTTTCTTTGATTGGCATTGCAACGCATGCCGGGTACAGCTTGTACTAAATAAAATGTTATTTAGCTCAAAGGAGAGACTAATGCATACACTCGTTTATTAATAATCACAGTCCCAGCTTCGCACATATACAGAAGACATTAGAAAAAGGAGAATAGAAGAACAAGATACACGTCATCAACCACAGCCCTCTCAATGCCTCTGTGCGGTGCTGTACTCTTGCGGGTTACTTGGGTAATTGTTCCAAACATTCCGCTTTTTAAATCCCTGGCCTCCTGAAATATTGCAATTTTGTAATTGTTCTACTTCTAGCCATGACCGCGCTACTATTTTCTTTAAGCACTGACAGCAGGATCGCATCCCTCCTGGTTGCTTTAAACTGCCTGCCCAATCAACACTCTGAAGTGTACAAGATATATATTAATTCACTAACAGGTTGCAGCACCAACCTACTGTGATCGCCGCGGATTTTCAAAGAGAAAGGAAGGATTCTTAAGTTTGGAGGCTTAATAGCGAGATTAACGGACTTACTATCAAGAAAACAAAATGTACATGGTGGGGTGATTGTTTTAGGGGTGAGGACAATGAGTTATAAGTATACCCATGCATTTAGGACAAAGTAGGCTATATGTTCCGTGATGAACATCTTGTGTAATTCATGTGAGAATTTAGAAAGAGGAGACCCTGACCTTAGGTTGCAAGCCGTCCCGACATATTTTGTCTGGAGTAAAAATGGAAAACCACGAAATACCACTTCTAAGATGGGTGAGATAAGAATCCAACCCCCCCCCCCCACTTCTCAGTTTTGCCTCACGAGTCGAAGTGAACCTCGTTCCAGTCCTCCAACAAGAATTAAATTTCTTGGCAAAGACGGGAATCGACTCATACCTCAGGTGAAACAACCCGAGAAATCTAGTCACTGCGTCACGAGACGGACTACATCTTGTAGTGAGTGCATAAGGACATTAGATCAGTCCGCCGACTGTAAGATACTAAGATACGGTCTGAGGTTTGTGGTTCCTGAATGTATGAAACATTAACCATTTGACAGCATGGTGAATATTCATTGTGGAATGTTTGGTTGGTTGGTTCCTCAGTTTAGGGGCTGCGACAACGCGGTCATGTAGCCCCGTGTACGTTGAGTGTGTGTAGAATCTGTCTGATAACCGGTGTTAATTGTGATGACTGTATTAGTGTGTGTTATCTGTTTTCAATTCAAGTGAGGACTGCAGACAATTAATTTTTTCAAGTAGTTCCTACTTTTGCCACCAAGCGCCACCATCAACGACTACTATTTCAGAACTTGATTTCCAGATGCCACCGCAGTCGGCTCCTGGCGACGAACGTCGGAACCTAAGAGCGTTTGTCGAATGTTTAACCTATATTATAATTTAGCTTCAAACAGGTGCAATTAGTGGAAGCTCAGCATGCTACCAACTACCCCACCGAAGCCGCTATTGGTGAATATAATGGTGAGAAAATGGGTTCAATGAAGATCGTCATCGTGTGCAAGGTGGATCAAATGGTCGTCTGTCGTCACAAGTGATTTTTATTTCTTCCTTCATCTGAAGAAGTTCCCTGGTGGCATGTGTTGTAATGACGATGATGATATCAGAGAGTAACACATGGCTTTCAGAACTGACGGAGTCGTTCTATGACGAATGCATGCAATGGCATAGCAAAGCAAAAGCAAAGCCAACTCCGTACAGGCCATGGAGGCCCTATTTAAAGACTCGCCAAAGTCGTCGGATTTTTTGAGAGCGTTAAAAATCCCTCAGTATGTCTTCCTTCGGAGGGGAAGTAAAGCCGGAGGGCCCATGTCATAGATTTATGGCATGTCAAACATCCTTCCACACTAATTAAACTTGTGTGAAGATAAATTATAGGTAAGATTTGACTAACGCTCTTAGGTTACAACGTTTTCGCTAGGAGCGGACTGCGGTGGCATCTAGTAACCAGGTTCAGAACTAGTTGTCGTGGACGGTGGCGTTTGGTAACAAAAGTAGGAACTACTTGAAAATTGAATGTCTGCAGTCCTTACTTGAATTAGAAACAGATAACGCACGCTAATACAGCCATCACAATTAACACCGGTTATCAGACAGATTCTACACACACCCAAAGTACACCGGGCTAGGCTACATGACTGCGTTGTCGCAGCCCCTAAACTGAGGAACCAACCGACCAATAATGAAGGAGGTGACTATGTGGAGAAGTGTTTTAAGGTGTGAGGGATCTATGGAAAATATAACGTATGCAAAATAATATTGTATTCATCTGAAAAAATAATTAAGTTACACATTACAAAAATGAGCTTTGTATTGAGCCCGCCTGAGCTCTTTGCTCGGTGATATTTCTACGAACGTTTATGCACATGCCATGCTTGATCATTGAACGCGCCCTGGGAGCAGCGCGGCATGTCACGAGAAAGGGATGGTGTCTTGACTCTGAGCATTCACCCTGAATATTTTTCTGAGCACCCATTATTCTACTTCTTGATTGTAAAAGTCTCAGAACTTTTCACATCGTCATTCAGCATCAGATAAACATTTCTAAATTAATTTTTGGTAAAGGTAATATACGCCGCAGATAGGCGGAAGGAAGTCAATAGACTGTCAACGACTCAAGTATCTGCTTGGACACAGCAGGGCGAGCCCATGATCGCTGACAACCAATTTTGTAGCCGCCCGTGTAAGACGTGCAGAGTAGACCGTCCGTGGGACGAAGAACTTACAAGTCCCTCCCCCCATGTGGTGATGAATCTACAACCATCGAGTATAATTTGATACGATATTTGTGAAATGATTATGAAACCAACAGTATCAACGTGGGAATACCATGTCTGCCCAGATCGCCCCGTGATCTTGCGTCTCGTGCGCACTGACCTATAAGAAGTACATCCAATCCTCTTCGGCTTATGTGTCCGGACGGTGAGTTGCCCGGGAAGTCATTTCGTTTAGTGACGACCCTGACGGCTCGTCTGACGGGCTCAGTATGTTGTTCTACAATGTATTTAATTAATTACTTGATTTATTAAACCGACAGCAGTGGCTACGCTAACTAACGCGCACACTAGGCCATGGGGCCAAACAATCTGTGGACTTGGTAGACGTGGCTTCGAGTCCCACCGTCGGCAAATTCTGGGACGGTACCTTGTAATAGGCCACATCCCTGCCCAGATTCCTCATTTTCGTTCATTTCATCTCTCATGAACTTGGTATCAGGAAGGGACTTTCATCGCATCTCATCCCCGACCCCGTTGAAAACAGGAATAATGATTATTTATTTAATTTATTTCCGTAGCGTAGCGGTCAGCGTGGTTAGCTGCAGCCCCGGAGGTCCTGGGTTCGATTCCTGGCTCTGCCACGAAATTTGAAAAGTGGTTTGAGGACTGGAACGGGGTCTACTCAGCCTCGAGTGGCTCAAATGAGTAGAGGGGGTTCGATTCCCACCTCAGCCATCCTCGAAGTGGTTTTCCGTGGTTTCCAACTTCGTCTTCGGGCAAATGTCAGCATGGTTCCTAACTTAAGGCCAGGGCCGCCTCCTTGCCGCTTCCTTGCCTATCCATCCCAATATTCCCCTCCCTTCCCATCCCTCATAAGGCCCCTGTTCGCTTTGCAGGTGAGGCCACCTGGACGGGGTGCTGATCACACCTCCTCAGTTGTATCCACTCCGACCAAAAGTTCCCAGCTCTAGGACACTGCCCGTAGAGGCGGTAGTGGTGAGTTCCCTCGCTGAGTCCGTGGGTTCCACCTACCTGGAGGGTAAACTCGATAAAAAAAATCTGTTTAACTTATTTTCAGTAAAATTCGTGGGTCCCACTGGTCTGGTGCAAGTATCCTAAAGTGACACGACTTGGGTGACATGCTTGTCACGATACCGTTGCAGTACTTCAAATGAAATTCCTTGGTAGAGCCTGTAATTTAACCCAGGTGTCTGGGATGGCAGCCAACAATGCCAACTACTGCACCACGAAGCACATGTTCTTTCAGTGACGTGGAACTACTTGGAGGGTAGTGGTGGTGATGACTGTTGTTTTAAGGGTCAAAACATTGTGGTTATCTGTTCGAATGGATCCACTTAGTGAGGAAGTTTGGCTTTCAAAACAGAATAAGGTAAGTTCAGAGAAAAACGACATTTGGGACGAAAACCTAATGGTTTCTCCATGTTTGCTTCAACTTCTCGGACACCTGTTACTTAGGAAGCAGAATAACCAGTGATGCACGAAGCAAAGAGGATATAAAAAGTAGGTTGGTTCAGGCAAGGAAAGCATTTCTACAGAAAAGGAATCTGTTGACATCGAATATAGATTTAGGTATTAGGAAGTCATTTTTGAAAGCCTTTGTCTGGAGCGTGGCACTCTATGGAAGTGAAACTTGGACTATTGGTGCAGCAGAAAAGAAGAAAATTGAAGCGTTTGAATTGTGGAGTTACAGGAGAAAATGATGAACATCAGATGGGTAGATAGGGTGACAAACGAAGAGGTATTAAGACGAGTGGGAGAGGAGAGATGTTTTTGGCGACTGCTAATGAAGAGAAGAGATAGGTTGGTAGGACACATACAAAGACACCCAGGAATAGCAAGCTTAGGCCTAGTTATGGAAGGAAGGGTCGAGGACAAGAACTGTAGGGGTAGACCAAGGTTAGAATATGTTAAACAGATTGCCTCGGATGTAGGGTGTGGTAACTATGTAGAGATGAAACGATTAGCTCAGAACAGGGAGGCATGGAAGGCTGCATCAAACCAGTCAAAAGACTGAAGACTCAAACAAGAACAAATGAGTTGTTGCTTATTTTAGGGACTGCAACATCGCGGTCATAAACCCCCATGTATTTGTGTGTGTGAAATTTGTGTGATAACCTGTGTTATTGTGATGGATGTACTGTACTATGAGCATTTGAAGGGTCCACAGGAAGAAGTGGGAATATCAAATAATGTAAAATGTTCAGGAAAACGAGTTTTGAAGTTTCATTTCTTACATGTTCTATATGTACGCGTCTACACGACCCTCATTGTTCTTAGCCAGACACAATTGTGCCTTCAATACGTCACAAAGAGGCCTACCAGATCGCGCTGATATCTCGACATTCCACCTTCTTCCTGTGAACCCTTCATTTTTAAATTGGGGATAGGATTGGGGACGAGCCGATCGTGGCCTTAATTTATGAACCATCCCAGCTTTTGCCTGGAGTAGAAGTGGGGAAACCACGGACAACCACTTCCAGGATGGCTGTGTTCTCTTCTCAGTTTTACCTCACGAGTTTGAGTGTACCTTATTCCAGCCCTCAGACCAGAATTAAAATGTCTTGGCTGAGCCGGGAATCGAACCCGGACCTCCAGTGTGACAGTTAAGAACGCTAGTTGGTCAACCACCAAAATGTAGTTAAACCTTATAGCTCTGTCTCTTTTAGTTGCAACCTTCTGCGTGAACCCAAATCTAAAGGTTCCGACTTTGATTCCCGACTATGCCGATAAATTAAATTTTGGGTCTGAAGGTTGGAACTGAGTACATTTAACCTCGTGGGGTAAAACTTAGAAGAGATAATTTCGATTCTCACCTCAGCTGCCCTAGAAGTGGTCTTCCGTTGTTCCTCCCTTCTACTCCAGGTAAAAACCCGAGATGGGATGGTCACGGGGCCGTCTCCTTCCAAATCCTAGCTTCAATTACTAATACACACACAACTACAATCACTACAATCTAACAGCCGTGATTTTTTAAGTTGTGTACCACGGTCGCGGGGGCAGTTTCAGCAAGTCCGGAAAATGCAGGTTCAAATCCCGATGCTGGAAACGACTCAGGCTATTCCACACTACCTGCAGGAAAATGCCGAGGTAGTACCTCATTTGAAGTCCCGAGGCCCCTTTCCCATTTCAAATCCCTTCAGTTAAAGTTACACATACTGAAATTATCACCAAAAAAAAACAGGTTTCCAGACAAATTGAAATCACACACACAAGTACACGGGGCCAATGTCTCAACCCGCTAAAACGAATTAATAATAACAAAACCAACAAGAACAAGTAAGCGGGGAACGCGATGATGCAGTGGTCAAGCTGCTTATCTCTCGCCAAGGCAGACCGGGTTCGGTTACCAGTTAATGAACGTGAGATTCCTGTGTTTCGGATTCCACGTAAAAATGCAGGTCCCGTTCCTCATGATTGCGAGATTAACGGTTGTGTAAAACTACAAGCTTCCTTCCCCGGTTTTTCCTCACTCCCTCCGGGCAAATGACAGGATAGTACCTTAGTTCAAATCCCGGGACAACTACATCATCTCTGTCTCTAATCCAGCTAGTTACATACACTCTTACAGTCTTCACAGTTATTGCAGGTTGTCAGGTAACTTGAACACACCCAACTACACAGGGATGATGACCAAGATGTCCCAAGCCCTTAAAATGGAATCACAATAACAACTATTCTACCGTTATGTTCCATCGCCAATAAATCCTGAGCACCTGTGTCTGACCCAGCAGCAGGCGGGTAATATTAACCGGGAACTTAACCTGAAGGTTTTTGTAGTGAAGTCTGCCAGCCACCACGGGAGCAATCCATCACCTGGTAGTAGCAAAACAAAGATGGACCGCGCTGGTAAGTCAACAGAAACACGAGGCATCACAAGCTTTGTGAACGTGGGCGATAATCTGCTTACGTACCACGCTACTATAACATCAGGGCTGGCAATCTCTACCATTTATAAAATTCACTCACGGGAAATTACTTTGGACCCTTTGAGAGAAATGTGCACCTGAATCATAGTCTCTAGAGCACGTGGGCATAGCTGATGTACAGCCAGAGTAAAATATTAATGCACACGTAACGCTTTCAATCCAAACTATCCTCTCATATGACGAACGGTATACGACAACGAATGTAAACATAAATCACTTCATACTTTACGTCTTCAATCACACGTTAGGCGTAATTCCTAAATTAAGAGCATTTTTGAACAACGACTGTAAGTATTCTACTCCAGCTTCTACTCCAGTCTAATGCTGGGATGGTTCCTAGCTGAACACCACAGCCACCTCCTTTCAAATCCTAGCTTCAGTTACAAGTGCAAAGACTACTACAGCGACCACAATGCCAGAGACGAATTACACACAAAAATACACAGGGATACGTTGCAAAGCCTCTAAATGAATCAACAACACTTCGAAGAAAAGAAGGAAGGGAGATTGTAGTTTTACGTGACTGTTTATCTCGCAATCATGAGCCACGAGACCTCTGTGGAATTTGAACCGCATGACGCGATTAACTAAACTCTCGTTAATCCGGTCATATGGTTAAACCTGCATTTCATTGAATAACAATATCTCACGAGTAGTTTCTTTTGGGGATGTAATACCCGGCATATAAACTAATCATTAAAAACAAGATGTTCAGTAAAGAACATATAGCCTACTTTCTCCTAAATGTATGAGTATAGTTATAACTCGTTGTTTTTTATCAGAGTATAATAGAATCATTTCTTGGTTGAAGACCTTGGAATCTATTTACCTCTACCAAACACCGCAACCTCGAAAAGAACTGCTATCATCATTGAAGAAAGAAAGATAAGAAGTGTCTCAAGAATGTTATGGATCTGGAAACATAATCGACCGGACTGGCTGCGTGGCTCAGCGGTAACGTTCTCGCTTGCTGGGCCCTAGGTTGCAGGTTCGTATCCTGGCGCAGTCAGCTCGCATTTTAGGGTGCACAAATGCGAGGGAGCCGTGTCAGTAGATTTACTGGCACGTTAAAGATCCCCTTCGGGGCAAAATCCCGGCACCCCGGCGTCTCTAAAAGCCACAGTAGTTAAAATGGACGTAAAACCAATAACATTATTATTATCATTATTATTATTATTATTATTATTATTATTATTATTACATAATCGACCTGACGTGGGCAACATCCAACTTTGAGTTGAGGCATGTGTTTACACGTCTGGCTGTGCATGCTTTTCACAACCCTATTTAAATTAACAAATCATTCCATGACCCTACAGACGTGTGTATAGCAATTATAAGGATATTTCCGATTGCTATTTGGCTGCAATAAAAGTATCAATTAATATCCTGAACTAGCACCAACGGCTAGAGTTCAGGTACTATGTGAAATCGTTTTGTTCCTTACTTCAAATAACATTTTCAAATAACGCACAATAGGCTGTTACAAACCCTTTAAAATAAAAAGTAAAAATGTATCGTAGTATCATCTTATCATTCTTCAAATTCGATGCGCATAGAATGGCAATGGTATATTAATCAATGGAGTCCCGCGTAGACCAGTCGTGACATCTATTGGAGAAGTATCGAACAAGATAATCCTAACAGGGCGAGTGCATTCTAGCGGCCATAAAAAGAAACTTTTCAAAAAATCGGTAAGTTATTCTGTAGGCCGGCGTGCAGTTCGTCGCCAGTTGGCCATAATAATTCACTTTTTTGCTGCTAGATGTCTCGAGCAAATCTGCTGGCAAATTTTGTTTTAATTAAATAGATATTTTCCATCGTAATATGCACAATATACGCTTGATTTTAAAACGTCTGAGTCATTACAAAACAATATATATAAAATATTTCAAGCAAAAGAAACCTAACTCTGATGGGGTTTGAACCATAGCCATAAGAGTAATAGGCCAACACTTTTCCACGCAGCCAAACGTGGCAACGAACATCGTCTGATATCAATTGAGTTACCTAGAACGTGTTAGCAAATAATGATTTAGACTAAACGATTTCATCAGTGGAGTATATTATTTATATATAAAGCATTTCATACAAAGTTTATTTATTTTGTATCAGTACACAATATTGCATGCAATACTCAAATTAGTGAAATATAAGTCAGGCACCAGATATCCGCTGCCATCTTGCTTTGTAATTGAGACGGCTCAGCTTTTTTAAATCTCTTCTGCACTATAGTATTACAAAATAAACTTTTAATTTCGAACGTGCCTCTTCCTTTAGAACAGTTAAAACTATTCTCGGCTCGACAATCGGAACTGGTGGGTCCCATGATAAGGATTATAAAGTTTGCATAATTCGCATGGCCGTCATCCTGAAGTGGTGCGGCGGATGACCTTGTAGTTTGGTCACAAGACGCGCTCTATATGAAGGTATGTTGTTACCAAATTTGGTAGAGATCGGATGATTTGGTTAGTCGTTATTTGATCTTACGTTTTGAACGTTTGAGTGGCCGTCATTCAGTTTGGTAAAGATGTCGGTGATATAAAACATGACACTGAGGTGCCCTTTGCTAGTTCTACCTCTGTAGCAAATTTCGTTCAATTCAGTTTCACCGTGTTTGAATTGATAGGGGGGGGGGGCATACATTCAGAGTACACACTCTCACACACACACACACACACACACACACACACACACAGACTCACACACACACACACAGACACACAATTTTTGGCCCTGTGTAGATCTCATTAGCTACTTTCATTTTTTGCAAAAATCGAAAGTAGGCTAATAAGCAGATACGTGTCTAAGGGTTTTTCGATGTGGTGTATATTATGAGGTGATAGGGGTGAAATGTGGGGGTTGAAGGATTCTTTTCGGAGCATGTATCTCTTAAACGACATAGGCGAGAAGTTTGAAAGTCAGTGGAATAAAATCAGCTAAAACAAGAAGTTCCGTGAAGAACTATACAGCCTACTTTTCATGCCAATGATTATTCTACAGTATATGAATCTATCTACAATATTGACGAAATTAAGTTGGTAATATCGAAATATCTAATTAGTTCAAAATATACCTGGTATAATGTAGCCTAATAGAGCACTACAGTTGGCAGCCCTGGTGACTGAATATATTCTTAGTTCCACCTCTTAAGGTAAAGAATACAAAATTTGGTTGAAGTCCAATGGACGTTACATGCAGTTAGACACTGGATCTATCAGCACGCGTAAAATCATGTCGCCAACAATACCATGCGTGTGCTGGTCAGAAATAATCTGAATTATTATGATATCTTGTTGTGCCAATTTTGGATGAAATCCATTTGTTAGTATAGAAGTTACATGTATTTTAAAATTGGACATATCAGCAGACATAGAATCATGTTGGCAGCACTGCCTTGTATTAATTACTCCAAATTAATCTAGAATGTCAGGTGCTATACGTGTGCAAAGTATAGAACTGTTGGCTTGCATACTTTCTGATATATTAATATTAGGGTAAAAAGAATATAGACAGCATTTATTAACAGTTGGCAGCCCTGATTGCTCTTAACAATACTTATAGTCATATCTGTTATGGTACACATAGCACATACGAAATTTCGTTGAAATCCAACTGATGGTATAGAAGTTACATGTATTTAAAAATTGGTACTATCAGCAGGCTTATAATCGTGTTGGTAGAACTGACGTATATAAGTTACTCCACAATAATCTAAAATGTCAGAATATACGTGTGCATAGTTTAAAGCTGCTGGCTTGCATACTTTCTGATATATTGGTATTTGGATAAAAAATAGAGAGAGCAATTATTAACAGTTGGCAGCCCTGGTGGCTCTTAAGAATACGCTCAGTCATATCTGTTTATGTACAGATATTACATACAAAATTTGGTTGAAATCCAATTGATAGTGTAGAAGTTATATGCATTTAAACATTGCACCTATCAGAAGGCTTAAAATTATTTTGGCAACACTGTCATGGTTGGCCTCCTGGAAATTAAACTGAAATAGTATTATCTACATGTGTGCCAATTTTGGAATAGCTCCCATGCATACCTTGCAAGATATTCAACATGGAGCTCAATTTTCTAGTGCGTTTTTTCAGCAGTTGGTAGCACTGACATCATTTTCAAATATGGACACGAGCTATTCCGGTGCACATCATTACTCATACTAAATTTGGTTTTGATTTCTGCAGCCGTTTAGGAGTTGATAGGGGGGGGGGACACACACACACACACAGCCAGCCAGCCAGTCAGACAGACAGACACACATTTTCCCGGATCGATCACATAAGTCTACTTTTTCCTCATTTTTGCAAAACGTGAAAAGTAGGCTAAAAATAACTGAATACGTATTCGACGTTTTTTTAATAAATCCAATTTAAGGGGCCCATGGGGAGGGGTGAAATTCTGAAAAAATAAATGAAAGAAAATATCCTGACTGTCTCACACACTCATCATCGCCCACCCAAAATTATTGAAATTAGCAACATGACATGTTGGGGATATGTTCGTTGTATGTCGAAAACGTTCATCAAGGGAGGATTTTTGGATATTCAGGTTCTAGAGGGGTGTTAAGGGGGTAAACGTGCATTTTTTGAATAACAATACCTCACGAGTGGTTTCATTTGGAGATGAGATGCTTGGCATATAAACTAATCATTAAAATTAGCGGCTTCGGTGGCGTAGTTGGTAGCATGCTGAGATTCTATGACCAAGATAGCGGGTTCAAACCCGGCCCAAGCCATCGGATTTTTTAAGAGCGTTAAAAATCCCTCAGTATGCCTTCCTTCGTAGGGGAAGTAAAGCCGGCGGTCCCATGTCATAGATTTATGGCATGTTAAAGAACCTTCCACTAATTACACCTGTGGGAAGCTAAATTGGAAAGGTTAAGAATGTAAACAACGCTCTTAGATTTCTACGTTCGTTGCCAAGAGCCGACTGCGGTGGAGTCTAGTAGCTAAGTTCTGAACTTGGCTTAGTAGTCGTTGACGGTGGCGCTTGGTGGCAAAAGTAGGAACTTTTTGAAAAATTCTAAGTTGCATTCTGTACTTAAATTAAAAAACAGATAACACCCACTAATACAGTCATCACAATTAACACCGGTTATCAGACAGATTCTACACACACCCATAGTACACGGGGTTACATGACCGCGTTGTCGCAGCCCCTAACCTATCTAACCCAACTAAACCAACTAACCAATCATTAAAAACAAGCAGACACGTGTCTAAGATTTTTTCGATGTGGTGTATATTATGAGGTGAAAGGGATAAAAAGTGGGGGTTGAAGGATTTCTAACGGAGCGTGTATCTCTTAAACGACATAGGCGAGGAGTTTGAAACTCAGAGGAAAACATCAGCTTAAAAATAAGTAAATAGGTGTTCGACCGTTTTTCCATAAATCCAATTTAAGGGACCCATGGGGAGGGGTGAAATTCTGGAATAAAAACGTCCACTAAGGAAGGATTTTTGGATATTCACTCATCATCGACCAGCCAAAACTATTAAAGGTAGAAACGTGACATTTTGGGGATATGTATGTTGTATGTCGAAAACGTCTTCTAAGGACGAATTTTTGGGTATTCAGGTTGTAAAGGGGTGTTAAGGGGGTTAAATCTGCATTTAATTAAATAGCAATATCTCACGAGTGGTTTCATTTGGGGATGTGATACTCGGCATATTAACTAATGTTTAAAGGAATAAGCAGACATGTGTCTAAGGGTTTTTAGATGTGGTGTATATTTTGAGGTGAAAGGGGTGAAAAGTGGGGGTTGATGAATTCTTAACGGAACGTGTATCTCTTAAACGACATAGGCAAGAAGTTTGAAACTCAGCGGAAAAAATCAGCTTAAAAAATAAGTAAATATGTGTTCACCGTTCTTTCATAAATCCAGTTTAAGGGGCCCATGGGAATCGGGTGAAATTCTGAAAAAGAAAAGGAAAGAAAATGTCCTAACTGACTGACCATCAAACTCAGGGGAAAAACAGCGTAAAAATAACGGAGGGGTGAAATTCTGAAAAAAAAAAAGGAAAGGAAGTGTCCTAACTGACTCACTCACTCATTAAACTCAGGGGAAACAAGATGTTCAGTAAAGAACATATAGCCTACTTTCTCCTAAATGTATGAGTATAGTTACAACTCGTTGTTATTATCAAAGAGTATAATAGAACTATTCTTTGTTGAAGACCTTAGAAACGATTTACCTCTACCATACGCCACAACCTAGATAAAAACTGCTACCAACATTGAAGAAAGAAAGATAAGAAGTATATCAAGAATGTTATGGATCTGGAGACATAATCGACCGGACTGGCGGCGTGGCTCAGCGGTAACGTTCTCGCTTGCTGGGCCCTAGGTTGCAGGTTCGTATCCTGGCGCAGTCAGCTGGCATTTGAGGGTGCACAAATGCGAGGGAGCCGTGTCAGTACATTTACTGGCACGTTAAAGATCCCCTTCGGGCCAAAATTCCGGCACCCCGGTGTCTCTAAAATCAGCAGTAGTTAAAAGGGATGTAAAACCAATAACATTAATATTATTATTATTATTATTACGACCTGCCGTGGGCAACATCCAACTTTGAGTTGAGGCATGTCTTTACATGTCTGGTTGTGCATGGCTTTCACAACCTTAATTGAATTAACAAATCTTTCCATGACCCTACAGAGACGTGTGTATACAAACTATGTGTATATTTTCGATAATATAATCCTAACAGAGCGAGTGCATTCTAGCGGCCAGAAGAAGAAACTTTTCAATAAAATCTGGAAGTTACCTTTTTGGCAGCTAGATGTCCCGAGTAAATCTGCTGGCGAATTATGTTTTAATTAAATATATATTTTACACCATAATGTGCACAGTATAACGCTTAATTTTAAAACATCTGAGTCATTACAAAACAATAAACATATAACATTTCAAGCAAAAAACCTAGCTCTGATCGGGTTTGAACCATAGGCATTTGAGCGATAGGCTAACGCTCTACCACTGAGCTAATTGTGTCAACGAATATCGTTCTATTTAAAATGACTTACATAGAACTTGTTAGCAAATAATGATTTATACTAAACGATTTCATCACTGGAGTATATTATTTATATATAAAGCATTTCATACAAAGTTTATTTATTTTTTATCAGTACGCTATATTGCATGCAATACTCAAATTAGTGAAATATAAGTCCGGCACAAGATATCCGCTGCCATCTTGTCTTATTACTGAATCAGTTCAGCTTTTTAAAATCACGTCTGCACTATAGTATTACAAAATAAACTTTTAATTTCGAACGTACCTCTTCCTTTAGAACAGTTAAAACGATTCTCGGCTCGATAATCGGAACTGGTGGGTCCCATGATATGGATTATAAAGTTTGCATAATTCGCACGGCCGCCATCCTGAAATGGTATGGCGGACGACCTTGTAATTTGGTCACAAGACGCATCCTATACGAAGGTATGTTGTTACCAAATTTGGTAGAGATCGGATGATTTGGTTAGTCGTTATTTGATTTTACGTTTTGAACGTTTGAGTGGCCGCCATTCAGTTTTAGTAAAGATGGCGGCGATATAAAACATGACACTGAGGTGTCCTTTGCTAGTGCTACCTTTGTACCAAATTTCGTTCAATTTGCATTCACCGTGTTCGAATTGATAGGGGGGACAGACATTCAGAGTACACACACTCACACACACACAGACACACACACACACACACACACAGACTCACACACACACATACACACACACACACACACACAGACTCACACACACACATACACACACACAGACAGACACACTTTTTTCGCCCTGTGTTGATCTCATAAGTCTACTTTCATTTTTTGCAAAAATCGAAAGTAGGCTAAAAACGGCCTAAAAATAAGTAAATAGGTGTTCGACCATTTTTTCATAAATCCAATTTAAGGGGTCCATGGGGAGGGGTAAAATTCTGGAAGAAAAACGTCCACTAAGGAAGGATGTTTGGATACTAACTCATCATCGAACAGCCTAATCTATTAAAGTTAGAGACATGACATTGTTGGGATATGTTTGTTGTATGTCAAAAACGTCTACTAAGGAAGAATTTTTGGATATTGAGGTTCTAAAGGGGTGTTAAGGGGGTTAAACCTGCATTTCATTGAATAATATCTCTCGAGTGGTTTTATTAGGGGATGTGATACTCGTCATATAAACTAATTATTTAAACAAGTAGTTCCGTGAAGAACTATACAGCCTATTTTCATATATCCTACTCATGTCAATTGCCACTATCAACATACAAAATTTCAGTTTGATTGTTGTAATAGATTCGTAGATATTGGGAAACGTCTAAATATTTCAGATGGTCGCCATGTTGGATATTTATTTATGTACTATTACATGAAGATTATTGAGTACGTGTGGTATTCAAATGGCAATGGCATGATTAGGACACATCAAATAAAAACGATATTTTAAAATTTCGCACAGCCGCCATCTTGTGGTTATGAAAACAATTGAAATATACTAGATGCCAGTGGATTAACATTTGTATAAGTATTTACTGCACAAAGTTCCACTGCACTCGGAAGGTTAAATAGCGAGAAACGTCGACATAAATAGTTATCCTTCGCGTCGCCGCCATGTTGGATTTGTGCTCACCAGGTTATTGAAAGTCCTATAGATGAACTTATGTTCATAGCCTCTATGAACATTAAGAAAATCAGTTTGATTGCTGTAAATGATTCGTAGATACTGAGAACCGTCTAATTATTTCGGATGGTCGCCATTTTGGATTGTTGTATGTATAGGCCATATAGTTATGTACCATAAAGAAAAAATATTGCGTAGCTTCATCATTAAAACTTTCAATTTGATTGCATAATTGCGACACAAGAAACAAAAACTTAATTTTAAAATTTCGCACAGCCGCCATCTTGAGGTTATGTAAAGAATTGAACTAAATTATATGCCAGTGCATTACAATGTGCATTACATTTGCTGTACCAAGTTTCATTGCGTTTGGATGATTATATCGCGAGAAAAGTCTATTTAAAACTTTCACCTCCGCTTGGCCGCCATGTTCGTTTGGTAGTTAACAGGTTTTTGAAAGTCTCACAGATGAACTTCTAGTAGTTAATATAATTACCATGGCCATTTAATCGTTCAATTCGAACTTTGAGTACTGTATATTTCATTCATATGGACACTTCAAAGTTTGGATAAATAAAAGTGTGTTCAACTGTAGGCTACCTAACACAGATTCAAGGACTCAGCATTTCTTCATGTGTTTTCCTGATGTGAAGACGTTGTTTCCTCCAATCGTTTGCAGATTATTAAAACGTTTTGGCACTAACCCTCCTCGGATTCCTCCACCAGTGGAGGCCAACATTTGCAAGATAAATACTTCCTTTAGCGAACCCGTGACTTAACATTCCTCTATTTGCATTTCTAATAATTGACGGCCACTGCCTTTCCCTGTACCTTGTTGAACCGGGCCGAACCTGTAACATCCCTGATTCAAATTGTGGGAAAGTCTAATAAAACAGAAATGCGTGCAGTATTTTGGTGACTTTTGTTGATAAAGAAAACAAATATTCCCCTTCTGTCTGGTAAAAGCAATTACGGACGAAACAGTAGTATTCTAAAACGATGGTATATTGGCTTTCACGGTCAGTGAATTAAAATTCAGCTATTGTCTAGGTTTGTGCCGTGTCTTGTGTGAGGTTTCGCCTAGGACACCACGCTGGCTTGCCAGCATGGTCTCGGTGTCTCCACCTGGACCCCCACAGGAATAGCGCTACCTCACTTTTTATGAAGCGCACCTGCGCCTCTTTAACTGCGAGAACTAAAAGCTCAATCAGCCATAACCTCCGTGTAAAGGCTTCCAAAAAATGGTATATTGGCTTTCATCCTCGCACAAAACACGGCACAAACCTAGAACAATTGCTGAATTTTAGTATTATTCTTGATCACCATGTGTGCTTATTTGTCTTTAACTAGCAACCCGCCCCGGCTTCGCCCGGGAACAGTTATGAATGCAAGGTGATAGGCTACTTTTAAGATTTCCTTGTATACGACATTAGTGGTTTTCCCTCCAGCAGTGAACACGAAAAGATTTCGGTTTGGTGTAACACGCAATAGAGCCACGTAAAGCTGTCCATGAGAAAGTCATTCCCCACTGAGATCAACTCCAGTCACGCTTAGTGTCTGACCCTTTGCTTTGTTTATAGTCATGCCACAGCAGACTCTTACTGGGAATTGTACTCGTTTGAAATGATAAGGCAATGTGAAGCAATCATAGGGATTATGGGTACTAAGACCGTTTCTTCTCTACCACAGCTAGTTAAGATAGTTGCTTCAATGAAACATTTTTTCAAAGTTTTCACTACCAATCGCGTCCCATTGCATAACTTTGGTGGGTGTAAATTACGTAGCAATATATAGGCACTCCCACTTTTAAAATAAGCTTGTGTGGTGGCAAGCCAGAAGGAAGTAAAGACTTTAGGAATTCTCCAGGGTAATGAACAGCTTCTTCACTATCGACTACTGCGTCCACTAAGTCATATACTAGAGCTTGGGCAGTGAATTTGGAGAACACCAAGTCGTTAATTTTCACAACATGTTCGTTTGTCGGCGATAATATTGCTCTTTCTTTATACCATGACTGAGACTTGTTAGATAGGTCGTGGATTTGAGGATAAACGCTATCAATCAATACTTGAATGCTGCTTACTAAAGCACAGAAATCGTGACTGAGTGTAATTTTTCCGTCAATGACCGACAAATCTCCATTTCTGACTCTAAGTAACAAATTAGCAAACAGACTATTATCTTCTGAAGATAAGAGTATTCTAATGTTAGTTTTGAGTGCCAATTCTTTTATATCCGGCCAGATGTAAGATCTTTTTAATGAAGCGTTCACTTCGTCGGCTCTCGTTCCTCTGGTAACAACTGGTAAGATTTGACGAAAATCTCCGGCGAACAAAACTGTGCAGCCCCCCATAGGTGTGTTCCGATTCGTTAGATCACGCAAGGTCCTGTCTACAGATTCAATGGAAGTTTTGCGCGACATTGTAGCCTCATCCCATACAACTAAAGATGAATTTTGGATTAAACTGGCAGTGTTTCTTTGTTTTGAAATATTACATACGCTTCCATCATTGCTGCTGACTTTCAAAGGAAGTTTAAATGTTGCATGTGCTGTTCTTTCCCCTTCCAAAAGAGTGGCTGCAATTCCAGATGATGCGACGGCAAGAGCAATATTACCACCAGGCCTCACTTTGGCGAGCAACAAATTATTCAAAAACGTTTTGCCTGTGCCTCCAGGGACACCAAGAAAAAAAATATTACCTTCCTTCTTAGTGATGCTAGATATGATGGTGTCATAAGCTTGTTTCTGATCGTGGCTCAGACGGTGTTCTTCTTGAGCAACGAATTGAAGGAGCCGAGGACGAAGTCTCTCTTGCTCTTGTGACAATCGATAAATTATTTGTTGCTCTGTTTCATTGTTACGTGATAAGCGCTTTTTTCGACGTCAGTTAACTATGACCTATAGTATATCCGTTTTACATCTCGGCTTGATGGCTTAAAATCACTGACTGCACTTCCAGGGAATGGCGAGGGGCATGAAACACAAATCCCCCTTCCGTCCAATCTTAACTTGACTGTGTATTTTGCGGAACGGAAATGAAGAAATGAAGAAAATGAAGAAAAGCCGAATTGCACTTCCAGGGAAACTCCAAACACAATCACCCTTCCCTGAAGTCTTAACTCAACACGACTCGACAGTTTGCTGCTGGCTGTGTCTGGGGTAATAGGTTCGCCCGCTAGTTAGGCTGTAACAGGGGTGATAGGCTCGCCCTTAGCTAGCTCGTAAACTGTCGCCTCAGTATTTGAATGGACATGGTTGGAAGAAACAAAAACGTAAAACCACTTATAGTGGGCGATGTATTGAAGATAGAGATATGCTCTCACGGACTTTTTGTAGAACTTTTCATGCTGAACCATTCTTAAACTCATAGTATTCAGATATTTTTAACGGTTTGCCCAGCGTAAGCTTACAAAGTGCTCGGACGCCATTTTTTTTTTACTTTTTCACTGAAATCAATACTTCTCGGCTTCCTTTGATCATAAATAAATTATTTTCTACAGAAATAATCCTCGAGACATCCTTTACAGAATGGTGAAAACCGCATCAAATTCCATCCAGTGGTTTTCGAGATTACCCGTGACATCCAAGAATCGGGGACTTTGTTTTATACTGAGTAGAGATAAGCACTTAACCTCACAATATTTTAAATATTGTAAACAAATCATGGTTTTTAACTAAATCCATGCAATTAAATGTTCCAGGAGAATTATCAAAAAGGAAGCTTGTAGTTTAACGTGACCGTCAATCTTGAGATCATGAGCCACGGGACCTCCTTTTAACGTGGAATCCGAACCACAGGGCATGGCATTTCACATCGAAAATCTCACATGCAGTGACCGGGAATCGAACCCGGTCCACCTTGGTGAGAGGCCTACAGCTTGACCGCTGTGCCACCACGCCCCTGGAGAATTATCACATTAATGATTGTTTTAATCCTACTTTGACATAATTAAATGGGTATCATTCACGGCCAATTTTCAGAGGAAATTAAACATGCTCTTTAGAGCTGCATTGATTTACAATATACAGGGCTTTAAAATTAAAACGCTGAAGTTCGCGAGACCTGTCAGTCAACGAGAGACCCATATTATTGTTGATCACTCTTTTAGGGGCTTTTTGATATCATGGACATGTAGCCCCGTGTGCTTGGATGTATGTAGAATCTGTCTGATAACGTGTTCCATTGTGATGGCTGTATCAATGTGGTTATTTGTAATTCAGGTGTGGATTGAGAAGGAGGCGGCCGTGGTCTTACGTTAGCAATCATCCTGGCATTCGCCTGGGTAGAATTGAGGAATCCACAGAAAACCACTTTCAGGATGACTGAGGTGTGATCAAAAGCCACCTTTTCTCAGTTTCGCCACACGAGGCTGAGTGTGCCCCGTTCCATTCCTCAGACCAGTATTAAATGTCTTAAAGTACAGTAAATACCAAATGGTATTGATTGTATTTATTCCACGTTAATCAATAATTATAATTAATATGAAAATAATTAATTAATGAGCACCAGTTTTTGGCCACATTGTGGCATTTTCAGTTTTGTTTAGATCTTAATACATTAAATGAAATGTGAGCAAGTAATAATACAATTCGACCGAAATGTTCTAAAACTTATTGGAAACTAATCTTAACAGTCAATTTTTTAAATATAAATAAGGAATAATAGTGTCTATAATAATAATAATAATAATAATAATAATAATAATAATAATAATAATAATAATAATAATAACGTATGGCCTCGGTGCCGGGTGTAAGCTTTGTAATTTGACACCCAGAGGGTAGCTTGCATGTCGAATTTCGTTGTTCCTTGAATCACTGTGAAAGTCAAGGAGGTTAGATATCTAAGCTCCTTGAACTCTATAGCGCTTTCTAGGAGAGAAATGAGGAACTTTATGTTGACGGATACTCCCGAGATTAATTTTTCCATTATGAACACGGCCTACTGAATTCAAATGGGTTCTTTGACATGCCACCATCGTATGACATAATTGTCGTATTTTTGCCGCCTTTCAAAAATCACTTACCACGGCCAGGAGCGAACCTGCAATCTTGGGGTTAGTAGACCGACACGCTATCCACTCACCCACCGTGGCAAGCTATAAGTTGTGGCATTGTCTGATGAAAAGGCTATTATTAGAATCTTAACAACTTTAATAGAATATGGTAAGTAAATATTTATGTCAAGAGAATTTAATGTTTAAGCTTTGATATTCTTTTCATTATCCATTCCCTTTTCATTAGACAGTATCACAACTTAAATACAATATTATTCCTTAATTAAACAAATTGACTGTTTATTTTCCAATTTGTTTAAAACATTTCGACCGAATTTTATTATTACATGCTCGCAATTAGTTTAATGTATTAAGATCCACATAAAGCTGATGAAGGCCAAAATGTGGCCGAAACAGGAACTTATTAATTAATTATTTTCATATTAATTGTTATTATTGATTAATGTGGAATAAATATAATCAATACTATATGGTAATTACATTACATTTCATGATCAATAAGGACACTTCGAGATATGATTACGTTCCTATCTCTACGTGTTAAATTTCTTGGCAGAGCTGGAAATCGAACCCTGTCCTCCAGGGTGATATTCAAGAATGCTAGCTGCTACACCATGAGGTGGTCTCTACGAGTAAGTATCCAACGTTATATAAATGAGAACACAGCTTAAAAAATAGAACAACGAAAAATGTGCAGTCTGTTTTAGGCTATTGACCACCCATCCAATTTGCGACCACAACCGCATTAATTTAAAATCCTTAATATAAGCTATTGATTTACAAAGAGTCTACTTGCTCATTAATTGCAACATTGATGGAATAATACATCAAATGTCAACTATATTTTGACAGGTTGGCTTTATCGCCGTCATGACTTGGAGTACCGGTACTGTATTTCATCCAAAACCACCGATGATGAGACCAATCGCTTCGGAGAGTATTTGTCATTTGATGAATTAATTCGTGAATGTATTGATAAAATATTGACAGGGAGCAACAATACATTTTAAAAAATCCTATCTATTATCCCGTCATGAATAGAGTTTGCTATTGCTGTTGTTGTTGTTGTTGTTTCATTTTAGGGGCTTTGACATCGAGCTCATTTATCCCTGTGTACTTGGGTGTGTGTATAATGCGCCTGATAACTTGTTTACTTATGTATTTATTTATTTATTTATGATAGTACACAGGTCATAAACTCAATTCAGTACCTTCTTGAATTCTTGACACACAAATACAAAGCAGATAATTGTATATCATATTAATATATAAAAATGAGATGGTGTGTGTCTGTCTGTCTGTCACTCAATAACTCAAGAACCACTGGTCCGATTTAAATGAAATTTTGCATGGATGTAGCTGATTTACCAGGTTTACATATAGGATACTTTTCATTTCGAAATTTTTCACTATTAAAAAATGGCGACTATTTTAGTGACGTCATTAGACCCTTTGGTTTCAAAATTTCATATATCCATATCAAATAAAAAGAGAACGGTAGGAAATAGCAAACTTTTGATGGCACATGCGAGCTTTGAAATTTAATTTCCTATCCGAAAGGTCCTTATCACTTTTGGTGTATCTCCAACAGTTAGCGAGTAAAACCGACATTTGTGACGTCACTACACCCTTAGGTTTCAAAATTTCATATTTCCTTTTCAAATAAAAAGAGAACGCTAAGAAATAGCAAACTCTTGATGGTATACATGAGCTTTAACATTTAATTTTCTATCCGAAAGGTCCTTATCACTTTTCGTGTATCTCCAACGGTTAGCGAGTAAAACCAGAATCTGTGCAATAAAACACGGTCAACACCGAGCGGTGCAGTATATCTCTCTATACAGTGTGGTCCACCAGCCCCTTATTTTTTTTGTAGGAAGGCAACCCAACTAACGCGTATATCATAGTCGTCCTAAAAACATTAGTACTTGGCCTAGTACAGCTTTACGGTTGAGTTCATGCTCGCGATTAAAGTCGAAATTATTGGCAGCAGTGTTATTTCAATGCCATCAACTATAACGAATGTGTAAATCGACACATCCAAACAACACTGCCTTACGAAAGACATGAAGTGTCTATGACGACTACAAATAGACTCAATACGTGACAGCCCCCTACCAGGGCTCACGGTAGCTAAGATGGTTAAATCGTGCTTCTCTGCCGTAACGTTAGTCATGCTGCAATGTAGCAGGTTCGATCCCAAGGCAAATATGTTCTTTTTTTTTTTTTTTTTGCTTAATGCCGTTTACAGTAGCTGCACTACGGACACATATCTACCTGTTCCATAAATGAATTTTTATTTGGTCCTGAAAAGGACCGTTTTTATTCGATTCTACGTAGGCAGGTTAGACGATGACATAATGGTATGTAGGAAGAAAGCTTGTAGTTTAGCGTGACCGTTAATCTCGCGATCATAAGCCACGGGATCTCCATTTTACGTGAATTCGAACCACAGGACATGGCGTTGGTGAGAGGCGAAGAGCTTGACCGCTGCGCCACCACACCCCCCTGTAGGAATAAGGCAAGGTACTCTGCATATTCAGTGTAGCAAGTGTTCGAAATGTTGACCACCTTGGTTGATGCAGATTTCAGCACGACGTATTACAGACAGTCTTGCACGCTGTAACATCTGAGGTGTAACAGCTTGGCATGCCTCGGTGATTAGTTGCCGAAGGTGGTCAGGATCTTCAGGCTCTTCAGGCTCATGTGCATATACTACCTGCTTAATTGACCCCACAGGAAGAAGTCAAGTGGCGTAAGATCGGGTGATCTGGCAGGCCAGTGAAAGGGTCCTCCTCTTCCTATCCATTTATTTGGATATGTATCATGAAGATGGTTCCTGACGACTAATGATCCGTGAGGTGGGGCCCCATCCTGTTGCCACCACATTCGCAATCGCTCGCGCAGTGGCACAGTACATAAAACTTGCGAAATCTCGACAGATATGTATGAATATTTATGTTCGAACATAATTTTTTTTTTAGTCGTTTACCCTCCAGGTTGGTGGAACCCACGGACTCAGCGAGGGAACTCACCACTACCGCCTCTACGGGCAGTGTCCTAGAGCTGGGAACATCGAATTGGAAGGGATACAACTGGTGAGGTGGGATTGGCACCTCGCCCAGGCGGCCTCACCTGCAAAGCGAACAGGGGCCTCATGAGGGAAGGTAAGGGATGGTGAGGATGGACAGGCAAGGAAGAGGGAAGGAAGCGGCCGTGACCTCGAAGAAGGTACCATCCCGGCATTTGCCCGAAGACGAAGTGGGAAACCACGGAAAACCACTTCGAGGATGGCTGAGGGGGAATCGAACCCCTCTACTCATTTGGGCCACCCGAGGCTGAGTAGACCCCGTTCCAGTCCTCGTACCATTTTTCAAATTTCGTGGCAGAACCGGGAATCGAACCCAGGACCTCCGGGGCGGCAGCTAACCAGGCTGACCGCTACGCTACGGAGGCGACCTCGAACATAAAATACTTATAATAATTATCGTCGAACATAAACCGTCGTATGCAACTCGTCTATAATGGTAATTAAGACACTCGTATGGAAATTATAAAACTCGCATACGCTCGTTTTATAAACATACTCGTGTCTTAATTATTGCCATTATAGGCTCGTTGCATAATGCACTATTATGTTCGACCATGCCGAAATATAAATATGATATGCTAGAAAACTGCATCTTAAAGCGGCTCATTATAGTTCAAGTTTCATTATGATAGAGGTTCTCCAAAAATCAGAGCTCAAGATTCTCATTACGACACAGCTGTTTGACCAATTAGGTAAGGCTCGCATCGCACATGCACTGACTTCCAAGGTCTCCTATTTTAAATTTCACTGCCTGGGAAGTGTCATAGTGGCGTATTCGAGGAGGCCATGAAAGAATACAAGCGTCCAATGCACAATATTCAGTAAACGAAACTCGACAGTTATTTATGAATATTTAATTTCCTGCTGAATTAACTCGGGTAGGATTATTTTTGAGCAAACAAAATAACGTGTGTTGGCATGCTTGTGGAATTGATTATCAAATCTTTATCATCTATTCGAGGCCAACCTAAATCATCTAGGAAGTGGTTTCCCGTGGTATCCCACTTCTCACTTTCTATCCTTCTGGTGTATTCTGCTCCACATGAAGTGTAAGCAACCGTGGCTGAAAGGGTAACGCGTTGGACTGCGGATTGAAGGATTCGGGATACGATACTTAGTAGAGGGGGAAGATTTATAATTTGTTTTCGGTACGTTTTATCGTCTGTGTCGACAACTTTACCAATGTCTTACGACAGAAATGATACAAGAGGTCACAGTTAATAATTGAGGATGGGGCACTAGTAATATAGCGAGCAGATGCATTTTCAGGTTGGATTCCATGAATGGTACGTTGTTTCCGAATTCGGTATTACACGAAACATCTTAATATGTACACGTCAAATAGAGTTTTCTTCTTCTTGCTAGAATTTAATGACAAAATATATTTTTTTAGTCGGTTTACCCTCCAGGGTTAGCTTTTCCCTCGGACTCACCGAGGGATCGCACCTTTACCGCCTCCAGGGCAGAGTCCTGGAGCTTGAAACATAGGACGGGGGAGGTGGGACGAACACCTCGACCAGGCTGCCTCACCTGCAAAGCGAACAGGGGCCTTACGAGGGATGGGGAGATTGGGAGGGATAGACAAGGAGGAGGGAAGGAGGCGGTCGTGGCCTTACGTTAGTTAGTATCCCGGCATTTGCCTGGAGACGAAGTGGGAAACCACGGAAAACCACTTCGAGGATAACTGAAGGGGAAATCGAATTGGATTGCTCAATTGGATCACCCGTGGCTGAGTAGACCCCGAACAAAATATTTTTGTTTTCTTTTCTTTTTAGTCGTTTACCCTCCAGGTTGGTGGAACCCACGGACTCAGCGAGGGAACTCACCACTACCGCCTCTACGGGCAGTGTCCTAGAAATGGGAACATCGAATCGGAAGGGATACAACTGGTGAGGTGGGATTGGCACCTCGCCCAGGCGGCCTCGCCCGCAAATCGAACAGGGGCCTCATGAGGGAAGGTAAGGGATGGTGAGGATGGATAGGCAAGGAAGAGGGAAGGAGGCGGCCGTGGCCTTTAAGAAGGTACCATCCCGGCATTTTCCCGAAGACGAAGTGGGAAACCACGGAAAACCACTTCGAGGATGGCTGAGGGGGAATCGAACCCCCTCTACTCATTTGGACCACCCGAGGCTGAGTAGACCCCGTTTCAGTCCTCATACCACTTTTTCAAATTTCGTGGCAGAGCCGGGAATCGAACCCAGGACCTCCGGGGCGGCAGCTAACCTTGCTGACCGCTATGCTACGGAGGCGACAAACAAAATAATACCACGGAAAATTTTAAAGAATACGTATACCGGCGATCAGAATCTTCTTTCATTAGAGGGGCTAGAACATAGCGATCATTTAGCCCCGTGTACTTGGGTGTGTGTGTAGAATTCCTATGATAACCTGTCTGTAGCGGTGTCTGTATAATGTATGTATTAGCAATTAAGGTGAGGATGGGGAAGGAGGCGGCCGGGGCCTTAAGTTAGAAACCGTCCCGGCAATAGCCTGGAGCAGAAGTGGGAAACCACAGAGAACCACTTCCAGGGTTCTGAGGTGGGAATCGAACCCATCTCTTCTCAGATTTGCTTCACGAAGCTGAGTGTATCCAATTTCAGCCCTCAGACCAGTATTGGATTTCTTGGCAGAACTGGGAATCGAACCTGGACCTCCAGAGCGACACGTCGATATGTTATGTTAATATCCATGACAGTTTTTTTAATTTTCTGCCATTACAGGTCACGTGGCAAAAGCTATCAATTCGGTCGTATTCTCTTTATCAATCAGGAAAATTCAACCCACCCTTCACAAAAATACATGTAAGGGAATGAATGTGGCAATGTAGTTACATCCCAACTAAAATGGAGCGTGGGCTTTCATTAAAAAAGTATGCCTACCACTGGATTCGATGCACTATTCTACCCATTTTGGCCCGCCGTCTACGGCCGTGCTTTAACCGCATCGGCCACCAGTGCATGGTAGAAACCGCGCGCTGCACTTGCAGTTGTTACTGTAGCCGTCCACCTCAAACGTTTAAATCCATCTCAAAGTCTTCAATCACGGTTTATGGTGTTGATTTAACTTTCTACTATTACAGATCACGTGGCGTAAGCTATTAATTCGATCGTATTACGTGTATGTGTGTTATTTCAAGGAGCAATAAGTAGTCATATGTTAGTAGAATGGGCCATACTATTTGGCGGGGAAAAGTTTAAGGTCGGTTTTTCTTTGCTAGACCCATGACCCAATTACATTGCTGTCACACAGTCAGAGCACAGAGCAATATCGACCATCGGGGGAAATGCAGTGTTAGTTGGGTTTCATAAAACTAAATAATGAGGGGCGGGTGGACCACACTGCATATAAAAATGAAAATTTGTGTGTTTATCTCTGAATTTCTACGGAAATTTGAGATGTTTACGCGTTTCAGACTGTTTTATGATGGATGCGCGCGAAAATAATTTTTTTGTTTGTTTGTCTGTCTGTTTGTTTGTTTGTTTGTTTGTCTGTGGACAAATTTGTTCCCTTGTAACTCGAGAACGGCTGGGTGTATCAACGTAAAATTTGGTACAGATATCCATCAGAGGCACGACACTAATCATTGATGTAACTCTTCTCCGTACCTCTCATAAAAGGGGGCCTACCCCCTTAAAATACATGCTGAAATAGGCGTAGAAGGACGAGACAAAACTCATTTTCAGCCCCTCAATGTGAGAGACAAAACTCGGGTCCCCGAAAACCACATTTTAAGGACCGAAGACCAACCGTTCTTTAGATATTCCCAGAAAACTAATTTAATTTAATTTAATAAACTAATGAACGAATGCAAGCCAGTAACCATGCCAACGGATTCTCAGAGGTCCATCTATTGCTGTAAGACGCAATGCAATTCCATTAATTACATTAGTGTGAAAGTTTGCAAACGGCTAGAAGGTTATCACGGAAACAAATTAAGCCGTAAAATTCATCAATACGTATAATGCGCTTAAGGGGATCAAGGAGTACTCTAGAATTTATCCACGCGATTTACACCTGCGGGTGTGGTACTGTGCCTGTTTAGACCGGAGTCCGCACGACCACATATGCATTTTACCAAGAATCAGTCAGCACGAGAGTCAAAATATCCCGGGGCACCAGATGGGTTAAAGCTAATCGCAAAAACGACATCAAATGAAAAAAATGCTTTACTGATTTTTGGCTCAATGCAACAATAAGGATAGAAGGAGATTCAACTGGGCATAACACATCATGTAAAATTATCTCATTTTATTCTGAATTTAAAATTGACTGCAAAATAAAATGCTCAAAGCAGCATCATTCATGTGTGGCGACCCACATTACTATTTACACAATGTACAGAAATTTTCCAACACATTGGACAATTATCTTTGGAAACACAAGTCTGATTATCAGTCCTGTAGGCTGTGTTCCAAAATTATATCCATTATTTATGATTAAATCCAGTTCAAATTTAATTGTCTTTACAAGAAATACTGTAGTTCACTGGTTGAATGTTTACATAATATTAACACTCGTAGAATAATTGTTCATAGAATTTTTAACTTTCACTTATTTTTTTTCCAGTTTCAAAAAAAGATTGTCAAAAAATATTATTATCTCTGAATCAACACAAATTATGTACACATATTAATAACAACATCTGAAAAGTATTTGACCATTGAGCATAGCATCGAAGAACTGTGCGAAGCACAACAAAATTAATTGTTCTTCTGACATTAAACGTTTCGAGAAGTGACTCGATTATAAACTTCAAGTTCCTAACAAAATATATGATTTCTGAATCATCAACTTGATCAATAAATTGTTGGACCAGTCAACTATTCGATTTTCCACTTGGAATCATTATTAAGAAAAATATTTATATTTGTGGCCATTTTAGTAACTTTCACAACTTGCAATTCTTCGACAGAATGCGGAAATAAGAATTGTAGCTTCATAATAAATTCATTTAGTTCATGGCACTAGGATTGAAAACATCCTTCAAATTATTCGTGGTTATAGAATTATTTTTAATTGGCAGTGGCCCATTCTATTATTTTTATAAGAACACAATATTCCAACAACAACGGCAAAGGTCTTCCTCTGAAGAAGAATAAAATACTATCATGACAAATCCGGGTTCTAGCAAAATCAAAGTCTTAATGGAATCCGTAAACAAGGTTGAAATAAGAACTGATGGTTTATAAGAAATAACCTTTGGATCATTCATACAACGCAATGTGTAGTTCCAACACTCCTTCTTTAACACTGAGTCATCGAACCTGCCATTTGATTGATGCTCTAATAAAGACCTCCTCATTCCTGCGACTTAAACATGCGCACCTGGGAATGGCATTTCAACAACTCCACACACATAAATTTTCTTCCCTAAATTTATACAATAAATCAAGCCTCTGCTTGTTATCAACACTGGAAGATTTATAAACTTACAAGTTTATTATATTTTACCATTCAGTTCAACCCGTGAAGTTACCATACTTATGATAATCTTTATTTCACTTTCGAATGTGTATTTACGTCATGATTTTATATAAATACAAAAATATCCTAATTGATACAAATATCATTTGCTTCCCATTTCATGCCTCTCCGTGTTATCTGAAAAATATACTTTGCTCATTGCAAATATTAACTGTTCAACCAGAACTGTAATGTTGGTTGAATGCGGGCTTGCGCTAACCACTCTCCTTCGGAAAATCGCCTGTTCCAAACTAGAAATGATTAAACTACTTCATAAGCTCTCTCTCAATAAATGTGATTATTAGAAAATATAAGATCCAAGAATTATTTAGAAAAGTTATGAAAATCATTATTATTATTATTAGTGGATTATTATTATCATTATTATTAGTTATATTATTGTGAATGTGTTTAATTATTATTTCATTATGTGAGAATCCACATGTTCGATTCTTCCAATATGGATAAAATATCCATTTCTCAACGAAAATAATTATTAACTTTTACAGTTACATCGGCTGATTACCGTGATTATCAAAAAATATGAAACATTCAAATAAATGCTCGTTCAGCTCGGTCATCGATCCTAAACTGTTCTGAGTGCTGAAAATACTCAGAATAACTCGAATATATCTTGCGTAAATCATTGCAAGATTTAAATACGAAAAAAAAAAAAAAGTGTTGGTCATCTGCAGAAAAATGAGTTTGTTCCAATTAGCTAGGCATAATATAAAGTCAAAAGTGGCTTACATTTCTCGTTGGTCTTGAAGCGTAGTGAACCTGGTCTGTACCAGATTTATCCAGATACATGCCCTATCGGACACGCACGTCTAATCCTTGTATCGGCCGCCATTATATACCCACAATCTGTCTAACACGACATAGTGGAAATATTTCTTGAAGTTTGAAGTAACTGCTGATCCATCTTAATATTGACTTCAATTAAGTCCATAGCATTTCGCTTAAATGGGGTCAGATCCAAGTGATCTATTCTCAAATATGTCAGTTGTAACATAACTCACGGCAATCTTTTCAGTACAAGAAAACACTGACAGTCTAAACCAATCAACGGCTGTTCTGAAGATCGTTCCCTGGGCATGGCTTATCACCATCTATCATGCGCGAAGCAACATATAGTTTCCCTTCGTCGGCTAATGAACAACACCGTGATAGACTGGCCTTCAATATACTGAAAGATCGGAGTGGTTATCAAGTTACAATTTATGAAACTGACTAATTGGACTAAAATATCCAAGTATTGAATGATTATTACTGGACTGTGACAAAGTACTTTCTAGACAAAGTCTAGCATATGTCCATATAGAAATAAAATATTTCACCAGTGTCCGTAGAAAAATAACAATCACCTTAGTGATTCTCTCTGCCGGAAACTTACTATGTTCCACATGTATCGCAGCACTTTTGTAACTATCACAATTTAAAGATATCTTCTGCGTAGATCCGGCAACCATGTGCCTTGGCTCAACGTGGCAGCACCTTGTCATGCAAGAGCTTGGTTCGAAGTGAGCTGATGTTGCTTGGACCGGCCGGCTTTTATTCAAAACGGTCAGGTCCACGCTGCATCACGCTGAAATCTGGAAATCCTCATATCTCTGGTATACCTGGTCCGATTTACTTGATACAAAGTGCATTCTCTTTCATTTGGCCGTGCCAGTAATCTGATCCAAGTCTCAAGTCTCTACTCCATGGCTAACTATTTAATCAACAAATAGTCTCGACCTCTGCTACTACTCGCTACGTCACTTGACATGCTCATGGCTGCATAAAGTTTCCATTCCCTTCTAGAAGTAATGGAGCGCGATATTCAAATATCTCAACTTTCAAAAGCGGCTGTAGACTTTCCCTTGATATCTAGGTGTCTGAATCTTGGAATACCCATTCCTAGAGTTGGGCGCATCCACCCCACACCTAGCAAAAAAATGAAAATTGAAAAATTTTTATTTTTCCTATCTACACATTAAATCATCTGGTTCTTGAATAGTAAATCTTCAAATTCGCTGCATTATAAGTTCCCACGATGTTACCAGTTCGTGTATTGGCGATTTCATAGCTTCCATTATTGTTTACTGCCACAAAATCATCATTATTTGGATCCATGTCTCCCTGTAGAAAACGAAAAATGTTTCTAAAACGTCGGTCTCTCCTCTGGGATAAATGCAACAATCTTAACCTTCTCAAGGTATCCTCATCCTCCTGCGTCAGGTTAACTTGAAAAACCTTAGATGTAGACTCCACTGCTCTACTCAATAAATCAGCTCCAACGTTCAATTTTCCAGGAGTGTGTTCAATAACTAGGATGAATTGTTGAATAAAAAGTGACCATCTAGTTATCCTATCACTGGCAAAGTTTGTTCTCAAGATAAACTCCAATGCGTGGTGATCAGTTCTCACAATTACTGAATGTCCAATTAACATTTTCTTCCATGACTCCAACGCGAAGATTACAGCAAGTGCTTCTAACTCTGTGGTGTAATAATTCCTTTCTGATGGACGACGTTTCCTGCTTATGAACGCCAGGTAACGTCTCTTGTGATCGTCATCTTCTTGAAGAATAATAGCTCCAATCCCTACGGTGGATGCATAGGATTCTATGATGAAATTCTTGGTAAAGTCCGGATACTCTAATTTCACGCTGTTTACCAATAACCTCTTGACATCTTGAAATGATTGTTCACAATCTTCATTCCATTTCCATTTATTTCCTTTCTTTAATAATTCCTGCAATGGAGCAACCGTCTTGGTGAAGCTTGGATAATGCCCTGCAAAGAATTGGCATGTCCCGAGAAAACTGCGGACATTCTTCACTCTAGTAGGTCTAGGGAAATTTGCAATCACCAGTATCTTTGTCTCATTGGGACGGTATCCTTCACCATCCAAAATGTGGCCCAAAAATTTTATTTTCTTCCGAAAGAACTGACATTTTCGAAGGTTTACTTTAAAGTTCGCTTTTCTCAAATCTGCGAATAACATCTGAAGATGTAATAAATGTTCCTCCTTAGTCTCAGATGCAATTAGGATATCATCTATGTAACGAATTGCTATCTCTTTTACTTCAGGACTCAAGTTTTGTTCCAGTGCTCTGATCAAAACAGATCCAGATGTTTTGACTCCAAATGGTAGACGGCGGAATACATATGTCTGCTGGTCAAACATAAATCCTGTAAACTTTTTGGAATCTTCACTAAGCCTAATGTGGTGGTAGGACGAAGTGAGATCAATGTTAGAGAACCAGACCTTGCCTTGGAATTTCCTTAACAGTTCCCTAATGATTGGTGGTCTGTCATACTCTGGCAGCAATCTTGAATTCAAATTTCGGCCGTCTAAACATAGTCCCAGACTTCCATCTTGCTTAGACACTACTGCTAATGGATTGACATAAGAGGTAGTGTACTTTTCAATCACATTGTTGCTTTCCATCTCTTTGATAAGCACTTTTACCCTTTCTAGATGCTTTTCCGCTCCAGGATACAATTTAGCATGGAAAGGTGCATCATCATTTACACGAATACGATATTCAAAATCTTTAATTTCACTAGGTTTAATATCAAAAATATCGTGATACTTTTCCAAAATTTTTCCTAGCTCTGGGGACTCCTTCTCAGTGTAGACTTCTCTTCCTTCAGCTTCATTAAAAATCAGAGACCATTGAGCATCTCCCTCGATGTCTTCCTCTTCTTTTCCCTCGAAGTTTATCTCTTCGGTATTCTTGAATCTGATCGTCTCTGTCTTCATGTCTATCACTGCTTGATATTTCTGAATGAAATCCGCTCCCAATATCATGTCAAAAGCCATGTCCTTCATTACTACAAACACATGTCGGAAATCATGTCCTCCAATAGTAACACATAAGTATAATTGTGTTTTACACAGAGATATTTTGTTGGGTATTATTCTTTGGAATTTAATTCCTGATACTGGAATCTCCTCTAAATTCTCTTTGGGCTTCCACAGAATATAAAGCTTCTCGCTTACAAGACAAAGCATAGCCCCAGTATCAATTAAAGTATCGACAGGCATACCGAATACTTCGCATGATATGATTGGCATTTTAATTCTTGTACCCATTTCTTTCCGTTCGTCATTATGTTGAATTAAGTCATCATCCTCTGCTTGCCATTTAATAATCCTGGAAGTGAAAGTGTTTAAAATTCTATCTTCTACTGTGAATGCGAAGTTTTTTTTTCTTTTCCATTCCCCCGGGATTGTTGTGTTCCCGATGGACCTGGTTCATTGGGCTTCTGTTCCAAGAACTGCAAGTTTTCTTGGTGTCTTTCTTCCAAGTTCTTCCTCGTCTCCTTATTGAACTCTTCATTGGACTGACGAGTATTCACATTCCCTCTGTTATTGTAGTTATTGTTTCTACCATAGTACCGTCTTTCCTGGTACCTTCCTTGATTATCCCTTGGCCTTCTCCATCGAGTATTATATCGATATCCACCATCCGGTCTCGCATAAGGCTTGTAACTGTATCTGTTATTGTACTGATTCCATCCTCTTTTAACGGGCTCTTCCCTCGGCGTTTTCTCTTCTCGCCCCTCTCGAATCTCTCGAGGTGTTTGGGAATAACTGTCGGCCATAACAGCGTACACAGCGTTGTTATTCTTTCCTCCCTTCTGATGGAAGAATTAAGCGTTCGTGTGATCAAGTTTCTGCAATACCTCGTCAAATTGCTCCATAATATAAATGTCAGCAGCGATCAAAGTTCTTTGGACGTCTGCTGGAAACTGACGTATTAATGCGGTAATTAATTCATTATCTGGCATCGGCGGATCTAAATGTTGTAGTTTAGAAAGCTGTCCAGAAAAGTACGTAGAGTATCGAGTAGGTTGTGACGTCGAGAATCTCTTTGAATTTAATTCTGCTCTGACTTGCTGTTGGGTTTCCGGGGACCAAAACTTTTTTAATAACCCACGGGAAAACTCCTCAAAATTGGTGAGAGTAGACCTAAAAGCTCTAAACCAAAGAAGTTTAGGACCTTCCAAAAATTTCCCTATCACTCGGATCTGTCTTTCCTTAGGGATTTTGGAATCTTTTAGGTAATCACCTGCTTCTCTCAAGAATTCTACGGGTGTCACAGAATCTCGCCCTGAAAATTTAGAAGGCTTATCCTCTACATTCTTGAATACAGTTATGGGGTTGGATTGAAATACTGTCCTGACCTCCTCCTGTCTTTGACTATCAGTTTCTCTAGCTGCTCCTAGGTTTATCTGTATCTGTTCTTCTCCCCTTACACTTGGCATTATCAACAGATGGCCAGACTGTTTCTCGTCCTTGATTTGGGTTTTCATAACCTCAATTTCCTTATGGTTTTCTTCTGCCATTTTTCTAATTGCTTCGGTTTCCTTACAGTTCTCCTTGACATCAGTGGATATCTGGTTCATAACAGCCTCGTGACTTTTCAACGACCCTGTCACATCTGATATGTCCTTCTGAGTTGCTTGGATATCTTTGGAAATTACTTGAATATGGGATGACAAAGATTCCCTAATTTCCTTGACTCCCTCTTGGTTCTCCAGCTTGAGTGTGTCTTTAATTTCATCGATAACTGTGGTTTTAATTTCAGTTTGTAATTCATTAATCACACCTTCTCTTATTTCTCCCACTACAAGTTCTTTGAATTGTTCTGTCAAACGTTGAACGACTAGAATTGCCATCTCATTGCTCTCTTTCTTCACTCTGACTTCTAGGTTGATCATGTCTTCACCAACTTTCCTAAGACCATGTTCTATCCTATCAGCTAAGCTTTGGGATCTTAGATCGGCATCGCGAAATTTATCGTCCATTAAACTTGCGTTAGTGGCTAATGAAGTTTCGAGCTCATGTGTTTTTTCGCATAATTTAGTCATTTTAATCTCAAGTGACATTTTCAAAATTTCGGAATTCTCTTTAAATTTATTTTCCATAGAATTAAATTTACTATTTAAATTTTCTTTCAAGTTATCTTTTAAAGAATCAGAACTTTCTTTAAGTTTATCATTTAAACTTTCTTTAAGTTTATTTTCTAAAGAATCAGAATTTTCTTTAAGTTTATTTTCTAAAGAATCAGAATTTTCTTTAAGTTTATTTTCTAAAGAATCAGAATTTTCCTTAAGTTTTTCATTTAAACTTTCTTTAAGTTTATTTTCTAAAGAATCAGAATTTTCTTTAAGTTTCTTTTCCAAAGCCTCCGTATTTTCTTTCATAATGGCGGCTACACGCCGTCCAGCTTCTTTGGAACTCTCTTCCAAACTCCTAATAATCCTCATCATCTCTTCCATAATTTTCAATTATTATTCAAAACTTAGGGGTATATATGTCGGCAGACACAAGCTTATAACTAGAACAAGAAATATGAATAGCTAATTGGAACACTCTAATAAAATGAGATTTGTCCTAATGTCGACGTGATGGAAAAACAAAATTCTCTACTTTTACGAATTACGTTTACCACAATATCACAAGAAAATATGCAAGTTCTCAAATATCCTCCACCTGGATTCTAATAATGCGTATGTCCAGTCATCGAACGTTTACTACTGAATTTATTTGACGCCCTAATGGTTAATCCATTATCAAAAATAATCAAACCCATTCTAATCATTAACCCAGTTAAATTTTTAATTTTCCCCACTAATTGGGTTTCCTACTAATTTATTCATCCAAACCAGACATCTCTCAACTCCCAAAATATCTATATAATAATTATCACAATTTGAATCGGCATGCGATTGACCGTGTCTAACTCGAGCCCCACGTTCGAAGACATTTCTCTCTCTATCTTATTTTATGTGCCCGTTTAGACCGGAGTCCGCACGACCAAATATGCATTTTACCAAGAATCAGTCAGCACGAGAGTCAAAATATCCCGGGGCGCCAGATGGGTTAAAGCTAATCGCAAAAACGACATCAAATGAAAAAAATGCTTTACTGATTTTTGGCTCAATGCAACAATAAGGATAGAAGGAGATTCAACTGGACATAACACATCATGTAAAATTATCTCATTTTATTCTGAATTTAAAATTGACTGCAAAATAAAATGCTCAAAGCAGCATCATTCATGTGTGGCGACCCACATTACTATTTACACAATGTACAGAAATTTTCCAACACATTGGACAATTATCTTTGGAAACACAAGTCTGATTATCAGTCCTGTAGACTGTGTTCCAAAATTATATCCATTATTTATGATTAAATCCAGTTCAAATTTAATTGTCTTTACTGGAAATACTGTAGTTCACTGGTTGAATTTTTACATAATATTAACACTCGTAGAATAATTGTTCATAGAATTTTTAACTTTCACTTATTTTTTTTCCAGTTTCAAAAAAATATTGTCAAAAAATATTATTATCTCTGAATCAACACAAATTATGTACACATATTAATAACAACATCTGAAAAGTATTTGACCATTGAGCATAGCATCGAAGAACTGTGCGAAGCACAACAAAATTAATTGTTCTTCTGACATTAAACGTTTCGAGAAGTGACTCGATTATAAACTTCAAGTTCCTAACAAAATATATGATTTCTGAATCATCAACTTGATCAATAAATTGTTGGACCAGTCAACTATTCGATTTTCCACTTGGAATCATTATTAAGAAAAATATTTATATTTGTGGCCATTTTAGTAACTTTCACAACTTGCAATTCTTCGACAGAATGCGGAAATAAGAATTGTAGCTTCATAATAAATTCATTTAGTTCATGTCACTAGGATTGAAAACATCCTTCAAATTATTCGTGGTTATAGAATTATTTTTAATTGGCAGTGGCCCATTCTATTATTTTTATAAGAACACAATATTCCAACAACAACGGCAAAGGTCTTCCTCTGAAGAAGAATAAAATACTATCATGACAAATCCGGGTTCTAGCAAAATCAAAATCTTAATGGAATCCGTAAACAAGGTTGAAATAAGAACTGATGGTTTATAAGAGATAACCTTTGGATCATTCATAAGACGTAATGTGTAGTTCCAATACTCCTTCTTTAACACTGAATCATCGAACCTGCTATTTGATTGATGCTCGAATAAAAACCTCCTCATTCCTGCGACTTAAACATGCGCACCTGGGAATGGCATTTCAACTACTCCACACACATAAATTTTCTTCCCTAAATTTATACAATAAATCAAGCCCCTGCTTGTTATCAACACTGGAAGATTTATAAACTTACAAGTTTATTTTATTTTACCATTCAGTTCAACCCGTGAAGTTACCATACTTATGATAATCTTTATTTCACTTTCGAATGTGTATTTACGTCATGATTTTATATAAATACAAAAATATCCTAATTGATACAAATATCATTTGCTTCCCGTTTCATGCCTCTCCGTGTTATCTGAAAAATATACTTTGCTCATTGCAAATATTAACTGTTCAACCAGAACTGTAATGTTGGTTGAATGCGGGCTTGCGCTAACCACTCTCCTCCGGAAAATCGCCTGTTCCAAACTAGAAATGATTAAACTACTTCATAAGCTCTCTCTCAATAAATGTGATTATTAGAAAATATAAGATCCAAGAATTATTTAGAAAAGTTATGAAAATCATTATTATTATTATTAGTGGATTATTATTATCATTATTATTAGTTATATTATTGTGAATGTGTTTAATTATTATTTCATTATGTGAGAATCCACATGTTCGATTCTTCGAATATGGATAAAATATCCATTTCTCAACAAAAATAATTATTAACTTTTACAGTTACATCGGCTGATTACCATGATTATCAAAAAATATGAAACATTCAAATAAATGCTCGTTCTGCTTGGTCATCGATCCTAAACTGTTCTGAGTGCTGATAATACCCAGAATAACTCTAATATATCTTGCGTAAATCATTGCAAGATTTAAATACGAAAAAAAACAAATGTGTTGGTCATCTGCAGAAAAATGAGTTTGTTCCAATTAGCTAGGCATAATATAAAGTCAAAAGTGGCTTACATTTCTCGTTGGTCTTGAAGCGTAGTGAACCTGGTCTGTACCAGATTTATCCAGATACATGCCCTATCGGACACGCACGTCTAATCCTTGTATCGGCCGCCATTATATACCCACAATCTGTCTAACACGACATAGTGGAAATATTTCTTGAAGTTTGAAGTAACTGCTGATCCATCTTAATATTGACTTCAATTAAGTCCATAGCATTTCGCTTAAATGGGGTCAGATCCAAGTGATCTATTCTCAAATATGTCAGTTGTAACATAACTCACGGTAATCTTTTCAGTACAAGAAAACACTGACAGTCTAAACCAATCAACGGCTGTTCTGAAGATCGTTCCCTGGGCATGGCTTATCACCATCTATCATGCGCGAAGCAACATATAGTTTCCCTTCGTCGGCTAATGAACAACACCGTGATAGACTGGCCTTCAATATACTGAAAGATCGGAGTGGTTATCAAGTTACAATTTATGAAACTGACTAATTGGACTAAAATATCCAAGTATTGAATGATTATTACTGGACTGTGACAAAGTACTTTCTAGACAAAGTCTAGCATATGTCCATATAGAAATAAAATATTTCACCAGTGTCCGTAGAAAAATAACAATCACCTTAGTGATTCTCTCTGCCGGAAACTTACTATGTTCCACATGTATCGCAGCACTTTTGTAACTATCACAATTTAAAAGATATCTTCTGCGTAGATCCGGCAACCATGTGCCTTGGCTCAACGTGGCAGCACCTTGTCATGCAAGAGCTTGGTTCGAAGTGAGCTGATGTTGCTTGGGCCGGCCGGCTTTTATTCAAAACGGTCAGGTCCATGCTGCATCACGCTGAAATCTGGAAATCCTCATATCTCTGGTATCCCTGGTCCGATTTACTTGATACAAAGTGCATTCTCTTTCATTTGGCCGTGCCAGTAATCTGATCCAAGTCTCAAGTCTCTACTCCATGGCTAACTATTTAATCAACAAATAGTCTCGACCTCTGCTACTACCCGCTACGTCACTTGACATGCTCTTGGCTGCATAAAGTTTCCATTCCCTTCTAGAAGTAATGGAGCGCGATATTCAAATATCTCAACTTTCAAAAGCGGCTGTAGCCTTTCCCTTGATATCTAGGTGTCTGAATCTTGGAATACCCATTCCTAGAGTTGGGCACAGTACGGCAGGTCTATTATATTCCTATACCCATATTATTCATTCATTCATTCATTTCGTAGAGGCCATCTATGGACCGCGTCATTCCAACTGTCTCCTACTGGCTTTGATGTTTGCCCTGTACGCCCGCATTCGTTCTCGGTGGACTTCCTTCCGTTCCTGGGTCCAAATCTTTCCCGTTTTCAGCTTCGGTTTTTCTTGGAAACCTTTACAAGCTTGAAGTTTCCCTTTGAGTGGGGCGCGCTCCTGAATGTCTGTTGGTGTAATCCCCACTTCTTTCAGATCTTTATCCAGTTCAATGAACCAGGCCCATTTTGTTTTCCTCTCCTCAAAGTTATGTTGCGATTGGTCAGTCTCGCTGGGCTTATTCGTTTCACATGCCCAAAAAATGGTAACCTTCTCTTCCGGATGACGTTGCTTATCTTCTCCACATGAGTATATAGGTCATGGTTATGCCGTCTTCTGTATTCCCCACTGTCTTTCATGGAACCCAATATCTTTCTCAAAATTTTCCTTTCTTTGGCCTCCAGTTTCTCGACCAAGCCTTTTTTGTTCATCGTGAGGCATTCAGAAGCATGCAAGACCTCCGGACGGATGACACTGGAGTAATGTTTTAGTTTTGCGTTGAAGGATATTGACCTTTTCTTATAGATGCCCTTAGTTAAATGGCAGGCCATTTCCATTTTGCTCATGCGTGATGTGAATGCTTCTTTCTCTGATAATATCCCTTCCCCGACCCGTCCTGAAAAGATAAGTACATGGACATTGGCTGAATTAAAAATAAAAATAAAATAGGTGTTATAATTTCTCTCTATATTATATTATTATTAGTATTATATTATGGCGTACAACGACGAGACAAATCCCCTCGGTGCCAGCAACAAAACTCGGGGGCCCTAAAGGGTCCTCGAAAACTACATTATAAGGCTCTAAATCCAACAGTTTCTGAAATATTCCCAGAAAACTAATTTAATTTAATTTAACAAACTAATGAAGGAATGCAAATCGGTAACCATGAGAACATTATCTCAAGGGGTGGCATACAACTTTCCATCTATTTCTGTAAGAAGCAATGTCACTCCATTTATTACATTTCTGTGAAAGTTTGCAAATGGCTATAAGGTTATCACGGAACTAACGTAGACCGTATAATTCATCAATGCAATTAAGGGGGTGAAGGGGTAACCTAGAATTTTTTCATGCAATTTTCACGTTCGACATATAGTACAGAAGGTCTATTATATCTCCAAACGGGAACATTATTTTCAAAAATTCCTGAATTGAACCAGCATTTTTTGCGGCTTTTAGTAATTTGGGCAATTTGAGGCTAAAGAACCTGAATTTTCATGCAGCACAAGCCTTTATAATTTATGAAAGGGGTCTTCCTGTGTATGGGCACCTAGCACAACGTAGAGGGTCAGATTTTATGTGACGTGTATTGCGTTTCGTCTACAAGGCTTTCAATTGTATTTCACGTCAGGAAGTACACGTTAGGTGAATTTAGTCTGAGAGCACATTTTAACTTTTTTTTTGTCGACATACGGGTTCATCGTAAGGATGATTTTATTTGATACTGTGTGCTAGATCTACCCATAATATGTTGTAGACAATAGAATTGTCGGTCTGTCTTTCTGTGTATCTTTATGTACGCCTATACCTCGTGTTCGGATGCTTGGTGCATCGTAAAATTAGGTATGGTAACCATGACAGTCAATACACCAATAATTTTAAAACTCTTCACCGTACTTTTCATACAGTAGGAGGGTGGATATAGAGAAAAACTTCTCAATATATGCTGAAATAGGCGATATATAAAAATTATCCTAGAAGGACGACCAAAGCATATGTTGCGATTCAAAATGTGAGACACAAAATTCGGGAATCTATTAAGGGTCTCCGAAAACTACATTTTAAGGGCCTTAAATTAACAGTGTGTGTGTGATATTCCCAGTAAACTAACTTCGTTCTGATAAACTTGAAGGAATGACAAACCGCTAACCATTGCAACAGTAGCTCAATTGATAATGTCTGGTGTTAACAACGAACACCGTTCGAAGAACGGGTACTTCTGCTAGTATATAATAATTTTAAGAACAGAAAAGGATAAAAAATTAAACTATAAAATAATGTAGCCTATAGCTAATGTTTAGTGTGTGTATTTGTAATTGAGGATGGATTTGGGTAGGAAGCGGCCATGGCCTTAAGTTAGGTACCATCCCGGCATTTGCCTGAAGATGAAGAGAGAAACAACGGAAAATCACTTCCAAGATGGCTGGGGTAGGAATCAAACCCGCCACTTCTCATGTTTGCCTCCCGAGATAGAGTACACCCCGTTTCAGGCCTCAGACCAGAATAAAATTTTCATGGCAGAGCCGCGAATTCAACCCGGACCTCCGGGGTGACAGTCAAGAATGCTAGCCACTACACCACGAGGTGGTCCATTAATAAAGCAAATCTAAGTCAAAAAATAAGCACATTCTCAACATAAGTGATTTTAAGTACTGACTTTGGAATATGCTCGCATTTTGACTTAGATTTGACAAGAATGTAAGTTCAATTCTCACCTCAGCCATCCTGGAAGTGGATTTGTGTGGTGTTCCACTTCTACTCCAGACAAATGCTGGGATGGTTCCTAACGTAAGGCCACGGCCATTCGGCCACCCTCACCATAATTACAAATACTGACACTACAATAACATAAGTCATTAGAGAACTTCCACACACACCCAAGTACACCGGGATAAATGGCCACGATGTCTATACCATCAAATGACACAACATCAGATACGCACCCAAAAATACGCGGCTGACGCCAAAATTCCTACGCTACTAAGTACTGGAGCAACAATACTAATACTGCTACTGTTAAAATGCATTTTCTCTATTATGGTCCCAAATAGTAATTTGAAGCTTTTGCGAAAACTACATAGCAGAGTAGATTTGCGTGTGTTAATGCTAATTCCAGTCATGCAAATCCCAAGTAAAGCAATTATTGCCAACTGGAGTTGTTAATTCGTCACATAACTGAATATTACTGGTGGAAACAAACATGTCACCAGGGGGCGCCCTTCACTGTCACCAAGCGTGGAACTTACAACAGAATTAACCTGTTGTTTGCTGTACAATTCGGAACATGATTAGGCCTACCATTTACATTAAATGATAATATGAATATGATGGCCGATGCACGAATCGAAATCAGTTTGTGTATGTAGGTTATTATACTGGGTCATCCATATATTATATAACGTGTCTCCACAGCTAATTCTTCTTGCGTATGTGTGGGGGAAGGGAGCGGTCTGCGGCAATAACCGGTTTATTCAAGGTCTCGCAACGTATTTGTATCAGCCGAGTGGAACCCCACCTCAGTAGCAGAGACACGATATATGGATGACCCGGAGTAAGACATAGTTCCCCACCAGCGGTTCACTACTAGTGGAACGTAGGTTGGCAACCACGTGACCCTAGCAGACACGGCATCACTTCCGCTTATTTGTGAAGGGTTCCTCTCCTTCTTGCCCACCTTTCTTGGTCAACCTTTGTTCTCTTACGATAGGGGAAGACAGCTTCAAGCGGTGTGACGTGTCGAAACGAAGGGTTAGCCTATCAGTTCGTGTGACGTGTGATAATAATAATTTTATTCGTTTACGTTCCTTTTAACTACTCTGTATTTCAGAGACGCCGGGGTGCACCCTCAAAAGCCAGATGACTGCGGCAGGATACGAACCTGCAACCTAGGGCCCAGCAAGCGAGAAAGTTACCGCTGAGCCACGCAGCCAGACGCGTTAATTTTTAGCATTGGATTAAATAGGACATTCCTTTCCTACAAGGTTCCCTTAATGCATGTGAGATTTTCGAGTTGAAATATCACGCCAATTGTTTGGATTTCACGTAGAAACCAGGGGGATCCCGTGGATCACGATATCGAGATTTAAAGTCACATAAAAATACAAGCTTCTTCTTTTTCGTTACTGCATAGTTACATTATGGATACCTGTACTTCCCCGTGTTGACCACTTTTACATAGGAATTACAGGAGATCCATGTTAAAATTCTGGGCGTATTCAACATTTTTCCGTCGTGTATTTGAAGTATTCTAGCTTATACGACATGAACCTCCAGATCCATTCCTAGTAATGACTGTGCACCTTTGCTACAAAGAGTATTGGTACTCAGCGCTTCGAAGTCCGGTATTTATGGAGTAATAAACACCATTATTGTCTCCGACATGGATGTTATTTGCGTCTCATCTCCAACAAGCGACGGAATATGTTTTTATATGTTTGGCAGTGAGCCCAGACATGCTCATAAATGAAGCCACATACAATACTTGCTAAAAACATAATAGTAATACTGTAGATTCGAATTCCATAGTTCACAGCAAAATCTATCTTCAGTTTACTGAAGACACAATAATTATCTTGACTCATATAGATGACGTAATTTCTGACGCTTTGAGGTCATTAATTCACGCATGACAGAGTAACTTGTGACAACAAGCATCTCTGAGACGAAAGTCAGTAATAAAGTGCAATGGAAATAGAAGTAAAGAGAAACTACTAAGGGGTTTATGACCTCGCTGTTCTACCCCTTAAAACAACAGTAACTATCTAAGAAGCTAACAGTCAAATAAATAGTTTTAAGAGACAGCTACAAACTTTTGTTAATTAGACATGATGTTCAGTAAAGAACATAAGTTATAAGCTATTTTCTCTTAGGCTTATGTGCATACTACAATACTGAATATAGCGCATAGTCATCATCTTGAAAATATAGATATTATATAAACTGTCCTCATTTTGAGGAATTATTTTTAAATTATTTCAATGTTTTGATAGTACGCCCATCCACCATCTTGATTGGACAGAGTGACTGATTTTTCGTCCTATGCTTACAATACCGCTTATGCGGTTCTACCATCTTACCAATCTTCATTATTCTCATTCTAAAATGTTGTGAGTTATCAATTTCTATATTCTATAAATCCAAGATGAAGGCTATGTGATGTATTCAATATGGTAGTATTATGACTAATAGTATCGAAGTCTTGTATATGACACTTCTTTCTTACCAAGTATCTTGAGAATTGCGTTATTACGTCCTGAGTTATTGAGTTTAGGTCTTAAGTATCCACAGGCGCCATTCTGAATGTATGATGTGACTGTTATTTTGTCTTTAGTATACAAAGACACTTATACGATTGTACCATATTACTAATTTTCGTAATTTCTCCTGTAATATATTGAGAATTACATATTCTTAAGTTCTGGAATTTCAAATGGTGGCTGCGTGTAATATTCAATCTGAGAAAGTCATCACATTCACAACTTGGGTTTCACATATAGAATTACCGGCAGGCCTCCAAACAAACATTGCTTTGGTGCAAGAGTACAGTTTATAATATTTGAACGCTTTGGCTGGATGACATCTTGAATTTGTACTGCTACTGGCCTTGTAACTTAGGCATCTGACGCATCCCGTAGCTTGGCTTGCTTTCACGAAGTTTAGTAATAATTTGATAATTAGCGCAGTTGGTACTTGACTTAAGTTTGGACACTCAAATGGTTACCATTTTGCTTTTGTGAAGATGGCTGCTATATCTAACTAGGAATTGAGGTGTCCTTTTTTAGTCTGTACCGTGTTGGATTAGGCTACATTTAGTTTCGTTGTTTGAAATTATAGTGGGGATATGCAAACGCACTAGACATGAGCAAAACTCGACCCGTTGCCTATGTCCGTGATCGAGTGCACATTGAACACACAATGTCCTCGTGAGGCAAGGCGGGCATGGCTGGTTCTGAACACACACTAGCTCAGGGAAAGACAGCTTCAAGCGGTGTGACGTGTCGAAACGAAGGGCAAGCCTATCAGTTTGTGTAACGTCAGGTGAGAGCCGTGTACTGCTCGGGTCCAAGCTCTATGAACTTGCGGGGTGAGGGGAAAGAGCAGGAAAGGGTCGGGCGAGAAGAGAAGGATCTGTCAACAGCCCACTGTGATATATGGTATTCCTTTCTATTCCAATACTGCTAACATAGGGCCGTTGCTCAAACCACTGTGGTGTTAGGAAAGAGTGAGTGAGTCACCGACCAAGTTACAGGGTGATTCTCTATGTAGTTTACAATTTCAATAACGTGTAATTATTCATTGGAACCACTTACAGACTTGGTTTATATGTTGTTATATTGCAAAACACTTCAAGTTTTGACTCACATAGTTTGTAGTTGCAAAGTTGTCCGCCACGCGCGCCACCTGTCACTTGTTGGAAATGGCGTCTTTCACTAGAGCGGAAAGAGCGAAGTACGTGTTCTGGTTTGAAGAAACCAAGTCAGCAACGAGTGTACAGCGGAGGTTTCACACAGAATTTGGCAAAGACCCACCCAGCAGACCAACAGTGTACAAATGGCACCAGACATTTACCGAAACAGGTTGTTCTGTGCTACACACAAAGGCACCAGGCCGCGCACCTGTGACTGGCGATGTGGTGGAAACAGTTAGGGAGAGGTTCGTCCGCAGTCCGGAAAAATCGAAACTGGTATCCCTCAGACCACTGTTTGGCGGGTGTTTCGTCGACATTTGGCCATGAAAGCATACCGATTGCCCTTGGTTCAAGCACTAAGTGAAGCGGATAAACATTCCCGACATGAATTCTGTGTTGAAATGGTGGATCGCATCAGACGTGATGAGTCATTCTTGAAGAATGTGGTCTTCAGCGATGAATCAACGTTGCACTTTTCTGGCCGAGTCAACACAATTGTCGTATTTGGGGCATGAAAAAACCACATGGGCACCACGTGACAGCCCCAAAGTGAACGTTTTCTGCGCTGTTTCGAGAGAAACTATTACCTGGACGCCACGGTCCCCAGATTACACACCACTGGACTTCTTTCTGTGGGGCTTTGTGAAAGATAGGGCGTACATTCCTCCCCTACCTGCAAATCTTGATGAACGGAGACATCGCATCACAACAGCCATCGCCTCTGTTACTCCGGAAATGCTGGTTCATACGTGGCGGGAAATCAACTTCCGTTGGGGTGTGTCCAGGATGACAAATGGTACACACATTGAGCCGTGTTGGATTTGTCAAAAACAACGAAGTGTTTTGCTATATAATGACATACAAACCAAGTCTGTAAGTGGTTCCAATAAATAATTACACATTATTGAAGTTGTAAACTACATAGAGAATCACCCTGTATTTAGTTCTGTACTATGCAGGGACCGAGAAACCTCATCACTCGTCAACACCACTATTCATAGTCCGCGATGCACATTCCTCTTAGGTTCACGCAGCTTAGACCCGAGCAGTAATACCATGTTGTCTAGACAAACGGCGCTGTGCGTACGGACCTGGAAGGGTCAGTCCGCTGTAGAGCTGTAGAGCTACGATTATCGACTCCATCAGGGGATTTAGAAACTGACGTAAAGGGAGTTTCATGATAACAATTGAGTAGCTGTGTGATCCAAGAGACAGGTCAAGGAAGCCAAGATTGGCATACATAATCCCGCAAATGGCTGAGCATCGATCGCTTAGTATGTCAAGACCCTAATGGGCTGTAGTGCCATGGTTCATCATCTATTAAAATAAAATAAAAAAATTGGTATTCTGCCCGAAGGCAGGTCCGAAGAGGCTACCCACAGCCGGAGTTTACTTGCGGTAGGGTGGCCAGGGCCTTTCCGCTCCTCCTTATGTTGGCCAACAGCGCGCAGTGCCTAGATCCGGCATACCATCCAAATTCCGACTACGCCCAATGTTGCTTAACTGCGGAGTTCTCATGGGATCCGGTGTTTCAACACGGCTAGGCCGTTGGCCTCATCATCTATATGGTCGTGTTAATCCCATTCATATTTGGTGTTTAATAACATTATTACATAGGATCTCTCCTTTGAATCCCTGGCCTCTGTGCTAATAGTTTGCGGTAATACCTGCCACCTTATGAGACATAGCGCTCTCAAGGGGCAGAGAATAATGCATGGCTTCTAAGAGGGATTAGCAGTAGTTCAAGTCACACAAGATGCCACTAAATCACAGTACGGAATTCTCAGTCAACAATTTCCGTGGAAACAATAGTAAGCTAATACGGGGAGAATGAGCTGAAATGTACACGTCACTCGTTATAATTCCCTGTGTAAACGAAGTTTGATGCTTTTCAGTCGGTCAACACCATTGTACCCAAATGAGATGGGTTATTCCCTAATCCTGAAAAAATATAGATGAGATTAATAAATGTATTTTAATCTCATCGCATGCACGGACACCAAGAGCCCGCTGATGAGCCACCTTGGTGTCCTAGGCGAAACCCTTCACAAGACATGGCACAAACCTAGAAAAATTGCTGAGTTTTAAAACACTGGCCTTGTAAGCCAATATACCATCTTTTTGCAAGCCTGCATAGGATGCTTGAACTTTTAGCACTCGCCGTGAAGAGGCGCAGGAGCGCTTTATATAAAGGGAGGTAGCGCTCAGTTCGCTACTCCTGTGAGGATCCGGGCACGGACACCAAAGAGCCCGCTGATGAACCAGCTTGGTGTCCTAGGCCAAACCCCACACAAGGCATGGCACAAACCCAGAAAAATCGCTGAGATTTACATATTAAGGAATTATGTAAGTGAGCTGGCATTACAAACACCGGTACACAGCAGGTGTTAAAATTTTATTAAATTTGCATTTTATTTTCAAATACTAATAAAATTGATATATAAGCCTATAAATGATTAAGGGGACTCACCGCCATCTCCGCACGGTTAGGATCCAAAATTCTTTACCTTGGCTGTTTTTCAATGTAATTGCATGAAATTATGTAAACCAAGAAATTGCATCTAATGAAAAATTAAATTCGTAGTATAATAATAACCAGTGGCGTGGTCGATAGCATGCTGTACTGCTATGCCCAAGATCGTGGGTTCAAACCCGGCCGAAGTTGTCGGAAATTTAAGAGCGTTAAAATCATTCAGTATGCCTTCCTTCGGAGGAGAAGTAAAGCTGGCGGGCCCATGTCGTAGATTTATGGCATGTAAAAGAACTTACCACTACAATTGGTAAATTTGTTGGTAAATTGGGTTAGAAACGCTCTATCAAGTTCCAACATTCGCTGCTAGGTGTCAGTGACAGTGGCATCTCTGGTAGCCAAAGATGGAACAACTTGAAATTGAACTTGATGGGGAGCCTTCGGGCGTTAAATTTAAATACCCCGCTATGGCCATTGGTTGCAATTCAAATATAACCAAAAAAAAGTATTTTCAAAAATGCCTATAACATTTTTTAGCCTACTTTCGATTTTTGCAAAAAAATGAAAGTAGACTTATGAGATCACTACAGAGCCAAAAATTGTGTGTCTGTCTGTGTGTGTGTATGTGTGTGTGTGAGTCTGTGTGTGTGTGTGTGTGTGTGTGTGTGTGTGTGTGTGTGTGAGAGTGTGTGTACTCGGAATGTCTGTCCCCCCCATCAATTCGAACACGGTGAAACCGAATTGAACGAAATTGGGTACAGAGGTAGAACAAGCAAAGGACACCTCAGTGTCATGTTTTATATCGCCGCCATCTTTACCAAATCTGAATGGCGGCCACTCAAACGTTCAAAACGTAAAATCAAATAGCGACTAACCAAATTATCCGATCTCTACCAAATATGGTAATAACATACCTTCATATAGGACGCGTCTTGTGACCAAACTACAAGGTCATCCGCCGTACCATTTCAGGATGGCGGCCGTGCGAATTATGCAAACTTTATAATCCATATCATGGGACCCACCAGTTCCGATTGTCGAGCCGAGAATCGATTTAACTGTTCTAAAGGAAGAGGCACGTTCGAAATTAAAAGTTTATTTTGTAATACTATAGTGCAGAAGTGATTTTAAAAAGCTGAGTCATCTCGGGAAGAAGACAAGATGGCAGCGGATATCTTGTGCCTGACTTATATTTCACTAATTTGAGTATTGCATGCAATATAGCGTACTGATACAAAATAAATAAACTTAGTATGAAATGCTTTATACATAAATAATATACTCCACTGATGAAATCGTTAGGTCTAAATCATTATTTGCTAACAAGTTCTATGTAAGTCATTTTATATAGATCAATGTTCGTTGGCACAAATGGCTCCGTGGTAAAGCGTTAGTCTGTCATTCATATGCCTATGGTTCAAACCCCATCAAAGTTTGGTTTTTTGCTTGAAATTTTACATATTTGTTGCTTTGTAATGACTCAGACATTTTAAAATTAAGCCTTATATTGTGCATATTACGGTGCAAAACATATATTTAATTAAAACATAATTCGCCAGCAGATTTGCTCGAGACATCTAGCAGCCAAAAGGGTAACTGCACGCCGGCCTACTTATTAACTTCCAGATTTTATTGAAAAGTTTCTTCTTATGGCCGCTAGAATGCACTCGCCCTGTTAGGATTATATTGTTAGATATTTCTCCACTAGATTTCACGACTGGTCTACATGGGACTCCATTGATAGTATACCATTGGCATTCTATGCGCATCGAATTTGAAGAATGACAGGATGATACTATGATACATTTTTACTTCTTATTTTAAAGGGTTTGTTACAGCCTAGTGTGCGTTATTTGAAAATGTTATTTGAAGTAAAGAACAAAACGATTTCACATAGTAACTGAATTCTAGCCGCTGGTACTAGTTCAGGTTATTAATACTTTTATTTCAGGCAAATAGCAATCGAAAATATCCACATAGTTTGTATACACACGTCTCTGTAGGGACACGGAAAGATTTGTTAATTCAATTAGGGTTGTGAAAGCCATGCACAACCAGACGTGTAAAGACATGCCTCAACTCAAAGTTGGATGTTGCCCACGGCAGGTCGATTATGTAATAATAACAATAATAATAATAATAATGTTATTTGTTTTACGACCCTTTTAACCACTGCTGCTTTTAGATACGCCGGGGTGCCGGAATTTTGGCCCGAAGGGGATCTTTAACGTGCCAATAAATCTACTGACACGGCTCCCTCGCATTTGTGCACCCTCAAATGCCAGCTGACTGCGCCAGGATACGAACCTGCAACCTAGGGCCCAGCAAGCGAGAACGTTACCGCAGAGCCACGCAGCCAGTCCGGTCGATTATGTCTCCAGATCCATAACATTCTTGAGATACTTCTTATCTATCTTTCTTCAATTATGGTAGTAGTTTTTTTCTACGTTGTGGCGTTTGGTAGAGGTAAATAGTTTCTAAGGTCTTCAACCAAGAAATGATTGTATTATACTCTTTGATATTAACAACGAGTTATAACTATACTCATACATTTAGGAGAAAGTAGGCTATATGTTCTTTACTGAACATCTTGTTCTTAGGTGGTATCACACAAAACCTATGAATTCGGCTAAACTATCTGTAATATTCATTTGAATTTTACCCTTTGAGTAGGAGATGACATATAGCTGAGGATGAACTGCTACAAATGCTGTGGGACAATTACTTACATTTCTGAAAGTTTCAGTACGGTAAAAATTCTGATTTGTCTATATATATATATATAATACTCAATGTTGGTTTGTGTGTTTGTCTGTTATTTATACAAATCTACACCGTTTCACCGATCTGAACCAAAATTTGTATACTTACCCTTTGGAACCCAGCGGGTAACACTGTCCACTCTAAATTTCGGACAGACCACTCCATTCCATGCATTTAGGCCATTTTACACAAATTTACACCGTTTCACCGATCTAATAACTTGACGGACATATTGTCGCTAGGCGACAAAGACTAACACTGTATCATGATATTCAACGCCGCACCATTGATGGACAGGTTGTCACTAGGCAACAACTATTTACTCTGTATCATGATAGTCCGGTAAAATGTGCTAAAGGACAAGGGAAAACTGACCGATGAAATGCTATCCTGTCAGAGAAACGTAGCGGCAAACAATCCTACATTCACCAATCACCATTTTGTAGTTTTCAGGTGTAGACAGTTGTTATTTCATTTGCGGGGCTTAGACATCGTGGTCATGTGTACATGTGTACATGGGTGTGTGTGTGTGTAGAATTTTTGTGATGACCTGCGTTATTGTGATTGTTGCACTAGCATGTGTAAATTGGAGATAGGATATGGTATTTGAAGCCATTTCTCAGTGTTGCTCAAGGATTTATTGAACTGTAGTAATCTCTATGCATTCGTATAACCTGCGGGTAACACTGTCTACTTTAAATTTCGGACAGACCACTCCATTCCCTGCATTTAGGCCCTTTGTCTCAAATCTACACCGTTTCACCGATAACAACCAAAATTTGTATGCCAACCCTTTGTGACCCTGAGAGTAACACTGCCTACATGAAATTTCGGACAGACCACTCCATTCTCTGCATTTATGCTCTTCGGCACAAATCTTCACCGTTTCTCCGATCTGAACCAACATTTGTATACTTACCCTTTGGAACCATGTGAGTAACACTGTCTACATGAAATTTCGGACAGACCACTCCATTCTCTGCATTTAGGCCCTTTGGCACAAATCTACACCAATTCACCGATCTGAACCAACATTTGTATACTTACCCTTTGGAACCAAGCGAGTAACACTGTCTCCGGAAATTTTGAACAGACCACTCCATTCTCTGCATTTAGGCCCTTTGGCACAAATATACACTGTTTCGCCGCTCTGGATCAAAATGTGTTTACCTCCCTTTGGAACCCTGCGAGTAACACTATCTATGTGACATTTCGGACACACTACTCCATTCCCTGCATTTAGGCCCTTTGGCGCAAATCTACACAGTTTCACCGATCTGAACCAAAATTTGTATACTTACCCTTTGGAACCACGCAGGTAACAATGCCTTCTTTAAATGTCTGACAGACCACTCCATTCCCTGCATTTAGGCAATTTAGCACAAATCTACACCGTTTCACCTAAATGTACCAAATTTTACATACTTACCCCTTGAAATCCTGCTGGTACCACTGTCCACTTGATAGTTTGGAAAACCCTCTCCATTCCCTACATTATTAGAAAACAGACAAAATGAACTTTAAAACCACGTTTTTAGACTCTAGAACATGTCCGTAGTAGTGCACCTCTAGGAATATTTTAATAAGTCTATTGTTCGCTGGTAATTCGGGCTGCATCACGCGCCCCTACCAGTTACTGGTGCAGAATTGCGAAAATAGTTACATCTTGCGCTGCTTATAAATTGCAGTCACGAGGAATATTTAGTGCAAAAAGATTTCTTAGGCCCCTTAAAACAGTTCTCATTATGAATATTATGCCTCTGTTTAAGTGCGATGGTGTTGGTGCAGTACATTGAGGTTATCAGCTGCAATAAGTGATGGTGATTTCAAATTTACTTTCATTTATTCCGATCCATATCGTTGAGCGCTATGTGGCGATAAATGACAGCCGACGTTTTCCAAGTGCTCTGATTATTTTCCTACAGCGCTATGCGACAAAAGACGACACTATTAGTCTCTGTTTTCCTAACAGCCAACGAGATATATGCCCTAGGCCGTGTCTCTTATTTCACTTACTCCTCTTTCCAATCATATTTTTCAATTCGTTTGTAAATTACATGTGTCAGTACTGTAGTTACTAAATAGCTGTTTCCCTATTCATTATTATCATTATCATTACGGAAAAATGTCCTGAATGTTACGTCCCACTACCACGATCTCCACAAAAAATTATATTTTTTATTTCTGTTAGTTTAAATATCATTTGCCAGTTCTGTAGTAGTATTCATTAACATCCATAAAACAAATGAATCCACCGGGTGAAGCTGGGCACTACTGCTAGTCTTTTATATACAGTATATCAATAGTTCACTGATTTTCTAATTGTTTGTAATTATTTTAATTTAGTTAGTTAATTTATTAACTTTATTAAACACAATGACAATGTGTACATTAATTTGAGTTTTGATTATCACCACTCTTTTGTTAGCGTGTTCAATGGTCAAGTTCTGTTTTCACACTTCGCTAAAATGGTATTTTGGGAATGGTTTGCTTCATAGTTAGCAAACACAGTCCTCCTTGGATTCATGGTATGATCTGTTCTGGCATGTCTTCCCATGGAATCCATGGGTAGAAAATCATGAGTACAGGTGGCGAAGCTAAAACCTCGGTCCGTTTCAGGTTTCTGTTTTCATCGCTCCTGTTTCCATTCTTTATCTTGTTATCTCACTGGCTTTGTTCTGTCTCTCCTCGATGACGATTTTGTATGCTTGCGTTTCAGGTAGTCGGAAGCTGTCTTATGTCTTCGATAAAGAAGGATTCCTGCGCTATTATACTAGATATAGGCATAGCCATTCCTTGTGAACTTTGAGATTGAGAGAGCTCTTTTGAAATATCTTGCTTTAAAGTTTGCCATATTAGTTGGATTCCTTATGTGGCGGCAGGCATAACTTTGAGCCAAAATAACATTTTCGCAGTTGGCAGGGATAGACGTTGGAGTTTAGGGATGTCATAAGTGGCTTTTGTCACTCGCTTCTGAATATGTATGGAGAAGGCGGTTCCGGTCGTTTGTAGCACAACACCCAAGTATTTAAAACTGGATACGAATTTTAGGGTTTCTCCTCCACACATGAGGTGGTCCCTCTTAGATATCCTTCCTTTAGAATCTGTAGAAAATAACACATATGCAAATTTTGTGGAATTTCAACAGTAAATGTAAGAGTTGTCATGTTTTCTGAGGGTTACTACCATACAAAATTGTATAATAGAATTTATTATTTTAGGCCTATAGTACACTGATGGGAGTCTCTGAAAAGAGCAAAGTCCCATTTCGCATTTAAGATGCGTCAGAGCCCCCAGTAATAATAATAACAATAATAATAATAATAATAATAATAATAATAATAAGTATATAGCACTCCGGGAAAAATTACAAATATTAGTAATTATCACTATTATAATGGGGCAAGTTTGGGATTACGCGTTTCGACTTTCAAGCGGTCATCATCAGATCCTGATCATTGAGTTGAGGTTTCAATTTATATACGAGTATTATCTATAAAAATTATCATGTATTTAATTAGTATTTATATTACGATTCGTAGTCTGAATCTCGTTATATAAGGTTAGCAAACAAAAAAATTGGTGCTTTTCAGTCGGTCAACACGATTGTACCCAAATGAGTTGGGTTATACCCTAATCCAGAAAAGAAAATACATCAGATTAATAAATACACTTGGATGACCAGTTTCGATCGTCAAGCAATCATCATCAGATCCATTACATTTAGGCTAAAATCTAATATTTTCAGACATAGATTTTATTGCCTAAGTGTAATGGATCTGATGATGATCGCTTGACGATCGACACTGGTCATCCAAGTGTATTTATTAATCTCATGTATTTTTTGAGGATTAGGGTACAACCCAACTCATTTGGGTACAATCGTGTTGACCAACTGAAAAGCATCAAACTTTTGTTTACTTAGGCAACACTGAAAATTAGCTTCAAACCCCATGATATAAGGTTGCCTGTTAGGTAGTCAGCCCGAAGGCTGGTTGGATCCTCAAAAAGTACCGCCATTAGGTTATGTGAGTAGATACCCACAAAAACCCAAGGCAGCACCTTATTGAGGCGTACCAGGCAAGAAGAGGAGTGAGGTAGTTTGCCATTGCTTTCCTCACTGAGTCAGAACAGCAGTACCAACCCTATGAGTAGAAGCTTTCACAGCATCCACAGGCACTGACTGTGCCCTGAATGTCATTACTAAGCACCACCCATACCTCAGTAGCTTCCAAATACTCACAGCCATGAGTGAGACTAAGACATCGGTGAAAAGCCACCTTTTACTCTAGCCTGTGCCAACAGACAAATGCAAATGTACTGCATGCATCAAGAGATGGCAAACAGGCCCGATATAAGGTTAGTTTTTTTAATACGGGTTAGTGAATTACTAACGAGTATTATGCACGTGTTGACAAATACTGTACATTAGTGTGTTGTTGTATTATATACACTGTACCCCGCCCAGTGATTGGACAAATTCGTGTTGACCGACTGAAAAGCTTCAACTGACAACGTGTGTAGGCAAGGCAAATAGAATGGCTTCAAAACTTTACAAAATGAAATGTTCGTTCAAAATCAGCCTTGTTTATAGCCTACCGTGTGCGCACGAAGTCCGTATACCCCTACTCATAATGTAGTATTAGCCTGCCACGGTCGGTGAGTGGTTATCGTGACGGTTTACCAACCCCAAGATTGCAGGTTCGCTCCTGAGCATGGTAAGTGATTTTTGAAAGTGGACAAAAATCACGACACGCATGTCATACTTGATTGGCATGTTAAAGAACCCATTTGAATTCACTAGGCCGTGTTCATAGTGGCAAAATTAATCTTTGGATTTTGCGCCACCACAACGTTCCTCCTTTCTCTACTAGGAAGCGCTTTAGTGTCAAGGAGTTTAGATATCTAACCTCCTTGACTTTCATGACGCTCCAAGGAAAGACAAAAATTCGATGTGCAAGCAACTTGCACCCGGCACACGAGGCCATACGATATTATGTATTATCATTATGTAGTTCTATTATCAATACATATACATTACTCAGCACCTCTCACACCTCAGTAGCTTCCATATAATCACAGCCGAGAATGAGACTGCGACATCGATGAAAAGCCACATGTTACTCCAGCCTGTGCCAACACAACATTTTGGCATATTAAGCTGTGTAGAGATCATGGAGGGACACATACGGATGTTTTAGATTCCTAAGATATAAGATATAAGTACAAATGTACAATAGAAATAAATAATAATAATAGTAATAAAATTGAAAACGAGCAAGAAGTGGACTGATGAAAGAAAGGAGACTCCCAGAACGCGAATGCGAGAATATCGGGGAAGAGTTAAAGCTCTAGGGTGCAAACGGTTGAAGTAAGGTGGTCTACAGCAGGCCGAAACGAAGAAAGAAAGAAAGAAAGAAAGAAAGAAAGAAAGAAAAAAGGAAGAAAGGAAGAATGGAAGGAAGGAAGAAAGGAAGGAAGGAAGAAAGGATGAAAGGAAGGAAGGAAGAAAAGAAGGAAGAAAGGAAGAATGGAAGAAAGGAAGAAAGGAAGGAAGAAAGAAAGGAAGGAAGAAAGGAAGGAAGGAAGAATGGAAGAAAGAATGGAAGGAAAAAAGGAAGAAAGGAAGGAAGGAAGAAAGGAAGGAAGGAAGAATAATGAGTAGGGGTATACTGTGCCCGCTGGCCGAAGGTTTCGGGGAGACACCGGTTTCAAATGACCCTTCCGAGACCCTCTTTCATTTAGCACACAAGTATAGGGGACGACACATTCATAAGCTGGTGTAGCACAAAGTCTGCACTCGGGGATATCGGGAATTGGTGAGGTTCGATCTTTAACCAGCTCAGAAGAATGCATTAATAACAAAACTAAGCAAGAAAGAGAGGACAGTCTTATGTTAAAATCACGAATAAATTTTATTCAGATTAGATCCCTAGCCTAGCATGAGAGTTGCAAACGGCTAGTCCGATACTAATCTGCCCTGAAAGAAAATATAAAAAAAGGCCTAAACAAGATCTAAATTACTCTTATGGTCCTAATACAAAATTCGACCAAGAACCAACAAGCTAAGAGAGTGGCACGGAAGATCAGCCCTAAGCAATTACATCGAAAATGACTACGGGAGGATCAAACATCAAAAGAATCTACTGCAAAGCAAGACATTTACTTGTTTACAAACACTAGAACATTTACATTTAATAGCAAGGGAAAATTTGTTCTACGCTATGATGGTTCCACCTCTAACATTTATCTCTAAATTACGGGTTTAGCTAGTCCTAAACATCATTAATTAATAAACGAGACGCGTTTATTACAAAGAAAATCAAGCTATGTGCACAACGTTGCTGAATTAAAAAAAGGCTATGCTAATACAACACAAATTAATAAAATAATTCAGCACTCCTATGGTTGTGCAATTGGCACTGCCTACGTACTCAATTTGTTACTGTTTGTAACAAGTGGTCATAGTTTAGAAGTGTTAAGAAAGTAGGAAAAATAGGAAAGCCTGCAAATGCGATGGTAATTAAACAATTACATCGACTCATATTGCTACCAATCTAATGTGTGTGCTACAGTTTTCACATCACCAATTGGTTTTCGACTATTCATGTAAAAGTGTATCAAAATGTATCTAAAATGGTCTAACAATAACTAAGGGTTAACATTCGGTCCAGAAAATATGTTATTTTTAGTATTTATTATCTTATTTAAGGTCAGGGGGAATTATGAGATTTGTTTAGTTTTACAAAAGCTCCACACAATTATGTATTCCTTACAGTATAGTTGTTCAGTTTATGGACCTTCAAATAGCGTTCAGTGTACTCAGGTAACGTGTGTATCCAACTTCAGCAAAATAACTTAATAGTTTAATAGTTTACTAGACACCCTGTGTCTTCACCAATACTTCATCATTATTAGACATCCTGTGTCTCCACCAATTACTTCTTTCTTATTACGGATTCATCAATCCAGGCGCCCTCGGTTAGGTACGACTGAAAATAGTTCATTACCACCGGTATAACCACAATATCAATGTCGGAGGTATTAATCCACCATCACGACTCGTATAATTCTCTAATAATGTTAATTACAATAAGTGTGGATTCCTAAATTATACACGTTTAAATGCTGGCCATAAAGATTATGTGTACAGAAAACACACCCTGACAACGCTTTGAATTAACATGAAGGCTTCTGATGCAAGCTAAAGTGTGTGATTGTGCATTTATAAAATTGCGTCTTCCCTGAATGAGGTCGAAACTATGTTCTTTTGGTTACATAATATTGTATCTCTCATGGCCTGTCTAGCTTCTTGTAAAGAAATAAACCTGTTTTCAAGTATTGATCTGGCCAAACAGATGAATAACGAGACTGCATTCCGATGTTATAATACTAGGAATGTCACTGCCTTCTGAATAAATAAATAATGCACTGCCTAAATTTGAGTGTGCTGTGGACTGGCTCGGCTTGTAACCTTGGCCTTGATTTAACATCTGCCAAACTAGTTTCTTTGTCATCAGCTTGACAAAATAAAAGTTGATAATAACTGTTTTGAAATGATACAAAATGGACATTAACAAAATACTGCCTTCCTGGCGTTTATAAATGTTTAATAAAACTATTACTTTCCACACGCGTTCTTATAATAGCTACCTGCGTTGTGCACTTAAAGAAATTAAACCAAATTAAATTAAATCTACTGTTTCCAACTCATTACAATACGCTATTAATACAGGATCTGACTTACATATGCAGCGACCCTTGGTTTGAGACCCGCCATGAGCTGTTATAAGCGGTCTCTTATATGGGATTAGATCATCTCCTCATTGTATCCGGTCATCTTTTGCTGCCAATTCCCCACGCATGATTTAGAAATCGATTGCCATAGCGTGGTTGGGGTTATATTCGAAGATCTGATGTTTTAGCAGGATCATAATGTTAGCGTTGGTGATAATATTACACATGTTTAAGAAAAACTTGCACTCACTGATGCTAACCTGCGGTAATAAATTGCCCATTTTCACACCACCACTGGCGTTTTCTTATCGCTTGTGCGACACTCACACGTGACTTATTCACTAATATTTACATAAGATATTAAACCAAAAATTACTATAAATCCGGCAAACAAAAAATATACTTGTAGATTTTATACAGTTTATCAATTTCACAGTTTATGTAGCACTGAGGTTTGACCATGCGGTCGTAAAGTTTGCGTTACACACGTCCATCATTTCACCTCATGAATATAAAATATTTCACAGTTTATGTATTAATAAACGTCTCCAATCATTAGATTGTCAAATAATGCTCTGATGGCTGTCCATTAGACAAATACACACTGATTTTTCCTGTCACATGGTTCCCTTTACGGACGTACTTTTACTTGTGCTCCAACATGCACATCGATGTTGCTTCATCCAATGACAAGTAGGAACTGGTGTTACTAAATATGGCGTTCTCTTAGGATATGAGTTAGCCGCGTAAATTGACAGTTTCTTTGATCTGCGAAGAATGCTGTATTTTAAATAAGCAGAATTACTTTGTTTAAATTATGAAGCCTCCGTGGCTTAGGCGGCAGCACGCCGGCCTCTCACCGCTGGATCCGTGGTTCAAATCCCGGTCACTCCATGTGAGATCTGTGCTGGACAAAACGGAGGCAGACAGGTTTTTCTCCGGGTACTCCGGTTTTCCCTGTCAAAATTTAATTCCAGCAACACTCTCCACTATCATTTCATTTCATCTGTCATTCATTTAATCATCGCCCCAGTGGAGTGCGTCAGGCCTCGGAAGCCGGCACATTTCATATCCTCGCCGCTAGATGGGGCTTCATTCATTCCATTCCTGACCCGGTCGGAGACTGGAAGCAGGCTGTGGATTTTCATTTTCACTTTGTTTAAATTATAGTTGATTTATGGAATGTCTAAAGTGTATAAAAATATGATTATAAGCGATTTTGCTTCGGCTTCTTCCCGCTGCTCGTAGGGTATGTTCAGTTACTCTTCAGCATGGATCTTGGTCTTTGTTAGGTGTGCAAACATGCGTCAACGGGCGCATACATCTCCACTTCGAGTAAATAAAAATTGTGGAAGTCAATTTTTATTTCATCCAATTACCATTCCTTGGTTTGTCTCCTCGCACGATCCATTCTATCAGTGATCCTATTATATTCTTCGTCACTCATACGGTTGTCTTCACCTGCTGGTTCAATTTCAATGTTGTGAACATCTGCTGTCGTAACTTTCCTGTCATTCTTACGACGTTGGTTACTTCCATCTCTTCTTCTGTCAGATTCTTCATCTTCTCTATTATACTGGGGACTTTCATTAGCTTTACCTCGCCAATCATTGTCATATTGGACTTGAGGATCATTTTCTCTGCGGTAACCGCCACTATATCTGTAGTCTCTCCTGGGATTATCAGTGTATCTGTTATTACGATCATCACGATCTCGTTGTTGTCCTCTATAACCACGGTCGTAGTTATTGTTATTATTATTATTATTATTATTATTATTATTATTATTATTATTATTGTTACCACGACGATTGTTGTTGTAATCGTTGGCTCAATTTTGATACCTGTTCTGATAATTTTTATTGATCGTGTCAAATCGACTATTCCTTCTGTAAGGCGTATTATCTTTACGGTAATCACGGAAATCTCTCCTTCTATCTGGTCCCTCTTGATTCTGATGATTGTTCATTCGACGATTTTCTGTAGGTTGGATAGTTTGACTAGTCCTATCGACTGAAGTTATATTTACATCATGTGTGGCTGCGCGATGCCTAGGTGTAGGTGCAAATTGTTCATAGCTGCTATCCAGCTTCCTTAGGACTTCGTCACATGTCATGAATGTATTCGCATCTGACGCTATGAGTAGCCTTTGTACTTCCATAGGGTGTTGTCTTCTAATAGTTTGGACAAGTTCTAACTCTGACAAAGGGGGTTCTAAACATTGTAGTTTCGAAAGTTGACTTGCGAAGTAGGTAGCATACTTGGTTGTTTGAGTACTAGCGTACCTCTTGTTGTACATTTCCGCCCTTATATTCTGTTGCCGTTCCATAGACCAATAAGTCTTAAGGAATGCTTCTTTAAATTCCTGATAGTTATGGAATGAATATCTGAATGTTTTAAACCAGGTTAACGGGCTGTTCTCTAGATATTTTTCGACAGTCCGTAACTCCCGATCTGGTGTTACCATGGTTTCTCTCATATATGACTCCAGGTTTCTCAGAAAATCTACCGGTGTAACAGAATCTGAATTATTGAACTTAGCTGGTCGATCTTCATGGCTTCTCAAATACACAGTGTTTGAGTACTGAGTTTGACCATAATTCGGTGTGACATTAAAATTAGGTGTCAGCCCATAATTCGGCGTTATGTTAGCATTCGGTGTCACAAATTGGGATGTTGTTCTAAATGGATTATAATTTTGGTTCTCCGTTGGAACATTCGGCTTTTCTATGTTAGTCGAAGTGTTTGAAGATGGTGCACCCTCTCTATTAGGTTTTAATAGACGATTGATGCGTTCATCGAGTTAGGCGTATTCTAAGACTTTCTCAGGTTGCTTGTTAATTATAGCATTCATCTGTAATTCTATCCGTTCGATTTTTCCTTGAATGCGACAATCGAATTCCTTCTGTTTTTCATCCTGTTACTCAAGGTATTCATCTATTGTTTTTCCTACATATTGGTTTGATCTATGATTGTTTTCACGAGTTTCCTCTCGAATCGCTTCAATGTCTTTAGCTAAGTCATGTTTTATTTTGTGTACTTCATGCTTTATTTCATGCACCGCCGTTGTGTTCGCAGTCACTTCCTCCTTCACATTTTCTACCTTGCTCGCTACACGCTTAGTGTTTAAGTGTACGACAAATGCTATGCCTCGCGTTAGTCTTAACCAGCCGCGGCTCGTGGCGTTGGAGCCGGGGAAGGCTCAGCACGTAGTGTCAAAAAGCTGGTATAACGCATTTCTTATAAGACACCCACATACATGGCTGAAGTATTTTAAATTTCACGGTGAAAGGTGTGGGAGCTCGGAACAGATTTCTTGTTGACAAACAGATTGGCTCATAATAAATAATATATAAACAGATTGGCACCATTATATTATTTTATGAAGCATTTTTTCCTAATTAAAATGAATTTACTTACCTAGTTTCGAAATACGAGAAGAAGCAATGCATTCGTTTTCTAATTTAACCTAGTCCCCATTCTAATTAGTCCCGATCAGAGAAGTCTGTTTCACGGTTGTACACTATCAAACAATCGCATTTTACTTAGAAAGCAGCGTGCTTACCAGCTAGAACTGTAAGGGAATTGATCTGGAACATAGGCCGAAAGTGTACCCGATCTTGAGGGATAAATGGAAACAAACACAATTGTAGATATTAAGAACAATGAAGCTACTTGCTATTACTTTATATAAACACATGACCTACCTTAATTCATTGGTTTGTAAGTGAAGTCTGCCCTCCTCTCCTTTTGTGCTGCAAAGTGGTCAATGACAAGCTCATTGAAGTTCGGTGACTCCAACAACTCCTTCTCTGTGGAACACATTGCAAGTACACAGAGTCGGCCTTCTTTCATTGTGTTCCGTAAAAATGTTTTCACTCGTTTTAGGGTAGAGAAACACCGCTCTGCCTCTGCTGTGGTCATTGGAATGGTCACTATGATCTGTAGGAGTTTAACGCTTTCGGGCAAAGCTCCCGCCAAGTTGATTTCGTAAAGAAAATTCAACAAGGTCAACGCACCTGATGCCTTTGCAAAGTCAGGTCGGCTGTATAGCACATTCAGCTCATGGCGCAGTTCTGTAGAGTTTAACCTAAATAATTCGACTGCTATTTTCAGTTCTTTTTCAGGGAAAACAATGCGATGTTTAGGGAACAATGACGGCTCAAACAACTTGGCAATTGTCAGGTGGTCACTAAACAGAAAGCGATCACTGATCTGCGTCATAATGATATCACAGACTTCTCTTGCACACGCACTCCGCGACTCAGTGAAACGCGCACGTTTTATGGACGGTCCCTCCCCCTCACAGAGTTGATCAGTATCAAGCGAAGACCTAGCCCGCTGAATGCTTGAAACAAAATCAGACACATACATCATTGTTTTCACTGCATCAACACACTCTTGTTGAAGTTGATTGAATAAAATGTCACAATGAGGCATGACTTTGTTAAAAAACTCCAACCAAAAAAGGAAATCGTCTTCTTGTAGGAAACCCTTTATTCCCATAGCTTTATTAACTGTCTTATAGTCATTTGTAATATCGTCAATAATTTTGACCAGGCACTGCACTATTTCATCCTTGTATTTGTGCACAGTGGTCACGCAACGGGATTTGAAATTCCATCTGATGGACTGAGGACAGCTAGGAATTCGCTTTTTTACAATCTCATCAAGAACAGCTGTTCGTTTGGGAGACTGCGAAAAGAAGGTGGAAATCCCTTCCAAGTTGCTGAAAAATAGTCGCACTTGCTTATTTCCAGTTACACAGCGTTCAACAATTAAATTTAACTGTTGTGCGTAACAGTGAATTAAGTGGGCGTTCTGATATTTCTCTTTAACCCTAACTTGAACCCCACTCCTTTGACTACTCATGACTGGAGCACCATCGTAGCTTTGAGCAATGAGTTTTTCAGGGGTCTCACTTACTTTCATTTTCACCAGCTCACTAAATATAGCTTCAGTGACACCTTCTGCACTATGGTCTTTTGGCTGAACGAAACTGATGAATCTTTCGTTTATTTTTCCCATTAACTCGTATCGCATTATCAAGACCAGCTGTGATAGAGAGGCACAGTCTGTGGTTTCATCAACTTCGATTGCTACATAATTAGTCTGTGACAGTTCAGTTCTAATCAAATGAAGGCAAACTTCGTAAATCGAGTCCAACAATTCATTTTGAATTGTTTTTGAGAGACCTAGGAAAACTCGATTATCGGTCTTTTCTATGTGTTGCTTTAAAACACTGTCGAGTTCGGACATTAGACTAACTAACCCGCGAAAAATTCCTGGATTTTTGGAATTGTCTGTTTCGTCATGTCCCCGCAAGGCGAGCTCGAACTTACCGCAAAACTTGATGCAATCTATGAGCTTGCCTAATATATACCGGTTCTTCGATACATTTTCATTATATTTCTTTACATTCAAGCGGTAAGCACTGTCTAACTGGCACGTTATGTCCACTTTCCCTAACATGGCAAACTCAATAAAGCCATTTAGGTGATTTTCACTGGAGTTATGTTTTTTAACTTTGGCATGAAAATTCTTCAAGTCTGTAATACCTGTCTCAGTCCATGAACTATCATTTGAATTGGTAACAAGGCAGGTGAAACAAAAGAATGCATTTTTTTCCTCGCAACCACACAACCATTCTGCTGCATCGTACAATGCTCTATTAAAATTTCTAATATAACCCCCCCTGGATTTACAATGTTTCTGAGTTTGAGGGATTGTAAGATCTGGTTTAGGTGCCCCAAGACCTTTCACAATGAGCCTAGTTTCGTGGTCAAGAATTTTGCCCGATACGCTACTAACTGAATTCATTGTCTTGAAGACATACACTTACCACTAATGTAGCCCGTAACACGCAAATTAAGACTTGCCACTGACAATCAACAAAATTAATGAACTTGTAAGTTACACCAACGATTTTCACGCGCGAACACTTGTTTACAATACACAGCATGCATGAACAGCGGCAGATTTTAAACAGAATACTTCCGTTAAGTCGCGGTAGATGGCTCTGCTACCCCTCGCCACCTCATGGTGCTATCTGGCGGAAGTATTTTAGTTATTATACTTCAAGGAATGCCATCTGAGTTCTCAATAATGAATATCACTTATTAGTCGTCTAACTGTTTCTGGTAACTTGTCAATTAATAATCCTTCGGAAATTAAAAGAAGGAAAGGATAAACTTTCTCGAGAGTGGTATGAGTCTTCTAGAACTAATTTCAATGCATTCCACTGAATAGAAACATCCTGTCGGCGTTGGCAAGCCTGGGTTAGGCTGTAGCCGCTTGAGCCTTTAGCGATACAATGTAAACGAATGGAGCTTTCCTAACCACGCCCCCCAGCCCTGTTACATGGGAAGGAATGGCACAGTTAAGGCGCAGCCTAACGGCGCTACTACCCATCATAAGAACATGCTTTTATCAACAGTTCCAAATATATTGACTCGTGACTTAATGGATTAGTGAAATGTATAAATGTTTCTTATTAATATAAATTATAAATTCCTCAATTAAATAGGTATATTTATAGAATCTTACAAGAGAGGCTCCGCCTAAGAGCCTTTAATCACCAGCCGCACCTGGTCTTAACCCAGTGTTAACTATCGCAACATCAGCTTTTAACACTCCAACGTACGTGTTGACTTCTTCCATACGCTGTTCCACGTTATTAATTCTAGCAATAACAACTTCGCTTGCATTAGCGACTTCATTTCTAACTGACTCAATGCTATCGTTTATCTCCGCCTGAACGTTTTCGAGTTTTTGGTTGATTTCTGATCTATTCGTACGTATTTCCTGCTTTATTCCTTCTAAATGTGCTTGATATTCTGTGCGGTAAGTTTCCATCTCTGCACGCAAATCATCACTAACCTTATTGATAGTAACAGTAATTTCAGCTTTAACATTGGCAATGTCTTCTCGCACTTCTACTACATTATGTGCCATATACGCCCTAATGTTAGTGTTTAACTGTGCCATGTCAGCCCTAATATTGGTAGTAATGTTGTTACTAGTTTGTAACAGAGTAGTTGTAGCAGTGTTACTGTTCTCATTCATGTCTGCCCTCACAGTGTTTACATCTTCCCTGACAGTTTTTATGTTTTCAGTAACATTGTTTATATCGGCTCTTAAATTGTCACTGTTTTGTGTCATATCGGCCCTTACAGTGTTTATATCAGCCCTCAAATTGTCACTATTCTGAGCCATATCGGCTAGGGTGGAACGAAAAAATATTGTTTTCAATTGCAATACCTAATAGTGATAACAAGTTGCCTTTTGCTATTATTAAATCAATTGTAAAGTTTGAACACGATTGGAGTAGGGTAAGAGGTGCCGCAAAGGGTTAAAAACTGTAATTTTTTAGTGAAATTTAAGAAATTTCAATACATTTGGATCGGCAAAAAATATTGTTGTATTTATCAATTTCTGCTTAAAAATGGCAGTTTTAGGTGACTAAGATGCACTAGCTAACAGCTGATCAATGTGATCATAGTGCGGTTAGAGTGGAGGGGGGAGCATGTTACTGCTTGTCTGCAGCAAGTAGGAGTGTACCGTTTCATGTCGCGACTTGTCTCTCTATGCCTCAGAGGCCAGTCCAGTCCATGTGTTGGTGTGAGACACAAGTAGTTGTTGTGAAGTGCAATTTTGATCGTGTTGGTAGTGTCAGTAAATAATTTGTTAATAGACCTTTAGTGTATTTGCATAATACTTACAAGTTTCTTGTTAATGAGATGGCAGAGATGTTGTCAAAGCGAGTTCAGACTAGACTTCAGTGGGAATGTCTCATTTTCGGTCATCCTAAAGTATTGAGTGGCACATATTTACCAACCTATGATGTCATGAAGAATTACCTTTATATTCGACTTGAGTTGAAACGAGATACATCATCAAAAGAGCCAACGGTGAGTGAGATATTCGAATGGAGAAAGTTGAAAATGTTTGGGTTAAAGTATCAATTCCTACAGTGTCTCGTACCCGTATGTTGCAAATGGGAAAAGCATATCATGGCAATTATAGAAATATATTGAGATCAAAGGGAAGAAAAGGCACAGAATTTTTTTAAAAATGAAAGTAAGCGTCTTTTTGATGTAGCAGCTTGCAAGTGCAAGTTGCTCTCAGAGTGTAAGTGTACAAAAGACAAAAATGTACCTGTGCTTGAACAAAAGTTTTTAGTAGATAGGAGAATAGGAAAATGTGTATCAGCATACTTGATAAGTCGGTTACAAAGATTTTGATCCAGACAGAGGATCGAAAGTTAAAGGTGATTTGACAAGAGCTTAAATACAAACAACATTTGGAAGCTGAGGTAGCTAATACAACAAAAAATGACGTGGTGCTTCAATCTGATGATTCGGATGACGAGTTGCCAGTAGAATTGGCCAATATGACTGGAATTGATGTACTTCAACCTGAAGATTATGATACAGTAGTTTCTGGCTCAATCAAATACTCATGGAGACTGATTTCGTTTTCACGTTACCTTTGCAACGAACATCTCAAAGTAATCGACCCAGCTATTCAAAGAAATGGCTACTACGCTCACCCTGAAAACATGCTTCTCTGTATGTTAAATGATGAGAGAAAACACATAAGAGAGTTAGGCCTCCGACGACTTTTGAAGGCAAGGTCAGAACAGAAGAATAAGGTACGGAAGTTTGTGAGACCTAAACTAAACTTCAAAGCTGAAGATTACATCGACGTGATCAATTGGGCTTATGTATCAATCACGGAACCACCGATGACAAAGCACGTAACTGATGAGGACTTAGCCAAGTACATAAGTGAAGCAAGAGAAGATGGCCTGATGCATTCTATTGATTTTCCACGTTTTCCCTGTCGTACACAAGCAGTGGAAACAGTAATAAAGCTTGTAACAGAATCATCACTCTGTGTTTGTGGTCTAGAAGAAAGAAATGGATTTGTCAAAGCCAGAATTTCTTCACACAAGATGATGCCAAAATTTGAAACAAAGGAACACTTTACCTAAAATGTATTTGAGAACATCTTTGTTATAATGTTTTATTTGTCTATTATTTGCATTTTATGAATAGATGTGTGTTCTTATCTCAATAGTTATGACGTTATTGCTTAGGTTAAGTACCTTTCCTACTCTTTGATTTGGTTCAATATTATCACTGTGTTATGAAAAGGAGACATTCTACGTACCTTAAATAAGTTTTAGTCAAAGAAAAATCATTACAATATCATATATACCCCTATCTTACTACGAAAAAGCCAATAAAGTACTTTTTTTTAGAAAAACTTTTTTATATATTCATGTTTTAATGCCTACTAAGTGGGCCTATAAAATGATGATGGACAACAAATTTTAATTTTTTGCATTATTTGAGGCGTAGTTTTAATGAAAGTGAAATAATAAACATAAAAAACATCAATAAAATTAAAAATTAATTTCTAGAAAATTTGAAAATTTAAAGACAAAAAAATATGTTCAAGGTATTTTGCGGCACCTCAAGTTGTGGTTCTATCACAATAAAACTTTGTAGACTAACTTCTCACATGCAAAGACAAATTTTAATCACTATTAGAATGGGTAATACAGAAAATTATTTTTTGCCCTATACCAACATTCCACCCTAATATCGGCCCTTAAGTTTTCACTATTTTGTGTCATGTCTGTCCACATATTGTTTATAGACACTTGCAGATTGTGCAATAGGGCAGGCAAGTTTGCCAACAGCTCGGCCGTCTCTTACGCAGACATAATAATTTCACTTGGAAAAATACGGGGAACTAACAACTTCACATGCCTTAACAATGGTTTGAGTTGGAAAACAGTAGAAAATCCATTCCTTCATAAATTTATTCGATGATAACAGCTGAACCTCTGGTAAAATTTAAATGACATCAAGGCAACACACAAACTAACATTTACTCAAGACTAGGATAACTGCAAATCAAATCCTCAACTAATAATAATAATATCGTATGGCCTCGGGTGCCTGGTGCAAGCTTTGTTAATTGACACCCAGAGGGTAGCTTGCATGTCGAATTTCGTCGTTCCTTTGAACGCTATGAAAGTCAAGGAGGTTAGATATCTAAACTCCTTGACACTACAGCGCTTTCAAGTAGAGAATGGAGGAACTTTGTGTTGGCGGAAAATCCCGAGATTAATTTTGCCATTGAACACGGCCTACTGAATTCAAATGGGTTCTTTAACATGCCAACAACGTATGACATAAGTATCGTGATTTTTGTCGCCTTCAAAAATCACTTACCATGGCCAGGGGCGAACCTGCAATCTTGGGGTTGGTAGTCCGACACTATAACCACTCACCCACCGTGGCATGCAAATCCTCAACTTATTATCATTAATAAATGTTACCTAGCCTCATGGTCTTAATTCTGGGATAAGAATGTCATGTAGCCTTCCAAAACCCAAGTACGAAATCTCAATTCGTCACTAATCTGTTGGATTTCCTATCAAAATAAAACCCCCACAAACAAACGAATCATGGAGATCGAACACAAGTTTCGACGCAACCACGTTCGGCGCAAACGTACTATAAGTGCCCGCTGGCCGAAGGTTTCGGGGAGCCACCGATATCAAATGACCCTTCCGAGACCCTCTTGCAGTTAACACACAAGTATAGGGGACGACACATTCATAAGCGGGTGTAGCACAAAGTCTGCACTCGGGGATATCGGGAATTGGTGAGGTTCGATCTTTAACCAGCTCAGAAGAATGCATTAATAACAACACTAAGCAAGAAAGAGAGGTCAGTCTTATGTTAAAATCACGAATAAATTTTATTCAGAATAGATCCCTAGCCTAGCATGAGAGTTGCAAACGGCTAGTCCGATACTATTCTGCCCTGAAAGAAAATATAAAAAAATCCTAAACAAGATATAAATTACATTCATGGTCCTAATACAAAATTCGACCAAGAACGAACAAGCTAAGAGAGTGGCACATAAGATCAGCCCTAAGCAATTACATCGAAAATGATTACGGGAGGATCAAACATCAAAAGAATCTACTGCAAAGCAAGACATTTACTTGTTTACAAAAACTAGAACATTTACATTTAATAGCAAGGGAAAATTTGTTCTACGCTATGATGGTTCCACCTCTAACATTTATCTTTAAATTACGGGTTTAGCTAGTCCCAAATATCATTAATTAATAAACGAGACGCGTTTATTACAAAGAAAATCAAGCTATGCGCACAACGTTGCTGAATTTAAAAAAAGCTATGCTAATACAACACAAATGCATACAATAATTCAGCACTCCTATGGTTGTGCAATTGGCACTGCTTACGTACTCGATTTGTTACTGTTTGTAACAAATGGTCATAGTTTAAAAGTGTTAAGAAAGTAGGAAAAATAGGAAAGCCTGCAAATGCGATGGTAATTGAACAATTACGTCGACTCATATTGCTACCAATCTAATGTGTGTGCTACAGTTTTCACATCACCAATTGGTTGTCGACTATTCACGTCAAAGTGTATCAAAATGTATCTAAAATGGTCTAACAATAACTAAGTGTTAACATTCGGTCCAGAAAATATGTTATTTTTAGTATTTATTATCTTATTTAAGTTCCACACAATTATGTATTCCTTACAGTACAGTTGTTCAGTTTATGGTTCTTTAAATAGCGTTCAGTGTACTCAGGTAACGTGTGTATCCAACTTAAGCAAAATAACTTAATAGTTTAATAGTTTACTAGACCACCTTTGTCTTCACCAATACTTCATCATTATTAGACATCCTGTGTCTCCACCAATTACTTCAATCTTATTACGGATTCATTAATCCAGGCGCCCTCGGTTAGGTACGACTGCAAATAGTTCATTACCACTGTATAACCACAATAACAATGTCGGAGGTATTAATCCACCATCACGACTCATATAATACTCTAATAATAATAATTACAATAATTACGTTTTAAATGCTGGTCATAAAGGTTATGTGTACAGAAAATACATCCTGACAACGCTTTCAATTAACATGAAGGCTTCTGATACAAGCTAAAGTGTGTGATTGTGTATTTATAAAATTGCGTCTTCCCTGAATGAGGTCGAAACTATGTTCTTTTGGTTACATAATATTGTATCTCTCATGGCCTGTCTAGCTTCTTGTAAAGAAATAAACCTGTTTTCAAGTATTGATCTTGCCAAACAAATGAATAACGGGACTGCATTCCGATGTTATAATACTAGGAATGTCACAGCCTTCTGAATAAATAAATAATGCACTGCCTAAATTTGAGTGTGCTGTGGACTGGCTCGGCTTGTAACCTTGGCCTTGATTTAACATCTGCCAAGCTAGTTTCTTTGTCATCAGCTTGACAAAATAAAAGTTGATAATAACTGTTTTGCAATGATACGAAATGGACATTACAAAATACTGCCTTCCTGGCGTTTATAAATGTTTAATAAAACCATTACTTTCCACACGCGTTCTTATAATAGCTACCTGCGTTGTGCACTTAAAGAAATGAAACCAAATTAAATTAAATCTACTGTTTCCAACTCATTACCATACGCTACTAATACATGATCTGACTTACAGATGCAGCGACCCTTGTTTCGAGACCCGCCATGAGCTGTTATAAGCGGTCTCTTATATGAGATTAGATCATCTCCTCATTGCATCCGGTCATCTTTCGCTGCCAATTCCCCACGCATGATTTAGAAATCGATTGCCATAGCGTGGTTGGGGTTATATTCGAAGATCTGATGTTTTAGCAGGATCATAATGTTAGCGTTGGTGATAATATTACACATGTTTAAGGAAAACTTGCACTGACTGATGCTAACGTGCGGTAATAAATTGCCCATTTTCACTCCACCACTGGCGTTATCTTATCGCTTGTGCGACACTCTCACGTGACTTTTTCACTAATATTTACATAAGATATTAAACCAAAAATTACTATAAATCCGGCAAACAAAAAAAAAATATACTTGTAGATTTTATACAGTTTATCAATTTCACAGTTTATGTAGCACTGAGGTTTGACCATGCGGTCGTAAAGTTTGCGTTACACACGTCCATCATTTCACCTCATGAATATAAAATATTTCACAGTTTATGTATTAATAAACGTCTCCAATCATTAGATTGTCAAATAATGCTCTGATGGCTGTCCATTAGACAAATACACACTGATTTTTCTTGTCACATGGTTTCCCTTTACGGACGTACTTTTACTTGTGCTCCAACATGCACATCGATGTTGCTTCATCCAATGACAAGTAGGAACTGGTGTTACTAAATATGGCGTTCTCTTAGGATATGAGTTAGCCGCGTAAATTGACAGTTTCTTTGATCTGCGAAGAATGCTGTATTTTAAATAAGCAGAATTACTTTGTTTAAATTATAGTTGATTTATGGAATGTCTAAAGTGTATAAACATATGATTATAAGCGATTTTGCTTCAGCTTCTTCCCGCTGCTCGTAGGGTATGTTCAGTTACTCTTCAGCATGGATCTTGGTCTTTGTTAGATGTGCAAACATGCGTCAACGGGCGCAATACGGCCTTTGTGCGCACACTGTACATAAATTATAACATTCCTTGAATTAACTCCTGTTGCTAAACATTGATTGGGACGAATTATTTTGTTACTTTTATATTAATTCTATATTTCTCTCTCCTCTTTGATAGGAAGAATATTAAAAGCTCTCTTTCCAATAACACGCACGGTTCTGATGAGTTGTGTAACAGTCAATTTCCTCCACTCCCAATGGGTATTACCATGCAAAACATGTATCACCATAATCCATTGCGCATTCATATTCTTTCTGCCTGTTTTAGAATGACTGCGTGGAGAACTGGATATCGCTGGGGAAAAGGGCCTGAATATTCATGACAGTACAGGCATGCGGAGAGATGACTAAATATGTTATATAGCGGTAGGCTTAACGTATTAATGGGAATGTATGGCAGCACTGATATTATACTAGCATAGGTTTAGGATGGTGCTAACTTCAAGAAGACCTAAAAGATGAGTATAATTCATAACTCAATCATGAAAATCTTAACAGACCAGCTCATGGTGTAGCGGCTAGCATTCTTGGCTATCGCCCCGGGCGTTCGAGTTCAATTCTCGGCTGTGTAAAGAAATGCCATTCTGATCTGTTGGCAGGAACGGGGTACGCTGTTTCGTGAGGAAAACTGAGAAGAAGTTAGTTTGATTCCCACCTAATTCATCCTAGAAGTGGTTTTCCACGGTTTCTCACATCTACTCCTAGCCCGGTCAAGTTAGCCCAAAAAATAGGGGCAAGGTTACAAAAATTCGCATAGAGCTGAAAATTTGTACTAATGGTCTAAACACCATTATACATGAAATGTGAAAAGTCCCCATCAGTCCGACAACGGCAAAAAATAGTATTCAAGGTCAAAGTTCGTAAATATGGTTTTTTTTTTGCGTTTTTCAGCCAAATGGTAAGTTTTATCATAAAAATAGGTACTAAACTTGTAGATCATGGAATTATCCATACAAATTTTATCAACACTTTTTCTCCTAAGAGTCACCGTTTTTGAGATATAACGATTCAGAAAGTTGAAAAAGTTGTATTCTTCATAATGTGCACACATTTCCAAGCCACCTGTGAGGTAGTGTACTTGGCGTTTTTTTACGTGGTTTTCCCTGTAGGCCTATTCCACTATCTATTGTGATCCCATTTAATTCAATAATATTTAATCATCATATATATTATTTCAGTAGTATAGATCCCTCCTCCGGCGCTTACAAGTGACCGATCGTGACAAATGAGCATTCTAATGAAAGAGAATAGACATTAGCAGTGACGAATTGCACGAATTTCATAAATATCTATACTTTCTTTAAAAAGTGACTTTAAAAAAATGTACGAAGTGTGCGATTTGCAGATACTGTTGCCGTAGGTAAATACGCTCCATAATTGCTGTCCACTTCAAATTTTAACCGCTGTAACGCCTGTTTCATGTCTCTTTTAACATCTGAGGTCTTTTCTTTATCATTGTTCATGGATTTTAGAAACAGTAAATCAATGAAATAAATACTCAAATCGTGTAATTGCATAAATATGGAATAACCGGTGAGTGTTATGATGATCCAATTTTCAGTGATTGCCTTCTTAAGTTAGGGAACGTAGAACTTGGAATTCTAACTGAAATGTTAATAGTGTTCTATAATCATTTGATTGAAATAAAATCATGACAACCTTTCTCCTTAGGTCTCTCATTATAAACCTATTGGGGAAAGTGTGGTTTATGAACATGCGAGATTTCTCGCACGGGTCCGCTAGTAATAAAAATGGTACGATTGGAAATGATGGAAGTGGTGTGAATTTTAAGGAATTGAGGGAAGTTATTCGGAATCATCTAATATTTCTGCTTTCTCATGTTCTTGTTCTTCTTTTTCTTCTTGTTCCTCCTCTTCTTGTTCTTGTTGTTGTTCTTCTTCTTCCTGCTGGGTGCAGGTAAATTGTCCTAACGGCGAAGAATCAGATGTCTCCTCGCTGATATCGTATGAACACTTCTGATGCCAATCAACATTGGAGCATGACTGGCCTTGACAACTGGCATATGCTTATGAACAAAATAATCCAACTTTTTTTGCAGCCGCATTTAGCATTACATCCCTTTTTACAATTGCTGATGTCCTGATAATTGAAAGAGCAATAGAACCGTTCAACTTGAAAAATAGAACTATTGTTGTTGGTGAAGACGTTGACTTACTGATATTACTTACTGCTCGAACTCCAACCCAAGAAATTATTTATTTTTTTAAACCTGGGAAAGCTCAACATCAGTTGGAACAAAAAACAAGTGCAATTACCTTGTCTTCCTCCAACCTATGCTTCTGCTCATCAACATCTATTTCGGGTATATTATCAAGTTCAAGTGTGGCTTGGTAATCAACTAGACCCAGAAGAGTGAGGTTGGAAGTTAATCGACAATACATTTGAACCAATCCAGACTTTACTCTCACCTGTACTGGAAAACTCCTCAACAAATTTTTTGAAATTGTTAAAAGGGATGTAATGCTAAATTTGGCTGCAAAAAAGTTGGATTACAGTATTTAGTTCATTAGCATGTGCCAGTTGTCAAGGCCAGTCATGCTCCAATGTTGATTTGCCATCAGAAGAGTGTCCATACGATATCACCGAGGAGACATCTGATTGATCGCTGTTGGGACAATTTACCTTCACCCAGCAGGAAGAAGAAGAAGCAAAAGAAGAGGAAGAAGAAGCACAAGAAGAAGAACAAGAACATGAGGAAGCAGAAATATTAGATGATTCCGAATAATTTCCCCCAATTTCTTAAAATTCACACCGCTTTCATCATTTCCAATAGTACCATTTTTTATTATTAAGTATTATTGAATTAAACAGGATCACAATAGATAGTGGAATAGGCCTACCGGGGAAACCACGTTAAAAAACGCGCCAAGTACACTATCTTACAGGTGGCGTGGAAACGTGTGCATGTTATGAAGAATACAACTTTTTCAACTTTTTGAATCGTTATATCCTAAAAACGGTGACTCTTAGGAGAAAAAGTGTTGGGACAATTTTTATAGATAATGGCAAGATCTACATTTTTAGTATGATCTATTTTATGATAAAACATACCGTTTGGCTGCAAAACGCAAAAAAAAAAACATATTTGCGAACTTTGACCTCGAATATTTTTTTTTGCAGTAGTTGGATCGATGGGGACTTTTCACATTTCATTTATAATGGTGTTTCGACCATTAGTACAAATTTTCAGCTCTATGCGAATTTTTGTAACCTTGCATGTCTAACTTGACCGGGCTATCCAAACAAATTCCGGGATGACTAACTTAAAGCCACGGCCGCCTCCTTCTTCATCCTATGAGCGTGGTGGCGCAGTGGTCAAGCTATTCGCCTCTCTCTAAGGTAGCCGGGATTTGATTCCCGAAGTGAAATGCCATGTCCTGTGGTTCAGATTCCACGTAAAAAGGAGGTCCATTGGCTCATGATCACAAGATTAACGGTCACGTAAAACTACAAGCATCCAACATCCATCCTCCATGCTCATCTGAATTACAAATACAGTACACACGCTGCTACAGACACCACTAAACACAGGTTATGAGACATATACAGTATATCCTATATTCACACTCAGCCAAGTGCACGTGGGTAAGTGACCATGATGTCAAAGTCCCTCAAATGAAACAACAACAAATTATTAACATATATATTACAATTGCAATTGATTTGTAAATAATTTCTACGAGTTTAACGAGTGCTCCAAGACACTCAAAGTGACATCAGTTTTAGTTTATCTGTAGTTTGATATTGTTAAGTAGTAAACATTTTAGTTTTTGACGGACTGATGAAGAACCCCAAAATTTGCACAAATAGGGGCCTGAAAACCCAAAAGTTGACCTTGAAAATTGACAAGGCATTAATAATTTTAACAATGAATTTCCATTCCGAAATAATAACATGTACCTTGAGCAGTAATTGACTAATCTACAACCGTCTCTTACGTGCATTCTACATTTCAGCAAGTGTGCGAGAGGTTTTCTAGTACAATGCTCGTTACTTCCTTATCCTATTGAATATAATAGGCTTTTAGTACATACCTTGTATGCTATGTTCATTCTATTGCTCTTCGTGCAAAGGAATTCAAATTGGAGCAATTCGCACAGCAGCCATTAGCCTGAGTTTAACGCTACTTGACATCCCCGAACGATTCGATATATTGAGGTTTGATTGTGTCTATTTTGATTTCATGTAATATTGTGTGTTTTAATCGGCGTCGCTCCAGGCAAACTCTGCTCTTTCCGTCACACTTGTGTTCTGTCCAAAACCAGCTCATTTATCGTCTTCAGGCTTATTCTCCTTTCAGACTCGCAAAATAGTTGTCTAAATGTATGTAATAATAAGTAGTTCCGTGAAGAAATGAATAGCCTATTTTCATATGATCTACTAGTCTTTTCCATTGAAAACTCTCCCTCTTATTAAAAGGATTTCAGAGGCTTCGGTGGCGTAGTTCGTAGCATGCTGAGTTTCTATGCCCAAGATCGCGGGTTCAAACCCGGCCGAAGTCGTCGGATTTTTTAAGAGCGTTAAAATCCCTCAGTATGCCTTCCTTCGGAGGGGAAGTAAAGCCGGCGATCCCATGTCATAGATTTATGGCTTGATAAAGAACCTTCCACTAATTACACTTGTGTGAAGCTAAATTGTAGGTTATATTTGACTAACGATATTAGGTTCAATCATTCGTCGCCAGGAGCTGGCTGCGGTGGCATCTAGTAACCAAGTTCAGAACTAGTTGGTCGTTGACAGTGGCGTTTGGTAGCAAAAATTGGAACTACTTGAAAATCGAATGTCTGCAGTCCTTACTAGAATTGAAAACAGATAACACTCACTAATACAGCCGTAGCAATTAACACCGGTTATCAGACAGATTCTACACACACCCAAAGTACACGGGGCTACATCACCGCGTTGTCGCAGCCCCTAAACTGAGGAACCAACCAACCTAAAAGGATTTCCCATGTGATGTACTAAATAGCTTTTGGTACACGACCTATGGTGTGATTTATTTATTTATTTTATTATTTACTAGCAGAAGTATCCATTCTTCGAACGTTCTTCGGTATTAATAATCAGACGTAATCAATTGAGCTACTGTTGCAATGGTTAGGGGCTTGGAACCTGTTTGTCGACAAAGATAAATGATTAGTTGAAACATGCTCTGAAACTAATTTACCTAACGTGTACTTCCTGACGTGAAAATAAAATTGAAAACCTCGTAGACGAAACGCAATTATACACGTCACATAAAAAATGACCCTCACTGTTGTGTCAAGTCCGCATCCAGAGGAAGACCCCTTTAATAAATTATAAAGGCTTGTGGTGCATGAAAATTCAGGTTTTTTAGCCTCCAATGGCCCAAATTCCTAAAAGCAAAAAAATAAAATTAAAAATAAATTGTTTCAATCCAAGAATTTTTGAAAATAATGTTGCTGTTTGAAGATATAATACACCTTCTGTACGACATATTGCACGTTGCGAAAAAATCTAGGGGACCCCCTTAAGCGCATTGATGAATTTCACAATTTTTGTTGGTTCCGTGATAACCTTATAGCCATTTGCAAACTTTCACAGAAATTTAATAAATGGAGTGGCATTACTTCTTACAGAAATAGATGGAAAGTTGGATGCAACTTCTTGAGACACTGTTGTCATGGTTACTGGCTCGCATTCAGACATTAGTTTATTAAATGAAATTAGTTTTCTGGGAATATCTCAGAAACTGTTGGTTTTAGAGCCTTAAAATGTAGTTTACGGGGACCCTTTACGGCTGTTTAAGGGCCCTGAGATTTTTTCTGACACCAAGGGGCATAAAATAAGCTTTGTCTCGTCGTTGTAGGCCGTAGTATAATAATAATAATAATAATATAACAATATAGGGATAGGGATATAATAGACCTTCCGTACCACACCCGCACGTGTAAATCGCGTGAAAAATTCTAGAGTACCCCTTGACCCCTTTAAGTGCATTATATGTATTGATGAATTTTACAGCTTAATTTGGTTCCGTTATAACCTTATAGCCGTTTGTAAACTATCTCAGTGATGTAATAAATGGAATTGTATTGCGTCTTACAGCAATAGATGGACCTGTGAGTTTCTGTTGCCATGGTTACCGACTTACTTTCTTTCATTATTGTATTACTGTAAATGAACTTGATTTTCTGGGAATATCTCAAATACTGTTGGTTTTAGGGCCTTAAAATGTGGTTTTCGGGGGCCCTTCGAGTTTTGCTTCTCACATTGAGGGGCTGAAAATGAGCCTTGTCTCGCCCTTCTACGCCTATTTCAGCAAGTATTTTTAGGGGGTAGGCCCCCTTTTATGAGAGGTACAGAGAAGAGTTACATCAATGATTAGTATCGTGCCTCTGAAGGATATCTGTGCCAAATTTTACGTTGATCCACCCAGCCGTTCTCGAGTTATAAGGGAACAACCACTTTGTCCACAAACAGACAAACAGACAGAGAGACAAAAAAATATTTTCGCGCGCATCCGTCATAAAACAGTCTGAAACGCGTAAATAACGCAAATTTCCGTAGAAATTCAGAAAAAAAAGACAAACTTTCATTCATATATAATTACTAGCAGAAGTACCCATTCTTCGAACGGTCATCGGTATTAATAACCAGACGTAATCAATTGAGCTACTCTGGCAATGGTTAGAGACTTGGAACCTGTTTGTCGACAAAGAAAAATGATTAGTTAAAATATGCTCTGAATCTAAATTTACCTAACGTGTACTTCCTGACTTGAAAATAAAATTGAAAACCTCGTAAACGAAACGCAATACACGCCAAATAAAACTGACCTTCACTGTGGTGTCAAGTCCCCATCCAGAGGAAGACCCCTTTAATAAATTATAAAGGCTTGTGGTGCATGAAAATTCAGGTTTTTTTAGCCTCCAATGGCCCAAATTCCTAAAAGCAAAAAAAAAAAAAGCTATTTCAATTCAGGAATTTTTGAAAATAATGTTGCTGTTTGGAGATATAATAGACCTTCTGTACGGCATAACGCACATTTAAGTCGTGTGAAAAAAATATGGGTACCTCTTGACCCCCTTAAGCGCATTGATGAATTTTACACTTTTAGTTGATTCCGTAATAACCTTATAGGCATTTGCAAATATTCACAGAAATTTAATAAATGAAGTGGCTTTACTTCTTGCAGAAATAGATGGAAAGTTGGATGTAACCTTTTGAGATACTGTTGTCATGGTTACTGGCTTGCATTCCTTCATTAGTTTATTAAATGAAATTAGTTTTCTGGGAATATCTCAGAAACTGTTGGTTTTAGAGCCTTAAAATGTAGTTTTCGGGGACCCTTTACGGCTATTTAGGGGCACAGAGTTTTGATTCTGACACCAAGGGGCAGAAAATAAGCTTGGTCTCGTCGTTGTAGGCCGTAGTATAATAATAATAATAATAATTATTATTATAATAATAATAACATAACAATATAGGGATAGGGATATAATAGACCTTCCGTACCACACCCGCACGTGTAAATCGCGTGAAAAAATCTAGAGTACCCCTTGACCCCCTTAAGCGCATTATATGACATTGATGAATTTTACAGCTTAATTTGGTTCAGTTATAACCTTATAGCCATTTGCAAACTATCTCAGTAATGTAATAAATGGAATTGTATTGCGTCTTACAGCAATAGATGGACCTGTGAGATTTTTTTTTTTTTTTTTTTTCGTGTGACCTCCTGAGAGGCAGAGTGCAGGTCTTTCTAGTCGACGCCCGTGGGCGACCTGCGTGTAGGGATGAGAGATGGAATGGATGAAGATGAATGAAACTGGGCAAGGATGTGGAAGGAATCGGCCGTGGCCTGTCAGAAGGTACCGTCCCAGCATTTGCCTGGAGTTGAAAATGGGAAACCACGGAAAACCACTTCAAGGACGGCCGACGGTGGGGCTCGAACCCACGCGTCTACCGAGTCAGCAGAGAGCTTGGCCCCATGACCTAACGCTGCGCTTTAGCCAGCGTAGCCACTGCTGTCGGTACCTGTGAGATTATGTTGCCATGGTTATCGGTTTGCATTCTTTCGTTATTGTATTATATGAAATTAGTTTTCTGGAAATATCTCAAAAACTGTTGGTTTTAGGGCCTTAAAACGTGTTTTTCGGGGGCCCTCCCCCGAGTTTCGTTTCTTACAATGAGGGGCTGAAAATGAGCTTTGTTTCGCCCTTCTACGCCTATTTCAGCAAGTATTTTAAGGGGGTAGGCCCCCTTTTATGAGAGGTACAGAGAAGAGTTACATCAATGATTAGTGTCGTGCCTCTGAAGGATATCTGTACCAAATTTTACGTTGATCCACCCAGCCGTTCTCGAGTTATAAGGGAACAACTTTGTCCACAGACTGACAGACAGACAGACAAACAGACATACAAAAATTTTATTTTCGCGCATCCGTCATAAAACAGTCTGAAACGCATAAATAACGCAAATTTCCGTAGAAATTCTGAAAAAACTGACAAACTTTCATTCTTAGAGATTATATAGAGATTTTATTTATCGTATGGCTTTTAGTGCCGGGAGTATCCGAGGACATGTTCGGCTAGCTTGAGGCTGTAGCTGCTTCTAGCGGATACCCATAGGGTGAGCTACAAGTTCCGTTGAATTTCAAGTAGTCCCTACTTGCGCTACCACATATCACTGACACCTAGTGGTGAACGTTGGAACTTTGATAGAGCGTTCCAACGAAATCCAACCTAGAAATTTAGCTTCACACAAGTTTAGTCCGTGGAAGGATCATTTACATGCCATAAATCTATGATATGGGACTGCCGGCTTTACTTCCCCTCTGAAGGAAGGCATACTGAAGGATTTTTATCGCTCTAAAAAAATCCGACGACGTCGATCGAGACTGAACCCTCTGTCTTGGGCACAGCAGTTCAGCATGCTACCAACTACGCCACTGGAGCCGCTTTGTGACAAAGAAGAGAGATAGAAAATCAATCGCCAAGCTCAATATTCATATAAGTTGTAGCCATTTCAAACAAGAAATATCAAAATTATATTTTATGATATTTGATGATGATGATGATGATGATGATGATAATTGTTGTTTTAAGGGGCCTAACATCTAGGTTGAATTGCAGCCTATGGCCATAGCAGGGTATTTCAATTGAACGCCCATAGGCTCCCCATTAAGTTCAATTCCAAGTAGTTCCAAATTTGGCTACCAGATGCCACTGTCACTGACACCTAGTGGCGAACGTTGGAACTTGATAGAGCGTTACGAACCAAATAACCTACATATTTAGCTACAAACCACCAATTGTAGTGGTAGGTTCTTTTACTTGTCATAAATCTATGACATGGCGTAGGTACTCATTTCCACAGTATAGAGATAGAGAGAATCTTCAGATCTTTTCGAGGTAGCCCAGTACTGAGTGCTATAAGGTGTAAGTGGTCTTTCCATCGTCCGATAAATGTTATTTTAAAACAAATTGGCAATGGTTCGTCAAAAATAACACCTGTGACCTGCCTCCATCACATCCATGTTGCGTTGATTTTCGTACGTACTTCCTCAGTCAAGCAGCCATCGCTATGTAGGCGGAGTCCTACTGTCCATTAGAAGGTTCTTTGGGATAGATCATTGCGACAGTGGCAACGGTAACTCTAACTGTTAGACATTTTACCAGACACAATATTATGGTTGCTGCTTAAATGCTTCTACATGTACTTCAGATAACCAATATTTCTGAACTGTAGCAATGAACAGTGCCAGTAATTAGTCTCGAAACTGAAATCATTTCCCCACCACGTGCCTTCAATCATCGCACATTAATCACTGCTTTTAACTGATAAACTGGCTTATCAACTCGCTTGTTTTACTATTTTCTATATACAGTATCATACGCTTTACTTGGTATGTGAAATGAATTAATGCTGATTGACATGCATCTGAGCGAGCAATATTGGGAGCTCGAGCGTGCCAGTTCGTTTTCATTAGATAAAATGGTGGTACATAATCAATATCCATCCATTACCAGCATTCATGTGATTACCTACGGGGATTATACAATATTAGAACATAAGTAGCAAGAATTTTGCTCATTATCAGACTGACAGCTTCTTTAAACTGCAGACTGGCTGCGTGGATTAGCGGTAACGTTCTCACCTGCTGAGCCAAAGATAGCAGGATCAAATCCCGGCGAAGTCAGTTGTCATATAAGGGTGCGCAAATGTGAGGGAGTCGTGCCAGTAGATTTACTGGCACGTTAAAGATCCCCTTCTGGGCAAGGTTCTGGCAGCCCGGCGTCTCTAAAAGCCGCAATAAATAAATGGGACGTAAAACCAATAACATTATTATTATTATTAATATACTGTCGTTTAGGTCGACTGTGGACCAGGTTAATTTGATTTCAGCTGATTCTGGGTATTTATTTTTGCCCAGTACTCCTTCATTCTATCGCTCTGCATTCTCGTCCTTTCTTCAGTCCATGGTGCCTGGATCCGGGTTGTAGGAAGACTCTTAAAACCTGTGATTTTTTTTTAAATTTTTGCTTTGTATGTTTCCCTGTTGCTGATTTCAGCTTATGATGTTGCAATTTCTTCTAGGTCCTTCTTCACCTCCTGATACCTGTGAGATGTGGTTTTCTTGGTCGCAAGGAATTTCATTATCTGGTTGGTTAATCTACCTGGGTATATTCTGTATATATGACGAAGAACATGGCCCATCTTTTGCGGATGGTGTCTGAGATTTTATCCAATCGGAGGTATAATTCTTGGTTCCCTTTTCTTTTTCATACGACCCATCGTCTGTTCTTTGAGGTCCAAGTATCTTCCTAAGAACCTTTCTCTCTATTAGCTATAACTTTTTGATCATTCTTTTCTTTGTCAGACACAAACATTCACCTGCATATATGGCTTCCGGACGAATCACTGTCTGGTAGTGGCTCAGTTTTGTGCTGATCGAGATAGTCTTCTTGTTGTAAGTGTTCCAGGTTAATTCATATGCCAAGTTTCATTGCCTCTTTTTCTGACAGATTGTCCTCTATCCATTCTCCCATGTACTTAAATTTCTCCACTTTTTAAATCAAATATTATTATTATTATTAAGTAATCAGAATTATAAATTAAGCAATAGTAAACGTTTAATTTTAATCCGACAAAGTGGGTAAAATAAATTACGAAACACGCTCATACGTCGAATTTTGAGTTGGACTACGTGGCTCAGGAGGGGTGGTATTCATTTGGTTGGTCACCATTGACTAGATTGCTGTCAGTAAACCAGTCACCATAGATCTTCATTGTTCATTGTGCAGCCCTTGTATGTGGTATTATGTAGCTATGCAATGACACGCAGTGTTCATGCGACAAATTTCATCAAACGACTCCGTAATGGCATAGACACGACACTCCGGTAGGATCATTAGGCTCTGCAGTATGAAACAAGCTGCACTCGTCAGCAGTGAGTTGTTCCGCAATACTGTCTGTTGCTCGTCCAATGTTCGAGTGAGTAAAGCAGCACCGAGCTAATAATAATAATAATAATAATAATAATAATAATAATAATAATAATAATAATAATAATAATAATAATAATAATAATAATAATAATAATAATCTCATGTATTAGCACATTCTACAATACAGTAGTTTTCCTTCAACCCTAAAATATCCTACTCTTGCACAAATGTTGGTCTTCAGCATCTTCCTCGGTTAAGCCTCTGGTAGCCGTGCTTCTCTTTACACCATCGATCCATTGTTCTTTTGGTTTATCCGGTTTCCGTTTGTCTTCAGCTTGCCAATGTAACATTAAATTTGGAATTCTACTATTATGCATTAGTAGTGGAGTGATGATGGTTCTGCCCCACTTGACACTCCTGTGCCCAACAAACCAACATGGCCGCCGTGCGAAATTGAAATAATTAATATCTCTCAAACGCATGGCCGGATGTTGACAAATGAGGTGTTGTTGAACTCGAGCAGTCGTCCTCTTTCTTATCGACCATGTATTATATTTTTCAAAAATTCTTTGAATTTTTTTGTTTTGCAACGTTGGTGATAGTTTGAAAACCAAACATGGTAGAACGTTGTGCCATGGCTCAAACGAACGGCCTTTATGACCTTTATTTTTTGTAATAAAACTTTTTTATTTTTTATGTTTTTTTGAAAACACTCGAATTTTGAAAATCCTATATTTTGGAAACTAGGAACTCTACAAAAAAGTTTGTTTGACGTAAATGAAAGGTCCCTACCCCCTCTACCCCCAAAATAAATTTCAAGTCTCTAGGATGAAAACCTGTAGGTAGTAGTGTGGTAAGGACAGAGCTGTCTCACTTAGCAAGTTGTGAGACCCTGCGACCTTGGAATGGAAGGAGCCATGCTAGGAGGGCGTGCTTGGATTCGTTTTTTTCGTCTCGTTGTGCTCTTTACGGGAATGTAGGTGTCGAAAAGGTGAAAATTTGGAAACACGGTCTTTTTGGGGTAAAACCGTGATTTTGAACTTTTTGCTATATCTCGCGAACCAATTATGCTAGAGGCGTGTACGACAGGTCCAAGGACTCGGGGTGACGTCCTCTTTGCTATGGACCACTCGTTGTAATTTTTGGAAACTCGATTTTGGGGTAAACACGTGTTTTTTGTGATTTTTGCCGATATCTCACGAATCAATAACGCTAGAGACGTGTACGAGGTGTCCTAGGACTCGGGATAACGCCCCCCCTTTCGAGTGTGGTAGATATTGTTTTCCAAAAAAAAATTCGCAAAGGGACTAACGCCATACACATTGAAAAAAAAACTGTTTTTTTTTTTCTTTACCTGTTTATAATGTCCATGAAGCGTGGTGGTTGAGAGAGACGATACGGCTGAGTGTGTGTTTCAACGAACCTGTCGCTGACCATGGTGGCTGTGTTCAATAGAACAATCGCTATTTCGGCTGGTCGGTGTATGACAGAACGAGCATGCGTTTTCTGATATTTTACCTTTAACGTGTAAACGGTGATGAGAACTTGATTCTATGTTGGTCGAAGCGAGTACAGAAAACAAACTTACAGGAGGTGAAGGTCATTTGAGCTTATTGGAAGGCATTGATCTGACTTGACAACAAGTGCAATGGAAAAAATGACCAAGACGCTTGAAGGTGAAATAATCTGACCATCGTGGTGGCAGGGGAGTGTGAACGGCGTGCACACATGTGTGAAACCACAGGCACGCTAAACCAGTGACATCCTGTTTTGCTTCGTACGTGACAAAATGCAAGTTCATGTGAAATTTGATCTTTCACAGGTGTTCGCTTGGGTGTTATCTGTCCACGTGCGCGATAACTGTTAACAAGTTACAGCCTGTCTTGCTTCGTACGTGACAAAATGCAAGTTCATGTGAAATTTGATCCGGCACAGGTGTTCGCCTGGGACGTTAGCTGTCCACGTGCACGATAAGAGAATCTTCAAAGCGTGGGAAAAAAAAGATTATACATGCAACATAGCATATATAAAGACATGTCGTTATCATTTCCACGCTCACTTAAGTGACTACCTTTGAACACACTGCGTTGCAAGAAACCCCTGGTCTTGTTTATCAGTTTTGGTGTTGGTGGAAAATACTTAACCTTGTTGTGGGGTAGGTATATATTTATTTATATATTTATTGATTTTTATATAAATACATGCAATTATTTATTGATTAGGTAATTAATGATTTTTATTTATTTATTTGTTTGCAGATAACGTGTATAGCCTACCTGTCGTGTGTCTGTGGGAAATATATATTAAAGAAAGAGAGAAAGACAGAAAAGAAAACCATTTCCATACTAGCCCACGAGACGGGAATATAGAAAAGCATTACACGTCAAGGTGAGATTTGTTTTATTATATAATATAACCTGTTTGATTTTGTTTTGTTTATGAAATACATAAACTATATGGAATGGATATACTTATGGTGGTTTATTTTATTTCTTTTTAGATATTTGGAAAAAGAAGGGTTCACTGCTACAGCAAATACAGTTGAAAACCAAGTGGCTTTAGAGTGGAACCATTGTCAAGCAGTCTACAGCTGAAAACTCAGGTGAGAGTGTTCTTTCAGAATAATGTCATTTGCTACTGCTACCGATAGCCTAACTTGGGAACCCCTAAACAGTTGTTTCAAATCACGTGTGTGCTCTGGTCGTGTGGTCAATGTTAGAAAAAGTTTGATTCCCAAAGAATTTTTACAATCTTGTTTTGAAATTTTCAAAATTGAAATTTGCACAGCGCAAAGGTTGCATACAGCTTTAAAGGTGAATACAGAACTGGTGTGCGATTTCATATATAAAAAGAAGGACGTAGAGCATAAAGAGACATTTTATATTTGCAGTAAAATGCAAGAGTTATTCATAGCCCATAATTTGGAACAGTGGTATGAAACCCACGTGGTGAATGCCTTGCTATCAAAATTTGATAAACTGCAACAAGGACCGAGTGGCCTTGCCTTAGACAAAATTCATCATTTACAAATCAACATTTGTCAATTCAACCCGTTGAATGCTGGGTCTAGCTATATTAAAACACCACCAGCAATAGCTTCGAAAAAGGCTGTGGTGAATATTAAGAATCGTGACAATGATTGCTTTCTGTGGGCTGTGGCTGCGTATTTGCAGCCAGCACAAGACCGTCATGTTAACAGATCAGCAAAGTACAAGGCCAAGTTTGATGAATTGAAACAAACTTTAAATTTAACTCGAGTGTCGTTCCCTATGGACTTAACCGAGATCCATAGGTTTGAACAAGATAACCAGGACTTTTCGTTCATGGTGTATGGCCTTAATGGTGACGAGATTGTGGGTCCTCTTTATGCCACAAAAGAACCGAAACGACACCACATTCATCTTTTATATCTGTCTTACGGAGAAGTGAATCACTATTGCCTCATTAAAAGCCTAAGTAGATTGCTAAGCAGACAAATGTCCAAACATGTGCGTGCAAAACATATTTGTGATCGTTGTCTGCAATATTTTACCACTCTTACGCTTTTGGAACGTCATAGGGTGGATTGCGTTTCTCAGGAAGCGGTGAGATTGATATTGCCACAAGGGGACAAGGCTGTGTTAAACTTTAAAGACATTCATAAGCGTGACACTGTTCCCTATGTGGTATATGCAGATTTCGAAGCACTCACCACACCCATGGCGGGATGTGAACCAGATCCCACCATCAGCTCAACCACACCCATTCAAAAACATGAACCCTTTGCCATAGGATTTAATGTGGTGTGTGCCTATGACCCAACACAATCCGTTTACAAATACCGTGAGGGGCCAGATTGTGCCAAATGGTTCTTGGATGAACTTGTCAAGTTGGTCGATCATGTACAGGAATTACTAAACCACCCAGTACCCATGAGCCTATCTCCAGAACAGCAGCAGCAGTATGAGCATGCCACGACATGCCATATTTGCGAAAAGCCTATTTTAAGTGGAGAGGAAAAAGTCAGAGACCACTCACACTTTACAGGGGAGTTTCGTGGAGCTGCGCATAGTAAATGCAACTTGAACTTTCCAGCTCCTCGTTTCATTAGTGTCTTTTTCCACAATCTGGCGAATTATGACATTCAGTTTTTGATTCGTGAATTGGGCCATGTCAATAAGGGCTCGTTTACCATTATTCCCCAAAACCATGAGCGTTTTACGGCCCTGACATGGTGGTTGGGCGACTTTAGCATTCGATTTTTGGATTCCTTTAAGTTTATGGCATCCTCGCTAGACAGCCTTGTGAATGGCTTGAATGAGGAGGAATTAAAAAATACTAGAATGCATTTTAATGATCCTGAGCAATTTCAATTGTGCATTCGGAAAGGTATATTCCCGTATGATTTCTGCAATAGCTGGGACGTGTTAAAGCAAAGAAAACTCCCACCACAAGAGAAATTTTACTCGAAACTAACACGCAGTACCGTTTCCGATGAAGACTATGCACATGCATGTCAAGTTTGGCGAGTGTTTGGCATGAACACGCTAAGTGAATATGCTATGCATTACCTAAAACTGGATGTATTGCTGCTCACTGATGTGTTTGAAAAATTCCGTAACTTGTGTCAACACATTTACGGTCTTGACCCGGCTCACTATTATACGAGTCCTGGACTCTCGTTTGATGCCGCTTTGAAATACACTCAAGTGGAATTGGATTTACTCACTGACGTAGACATGGTTCTATTTTTTGAAAAGGGCATTCGTGGCGGCTTTGTGTCACTTAACCAGCGCCATGCCGAAGCGAACAATGTCTACATGCCTGATTATTCACCGGAAAAACAAGAATCGTACTTAATGTACTATGACGTGAATAATTTGTACGGTTACGCCATGAGTCAGCCTTTGCCCTATGGGAAGTTTGCTTGGCTGACAGACAAACAAGTGTTAGAATTTGATGTGAACATGGCTAGCCAAGAAACAGGCCGTGGATATGTGCTAGAAGTGGATATTGAATATCCCTCATCCTTGTATGATGAACATGCCGATTTCCCATTCTGTCTTGAGCAAATGGTTCCCCCTGACAGTAAAGTGAAGATTGAAAAACTCATGGGCACACTTTACAACAAAAATCGGTATGTGCTACATATCCAAATGTTGGTGCAATGCCTCGCCCAAGGCTTGGTGTTGAAGAAAATCCACAGGGGTATTTCTTTTGCTCAAAAAGCATGGCTTGAGCCATACATGCGACTCAACACAGAGCACCGACAAATGGCAACACAGCAGTTTGAAATTAATTTTTTTAAATTAATGAACAACTGCATCTATGGCAAGTCTATGGAGAATGTCCGCAAATACCGTGACATTAAATTGGTGAATGTCTGGGAGGGGCAGTGGGGTGCCCGGCGGTACATTGCCAAGCCAAATTTCAAATCGATCAAAATTATCGATGAGGATTTGGCTACTATTGAAATGAGTAAGACCAGCGTGACCATGGATAAACCCATTTACTTGGGTCAAGTCATTTTAGACTTTTCTAAATCGGTCATGTATCGATTCCACTATGAGTTTGCCAAACGCCATTTTGAGGACGTCTCTCTTTTGTATATGGACACGGACTCATTCATTTACCACATTCGCCACTGCAACCCCTATGACGTCATGAGGCAACATAGTGACTGGTTCGACACCTCTTGCTATAGCGCTGACAACGTGTTTCAGCTGCCCCTAAAAAACAAGAAGAAAATGGGCGTTTTAAAAGATGAATGCGGTGATTCCATTATGACGGAATTCGTAGGTTTGGCTTCAAAAATGTATGCTTACCGCACACTCGACTGTAAGGAAGCCAAGAGAGCAAAAGGTGTAGGTAGAGCAGTGGTAAAATCGCTACGTGTAGACGATTACCTAGCGGTTTTACGTACTGGCAAAGCTATGTCTCATACACAGTGCAGGATACAATCCAGCAACCATCATTTGTATCTTGTGGAACAGAGAAAACGCACCCTCGCCTCCATGGATAACAAGCGTGTGTGGGCTGATGACCTGCTCACTAGCCTGCCCTGGGGTTATGATCGCAACGAGGAGGAGGTGTGATTTCACTGTTTAATCGTTTATGGGACATGGCTTTTTGTAACTTGTAGATTTAGAATTTTGTAAATATTGGTTTCTGTCATTGTAAATAGTAGATTTTGTAAATAGTGACAACCCACTTGGACCTTTTGCTCTTTAAAAAGTTCTATGCAACCTTATTTTTTAAATTTTTTGATTGGTAAATAGTTTGATTCTTTTAACGCTGTACAAAGTTGAGTTTTTTTGTAAATATGAAATAAGTAAGATTTTTAGTAACTTTAATAACTAGTATTTAATTATTTTTCGTAATGTAAATGATAAACTAAAAAGTTCTTTTGGGATGAGTGTGCATGTCGAGAATGTGCTTTTGGGAATAAATAAAGTGGTTGTGTTTGTTCCCAAAGACAGGTGTGAATGTATGAGTGGAGAGAGAAAACTGGTGTGTATGATTGACCAGAGCAAACACGATGAGGTAGGGTGGGTGGGTGGGGAGGGGGTAAATGGTCACTTATATACTCATTTTGTTTTAAATAGTTTCGTTTTTTCATTGAAATGTGGCAGACAATAGACATTATTTTTGTAAAAACAGTCTTACCTGCAGTAGTCGTAGACCTCGACGTTTCTCCAAACACGCATCAGCACATTGCAGTATTATCAAGGTCAAGCACTCGCATCAACATCATTGTCAAATCTAAACTTTCGACATACACTAAATGGAAAAATGTGAAAACAGCAAAATGGAAAATCCATGTTTCCATATCACCAAAAACGCAAAACTTAAAACGGACATTTAAAAAAAATGGAAATGGCCATATGTGAAATATGAAAATTCAAAAACTTCAAACGGTCATTGTTTAAAAAGTGTCATCAGCAAAATGGAAAAATCCATATCATCAAAAACGAACGTTTTCAAAAACTGTAAATTGCAAATTATCAAAATGGCAATGTGTGAAATGTGTAAAATGAGAAATCAGCCATCAACATCACGATTTCTTAAAAATAAAATAACAAAACATCGTGCTCTGGTAAACCTTTGTTTTTTATTTCATAGTCATAGTGAATTGACAAAAGAAAAATAGAACACAAACAAATCCCAATTCCTCACTCCTCAATGTTTATGTCCATGCATCATCAACTTTCCTTTCATAGCACTCATGACAATTAGGGCTGCCATCCTTTCACCCACTGAGGCATCACTGGATGTGAAACGTTGTTTAGCTTTCTTCAATAACAATTTATCGGCCACATGTCTTAAACCAGGATGACTATGGCGATAAGAAAGGTCATGTTCCTTGCATGCTTGATCCAAAAGATTAATGGGTACATCACCACGTTGTAAACGTTTTTCGAGACGAGTTCCAGGGCCGCAAAAACGATAACCTGGAAGATGGATTTCGAAAGGTAGGTATTGAATCACTTTGTCAATGACGCCATTGCCAGTACAGGTCTGGCATATCCTTTTCCATCGATGGTAAAAAGGTTTGGTCTTCCTCCTCCTCTGTGGACGATGTTTGTGTTTGTTGTTGTTGCTTTTTCTCGCCATGACACTCGTGGAATGATTCAACAAAGTCTTTACACGGACTTTTATGACCGTGATACAGTTTCACTAGCTGGCAAGTCGCACACTGACGCATAGACGGTATTTTTGCCATGGCCACTTGCTTATGGTGATCGTAATCCGTACAGGGTTGCAATTCACTCAACACAGGGTCTTGAGTCCATGATTTTGGTACATGTTGCCAGATTTCTTTCACTGCGTTGGCGGCCACATAATAAATGAACGACTTGGGCAGCGCCAAGAGTTCCTCTTTGGTAAAACTGTCTAGTTTCTTTTTGCACACAAAGAACTTGCCGATGGCTTTGTCCGTAGCATTGCCTTTCTCCATGGTATCACGTGCTGTAGATGTTTACACGTCGCTTGTAGAAATCTCACTGACGTCATTCACAGGTAAATCTTGAGTTATAATTTTGTTCAATAACTCCCAGCAGGCATGGGTGGTTAACCAATGAAAGAGATGCCACGCATGCGATAGGGCTGTATGGGTAATGTTGCCACAGGAACAAGTATCCATGAGCGTTTGCAGGGAGGGGCAGCCCAACTCCATGAGGTCGATACATTGGCAGTAAGACGCCAAAAATGGTTGCAACCATTGACGTTTTTCATTACCTTTCACAAATACCACATTGGCCGAGGACAAGTGTGCTTTCATAACCACATCCAAATATTTATAGGAAATGGTTCCCTGACTCCAGTCTAGTTGCCTATGATTTTCAATCCACTGGGTTTGTTTACGGTCTTTTTCACACAACAAATCAAAAGCATGGGGTGGTTTAAATAGCAAATGCGTAGCTTGTGATATCCAAAACGTGGTACAATCGATCATGGCCACTTGTTTAAATATAAATTTGTTGTCACCAATTTTAAACCCTTGGCAATCCACAATGAGTGTGCGCAACATGTTGACGCTTGCCTGGACCAAGTTCAACTGACGACTGACGGACGATCAGGTGTGATCATGCCATGGACTTACCTGCCATGCTAGTTCCAAAAAATAAGGTTAGGGTAGGACAGGGGGACATGCAAAAATTAGAATTTAAGAATTACATCATTTTATTATCATAACACGTCTTACAGGCTTTTCTCATTTTAGGATAAGGACGATAGCAACTGATACAACAATATAGTCTCTTGTGTTTGTAACGTCCATAACACCGATGATGTCCCAATGTCTCTAAACTAGGCGTGTTTGATGGTGAGCTGCTCACCGAAGCACCATGGATACCATACGGCCCACACGTATCGTAACTTGTTTTTTTTTCATCACCCAGAGACACAAGTGAGGGATAGCTTGAATGACAGGGTATATTTCCCACTTTCATTCTGCACAGGTAGGGGCAGGTGGGTGACCAGCGCTGATGTTCCTGCATGGGTTCATCGCCCTCCTGCCATTGGTCTATGATGATGGGACAAAAGGCACATTTCACTTCATCTCTTGTTTTTAAATAGTAGAATCCAGCGGCCGCCAAGGCTTGAGGGTTTATGAAAGGCACTGGCCATGTGGCAAAAGTCTTGAAACGTTGTTCCTCAGAGTTTAAATTCATGGAGGTAACGTCTCTTGAGGCTTTAAAGCAAGACATGACTGAGCGGCTTGACGTGGGATGACCTGTTATTTATACACTCGTCACTTGGTTGGATAGTGGATAATAGTTGACTTGTTTGTGATGAATAATCAAACAGTAGGCCGTCGTATTGGCTGGTACATTGTCATGCGTTTCAAAATCTAGTCGAATGTCGATATTGGATGGTTTGACAGACTCTTCCAGGTAAGAACAGTCAAAGACAATCAGTGGCGCTCTTGCCTTAAACGCTTGGGGTAGGAGCATGGGGCCGTTCTCTTTTTGATAATAAGACCATCGAAATTTAGAAAACAAGTCGTACAGGGGGCCAAACTTATTTTTTGAAAAATCCAAATCCAGTCCTTCATAGGGAAACACAGCTCCGTTGAGGAAAAGACGTGCATTTCTCAATTGCAGATGATCAAATTGCGTGGCATCTTTGGTTTGTTGATACTTGCGATTCGTTTGAAAACCCACGATCAGGTAGAGAGGTCTCTCTGTATAGCGAGCTGTTTTTACAGACCAACTGTGTGTGTTGGTGGTGGGCAATAGCGGATACTCATGGAGTGCCCAGCTTCTAAATTCCATGGGTAGAGGCATATCTCTCTTTACCATTTTGAGTATGTCCAGTTTTTTGCTATCTTCAAGGGTCACATGGGGAACTTTCCATAGCAAGCGTTGTAGTTGAATTTTTGAATCGATGGGGGCATTGTCGGCTCCCTTGAGTGCATTATTATCACTCCTGTCTCTCACTAGGTAAAGCACTTGCCTTGCGTTGACCACAATGCTTTGGTGATCTTCAGCAAAGCCTAGAATCAGTTTAAGAGGTAAATATCCAGTAAAGGTCCCATCGGTGTGTACCATCCAGTCATTGGTCGAGTCAGGACACCAACCTGCCATGCAAAGTGTTTTACCGTCTTCCTCACTATAAGAGGGGTATAGTTTCATGACACTGGAAATGCCCACATTTCGAGTGCTATCCACCACGATATCGTTAATGACATACCGCACTTCAGAAAACAGAAAGGCCAAACCATGGTTGGCCAACTTGGATGTGGTGGGTGTAGAGCCATCGGCTTTGGTGAGCCGACCTTCAATCTGAATGACACTTTCATGCGGTAGGGTGTAAATATCTTGGTTGTTGATAACAAATTGAATTTCATCATTGTTATTGAGTCCAGGTGTTTGAGCTTGATAGGAATGGAGATCAATTCTTACCACTCCTGGTTGCTCCTCGATGTGGTTCGCTATCTCTAGGATATAATTCATTATGAGGGTTGACGTGGTAACCCAAATGCTGTAAAATCTGCTTGCCTTGAGATGTTAACGTGTATTCACGTGGCAAACAACTAACACCATTCCTAGACGGTGTTGTTGCTTTATACACAAACTTCATAGTGGCTTTAGCACCAACTTGTAAGTCACTGGTGTGGTAGAATCTAGATCAATGAGTTGTTGATCTCTATTGATCAGTCTTAATGTTATATTACTAATACTATCGACAGCCACAGCATGAAAAAGCACCACTGGAGGGTTTTCACGAATAATATACCCATTGGGCGATGTCACAATAAAGTCATATAGCGAATGCGATGGTTCTTGATTGGTGTACACTTGGCTAATAATATTACACGTCACCGACACATGATGGTCCTCAATGAATTTCACTTCATGGTCCGATTCATGTTTTTTGTTGGGCTCCAACACACGTGGTTTAAATCCTAGTAATGGGCCAATGGAATCGGGGTGTGTTTTAAAGTCAATGTTGAAGGTAGAGAAAATACTGCAGCGATGAGTGTTGGTATTTCCTACAAGTTCAAACTTGTGCGTTCCGTCGAGAAATGACTTTAAACCATATTGATTGATCAACACCACATAAATGTGTTCATAAATATCATCGATCGTGTATCCACCAGAGTTCAAGGTGAGCACAGAATCATCATAGTAAAACTTGTTGTTCACATTTTCACGTATGTTGTATATTCGATTGTACGTTTCAAGAGAAACAAGTCCTAAACCATAGGGTTTTTCACTCAATTCGATAGGCGGGTAAAAGTCTAGGCTGACTTCAGGTCCACGTCCATGCAGTGTAAACGTTTTACTTTCTGCCGACATACTGGTGGCGTTTTTGCTTATGCTGCGTCTTATATAAAAAAATTAAACACAAACGTCCACACTGTTGGCTGTTAAACGTTTGCTCTCGTTTCACATTATAATATATCTTGATCCTGTTTCCAAAATAGGTCACTAGCTCCATGGGCGGGGGCAAATTTCCAAAACTGTCAAAGTACCATACCGTGGATCCCTCTTTGACATAAGCTACATAATGCGTTCCTGGTCCTCGGTGATCATCCAAATTGACAACAGCACATTCCTGTTTCCAGGGTCGTGGGGGTAATTGGTTTCGCATAAACACACCTCGAAAATGAGAAAGCTTTAGTTGTTTAGCATAGCTTTCCACTTGTTGATGCGTCAGGGCATGTCTTGCTATGGCAGAGGTAATTTTTTTTTTTTTTTAATACTTCGAAATGGTGAAATCCCAAATCCTTGTTGATAAAAGGCTGGCTTTAAATTGGCATTTCTAGCCCCCATGGCAATCGCTTCCATCGTTTCATTGTGTCGCTGACTTTCTTTGAGTTGTTGCTTGCCCTGCTGCGCGGCTTTAATGGTTTTCGCCACTGCACTGGCACCGCCCAAAAGTGAACCCAGAGCAGCCAAACCAGCAAATAATGCAGGTAAAAATCCAGCTCGTTTTGGGACGGGAATCACTCGCCCTTGGTTTGAAACCTGTCGCCGACGTTTTGGAATAACCTGTCTCTGTGCTGCTCGAAGGGCTTTCCTTATGGTCAATACATTATTTTTTCTTTTTTTCTTTCGCAAGGGCTTGGCCACGAATGTTGAAAACCCTGGCTTTGCCAAGGACAAAGTCCTTTTTTTAGTCTTTCTCACTGCATACCTTTGTTTCACCATGATGATAATGACCCACAACCTTTCACAAGAAAGTTTAAATCACAACTAACGTCAGATGGTTATTTCATGGCTGTATATTCCAATTCCACATAAAGTGGGAAATCGTTTATGGTTTTTCCCGCTTGCTTTTCATCCCATGTCAACATGAGGTGAAAGGATAATTCGTCCCCTGCATTGACCATTTCATGGTTATGGATCAACATCCTATGACCATTTATCTTTATTTGTAAATGGTTCTCATCAGGTATGGCATATTTGATGTGAATGGTTCCATCATAGTGTAATCGATAGTGGCTTAAACCCGAAGCAAGCACATAGGTCAAGTGCTGATCATGGACTAGCGGTAAATGGTTTCTGTCATTCACAGGTTTTTCATTTGTCAGATACACTAAAAATACAGATGGGATAAATTTATAAAGCCTTTTCATTTCATGGGTCACGTAACGCTTGGTACAAACATCGTCTTCGTCTTGTGGGTCTTCCACGTGAATAATCCGATGGTGATTAGCGCTATAGCCATTCACCGTAAGCTGGGGCACTTTGTCATAAAACTCATACACTTTGTTATCCACATACTTTTTCGTAGTAACGTCTGTAGACACTTGAGGATGTTTTACATGGGTTAACCGCTTTCCCTTAAAGTCATAATCTCCCTGTTTTGTGCGTGGCACTACTGACCTATCCACATAGTGTTTATTAGCAGGATCTGTTTCCTGTTTTGGATCATGTATGGGGACAGACCTATCTTTGGCCATCAACGCACGTCCAAAGACATCCATCGTCAACCTGTAGTACCAGTCTACTGTTTCTATGACAAGGCTCGGTGTCCTGTATATAGACAGCCTGCTAGCCTTTCTAAGCCTTAGTTGAAATGAAGATTATTAAGCAGCAAGAGTCATTCCCCGTGGGGGACATGGTTTCCCATCTCTGTCCCACATCACGTGAACAACGCCATGGTTCACTGTTTCCATCTTCCATTCGCTGCATCATTGTGGGGCCTTCCGGCTGTGGAAAGACTAATCTTTTGCTAACGCTCATTACAGCGCCCAATGGTCTGCGTTTTCAAAATATTTATATTTTTGCAAAATCTCTCTACCAACCCCTCTACGTGTTTCTGGATCAAGTCATGTCTGGATTACAAAAAGAGAATATGGGTTATTTTACATTTTCCATGCAAGAAAATGTGATTTCACCGGATGAGGTAAAGCCTGATTCACTCATGATTTTCGATGATGTATCCACTGAACGTCAAGGCATTATTCAAAGCTATTTCAGCATGGGTCGCCACAAACATATCGATTGCTTCTATCTTGGGCAAACGTATTCTAAAATGTCCAAACAGTTGATTCGTGACAATGCCAATGTCATTGTTTTATTTCGTCAGGACGAGAGGAACAGTCGTCACATTTATAATGAACATGTGAATCCGGATATGACCTTTCAAATGTTTACAGAATTGTGTGCCAAGTGCTGGAACACTCAACGTCATGCCTGTTTAGTGATTGACAAACAAAGTGAACTCAACCAAGGACGGTATCGCTTAGGGTTTGATCATTTTATTGCTATTTAAGGCCCTGTCTCATTCCCCATCAAGTCATTTGCCAAGACACCATGGCGTTAGCAGAGAGTCAATTGAAAAAGCATATTATTAGAGCAAAAAATACTATTCGCCAAAAGTTTCGTCAATTGAAACAATCACGTGCCAATCATGCTTTGTTTATTCAACAACATTTAGCACCTCCGCTAAAAGCCATGTTGAAACACTCTTTCAAGCCATCTGAAACTCTACCCACCGTTTCACAAGCCACGCAGACGCTGCACGAGGACCCTGAGGAAGAGGAAGTGGAACAGGAAGATTTGACTAGTGTTAGTGAAGTTGAGGATGAGGAGGAACAAGTGTTTACGCCTCAAAAAAAGGCCGCACCCCTTGCAGAGTTTTTGAGAAAAAAGAAATCCTTGGCCATGGTCGAAACACCTTGCCCTTCCAGAGCGTCTCCGTTTTCACAACTCTTGGCCACCCCTCAACATAAAGCTCAACTGAAAACCATTTTAATAAAATATTATGGATCAACATTGGAACCCTATTTCACCGATCTATTTATTGGAAACACAGATACCACGTATGGTGTTCGCTATGAGGATGATAGTTTTAAAATTGGCGATTCATCCATTAAATTTGCTCGTACTAAAGCTGTCATTAAAAACATCAACTATAAATTAACGCCAGGACTGTTAAAGCTGCTCTTTTCTCGGACCCCCTCTTCCCATGATTATACGTCAGAGGATCTTGACAAATATAAATCCATTTTATTGGATACCCATGCCCATAAGAGACAGTATGATCCCACGCAACAAGTGAATGCCAATATATCTCAAAAATATAAAACCATCATTGCAAAAATGTTTCCCACCAGTCAAAGTACTCGTCGTAAAGCGTCCGCTTCGGGAGTGACATTTAAACCATTAAAACCTCTTGTGGATGTTACCTACTGGCACAATCCCAATAAGCTCGTCCAGCGGCTACAGTTGTTGCATGCCTCACGTCAAGCTGGCCATACCGGTCACGATTGGGAAATTCAAGAAATTGAACAAGAACTTCGAAATGCCAAAATTATTGTTTAAGCCCTCACCCATTAAAATGGGTATTGCTCACGAGTTGCATCGCCCAGCTAGGCGTCATTATCCACGACTCAAGGTGATTTCACGAGGTCTGGATGAACTTTGGCAGGCTGACTTGGTTGAAATGATACCCTATGCTGGCGTTAACGACGGTGTACGCTATATGTTGACCGTCATTAATGTCTATTCCAAAATGGCCTTTGTTGAACCTGTGCGTCGCAAGTCTGGCCCACTAGTTACCAAGGCCTTTCAACATATTATTCAACACTCCCAACGTCAACCTCAGCTGCTACAAACTGACCAGGGGAAAGAATTTTTCAACAAGGATTTCTCCAGTTTTCTCAAATCTAAGGATATTCACCATTACACCACGTACAGCAATCTCAAAGCCAGTGTGGTCGAGCGGTTCAACCGAACATTGAAAACCCATATGTGGAAAGCGTTTACCGCTCAGGGCACGTATCGCTGGTTGGACATGTTACCTGAGCTAGTGTCACGTTACAATGACACCAAACATAGAACGATTGGGACCAAGCCACGCCTCGTGACTAAAAATATTCAGCGATTGGATAAACTGTTTAACCCCATAAAAGCAGCCGATCCTAAACGTCACCGACTGAACATTGGGGATTTTGTTCGTGTGAGCAAATTTAAGTCTGCCTTCAATAAGGGCTACACGCCTCAGTGGGGGACTGAACTATTTCGAATTCGTCGAGTCAACTTGGACACTCCAGTCACCTATTTACTCGAGGACCTCAACCATCAACCCATAAAAGGTAGATTTTATCTCCATGAACTTCAGAAAACAGCATTTCCTCAGCATTATCTTGTGGAAAAAGTGTTGAAACAAAAAGGAAATAAACTCTACGTCAAATGGTTAGGGTTTAACTCTACGTTTAATTCCTGGATCAATAAATTACATGTTGTGTGAACCTGTGTACTTTTTATTTATTCACCCATGTTGTACACCACCTATAGCTCTATGTGTACAGCGCTCCGCGCTTCGTGCATATTCATACATGTTTGTCTTTCCCTTTCCTCCTGTGTTCTCTCATACATTACCCCTCCCCTCTCCCTCCCATCACCTCCCACCACTGCTGTTTGCAGCTCTTGCCTATCTATTGGTTGTGACATCATTCCGACAAGTTGCATCATACTTTTTACTGATTCAGCGATTCCCACGCTTTGAACATTCTCTTATCGTGCACGTGGACAGATAACGTCCCAGGCGAACACCTGTGCCGGATCAAATTTCACGTCAACTTGCGTTTTCTCACGTACGAAGCAAGACAGGATGTCACTGGTTTAGCGTACATGCCATCTCACACGTGTGTGCATGCCTTTCACACTCCCCTGCCACCACGATGGTCAGATTATTTCACCTTCAAGCGTCTTGGTCATTTTTTCCATTGCACTTGTTGTCAAGTCAGATCAATGCCTTCCAATAAGCTCAAATGACCTTCACCTCCTGTAAGTTTGTTTTCTGTACTCGCTTCGACCAACATAGAATCAAGTTCTCATCACCGTTTACACGTTAAAGGTAAAATATCAGAAAACGCATGCTCGTTCTGTCATACACCGACCAGCCGAAATAGCGATTGTTCTATTGAACACAGCCACCATGGTCAGCGACAGGTTCGTTGAAACACACACTCAGCCGTATCGTCTCTCTCAACCACCACGCTTCATGGACATTATAAACAGGTAAAGAAAAAAAAACAGTTTTTTTTTTCAATGTGTATGGCGTTAGTCCCTTTGCGAATTTTTTTTTGGAAAACAATATCTACCACACTCGAAAGGGGGGCGTTATCCCGAGTCCTAGGACACCTCGTACACGTCTCTAGCGTTATTGATTCGTGAGATATCGGCAAAAATCACAAAAAACACGTGTTTACCCCAAAATCGAGTTTCCAAAAATTACAACGAGTGGTCCATAGCAAAGAGGACGTCACCCCGAGTCCTTGGACCTGTCGTACACGCCTCTAGCATAATTGGTTCGCGAGATATAGCAAAAAGTTCAAAATCACGGTTTTACCCCAAAAAGACCGTGTTTCCAAATTTTCACCTTTTCGACACCTACATTCCCGTAAAGAGCACAACGAGACGAAAAAAACGAATCCAAGCACGCCCTCCTAGCATGGCTCCTTCCATTCCAAGGTCGCAGGGTCTCACAACTTCCTAAGTGAGACAGCTCTGTCCTTACCACACTACTACCTACAGGTTTTCATCCTAGAGACTTGAAATTTATTTTGGGGGTAGAGGGGGTAGGGACCTTTCATTTACGTCAAACAAACTTTTTTGTAGAGTTCCTAGTTTCCAAAATATAGGATTTTCAAAATTCGAGTGTTTTCAAAAAAACATAAAAAATAAAAAAGTTTTATTACAAAAAATAAAGGTCATAAAGGCCGTTCGTTTGAGCCATGGCACAACGTTCTACCATGTTTGGTTTTCAAACTATCACCAACGTTGCAAAACAAAAAAATTCAAAGAATTTTTGAAAAATATAATACATGGTCGATAAGAAAGAGGACGACTGCTCGAGTTCAACAACACCTCATTTGTCAACATCCGGCCATGCGTTTGAGAGATATTAATTATTTCAATTTCGCACGGCGGCCATGTTGGTTTGTTGGGCACAGGAGTGTCAAGTGGGGCAGAACCATCATCACTCCACTACTTGAATTCTCTTCGCATGACCAAACCATATAATAATAATAATGATAATACTAATAATAATAGACTTATAATAACAATAATATAATAATAGTAGTAATAATATAATACCCTAATAATAATAATAAGAAGAAGAATGGCGCCATCAGCTACGTAATGTCACATACAATGGATGCACAATGAACTCCCGACTGACCAAGAAAATCTTCCTCTTAGTCAATGGAACCCGACAAACCGAAGTACGCTGGCTAGTAGACACCCTAAAGGACCTCACTCAAATCAACATTGACCCACTAACAACGACACGGACTGCAAATAGACAGAAAGTAAATGCATATAAGTTTCCACTCAAGTTCCCTACGGGACGGAATTTGAAACTCAAAGCTGCATGGACACAAGAAAGAAGACAGGCACATAGCGAAAGGATGAAAAAGTTTGGGTAAGATAGGAAGAACAAGAAGACCAATGCTAACTAATGGTTCTACGTGCTCCTTAGAGGTCCAAACGCATTATATATACAATAATAATAATAATAATAATAATAATAATAATAATAATAATAATAATAATGGCAGTCGCTGCTTTCTACCCAACACCCACCAGCAGGTTTTGATCTGCCACGTAAAACGTGTTTTGCCCTTAACAGGGAACAAACCAACCATGAGCTGCAGCAGTGTGTGGATATTAGAGCGTAGGATTGAGGTATGTGGCCCAGAAATGAAAATAGGTCCCATCTTGGCATTTGCCTGTAGAGAGCGTGGAAAAGTCCAGATGGAAAGCCACTCTCAGAATGGATGCTGGCAACATTAGAATTCGGACCCCAAATCTCCCAATTACAACTCCCCATTGCAGAGTGACTCAAGGCACTCAGCCACATTGTTGACTGATAACGAAAAGTAATTTTGCACATGGTACTTCTTTGATATTTCGTGTCTTTGTGTTGATTGTAATAGTGTGTATAGAATGTTATTAAGTGCTAGGGTTGGAGGTACATGCACGGGACTTAAAATATGGTATTATTCAGGCATTTATCTGAAGTGAATAGCCAATGGGTTGGGGATATCCCTCCCGGTATGGTCGCAGGCATGGAAACTCGTACCCCGAATATCTGCTTCCTGTTACATGATGATGATGATGATAATTGTTGTTTTAAGGGGCCTAACATCTAGGTTATCGGCCCCTGAGCTTCCTGTTACAGTCGTGACCCCAGGCACACAGTAGACGGTGAATATTTTGTTAGAGCAGGGCCACCGGCCAGCCAACGCCGGGCAGGTGCGCGTTCACCTTCCGCCAGCCAACCCGGTGCGGTGGCGTTAGTGACGGTGCTATTAGCGACGAACGGCCTCCTAGGGAAGGAAGAACTAGTTTCGACAGTACCATTAGCGTACAAAGGAATGCCGCCGCGTATTTAAGTGACATATGATGTGAAGCTTTGATGAAGCGAGTAAGATTCATAGAATATCTGTGCAGCACTGCGAGTGAAAAATGTTTATGAACAAGATTACCACTAATATGCTTCCTCTTTTTTCGTTGGCACACAACCAGCCTGAGTCACCCTCGTTTATAAGGCAAGGATTGCCTCTCTTAGTTGAAAGTAAGCCCATAATTAACTGGACTGAACCTAAGTTAGACACAGACAGAATGATTAGTTGACACATACAGAATATGAAACGGACTGAAAATAAGTTAGCCACAGACTGAATGACGAGTTATCAAACCAGTCCCACTGACTGTATTCTCGTGTAGGGGTTTTCCCAGTATACTGGGGGCTGTCGCAATTAGTCAACTTTCCGTCGCTAAAGGGAAACTCTGGACTATGAGAGTTTATAGCCCGTCGCAAATGGGACACAATGATCACTTCATGATCGGTCTCAAAAGGAAAGACACAGACACCGCCAACCCAGCTCGGACTGCTGCTTGCGTGAAGACAGATTCATTAATGAACAGTAAATTCATTATCAGTTCAATCATTAAAGAACTTTCCTTTTCACCAAAGATGATGGAAATGTTGCCAGTTAGCTTGCAGACAGGCGTTGTACCGTATAAATAAATTGATATTGACACGTCGTCATTCTCCTTCCGTTATGAGGGATATGTGCTTCTGTATATTGTTCTCCATTTCCACTATGATACGGGGATTTGATCTATACACTGTGTCTTTTAAACTACCATACATATGAACATCAAGCGGACTTAGGTACGATCAATCTAGCGTTGCATGATTTTCGGGTATAATATAGATGCAGTGGTCGTGGTTATAATCTAACTGCAGTCAGTTCGTGAACCATGGGCAATGGCCAAGTGGCCTAGTGTGTGGTCCTGGCAGTCGGGATACGAGTTACTATGGAATAGGTGGGCCCTGGGCATCTTTGACATGTACTGAGTTGTGGTTCTCCTAGTACTCGGCGGTTTGTTCCCTCCTGGGCTCCCGTATAAGTAAGGCTAGTATCCTCTTTCACTTGTACTTTCTGGAATCCTGCAAACAGTCTTGAACATGTATCGGACTTATGAGAGTGATGGACTCCCTTTCCCATCTGACAGATCAGAGACTCGACGGAAACGAACAGGCAATCGAACTGGTATTTTATGGGATGCAATTACCTAGGTTATATCGAGGGTGGTTATGGAAGGAAAAAGTAGGACTAGCTAAGTCAGCAAATAGGTTAAGAATAGATATTCTTGGAATTAGTGACGTTCATATACTAATAATATTACTGGTTTAACGTCCCTTTTAACTTCATTTGCTTTTAGAGGCGACGGGGTGTCGGAATTTTGCCCCGAAGGGGATTTTTAGCGTGCCAGTATAACTACTGACACGGTTCCCTCGCTTTTGCGTACCGTCAAATGCCAGCTCACTGCGCCAGGATACGAACCTGCAACCTAGGGCTTAGCAAGCGAGAACGTTGCCGCTAAGCCACGCAGCCAGTCAGTGAAGTTCATATAAAGGGAGATAGAGAGGGGGAAAAAGGAGATAACAAGATGTACCTGTCAGGTGTAAAACGAGGCAAGGCATTGTGGGGAGTAGGGCTGTATATCAAGAGAACCTCAGAACGTAACATAGATTCTGTGGGGTACGTAAATGAACGATTAATGTGGATTGATTTGGAAACGACAGGAACTCGGGTAAAGATTGCTTTAGTGTATGCTTAATGTGAAGGTTTGAAGCAGGGTGAAATAGATCAATATTATGAGGCACTAAGTGCTGTGATAGTAAGAGTTAACAGTTAAGTTAGTGGTGATGGGGGATTTCAATGCTAGGACAGAAAATAGGACTGTAGGGTGTTCGCAGATAATGAGTAAGTGGGGTGAGGACAGAGAAGCGAACACTAATGAGGAATGTTTACTGGATTTCTGTGCTAGCATGAGATTATCTGTTGCAAACTAATTCTCGAAGCACAATAGGATTCACTGATACACATTGGAGGGTAGAGGAACCAGGTCGCTAATAGACTATATCAATGATTTTCAATTTAGGAAATTACTGTAATAAGGAATTGTAGGGCTTTCAAGGACCTTTCTTCATTTATGAATCAGACCACAAATGATCTGCCTCGAACTGAGCATAGTTAGACTTGAAATACAAACCATGAGGTCTATTTGCAGATGGATAAGGGCTGAACATCTCCAGGATGAATAATATAGGTAGAAACCCATGGAAATCATTAGTGAGAAATTCCAAAGAGTAGTTGGCAAAGAATCACAGGACTTCGAAATGGAGTGGCGAGGGAACTAATTTTCAATCAGGCTAAATGAAATGTGTTGGTAAAGTTAGTTTACACTTAACACTCTCTTGAACCTCCTACGACAAATTATAAATTTGCTCACGACCTGAGGCTGGGAGCTGCTAAACCGCACACCTTGCTAGTCGACTTGGAGCGTTACACGATCCTGGCAACAGAAGCTCGGAGCTCTCTTCCTTTCTATTTGATTAAGACGCCAGCACGTGCGGTCTGTTCGGCAGCTGAGAAGCGCGCAAGGTTCCTTTGACGTGCTGCAAGACGGCATCTCAGGTAATTCGTAACTAACAGCATTGGGAATGCTGCTTAGCTCGCCAGAATAGGGAGTAAGAACAAGACATGTAGGAGAACGAGAGTTAGGCCTGTTATGAATAAGACGCGATCGAAAAGTTTCCGTTTAACGCACGTACAGTTCAGGCAAAATCGCCGTGAGCATGGAGGCATTAGAGTAATCCCACCAACACACCAGGTTGAGAATCCCCGAGTGGTAAAACGCCCTGTCCTACTGCGTGAAGAAGTCCTAACCGCCTGCTGCACATCCTTGTCCAACAGGAATCGTTGATTCTTCAAGGCCTTTTTAGGGACCAAAAGGGTGATAATCGCATAGGAGAGATCAGGAATATACGGCGGCGGCTTGACTGTATCCCACTTGAGTTGGCGTACCTTCTGGTGTATTCTTTGGAATACACGTATAGTTAGAAATTGCTGCTCTTTGCTTTCTTCTTTCTTTCATTAATTATTTCCTTCTCTTCTCTCAGACACTAACAATGATCCCTTTGTATTTCCTTTTTTCTTCGATTAGGTATTTATTGTGTTCTTAAGTTTGTTTCAGTTGCTTATTCCGTGAAAACATCACTGGCTCAATATGCGGCAACCTGTCGAAGCTCTTGAATCCAGCAGTCTCAAGAATTGTTCCATACTACTCAAACAGATGTCGTCGCTGTGGTCACCTATCATCTCCATGAAGATTTATTTGATCTACTCCATTGTCATAGTGTTGAATATTTGATTTTTTCCTATGTCTCCTACACTGTTTAGACTCTTATGTTTCCTTCCCCATCCCTTCGTTTTCCGTGCTCGCTCGTGGTCTGGAGTCTCTCACTCACTCTCGTCTCGTCGCCTCAGTAAAAAGTTTAGTCTCTGCAGGAGGCAATCTCCTTTACCCATGAGGTAATTTTAAATCGTCGCCATGTTCTAAAATCTGTGCAATGGCTGCAAGGAGTCGTCAACCTTCATCTGCTATGGAAAAGTTAAGTACAAATCTTCAGTGATTTTAACCACATTTTAACGGGTTTAATCTGATCTGAACGCTATTAATGGAAATGTATAGACAGTGTGGGGAATTTCGCAATATTAACGGTCTTCGTGGGATTTTCTGTGTAATGTTCTAGCTAACTAAGCTTGCTCCTAAACATGAAATTCAGTACTTCTCGTACGTAGTAAAGGGGATACTCTCCCTGCAACGTGGGATTTTACTAAACCTCATAGCTGTCTATAAACTTAACTTTTTCCACCGTGGGATTCCTACCGCCCTATTCAACCGCCATTACATCTCTGGAAGTTTCCATGCTCATAAATTCTAACTTGTGAAACTGTATTGAATCACGTCTTAATTATTGCTAAATTCCAATTTTCAAAGTGAACTGAATCAACCGCAACATGAAAACTCCATAACTCCTAAACTCTGTCAAAGCTCTGCTCCGAGCTTCTCCATAATCTGCCATAAAGACTTCCTTTTCTACAAACTCGTCAGTGCTACAAAAGTGTGTGTGCAAACTTCAACCGCGTCGCGTTCGTTAGAGCAATAAAATTGGCCAGAACTATGAATCCCTATTTCCTGTCCACCAAATACCTTTTACTAACAAACTTAAGTTAATTTAACTATCTGGTTCTATCTCTACGAGGCCTCTCCAAAACATAGGAGCCCTCCCAAACTTGTTCCACTTACAACTAATTCATTCTGTAAAAATAACCGTGATTATAATCCACGTTTTAATACTTATTATTTCCTGCTCCTGTCTAAGAAGTAAGCGTTTTCTAATTGTTAAACATTTATCTAATTGTGTAATCCAGGCTTCACAAAAAGTGACCTGCCCTATTAGAAATCTCTTAAATTCTGCGTACATAGCAGTGGTTATAGAAACCACTAATCTTCTTTTTTCTTATCCTGCTGGCCCAGAAATGCCGAATTCTTTCCTCTCTACTAAGGTATTCTAAAAACCTTATTTGGAAAATTTAATATTCTACCTAATTAATTTTGTTGAATATTAATCAAACTTGTAATTATTTTACTATTGTCATTATAGGCTTTAAACTTCTCAATTTTATGCACATTTCAAAAACCCTTGTGAGGTTTTAGTGCTTGTGAAAGGTTCGAAACCTTGAAATTGTTTAAAACTATTGTTAATTGTAAACTTTCTTGTTACTACAGGTCTGAGACCTAGAAATTGTCATAAAACAAATAATTTGTTCTTAGCTCAAAATAGATTTAAAATCTAATTGTTACTATTCTCAAACTTTCTCAATTTGTTAAATAATTTAATCATCATTCTGTTTCTATCTCTCTTGCTAGAAAAAACGGTTAGGCAGGACCTTCTCCTCCCCACTTTTTTCCTGAGTTATCCTACATTGAAAAATAAAGGAAAATCACTGAAGAATAGATTTACTACAATCTAAATCACTTGTTGCATTTAGAACAAAACTTTCATTAACATCATCGGAAGGGTCTCTCTTAGCTATAACAGCTAATTCTAGTAAATCATTAAGGCAAGTATAGCTCGCTCCGCCAGCTTCCTACTTGTAGAGATTTTCTCTCTGACTTGTGTTTTACTGTTCCAAATTTTGGTTTGGTTTAAGTTAGGTCTGAGGTTTTCCTCCGTTCTAAACTTTTTGTCGGCACCCAGCTGGGTAAAGGTTTAGCCTGCTTTAAATGCAACAATTGGTACTCTTTAAAGATTTTTGCCAATCATAATAAAATATTGCCAAAAAGCACTATAGTTGCTTTATCTTTGCCCACTCCGGGGGCATTCGGCCGTTCTGTCGGGAATCCGACAGTGTCTAGTAATAAAACTATTACGGCTAATTCAAATCCTTCTAGCATGTCAAAATGCTTGAGAAAGTATCACCCTTTTGAAGGGAAAGTACATAAATCCTTGCAATTTGTCATACATTGCCTTGCTAGCGCACTACCTACTCCCATAGTACCAAAATACCGGCTCGGGAGGGAAAGAGCACTTAGCGATATCTTGCAGGTGACCTCAGCTCACGCTGCGCTGTCCGTTATCCTTAAGCAAGTCCCCGTTAAATTTAGTTACTTCACGGGCTTTGTGCAGTCAGATTAGGCTTTGTTACTTGTTTTTCATAATTTACTAACTTGGATTCTCTTCCTCTCTGCCAAAATTCTTTTCCATTACTGAACCTTTATCCTTTGCTTTCAATCATCTTCCTTCAGGTAGTGTTAAAACTCAGTAATAGCCTACCACCTTCTGCGTAACGAACTTGGCGACATGGGGACGTGTGTTATCATGCGTTACCCCTTGTCGCAGTTTTCCTGGACGTTTCACCTTAATTGCAGGCTGTAATTTCTCCAGTGTAGCGCAGTACTGTTCCCCAGTGATGGAGACACCAGGTTCCTAGAAATCAATAAGCAATGGGCCCCGGTAATCAAAGAATAGGGTGACTATCAACTTTCCAGCGTATGGGTGGCTCTTGTACTTATGGGATGAGGGGGCGATGGATGACACCACTGCATCGTCAACGCTTCCAGTTCCCTGTAGTGGCACCTGCTTTTGCCCTCAAACAGAAACCTTTTGAACACGCCTTATAATTATGGTTCACTCAGCTTCGTGAGGAAAGACGGACAAGAGACAGTCACCCTCGAAGTGGTTTTCTATTGGTTCCCACTGCAACTATAGGGTAATGACGGGATGTTGTTGTGTTATTGTTGTTGATTGATTTAGGGGCTTTGTGACATCGTGGTCATGTAGCCCCGTGTACTTGTGTGTGAGGAATTTTGTATGATAATGGCTGTATTAATATGTGTAGGCTATTTGTAATTCAGATGGGGATTGTGAAGGAGGCCGTGGCGATATGTTAGGATCCATTCCGGTATTTGCCTGGAGTAGAAGTGGGAATCCACGAAAAACCACTTCCAAGATGGCTGAGATAGGAATAGAGCCCTCTTATCCTCAGTTTTGCATCATGAGTCTGAGTGTACCACGTTCCAGCCTTCAGACCAGAATTGTAATTTCTTTGCAGAGCCGGGAATCGAACCAGGACCTCCGGGGCGACAGGCATGAATGTTAGCCACGAGGTGGTCTAATGCCGGGGTGGTTCCGAACATAAAGTTCTTGTTGATACAAATAGGGGCTTAACGGCATCGAGGTCATCTAGCCCCAAGTACTTGGGTGTGTGTGGAATCAAATCTGTGTTATTATGGTGCTAGGATTTGGAAGAAGGTTGTTGTGGCCTTAGGTTAGGAAGCATTCGGCCATTAGCCTGGAGTGAAAGAGGGGAACCACGGAGAACCACTTCTAGGAGAGCTGAAGTGGGAATCAAACACATCTCTTCTTAGTTGTGACTCACGAGACTGGCCGACTTGGAATGATTTGACAGAGCCGGGAATGGAACAAAATAATAAAGTTTGGATCTCAATACGTCTGAGACCACAACGGGTGGTCTAGCTTAAAAGCACAGCTTCCTCCATCCCAATTCTAAACAATTAACCCTAGGATGGTAGCGCTAATTGCAGCGTTGTTATCGGCAACGTCTACGATTCTAGAAACATAATAAATACCACTTACGTCTACTTTTATTTCACTCTCTAGGCTAGCAGAATAGAGACTGATTTTGAATAATTTTGGTTGATTTTTGTTTTCCTTTTTTTTTTTGGATTTTGACTAGTTTTTAATTTACTTATTTTTTTTTGAATTTTGAGCTGGTTTTCACTAACTTTGACTAATAGTGATATAATTTTTTTGTTTTTTTATTTTTAATTTTTATTTTGACCTATTTTGTTTCTTTGTGTTTTGGGACTTTTGACCTTTTTCAACTTTTTTTTTGTATTTTGACTAATTTTGATTTTTTGTGATTTTTAGATTTTAGGTATTTCCTCGCTTTTTCTTACTTTTTGAGCTTTTTTTTGGCAAATTTTGGACTAATTTTTATTGTTTCTTGGGGGGTTTGTAGATTTTGACTAATGTTTTATTTACTTATTTTTTGGAATTTTGAGCAGGTTTTCACTAATTTTTACTAATTGTGATATCTTTTTTTGGATAAGGACTAATTTAGTTTCTTTGTGCTTTTTGGAATTTTTTAACTTTTTCGACTATTTTTTTGAATTTTAAATAATTTTGTTTAATGTGTTTTTTTTAGATTTTAGGTATTTTTTCGTTTTTTCTTACTTTTTGAGAATTTTTTAACAAATTTTGGACTAATTTTGCTTATTTTTAGGGGTTTAATGGAATTTGACTATTTTTTTTAATACTTTATTTTGACTATCTGGCTTTGTCTTTTAGGACTGACAAACACTGGTGGAGATTGGACGAAAGAGAGAAGTGGGGGAAGCCGAAGTGTATCCCGTTTTCGTCGCGCAGAAAAACGCTACCATTCTAGGGTTACGGAAGCTTGTAATGTTTACGTGACCGAGAACCTCAAGATTATAACCCACTGGACCTCTTTTTACATACAAATATTTTCATTTGAGATTGTTTTGCCTTTTAGCGTCCAGTCTAGTCTGCAAACCTCTAATTATTGAGAACAAGTCGCCTCCATGATCCCCTATTAGCAGTTAGCACTGCGGTCTCCTCTACTTCTACAGCTCTCATTTTGAATTCGCTAAACACGGAATCTAACCATCGCCTCCTAGGTCTGTCTCTGTTTCTCTTACCCTCTACACCCGAACTCAATAACCGCTTAGGTAATCTCTCCTCCAGCGGTTTAGGTGGCGTAGTTGGTAGCATGCTGAGCTTCTATGCCCAAGATCGCGGATTGAAGCCCGGCCGAAGTCGTCGGATTTATTAAGAACGCTAAAAATCCCTCAGTATGCCTTCCTTTGTAGGGGAAGTAAAGCCCGCGGTCCCATATCATACATTTATGGCATGTTAAAGAACCTTCCACTAATTACACCTGGGTGAAGCTAAATTATATATAGGTTAAACAATTGACTAACGTTCTTAGGTTCCTACGTTCGTCGTCAAGAGCCGACTGCGGTGGCAACTGGTAACTAAGTTCTGAACTAGTTGGTCATTGACGGTGGCGTTTGGCGGCAAAAGTAGGAATCATTTGAAAACATTCATTGTCTGCAGTCCTTACTTGAATTAAAACAGATACACACATTAATACAGCCATCAAAATTAACACAGGTTATCGGACAGATTCTACACACACCTAAGGTACACGGGGCTACATGACCGCGTTGTCGCAGCCCCCAAACTGAGGAACCAACCAACCAATCTCTCCTCCCCCATTCTTTTCGCATGAACCCACCGAACTGAGTCGGCTAATACGAACAGCTTCATCTAGTGTATTAGCCTACTTTCGATTTTTGCAAAAAATTAAAGTAGACTTATGAGATCAACACAGGGCGAAAAATTGTGTGTCTGTTTGTGTGTGTGTGAGTGTGTGTACTCTGAATGTCTGTTCCCCGCCCCCCCCCTATCAATTCGAACACGGTGAAACCGAATTACACGAAATTTGGTACAGAGGTAGAACTAGCAAAGGACACCTCAGTGTCATGTTTTATATCGCCGCAATCTTGACGGATACGTAATGGCGGCCATCCACATGCTCAAAGCTTAAATCAAATTACGACTAACCTAATTATCCGATCTCTACCAAATTTATCAACAACATATATTTATATGGCGAGCGTCTTTTAACTAAAATACAAGGTCATCAGCCTAATAGTTTGCAGATGGCGGCCATGTCTGTGTGAAAATCGATTCCCCCTATCTATTCAAACTCGGTGATACCGAATTGAACGAAATTTGGTGCTGAGGTAGCACTAGCAAAGGGCACCTCAGTGTCATGTTTTATATTACCGCCATCTTGACGAAAACGTAATGGCGGCCACCCAAATGTTAAAAGCTTAATTCAAATTACGACCAACCTAATCATCTGATCTCTATCAAATTTTGCAACATTATACCTGTATGTACGAAGAATCTTTTGACCGAACGACAAGGTCATAAACCCAATAGTTTGCAGTTAACGGCCATGTATGTGTGCAAATCGATTCCCCCTATCAATTCAAACACGGTGAAACCGAATTGAACGAAATTTGGTACTGAGGTAGCACTTGCAAAAGGCAACTCAGTGTCATGTTTTATATCGTCGCCATCTTGACGGAAACGTAATTGCGGCCACCCAAATGTTAAAAGCTTAAATCACATTACGACCAACCTAATCATCGGATCTCTACCAAATTTTGCAACAACATTCCTTTATCTGAGAAGAGATTCTTGACCAAGCTACAAGGTCATCAGTCCAATAGCTTACATATGGCGGCCATGTATGTGGGCAAATCGATTCCCCCTATCAATTCAAACACGGTAAAACTGAATTGAACGAAATTTGGTACAGAGGTCTAGCAAAGGGCACCTTAGGGTCATGTTTTATATCGCCACCATCGTGATGGAAACGGAATGGCGCCACCCTAATGTAAAAAGCTTAAATCAAATTACGACCAACCTAATTATTTTATCTCTACCAAATTTAGCAACAATATACCTCTTTGTGGGAAGCATATTTTGACTGAACTACAGGGTCATCATCCCAATATTTTGCAGATAGCGGCCATGTATGTGTGCAAATCGATTCCCCCTATCAATTCAAACACGGTGAAACCGAATTGAATGAAATTCTGTACAGAGGTACTATCAAAGGGCACCTCATATTCATGTTTATTATCCGTATAACACGTTGTATTTCAACAAGCTACTACAACGAACATTCAATTATACTCCTTGAAAAGGACAAAGAGTTATAACAATACCCATGCATTTAGGAGAAAGTAGGCTATATGTTCTTTACTGAACATCTTGTTCATTTCTAACTTAGCCCTCATCTCTTCACCTTCCTGACATTGCTCCATTCTATTTATCCCAGAAATAATTCGTGCTACCTTCAAATCAGTTACCTCTAACCTATTGTATCAGATATCCTGAATCTATCCAGCTCTAACTGCCATACAGCAAGGTCGGTTAAATTCTGAGCGATATAGCTTAGTGTGCGTTCCGTCGCTGCACTAACTTCCTTCTTGAGAACTCACTGCATTGGCTTTTCCACTGCTCGATTCTATTCCCTTCCCCAGGCTTCCATCCTGAGAGAATGCACAGCCCAGTTAGGAAATGTTCTCCGCAGTGCCTACCTGAGTCTGCGAGAGCTATCATCAGTAGTTACTACTGTCACTTGTATCAAAACAAACAAACAGTAAACTTTGTACTCACCACAGCCATTCATAAATGATGGTGGAAGTGCTGATGACACATACGCTCGCTTATTGCAATACACACTGACGATTTCGACAACCTAGAGCTCACACGTGTGGGATTCGCCCTGCCATGGACACCGTGTTGCCAACTAAACTGCTGATGCTACCTCTGGCAGAAGCCGGCAGTCACTGCGGAGAACATTTCCTGGCGCCCTGTACGTACAGTAAAATGTTCCACCTGCTCCAACTTAGTTCCATCTACCTGGCAGTCCATTTTCTTGAAATACTTCTGTTGTTCCACCTTTCAATACATATTAGAGGCCGACCAAATATTACGTAATCACTTTTATCATTTCAAATGATCTTGTCGACTTCATCGTTATGCTTTGGGTCTAACGTTATGCGAGATGGAGACGGTTGCGTTACGGAGACGGAGACTGTGACGTCATGCAGCCGCGCGGGAAGCCTAAGTTAATGGGTAAAGGACGGCGAGTGCGTGACGTCATGCAGCCACGCGGGAAGCCTAAGTTAATGGTTAATGGGGTCTGTTGAAAGAGTCCTGGGGCGTCGAGTGACCTGGGGCTTCGAGCAAAGCGAAACGAATACAGGGTGACTCCTAAAGAGATATACAAGACGCCAGATAAGAATACAAGGTGACTCTTAAAGAGGTGTACAAGATGGCAGAGAAGAATACAGGGTGACTCCTAAAGAGGTGCACAAGATGCCAGACAAGAATACAGGGTGACTCCTAAAGAGGTGCACAAGATGTCAGACAAGAATAAAGGGTGACTCCTAAAGAGGTGTACAAGATGTCACACAAGAATACAGGGTGACTTCTAAAGAGATATACAAGATGCCAGATAACAATACAGGGTGCCTCCTATAGAGGTGTGCAGGATGTCAGAGCAAAATACAGGGTGACACTTAACGAGGTGTACGGTATGTTAGATTCAATTCAAATACAGGGTGACCCTTAAAGAGGTTTGCAAGATATCAGATTCAAATAATGGGCGACCCTTAAAGAGTTGTAAAAGATGTCAGTCTCAAATACAGGGTGACCCTTAAAGAGGTGCCCGCGCGGGAAGCCAACGTTAATGGGTAATGGAGTCTGTTGAAAGAGTCCTGGGGCTTCGAGCGAAGCGAGAATCCTTCCTGAGCCTTTCTAACATGTGTAGCATTTGTAGCAAGCGTCATTTGAAATGATATAACGTCTAGTCTATCAGACTGACTGTAATTTTTTGGTCAATTTTTTCATCCCCCCCCAATGTCATGTGCAGATGGCTCCTCACCATCACTGTGTCCCTTCCTCGTCTAGAAAGGCTCCTACTGTTCCAAACAACAAACTCTGGCGCAGGAAAGTCAGGAGTAGTATAGATCGCGATATATTACACAACTAAATTCCATGGCGACATCCATGACGTCATGGGCGACACTAAAGCTTTTAACGATGCATACATGTTAAATTCTATATGTTAAAGAAGGCTTTACGTACAAACACAAACCTAACCTGGGGCTTAAACCTCAGAACCCCTTCCATTTATTACAAGCAGCCACTTTCGTTCAGACAGTCGTCTAAATTAGTAGCGGCCAATGGTTTCGTCCAGACAGTCATCTAACCAAGTAGCGACCAATGGTTTCGTCCAGACAGTCGTCTAACCAAGTAGCAACCAATGGTTTCATCCAGACAGTCGTCTAACCAAGTAGCGACCAATGGTTTCATCCAGACAGTCGTCTAGCCAAGTAGAGACTCACCATACTTTGTCTCACCATGGCTTTAGAAGAATGCAGTACAACTTTTCAATTAAATTGAACAACTAAAAGAAATGTATTTACATTCGTAACTTACCACCACAGCTCGCACTCGAACACATGTGACTACATTGGCATGTTGCGACGCACTGTTTGAAACCTCTCATAGCAGACCAATATGGCGGCAATTCACACCACACCATCCAAGATACGAACATCAACATCCTCACGTTATCCGTGACGTCATCGATTAGACGAAATATTTCCGCTAAAGTCTGTTCGCCATAGCTGTGCCTGTTGAACGTACGCCAACTTCAGTGCTGTGTATAGCCTACATGTGAAGCGGGCTGACTTATCGGTTACATGCTACAACGTGGTTTATTTATTGTTCGCTTATGTATTTATTTAATTATTTAATTAATTAGTTCTTAACTGATTATGACAGGCAACAGTAAACAGCGCAGCAAGTCTTGTCTTTTCTAGGACTACGGCATGACTAATGATCTCGGAGCTTCTTGGCTACTCCTGTCCAGCAGAGCCAATGACGTGAACTGGGCGTGTTTCCCTGTCCAGGCAGTCAAGTGACCACGTGCAAGTATTTACGCGCGCTATCTCGACTCGGCGAACAGACTTTAGACGGGTACGTATCGTGGTATATACTTTGAATCGCTAATAAGTGCAGCGGCACTTGTATCTTGAAAGGCTAATACTAACCCAGCAGTGTGGACAGAACCCGGATAACAACACACACAAAGAATTGCCCCTGCCAGTACCAGGATTCGACACTCCGATCTGACTTGCTGCAGCTCACCATCGGGGTCATGGCGGGCGATTTAACGCGCACGGCTACGACGCGGGGTAGCTGAGAGACCACAGTTAACGTACTATATCCCGAAAACAGCTCGTTTTCCCATTTTCCACCATATATTTTGTGTGGAAGACCCGACGTTTTATTGGAGGGACCTATAACCACTAAATGATCATTCTTGTGGCCAGTGGTAGTAAATAGGACTGGAAGCAATTTATTGGGTCGGTGAGAGTCGATTTCATATTTCATATCAATACCCTGATCGCTCCACTAGTCATTAGCTCGTAAAGCGTGGCCTTTTATGGTCATACCACTTAAGAAAACAATATTCCAGCACTTTTAGTCGCCACATCTAATGTTATATGGTAACACTGTAAGCAAAGCACTCTCCCATCCAGACGGTTTGAGTTTGACTCTCGGCTACGTTACGGAGGGGTTAAATCCTGGTCTGCTAGTGACATGATAAATAGTTCCAGATATGAATGGTCAAAATATGTCACACATTAGCATTATCTGCTTAAGGAGTCTGTTCCCACTTTACGGTCAATTTACTCACTTCCATGCCATGTTCGGTGATGTTCCACCAGTGTTAGTGAATCTTATTTTAAGTGCGTGAGTGATCTAGGCCTACATGGTTACAAATAAAACATGCTCTCAAAATGTGCTATTACTATGAATTATATCAAATGTTAACGCATAATAATAATAATAACATCGGCACAATGAACGACACCAGACTGACTAAAAGAAAATGAAAATGAAAATCCACAACCTGCTTCCAGTCACCGACCGGGTCAGGAATGGAATGAATGAAGCCCCCATCTAGCGGCGAGGATATGAACTGTGCCGGCTGCCGAGGCCTGACGCACTCCTCTGGGGCAATGTTTAAATGAATGACAGATGAAATGAAATGATAGTGGAGAGTGTTGTTGAATGAAATTTTGACAGGGAAAACCGGAGTACCCGGAGAAAAACCTGTCTGCCTCCGTTTTGTCCAGCACAGATCTCACATGGAATGACCGGGATTTGAACCACAGACCCAGTGGTGAGAGGCCGGCGCGCTACCGCCTAAGCCACGGAGGCTATACTGACTAAAAGAAAACTACACAAAATTTCTACGTCGAAATTGGGTACTTCTTGGTAAAAAAAAAAGAACTATGGAAGATTTACAACAATTACATATCACTATAGAAAACATCCGAGACCACAGCATTTGTAGAGAAAGAATCAAAAACCAGAAATTTGAATTTAGATCACAACCCAAAAGAAATAGGCGTAAATGGTTAGATGAAGAGAAGAAGGCATACAGTGAACGGATGAAAGGTTTATGGGAAGATAAAAGGATGAAAAGAGCCACCACCAAAAGCTAGATTTTTGTGTTTTTAGCACTCTTCTAAAAGGGGAATGTACGTAAATAATCATAATAATAATAATAACATCGGAGGAAACATGTTGAACATCCGAGAAATATTCAAATTAAGGGTGAAATCTAGCCGCAGGACTGGGACAAGATGGACAGAGGAACGCAAGAACCAACACAGTGAGTTCATGAAGAGATTTTGGGAGAAGAAGAAGATGGCAAAATTCATCATGCCAATAAATAAGTTCCAACGCGCTCTATGAATGGGCACAGCTAAAAAGAAATAAATAAAGAAAGAAAGAAAGAAAGAAAGAAAGCAAGCAAGCAAGAAAGAAAGAAATAATAATAATATATAGCCTACACGCTTCGATGTTCCTCAATTTTTTTTTAATTTTTTTAGCGTATGGCTTTTAGTGCCGGGAGTGTCCGAGGACATGTTCGTCTCGTCAGACTTTGTAGCTGCTTCTAAGCGGACACCCGTGGGGTGTGGAGTGTTGTCTGGGGAGTAAAGTTCGACTGTAAGGACGAGGAGTTGGAAGGTAGCGGCTGTGGCCTATAGTTAGGGACCAACCCCGGCATTTGCCTGGAAGGAAGATGGGAAACCAAAGAAGACCATCTTCAAGGTTGCCGGCGGGGGGAATCGAACCTCCTCGCCTCCCGGATGTGAGCGACTGCCTGCAGCCATACCGTAACGACCACGGCTAACTCACCCGGTGATGTTTCTCAATGTAATCCGTTCATTCATTTCGTATAGGCCATCTATGGACCGCGTCATTCCAACTGTCTCCTACATGCTTTGATGTTTGCCCAGTACGCCCGCATTCGTTCTCGGTGGACTTCCTTCCGTTCCTGGGTCCAAATCTTCCTCATTACCAGCCGCGGTGGCCGAGAGCGCTAACGCGCTACCTCGTGTCTCGCTGGCATCGGGAGAGCGTGGGTTCGAATCCCACCTCGGCCGTCCTGAAAATGGTTTTCGTGGTTTCCCATTTTCACTACCAGGCAAATGCCGGGACTGATCCTTCAATAGGTCCACGACCGATTTCCTTTCATAATCCCTTCCCTGACCCGTCCTGAAAAGAAAAGTACATGGCCATTGGCTGCATTAATACAATTAATTAAATCACCCCCGTTTTCAGCTTCGGGTTTTCTTAGAAACCTTTGCAAGCTTGAAGTTTTCCTTTGAGTGAGGTACTCTCCTGAATGTCAGTTGGTCTAATCCCCACTTCTTTTAGACCTTTATCCAGTTCAAGGAACCAGGCCAATTTTGTTTTCCTCTCCTGAAAGTAAGTTATGTTGCGGTTGGTCAGTCTCGCTGGGTTCATTCGTTTCACATGTCCAAAAGATTATATCCTTCTCTTCCGGATGACGTCACTTATCTTCTCCACATGAGTATATAGTTCATGGTTATGCCGTCTTCTGTATTCCCCGTTGTCTTTGATGGGACCCAATATCTTTCTCAAAGTTTTCCTTTCTATGGCCTCCAGTTTTTCGACCAAGCCTTTTTTGTTCATCGTGAAGCATTCAGAAGCATACAAGACCTCCTGACGGATGACACTGCAGTATTGTTTCAGTTTTGCGTTGAAGGATATTGATCATTTCTTATAAATTCTCTTAGTTGAATGGTAGGCCATTTCCATTTTGTTCATGCGCGATGTGAAGGCTTCTTTCTCTGATACATTAGGTGTTATAATTTCTCCCAGGTAGGCCTACTTAAACAATGCAACTCGCTTAATTTTTGCTCGTTTCACAGCAAGGTGTTTGGGCGCCGGTTCGATATTAGTTATGAACACTGTCCTCTCAAAGGACATCTGGAGTCCAGCCTTCGCTGCTTGTGCACTAATTGTATGCTGATTAATCTGTTCTGTTGCTGTCTCTAATGAATCAGAAAATATTGCAAGATCATCGGCAAAGGCTAGACAGTCAATTGTGATGTTCCGGCTTCTGTATCCCAGTCTGACTCCACCTGCAACTCCCTATTTATTCAGTTCTTTACGCCACTCACGGATAACCTTCTCGAGAACACAGTTAAAGAGTAATGGTGAGAGACCATCTCCTTGCCTTACTCCTGTCTTGATTTCAAAGGTGTTTGATATCTCGCCCCTAAACTTCACCTTTGAGGTGGTGTTGGTCAGCGATTGTTGGATGATCGCTCTGGTTATGTTGTCCAAGCCAAATTATTTTAGGATTCAGATCAGGGTGTTGCGATCAATAGAATCATAGGCCTTCTGAAAGTCTACGAAGGTCACCACAAATTTCTTATTCCTGATCTTCAAATAGGAGAGGGTAGATTTGAAGTTTATAATCTGTTCAACGCATGATCGCCCTTTCCGGAAACCGGCTTGATATCCTCCCAGTTGTGGATCTAGTTGTTTCTCTGCCCTAGTCAGAAGAGGTTTCGAGAGCATTTTCTAGGTTATCAGAAGGAGGGAAAAGCCACGGTAGTTATTTACGTCTGTTTTATCTCCTTTCTTATGAAGGGGGTGAATCAAGGCAGAAGTCCAGCCGTTGGGGAGTCTCTCTGTTTGCCAAATTTCGCAGATAATTTCCAATAGTTTATCTAGCGTCTTGTCACCAGCATATTTACAAAGTTCGGCGATTATAGAGTTTTCACCTGGTGCCTTGTAGTCCTTCAACGATTGAATAATTTGTTTGATTTCTTCCTTAGTAGGTGGTAATGAATCTGGATGAACTTTCACGATGTCTTCAAAAGTAAAAGTGGACTCTGGAGCTTCACAGCTGAGAAGTGACGCAAGATAATTTGCTAGAATGTGACAGCTGTCTTTATCATTATGTGCAATTCTACCATTGGTGGTTTTCAAATGTAGGCTTGGCAGGCTTGCTAAGACTGCTTTTAAAGGTTCGATAGAAGTTCCGGATTTTGTTCCTCTCAAATTTGATCAATTTGCACAAGCTGTGTTTTGTCGAATGTACGTTTCACCACTAGGTATCACTGATATCTAGCCGCGAAAGTTGGAACTACTTGAAATTAAACGGAACTTGTAGCTCACCCTAAGGGTATCCGCTGGAAGCAGCTACAGACTCAGGTGAGCCGAACATGTCCTCGGACATTTTATGTTGGTGTAAGGTATGTCTGAGTTGTATTAATTTACCAACCTTCAGGGGGGAAAGTACATTAAAAGTGGCAAAGTAGTTTGGGTGTTTGTGTTTAATCTATCGTGGAGTCTCCGATACCTCCAAGTAGGTCCTACTTTTGCTACCAAATGCTACAGTCAACGACACCTAGCTGCAAACGTGGATACTAGATGCCATCGCAACCGGCACCTGGCGATGAACGTTGGAACTTAAAAAGCGTTAATCAAATCTAACCAACACATTTGTCTTAACACAATTGTAGTTAGTGTGGAAGGTTCTTTTACATGTCATTAATCCTAGGCATGGGCCCGCCAGCTTTACTTCCCCTCCGAAGGAAGTCATACTGAGGGATTTTTAATGCTCTTAAAAATCCGATGACCTCTGCTGGGTTTGAACCCACGATCTTGGGCATAGAAGCTCAGCATGCTACCAACTACAACACCGAAGCCACAAGTCAGGAGTCCGCAAGGAGTTCTGTGCCTTGTGGTCTATCTGAGACTACTTGTTCTCGTACAAAACTGATCTTTCAGTGATATCAGACAAGAGTGAAAACTCTCAAAGATTGATCGCCACTTAAGTGGAAAATGCCGCGCATCAACACTTGGAAATGGGTAAGGAGGCCATTGTAGTGTGATATTGCGCCCACTCTGAGCAAGATATTAGAATTTGCAGTCTCATTTTCAACTAACAGTTATGACCATTCGAAGGAGAGCAGTGAATAATGAATATATTGTTGCTACAGTCATTTATTTATTGGCGTTGGAGTGAAAAAGTAAATCTATTCTTTTTCTGGTGTACCAGCTCGTCAGGCCCCTTTTTGTGGTTTGAAATACATGGCCCAAACACGTTTACAATTTCAGAAGACTGCAGTACTTATCAATGATGTCCTTCACAAGAACTAAACTAAAATAGTGGAAAGCGTTTCGATCTAATATTATTATTGAGGAGGAACAACATGGATTTAGACCACATAGATCAACTCGAGACCTTATTTTTGCAACCCGAATGCTCTACGAAAAGTACTGGGAGAAAAATAAAACACGTATAACTGTTTTTCTGGACATCGAGAAAGCATATGACCATGTACCACGCATGCATATTGGGAATGTTTGAGACGTAAGAAAGTGCCCAAGGACATCATAGCACGAGTACAACGATTATATGAGGAAACCAAGAGCTGTGTACAGGTCCAGGATGGAAAGTCAGGTTGGTTCGAAACAAAGAGCGGAGTCCAACAGGGAAGTTGCCTTTCACCGCTTCTCTTCATTACCATAATGGATGAAGTCTTGAAAGCATTTAAAAGCAAGGATTAAGAAACTAATGCCTTAGTTTTCGCCGATGATGTCTTGGTGTGGGGCGAGTCAGAAGAGGAGGTGCAAGCTAGATTAGATCTTTGGCAGAATGAATTTGTGAACAGGGTCTTAAAATCAGCAAAACCAAGACAGTTGGTTTGGTAATGAGTAGAAATCCTTCAACGGTCCATCTAAGGCTTGGAGATGAGTAGATAAATGTTCGAGACAAATTCCAGTATTTAGGTAGTATTCTTTCTAATAATAATAATAATGTTATTGGTTTTACGTCCCTTTTAACTACACTGGCTTTTAGAGACGCCGGGGTGCCGGAATTTTGCCCCGAAGGGGATCTTTAACGTGCCAGGAAATCTACTGACACGGCTCCCTCGCATTTGCGCACCCTCAAATTCCAGCTGACTGCGCCAGGTTTCGAACCTGCAACCTTGGGCTCAGCAAGCGAGAACGTTACCCCTGAGCCACGCAGCCAGTATTCTTTCCTCAGACAATACCATACATCAAGAGATTAACAACAGAATACAGAAAGCTTCCAATTTATATCAGGCAGTGCGTCAGCTACTTTGGGACGAAACATTTCCACAAGCTTCAAAGATTAGTTTGTTCAAGATACATATGGCCTGGAAGCAGCAACCCTTACTGGACCAACAAACAGTCGTCTCCATGCAGTAGATATGAAGTTCCTCCGTTCTTACCTTCAAAAGGCGAAAATGTATAAAATGAGGATATCCGACAACAACTGGGATTGGAAAGGAGTCTGCTGGAGACACTCGAACTCAAGAGATTGAGATGAAGAGGATCCAGTGTGTCCCCGGGAAGAGACCAAGAGGAAGACCTCGCTATGTGTGGGAGAAGCAAATTTATAAGCACCTTGAAGCTAGAGATAACAACTGGCATCAAATACAAGAACAACAGTTATGGATGGACAGGACAAATTGGAGACGGCTCATTTATAACCGCACCCGGCTTGCTGGAGCGAAGAAACGATGTTGATGATGATTATTATTGATTTAAGTCCAATAGGAGTGCTCATGAACAGTTCTTTTTGGAGGTTTGCTTTCGTTCCCAATAGCTCTTAAACCTTGATACGGTAACTAATTTTTCTTCCTCCCTTTCTGAGATTGATACTCCATTATTAAAATTTTTGGGTGGGGAGCCAGAATTAGATTTAGAATACCCTCTGATATGAATTTGGATTACCAGGGATTGGGGCTAAAGTATTACAGTATTAATTGCAACCATCACTTGAGACATTAGATTATTAATTACAGTGATTGCCTGCAATAATCATGTTAAGAAGGTTTCAAAAAAGGGAAAAAGTAACTAAACACAGCATAAATTTAATAAAATATGTTATAGAAACCAACAAATAATTTAACTGTTATTATTATATTCGAAATGCAGCCAATGGCCAGAGCAGGGCATTTCAATTGAACGCCCGTAGGCTCCCTAACAAGTTCAATTTCAAGTAGTTCCAACTTTGACTGACAGCCGCCACTGTCACTGACACCCAGCGGTGAACGTTGGAACTTCATACAGCGTTTCTAACCAAATAAGCTAAAAATCTTGACTACACACTACACGAAAGATATCTCTCTTGAAAAGACAGCTCGAAGTGGGAATTTCAACGTTACTCTAAAAATTATAACAGATCTGATATTTAGTCTTACATTTGGTAGCAAAAGATGGAACTACTTGAAATTGATCGTCTGCCGTCCTTACCTGAGTTACAGATAACACACACTAATACAGCCATCACAATTAACACCGGTTATCAGAGAGATTATACACACACCCAAAGTACACGGGGCTACATTGCCGCGTTGTCGCAGCCCTTACACTGAATAATCAACCACCCTGCCTTCCCTCGGAGGGGAAGTAAATCCGGTAGGCCCATGTCATAGATTTATGGCATGTAAAAGCACCTGCCACTACAATTGGCAGTGTGTAGCGAAAATGTTTAGGTTATTTGGTTAGAAACGCTCAATCAAGTTCCAATGTACGGCGCTGGGTGTCAGTGACAGAGACAGTCCCGTCTGGAAGCCAAAGCTAGAATTACTTGATATTGAACTTGGTGGGGAGCCTTCAGGCGTTCAATTGATGATGATGATGATGATGATAATTGTTGTTTTTAGGGGCCAAACATCTAGGTTATCGGCCCCTTGGCATTCAATTGAAATGCCCTGCTATGCCCATTGGCTGCAATTCAAATATAATTTCCAAGTCTTAGATACAGATGGCACTGCGAAGCGGTTTCCTGGATGTCAAGCCAAGTTCCAATTATGCCACACTGATGGCTCTGCTGTCACCTACGAGACCAGAATCATCTCGACAATATCAAGAAAGCCGCTTTACACTGCATTCTCTATCCAAGCCTTGGAAATAAGTTCTGATCTTGACAGAACTATTGTAGTGTAGATTAATAATGCGTATGCCGGAAAAACAGGAGATTTGGCCTCAATTTTCGACTGCATTCTCCCATTGAGGTTTTACGCAGCGGTAAATAAAATATTAAATTACAAGAAAGTAAAGTGATGGTCACTCTGTTTGCTATATTAATCAGATTTGCACTTCATAATCATTAATGATTTGCTTGTTGTCATTTCTGTGCTCAAAACAGCAGTTCAATGGCCTCACAGCGGAATAATACACACGTTACGGTGACGAATCCTACGTGTCCGGAATGTAAAGCTGAGGCAGGCTGCGGGTATAATGCCAGGATACCATTCACTTGGATAGCTCCGGTCCAGGTAACTTCCATGACAAGATTCTATTGGTGCGGTGACGTGAATACTACGAATAGAGGATTTTGGAACTCTTGTAGTATACGTTGCCCGCCGCCATTGTAATCCGAAAAAAATTCTATAGAAATGGCCAATGTTACTAATATACAGGAGTTGAATATTTTATCGCTAGAGGGTGTTACTGAATTTTTTCAGAGTGCCAACATTATTGTTTCCAGACCAATGGTTTTCGCCTAGACAAATAAAGGTTAGGTAGCACGGCCCTGCGGGCCGGTTTTTGTCACGCACAGTGGGGGTAGTCATGCATCAATAATCGTTATCCAGGCCAATGGTTTTGCCCAGTAGTACAATCAGTAAGTTGGCAGCAAACATGGCGGCATGCTTTTTGATAAGTTTATTACTTGAAAGTTAATGTTGAAAATTTTCTTATTTTGGAAGTGTTTACGCGGTGTTTGTTAATGGCAAATGGCTTTAATAACGTGGCAGAGTAATTGCAAACCATTTTCAGAGCGCTACTAAGTAAAATAACGCTCTTTCGCAGCGGGCAACGGATACTACACGAGAGCCAGGATTTTTTTATTACTTCTATTTTTTTTTTGTCAACCGGCTTCATCATAAGGAGGTTGCTATTTGATACTCGTGGTTAACATATCCATACTTGGACATCTAGGTGATATAGTGTAGTCAATAGATTTAGTTTGCATTGTGGCCACTAGGTTTCTTTCCTCTTGCTTAGAGATATACTATATACTGTATACTTAGTATAAAACTAAGTCCCCGATTCTTGGATGTTCCGGGTAATTTCGAGATCCACTGGATAGATTTTGATGCGGATTTCACCATTCTGTAAAGCAGTGGTTCCCAACCTTTGTCAGCTGACGCCCCCCTTTTCAGATACGGGAGTTCATGCCCCCCCCCCCCCCTCCTCCCTCCCATCACACATCGCTTCTATATCCTCTTCGATTGACGCGGAGAATATAGACCTAACCTTATAACACCTCAGTACATAATGGAATAGGCCTATCTGTTACATACTAAATTCATTTAGCACAATACAAAGAACACACTTTTACAACAAATTCTTAACTTAGACAACAAATGTCAGTGAGAGAGTTGACACTGTTTTCTCTTGGTAAGATTCGGTATGTTTGGTTTGATATTTGATAGAACACAGCGGAGATCACTTGCAATATCAAGCCGGCAGTTCTGCTTTGTTAAAATTTCTGACTCGCATAAATATGTCTTTGAAAATGGGAACTTGACACGCAATGCAAATTTGGCTATTACAGGAAACACTGCAAGACAGTTTACCCAAAAGTCACCCAGTCCTAATATTTTAGAATCATCTTTTAGCTTTGATTCACACTTCAAATCTATGGCTTCTTGTTGAAGCTGTGCTGGCAGTGCTGCAATGACAATGGGAAAGGAATTTCTTGATAACATCCAGGACCAATCTTCCGACGAGATAACAGGAAAGTAGAAGTTGTGCCAGGGAATGAGATTTGACTGAATTTGCACCCAAGTTTATTACGATCACGTTCATTTTCCGGCAAATTTTCATTAAGGCGGTGAAAGGATGAGAAGTTGTTCAACTGAAGCCGGCATTTCCATAACTGTATTTTTTCAGGAATGCATAATATTGGAGTTATTGCCTTGGAGATTTAAGTTCAAACTGTTCAAAGCTTCAAAGAAATCACAAAGATATGCCAACGAGACGATAAAATTAGCATGATTTTGCTCCTTACAACACAGCAAATTCCTTACTTCACCTCCAACCTCGCGGTTCCGCAGAGGTTCGTGCCGACAGTTGGCAATTACCAGTGCTTTTGAACGATTGACTTGGAGAGATTAGAAAAATGTTTATTTTACAAAATTATAATATTCGAGTTAAAAAAACTTAATTCGGCAATCACTTCACGCCCCCCCCCCCCTGAATGGGCCCCACGCCCCCCAGTTTGGGAACCACTGCTGTAAAGGATTTATCGAGGAAGGTTAATGTAGAATATGATTTATTTATGACGAAAGGAAGCAGAGCAGCAACTATTTCAGTGAATCGAGATTTTTTTAAAAATAGTGTCCGTGCGCCTAAGCCTACCTGGGTAAACCGTTAAAAATATCTATATACTATGAGTGTAAGAATTGTTCAGCATGAAACCTTCTACAAAGAAGTCCACGACAGCAGAAAAGATCCTCTATATTTAGGTACATCGCCCACTATAAGTGTTTTTACGTTTTCATTTCTTCCAACAATCTCCATTTGATTACTAGCTTCGGAGATAGTTTACGAGCTAGCTAGTGAGCGAGCCTATCACCCCAATTTCAGCCTTCGTTCCGTAGATACACAGCCAAGTTTAGATTGGATGGAAGGGGGATTTGTGTTTCATGCACCTCGCCATTCTTAAATTACGTCGGACAAGAATTCGTTGTACATGCATCTCCATGATAATATAATTAATAGTCCAGTCAGTGATTTTAACCCATCATGCAGAGGCGGAAAACTGATATAGGTCGTAGTTCATTGAAATCGAAAAAAATATGCCTTTTAAGCTTAGGGTGGGTAAACCATTAAAGATACAGGACGAAGCCGGGTCGGGTTGCTAGTCTATAAATATATGAATGTTTGTTTATTCAGTTTTCAATTTTGTTTTCCTTTTTACGCATTTCAGACAATTTTTTGACGGATGCAAGCAAAATGTGGGTTTGTCTGTCTACAAGTTTGTAGGCTTTTAACTCGAGAATGGTTGGGTGGATGCACGCAAACTTTGGTACAGATATCCATCAGATGCACGACACTAATCATTGATGTAACTCTTCACCGTACTCCTCATGAACGAGTGGCTAAAGGAGAAATCTTCTCAAACTACATGCTCTAACAGATGAAATATTAAAATTATCCTAGATGGACGACCAAATCTTATTTTTATCCCCTCAATGTGAGCCACGAAGCTCGGGAGGCTATAAGGGGTCTATAAAAACCACATTTTAAGACCCTAAATTGAACAGAGTTTGTGATATTCCCAGGAAAGTAAATTCGCTGTGGTAAACTGATGTAGGAATGACAACCATTCAAACAGTAGCTCAATTAATAACGTATGGCTATTAATACCGATGACCGTTCGAAGATCGGGTACTTCTGATATTAGTCGATAAAATCAGAACATGGACTAGTACCCGTATGCCGTTCTAAAAACTCTCACACTGACCTGTATCAAAAATGTTATTGAAAATGTCTAAGGCTAAAAGCTCCACTTGGTTGTCTTAGGTTTCGTGAAATTCCAGGTTTTCATGGTCAATCGGTCATTAGTCACTTGGAAGATATGCCCCTACAACAGTAACCTTTTCCTTTTAATTGACGATGCTTTATGTTATTGTTTAGTTTTTCATAGAATCTCAATTGTACCTGGTCATAAACACATCTGTTGTCTTAAAATAATTTTGATGTGTAACATCTTTCCGCTCGGTTGCTGGATAGTTTTGTGGGAGTGATTTTGAAAATTGGGGACGGAAGTGGATCGGAACGATCGAGCTGGCAGTGGTGGATCGAACGGAAGTATGCACTGCCCGCTCGATCGATCGAACGGAAGTGTACTAGCTGGCAGTGGTGGAAAACGGAAGTATGCACTGCCCGCTGGATCAATCGAACGGAAGTGTACTAGCTGGCAATGGTGGAGAACGGAAGTATGCACTGCTCGTTCGATCGATCGATCCAGCGAGCAGTGGTAAGACCCAGCTGCCGGTGGTACGAGAAACAATGAGCACGCGGTGTCGGAAATTGATACCACGACGTACTCTCGGCCATGTGGAATGTATATGACATACTGAACGGAAAACGCTCATGCGAACTCTGGTGTCAAGTGATTGAAACAAATGACAAGGTACATGTTCGAAGTCTTCGTATCAGTAATTAAATGGTAAAATGCCTTAATATCAAATATTGTAAGTAGTCGGCATTGCCGGTATTATGTTTCTGCACAATGGCTATTCAAATATTAACCCACATAATGGTAATGGAGTCATCAATATAATATAATCGTTGTGGTTATACGAGAACTCAGCAAGCCTTCATGAACTATTACTGAATAAATTCGCTTTACTCACAAGAAGGCCTATTCATAAGGCATTTTAAACTCAATTTCACGCAGGAACATTATCGAAACAAGCAAATTATAAATGAAACTTAATTCCGTAAAGCAGTATTATTGGAACGTGGAAATAAGTCACCATCTTGTGCACGAAACTTGCGTAGTCGAAATAGCCGTGGGATTAGTGCTTATGACTGTGAGTCTAGAGAACTTGTGTTCGAATCCCGGACGGGGTAAGTATTTTTGCTACCAGATTATCATTTTAAACGATATTTATCATATCAATATGACTCATTTTAACAGAATCCATATGAAATTACGTGTTGGTCTGTGAATGAACAGGACCTGTTTATAAGGAATTTAAGGTTATGAGCGGTGTCGCGTCTATTAATCTAGTTGGAAGCTACTAATCATCTAATAAAATGAGTTCCGTATTATAAACTACAATATCTGTAAAACACTCCCTTTTACAATAGATTAATATTTGTGCCAATAATAGTATAAAATACCGGTGGATCAACAATTTCACGTGAGGTTTCTTCTATGTCAGATATTACACATCATATGCGACTACTATAAGGCTCGTAATTTTTTTTAACTCTTTTATGACGTTATGCCCAACTATGGAGAGCGATTGACCTATTTAAAAGATGAATTTGAATTATCTTCTATCTCTTTCCAAAATCCCTTTATTCTCTCATTTAGCCTATTTTCATTTATGGAAATAAAATAGGCTTATGAGGTCACCTTTTGTCCGTGTATGTGTCTCTAACAAAATCTAAACGGCTGGAGCGATTCCAATGAAACTTAATATCATAGTACTATGTTTGCCGACCCCAACCGTGCCCTTCAAATTTTATTACGTCTCACGTATCCAACATGGCGGCTGAGCGAAATATTTCACCGGCATTCTATATATCCGATACCATTACTGATATCACCGTGTACTTTTGTACGGTGATAACGGGCACTACTAAAGGTTTATCTATGTAACTTTCAACAACCTGTTAACTAAAAAAAAAAAAAACATGGCGGCCAGGCAAAGTTGAAACATTTAAATTGACTTTTCTTGTGATTTAACCATCCGAACGCAGTGAAACTAGGTACAGCAATTGTTTATACACATTGTAATGCATTGACATCGAATATAGTTCAATTGTTTTCATAACCTCAAGATGGTGGCTGTGCGAAATTTTAAAATTTAGTTTTTATTTCTTGTGTCGTAGTCATGCGATCGAAGTCAACGTTTGAATATATCTATATAATTTCAATCGTTTTTTTTAATAGTGTGTGATGTTTTCTCGGAATGCTGGTATAACTCGCGAGACCTCCTTTTCACCTACACTCCCTCTACGAACACTAGGTCAAAGATTTTCCTACGTGTTTCCTTTCACGCTTTTTAGTTATTGATATAGCTAAAATAATTAGGGTTCTGTTGCATATAATGCTTGAGGTTGAATTACCGTGTTATGGTGGTTTAACTTTGCGTTCCGAGATATTGATTTTCTGTTGAATCTGTCCGAGGAGAGTTTATTGGCTTTTTGTAATTTAGAAATTCTGTCTATTTATTAGTATTATTTTTTACAGTACATATAACAAGGTGCTGGTACACCACAACAAAACTATACGGACTTTAGGGAACCATAGTATAGTTACTGGAACAACCACTTCTAAGCTGGAAAGTCATTACCCATGAACTTTCGAACGATTCGGGTTGTTGATAGAACTACTGCCTTCTGCATTAGGTTGTACACTTGCGTATCCAGATCCAGTTCTTTAAGGCCTTGGAGCAAGGTACTTGGGCTCTCCCCCGTACTAGTGTCGATGATAGGTATGGTCTTTACCCGTTCTATGCCAATGCCTTTTGATAGGGTCAACTAACTCGCTATATTTGATGACCTTTTAGTAGTGGGTTTTTACGGGTTCTATATCCTCCACCTCCACATTTTTCCACACAAGACGGCGGCCGTAGCTTAACTTAACCTAGCCTAACCTAACAAGATGGCGGCTATAGGTTAACCTAACCTAGCCTAACCTAAAAATATGGCGGCCATAGCTTAACTTAACCTAACCTAACCTAGGAGGGATGATCAAAAGGTTTCAAAGAATTTCATATAGGTAAGAAACGGGTCACGCTATGTTTTAACTACCGAGTTTCAGCTACTTTTTTAGGTTACTCTCTCGAACATTGCCGGAGACTGTTGATAAACACCTATGTTCCCACGGCAGAGTAACCTAACCTAACCCAACCCACGAGGGATGATCAAAAGTATTCCAAGCGCCGCTTGTCGATAGGCAAACCAATAATCAAAGAGGGGCCTGTCAGGCCTTGAGGCGATAGCCCCTTTTGATTGATCCCTGTTGATTAGTCCCTTTTGATTGATCTCAGTTGATTTGTCTCTTTAGACTACCCCCTGTTGACTAACCCCTTTGGACGAGTCCTTTTTTTGAAGGGAGTCATTTTTGACGGATCCTTTTTGACAGGTCCTTTTTGACAGGTCCCTGTTGACGGGTCATTGTTGACGAGTACTTGTTGACGGGTCCTTTTCGACGGATCCCTTTTGAGGGGTCCTTTTGACTTAGACCTTTGTACCGGTCCCTTTGGACTGGTCCCTATGGACTGGCCCAAGAAAGTTATCCAAATTATGTCAAAGGGCCTAACTATATTTGTGTGTAAAGCAGTGTGATGAACTGACGTTGTTCGCCAGCCATCACTTCTACAATCTGATAACGATATGAAAGGAAAGTGACGAAATATGAAATATGACTTAACACACAGGTGTTCACCTGTGCACATGCACGATAAGAGCTAACAAGTCACATTCTGTTTGGTTCGTACGTAGCGTTAGGGCTAATGCACACACCCTAGTACACGAGGCACATACAATTTGAGGACGTTCAAGGGACCTAAGTGCAAAACTTGGTGGATGGATGTGTTCTAACGAGTGATTTGTAGTTGAAAGAGAATAATACATGTTCTTAAGATGTTAAAACTAAAGAGATTGTACCTGCAGTAAGACGCCTTGTTCCTTCCGGTGTCATGTTGCTGACATAGTAGAGAGCGCACAGTTCTGTTGCTATGACTAACGCTGCAGTAATTTAAAACCGCAGGTGTTCATCTTGACAATGGATAATGCAAAGTCAGCAGTCATTGGATATTACACAGGTGTTCCTTTTGCACTTTGGACTCTCAGCTGTACTGGCAAAGGAATTGCAATGATGTGCAAAAAACTGGTGACACGAGCGATGAGAGTTTATATAAGAGAGGTGTCATATATTTCCCTACTCTCAGTCTTTATTACTCGCTTTGAGTGAACAGTGCTCTATTACTGCTCAAGAGTTGTAAAAAGCCTTTTGGTAGAAAATAATTAAATTATTTTCCAAGGTAAGTACTTATTATTAATGGATTGTAGTCTTTTATTACTAACTGATGTTGAAGTTATTAATTGGAATGCATTTATTGATTGATTGATTGATTTGTTTACAGATAATTGGGTACTTGTTGGTTAACAGATTCCTACAATCTGTTCAGTCAGTGACAGCAGTTGATAAATTATTAAAGGTAAGTACCCCCTCTAATAACATTTAAACAGCTAGAGTGATATTTTCCAATGTTCACCACTACATGTCAGTGAAAATGGTATATTTGGCAGTCAAAAGTTGGAACTACTTGACCATGGTGTGTAAAGCTAAATTTGTAGGTTAGCTTTTGATTACCGCTCTATTAAGTCCGAATGTTCGTTGCTAGGTGTCAGTGACAGATGGAATATTTAAAGACTTAACATCAGTTCACCTAACATAACCTAACTTTACCTAACTTAACCTTGTCACGTGACATGTTCCACAAGTTAAGACTTGTTTTAAGACTGACTATGACGTCACACTTAGCTCACACAACTGGCGGCCGCTGGTTTCTATCACGTGACATGTTTTACAAGTTTAGACTTGTTTTAAGACTGGCTATGACGTCACACCTAGCTCAATCAATTGACGGCCGCTAGTTCTACAAGTTTAGACCTGTTTTAAGACTGACTATGACGTCACACCTAGCTCACTTAACTGGCGGCCGCTGGTTTCTATCAAGTGACATGTTCTACAAGTTTAGACTTGCCTTAAGACTGGCTATGACGTCACACTTATCTCACTTAGCTGGTGGCCGCTGGTTTCTACCACTCTTTTCAAGTTCCATTGTTCACCGCTAGGTGTCACTGACAGTGGTATATAGTAACCCCAGTTAGAACTACATGAATTTAGACTTGCTAGGAGCTCACAGGTGATCGATTTAAATACCCTGCTATATCCATTGACTGAAATGTAATTAAACTATTTATATTTTACTTTGTTTTATCTTTTATTAACATTTATATTTTACTTTGTTTTATCTTTTATTGACATTTATGATTTCTTTCTTTTATAGGTATTTTGGAAAGTGATTTCATAATCATTATGTTCAAGTGTGGTGACTGTAAGAAACAGTTCTCAAGGCCTGACAACCTTCAACGTCACGCAAATGCTAAACATAACATTAAACTGTTTGTGTGCAGTCATTGTGCTATGACATTTAACCGATGGGATAGTCTTGGACGACATGTAAATTTAAAGCATGTCAGTTAAGCACCTTTTTCATGTTCAGTTTGTGATCTTGGTTTCTCAGGTGTAAAGCGATATCAATCCCACATGGTTGAAGTGCATGGAGGACAACGGGAATTGAAATCTGTAAAACCATCAATTAGCACGAAAACTTTAAACGAATGTGATGCTCAAAAGCGTAAAAGTTCTCATGATTGTGAAAATAGTTGTGCAACAAAAAGAAAGCAGAATGGTGAATCTTCGATAACGCATTGTGATGTATGTAATATTGATGTATCTTGATGATTCAAGGATATTTACGCAGTATTCATCATAAAAATAACGCTTGTCATGAAAGAAATTCTGCGAATATTCAACAAATTGGTAGTGCGTTTAAAAGTCGAATTGCTAGTTACCGACTTTGTAGTGAATAAAATACTCAAAGTATTGAATTATTTTTTTAATGTTCAACCCAGTGTGTTTGACATGATAGATAATGTTTTAGTAGAGCATAAAACATTTAAAATGAATTTTGAAATCTTTGGGTTACATGTAAAAACTGGGAGTGAAGGTGAAATTAGAGATATCAAATCCTTTAATACAAAAAATGTGATTGTTAGTGAATCAACTAATATTAGTGATATGTACTGTGCCCATTTAGCAGGAAATATGCCAATCACAGTATACCAGCGTAGCTCAATTCGGGATTTCGGGGCAGCGGTAAGTTCCCCCACTCTGTGACTCACATATTTTGGATTAATTAGAGGATACACTTGCAAAAATAACAACAAAATCAACTCCTATTAAAACATATTTAATTAATAAAATTAATGGCGCTACAAACATTTTACAATTTAATTACTGACCCAAATATCAACTGCTTGTTCCAAATGAACAAGGGATCACAAAATAAAATAAACAAATATTGTATTCAAAACCTGTGGTTTCCACATAAACCATCAATTCTACTTAGTCTCACTTCCATAAAGCACTAACATTAAGTTTACATAACTCCGAGCTCTTTGGCTCCATGCATTTACATTATTATGGTGTCATTCTTGTACACCTCAAACACTGGCTTTTATATTTTCTTATTTCTCAAGAACAAATATATAATTATATTTAAAAATCTATGTTAATTATCTAATTCAATATTTTGGGCATGTCCACACATTCAGTTGTTATCATCTCTCTTTATTTCACAAACATATTAAGGTAATCAGAAAATCAATTGTGTACTCCAGAGCGTGAAGGTACTTGACACAGTCAAAAAACTATAGTTACTCCCGAACTCAGTTGCCTTCAATCAACTCGTGGAATCCCACGTCCTTACATTATTACCATAGGGATTGTTATTTATCTCTTATGTCTTAATAGACCATTATCATATAAGAAACTACGATCTGAACCGGCAAACGAAATATCCATCTTTAAGGACCTCGGTTCAACGCCCGGGTCGTTTACAACTTTAAACACTCCTGGTGTATTTATTTCTCTTTTCAACAGCTTACGAGACGGTCTCTGTTCCTTCTCGCTTTAAGAAAGCTAGACTCTACTCCTTGGGGTGCGATTTATGACATGTTAGGGTGGAGGAGACATCCCGTCTGACCCAACATTTAGTAGCTTATTTTCAAGGCTTTCAAAACAAACCTTTCCATTCTATCCAGTTCTGGGGAGACCGGGCTTTATTGTACCGTATACATTCAAACAACTATTCTTTGGTTCAAAGACCATTTTCATATCCTTGGCATTTATTAATTATGAGAGGGTCCTCATTGATTGGGAAGATTAATACACAAACGACGACGGAGAATTACAGGGGCTTTTATCATAAGAAGATCCTGCATTCGAATCTCTTCAGGTGCCTCGGGAACTAATCCCGTACAGAGGGCTTATACAAAATGCGATTTAGAGTCGGCCGTGGCCCAATGACATACGCTCAATAATACCATATATTAGCTCCCTTTTTAAATACATACACAATGCCTCGTGATACCAATGTCACAAATAGAGGACTTACACAATTATCAATTCACTGCAATCAACTACCCTCCATAAGTAATGTACCAAGTATTTCACCACTACGCGTTCCTAGCGTGACACTTTAATATTATATTTGCGCTCATTATGCGCTATGCATTACTTTAAGCCGAAATGTCTTCCCAAGAACTGATAAATCTCTTTAGTAACAATTCATATTATTTTAATTCACATATTAATCTTTCTGTGGTCGATAAATCGCTCCCTGTTTTAAAATATTCCAATGAACCTCATTTCTTACACATACATTAAGGCTTAACGTTCTTATGTTCATATCAATTTATTTGATTTTTATTTAACATTTCCATATTTAATTATTATTATTATTATTTTTATTCTTTATACAAGCTCAAAAGCTATTTCTTTCATATCTCAACTTTACTTTATTTCAATGTCTTTTATGATAATTAATGATATTTCGCTTGCTCTTATGACATTTGTTAAATACATTAACCCTTTATTCACATATTTCCTCTACGGGAATTATTCTTTACATAATTATTCATAATTTCTCTATTTATTTATTATTGTTCAGACCGTGTTCTTGATTATTCAGTATTTATTTCTTTAAAACACATCCCTTTCACTCAAAAACTCCGGTGGATCTGTACACAATCAATTTCTGACACCAAAATAAAAATGAATTTTGTACTCACATATTTTCCAGATCATCCCATGATCTTAAATCTGGTGTGGTGTTTCATTTTTGGGCCCACTTCGAACTTTTTACACCATATTGAAGGTATTCATCTTACGTAAAAACACTTTTTGACCTATATCTAGAACACTTAATATTGACGACATTTTTATATACTGGCGTGTCCCTTTTGAACACATAATAACACTAAAAATATTATCTAACACACAATCTTGATTATTTTACACTTCACAATTACTCGATCACTAGGCCGTACTTCTCAGCCTATCACACGTGATCTTCTTAAATTCCCGTTTCCAAGAGTGAAATTTATCCGATGTCGGCTTCCTATTCTGAAGAATGCGAAAGTCCCGAAACATCTACTGTTCCCTGGAGTTCAATTCTGCTATTCCTATCCTGGATAACTGGCTATTTATCTAGCTTGAACGGCTTCTCTGTAGATCTGTCTATTGATCCTAACGAGAGTCTATATGGATCGAGGTCTCCTCTAAGACCTATAGATTTAGTTTCTAGCAGCTAGCACTTCTCGATTCTAGTACTATTAGAATTGTTCGCCTGCTTTCTGGAGCTAATATTTATAGTCTCCTATCCTCTTTATTTGAACTGTTTTAACACTCCTACGTTCGAACCTTATTCTGTTCTTCCTTTTTAGGTTGCTTCAATTTAAATAACAGTTTATCTGTCTGGTACGATACTTCCGTACGTTATGATCTGTTCGTTCGAACATTTAACGACCTATCGCCTTTAAGTCCGACGTTCGCAGCCTGCTCTGACTATATCTTGCGAATTTTCACTTTAACTTGTATACAGTCGGGCCTAAATCCTATAATTAGGATTTTCCTAATATTTCACTCCGGCGATACTTTAAAATTTCGTCTTGACTGCTCCTTATGGAGGCCAGCAAGTCGTTACTACTGTGACGCCTGTGGCTATTGGATCTTACTTCGGTGATGTAAAACAGCGTTTCTCCCCTCAAGGAGTACTGGTAGCTGTTATCGATGTAACGCAGAGTTACGTCCCCTCACGGACTGTCGGAATGACTATTTCTACGTCGTGTAGCAGCACTTCCCCTCACGGAATGCTCGTAGGACTGCATGCGATGTGACACAGTGACGTGCCCTCTGGCTGTCTGAATACTGCATTCGGTGCTTATACTTGTTGCGCAGTATGACCTCCCCTGAGATTCATACGTTTGAAGACTTTGATGCAGCACCTCCGGTCACGGAGTGCTCGTTGTAACTGCATTCGTTGTGATGTAGCCCAGCGTTACGCCCCCTCACGGGCTCTCAGAATAACTGCATTCGTTGTGATGTAGCACAGTGACGTGCCCTCAGGCCGTTTGAAAACTGCATGATTGGCTTGGAAACGCCCGAAGCTTTATACTATTTTACTACAAAAAAATAAGACTCAAGCCTTTCCTGTGGTCAACTTCTAAAATAATGATGCCACAAATATAAAAATTATACCTTCCGAAAGCTCGTCTTTTCAATGTCAAATGATCTTATTGCACCTAAGAATCGATCGTGCAATTCGGAGATATTAATTAATTTCTCGTCCTCAATTGTGTGGGTGTTGCATTCTTTTTGCTCTCTCCCCTCCACAGAGGCTTAGGTAATTCCCCTGTGACGTAGTCTTACGTCGGCAGTTTATTTCTGCACAATTATTACATGGTTTCTCTATACTGAAAAATCTCTCATTCCAAATGATTCACTGTACTGTGCTTGTTTACTCATTATTATGCTCGTAAACGTGTTAATTTTAATTATTCCTCTTATGGCGCGTATGCGACGTTGTCAATTTCCAGCCACGTCAGCTTGAATTCCGATTCAGGCTTCTCTTTCTATCACGGTGGAAAATTCCACTCAGTTATTAATACTCGTGACCGGCCCTCTCTGACATGTCGAGTGGGGTGATCTCATCTAAGGAGCATCTGTCCCTAGTCGCTTGCACAATGTTAAGCTATATTCCTGGCTTAAAATCTCTCTCCGTTCCTTTAAGAAACTATACGTTTCTTTCATTTCTTCCTTAAGGACATGGTTCGACCGTCATGGACCCGATGGCCCATGGGTTCATCTCTCCCTTCCTTAGGTAAATAAATTTTCGAAAATTCTTGAGGAAATTTATTTCAATTTAATTTGTATTTCCTTACCGTCGAACCCATCATAACGTCATCCGTATTTACTGTTATTTTATTTTTTTGAGGTTCCTTCCACTAATTGTGTAGGTTGGGTGTGCTCAATCTTTACCCTTTCTTTCTCCTTTATTACATTAAAATTTTCCTTTTCAATAAAATCAATTACTTCTTAAGTAAATTTTCCACTCCTTTCTGGTCTGTGTTTAGGTTGGGTCTCCAAGAGTTCCCATTCATTCATTTATTCCCTAGTGGACGACTCCACTCAGGCCATAAATCTCTTGTCACGTTCAGTGTTTACAACTCTCTCCCCTCGTCTGGCGCATGCCTCCAAACTCGAGTCAACAGTTGGTTTCCTTTCTTCTTTTCTCAAGTCAGACTTCAAGCCTGTCTGTTCTTTTTTCATTATATTTCTTCAACTTAATGACTTTATGTTAATTATCTTGCGGGTGCAATTAGCTTTACCCGTAATTTACTTCATTACAGTTATCAGACTTCAAGTCTGTTACACTTCAATAAAAAATTTTAAGAGCTCAGTCTGACTTCACCTGACTCTTTCTGGTTCTCTTCCCTATTCCTCATCTCTCTTTGAGATGGTATTTCAGCACATATTATACTTATTTCTCGTATTCTTTGACGGTTGCAGATATCTTTACCCGTTTGTTCAAAAGGGATAATTCTCTTCCTTCACCTCGTATCGAGATGGCACTTGCCAAGAGTATTTCTTTTTCCTACTCTTCCAATTCTTTAGATCTTCCAAATCTCCTTTCTTTCTCTTCTTTTTATCCTTCCCTTTCTTCTTACGATGCTTCCAGCTGAAATATGCCTGGGCATCCTCTTTCTCCAAGACATCGTTGGTTATCTCACCTTCTTTCATTGTTTCCATGGGGTATCCATTTCCTGGTACACCAACTATCAACGGCGGTTTTCTTCCCTTTGGCTCTTCTTCAGAGACGTCTCCTCTCGTTTTTTCATTGCTCCCAACAATCTCATCTTTTTCTTTTAGGGTTTCTTGGCTCTTATTAGCACTTTCCCTTTCTCTATTCTTTTGTTGCCAGTTCTGGTATTTAATCAACAATTCAAGGATCTGAGCTTTCAATTTTGGTCCTTCTACTGCCGTTTTATCTTCTTGATCCTCCTGAATGTCTTCTAGGTTTTCTTTTTCTACCTCCTCATTTTCTTCGGAGTTTCCTTTTTCAATTCCTGTGAATTCTTGAACCTCTGTTTCCATCGATGCTTCGTTGAAATTTTCATTTAATTTCTCTATTTCTTCTGGAATTATCATTCCCGTTTCTTCAACTATCAATTCCTTTAGTATCTCCTGTTCCGAGATTATTTCTTGTTTTTCCAGCTCGATCTTTTCATAAAAATGAGTCTCTTCAATTTGGAGCTCATTTTCATTTTGGCTATCCTCCTTTTCTGGAGTTACGATTTCTTCATGAATTTCCATTGGTTTCTCTGGAAGGATCTCCAAGTTTTCTTCAATTTCCACTGGAGTCATGATGATTTCTATTTCTTGTTCCTCTTCTTTAATCTCAACTTTAGGCTGTTCTGGCACCGTGACTTCTTTTTCTTCTTCAATTTCGGCTTGTTTTTCAACTTCCGTCTGGACAGCTGTTTCATTTTTCTGACAGTTCTGCGCCATCATGTCTTCCTCATATACCTTCTGAGCAGCCTCTAATATTTCTTGATATTCTGGAATCTTGACTTTCCTCAATTCAGCTAACTCCTGAATAGTTATTATTCCATTTTCATCATACATGCTCGTTCTGAAGCATTGCATCTGATCATTTTTTTCCTGTAAATAATCCCTTTGTTCCTGAATATATTTCATCCGGTCGTGCTCTTTATAATCGATCTTCCACCAAATCTTATCCCATTCTCTTCTCATATCCCATACTTGCTCCATTATCTCATCTATTTTCCCCCTGAAACTTCTTATCTGTTCCCAGGGAGCTAGTTCAATTTTCCCTTCTTCCGCCATGCATTTCGCAAATTTCTTTTGTATTTCCCTTAATGACTTTCTAACATGAGGGATTTCCTTATCCAATTCTTCTAATTCCTGTTTGGGTATCTTAAAGTTATTTTTACCTGCCCTCTGACAAAATTCGAGTGTCTTATTAGTTTCCTTAGACATTCTTTTTCTTAGTTCCTCAATTTCCTCCGTTTTACTTGAGCCTACATCTCTAAATTTCCAAAGTTCACTCTTCATCTTGAATTGCTTTAGTCGTATTTCATCAATTTTATCCAAGAATGTTTCTACTTCCTTCCATTCCGCCATTTCTACCTTTTCCTGTTCCTGCACGTCAGTACTATCGCTCTTTTCCCCTTCGTTTTCTGAGCCTACCTGGACCGACATTACTATGTGAGATTTTGTATTATCCTTATTCTTATCATTATCCATTACATTTTCCCTTGGAATTGGTTTACAAATTTCCGTTTCCTTTCCGAGCTCTAAAGGCTCAACATTTATTACCCCTTTGTCTGCAGACATGTTACCTTCTCTTCGTGTAACTATGTCTCCAGGTGCACGCATGCTTTCTACAGAAACATCTATAATTTCTTTAGTTGGGTACTCTTTCTCACCTGTAGTTTTACCTTTCCCTGGGCTCTCGGCCCTTACATTCTCAGAGAGCCTCCGCCTCTCTTCACTTAACAACATCATATTACAATACAGTGGGCCTCTAATGCCACCACACTAGTACATGTTTGAGAGATGATACTCTGAATCTGTGTGTCCCAATTTCTTTAAAATATTACTTTAGTACGGGTATTCACTTACAACGTACCCTTTTACTACTTTTATTCAATTTCATAAACCTTATGGAAGTGTTTAAAATTCAAAATTTCGAAAAACCATTTTTTCAAAAAATGAAAATTTTGATTTTTCGAGAAAAACTCGGGTTTTCCCTAGGAAAACTCAGCCCTGCGTACTGGGCGCCAAAAAGTATAAGAAGTGGTTTTGCTAGTAGCCCCACGTTGGGCGCCAAAAAGTATAAGATGTGGTTTGCTTGGGGGTTTGTAATATAATATATATATTCAGGGCTGCTCGGTATGAGTTTCCAGGGACCCATGCGGTCAGTTAATATTTTACGTTGTAGCTATTCCTATTATTACTTTAATTTTACATGATATGACCGACTTAAATGTTCCTCTAGTTATTAATCCAGCACAGTATTTATATTTCCCCCTTTGCCCATTTAGCAGGAAATATGCCAATCACAGTATACCAGCGTAGCTCAATTCGGGATTTCGGGGCAGCGGTAAGTTCCCCCACTCTGTGACTCACATATTTTGGATTAATTAGAGGATACACTTGCAAAAATAACAACAAAATCAACTCCTATTAAAACATATTTAATTAATAAAATTAATGGCGCTACAAACATTTTACAATTTAATTACTGACCCAAATATCAACTGCTTGTTCCAAATGAACAAGGGATCACAAAATAAAATAAACAAATATTGTATTCAAAACCTGTGGTTTCCACATAAACCATCAATTCTACTTAGTCTCACTTCCATAAAGCACTAACATTAAGTTTACATAACTCCGAGCTCTTTGGCTCCATGCATTTACATTATTATGGTGTCATTCTTGTACACCTCAAACACTGGCTTTTATATTTTCTTATTTCTCAAGAACAAATATATAATTATATTTAAAAATCTATGTTAATTATCTAATTCAATATTTTGGGCATGTCCACACATTCAGTTGTTATCATCTCTCTTTATTTCACAAACATATTAAGGTAATCAGAAAATCAATTGTGTACTCCAGAGCGTGAAGGTACTTGACACAGTCAAAAAACTATAGTTACTCCCGAACTCAGTTGCCTTCAATCAACTCGTGGAATCCCACGTCCTTACATTATTACCATAGGGATTGTTATTTATCTCTTATGTCTTAATAGACCATTATCATATAAGAAACTACGATCTGAACCGGCAAACGAAATATCCATCTTTAAGGACCTCGGTTCAACGCCCGGGTCGTTTACAACTTTAAACACTCCTGGTGTATTTATTTCTCTTTTCAACAGCTTACGAGACGGTCTCTGTTCCTTCTCGCTTTAAGAAAGCTAGACTCTACTCCTTGGGGTGCGATTTATGACATGTTAGGGTGGAGGAGACATCCCGTCTGACCCAACATTTAGTAGCTTATTTTCAAGGCTTTCAAAACAAACCTTTCCATTCTATCCAGTTCTGGAGAGACCGGGCTTTATTGTACCGTATACATTCAAACAACTATTCTTTGGTTCAAAGACCATTTTCATATCCTTGGCATTTATTAATTATGAGAGGGTCCTCATTGATTGGGAAGATTAATACACAAACGACGACGGAGAATTACAGGGGCTTTTATCATAAGAAGATCCTGCATTCGAATCTCTTCAGGTGCCTCGGGAACTAATCCCGTACAGAGGGCTTATACAAAATGCGATTTAGAGTCGGCCGTGGCCCAATGACATACGCTCAATAATACCATATATTAGCTCCCTTTTTAAATACATACACAATGCCTCGTGATACCAATGTCACAAATAGAGGACTTACACAATTATCAATTCACTGCAATCAACTACCCTCCATAAGTAATGTACCAAGTATTTCACCACTACGCGTTCCTAGCGTGACACTTTAATATTATATTTGCGCTCATTATGCGCTATGCATTACTTTAAGCCGAAATGTCTTCCCAAGAACTGATAAATCTCTTTAGTAACAATTCATATTATTTTAATTCACATATTAATCTTTCTGTGGTCGATAAATCGCTCCCTGTTTTAAAATATTCCAATGAACCTCATTTCTTACACATACATTAAGGCTTAACGTTCTTATGTTCATATCAATTTATTTGATTTTTATTTAACATTTCCATATTTAATTATTATTATTATTATTTTTATTCTTTATACAAGCTCAAAAGCTATTTCTTTCATATCTCAACTTTACTTTATTTCAATGTCTTTTATGATAATTAATGATATTTCGCTTGCTCTTATGACATTTGTTAAATACATTAACCCTTTATTCACATATTTCCTCTACGGGAATTATTCTTTACATAATTATTCATAATTTCTCTATTTATTTATTATTGTTCAGACCGTGTTCTTGATTATTCAGTATTTATTTCTTTAAAACACATCCCTTTCACTCAAAAACTCCGGTGGATCTGTACACAATCAATTTCTGACACCAAAATAAAAATGAATTTTGTACTCACATATTTTCCAGATCATCCCATGATCTTAAATCTGGTGTGGTGTTTCATTTTTGGGCCCACTTCGAACTTTTTACACCATATTGAAGGTATTCATCTTACGTAAAAACACTTTTTGACCTATATCTAGAACACTTAATATTGACGACATTTTTATATACTGGCGTGTCCCTTTTGAACACATAATAACACTAAAAATATTATCTAACACACAATCTTGATTATTTTACACTTCACAATTACTCGATCACTAGGCCGTACTTCTCAGCCTATCACACGTGATCTTCTTAAATTCCCGTTTCCAAGAGTGAAATTTATCCGATGTCGGCTTCCTATTCTGAAGAATGCGAAAGTCCCGAAACATCTACTGTTCCCTGGAGTTCAATTCTGCTATTCCTATCCTGGATAACTGGCTATTTATCTAGCTTGAACGGCTTCTCTGTAGATCTGTCTATTGATCCTAACGAGAGTCTATATGGATCGAGGTCTCCTCTAAGACCTATAGATTTAGTTTCTAGCAGCTAGCACTTCTCGATTCTAGTACTATTAGAATTGTTCGCCTGCTTTCTGGAGCTAATATTTATAGTCTCCTATCCTCTTTATTTGAACTGTTTTAACACTCCTACGTTCGAACCTTATTCTGTTCTTCCTTTTTAGGTTGCTTCAATTTAAATAACAGTTTATCTGTCTGGTACGATACTTCCGTACGTTATGATCTGTTCGTTCGAACATTTAACGACCTATCGCCTTTAAGTCCGACGTTCGCAGCCTGCTCTGACTATATCTTGCGAATTTTCACTTTAACTTGTATACAGTCGGGCCTAAATCCTATAATTAGGATTTTCCTAATATTTCACTCCGGCGATACTTTAAAATTTCGTCTTGACTGCTCCTTATGGAGGCCAGCAAGTCGTTACTACTGTGACGCCTGTGGCTATTGGATCTTACTTCGGTGATGTAAAACAGCGTTTCTCCCCTCAAGGAGTACTGGTAGCTGTTATCGATGTAACGCAGAGTTACGTCCCCTCACGGACTGTCGGAATGACTATTTCTACGTCGTGTAGCAGCACTTCCCCTCACGGAATGCTCGTAGGACTGCATGCGATGTGACACAGTGACGTGCCCTCTGGCTGTCTGAATACTGCATTCGGTGCTTATACTTGTTGCGCAGTATGACCTCCCCTGAGATTCATACGTTTGAAGACTTTGATGCAGCACCTCCGGTCACGGAGTGCTCGTTGTAACTGCATTCGTTGTGATGTAGCCCAGCGTTACGCCCCCTCACGGGCTCTCAGAATAACTGCATTCGTTGTGATGTAGCACAGTGACGTGCCCTCAGGCCGTTTGAAAACTGCATGATTGGCTTGGAAACGCCCGAAGCTTTATACTATTTTACTACAAAAAAATAAGACTCAAGCCTTTCCTGTGGTCAACTTCTAAAATAATGATGCCACAAATATAAAAATTATACCTTCCGAAAGCTCGTCTTTTCAATGTCAAATGATCTTATTGCACCTAAGAATCGATCGTGCAATTCGGAGATATTAATTAATTTCTCGTCCTCAATTGTGTGGGTGTTGCATTTTTTTTGCTCTCTCCCCTCCACAGAGGCTTAGGTAATTCCCCTGTGACGTAGTCTTACGTCGGCAGTTTATTTCTGCACAATTATTACATGGTTTCTCTATACTGAAAAATCTCTCATTCCAAATGATTCACTGTACTGTGCTTGTTTACTCATTATTATGCTCGTAAACGTGTTAATTTTAATTATTCCTCTTATGGCGCGTATGCGACGTTGTCAATTTCCAGCCACGTCAGCTTGAATTCCGATTCAGGCTTCTCTTTCTATCACGGTGGAAAATTCCACTCAGTTATTAATACTCGTGACCGGCCCTCTCTGACATGTCGAGTGGGGTGATCTCATCTAAGGAGCATCTGTCCCTAGTCGCTTGCACAATGTTAAGCTATATTCCTGGCTTAAAATCTCTCTCCGTTCCTTTAAGAAACTATACGTTTCTTTCATTTCTTCCTTAAGGACATGGTTCGACCGTCATGGACCCGATGGCCCATGGGTTCAGTACCAAGATATTTCAAGTGCTATCATTGTGAAGAGTGAAGAGTTCCAGGAAATGGAGTCAGGCTGGGCGTTGGTTGAAGTACTTTATCTAGAAATCAACATGAATAAATGTAATCCCCTTCGAGCATCATCATACATTGATTTGCCAGGATGGATCAAACGAAAGAAATCTGTTGTGAACGTTTTGAATAATGATGACGCATGTTTTGTGTGGGCTGTAACTTCAGCTCTCCATCCAGCAGTGGAGAATATGGATAGATCATCATCTTATCCTCACTATTCTTCAGTGTTAGATTTAAAAGAAATAGAATTTCCTATGGCGATAAAAGACATTCAAAGTTTTGAAGAGCTGAACAATGTAAGTATTAATGTTTATGGAATTGAAAATAAGACTATAGTACGTCCTCTATATTAAACTTAGGAAAAAAAAAAGAATGCCCATGTAAATTAACTATACATAACCGAAGGTGAAAATGCCCACTATTGTTGGATAAAACATTTTAGTAGACTTGTCGGTAGTCAACTATCAAAAGATAAATCTAAAAAGTGGTTGTGTGATGGTTGTTTGGTATATTTTAGAAAAGAAGACCAACTAACTCAACATCAAAAATGGGAATGTAATCATGTTTGTACGGTATTACCTACTCCTAGAGAAATAACATTCTGTAATTTAAGGACTTTGAAAACCAGCTTCGAGTACCATTTGTTATATATGCTGACTTTGAGGCTTTGCTAAAACCATTTAATACATGTTCATCGGATCCAACTAAACCTTTTACCAACACCACTCACATACATGAACCTTTTAGCTTTGCATATTATATTAAATGTAGTTATGATGACTCGTTAAATAAGTTTGAGCTCTATAGAGGACCTGATACACCTAAAGTTTTTATGGAAAGACTTGAAAAATATGCAATTCGTATATCCTCTATTTTAAATACGATCATTCCAATGGAGCCACTAACATCATCACAGCAAACGTGCTTTGAAACTGAACCTAATTGTTTTATATATGGTGAATGTTTATATACAGATAGGGTTTGCGATCATGACCATTTAATAGGAAAATATCGTGGTGCTGTTCACCAAGAATGTAATTTAAAGTATAGAGTAACTAAATTCATTCCAGTCATTCTACATAACGGTAGCAAATACGATAACCACTTTATCGTAAAAAAATTTGGAGCTTCAGATGTGAAAATTGATGTGATTGCAAATAATAAGGAGCAATACATATCGTTTAAAAAATACATCAAAACTGACAATAAGAAAACTATAAAACTGAGATTTTTGGATTCATTCCGCTTTATGCCAAGTAGTCTTGATAAGCTTGCTAGTAATTTAAAATCAGATCAATTTCATGAAATTCAACGTGTCTTTCTGAAAAAGATGATTTTAATTTGATTCGTCAAAAAGGTATATTCCCTTATGAATATATTAACTGTGTGGAACGTCTTGAGGAGTGTTCTTTACCACCAAAAGATGCATTTTACAGTTCTTTAAACACAAGTCATATCAGTGATCAGGAATATTTACATGCACAACTTGTATGGACATAGTTTGACATTCAAACTTTAGGCGAATTTTCAGACTTAAATTTAAAGACAGATGTGTTATTATTAGCAGATGTTTTTGAAAATTTCCGGAATGTTTGTATGAAAACTTACGACCTTGATCCTTGTCAGTATTTTACTGCTCCTGGGTTAATTTTCAGTTCAATGTTGATAAAAACAAAAGTAAATTTAGAATTGATGACTGATATAGACATGATTAATTTTATAAAATCATCAATTCGAAGTGGATTAAGTCAATGTAGTGGGCGATATTCTAATGCAAATAATAAACAAGATGTTCAGTAAAGAACATATAGCCTACTTTCTCCTAAATGCATGGGTATTGTTATAACTCTGTCATTTTCAAGGAGTATAATTGAATGTTGGTTGTAGTAGCTTGTTGAAATACAACGTGCTATAGGGATATTAAACATGAATATGAGGTGCCCTTTGCTAGTGCTACCTCTGTAAAAAACATTCAATTCGGTTTCACCGTGTTTGAATTGATATGGGGAATGGATTTGCACACATACATGGCCGCTATTTGCAAACTATTGGGCTGATGACCTTGTAGTCAGTCATAAGATGCTTTCCACAAAAAGGCATGTTGTTGCAAAATCTGGTAGAGATCAAATTATTAGGATGGTCGTAATTTGATTTAAGCTTTTAACATTTGGGTGGCCGTCATTCCGTTTCCGTCAAGATGGCGGCGATATAAAACAAGACACTGAGGTGCCCTTTGCTAGTGCTACCTCTGTAACAAATTTCGTTCAATTCGGTTTCACCGTGTTTGAATTGATAGACGGAATCTATTTGCATACATACTGGCCACCATCTGCAAACCATTGGGCTGATGATCTTGCAGTCTGGTCAGAATATGCTTCCCACATAAAGATATGTTGTTGCAAAATTTGGTAGAGACTAGATTATTAGGTTGGTCGTAATTACATTTTAGCTTTTAACATTTGGGTGGCCGCGATTACGTTGAAGATGGTGGTGATATAAAACATGACACTGAGGTGTCCTTTGCTAGTGCTACCTCTGTACCAAATTTCGTTCCATTCGGTTTCACCGCGTTCGAATTAATAGGGGGAATCGATTTTCACACAAAGATGGCCGCCATCCGCAAAATATTAGGCTAATGACCTATTAGTTTGGTCAAAGCATGCTCCCTCCATAAAGGTATGTTGTTGCAAAATTTGGTAGAGATCGGATGATTAGGTTAATCGTGATTTTATTTAAGCTTTGAACATTTGTGTGGCCGCCATTACGTTTCCGTCAAGATGGCGGCGATATAAAACATGACACTGAGGTGCCCTTTGCCAGTGCTACCTCTGTACCAAATTTCGTTCCATTCCGTTTCACCGTGTTTGAATTAATAGGGGGAATCGATTTTGACACAAAGATGGCCGCAATCCGCAAACTATTAGGATAATGACATATTAATTTGGTCAAAGGATGCTTCCTCCATAAAGGTATGTTGTTGCAAAATTTGGTAGAGATCGGATGATTTGGTTAGTCGTTATTTGATTTAAGCTTTGAACATTTGTGTGGATGCCATTACGTTTCCGTCAAGATGGCGGCGATATAAAACATGACACTGAGGTGTCCTTTGCTAGTGCTACCTTTGTACCAAATTTCGTTCAATTCGCGTTCACCCATTCGAATTGATAGGGGGGGGACAGACGTTCAGAGTACACACACTCACACACACACACACAGACTCACACACACACATACACACACACAGACAGACACTCTTTTTTTCGCCCTGTGTTGATCTCATAAGTCTACTTTCATTTTTTGCAAAAATCGAAAGTAGGCTAATAATAAATACATGCCTAGCTATAACCCTTGGGAAGAGTCAAAGTATATTGTCTACCTCGATGCAAATAACTTATACGGTTGGGCTATGAGTCAATATCTACCACTGAAAGGTTTTCGCTGGCTGACACAATCTGAAATTGATGTCTTACATGTTAACACTCTAAATGATAACGATGATAAAGGATATATTTTAGAGGTAAATCTTGAGTACCCTAAAGAGCTACATGATAAACATAATGATTTACCATTTTGTCCTGAGAATATGAAATCCCCGTACATAACATCACGAACGAAAATGTTAATTGCTAATTTGAATGATAAATGCAAATATGTAATACATTATCAAAACTTGAAACAGTGTCTACAGCATGGATTGAAATTAACTAAAATTCATCGCGTATTACAATTTCATCAGACAGCATGGCTCAAACCATATATTGATCTAAACAATAATTTAAGAACACAGTCAACAAACGCGTTTGAAACAGATTTTTATAAACTCATGAATAATAGTGTTTTTGGAAAGACTATGAAGAATGTTGATAAGCGAGTTGATGTAAAGCTGATAACAAAGTGGGAGAATGATGGTAAAAGGTATGGTGCTAGCAACTTAATAAGCAAGCCTAACTTTCATAGCTGTTCAATTATTCATGAGGATTTAGTTGCAATACAAATGAATCGTCTTAAAGTATCTTACAACAAACCCATATATGTGGGTTACACCATTCTGGAATTGTCAAAAACACTTATGTACGAATTTCACTATGATTATGTAAAGAAAAACTATCATGATAATGCTAAATTACTCTACACAGACACAGATTCTTTTATTTATGAGTTTAAAACTGATGACTTTATGAGGATATCAAAACTGAGCTATCCCGAGGATAATATTTACCATTTACCTCTAGTAAACAAAAAGGTTCTTGGGAAATTTAGGGATGAATGTGCTGGTGTTGTTATAGACACCTTTGTAGGCACAAAATCTAAATCATACAGATATATGACAATTGATGATGTAGTAGTAAAAAAATTAAAAGGAGTGAAAAAGAATGTTGTTAGTAAAGAGTTAGATATAAGTGATTATAAAAACTGTATAGTTAGTAACCCACCTGTATTATATAAGAAAATGTGTGCATTTAAAAGTAATAATCATCAGCTACATACAAATTTGCTGAACAAAGTTGCTTTAAGTAATGAAGACAACAGACGATTTATTATACCCAACACATTTGATACTCTTGCTTAGGGGAAACAGTCGCATTGAGGACTATTACTTTACGTAAGTCTAATGATCACTATACTGTAATATTTGTAGTGTGTTTTATATTGTAATATTTTTTGTAAAACTGTAACTAGAATGTATAATGTTAGGCTACTGTAGTTTAGTAAAAATAAGATAAGTAATACATTTTAGTGTAAAATGTTTGCTTTTTTATATTACGAAAAAGATTTTAAAAATGTACAGAATGTGTGAAATAAACAAGGGGAATATAAAAAGGTAAAGTGAAATTGTAAATATCCATGTGTGAAAAAGTGAAATGGCTATCACCATTTTAAAATTAAAAGACATTGTGACCTGGTAAACCTTGTTTTTATTTCACAACAACAACAAAAATGTACAGAATGTGTAAACTAAACAAGGGGAATATAAAAAATGAAAAGTAGAAATTGTAAATATCCATGTGTGAAAAAATGAAATGGCTATCACCATTTTTAGCCTATTTTCAATTTTGAAAAAATAGGCTTATGAGATCACCATTTGTCCGTGTGTGTGTGCGCGTGTGTGTGTGTGTGAGAGAGAGGTGTGTGTGTGTGTCCCCCCTAATAACTCTTAAACGGCTGGAGTGATTTCAATAAAACACGGTAAGTACATAGCAAAAATCCGGACGACCCTGACCGTGCCCTTCAAATTTTGTTACGTCTCACCAATCCAACATGGCGGCTGTACGAAATATTTCATCAGCATTCAATATCTCCGAAACTATGCCCGATATCATCCTGCAATTTTTATGGTGATAAAGGGAACTACTAGAAGTTCACCTATGTGACTTTTGAAAAACTGGTAACTACAAAACCAACATGGCGGCCAAGCGAAGTTGCGACTTTTAAATAGACGTTTCTCGCGATTTAACCAATCAAACGCAATAAAACTTGGTACAGTATATGATTATACACATTGTAATGAACCGACAACTAACTTCGTTCAATTGTTTATATAACCACAAGATGGCGGATATGCGAAATATTTCACCGGCATTCTATTTCTCTGAAACTGTTAGCGGTATCACCCTGAAATTTTGTACGGTGATAAAGGGCACTACTGAAAGTTCATCTATAAGACTTTCAAAAACCATTTAGCTACAAAACGAACATGACGGCCAAGCGAATTTGAAAATTTTAAATAGAACTTTCTCGCGATCTAATGTTCCAAACGCATTGAAATCTGGTACAGGAAATGTTTATACCCATTGTAATGCACTGGTATCTAATTTATTTCAATTGTTTACATAACCTCAAGATGGCGGCTGTGCGAATTTTAAAATTAAGTTTTTATTTCTTGTGTCGTAATCATGCGATCGAAGTGAAAGTTTGAATAATGAACCTACGCAATAATTTTCCTTTAGTGGTACATGACTCTATAGCCTATACATTTAACAATCCAACATGGCGACCATCCGAAATAATTAGACGGCTCTGAATATCTACGAATCTATTATAGCAATCAAATTGTATTCTTGTATGTTCACGTATAGGACTTTCAATAACCTAGTGATCACAAATCCAACATGGCGGCGACGCGAAGTATAAATATTCACTTGGACGTTTCTCGCAATTTAACCATCCGAGTGCAGTGAAACTTGGTACAGTAAGTCCTTATACGAATATTAATCCACTTTCATCTAATTTATTTCAATTGTTTCCATAACCACCAGATGGCAGCTGTGCGAAATTTTAAAATCTCCTTGTTACTTCTTGTGTCCTAATCATGCGATTGAAGTTTGAATGCTACACGTATACAATATTCTTCAGGTAACAGTACATAACTCTAGGACCTACATATATAAAATCGAACATGGCGACCATCCGAAATATTTCGTCGGTTCTCAATATCTACGAATCTATTACAGCAATCAAACTGAAGTTTTGTATGTTGATAGTGGCAATTAACGTAAGTAGGATATATGAAAATAGGCTGTATAGTTCTTCACGGAACTACTTGTTAAAATTAAAAGATATAGTGATCTGGTGAACCTTATTTTTATTATTCAACAAAAAATGTACAGAATGTGTGAACTAAACAGGGGGAATGTACAAAAATGTAAAGTGGAAATTGTAAATATTCATGTGTGAAAAAATGAAAATGAAGAAATGGCTATCACCATTCTTAAAATTAAAAGACGTTGTGATCTTGTAAACCTTGTTTTTATTTCACAACAAATAGGGTTTTACAAAATAGAATTCAAAGAAATACCAATTCCTCAATCCTTTTCAATGTTCATGTCCACTCATCATTAACTTTCCTTTTATAGCACTAATCACAATGAGGGCTGCAAACCTCTCTCTCACTGAAACATCACAGGATGTCAAACGTTGTTTAGCTTTTCAACGATAACTTATCCGCTACACGTTTTAATGCAGGTTGACTGTGGTGATAAGAAAACCTATTTATATGCTTGATCCAAAGGATTAATAGAATATCACCACGCTGCAAAGGTTCTTCAAGACAAATTCCAGGACCACACAAATAATAACCAGGTAGGTAGTTTTCGAAAGTCAAGTATTGAATTACTTTGTCAATGACACCATTGCCAGTGCAGGTCTGGCATATCCTTTTCCATCGATGGTAAAAAGGTTTAATCTTCCCCCTCCTCTGTGGATGATGTTTGTTGTTGCTGCTTTTCTTCTCCATCACACCCGTGGAATGAAGAAACAAAGTATTTACGCGAACTTTTATGACCGTGATACAGTTTGACCAGCTGGCAAGTGGCGCACTGTCGCATAGATGGTATTTTTGCCATAACCACTTGCTTATGGTGATTATAATCCGTATATGGTTGCAATTCACTTAACACAGGGTCATGAGTCCATGATTTGGTACATGTTGCCAGATTTCTTTCACTTCATTTGCTACCACATAATAAATGAACGATTTTGGAAGAGCCAATAATTCTTCTTTGGTAAAACTGTCTAGTTTCTTTTTACACACGAAGAATTTGCCAATGGCTTTATCGGTAGCATCCCCTTTCTCCACGCTGATGTTTACTCGTCGCTTGTAGAAATATCACTGGTGTCATTCACAGGTAAACATAGAGTTTTTATTTTATTTAACAACTCCCAGCAGGCATTGGTGGTTAGCCTTTGAAACAATTGCCACACCTGTACCAAGGCTTTATGGGATATATTGTCACAGGGGCAGCGGTCCATGAGTGTTAGCAGCGAGGGACAGCCCAAGTCCATTAAATCGATACATTGACAGTAAGACGCTAAAAATGGTTGTAGCCATTGACGTATTTCACTACCTTTCACAAACACCACATGGGCAGAGGACAAGTGGGCTTTCATGACCATGACCATGTCCAGGTGCTTATATGAAATGGTTCCTTGATTCCACTCTAGTTGCATATGAGTTTCAATCCACTGGGTTTGTTTACGATCATTTTCACACAACAAATCAAACGCATAGGGTGGTTTAAACACTAAATGGGTAGCTTGCGATACCCAAAAAGTGGAACAATCAATGATTGGCCACTTCTTTAAATATAAATTTGTTATCTCCAATTTTAAACACAATCCACAATCAGTGTGCGCAACATGTTCACTCTTGTCTGGACAAAGTCCAACTGACCACAGACTGACGATCGTCCACTAAGGTGAACCCATGACATTTACTTGCATTCCATTCTAGTAAAAATATAAAAAAATCACTGACTAGTCACTATTGAGGTTAAGGAAGGACAGGGGACATGAGAAATAATATTAACAACCACAAAATATTTCTCTTATTACATCATTTTATTATCATAACACGACTTACAAGCTTTAGTCATTTTGGGATAGGGACGATACCTACTCATACAACAATACAGACTTTTGTGTTTGTAACGTCCATAGCACCGATGATGTCCCAATGTCTCTAAACTATACGTTTTTGACGGTGAGCTGCTCACCAAAGCACCATTGACACAATACAGACCACACGTATCGTAACTTGTTTTTTCATCACTCAGAGGCACGAGTGAGGGATAGCTTGAATGACAAGGTATATTTCCCACCTCCATTCTGCACAGGTAGGGGCAGGCGGGTGACCAGCGCTGATGTTCTTGCATAGGTTCATCGCTCTCTTGCCATGAGTCTCGGTTAGGTGAGCTAAGTGTGACGTCTTAGCCAGTCCTAAAGCAAGTCTAAACTTGTAGAACATGTCACGTGACAAGGTTAAGTTAGGCAAAGTTAGGTCATGTTAGGTGTGCTGAGGTTAAGTCTTTAAATATTTCCTTTCTTTGAGATACTTTCCAAAACCAAGAAAAAAATCCAATAAATACATTGACAAAAATAACTTGTTAAATAAGCCAACACACAAAAAGCCGATATAAGCCAACACAAAAGCCAATACATAAGCCAATACAAAAGCCAACGCAAAAGCAAACACAAAAGCCATTACACAAGCCAAAATAAAAGCCAACACACAAGCCATCGTTTATTTTGCATGTCATAATCTCCTTTGATACATCGTAAGCTGTATATATCAACATACTTTTTAGTGCATGCATCTGTAGAAAAATAACTTGTCAAATAAGCCAACACAAAAGCCGATATGTAAGCCAACACAAAAGCCAATACAAAAGCCAACACAAAAGCCAATACATAAGCCTACATAAAAGCCAAAACATAAGCCAATATATAAGCTTATCACCAGAACAGCTGTATCCTTTGTAGTGTGAACATCATACTGACAGGTCAGTTACTACTATGGAACTTACTACAACCAACAAAGGTAGGCAACGTGCACTCTATCAAGGCTACTCGTATAACTATAATCGTCAGAATGTGAATGGAATAATATTCTGGCGATGCTCGAAAGAGAGGTCAACAAAATGTCGAGGCAATCTAAAAAGTAAAAATGGAAAGGTTATAAGTGTGAGTGTTCATCAATGTAGTGCTACAAACAAACCACGATTGCTGTTTACAAAAAATCATGAAAATGCTAAAAAGCAAGTTCAAGAAAACGATATTGCTACTCAAGATAGTGCAGTGTGTGTTCAAAAGGACTTATCATGTCCTCAAAAAGTCATGTTAGGACAGTTGTCAACGTCTAAGAAACCCTCAACACTATCAAAGTCAACACAGACTATGGGAGAGGTCTGTGTGGAAAAGAAACAAAAGGAATTGAATAGTTTTAGTGATGTTGAGGATAATGTTGATCGCAATGATGGTGATTATAATAATAGTGATAAAGGATGATGAGGATGATGATGATGATGATGATGATGATGATGATGATGATGATAAAGATAATGGTAATGCTCTGTTTACCCCTAAAAAGTCATTTGTTAAATTTATTTATTGGAACAATCCCAATAAGCTAATCCAGCAACTTCAGCACTTGCATGCCTGTAAACAGGCTGGTCATGATAAATATGAGGAAGAATTGTTGAATATAGAAAATGAGCTTCGTCATTCCAAAATTATTATGTAATGGATCCAAATAACCGCTTAAACTATTTCTTAACAATACATGTAATATTTTCTACCACTTTGCTATCACTTTGCTCTCACTTTTGCTGTCACTTCAAACTGTACATATTAAATATAAATGCCAACGCTAAATAATTATATTACCAGAACAGTTATAACATTTGTAGTGTGCAATTCAAACTAACAGGTTAGATGCTACTATGGAACTTACTACAACTAACCGAGGTAAACAACGTGTACTCTATAAAGGCTACTCCTATAACTATGGACGACAAAATGTAAAAGGAATAATATTCTGGCGATGCTCAAAACAGAGATCAACACGATGTCGATACGACATGAAAAGTAGAAATGGTGTGGTTATAAGTGTGAGTGGTCATCAATGTAGTGCTCCAGACAAAACACTAGTGTTGACAAAAATCATCAGAATGCTAAAAAGTTAGTGCAAGAGAACGATGTTGCTACTCAACGTAGTGCATTGTTTATTGAGCAACATTTAACCCCTGTTGTAAAAGTTATGTTTAATCCATCTCCCACGTCTCAAGTCATTAACATCACAGACTATGCAAGAGGTACTGTTGTTGTTTTAAGGGGCTGAACTACAAAGCCATCTGCCCTTGAACTGCAAGTGGATTGAAAAGGACTAGATATTAATAGACAAAATAAAGTTGTATTTTCTATATAACTATTGTACAAGTACTTGCATTAAATAAATAAAAATAGTGTATGGGTATTGTATGTTTTTCTTAATTGCTATCCCCATGTCCCACTATTAATACAATTGTTAACTATCAACAGTCTCTGACTATGTTCAGAAAGAGAGTGGTCTTGTGGTCTTAAACAATGCACTCCATCTATGGTTTGTGTACCGAGTATCATAATAATAATACAGTGTGGCCAAGCCATATTAAGGCAATAGTTATGTCAGATAAGGGATTCGAACCCTTGCTTCCTTGTACAGGAAATTTGAACTTAAGTCAAACACCTTAACCACTCGGCCAACCTGGCAGTTACTAATTTAATTACTCTTGTGGACTTGAGTGTTTACAAAACTCTTTCCAGTATACATTAACTAAACCACTTCCTTTACATTTCACACATTGCAATTTTGTCAATTTTCCTTTGCATTTTTTTAAAATGTCAATTTGAAGTTTTTGAATTTCATGATATGGAAGCATGGATTTTCCAATTTGTTGTTTACACATTTTATTTTTATTTTGTATACGGTATGCCAAAGTTCATATTTTTGAAACATGATTCTTTCATTTTAAGTTTTGTGTAAATGGTGTTAAAGCACGCAATCATTTTAAGGTCATGTTTAGCACTTGCGTGCCGTTGAAGGTCTTGAAAACTGTTTATTACTTTACATTCACCACACTTGAACATACTGGTCATATTTAGAATTGCCTATAAAAGAAAGAAATCATCAATGATAATAAAATATAAAACAAAGTAAAATATAAAGAGTTTAATTATTATATGAAAATAACAGTCAATGGTTATAGCAGGGTATTTAATTTAATCATTTGTGAACACATACTAAGTCTAATTTTAAGTTGTTCCAACTTTTGACTACCAACATATATCACTGTCAGTGACACCTTGCAGTGAACAATGGAACTTGATAAAGCGTTAATCAAATCTAACCTACAAATTTAGCTTCACACCATTGTCAAGTAGTTCCAACTATAGTTAGCAGATACCATTGTCTCTAGTGGCGAACATTGGAAAATATCGCTCTAGCTGTTTAAATGTTATTAGAGGGGATACTTACCTTTAATAATTTATCAACTGCTGTCACTGACTGAACAGACTGTAGGAATCTGTTAACCTACAAGTACCCAATTATCTGTAAACAAATCAATCAATCAATAAATACATTCCAATCAATAACTTCAACATCAATTAGTAATAAAAGACTACAATCCATTAATAATAAGTACTTACCTTGCAAAATAATTTAATGATTTTCTACCAAAAGGCTTTTTACAACTCTTGAGCAGTAATAGAGCACTGTTCACTCAAAGTGAGTAATAAAGACTGACAGTAGGGAAATATTATGACACCTCTCTTATATAAACTCTCATCGCTCGTGTCACCAGTTTTTTGCACATCATTGCAATTCCTTTGCCAGTACAGCTGAGAGTCCAAAGTGCAATAGGAACACCTGTGTAATATCCAATGACTGCTGACTTTGCATTATCCATTGTCAAGATGAACACCTGCGGTTTTAAATTACTGCAGCGTCAGTCATAGCAACAGAACTGTATGCTCTCTGCCATGTCAGCAACTTGACACCGGAAGGAACATCTGTGTAATATCCAATGACTGCTAACTTTGCATGATCATCACCCATTGTCTAAATGAACACCTGCGGTTTCAAATTACTGCAGCGTTAGTCATAGCAACAGAACTGTGCGCTCTCTACCATGTCAGCAACATGACACCGGAAGGAACAAGACGTCTTACTGCACGTACAATCTCTTCAGTTTTAACATCTTAAGAACATGTATTATTCTCTTTCAACTACAAATGACTCGTTAGAACGCAGCCATCCAACAAGTTTCGCACTTAGGTCCCTTGACCTGTCCTCAAATTGTATGTGCCTCGTGTACTAGGGTGTGTGCATTAGCCCTAACGCTACGTACGAACCAATCAGAATGTGACTTGTTAGCTCTTATCGTGAACGTGCACAGGTGAATACCTGTGTGTTAAGTCATATTACACATGATCATGCATTTTTCTCACGTACAAACCAAAACAGAACGTGACTTGTTAGGTTTCCTGTGGTTTTCACAAGGGGGCCAGTGAGAATGTCATCTCGCATGTGTTCACATGTATTTCGTCACTTTCCTTCCATATCGTTATCAGATTGTAGTAGTGAGGGCTGGCGAATAACGTCAGTTCATCACACTGCTTTACACACAAATATAGTTAGGCCCTTTGACATAATTTGGATATCTTTCTTGGGCCAGTCCATAGGGACCGGTCCAAAGGAATCAGTCAAAAGGACCCGTCAAAAGGGATCCGACAAAAAGGACCCGTCAACAAAGACTCGTCAACAATGACCCGTCAACAAATACCCGTCAACAGGGACCTGTCAACAGGGACCTGTCAAAAAGGATCCGTCAAAAATGAATCCCTTCCTAAAAGGACCCGTCGAAAGGGGTTAGTCAACTGGGGGTAGTCTAAAGAGACAAATCAACTGAGATCAATCAAAAGGGGCTAATCAAAACGGACTAATCAACAGGGATCAATCAAAAGGGGCTATCGCCTCAAGGCCTGACATGCCCCTCTTTGATTACTGGTTTGCCTATCGACAAGCGGCGCTTAGAATACTTTTGATCATCCCTCGTAGGTTGGGTTAGGTTAGGTTGCTCTGCCGTGGGAACGTAGGTGTTTATCAACAGTCTCCGGCAATGTTCGAGAGAGTAACCTTAAAAAGTAGCTGAAGCTCGGTAGTTTAAAGCATAGCCGTGACCCGTTTCTTACCTATATGAAATTCTTTGAAACTTTTTATCACCCCTCGTAGGTTAGGTTAGGTTAAGTTAAGCTATGGCCGCCATCTGTTTAGGTTAGGCAAGGTTAAGTTAACCTATAGCCGCCATCTTGTTAGGTTAGGCTAGGTTAAGTTAAGCTACGGCCGCCATCTTGTGTGGAGGAATGTGGAGGTGGAGGATATAGAACCCGTAAAAACCCACTACTTCTTTTCTTTGTGTTTTGAGTGGAGATTCTTGTTGTTAGGAATCGCAAAAATATTATTATTATTATTATACTCATATTATGTTCACCATATCCTTGGGTTCAATTCACCATTTCATCGGCATTGTTGCAAGATGGAGTGGAGTTCTCTATACTGGTAGGTTGAGGAACGAACGAACTATGGAGCAGGTCTCTAAAATAACTGCTTTCTGAATACTGGTCTGCAGATTATGATGGAGCCCCAATTTATCAAGGTTGGCCTTCTGTGACTTCCGTATGATACCTGTGGGAGAGATTATGATTGGCAATACAGTGACAAATTCCTGTCGCCACATCTGTCGGATCTCTTCAGCCAGAGGCATGTATTTCGTCACTTTCCCAACATAACTGTGCTGGATATTATGCGAGTTAGGGACTGCGATGTCTATTAAATGAGTGTTCTTCTTCACTTTATCAATAAGAATAATGGCTGGCCTGTTTGCTGATATAGGTCTATCTGTGATCACTGACCTGTCCCAGAGTAGCTTGTGTGTATCATTCTCCAGAACAGCATCAGGAATGTATTCATAGTAAGGCAGAACATTATTACTTAAGGAATGCTTCTTTGCCAGGTTCAGGTGGATTATCTTGGCTACTTGGTCATGTTTCTTAGAGTAATACGTAGATAAAATTGTTGTACAGCCCCCTGTGATAGGCTGGATGGTCTCCGAATCGCGATGACATCTTCTACATTTGTCATCTGGCATGTCTGCCTTAATGATGTATTTTAGGTAGTTCTTTGTTGCCACTACGTGATCTTGTATTGCGATCATGAACTCCTCAGTCTCAGGAAATAGATCCGCATCATATTCATTTCACCATATAAGTGGGACAAATCAACATATCGTCGAATAATGGAACATGTCTCCAAGATGACGGTCTTCTGCATGGTGATATGTAGACCAGGATGTATTCCCAATATTTCTATATTGCGAGTCAATAATTCTGGGATGATGCCGGTAGAAGAAATTACTATGGGCAGAACCACTACACTTTCCTGTCTCCACATTTGCCGTATTTCCTCAGCCAAGGACAGATATTTGGTGATCTTATCACAACAGGTTTATTGCAGATTATGGGAATTGGACACTGCGATAGCAATGCGAAAGGTTCTCTTCCGCACTTTGTCCACAAGAACGATATCTGACCGGTTTGCTGGTATGGTTTTATCAGTAATAACTTATTGGACCAAAGCAACTTGTGAGTAGGATTTTCTAAATCGGCGTTAGGAATATACTGAAAGTAAGGCAAAGTATTTTCAGAAAATAAGTGCTTTTGAGCAAGATGTAGATGCATTATTTTGGCCACTTGGTTGTGCCTTTTCATGTAATCAGTACAGAAGATTGTATGGCAGCCTCCTGTAATATGTTGGATTGTTTCCGGTTCTAGTTGGCATCTTCGGCATTTATCATCCTGAATATTTGCCTTAGCTATATATTTAAGATAGTTTTTGGTATCCACAACTTGATCCTGGATTGCAACCATGAATCCTTCAGTCTCAGTGAATAGGTCCGCATGAGTCAACCAGCTGTTCGACGCATCAATGTCGACATGTTTCTGGTTGAGATCATATGGATGACGATCGTGCAGAGCTTTCTGCGTCCACTGCTGAAGCTTGATGCCTGTACATTCCTCATCAGTGTCTAACTGTATATCCCTTACACGAAGAAGATCCAGTGGTATGCACTTGTCATCTGCCTTGACTGCGGCGTGATGTATGGGAGAGTCATGTCTGTCCAAAAAGTATCTCTGAAGGTTCCTCACTTGCCTTGCATGTATTTAGATAACGTCCGCGAGCCTTCGTCCACCTCTTTGACGCGGGATTGTCAGTCGCTCGACAGCTGACTTAGGGTGGATACATCTGTGTTTTGTTAAGATGGTACGTTTCCTAATTAGGATGTTCTCCAAGTCTGTCTGCGTCCATTTGATTATACCGAACGTGTATGTCAGTGCAGGAATAGCATAGGTATTAATAGCCTTAAAGGTGTTCTTTCCATTCAACTTTGATTTTAAAATCTTGTTAAGGCGTTGATTGTAGATAGCTACGTTTCTATCTTTAATACCTTTATGATCAATTCGATTAGATTGCAGGAGTCCAAGATATTTGCAGATCTCATTACCTTCCATAGGCTTTATGAAACAACCGTCATGAAGTTGAAATGCTCGGATCTCTAATTTTCCCCGTCGAATGGTGAGGGTGCGACACCTATCTATCACAAAGGACATTCCAATATCTGAAGAAAATGAAGCAGTTATTGTGATTAGGTTGTCGATGTGTCTCTCAGAGGATCCATGTCATCCATGTCCATCAAATGAGAAATTTTGTATTTCACTATACCATGGTGCTTAATTTAAAATAAAAAAACACTTTGCATTGTTTAGCAATGATGATAGTGAATTGAACGCCAAACAGAACCACACAGGGTTCAAGCTGTCACCTTGAGAGATACCTCTTTTGATTTGATTAAATTCCGATTCCATCCATTAGACATTACTATATTGGTCCCCCAATGGGACATCATATGTTGCAGACTTACAATGATGGCAGGATCAACATTATACATCTTCAGGGTTTGGATTAACAAGGAATTTTGCACTGAATCAAAAGCTTTCTTGTAATCAGTAAAGGTCATGTAGAGGTTACTATTATTATGTATTTATTATTCGCTAATTGGCCAACTAAGGACCACGATAAGTTCCACTATACATTCTGGCGTTTATTCAATTTACGATTGATCCAGTAGGTTTTCATTGGCTTGCTGTGTCGAGCACGGAGTTCATCCTATCACTTTGCACCGGTAGTCCATTTCTCATCTCGGAAAGTCCCAAAATCACGATGCTTGTTCGTCTATTATTACTATTATTATTATAGCGGCTTCGGTGGCGTAGTTGGTAGCATGCTGAACTGCTGTGTCCAAGATAGCGGGTTCAAACCCGGCCGAAGTCGTCGGATTTTTTAAGAGCGTTAAAAATCCTTCCTGTATGCCTTCCTTCAGAGGGGAAGTAAAGCCGGCGGTCCCATGTCATAGATTTATGGCATGTAAAAGATCGTTCTACAGACTAAATTTGTGTGAAGCTAAATTGTTAGGTTAGATTTCGTCGGACGCTCTATCAAAGTTCCAACGTTTACCACTAGGTATCATTGATATCTGGTAGCGAAAGTTGGAACTACTTGAAATTGAACGGAACTTGTAGCTCACCCTAAGGGTGTCCACTGGAAGCAGCTACAGACTCAGGCGAGCCGAACATGTCCTCGGACACTCCCGGCACTAAAAACCATACGATAAATAAAATAAAGACAAAAATAATTATTATTATTTTCATCATGGCTCACATTTTCAAAGCAATCTATATTGCGTATTGTTGTGAAGTAAGTTCTATAGAGTGTAATCATAATAAATTTACTCAGAATTTGAAAAATCCTTTGTGCAAAAGTATTATTTTAGAAGCAGGACGCTTGTAAATCTGTATTATGTCACGTGTCACTGTTGTATTTCAGCTCTGATAACAACACATGCTATTATATACTGTACACGTATATATTGTGTGTATGTGTAATGAATAATACTTGCAACTGATTAATCAAGGTAAATGAAATTGTCACTCAGCGGGATGTGTAGCAGAATGCATCAATGCAAATGACCCACTTGCAACACTGAGTATGTTATTTACACTAATTCTGGATCGTATTGGTTAGCCTACATGATAATCAAGCCTTTTGCATCTGTGTGTGCATTTTGTTGGTCGTTCTTTTATTTAAACCAACAACAAATCTTAAATGTATTTCTTCATTGTGGTTTTACAAACGTCTCAGCGAATACAAGTGAACAATACTATCCTACTATTTTCTGTTTTTAACCGGTCGTCAAAGAGTCTTGTGGTCCAAGTGCATTGCTCCTCCTAGTGGTCACAGCTACCTAGATCCTGCTAGATACCGCTTCATGATTACTATCATCCGACTCCGTGTTTAAGTTGTTGATTTGTTTGTTAATTCATTTGGGGTGCTTGGAACATCTTGGTTATCAGACCCATGTGTGTTAAAAGAAAGGTTCCCAATCCACAATATACTCTCAAATATTTTATAAAATCTGCTTCTTGTACTACTTCTTCCATAGACTTCAACTCGAAGGATCCGCACCAGGCCTCACCCGAGGCTCACTACCCTTGCAGTGGACTGGGCATGGTCACCAAGAGCCTGCTGATGACCCTGACTTGGTGCAACTAGGTGAAACACAAAAAAAGACACGGCCAAATCCTAGAATACTTAATGAATTTTAATTATTATTATTAATATTATTATTAACATTATCATATGCTATATATATATAAAATGCTAAGGTGTATGTTTCACAAAACTCAAGATCTTAAACCAGAAGGAGTTAGAAGGTGTGGTTTGAGCCAAAATCGTCTCAAGAGTACAGGAAAAATCTGCATTTCTTGAAAAGTCAACGGAAATATATTTATTTGTTTAAACAGCGCGTTTTAATAAATAAACAACATGATAGCCTCTGCCAGAGCTGTGTCGCATTGAGCCCGCATAACAGTAAAGCCGGGCGAGTGGTCTATACACATGGGGCGCCACAAGCAACCGAACGTGAATTCAATATAAGGAGAATCACCCGCAGCAGTGACGAATTGCACTCTAATTTCATAGAAATCGACAATTTATTTCAGAATTGCGTTTAAACAAATAAACAAGAAGCCCGCATAACACTATAGCCGGGCGTTTGTTTTAATCACATGCAAGATTGCTCGCACAGATCCCCTAGTTATTATTGTTAATAATATTATTATTTATTACTATCATCATTGTTTTAAATATACAGTGAAACGTGGCTAATTCGAACTTCTATAATTCGAAATCTTCTTTAATTCGAATTTTTCTCTTGGTCCCCAACATTTCATATACAATGAATGCTGAAAAATCGTGGTTAATTCGAATTATATTTTGGATAATTCGAAGTTTTTACGTGTAAGAAGCCCATCGGAAGCCAAACAGTTGGGTCAGGAATTCCCGAAAAACAACAAACCACATCACAGAACTTGGACGTCTTTTTTTAAGTAGAAATGACGTAAGTGATTCTGTTTTCCGTTCCTTAAATGTGTTAGATTCTTTTGTGATGGCCCAGAGACTTAATTGTAGGAAACAGGTAAAAATCTCTAACTATTTTGAAAAACTGTAGAATTCTCTAAGACTTACCTGGATTACTACTGTCATTAAATAGGTGAACTGTACATTTTGGTTTTATTTTATCATTTGAAACATTTGAGGTTAATCACGATACAGTCATTATACAGTACCGTTCGTTGTCTGTTAATCTGCTTTGTTGAATGAAAATCATTATGTAGACGTAATACAATATATTTTCTCTACCCTTTTCAAAGAACATTCTTAATTCGAATTTTTGGATAATTCGACTTTTTTTACTGGTCCGTTGAGGTTCGAATTATCCAAGTTCCACTGTACCTAGGAATATGATCAGTGCGTTTGCTAGGGCTATTCATGACTCGTTCTTGAATGTGCTCAGTGCAATGAACGCAAATGTTGAATACGGTAATTTGGTTCTGTGATGTGGAGCCAGAGGCCTTTGTGGGAAGCACCTGGTGGTAAACTTCATCAATAGCAGCATTAAGTTGTTGATTCTCCTTCATTGTCTTCTTGGAGAGCTAGCGAACGCTGTTTATTTCTAATGCACAGCAGTTGAAACCACAGTCTAATAACTTAAGAATTAATTTATGCTGGGTTGGGTAAGCTTACCCAGTCATCACATAAACAACTTCTCTCACCAGTCCTACTAAGCTCGTCAGTTACGTCTCCCTTGACGTTACAGTTATTCCAAATTGTCTACAGAACGAACACTTTCAACCATGTGAAACAATTTAATGCAAAATTGCATTAAGATTAGCCCAGCGTGCCTGAGTTAAGTTTTGATAAAAAATGAAGATAAATCGCATTTTAATGGTTCTTTTCATTTAGAGGAATCAGTTAACCCTATAACTCCCATGTTTAAACATGGCAAATTATGCCCCATTAAATCAGCAACAATCAAACACATTAACATGGATTGTTACAGGTGTTAGCATATATCCATTTCTATTTACCCTAGTTGTTGTTGTTTTGTTGTTTTAAGGGGCGGAACTACGAGGTCATCTGTCCCTATTACCCTAGCAAAATCAATTTATAGCTTATACACGGTCTTTCATATACAGTAAGAACGGCAAACGGTAGTTTTGTTATCTGCTGCTGCGGTGGCCTTGGCCGAGCTTGTGGCGCGCCACGCCCCCTGCTTTAAGCGTGTGTACAATCCTGTATGAAATCTTACCTTATAAAAGATGCTGGAAGTGCCGTTCTTTCTGGGTTATACAGGCATTGTAACTGGTAACCACATTCTGGCTGACGCGAGTGAGTCGGGCCACTGTAATATTTCTGATTGCATGCGTAATGTTTCCTTTCAGTTCCACCAATGTGTGAGGATTTGTTAAAATTTGTTAGAATAAGTTTTACATACAAAAATACGATGTTGCAATGATAACTCTCTCACCATGGTGACTGAACACCATCACGCTTATTGCAAGGTCAAGTATGTACTATGCACGCGCTTTCAATATTACAACAGGGGGCCATATCGCACCACAAGCTCGGCCAAGGCCACCGCAGCTGCGGATAACAAAACTGCCGTCTGCCGTTCTTACTTTATATGAAAGACCCTATAGTTACATAACTATACCAGGTGAATTAGCTGCCCCTAATAATATTGTTTCATGCAGCCCAACTAACACGTGTTATCAAAAAGGTCGATATATTTCTGCCTGCATCACGTATGGTACTAATGCACTCCAATCATATCCCACAAACGGTACTGAACACTATTATTTTTCCCCTCTTATTAGTCTGTAATCACATTGAAGGAAACATAACAGTGTTCAGTATCGTTTGCATGATATGCTTGCAGTGGGGGATGACCGTTGCTCACGTCCGCAGGTATAAACTTACATTACCCTGCACGTGTCCGCTGGGTGGTGCTAAACGAGCAACAATATTACTGGAGCCAGATAATCCTTGTGAACTCCTGGCATGTATCACATTGCCAAAATGGCCAAAAATCAAAGAAACGAACCTTTTCATGACCATCTATACAGAAATCTGAGTCCAAACATTAGATCGTATCAACTGAACATCGAAGGCATTAGTAGAGCCAAATGCCATCTCTTACGTAAGATCTTGGAAGATAACAGAGTTGATGTACTTGCGGTTCAAGAACATCATGTTGAGAATGTAAACCAATTCTCCTCAAGAGGTAAAATGCCTGGTTTCGATCTCCTAGGTGCTACATATGATAAGGTTTATGGTGTGGCAACACATGTACGGAGCAGTATAGAAAATGCATACCTTCTTTGCATTAATAACACTGAAAACACCCATGAAGATGTCGTGTATAGATTATTATGTAAATATACTGTATATATGGACTATAATTGTATTTGTGCAATGTGATCCCAAACGCTAAATAAATAATAAATAAGTGTATTAGTGCCATACAGGATGCAAGCAGACAAATATCGACCTTCATGCATAAAACAATATTATCAGGTGCAGTTGATTCACCTGGTATATAAATAGTTGGTAGGCCTACTGTATATCCCTACAAATTAGGCTAAATGTGTATTTATAAGCACTTTCGAATTCATCATATCGAAAATTTAATTTTGTACGTCCAAATGCAAAACTACCATGAAATGGTCAACGGGGTGTGAAGTGTTATTTTCTACGTAATTACAGGCTCTTTGTGGAATGGATCATAGCTTGGACTATTTATGTTCTTGCTCCAATGGAAATTTTGAAGTAATCCGAAATGAAAAATCTCCTTTACAAAAAGAAATTGGTGTGTCGTACGTAACCTATGGTAGTCTTATTATCAAAATATCGTCATATGTTATGTATTAGTTGTCAATTGCAGTCCTCATGGATATTAACGTAAGATGTTCATTCCTGCGTGTTTAGTGCTTTATATGCACTTGAAATACAATACGCGATATTTTACTATCTAGATGACCTAGAATTATTCACTATAAAGAAGGCGTCGTGATATTTACTGCTTTGAAGACACCAAGGAGGGATCGTATGCAAATGTAGTTCCTCGAGCAACATCCATCACAGACTTAAGCAAGCCGTAAATTTGTCATAAATTCTTTCCAATAGGTAGCTGTAAACCCTTCCCACTTTTATAAAAGTTTCACAGCGCATGTAGAATGCTTCGCTTTACTTCGTATGAACTTTTTAATAACATTGATGTTATAAGAAAGATTGACATTCACGCCCCAAGAGATATCTAATACACCTATCGGAAGACGAAACTCGGTGCAAGACTTCCACATCATTAGCATGTTTATCAATACAAGTAGCTTGGAGTGTGTCCTTGTGCTGCTTCAAAATGATTAATGTCTCTAGCTTGCTGTATGAAAATAAGCTGGGTATATAGCCTACTAAAGATGCATTAAATATAGAAGATATATGTTTCTCCGAAGTTTTCATACCATAGTGATGCCACTATTTTGGTAAGAAGTAATAAATTTGTTTTCGTCTTGCATGGGGTAAGCGATCCAGGGATTAAAGTAGATTTATACAGAGGGATTTGAATATCTTGAGCAAACTTGTTCTCTGAACCATATGCACGCTGCTTCACTTTCCTTCGTACAGCAGCATCTTCTTTTAAAATTTACTGCTTGTGTTAAAAAAGAAAGTGTGCACCTCCTAAATAATTACTTGCAGAAAAGGAATGTCTTCACTGGTCGGGTTTAGGGGAAATTTAAAATACTTCTCACCCGCCAGGCATTTAGGGAATAGGAGGTTGCAGGTCAAGATTATTAACTCGAGTTTCACTGATGAGAATGAACTGCTCATCTTGGCAATCAGTTCTGAGTACTTGTGTGTGCGTTAAACTTGTCTGATAACCTGTTTGCTGTAATGACTGTAGTAGTGTGAGTAGCTATCTCTTATTTAGGGTTGGGAATGAGATTGGTGGCCCAGCACTTGAATTACAGTACAATCTCGGCATTTTCCTGGCGGTAGAGTGGCAAAAGCCGGGGAAAACCACACTTTAGATAATCGTTGGTAACACCGATCTTTGAACTTGCTGCAACTCCTCATCGTAGTCGAAGTGCGCGATTTAACACGCACGGCTGTTCAGCTTTGTTACTGAGGCAGTGTTAAAATGTGACACAATTGATGATGATGTCATTGAGGTGATTGTATTGGCAGTATGAACACATTCATGGTGTCCTAGAAAAATATAACGTGTTGGATATTATTTGCACAAACCTTGATTTAAAATATGTCATCTTTTCGAATTTCTATAGGGAAGAGATACACTGAGGGAGCTCTTGGTTCCCACAGCAAATTAGTACAACGGTGTGCTGCAAGAATGGGGCGAAGTGCAAGATGCGCTACCCCAGCGGTGGTCCAGGCATGCTGTACTAAGAAACCGCCTATGAGTCCGACTTGGTGCATCCAGGCGAATCTCCGCAACCGACACAACAAAAAAGTCAATTTTGGATATTATTTGCACAATCCTTGATTTAAAACATGCCATCTTTTGGAACCTCTATGGGGAGGAGACAGGCTGAGGGAGCTCTTGGTTCCCTCAGAAGCTCTGCTAAGCCTCAAAGCCCAAGGTCGCGCATTCAAACCCGGCCGAATTTGTCGATTTTTTTAAGACCGTTAAGTAAAGCCGGCGGTCACATGTCATAGATTTATGGCATGAAAGAAACAAGATGTTCAGTAAAGAACATATAGCCTACTTTCTCCTAAATGTATGAGTATAGTTATAACTCGTTGTTATGATCAAAGAGTATAATAGAACTAATCTTTGTTGAAGACCTTAGAAACGATTTACCTCTACCAAACGCCACAACCTAGATAAAAACTGCTACCATCATTGAAGAAAGAAAGAAAGAAAGAAAGATAAGAAGTATCTAAAGAATGTTATGGATCTGGAGACATAATCGATCGGACTGGCGGCGTGGCTCAGCGGTAACGTTCTCGCTTCCTGGACCGTATGTTTCAGGTTCGTATCCTGGCGCAGTCAGCTGGCATTTGAGGGTGCACAAATGCGAGGGAGCCGTGTTAGTAGATTTACTGGCACATTAAAGATCCCCTTCGGGACAAAATTCTGGCACCCCGGCGTCTCTAAAAGCAACAGTAGTTAAAAGGGACGTAAAACCAATAACATTATTATTATTATTATTATTATTATTATTATTATTATTATTATTACATAATCGGCCTGACGCGGGCAACATCCAACTTTGAGTTGAGGCATGTCTTTACACGTCTGGCTGCGTATGACTTTCACAACCCTAATTGAATTAACAAATCTTTCCATGACCCTACAGAGACGTGTGTATACCAACTATGTGGATATTTTCGATTGCTATTTGGCTGAATAAAAGTATTAATTAATATCCTGAACTAGCATCCACGGTAGAGTTCAGATACTATGTGAAATCGTTTCGTTCTTTACTTCAATTAACATTTTCAAATAACGCACAATAGGCTGTTACAAACCCTTTAAAATAAAAAGTAAAAATGTATCGTAGTATCATCTTGTCATTCTTCAAATTCGATGCGCATAGAATACCAATGGTATAGTAATCAATGGAGCCCCACGTAGACTAGTCGTGACATCTAGTGGTGGAATATCGAACAATATAATCCTAACAGAGCGAGTGCATTCTAGCGGCCAGAAGAAGAAACTTTTCAATAAAATCTGGAAGTTAATAAGTGCAGTTACCTTTTTGGCAGCTAGATGTCTCGAGTAAATCTGCTGGCGAATTATGTTTTAATTAAATATATATTTTACACCATAATATGCACAATATAACGCTTAATTTTAAAACATCTGAGTCATTACAAAACAATAAACATATAACATTTCAAGCAAAAAAACTAGCTCTGATCGGGTTTGAACCATAGGCATTTGAGCGATAGGCTAACGCTCTACCACTGAGCTAATTGTGTCAACGAATATCGTTCTATATAAAATGACTTACATAGAACTTGTTAGCAAATAATGATTTATACTAAACGATTTCATCACTGGAGTATATTATTTATATATAAAGCATTTCATACAACGTTTATTTATTTTGTATCAGTACGCTATATTGCATGCAATACTCAAAAAATTAGTGAAATATAAGTCAGGCACAAGATATCCGCTGCCATCTTGTCTTATTACTGAATCAGCTCAGCTTTTTAAAATCACGTCTGCACTATAGTATTACAAAATAAACTTTTAATTTCGAACGTGCCTCTCCCTTTAGAACAGTTAAAACGATTCTCGGCTCGATAATCGGAACTGGTGGGTCCTATGATATGGATTATAAAGTTTGCATAATTCGCACGGCCGCCATCCTTGTAGTTTGGTCACAAGACGCATCCTATACGAAGGTATGTTGTTACCAAATTTGGTAGAGATCAGATGATTTGGTTAGTCGTTATTTGATTTTACGTTTTGAACGTTTGAGTGGCCGCCATTCAGTTTTAGTAAAGATGGCGACGATATAAAACATGACACTGAGGTGTCCTTTGCTAGTGCTACCTTTGTACCAAATTTCGTTCAATTCGCATTCACCGTGTACGAATTGATAGGGAGGGACAGACATTCAGAGTACACACACTCACACACACACAGACACACACACACACACACAGACTCACACACACACATACACACACACACACAAACTCACACACACACACATACACACATACACACACACAGACAGACACACTTTTTTCGCCCTGTGTTGATCTCATAAGTCTACTTTCATTTTTTGCAAAAATCGAAAGTAGGCTAAAAACCTTCCACTCATCTCATTTGGGTACAATCGTGTTGACCGACTGAAAAGCACCAAACTTTCGTTTACTATGGCAACATTGTAAATGGCTTCAAACATCATTATAATATATTTTATGTTATTGGTTTTACGTCCCTTTTAACAACTCTGGCTTTTAGAGACGCCGGGATGCCGGAATTATGTCCTGAAGGGGATCTTTAATGTCCCAGTAAATATACTGACATGGCTCCCTCGCATTTGCGCACCCACAAATGCCAGATGACTGCGCCAGGATTCGATCCTGCAACCTTGGGCACAGCAAGCAAGAACGTTACCACTGATTGTGAGCCACGCAGCCAGTCAGCCTAGGTATTGTGCTCTTTTAGCAAGAAATATGCCAATCACAGTATACCAGCGTAGCTCAATTCGGAATTTTCGGGGCAGCGGTAAGTTCCCCCACTCTGTGACTCACATATTTTGGATTAATTAGAGGATACACTTGCAAAAATAACAACAAAATCAACTCCTATTTTAACACATTTAATTAATCAAATTAATGGCGCTACAAACACTTTAACAATTTAATTACTGACCCATAATCATCTACTTGTTCCAAATGAACAAGGAATCACAAATATAATAAAACAAATATTGTATTTAAACATATGGTTTCCACATAAACCAACAATTCCTACTTAGTCTTACTTCCATAAAGCATCAACTGTAAGTTTTATATAACTCCGAGCTCTTTTGGCTACATGCTGTACATAAAAATGGTGTCACTCTTGTACACCTCAAATACTATCTTTTATATTTTCTTAATCCTCAAAACAAATGTATAATTACATTTAAAATCTTATGTTAATTATCTAACTCAATATTTTTGGGCATGTTCACACATTCAGCTGTTATCATCTCTCTTTATTTTCACAAATATATTAAGGTAATCAGGAAATCACTTGTGTACTCCAGAGCGTGAAGATACTTGACACAGTCAAAAAACTATAGTTACTCCCGAAACTTAGTTGCCTTCAATTAACTCGTGGAATCCTACTTCCGTACATCATTACAATAGGGATTGTTATTTATCTCTTATGTCTTATAAGACCATTATCACATAAGAAACTACGATCTGAACAGGCAAACGAAAATATCAATCTACAAGGACCTCGGTTCAACGCCCGGGTCGTTAACAATTTTAAACACTCACGGTGTCTTTACTACATCTTACGAGACGGTTCCGGCCCACCCTTACTCTAAGAGAGCCGGGCCATTATACTCGGGCGCGATTTATGACACAGAGGGTGACGGGCGACTCTCTGTCTAACCCACGGTAGCAGCTCCTTTCCAAGGCTTTCAAAACAAACCTTCACATTATACTCAGTCCTGGGGAGAGACCGGGCTTTTACTGTACTGTATCCATTCAAACAAATATTCTTTGGTTCATAGACCACTTTCGTAACCTTGGCATTTATTAATTATGAGAGGGTCCTCATTGATTGGGGAAGATTAATACACATTCGACGACGAAGAATTAAGGGGCTTTTATCATAAGAAGATTCTGAGTTCGAATCTCTTCACATGCTTCGGGAACCATTCCCTTATAAAGGACTTATACAAGACGCGATTTAAAGTCGGCCGTGGCCTACATGACATACGCTCAATAATACCATACATTAGCTCCCTTTTAATACATACACAATGCCTCGTGATACTACGTCACAAATAGAGGACTTATACAATTATCAATTCACTACAATCAACTACCCTCCATAAGTAATTTACCAAGTATTTTAACTTCTACGCTTTCCTAGCGTGATATTTTAATATTATTTGCGCTCCTTTGCGCTATGCATTATTTTAAGCCGAAATGTCTTCCCAAGAACTGATAAATCTCATTAGTAACAATTCATATTATTCTTAATTCTTATATTAATCTTTTCCGTTGCCGATAAATCGCTCCCTTTTAAAACATTCCCTTGAACATCATATCTTACACATACATTAAGGCTTTAACGCTCTTATGTTCACATCAATTTATTTGATCTTTATTTAATATTTCCATACTTAGTTATTAGTATTATCTTTATTCTTTACACAAGCTCAAAAGCTATTTCTTTCATATCTCAACTTTACTTTATTTAAATATCTTTCATGATAATTACTGATATTTCGCTTGCTCTTATGACATTCGTTAAATACATTAACATTTTATTCACATATTTCCTCTACGGGATTTATTCTTTACATAATTATTTATAATTTCTCAAATTTCTATTATTGTTCAGACCGCGTTCTTGTTTATTCAGTATTTATTTCTTAAAATACATCCCTTTTACTCAAAACTCCGGTGGATTTGTACACAACCGTTTCCTGACACCAAAATAGAATGAAATTCAGTACTCACATGTTTTTAAGATCGTCCCATGATCTTTATTCTTGTGCGGTGTTTCATTTTGGGCCCACTTTGAACTTTTACTCCATATTAAAGGAATTCATCTTATGTACAAACACTTCTTGACATACATTTAAGACACTTAACATTGACGACATTTTGATACACTGATGTGTCCCTTTTGAACACATAATAAACACTAAAAATATTAATCTAACACACAATCTTGATAAATTTACACTTCACAATTCTTGATCACTAGGCCGTATTTCTGAGCCTATCACACGTGACCTTCTTAATTTCCCGTTTCCAAGGGTGAAATTTATTCAATGTCGGCTTCCTATCCTGCAGAATACGAAAGTCTCGAAACATCTACTGTTCCCTGGGATCCAAATTCTTCTACTCCTATCCTGGATGACCGGCTATTTATCTAGCTTGAACGGCTTCTTTGTAGATCTGGTTATCGATCCTAGCGAAAGTCTATTCGGATCGAGGTCTCCTCACTAACCTCTCGATGACCTATGGATTTAGTTTATAGCAGCTAGTACTTCTCGAGTCTAGTACTTTTAGAATAGTTCGCCTGCTTTTTTGGAGATAATGTTTATAGTCTCCGTGCTTCTTTATTTGATCGGTTCTAGCACTCCTACGTTTCTGATATACGTTCCGAACCTTATTCTGTTCTTCCCTTTTTGGGTTCTTTAATTTAGATAACAGTTTATCTTTCTGGTACGGTACTTCCGTACGTTATGATATATTCGTTCGTCTATTTAACGACCTATCGCCTTTAAGTCCGACGTTCGCAGCCTGCTCTGACTTTATCTTACGAACTTTCACTATAACTTGTATACAGTCGGGCCTAAATCCTGTAACTAGGATTTTCCTAATATTCCAATACGGCGATACTTTAAATTTCTTCTTTACCACTCCTTATGGAGGCAAGCAAGTTGTTAATACTGCGACGCCTATGGCTATCGGATATTACTTCTGCGGTGTAACACAGCGTTTCTCCCTCAAGGAGTACTAGTAACTGTCTTCGATGTGACGCAGAGTTACGCCCCTCACGGACTGTCTGGATACAGATGTGCTGTGATGTAGTCTTACGCCCCTCACGGACTGTCGGAATGACTGCATGCGTAGTAACACCCTCACGGGTTGTCAGAATAACTGCATGATTGGCTTGGTGAAGCCCGAAGCTTTATATTATTTCACTACAAAAAAATAAGACTCTAGTCCTTTCTGTGACCAATTTCTAAAATAATGGTGGCACAAATATAAAAATTATACCTTCCGAAAGCTCGTCTTCTCAATGTCAAATAATCTCATTGCCCCTAAGAATCGATCGTGCAATTCGGAGATATTAATTAATTTCTCGTCCTCAATTGTGTGGGTGTTGCATTTCTTTTGCTTTCTCCCCTCCACACAGGCCTTGGTAATTCCCCGATGACGTCGTCTTGCGTTTGCAGTTTTCTCCTGCGCAATTATTAAATGGTTTCTCTTTACTAAAAAATCTCTCATTCGAAATGATTCACTGTACTGTACTTGTTTACTCATTATTATACTTGTAAACGGGTTAAATTTAATTATTCCTCTTCTGGCGCATAAGCGGTGTTGTCAATTTCCAGCAACATAAGGTCGATTTCCGAGTCCGGCTTCCTTGTTTAATCTTGGGAAATTTCCACTCGGTTATTAATACTCATGACTCGCTCCCTTCTGAATGTCAAGAGGAGTGATCTCATCTCACGAACACCTGGTCCTCGCCTCTTGCACCATATTAGGCTAGCATCTTAGCTGGATCTTTCTTTAAGTTACATTAGAAACTATACGTTTCTTTCATTTCTTCCCCAAATGCATGGATTCGCCCTCATTGGACCCTATGGCACATGGGTTCATCTCTCCCCTCCTTAGGTAAATAAATTTTCGAAAATTTTTGAGGAAATTTATTTTAATTAATTTTGTCTTTCTTTTTCCGTCGAATCCATCATAACGTCGTCCGTATTTACTGTTGCTTTATTTCCTTAAAGTTCCTTCCACTAATTGTGTAGGTCGGGTATGCTCTGTCTTTACCCTTTCTTTCTCCTTTCCTTGTCTGGACTTTAAGTCCCCAGAACCTCATTCTTCCTTACGGGTTTGGTCTATCCCTACCCGTTTCCTTATTTCATCATTTTCCTTTCTTAAATTGGAATTTTCTTCTTCAATAAATTCAATTATTTCTTTAATTTCCCAATACAATTTCTCCAATTCGCATTCGCACTCGAATGCTTGAGCTCTATTTTCTATTTCTTCCTTATTCTTGTTTATGTCAAAAGCGGATTCATCTCTACATGTTTCCATAACCAGGGCTTGTTCATTTACTTCATCGAAATCTTCGGGAGGGTAATATAATTTCAAATTTGCTGAATTCATGGTCACTTCGTGATCCGTTTCACAGTGCCGAATTCTATATGCGTTATTCCTCAAATCTCTGATTATTTGATAGGGTCCGTGGTACATTTTCTGGAACTTCTTGTACACACGGTTCCCTGGATCCGAAATGGCTGGTCTTTTTACTAACACCATTTCTCCTGCTAATAATGGTCGATGATACCTCTTATGCCTATTTCTTCTCTGCCTCCTGTCGGCTTGAGCTTTTAGATGCTCAAAGGCTCTTCTAATGCGTACATCCCTTCCAGGCTGAGCGTCTGCTGGCCTAGGAATTACCAGACTCCAAGGTCTTTCTGGTTGCTCATTCCGATGTAACGTTATGGGTATCTCTCCTGTGGATTCATGGATTGTATTATTTATACAAAATTCGATAATATCCAAGATATCTATCCACTTCCAATTTTCTTCGGCACAGTATATTCTACAGTACTTGGCCGTCTCTCTCATAACTCTTTCTACAGGATTTGCCTCAGGATGGCGAATACTTGACAAAATCTGACGTATTCCAAGTCTTTCTAATTCTCGTCTGAACTCTACACTGGTGAAACAACTGCCGTGATCCGACAACAAATTCTCAGGTTTCCCCAGAATCGGTATCACTTTTTCTTTAAGTCGTTTTAACACCTGTTTGGTACTAGTCTTCTGTATGGGAGCAAGGACAACCATTTTAGTGAAGACATCCATAGCCACCATTATGTGTCGATTTCCTCTTCTTGCCTTTGGCAAAGGTCCAAAATTATCAATAGATATGATTTGGCCGGGCCTTTCGGGCAACAATGGTATAGGCTTCTGCCTCATCAGGAATGCATTAGGTTTGATCCTTTGACATAGATCACATGTCTTTATCGTGTCCCTTACAGTTTCTCTCAGTCTCGGCCATACAAATGCTTCTTTCAGCATCGAGACTGTTTTGTCGACTCCCATATGTCCGAACGATCTATGGGCTAACCATACTATTTTCCTCTGCAAAATTGCAGGAACAACAATCCTTAATTTTGTATGGTCAGAGTCTACAAACTTATATAACAATCCATTATAAAACGTGTAGTCTTGAGCTATTTTATTCGGTTCCGTGTACGCTGGTGTTCCTCTTATCAAGCTTCCCTCAAGGAAAGATATAAGCATATTCATCCATGGATCCTCCCGTTGTCTTTGACTAATGCTTCTTAACTCATTAAGAGTACGCTGATCCCTGTCTTCCAAATCTATAGCCATTACTTCCTCTTCTATGGACTCTGGCTGTCTACTTAAGTAGTCTGGAACTATATTTTCTTTTCCTGGGCAGTACTCTATCTTGACATCAAATTGTTGAATGTATAAAGCCCAACGCATCAACCTTTGACTGGATAAATCAGTCTTCATCAAAAAGGTTAAGGCTTTATGATCCGTTCTTAGAATGACCTGAAACCCATATACGATCTTCCGCCAATATTGCAACGCGTGCAATATCGCTAACAGCTCGATTTCGCTGATCGTATAATTTTTCTCGTGTGGTTTCAGTCTCCTACTTGTGAAAGCTAGATAGTTTTTCTTATCAGGGTTTTCCGGGTTTTCCTGATATAGCATTGCCCCTATTCCAATCTGGGATGCGTCTGTTTGAATGATAAATCTCTGATTAAAATCAGGATATCCTAGCTTCACGTAATTTAAGAGCATTTCCTTGGCCTCCACGAATGCTTTTTTCTGCTTCCTCCGTCCATTTCCACTTGCCCCCCTTCTTCAGAAGGTCCTGTAGTGGTGCAACAGTTTTTGTGTATGATGGGCAATGTCCTGAGAAGAACCCAATCAATCCCAAAAACTGGCGAACGTTCTTTACCTTCAAAGGCCTTGGAAAATCCCTTATCGATTCCAATTTGCATGGATTTGGTTTAACACCATCCTTGTCAATCACATGCCCTAAAAATGTCACTTGCCTTTGACAAAAATTCGACTTCTTTAAATTTATTTTAAAATTTGCCCTTCTTAAGTCTTCCAATAATTTCTTCAAATTCTCTAAATGTTCCCCAATATTCTCCGAGGTAAGCAAAATGTCATCCACGTATCGGATAGTGCAATCTTTCACTTCCTCTGACAGGTTTCGATCAAGCGCTCTTATTAATGCAGATCCCGCGGTCTTCAATCCAAACGGACATCTTCTAAAACAATATGTTTGTTGGTCGAACTGAAATCCAGTCAACAAGCTGGTTTTCTCTTCCAGTTCGAGATGATGATACGAAGAAGTCATGTCAATATTTGTAAAAATCTTCTTGCCTTTGAACTTCCTCAGTATTTCTTTTATGGGTGGTGCCGAATCATTTTCTGGTATGATTTTTGCATTTAAATTTCTGGCATCTAAACACACCCTTACTGAGCCATCCGGTTTACTCACAATCACTAATGGACTAACATATGGTGTCGCCATCTTTTCTATAACACCTGCATTCATCATCTCCTGCAGTGTCTTCTTAGTTTGTGGGTAATGTTTTTCCGCAACCGGGTATGCTTTTTGTTTGAACGGTGCCCAATCATTGACTTGGAACGCGTATTTAAAATTTTCAATCTTCCCTGGCTTGGAATCAAATACGTCCCTATAATCCAATAATAATTTCTTTAACTGTTCCTTATTTTCAAGGCTGACTTTAGCTTCCTCCACTTTTCCTGACAGGTTGGTCTCGAACTCAGTTTCCAAATTATCTTCGAGTTCTATGTTGAGGACTTCAAATATCCTTTCTATGTCCTTATAATCTTCCTCACTCACTTCTTCCATATGCCATACCTGTTCTCCTATTTTCGCATCCTGTTCCTGTAGGTTAATGTTTTGCTCATCCACATCCTCTCTTTGAACTCTAATGCAGTTTTGCGCTAGGTCTATGATGACCTTGTTCTCACGGATAAAATCAATACCTAATATGACATTATACGGTAATTGATTTACCAGCAAAAAGCACTGCGAAATTTCAGCGTTACCCATGATCAGATCAATGTATACCTGAAATTTGCATGTTAGAGATTTTTCAGGGATAATCCCCTTAATCTTTACACTTGATGTGGGAATCTTTAATACTCGGCCCCTTGTTTCCAATTCATTTAGAAGGGTTTGTGTAATTAGACTTATTGTGGATCCGGTATCAATCAATGCTCTGACCAGTAGTCCTTCTATCCTAAGCATAATTATAGGTAACTCTCTTTTAACATGTGGGATTCCTTCCACATCCTCGTTAATTAGCTCATCTGGTCTGGCTATCCAATTCACAATTTCTACCTCCTCCCAGCTCCTGGTATGTTTCCACTTTTGACAATTTAAATTTGGAGTTTTTTTTTATCCTGAGGGCTCCCTTTTCCCTCATTCTTTAACTGAGCTTGTAGTTCCAAGCTTTGAGCTCCGTCTAGTCGGTCGGGTGATTTCCGGTTCTTAATTGCCTCACTCCAACGGACTTTCTGCCTATCAGGTTCATCTGGTCGTTCGTTCATATAACGAAGACTTTCCTGATATCTTTCTTCTATTTCGGCCCGATATTCATCATCCCTATCCTCTGGCCTTACATTCCTTCTGGGATAATTCTCCCATTTCTTTCTGTTTTCTTGCCTTTGATGGTTATTGTTATAGGGTCGGCTCTCTTGTTGCCTATAACCTGAACTCCTAGGATTTCTTCCTCGATATCCTCCTCTGTAGTATGGCTGTATCCTTCTAGGCTCCTGGTGCCCATACTCTCGACCTAGTTCTTGGGTATCCGTGCTGGTGGACTGATTTCTGGTCGCTGGTTTTTCTCCAGTTTCCTGACTGCTGGCCATGTGTACTTGCTCAGTTTGTCTTTGATGCCGAGGAGTTACGTGCGAAGTCATCATATCTAACTGACGTAATACTCTCTCCACTTCCACAGCACTTCTGGCTTTGGATGAGATTAACAGCCTCTGAATCTCATACGGAAGTTGTCTTGCAATGGCGGCACACAGGTCGTTTTCTGCCGGAGCAATATCCAGTTCGCGGAATTTACACAGCTGAGCGGTGAAAAACTCCGAGTACTTAGTTGGTGCATTGGTGCTGTACTTCCTAGAGTACAGATCCAGCCTTAAATTCTCCTGGACGTCTGCCGCCCAATATCGTTTTAAAAATGCTTCCCTAAAGCCTTCCACCGTATCAAAGGTGTATCTGAAGCTTCTGAACCAGGTGAGACAATCACCTGCCAACAGCTTTTCAATAGCTCTCAGTCTCCGATCCTGAGGAACCTTCATTTCGTTTAAATACTCTGCAACTTCCTTTAGCCAGTATTTTGGAGTAATAGACATGTTATTACCCGTAAACTTTACTGGTCTGTCCTCATTGGATTTAATAATGTTTATTATCTGGCCATTTGTCTGATTCATGTACGGGGTTGACATCGCCATCGGATATCCTGGGTTCTTATAAGGGCTCTCCCCTCCTAAGTCCCTCTCCGTATCTGTGCCTTGTTCACGGGAATCTACCCATCCTGTCTTTGGAAACTCCTCCTGATTCTCAAATTCTAACTTCCTTTCCCTGCGGGCACTTTCTTCATTAGCCATGAGTTGGATTTCCATTTGACTATTCTTATGTTCAGTCCTCTCCAATCGGGATCTTAATTCATTCTGAATTCTTTCTTGATTCCTTTTAATATCTTCCTCTACCTTTTTGAGTTGGAATTTCTCATCCCTGAAGCTATCCCTGAACTCATTTAGTTGGTCTTCTACCTCTTTCTTAATGACCTTGGCCTGTTGGTCTATAATTTCTAGTTTCACGTCACCTCTGGTATCTAGGTCTTCTCGTATTTCCTTTATCTTCTTCTCCACTTCTTTCCGTCCTTTATCGACTTTGTCCTGGATCTTGTTCATATCCTCTCGAGCCTTTCCTTGTTCCTCGAATATACTTGTTATGTCAGTCATAACCTTATCTATATCTCCCTTGGTGTCTCCCATTTGTTTTGTTAATCCTATTACAGTTTCCTGTATTCCAGTAACCCCTTTATCTATCCTCTCTATTTTCACGAGTTGTTCATCACGATCCTTTTTTCGTTGCATACTTTCACCCTTAAGATTCCCTTCGTATTCACCTAACTTCGTGGTAATATCCCCCTCATGCTTCCTCAACCATTCGTCCACCTGTCCCGTGAATACGTTAAATTGCAATTCCCTTTTACTTGCATCGGCCTTACTTTGCTTCTAACATCGATTATTTCTGCCTGGACCTTCTCGACTTTTCCCTCGAGGTCTCCTACTTTGTCCTTTACCCCTTTAAATTCTTCTCCTAATTTCTTAAAACTTTCTTTTATCTCATCCCGGGAACGTTCACAAATATTCTTGTTAAATTCTATCTGAGCTGTCAATTTTGTCTGCACACCTTGGATCTGGGTTACAAGTTTCTTTTCACATGCATCACCCTTTGTTTCTATGTTAATTAATCTAGTTTCCAAATTCTCAAAATTTTCTTGACACCTAGTTTGGGATTCTCCCATACTTTTGTTCAAAGTATCTAATTTGGCTTGCAATCCTAAATGAAATTCTTCATTTTCCTTTTTAATCTCACTGGCGATTTCCCCTTTTAACTCAGTTAACTTGTCCCCAAACGTAGTGTCAAAACCTTGGAACTTGTTATTTATTTTATCTATCTCAGCCTTTACTTCATTGTTCATATCTACACAGTTAGCTTCGATAGTTTCTAATTTAGTTCCCATATTATCACTTTTAACTTCGATAGCTTCTAATTTAGTGCCCATATTATCACTTTTAACTTCGATAGCTTCTAATTTAGTGCCCATATTATCACCGTTAGTTTTTAGTGACTCTAAACTTTCAGTTATGGATCCTAACCTTTCTTTATTTTCAGTCTGTTGGCTATCCAACTTATTGTTTATGGCCTCCAAGAGCCGTTGCACTTCTTCACTCAATGCCATCTTATGAGAATACAGTGGGCCACTAATGCCACCACACTAGTACATGCTTGAGAGATGATACTCTGAATCAGTGTGTCCCAATTTCTTTAAAACTTTACTTTGGTACGGGTATTTACTACAACGTACCCTTTTAATACTTTTATTCAATTTCATAAACCTTTATGGAAGTATTTAAAATTCAAAATTTCGAAAAACCATTTTTTTTTCAAAAAATGAAAATTTTGATTTTTCGAGAAAACTCGGGTTTTCCCTAGGAAAACTCATCCCTGCGTACTGGGCGCCAAAATCTAAGATTTTCTAGGGGGTTTATAATATAATTCAGGGCTGCTCGGTATGAGTTTCTAGGGACCCATGCGGTCAGTTAATATTTTATGTTGTAGCTACTCCTATCATTACTTTACTTTACATGATATGACCGTCTTAAGTGTTCCTCTAGTTATTAATCCAGCACATTACTTATATGCCCCCATGTGCCCTTCTAGCAAGAAATATGCCAATCACAGTATACCAGCGTAGCTCAATTCGGAATTTTCGGGGCAGCGGTAAGTTCCCCCACTCTGTGACTCACATATTTTGGATTAATTAGAGGATACACTTGCAAAAATAACAACAAAATCAACTTCTATTTTAACACATTTAATTAATCAAATTAATGGCGCTACAAACACTTTAACAATTTAATTACTGACCCATAATCATCTACTTGTTCCAAATGAACAAGGAATCACAAATATAATAAAACAAATATTGTATTTAAACATATGGTTTCCACATAAACCAACAATTCCTACTTAGTCTTACTTCCATAAAGCATCAACTGTAAGTTTTATATAACTCCGAGCTCTTTTGGCTCCATGCTTTACATAATAATGGTGTCACTCTTGTACACCTCAAATACTATCTTTTATATTTTCTTAATCCTCAAAACAAATGTATAATTACATTTAAAATCTTATGTTAATTATCTAACTCAATATTTTTGGGCATGTTCACACATTCAGCTGTTATCATCTCTCTTTATTTTCACAAATATATTAAGGTAATCAGGAAATCACTTGTGTACTCCAGAGCGTGAAGATACTTGACACAGTCAAAAAACTATAGTTACTCCCGAAACTTAGTTGCCTTCAATTAACTCGTGGAATCCTACTTCCGTACATCATTACAATAGGGATTGTTATTTATCTCTTATGTCTTATAAGACCATTATCACATAAGAAACTACGATCTGAACAGGCAAACGAAAATATCAATCTACAAGGACCTCGGTTCAACGCCCGGGTCGTTAACAATTTTAAACACTCACGGTGTCTTTACTACATCTTACGAGACGGTTCCGGCCCACCCTTACTCTAAGAGAGCCGGGCCATTATACTCGGGCGCGATTTATGACACAGAGGGTGACGGGCGACTCTCTGTCTAACCCACGTTAGCAGCTCCTTTCCAAGGCTTTCAAAACAAACCTTCACATTATACTCAGTCCTGGGGAGAGACCGGGCTTTTACTGTACTGTATCCATTCAAACAAATATTCTTTGGTTCATAGACCACTTTCGTAACCTTGGCATTTATTAATTATGAGAGGGTCCTCATTGATTGGGGAAGATTAATACACATTCGACGACGAAGAATTAAGGGGCTTTTATCATAAGAAGATTCTGAGTTCGAATCTCTTCACATGCCTCGGGAACCATTCCCTTATAAAGGACTTATACAAGACGCGATTTAAAGTCGGCCGTGGCCTACATGACATACGCTCAATAATACCATACATTAGCTCCCTTTTAATACATACACAATGCCTCGTGATACTACGTCACAAATAGAGGACTTATACAATTATCAATGCACTACAATCAACTACCCTCCATAAGTAATTTACCAAGTATTTTAACTTCTACGCTTTCCTAGCGTGATATTTTAATATTATTTGCGCTCCTTTGCGCTATGCATTATTTTAAGCCGAAATGTCTTCCCAAGAACTGATAAATCTCATTAGTAACAATTCATATTATTCTTAATTCTTATATTAATCTTTTCCGTTGCCGATAAATCGCTCCCTTTTAAAACATTACCTTGAACATCATATCTTACACATACATTAAGGCTTTAACGCTCTTATGTTCACATCAATTTATTTGATCTTTATTTAATATTTCCATACTTAGTTATTAGTATTATCTTTATTCTTTACACAAGCTCAAAAGCTATTTCTTTCATATCTCAACTTTACTTTATTTAAATATCTTTCATGATAATTACTGATATTTCGCTTGCTCTTATGACATTCGTTAAATACATTAACATTTTATTCACATATTTCCTCTACGGGATTTATTCTTTACATAATTATTTATAATTTCTCAAATTTCTATTATTGTTCAGACCACGTTCTTGTTTATTCAGTATTTATTTCTTAAAACACATCCCTTTTACTCAAAACTCCGGTGGATTTGTACACAACCGTTTCCTGACACCAAAATAGAATGAAATTCAGTACTCACATGTTTTTAAGATCGTCCCATGATCTTTATTCTTGTGCGGTGTTTCATTTTGGGCCCACTTTGAACTTTTACTCCATATTAAAGGAATTCATCTTATGTACAAACACTTCTTGACATACATTTAAGACACTTAACATTGACGACATTTTGATACACTGATGTGTCCCTTTTGAACACATAATAAACACTAAAAATATTAATCTAACACACAATCTTGATAAATTTACACTTCACAATTCTTGATCACTAGGCCGTATTTCTGAGCCTATCACACGTGACCTTCTTAATTTCCCGTTTCCAAGGGTGAAATTTATTCAATGTCGGCTTCCTATCCTGCAGAATACGAAAGTCTCGAATCATCTACTGTTCCCTGGGATCCAAATTCTTCTACTCCTATCCTGGATGACCGGCTATTTATCTAGCTTGAACGGCTTCTTTGTAGATCTGGTTATCGATCCTAGCGAAAGTCTATTCGGATCGAGGTCTCCTCACTAACCTCTCGATGACCTATGGATTTAGTTTATAGCAGCTAGTACTTCTCGAGTCTAGTACTTTTAGAATAGTTCGCCTGCTTTTTTGGAGATAATGTTTATAGTCTCCGTGCTTCTTTATTTGATCGGTTCTAGCACTCCTACGTTTCTGATATACGTTCCCAACCTTATTCTGTTCTTCCCGTTTGGGTTCTTTAATTTAGATAACAGTTTATCTTTCTGGTACGGTACTTCCGTACGTTATGATATATTCGTTCGTCTATTTAACGACCTATCGCCTTTAAGTCCGACGTTCGCAGCCCGCTCTGACTTTATCTTACGAACTTTCACTATAACTTGTATACAGTCGGGCCTAAATCCTGTAACTAGGATTTTCCTAATATTCCAATACGGCGATACTTTAAATTTCTTCTTTACCACTCCTTATGGAGGCAAGCAAGTTGTTAATACTGCGACGCCTATGGCTATCGGATATTACTTCTGCGGTGTAACACAGCGTTTCTCCCTCAAGGAGTACTAGTAACTGTCTTCGATGTGACGCAGAGTTACGCCCCTCACGGACTGTCTGGATACTGATGTGCTGTGATGTAGTCTTACGCCCCTCACGGACTGTCGGAATGACTGCATGCGTAGTAACACCCTCACGGGTTGTCAGAATAACTGCATGATTGGCTTGGTGAAGCCCGAAGCTTTATACTATTTCACTACAAAAAAATAAGACTCTAGTCCTTTCTGTGACCAATTTCTAAAATAATGGTGGCACAAATATAAAAATTATACCTTCCGAAAGCTCGTCTTCTCAATGTCAAATAATCTCATTGCCCCTAAGAATCGATCGTGCAATTCGGAGATATTAATTAATTTCTCGTCCTCAATTGTGTGGGTGTTGCATTTCTTTTGCTTTCTCCCCTCCACACAGGCCTTGGTAATTCCCCGATGACGTCGTCTTGCGTTTGCAGTTTTCTCCTGCGCAATTATTAAATGGTTTCTCTTTACTAAAAAATCTCTCATTCGAAATGATTCACTGTACTGTACTTGTTTACTCATTATTATACTTGTAAACGGGTTAAATTTAATTATTCCTCTTCTGGCGCATAAGCGGTGTTGTCAATTTCCAGCAACGTAAGGTCGATTTCCGAGTCAGGCTTCCTTGTTTAATCTTGGGAAATTTCCACTCGGTTATTAATACTCATGACTCGCTCCCTTCTGAATGTCAAGAGGAGTGATCTCATCTCACGAACACCTGGTCCTCGCCTCTTGCACCATATTAGGCTAGCATCTTAGCTGGATCTTTCTTTAAGTTACATTAGAAATTATACGTTTCTTTCATTTCTTCCCCAAATGCATGGATTAGCCCTCATTGGACCCTATGGCACATGGGTTCATCTCTCCCCTCCTTAGGTAAATAAATTTTCGAAAATTTTTGATGAAATTTATTTTAATTAATTTTGTCTTTCTTTCTCCGTCGAATCCATCATAACGTCGTCCGTATTTACTGTTGCTTTATTTCCTTAAAGTTCCTTCCACTAATTGTGTAGGTCGGGTATGCTCTGTCTTTACCCTTTCTTTCTCCTTTCCTTGTCTGGACTTTAAGTCCCCAGAACCTCATTCTTCCTTACGGGTTTGGTCTATCCCTACCCGTTTCCTTATTTCATCATTTTCCTTTCTTAAATTGGAATTTTCTTCTTCAATAAATTCAATTATTTCTTTAATTTCCCAATACAATTTCTCCAATTCGCATTCGCACTCGAATGCTTGAGCTCTATTTTCTATTTCTTCCTTATTCTTGTTTATGTCAAAAGCGGATTCATCTCTACATGTTTCCATAACCAGTGCTTGTTCATTTACTTCATCGAAATCTTCGGGAGGGTAATATAATTTCAAATTTGCTGAATTCATGGTCACTTCGTGATCCGTTTCACAGTGCCGAATTCTATATGCGTTATTCCTCAAATCTCTGATTATTTGATAGGATCCGTGGTACTTTTTCTGGAACTTCTTGTACACACTGTTCCCTGGATCCGAAATGGCTGGTCTTTTTACTAACACCATTTCTCCTGCTAATAATGGTCGATGATACCTCTTATGCCTATTTCTTCTCTGCCTCCTGTCGGCTTGAGCTTTTAGATGCTCAAAGGCTCTTCTAATGCGTACATCCCTTCCAGGCTGAGCGTCTGCTGGCCTAGGAATTACCAGACTCCAAGGTCTTTCTGGTTGCTCATTCCGATGTAACGTTATGGGTATCTCTCCTGTGGATTCATGGATTGTATTATTTATACAAAATTCGATAATATCCAAGATATCTATCCACTTCCAATTTTCTTCGGCACAGTATATTCTACAGTACTTGGCCGTCTCTCTCATAACTCTTTCTACAGGATTTGCCTCAGGATGGCGAATACTTGACAAAATCTGACGTATTCCAAGTCTTTCTAATTCTCGTCTGAACTCTACACTGGTGAAACAACTGCCGTGATCCGACAACAAATTCTCAGGTTTCCCCAGAATCGGTATCACTTTTTCTTTAAGTCGTTTTAACACCTGTTTGGTACTAGTCTTCTGTATGGGAGCAAGGACAACCATTTTAGTGAAGACATCCATAGCCACCATTATGTGTCGATTTCCTCTTCTTGCCTTTGGCAAAGGTCCAAAATTATCAATAGATATGATTTGGCCGGGCCTTTCGGGCAACAATGGTATAGGCTTCTGCCTCATCAGGAATGCATTAGGTTTGATCCTTTGACATAGATCACATGTCTTTATCGTGTCCCTTACAGTTTCTCTCAGTCTCGGCCATACAAATGCTTCTTTCAGCATCGAGACTGTTTTGTCGACTCCCATATGTCCGAACGATCTATGGGCTAACCATACTATTTTCCTCTGCAAAATTGCAGGAACAACAATCCTTAATTTTGTATGGTCAGAGTCTACAAACTTATATAACAATCCATTATAAAACGTGTAGTCTTGAGCTATTTTATTCGCTTCCGTGTAGGCTGGTGTTCCTCTTTTCAAGCTTCCCTCAAGGAAAGATATAAGCATATTCATCCATGGATCCTCCCGTTGTCTTTGACTAATGCTTCTTAACTCATTAAGAGTACGCTGATCCCTGTCTTCCAAATCTATAGCCATTACTTCCTCTTCTATGGACTCTGGCTGTCTACTTAAGTAGTCTGGAACTATATTTTCTTTTCCTGGGCAGTACTCTATCTTGACATCAAATTGTTGAATGTATAAAGCCCAACGCATCAACCTTTGACTGGATAAATCAGTCTTCATCAAAAAGGTTAAGGCTTTATGATCCGTTCTTAGAATGACCTGAAACCCATATACGATCTTCCGCCAATATTGCAACGCGTGCAATATCGCTAACAGCTCGATTTCGCTGATCGTATAATTTTTCTCGTGTGGTTTCAGTCTCCTACTTGTGAAAGCTAGATAGTTTTTCTTATCAGGGTTTTCCGGGTTTTCCTGATATAGCATTGCCCCTATTCCAATCTGGGATGCGTCTGTTTGAATGATAAATCTCTGATTAAAATCAGGATATCCTAGCTTCACGTAATTTAAGAGCATTTCCTTGGCCTCCACGAATGCTTTTTCTGCTTCCTCCGTCCATTTCCACTTGCCCCCCTTCTTCAGAAGGTCCTGTAGTGGTGCAACAGTTTTTGTGTATGATGGGCAATGTCCTGAGAAGAACCCAATCAATCCCAAAAACTAGCGAACGTTCTTTACCTTCAAAGGCCTTGGAAAATCCCTTATCGATTCCAATTTGCATGGATTTGGTTTAACACCATCCTTGTCAATCACATGCCCTAAAAATGTCACTTGCCTTTGACAAAAATTCGACTTCTTTAAATTTATTTTAAAATTTGCCCTTCTTAAGTCTTCCAATAATTTCTTCAAATTCTCTAAATGTTCCCCAATATTCTCCGAGGTAAGCAAAATGTCATCCACGTATCGGATAGTGCAATCTTTCACTTCCTCTGACAGGTTTCGATCAAGCGCTCTTATTAATGCAGATCCCGCGGTCTTCAATCCAAACGGACATCTTCTAAAACAATATGTTTGTTGGTCGAACTGAAATCCAGTCAACAAGCTGGTTTTCTCTTCCAGTTCGAGATGATGATACGAAGAAGTCATGTCAATATTTGTAAAAATCTTCTTGCCTTTGAACTTCCTCAGTATTTCTTTTATGGGTGGTGCCGAATCATTTTCTGGTATGATTTTTGCATTTAAATTTCTGGCATCTAAACACACCCTTACTGAGCCATCCGGTTTACTCACAATCACTAATGGACTAACATATGGTGTCGCCATCTTTTCTATAACACCTGCATTCATCATCTCCTGCAGTGTCTTCTTAGTTTGTGGGTAATGTTTTTCCGCAACCGGGTATGGTTTTTGTTTGAACGGTGCCAAATCATTGACTTGGAACGCGTATTTAAAATTTTCAATCTTCCCTGGCTTGGAATCAAATACGTCCCTATAATCCAATAATAATTTCTTTAACTGTTCCTTATTTTCAAGGCTGACTTTAGCTTCCTCCACTTTTCCTGACAGGTTGGTCTCGAACTCAGTTTCCAAATTATCTTCGAGTTCTATGTTGAGGACTTCAAATATCCTTTCTATGTCCTTATAATCTTCCTCACTCACTTCTTCCATATGCCATACCTGTTCTCCTATTTTCGCATCCTGTTCCTGTAGGTTAATGTTTTGCTCATCCACATCCTCTCTTTGAACTCTAATGCAGTTTTGCGCTAGGTCTATGATGACCTTGTTCTCACGGATAAAATCAATACCTAATATGACATTATACGGTAATTGATTTACCAGCAAAAAGCACTGCGAAATTTCAGCGTTACCCATGATCAGATCAATGTATACCTGAAATTTGCATGTTAGAGATTTTTCAGGGATAATCCCCTTAATCTTTACACTTGATGTGGGAATCTTTAATACTCGGCCCCTTGTTTCCAATTCATTTAGAAGGGTTTGTGTAATTAGACTTATTGTGGATCCGGTATCAATCAATGCTCTGACCAGTAGTCCTTCTATCCTAAGCATAATTATAGGTAACTCTCTTTTAACATGTGGGATTCCTTCCACATCCTCGTTAATTAGCTCATCTGGTCTGGCTATCCAATTCACAATTTCTACCTCCTCCCAGCTCCTGGTATGTTTCCACTTTTGACAATTTAAATTTGGAGTTTTTTTTTATCCTGAGGGCTCCCTTTTCCCTCATTCTTTAACTGAGCTTGTAGTTCCAAGCTTTGAGCTCCGTCTAGTCGGTCGGGTGATTTCCGGTTCTTAATTGCCTCACTCCAACGGACTTTCTGCCTATCAGGTTCATCTGGTCGTTCGTTCATATAACGAAGACTTTCCTGATATCTTTCTTCTATTTCGGCCCGATATTCATCATCCCTATCCTCTGGCCTTACATTCCTTCTGGGATAATTCTCCCATTTCTTTCTGTTTTCTTGCCTTTGATGGTTATTGTTATAGGGTCGGCTCTCTTGTTGCCTATAACCTGAACTCCTAGGATTTCTTCCTCGATATCCTCCTCTGTAGTATGGCTGTATCCTTCTAGGCTCCTGGTGCCCATACTCTCGACCTAGTTCTTGGGTATCCGTGCTGGTGGACTGATTTCTGGTCGCTGGTTTTTCTCCAGTTTCCTGACTGCTGGCCATGTGTACTTGCTCAGTTTGTCTTTGATGCCGAGGAGTTACGTGCGAAGTCGTCATATCTAACTGACGTAATACACTCTCCACTTCCACAGCACTTCTGGCTTTGGATGAGATTAACAGCCTCTGAATCTCATACGGAAGTTGTCTTGCAATGGCGGCACACAGGTCGTTTTCTGCCGGAGCAATATCCAGTTCGCGGAATTTACACAGCTGAGCGGTGAAAAACTCCGAGTACTTAGTTGGTGCATTGGTGCTGTACTTCCTAGAGTACAGATCCAGCCTTAAATTCTCCTGGACGTCTGCCGCCCAATATCGTTTTAAAAATGCTTCCCTAAAGCCTTCCACCGTATCAAAGGTGTATCTGAAGCTTCTGAACCAGGTGAGACAATCACCTGCCAACAGCTTTTCAATAGCTCTCAGTCTCCGATCCTGAGGAACCTTCATTTCGTTTAAATACTCTGCAACTTCCTTTAGCCAGTATTTTGGAGTAATAGACATGTTATTACCCGTAAACTTTACTGGTCTGTCCTCATTGGATTTAATAATGTTTATTATCTGGCCATTTGTCTGATTCATGTACGGGGTTGACATCGCCATCGGATATCCTGGGTTCTTATAAGGGCTCTCCCCTCCTAAGTCCCTCTCCGTATCTGTGCCTTGTTCACGGGAATCTACCCATCCTGTCTTTGGAAACTCCTCCTGATTCTCAAATTCTAACTTCCTTTCCCTGCGGGCACTTTCTTCATTAGCCATGAGTTGGATTTCCATTTGACTATTCTTATGTTCAGTCCTCTCCAATCGGGATCTTAATTCATTCTGAATTCTTTCTTGATTCCTTTTAATATCTTCCTCTACCTTTTTGAGTTGGAATTTCTCATCCCTGAAGCTATCCCTGAACTCATTTAGTTGGTCTTCTACCTCTTTCTTAATGACCTTGGCCTGTTGGTCTATAATTTCTAGTTTCACGTCACCTCTGGTATCTAGGTCTTCTCGTATTTCCTTTATCTTCTTCTCCACTTCTTTTCGTCCTTTATCGACTTTGTCCTGGATCTTGTTCATATCCTCTCGAGCCTTTCCTTGTTCCTCGAATATACTTGTTATGTCAGTCATAACCTTATCTATATCTCCCTTGGTGTCTCCCATTTGTTTTGTTAATCCTATTACAGTTTCCTGTATTCCAGTAACCCCTTTATCTATCCTCTCTATTTTCACGAGTTGTTCATCACGATCCTTTTTTCGTTGCATACTTTCACCCTTAAGATTCCCTTCGTATTCACCTAACTTCGTGGTAATATCCCCCTCATGCTTCCTCAACCATTCGTCCACCTGTCCCGTGAATACGTTAAATTGCAATTCCCTTTTACTTGCATCGGCCTTACTTTGCTTCTTAACATCGATTATTTCTGCCTGGACCTTCTCGACTTTTCCCTCGAGGTCTCCTACTTTGTCCTTTACCCCTTTAAATTCTTCTCCTAATTTCTTAAAACTTTCTTTTATCTCATCCCGGGAACGTTCACAAATATTCTTGTTAAATTCTATCTGAGCTGTCAATTTTGTCTGCACACCTTGGATCTGGGTTACAAGTTTCTTTTCACATGCATCACCCTTTGTTTCTATGTTAATTAATCTAGTTTCCAAATTCTCAAAATTTTCTTGACACCTAGTTTGGGATTCTCCCATACTTTTGTTCAAAGTATCTAATTTGGCTTGCAATCCTAAATGAAATTCTTCATTTTCCTTTTTAATCTCACTGGCGATTTCCCCTTTTAACTCAGTTAACTTGTCCCCAAACGTAGTGTCAAAACCTTGGAACTTGTTATTTATTTTATCTATCTCAGCCTTTACTTCATTGTTCATATCTACACAGTTAGCTTCGATAGTTTCTAATTTAGTTCCCATATTATCACTTTTAACTTCGATAGCTTCTAATTTAGTGCCCATATTATCACTTTTAACTTCGATAGCTTCTAATTTAGTGCCCATATTATCACCGTTAGTTTTTAGTGACTCTAAACTTTCAGTTATGGATCCTAACCTTTCTTTATTTTCAGTCTGTTGGCTATCCAACTTATTGTTTATGGCCTCCAAGAGCCGTTGCACTTCTTCACTCAATGCCATCTTATGAGAATACAGTGGGCCACTAATGCCACCACACTAGTACATGCTTGAGAGATGATACTCTGAATCAGTGTGTCCCAATTTCTTTAAAACTTTACTTTGGTACGGGTATTTACTACAACGTACCCTTTTAATACTTTTATTCAATTTCATAAACCTTTATGGAAGTATTTAAAATTCAAAATTTCGAAAAACCATTTTTTTTTCAAAAAATGAAAATTTTGATTTTTCGAGAAAACTCGGGTTTTCCCTAGGAAAACTCAGCCCTGCGTACTGGGCGCCAAAATCTAAGATTTTCTAGGGGGTTTATAATATAATTCAGGGCTGCTCGGTATGAGTTTCCAGGGACCCATGCGGTCAGTTAATATTTTATGTTGTAGCTACTCCTATTATTACTTTACTTTACATGATATGACCGTCTTAAGTGTTCCTCTAGTTATTAATCCAGCACATTACTTATATGCCCCCATGTGCCCTTTTAGCAAGAAATATGCCAATCACAGTATACCAGCGTAGCTCAATTCGGAATTTTCGGGGCAGCGGTAAGTTCCCCCACTCTGTGACTCACATATTTTGGATTAATTAGAGGATACACTTGCAAAAATAACAACAAAATCAACTTCTATTTTAACACATTTAATTAATCAAATTAATGGCGCTACAAACACTTTAACAATTTAATTACTGACCCATAATCATCTACTTGTTCCAAATGAACAAGGAATCACAAATATAATAAAACAAATATTGTATTTAAACATATGGTTTCCACATAAACCAACAATTCCTACTTAGTCTTACTTCCATAAAGCATCAACTGTAAGTTTTATATAACTCCGAGCTCTTTTGGCTCCATGCTTTACATAATAATGGTGTCACTCTTGTACACCTCAAATACTATCTTTTATATTTTCTTAATCCTCAAAACAAATGTATAATTACATTTAAAATCTTATGTTAATTATCTAACTCAATATTTTTGGGCATGTTCACACATTCAGCTGTTATCATCTCTCTTTATTTTCACAAATATATTAAGGTAATCAGGAAATCACTTGTGTACTCCAGAGCGTGAAGATACTTGACACAGTCAAAAAACTATAGTTACTCCCGAAACTTAGTTGCCTTCAATTAACTCGTGGAATCCTACTTCCGTACATCATTACAATAGGGATTGTTATTTATCTCTTATGTCTTATAAGACCATTATCACATAAGAAACTACGATCTGAACAGGCAAACGAAAATATCAATCTACAAGGACCTCGGTTCAACGCCCGGGTCGTTAACAATTTTAAACACTCACGGTGTCTTTACTACATCTTACGATACGGTTCCGGCCCACCCTTACTCTAAGAGAGCCGGGCCATTATACTCGGGCGCGATTTATGACACAGAGGGTGACGGGCGACTCTCTGTCTAACCCACGTTAGCAGCTCCTTTCCAAGGCTTTCAAAACAAACCTTCACATTATACTCAGTCCTGGGGAGAGACCGGGCTTTTACTGTACTGTATCCATTCAAACAAATATTCTTTGGTTCATAGACCACTTTCGTAACCTTGGCATTTATTAATTATGAGAGGGTCCTCATTGATTGGGGAAGATTAATACACATTCGACGACGAAGAATTAAGGGGCTTTTATCATAAGAAGATTCTGAGTTCGAATCTCTTCACATGCCTCGGGAACCATTCCCTTATAAAGGACTTATACAAGACGCGATTTAAAGTCGGCCGTGGCCTACATGACATACGCTCAATAATACCATACATTAGCTCCCTTTTAATACATACACAATGCCTCGTGATACTACGTCACAAATAGAGGACTTATACAATTATCAATTCACTACAATCAACTACCCTCCATAAGTAATTTACCAAGTATTTTAACTTCTACGCTTTCCTAGCGTGATATTTTAATATTATTTGCGCTCCTTTGCGCTATGCATTATTTTAAGCTGAAATGTCTTCCCAAGAACTGATAAATCTCATTAGTAACAATTCATATTATTCTTAATTCTTATATTAATCTTTTCCGTTGCCGATAAATCGCTCCCTTTTAAAACATTCCCTTGAACATCATATCTTACACATACATTAAGGCTTTAACGCTCTTATGTTCACATCAATTTATTTGATCTTTATTTAATATTTCCATACTTAGTTATTAGTATTATCTTTATTCTTTACACAAGCTCAAAAGCTATTTCTTTCATATCTCAACTTTACTTTATTTAAATATCTTTCATGATAATTACTGATATTTCGCTTGCTCTTATGACATTCGTTAAATACATTAACATTTTATTCACATATTTCCTCTACGGGATTTATTCTTTACATAATTATTTATAATTTCTCAAATTTCTATTATTGTTCAGACCGCGTTCTTGTTTATTCAGTATTTATTTCTTAAAACACATCCCTTTTACTCAAAACTCCGGTGGATTTGTACACAACCGTTTCCTGACACCAAAATAGAATGAAATTCAGTACTCACATGTTTTTAAGATCGTCCCATGATCTTTATTCTTGTGCGGTGTTTCATTTTGGGCCCACTTTGAACTTTTACTCCATATTAAAGGAATTCATCTTATGTACAAACACTTCTTGACATACATTTAAGACACTTAACATTGACGACATTTTGATACACTGATGTGTCCCTTTTGAACACATAATAAACACTAAAAATATTAATCTAACACACAATCTTGATAAATTTACACTTCACAATTCTTGATCACTAGGCCGTATTTCTGAGCCTATCACACGTGACCTTCTTAATTTCCCGTTTCCAAGGGTGAAATTTATTCAATGTCGGCTTCCTATCCTGCAGAATACGAAAGTCTCGAATCATCTACTGTTCCCTGGGATCCAAATTCTTCTACTCCTATCCTGGATGACCGGCTATTTATCTAGCTTGAACGGCTTCTTTGTAGATCTGGTTATCGATCCTAGCGAAAGTCTATTCGGATCGAGGTCTCCTCACTAACCTCTCGATGACCTATGGATTTAGTTTATAGCAGCTAGTACTTCTCGAGTCTAGTAATTTTAGAATAACTCGCCTGCTTTTTTGGAGATAATGTTTATAGTCTCCGTGCTTCTTTATTTGATCAGTTCTAGCACTCCTACGTTTCTGATATACGTTCCGAACCTTATTCTGTTCTTCCCTTTTTGGGTTCTTTAATTTAGATAACAGTTTATCTTTCTGGTACGGTACTTCCGTACGTTATGATATATTCGTTCGTCTATTTAACGACCTATCGCCTTTAAGTCCGACGTTCGCAGCCTGCTCTGACTTTATCTTACGAACTTTCACTATAACTTGTATACAGTCGGGCCTAAATCCTGTAACTAGGATTTTCCTAATATTCCAATACGGCGATACTTTAAATTTCTTCTTTACCACTCCTTATGGAGGCAAGCAAGTTGTTAATACTGCGACGCCTATGGCTATCGGATATTACTTCTGCGGTGTAACACAGCGTTTCTCCCTCAAGGAGTACTAGTAACTGTCTTCGATGTGACGCAGAGTTACGCCCCTCACGGACTGTCTGGATACTGATGTGCTGTGTGTAGTCTTACGCCCCTCACGGACTGTCGGAATGACTGCATGCGTAGTAACACCCTCACGGGTTGTCAGAATAACTGCATGATTGGCTTGTTGAAGCCCGAAGCTTTATACTATTTCACTACAAAAAAATAAGACTCTAGTCCTTTCTGTGACCAATTTCTAAAATAATGGTGGCACAAATATAAAAATTATACCTTCCGAAAGCTCGTCTTCTCAATGTCAAATAATCTCATTGCCCCTAAGAATCGATCGTGCAATTCGGAGATATTAATTAATTTCTCGTCCTCAATTGTGTGGGTGTTGCATTTCTTTTGCTTTCTCCCCTCCACACAGGCCTTGGTAATTCCCCGATGACGTCATCTTGCGTTTGCAGTTTTCTCCTGCGCAATTATTAAATGGTTTCTCTTTACTAAAAAATCTCTCATTCGAAATGATTCACTGTACTGTACTTGTTTACTCATTATTATACTTGTAAACGGGTTAAATTTAATTATTCCTCTTCTGGCGCATAAGCGGTGTTGTCAATTTCCAGCAACGTAAGGTCGATTTCCGAGTCAGGCTTCCTTGTTTAATCTTGGGAAATTTCCACTCGGTTATTAATACTCATGACTCGCTCCCTTCTGAATGTCAAGAGGAGTGATCTCATCTCACGAACACTTGGTCCTCGCCTCTTGCACCATATTAGGCTAGAATCTTAGCTGGATCTTTCTTTAAGTTACATTAGAAACTATACGTTTCTTTCATTTCTTCCCCAAATGCATGGATTCGCCCTCATTGGACCCTATGGCACATGGGTTCAGTATATGATTAATTCTTGAATTTAATGATGAATTGATCGACTGGTTCACTTTCAAGAGAAAGACGATATGCGTTAAGTACGAAGCGAAAATTACGTTAACACCTCCAATACCCGTGTTGGCCACCTCCTGGTGTAGCGGTTAGCAGTCTTGGCTGTCGCGCAGAAGGTCCGGGTTCGATTCCCAGCTCTGCTAATAAATTTCATTCTGGCCTGAAGGCTGGAACAGGCTCCGAAATCATGTGGCGAATCTCTCATATAAATCAATGGGAGGTAGCGAGTACTGTATATGTTGAAATGGACAGCCCTGACCGCCCAAGCACTCAAGGCTGGTGGGAAGGAGCCGCACGCTCCAGTCAGCATATACGCCCCGCCACGCTACTACTCTGAGTGCCACAGGGATGTCCAGTTCAGCCGGCCGTCATGCCTGTGTACCAGGATGTCAGGTACGATTTCGGAGCCATCCAGTTCAATCTGGCAGCTTATTTCCCGCACGTTGTCCTCTTACAGTACAACGATTGCGTCCACAAAGTTTCAAGATAGGTTTCGCCCTGTCTTACCTGATACTTCCTTTGTCAGCCTTGTAAAACTGAGAAGAGAAGGCTTCGATTCCGACCTCAGGTATCCTGCAGGTGGGTTTCCACGGTTTCCTACTTCTGCTGCAGGCAAATGCCGAGATGGTTCCTAAATTAAGGCCACCGCCACATTCTTACCAATCTAGTACAGCCATCACAATAACTCAGGATATCAGACAAATTCCTCACACACCCATGTACACGGGGCTATAAGACCACGATGTCACAAAGCCCCTAAATAAGCAACAACAACAACAACCAATACCTGTGACTTCAACTTCGTGAGATGTAGGTTGGTTTGTCTTGTGGTAAAGTCACGTGTTCATTGTAGTCAACTTTTATACTTCAGCCTTGTCTATTTTATGGTTTACTCTATGTTTTATATGAATTACATTTTATTGTTAGAGAAGGGGTTGAACCAAAATGTTTAGGCCCACGCCACTATTTGCTGTAATAGTCTCGTTCTCCGGGAGTTGACGTGTGGAAGACATGAATAAGGTATGAAGATTGACCCCTCAGACGCGACAATCTTGTAAATGCCACTGAACTTGAATCAGAGTACTCAGCTTCTCAATGACTGGTTCATAATCATTCTATCTCTACAGACATACAAAACATTAAAGCACTATATCTAGAAGTAAATTCCAGACATTTCTAAAAGGAGTGAACTAAAATTTACCGTTTGCTTCTCCTTTGTTCTGACGACAGCAGCAGCCCTTTCAACTGAAGATGTAAACAATCTCTCCACCCTTAATGGATACTTAGTTGCCATCTTGGGTTTCAATTAGTGGTCGTTAAGGAGGCACCTCAAGGCTCTATACTGCGATAATGAAAGGCAGTCGATAGCCCAAATCTAACAACACGTGTTTTCTCTTTAGAGGACACAGGAAGATGAGTCTTGTGATTAGGGATACAGTCAAGTTCCTGAGCACAATGTCCAGTGGATAGCTTGTCGAGTGAAGAAGTGACATTTGATACTCCATCCTCTTCCACGTGTTCCACCTTATTATTTACTCCATATAATGCCGTAATGCGCACTACGCCGACCCAGAATCACTTACTAGGAATATACCTCTCATTTGACCACTACATAAGGAGAGATTATCAAGCCTATCATTTTACTCTCCGGGCAGGACTTTAATTACTGAAGGTTTTCTTTCCTTTCTGAGCTAAAGAAGAGTTGTCATCGATATTATCCCTTACCACAAGTCAGCCAGGAAATTTGCTTACGTGTATAAGTATTCCAGATAGCTACACACCCCTCTCTACATTCTCTTCCGGGAAAGACCGAGAACCTCAGCCGAGATCATATGCCAAGCTGGATCAGACACTCCAAACATGTCAAACGCGAGCAAGACATCATGCCCATGTGCGTTTTTGCAGTGTGGCAATACGTGCCTTACAAATGACATCTTCGAGGAACTATAAATATTTAAATGGCTTTTTGAACATCAAGACTTAATTAGATCGATCCGGTAATCTTATTGTGTGGAGTGTTGACTGGGTGGACAAAATTATTTTTCTCGATTTATAAAAATAAAATAAAAATGAAAGTTTACTGCTCCTCAGAATACTTCTGCTGAATAAAACCATTTTAAATTTAGAAGGATTGAAACAGCGTGTCATCAACGACTTGGTCATGTTGAGATTGTGAGTGGAAAGTTCGATACCACTTACTTCGAGAAGACATTTCCACTGCCATTCGGAGGAGTCATATATTGGCATTGTAGCACTGTTACAACCAGTATCACCTGAGTAGCTCTTTGTAGTGAATGGAGAAGAGAGAAACATGCCTGGGTGCAGGAGAATGGTGAAATAATCCTGTGAATAAACGTTTATCCCACCGATAGTGGTTTTAAATCCTACCTAAAAATAGTTTTCCATTAAGTCCCATTTCAACTCCATACAAGTTTTGGCATACCGGTAGCACATTTCTCAATGGCAGGGGTCGCTCTATCACCAATTCATTGTCTAGCCAACCATGCTTCCTATCCAAATGGGACCTACTGTATGTTACTATGGATGCTCACTGAGGCTCACACTCAGTGGGACGTGAGTTGGCGACCATGGGACTCCATCAGTCCGACATTGCGTCCACTTACTTGTGCCAGGCTCCTCTCTGTTATCTATCCTGTCGACCTCCCTTGGTCTACTCTTGTTCTATTCCGACTCCGACAGTATTAGGGGATCCGAGGTCTAGGGAGTCTTTCACTTTCCCGCCTTAATTGGCCCTTGTCTCGTCTTTCTTGATTCCCTCATTCTTCGAGGGGTCAGTCCTCTTTTTTTTTTCTTTTCAAGCTATCTCCTGCCTTCTACACAAGGCCGTAAAGGAGATTATGGGGTTTGAAGCCTTTTTTCAGTGTTGCCTTATTAAACAAAAGTTTGGTGCTTTTCAGTCGGTCAACACGAATGTACCCAAAAGAATTGGGTTATACCGCAATCCTGAAAAAATTACATGAGCTCAATAAAACACTAGGATTTATTAATCTCATATATTTTTTCAGGATTAGGGTATAACCCAATTCTTTTGGGTACATTCGTGTTGACCGAGTGAAAAACACCAAACTTTTGTTTTTGGCCGTAAAGGAGGCAGAATGTGTGTAGCCCCACTACTTAAGGTGCAACCTGGATAGTGCCACACCCTCAAGGGCTCACGGCTGGTGAGTTCGGAAGTTGGTGACCCCGAGGGATTCCTGAGCTGGGTCTGGTTTTCCCTTCTTCAATTGAATTTGGGGCGGACCCTCTCCTCTTTTACTTTCCTATATGCCTTTCATGAATTTCCTTCTTTCCAAGTCCCGCAGTCCTCTTTCTTCAAAGGTTGAGGGTATTTAGTTTCTTACTACAGTATCTATTATTTCCTTTTCTCCTTTTGTTTCCAATTTCCTCTTCTAGAATGCAAGTTAATTGCAAGTTTGTAGCTAGAAGTTGGTTGGTTAGTTCCTCAGTTTAGGGGCTGCGACAACGCGGTCATGTAGCCCCGTGTACTTAGAATCTGTCTGATAACCGGTGTTAATTGTGATGGCTGTATTAGTGTGTGTATCTGTTTTTTAATTCAATTAAGGACTGCAACTTTGAATTGTTCAAATAGTTCCTACTTTAGCCGCCAAACGCCACCGTCAACGACTACTAGGCCTAGTTCAGAACTTAGCTACTAGACGCCACCGCAGTCGGCTCTTGGCAACGAACGTAGGAACCAAAGAGCGTTGTAAACATTCTTAACCTATACAATTTATCTTCACACAGGTGTAATTAGTGGAAGAAGCTAGAAGTAGTTTTAGTAGTAATATGTAAATTTCATTCTCATTTTTCTCTTTCTTCCATATCTTTAGGGGACGATAACCTAGATGCTAGGCCCATAACAACAATTATCATCATCAACATCATCATCATTTAGGCCATAGGTGGGCAATGAGAGAGCGCAGCTCCTGGAGCAAACTGCATGAGCGCGAGCGGAGCCAAGGAGCCGGGACCAGCTGACTGCTCGCTTATAGTTTGTGCTGGAACGACTGGATGGCAATATGCGCAGTCAAGGCGCAAGCATAGCTACAGCATTGTACCGGGCTGAGTACGGCAGTACGCTAAATATGAATCACGAACAAGCTTAGCACATTTTTCTGAACAGTTTTCGCAAACAGATTTCCCAAACATGCACAAAATGGCTGCCAAACTTCTATCAATGTTTGGCTCAACATAGGGTATCTGTGTGAGAAACTGTTCTCTCTAATGGAGATAAATAAATCTCCACGAAGAGCCACTCTAACTGACGCACATCTCACTGCCGTTCTTCGAATTGCAAGTACAAGATCGATCGCTCCAAATGTAACCCGTCTGCCTCAGCGAAAGGATACGCACTCCTCCTCATCATCTGCAGAATGACAGTTCAGATATAAAAGAACACATAGGCCTACGTTTTGTTTATGGTGAATTATATTTATTCATGTAATTATTTATGTACTCCTAGAGCAAGTTTTCATTCCTTGTATTCTAAACCAGTTGTTTCAGGACTATCGGTAGTGGGCAAAGGAGTGTGTACGTATCAGCTGTCAATGTAATTATTTATGTTTCTTACACAGAACCTAATAAAAGGAATATAATTAAGCTTATGTACGTAGCACCATAACCTATTTTTCTAATGCACAACAGGGCACAAGTATAAAGCTGTTGTGATACGCCGCTTGTAACGGCAAGCTGTTCAAGCAGCTACAAGGCTAACTTCGGTGAGAGCGCATACTCGGCTCTCTCTCCTGCCAGAGCGGGAGCGCTGCTCAATGAGCCAAATTGTGCCCATCACTGAAGGCAGTCCCAGACTTGCTTCCTACAATGCTGTCCTCTCTTCGCCTAGGGGCGTAGTGTTCTGTGGGATGCGACTTGAAATGTAGTTTTCTTCTTTCTCAGACCAATGGTGATAATCTCATACTTAATATCTTGGAGGAGGTATACGAAATATGACTTACATGATTTGTGAAAGGTAAAGATTACTAAGAATAATTCCGAAAACAATAAATCATGTAGGCCTGTTGTTGTTGTTGTTGTTTCACTTAGAGGCATGCAACATCGTGATCATTTAGCCCGTGTACTTGTGCACGTAGGATTTACTTGATAACATGTGTTATTGTGGCGTATGTAGCAGTGTATATTTGTAGTTGAGACTAGGATTGGGAAGGAGATGGATATGGCCTCAAGTTAGGACCCATCCCAGTGAAAATAATGGGGGGGGGGGGGGGGGGTGAGACGGAACTATTTAAATTGTGAATACTGTATGTTGCCCTTCACCGGTTAGGAATGAGTTGCGGCATGGTGTTGCTGTCACCAACTCTGTTTAACGTGGCGATGGAGATGGCGAGACCCTGCCGCGTACGGGTTAAATGGCACACCACGACTGCAATGGGGAGCTGCAGCAAATCCGGAGATCAGTTGTTCAAATCTCTGTGTGAACGTTGGCTACCTGAATATGGTGACCCCCCCGGGTATTTTTTACACTTCCTCGAGACAATGCCAGAATAGTAATGATAGTGAGTTTGATCCATCTGATGGGTTCTCGAACACGACAACCCGCAGGCGGTAAATTTCCTGGCACATCAAAAATCACCTCCAAGGCAAAATGCTGGTACCCCGACGTCTTTAAATCCACAGCAGTTAAAAGGAACGTTGACTGATATTATTCAATTAGAATTGGTCCCTTTCTAGGTCTATTTTATACCAAAATATTTATCTAGGTTCATTTTACAACGTGGCCATTGTGTAAGCTCTCCATTCACTTCACGACGTAGTGATGACCATTTTTGGCAGTCACCTCGGAAGTCCGCATTCGATTCCCGGCTCTGCCAAGAAATTTACTTCTGGCCTAAGAGCTGTTTTGATGTACAGATAGGCTACGGGTATACCTGACCACAATATTACAATTCCCTAAATGCCAGCAAAATAAAATATTAGTTCTTCCTCGAAAATTCGTCTGTTTTTCACTTTTCTTTCTAAATCTTGTTGGTCGCTCTTCTATTCCCAAGAATCGTTGAAACGCTCATTCTAAGAACAGGTATGATATACAGACGTCGTCTCCCGCGCCGGGACGCTTGTACTGTGAACATGACATGACACCGGGGACGTGGTCTCTACGTCGCGTCGAGCAGCGTCGCATGATTGACTCCAGGTCAACAGTTTAATAGCTCTACATGATGTCACTCATCCGGCAACATTACAATGATGAATGGCACCCCTGTGGTTTAACTTTCCTGACCCGCCACTGAAATACTAGCCCACCTCATCCGTCAAACACAGACACCTTGTTTAGAATAACAATATACTAGTAAAGCCCGACCCAGGAATGTCTGCCGCGAAGCAGTTACGCACTTCAATTCGTTCACACCTCCTCTGGCACACGTGACACTTCCTGACTCCCCCGAGTCCCGATGTAGCAACATCGTTCATTCTCTGCTTGGATTTGGCCGTGATAACATAATGCTACGCAATGTAGACGAGAGCTTCGCTCACCCGCTCGTCATTGTGCTACGACTTGGCAACATTACATTGGCTCTCCAAATCAGCAACGGCTAGTATCGAAGCAGTGTGCTCTTTATTTTTAAAATAACATAAAAAGTAAACTACTGGGCGTAGAATTGTGATTCAAGTTCCTATATACTCAGTAAAATGCTGCCTTTCATCCTACTTTTATGTAGAAACCGTATCCCCTCGGTGCGCGTGATATTTCGTTTCGGTGACGAGTGACGCTAGCCGTCAGCCTCCCACTGTTCTGAAGCCACGCCTGTCCGTTCATGTCGCGGCAGAAACCGCTGGGTCGGGCTATACTGCGTCATAAAAGTTTAAAATTTGTTTCTGAATTTAAGAAATATCTCCCTCAGGGTTTGCAGCATTCCACTCTAAATTTATTTGTTGTTGTTGTTGTTTCATTTGAGGGGCTTGGATATCATTAGCACCGTGTACTTGGATGGACGTGGATTTTTTCTGATGACTCTTGTTATCCTATTGTGATGTCAGCAATATTGAGAAATGGGGAGGAGGTGGTCGTGGCTTGAGCTTAGGAACCATCCCGGTATTTATCTGGAGTAGAAGTGGGAAATAACGAAAAAAACTTCCAGGATGGCTGAGATGGGAATCGAACCCACCTCTTCTCAGTTTCGTCTCACGAGGCTGAGAGTACCCTGTTCCAGCCCTCAGATCATAATAAAATTTCTTGATCGAGCCGGGAATCAAACTCAGATCTCGAGGGCGACCGCCGCTTCTTGAAATTTGACACCCCTGATAAATGTCCACCGAAGTTATAGCAAATCTTGTTGTTGTTGGTGTTGATTGTCTTAAGGAATTTATGCCATGGTGATGATGTAGCCCTGTGAACTTGGTTATGTTTGAAATCTGTCTGATAAGTTGTGTCCTTATGAAGAATGCAGTATTGTGTGTGTGTATACTGTATATAATTTGAGGCTAAGATTTGGCGGGAGACGGTCATGGCCTCAAGTTAGAAGCCATCCTATAAACTGAAGTACAAGTGGGAAATCACAGAAAACTACTTATATGACAAATGTAATGTTAACCTGTTGGATCTTTAGGTTCAAGTAGGGGATTGCGACATCGTCATCATTTAGCCTCGTGCACTTGGGTGTGTGTAAGGTTTGTCTGATAACCTGGGTTCTGTGTATACAGCCAAAGGCCTAGCCATGTTGAAATACCGGATCCCATGAGAACTCCACAGTTAAGCAACATTGGGCGTGGTCGGAACATGGATGGTATATCGGTTCTAAGTACTGAGCGCTGTTGGCAATCATAAGGAGGAGCGAAAAGGCACTGGCCACCCTACAGCAGGTAAACTCCGGCTGAGGATAGCCTGTTCGGAGGCTCGGACATGCCTTCGGGCAAAATACCAATCACATGTGTATACAATCAAAATCAGTACTTGCATGTATTCAAATTTGGCTAATGCTTCGTGCACAGCTTCATATACTATAGGTATGAAATTTAAATGTTGTTGTTGTTGTTGTTGATTCATTGAGGGGGGTTTGCAACATCCTGGTCATGTAGCCCTGTGTACTTGGGTGTGTGTGGAATTTGTCTTTTAACCGGTGTTAATGTGATGGCTGCATTAGTGTGTGTATTTGTAATTCAGATGAGGATTGGGAAAGAGGCGGCCATGGCCTTAATTTATGGACCATTTCGCCAATCATCTGGAGTAGAGTGGTAATCCATGGATGGCTGAGGTAGGAATCGAATCCACTTCTTGTCAGTTTTGCCTCACGAGGATGAGTGTACCCCGTTCCAGGGCTCAGACTAGAATTAAATTGCTTGGCTGAGCCGGGATATGAACCCAGGCCTCCACGGTTACAGCCAAGAGTGCTAGTCACTACGCAACGGGTCTGAGAAAAGTTTAAATATAATAACGAGAGTGTAGACAGAACGATATTAAATATTCATCACTCAGATAGAACAATAATTCTATTGATGTTATGTTGTTAATTCATTTGATAGGTTTGGGGTGGGTGTGGATGCGTGTGTGTGTGTAGTTTTGTCTGATAAACTGTTTTATTGTGATGGCTGTATTAGTGTGTGTCATCATCATCATCATTTCCCCTTATCCAGCTCCTGCCGGGTCGGGGTATTTATGGCACTTCTCCACTTTCCTCTTTCCTTCCACAATTCTTCTTCCACGATCTCGTCCCAGTCCAGATTTGTTTTTCTCACGCTGTTCTTCACTGAATCGATCCACCTTGTTCTAGGTGTTCCCCTTGCTCTCTTACCATTGCACTTGGCCTCCAGCATCTGTCTTGGTATTCTATTTTCCTCCATCCTCTTTACATGTCCAAACCACCTTAGTTTATTCTTCTCAATTCTCTCATTTAGTTTTCCCGTCCCAACTTCCTTCCTAACATCTTCATTCCTCACTCTGTCTTTCCTTGTCTTTCCTATCATACTTCGTAGGAATTTCATTTCACTGGCTTGGATTCTACTCTCTTGCCTGCTTGTCAGGGTCCAAGTCTCAGCTGCATAAGTTAATATGGGAACACAGTACACTTTATACATTACCTCCTTGCTTTTCCTTGGTACTTCCTTATCCCAAACAAGTTTTCTTACACTTTGATAGAATGCATTGCTCTGCTGTACCCTCCTGCCAATCTCCATGTCCATGTATTTGTAATTAAGGTGGCGATTGGGAAGTAGGCGGCCGTGGCCTTACATTAGCGATAGAAGCCATTTTTCAGTGTTGCCTAATTCTAATAAAGAAAGCTTTTCAGTCGGTCAACACAAATTGTGCCCAATTACATTAGGCGAGAAACAGGTATTTATACACCCTACAAACTAACACACTCTTTATGCACAAATACCTACTTAATTGGATGACATGTTTCGAACGTCACCCGTTCATCCTCAGATCCTGTTCACCATTTACTTCACATTTACTTAAATTAATAACCATCCCAGCATTTGGCTGGAGTAGAAGTGGGAAGCCACTGATGTCTAAGTTGTGAATCGTTCTCAATTTTTCCCCACGAGGCTGAGTGCACCCCGTTACAGCCCTCAAACCAGAATTCAATTTCTTGGGAGAGCCAGCAATCCAACCCGGACCTCCATGGCGACAGGGAAAAATGCTAGCTCTATTAAATGTGAGTGTAGTCATGACCTTGTTAAATATTCATCTCTCATATACTGCAATTTTATTGAGGTAATGATTTCTGGGTACAAATATGTTTCAACAGAAGCCTAATATAGTGGTGATAGTGATAGGCAACACACAGTGCGTTGTACGAACTCTTCCGTTTAACTCTTGCATTCCTGTTAGGGCTGGTACTTTTAATCGATTTATTTCAGTTATCGAAGCAAAAATATCGATTAATTACTACTGAAAATCCACAGCCTGCTACCAGTCGACCAAACCGGGTCAGGGAATGGAATGAATGAAGCCCCCATCTAGCGGCGAGGATATGAACTGTGCCGGCTGCCGCAGCCAGTCACACTCCCCTGGGGCAATGATTAAGTGAATGACAGATGAAATGAAACGACAGTGGAGAGTATTGCTGAATGAAATTTGTGACAGAGAAAACCGGGTACCCGTAGAAAAACCTGACTGCCCCCGCTTTGTCCAGCACAAATCTCACATGGAGTGACCGGGATTTGAAACACGGACCCAGCGATGAGGGGCCAGCGTGTTGCCGCCTAACCCACGGGGGCTCCTATTACTACTAATAACGACTTATCTATTGAGCGGTTGATCGAATTATTGATAAATTGTTTTGTAGATTAATCAATGTACTTCGCTCCTTCCACTAGGCTCTCACAGAACCAAACCAGACATTCAATGAATTAAAATAAATTGTATCAAATATTTGTTTAAATAATGTACCTTCTTTATAAAAACCAGGCCAAAACAAAGTAAAACAAAAAAGTGACAGTCAGTCTGAAAGACTGGACTTTGTATCATTTTAAATGCTACAAATGATGAAAAATGCTAGAAAGGCTGAAGGCTCTTGACATGTTATAAAATGATCTGCATAATACTTATCTTGCTTATCTTGTTTCAAACTACTCGCGAACGGCAAGTGCAAACCAAGAGCAAAGCAATGCCAAGCGCGGGATGCCGTGCCTCTTCTATCCAGTCTAAAAACACTTATAGTGGGCGATGTATTGAAGATAGAGTTATGCTCTTCCGGACTTTTTTGTAGAACTTATCATGCTGACCAATTCTTACGCTCATAGTATATTGATATGTTTAACGGTTTGCCCAGTGTAAGCTTAAGAAGAGCACGGACGCCAAGTTTGTTTTCGACTTTTTCACTTAAATCGTTGCTGCTTGGCTTCCTTTGATCATACATAAATTATTTTCTACAGAATCTTTCCCCGAGATATCCTTTACAGAATGGTGAAAACTGCATCAAAATCCATCTAGTGGTTCTCGAGATTACCCGTGATTTTTGTCTTATACTAACGAAGTAGGGATTGTCGGGGAACACTTGCACCAAGCAGTATTATGACGTCACACACCTCAGTGCATCTGGGTACATTTCATCCCGTCACCGTAACGTAACGCCAGACCCCAGCGTAACGACAAAGTCGACAAGATCATTTAAAATGATAAAATGTTCCTGTCCTAAATTTAATAAGAATTCAAAATCTTTGCTGAAAACTCTTCGTTTTCTCCTTTAGAAACCCTTCCCAATTTGATTTGTTTCTCATTCCACAGTCAAAACCAGTGGCACTACAGCCCATGAAGGGCCTAGGCCGACCAAGCGACCGCTGCCCAGCCATTTGGCCTGCAGATATTGGGGTGACGCGTGATCAGCGCATCCGGTTCCCTCAGCCGTTAATCTCGGTTTTCGTGATCGGGGCGCTGCCTCACTGTCAGACAGCTACTCAATTGTCCTCACGAGGCTGAGTGCACCCCGTTCCAACCCTCATGTCAGTTTTAAAATCCCTGATGGAGCCGGGAATCGAACCCGGGGCCTCTGGGTGAGAGGCAGGCGCGCTACCCCAACACCACGGGGCCGGCACTCCTTCCACAGTCACTGACTCTTATTTCAGTATAATTAGCATTAACAAAGGAGAACATTTTGTAGACAATATTTAGGCAAAAAGTAACTTTTATGTTCGACCCTGACTATTATGTGTAAGAAAACTGTATCATAATTATGGTCATTATAACACTATTTTTCATTATGAAACAGTTTCTCCCACCAATCACAGCTCAAGAAACAGTTGTTTGACCAATTAGATAAGGTTAGCATCGCACCTGCTTGGAGTTCCAAGGCCTTACGAACTGCGTTGCCTAGTGTAATAGTGGGGTAATCGAGAAGGCCATGGTCCAATACAAGGCATTCTCTGCATCTCGTGCGCTCTGTTCAGTACATAAAACTGGCGAAATCTCGACAGATATTTATGAATATTTATCTTCGAACATAAAATAGTTATAATAATTATCGTCGAACATAAACAGTCGTATGCAACTCGCCTATAATGGTAATTAAGACACTCGTGTGGAAATTATAAAACTCGCATACGCTCGTTTTATAAATATACTCGTGTCTTAATTATAGCCATTATAGACTCGTTGCATAATGGACCATTATAGATTTCTATACATCATTCCGAAAATAAGCGTAAACGCGATGACCTCTCATTTAAACTTCTGTACTTATCTCGTGCGTGAGCAACCGTGGCTTAGGCGGCAGCGGCGCTGGGTCCGTGGTTCAAATCCCGGTCACTCCATGTGAGATTTGCGCTGGACAAAGCGGAGGCAGACAGGTTTTTCTCCGGGTACTCCGGTTTTCCCTGTCACAATTTCATTCCAGCAACACTCTCCACTATCATTTCATTTCATCTGTCATTCATTTACTCATTTCTCCTGGGGAGTGCGACTGGCCTCGGCAGCCGGTACAGTTCATATCCTCGCCGCTAGATGGGAGCTTCATTCATTCCATTCCCTGACCCGGTCGGTCAACTGGAAGCAGGCTGTGGATTTTCACTTATCTCGTGTCTACTAATCAATGGATTAGTCGATTAATCTATTATTCGGTTAGTCGATTGATCTAGTATTCGATTAGTCGATTGATCGATTATTAGATTAGTCGATTGAACTATTATTCGGTTTCGATTAGTCGATTAATCTATTATTCGGTTAGTCGATTGATCTAGTATTTGATTAGTCGATTGATCTATTATTCGATTAGTTGATTGATCTATTATTCGGTCAGTCGATTGATCTATTATTCGGTCAGTCGATTGATCTATTATTCGATTAGTCGATTCATCTATTATTCGGTTAGTAGATTGATCTATCATTCGAATAGTGGATTAATCGATTGAACTGTCAGTCGTTTAATCGTTTTCGATTAATTTCAAATTATTAAATAAATCGATTGTTAATTGACTAGCGAGCCCGTGCGAGAAATCTCGCATGTTCGTAAACCACACTTTCCCCAATCGGTTTATAATGAGAAACTTAAGGAGAAAGGTTGTTATGTTTTTATTTCAACCAAATGATTATAGAACACTATTAACATTTCAGTTTGAATTCAAAGTTCTACGTTCCCTAACATAAGAAGGCAATCACTGAAAATTGGATTAACGTTACACTCATCGGTTATTCGATATTTATGAAATTATACGATTTGAGTACTCATGCCTTTGATTTACTGTTTCTGAAATCCATGGAAAATGATATAGGAATGACTTCAGAATATTAAAACAGGCGTCTCCGTGACCAAAATGTGTAGTGGACAGCAATTATGGAGCGTTTTTTCCTACAGCAGCAGTATCTGCAAATCGCACATTTCATACATTTTTCTAAAAGTTATTTTTTTTTAAGAAATTATAGATATTTATTAAATTAGAGTGCAATTCGTCACTGCTATTGTCTATTCTCTTTCATTTGAATGCTCATTTGTCACAATCGGCCGCTTGTGAGCGCCGCAGGAGGGATCTATACTACTGAAATAATATATATTAGCGGACCCGTGCGAGAAATCTCGCATGTTCAAAAACGACACTTTCCCCAATAGGTTTATAATGAGACACTTAAGGAGAAGGGTTGTTATGTTTTTATTTCAACCAAATGATTATAGAAGACTATTTGCATTTAAGTTAGAATTCCAAATTCTACGTTCCCTAACTTAAGAAGGCAATCACTGAAAATTGGAACATCATCACACTCACCGGTTATTTGATATTTATGAAATTATACGATTTGAGTACTCAATCCCTTGATTTTCTGCTTCTGAAATCCATTCAAAATGATAAAGGAAAGGCCTCAGAATGTTAAAATGACATGAAACAGGCATCACAGCGGCCAAATTGTGAAGTGGACAGCAATTTTGGAACGTATTTCGCTACAGCAACAGAATCTGCAAATCTCACACTTCGTACATTTTTTAAAGTAATTTTTTAAAGAAATCATAGATATTTATGAAATTAGAGTGCAATTCGTCACAGCTAATATACATTCTCTTTCATTTGAATGCTCAATTGTCACAATCGGTCGCTTGTGAGCGCCGCAGGAGGGATCTATACTACTGAAATAATATAGATGATGATTAACCAAATATCGGTAATTACCAGCTCTAATGGCTGGACATGGATGAGTCTACTCAGTAGCTCCTCCAAGTATACGCAACACTGTAATTTTTAACAGTTACAATGAAAATCAATCATGTAATTTGAGGAACCAGTATGTTGTAAATCTGCAACATGCCATTTTGACAATAAAATTCTTACAAACTGAATGTTTACTTGGTAATGCAATTCTTGTCGAAGTTTCTGCTTCCTACTGGATTCACCTCGGCTGGTCGCCTCCTCGCAGTTTGCTACGTCCTATGTTTACTGACGATATAAATATTGACATAACTGATAGATGTTGACACGAGCGCACTTCCTCCACACGATCCACACCTTCGCTTGATAAATCAGTGCTGTTTCTCTACAACCTACAGCACCTACCTTCACAGACCAGGTAATTGTGTTAGAATCTTTAATGTTAAGTGCTAGATCGAGGATGAGGAGAGATGAGATCTGTGTGGCGATGGATTTTACGGCCAGAAGTCCTTCCCGGCACCAGTATCATGGCACTACTAATTTATACTTTTCATTCGATCAAAATTCAGCCACAACTCAGTAATTTCTAGCACCACGTTCAATGGGATGTGTTTTAAAATATATATGACACAGTTAAAAGTGAAGCAATCAAAAGGTGCAATGCATTAGAGGCAAAATTGGCAACTTAATGAAAGATGTGGGTTCATTTCCTACCTCAGCCATCCTGGAAGTTGTTTTCCATGGTTTCCCATTTCTACTCCAGGCAAAAGCCCTGGTGGTACTGCCCCCGTAAATTGAATTATTCAGGGACAAAATGAGAGTATTTTCCGCCCCCATGATAAAATTTAACTAGCAAATATAATTTCTGGAAGTGTGACACAAGAGGGTCGTGTTACAAGCTCGACGCTGTGGGAGAGCCCGATCACGTGACATGTTGCACAATGGACGATTCTAGAAGGCTATTCTTAGCAAGCAACAGCGAGTTTGGGAATTAATATTATAAATATTGTTATAAATTATGCTATTGGATCCCAGTCCACAGCCAATGAGGAGAGCTTATTGAAGACGGGATCAACTTTAATTACACAACATGATGAAATTATGCATTTAGGCCCTTAGAAAAAGATTTTCTTATTTGGTAATGAAGAGAATATTAAGAGAAATTATGTCTGATACTTTAAAAAACACAGATCGGTTAATCTACGCAGTAATACGCATTAGTAATCTACGCGCTAAAATTATGGTGGGAGATCGATATGGCCGCCAAAAATACGACTTGAAGGGGGAGATCCAAGGATCGAGGTTCTTATTCCAGCAGACTTTGAAGTGTGAGGAAGTGATTTTACTGGGTTAACGGAGATCCCACAGCTTAGTCCGAGTGCGACGACTGTCGATTTGTGGAGACGCGAGGATAGCTAGGTGGAGCGTTAGAGATCACCGCACTTCCATTCTGTGCGAAGTTGCGAGGAACATAGTAGTGATTATATCTCTTATAATATTGAGATTGGAAGTTAAATAAGTGAACATTTATCAAGAACAGGTCGCTTAATATATATCGTGAAAAGTCGAGCGCTTAAATATTCACCGTTTCGACAATATCAGCCTGTCTAGTTACGTTTCCAAATGTGTTGGAAACAGAGCTGAAAATCATTATATATTGCAACGTGAAGTAGGCAAACACAGTTCAAGTGAACAGTGGCGGAGGACTTTTAGTATTGGCGCAACACATAAACATTAACAGTATGACTATAATTATTCTTCAAACATTATCATTCAACTTAATTAATATTGTTGATATGATGGACTAAACAGTCATGCGCCAGAGACATATTCAATAGCAGAAGTGAAGATACAACAATGGATCTTCGTTAGACAACGTATTCTTGAATACAGACGTAGTGTACGGTCCACCTTGTGCATTTTCGTCAGTCTACGAATACTAATATAACATCAATTAGCAATGGAAACATTTCATTCACCTTTTATATGAATATTTCCATAATTATATTCCAATGATGAAGCCGATACATATTTACGACGGAGAATGGAGACTTTACAGAAGAGATTTGTCAAGATGCTAAGGAAATATAACCCAGCAACCCAGAAGAATTTGCCAAAAGGATGTCTTTCGAGCCCAGGCGAATGTTGGTGAATTCCAGAGAGAGACGTTTCTTATCTCTGAGGTCGCAGATCCAAGGTTTCGATGCAGATCCATATCAGTGTCTTGTACTGAGGAAACATCTAAAGTATTGTGGCAATACTTACATTGATCTTCAAGTTTTCGTCTAAATAAGGTATTAGTGTATCTCAATTGTTATATAGAGCTTGATTTGTGACATTCTGAGCAGCGATTTTATTCTATATTTCCAGCAATCTTATTCCATATGTTCGGCGATTTTATTACATATTTCTATGTTTCCACATTTCATGTATTTCAGTTATTTTATGTATTTTACACTTCAGATGTGTGTTGAGATTTTTATGCTTCAAGATTATTAAGAAGAAGATTGCATTTCATCTATTTTTCAATTTTATTCTACGAATCAGTTGTGGAACTGACATTAAAAATTTTGTTTGAGGAATCATATTGCCTCATTGGAGACTAGTCGTTTCGACTCTCGAATTTTAATAATTTCATTTAACCAAGTATTCTGACATTGTGTCATAGCTTCAAATTAAATTCTTATTACATTTAATTTGAGCACTTTAATGTAACGACATATAACTTCAAGAAAAGAAGAAACATCGAATTATATTGTTATATCATTATTGTACATAAACTATCGACGATCTAAGAAATACTAGTCGTTTGATAAGACCGAAGTCTTGTAGAGTGGAAAAACATTACGAAATTGACAAACCTTTCTTATTATCTGTAAAGCTAAGAGCTTTGTTCATTTAATATGTTAGAGGAAATACTTTTGATAGAAGATTATTCAAATCTTTGGCTAGGAATTCAAAGCTAGTTTATCCCGGTCGGGATTGAATTCTATCTGACACTATAAATAACATGTGTGTTATTTCATTCTATTTGTGTAACATCAAGTCATTTTGTGGACTTGATATTACAACGATAAACAATTTATAGCTAGACAAGTGAGATGAGACAGGAGTATTATTTTTATTACATGTATTTGCGACAGACGAGTTAACAGTTAATTATATTGCTGTGGAGTAAACTTTAGGAGGTTAATCACGACTGCCTAATATCGTTCATTACAATTGGAAGTTTCGTTTGAAGAACTTACGTATGCATAATTGTAGTCCAGTAATCATGTGCAATGATACTGAGGGTCATGCCATTATTTGAGAGAAATTCCTACATAAGATATGTTAATAACAATTAACCCCTTTTGATTATTGTTTAACATAGTAGATGATAATTGTTTATGCCATATATACTGTTATATGAGGTTTTGTAGAGCTATGGAGTGCTCAGGCGAGGGAATTCCGCATTTTTTAGGAAGTCAAAGTATTGTTGTTCTTTGATAAAAAAAAAGGCATGTATCATGATAAGAGCCGTTGTATACAAGTAGTCCAGTTCTTGTGAGGTAACGATTTAGCTGTGTTAACAGGAGGGTTTCAGCGGAAAAGCAACATGAGAAAGATTGTCTACTCTCGTCTATAATACTATTATTACATTTTTATTAAACCCGAATTTATGTAATTAAGTACAGTTCACCTTAATCAGTCGACTGTATTATACCGATAATGTGATGAAATCTATATAAGACAAGGTGTATGCAGTATATTTAAACTACAGAACGTTAAAGAAAGAGTGGTTATGTGAAAAACCAGTGTATATATTTAGTTAAGAATTATATTGTAACCGAGAAGTTAGAATCTCGAAAGTGTCGCGTTAGCAACACTAGATAATGGATATCATTATAAACATATTACATGTAAATAATTTTTGTGGAAATGATTTAATTATTTAAACAATTTAATAGGATTTATCAAGCCTCCGTTGCTTAGGCGGCAGCACGCCGGCCTCTCACCGCTGGGTCCGTGGTTCAAATCCCAGTCACTCCATGTGGGATCTGTGCTGGACAAAACGGAGGCAGACAGGTTTTTCTCCGGGTACTCCGGTTTTCCCTGTCAACATTTCATTCCAGCAACACTCTCCACTATCATTTCATTTCATCTGTCATGCATTTAATCATTGCCCCAGAGGAGTGCGTCAGGCCTCGGCAGCCGGCACAGTTCATATCCTCGCCGCTAGATGGGGGCTTCATTCATTCCATTCCTGACCCGTTGGAGACTGGAAGCAGGCTGTGGATTTTCATTCATTTTCAATAGGATTTATCAATCAATTGTTTTGGAATAGAGTGTGTTTATGAGCGGATGTTTTGGGAATGAATGATTGTTTATTGTTAAGAGCATATGTGGAACCGTATTGGTCTAGAACAATCCGGAGTGCGAATGAAACCATGTATAAAAATTTTTAGAATGATTGGTTAAGAAACAGAGCAGTTATATGAACTTTTGTAAGATCTAAATGTTAATTTTTACGTGTTTTATAAATGCACACATGAGTATCTGTGGGCTAGCAAGCATGATTCACCGTTAGCTCTGGGGAGCGATGACATAATATTTAAGCAGGTGTAGACTCACAGCCTTCTGTTTATTGTATAAACCAGTTTTGAGTTCGGCGTGGTGCCAATATTTCATTGACGTAACAAAGCCACGGCATGTGCGTTCTACAACGCAGGTTTGTGAATGAAACCATGTGTATGGAATGCCATTAAGAGGCTTCACTAAACGTTTTTATTTCTACGCAATGCTAGCCTATATCAAGCCAAGATTTATACTCATAATTTTTAATACAGCATTGTAGTAAGATGTAGAATTGAAAGGAGGTGTGAATGAGTGCGTGTTTTTAATTTTAATGTTAATTGCTAAATTCATTTGTTGTTATTTTGTTTATAGTAGATTAGTTTACCTTTTTGTTAATAAATTTGTTCAGCTTGTTTTCCATTGTTTTTGGAGTGATTAATTTTAAATATAAGGAGCAGAGTATTATGGATATAGTGTAGACGAAGCTGAGACCCAGTCCCCGAGGTAAGTAAAGGTGAGTGCCCCGTGTAGTTGGTTGTTGATCCACAATATTCTTGTAGCTGCTGTCTGAAAATCCCTAAAGACCATGTTGGAAGCGATTTCTAATGTTGTATATGCCGGAGCAATGAGAAATAGGAAATCCAGCGGGGGCAATGGATATTCCAACGGGATCTTTTCCGGATTATCGGGTACAGTTGCTAACCACGGATGCTCCTTACCCAAATTCTACCTTAATTACAAATTCGCACACTACTACAGACATCCCAGTGACTTTGAGTGAGTTGTTGTCATTTCATGTTTTAAACTTGGTTTTCTCAAAACGACTTTTTGTTTTACAACATGTGTAATGTTGCCGTATCTGAAAAAAAAAAACCTTCAGTAGCTACATGAAACTTAGTGAGGTGATTTATACTATTGTACTTCCCCTAATGAAGCATGATCATAGCAAACGTTTCCATAGTGATATGAGTTAAGGGGTGTCCACCTACAAAACGTTTGTGTAAAAAATGGAATCTTTAAAAAAGAATAATATATTCTGTATTTTGGTTTTTATACCTTAGTTCCGCATGAATAATGTGAAAATGACAGCTGCATAAAATTCAGTGTCGTATCTTATTTAGTTCCAAAAATGCAGAAACATAATCTTGGCTTGTTTAACATTGCAGGATAGGCCTTTCAAACACTCCTTAAATGTCATGCGTTTGGAAAGATTTATGATTGCTTTTGTGGACATGTCTTCTAAGTAAAATAAAGTACGGTATCTTAGTGATATCTTCCATGGAAAGTGCCAAATTTGTGGATAATAAGATTTATAATGGCAACAGCTGAAATTAAATGCAAATTGCACTGCAGATGAAGTTTAATTTAAAAAAAAAAGTATGTTTCAATGTGCTTGTTAAATCCCACCATGATCATTTTAGAAGTAATTTTAAATGAGAAGGATAGATCTTTTAATAAAGGGACGTTTTCGGGGGGGGGGGGGAATCCTTATTTCGACTGTCCACTAAAAATTGGAAAATGCCAGAACATTTCAATATCATTGTACGATTCAATAGCAGTTTTCTTTTCTTATACGTATGGCTCAATAACTGAGATATGTTTAATACATTAGATCGGCGAATATGTGAGTAGGCGTGGTCACTGAGGAAGCTGTTCAAATCAATCGTGTCAATCACACTCCTGCCTCTCTCTCTCTTTACGTCTTCCAATACAATAAGAAACTAAGATGGAATATGGTTCATAACAGGAGTGTCAATATAAACGTCGTCAATATCATAGAATGAGCCTCAGGAACTCGTTGGGGGTGGTTCACGAAGGATCATTTACCATCCCAACAAAGCATATTATGTTGATAGCATCATTTAAAATAATATTGTCACTTGCACTGACGCCTCCTTGCGTTAGTTCAAATGATAAGCAACGTATTAGCCATGAGGATCCTCCTTTCAGACGAGTGATGAACTATACTGGCACCAAGACGAATAGGATGTATATGCTGATCAAAGTTAGTCGTTTGTAGGATACGCTTGCAGAGCTTTAGTACCATAGGGCAGGGGTGCCCAACTTTTTTAAAACTAAGGACCACATTGTAAATAGTTGGGGAACTTGCAGGCCAATAACACTTGTGGGGGGTTTGGAGGGTATGGATGATTTTTATATAGGTGCAATATGGTGACTTTTGTGGCTGTCTGAGCTTTGTTTTCCTCGAATTGTTGCCGTTTTCTTGCATATTTATTTGTAGTGGATAAAAAAATAGAACACAATAGAAAAATATTTTGATAAATACATTTAAAATAGAAGTACGATGATATTCAATACACATATAGCATGAATGACAAAGAGTGAGTATTTATGTTCATTTGACACAATTATTAATCAAATTATGAAATAAAGTTCATGAAAACTTAGTTTAGTGCGACGACTGGATACCGATACTTAAAATTTATTTCCACTTAGGACCGAACTTATTTGTAGGCTACCAATCATTTAATAAGTATTTTAAGTGTTCATCAGTGAGTCAATGACCTTGGGTAGAGGTGCACGCTCACTGCGTTCTCCAGTTGGCTTTAGATGTTTCAAAGTTTTGGCAACACGGTGCGGACGCGGAGCGGCGGGACGGACAAAATAGTCTCGCGGGACCTAGGTTGGGCAGTCCTGCCATACGGGATGCAAGCAGCGAGTTACCAACCTCCTTCATAACAACGCTAGTTGGGCTGCATAAAACAATATTATCAGGGACAGCTGATTCACCAGATATAATAACAAGCCCCTGTAGATAGGATTACTTAAAATAACATCAATGACTTAGTTATTAAATCGTCTCAAAGACCCACACTCAGTAAATAGATTCCACCATTTGCAGCTAAATGAGGCAAAAATCCTACCTAATTTACATTAGATTAAAACTAGAAGTATCCATATTTATCAAGCCCTGCAACGCTGAAGCTACCGTGTATTATTAGTAGAATTAATTAGTTTAATGCCAGTGGAATATTGCATAGCTGATTGCTCCTTTCTTAATGATCACCAAACCATATTTTAACTTCTGGAATATTGATTTCTGTTCGGGCTGTACAGAGTAGCAAGATACGGTCTTCGGATTAATTAAATTACTCAATTGGGCATTTACGAATTTTCATAAGCGAAGATATCTTCACTTTTGGAAAATGAAAATAACTATGTGTGCAAAAAGAAATGAAATCAAGTGCCATTTGATTAGGAGACACATTGGTGTACGATTAACAAACAGCCACACAAACGGATGCATACAAATACGGCCTTTATTCTTAAGTTAATAAGGCATACGACATATATTATTGCTCTCATGTCAAATGCGTATCGTACGCACATGATGTAGTTAAAATAAATCTTAATTTCAATTACGAAAAACATGAAATATTTTGCGCTGATGTTTCATAAGCTAAGAGGACATTTTTAGCGCTGCATACGGTATAACTATTCTACAAAGCCGGCCCGCGTGGTGTAGGGGTAGCACATTTGCCTCTTAGCTAGGAGGCCCTGAGGTCGATTTTCGGCTTCATCAGAGATTGTAGATCTCTAGTTAGGGCTGGAGTGAGGTACACTAAGAAACCGGAGTGAGGTCAATGAGTAGGTGCTTCATAAGAGAAGTAGAGCCCCATGGTCTAAAACCCAAGGAAATGCGGATTAAGGTGTGTCCCCACTGGACACGTGTCCTAGAAATATTTACAGTAATAATAGGTAATACATAAACAACATACCTTATCGAAGCCTAAGTGAGCAGGATCTGGTGATTATCGCTTGACGATCGAAACATGTCATCCAATTAATTGGTTTCTACTGGCAGCATATTGCGTGGTTAAACCCTAACTTCTCCACTACAGAAAACCTAAAATAAAAACAAGATGTTCAGTAAAGAACATACAGCCTACTTTCTCCTAAATGCATGGGTATTGTTATAACTTTTTGTCCTTTTCAAGGAGTATAATTGAATGTTGGTTGTAGTTGCTTGTTGAAATACAACGTGCTATTCGGATATTAAACATAAATATAAGGTAACATTTGCTATTGCTACCTCTGTACAAAATTTCATTCAATTCGGTTTCACCGTGTTTGAATTGATATAGGGAATCGATTTGCACACATGCATGGCCGCTATCTGCAAACTATTGGTCTGATGACCGTGTAGTTTGGTCAAGAGATGCTTACCACATAAAGATATGATGTTGCAAAATTTAGTAGATATCAAATGATTAGGTAGGTCATAATTTGATTTAAGATTTGAACATTTGGGTGGCCGCCATTACGTTTCCGTCATTATGGCGGCGATATAAAACATGACAATGAGGTTCCCTTTGCTAGTGCTACCTCTGTACCAACTTTCGTTCAATTAGGTTTCACCGTGTTTCAATAGATAGGGGGAATCGATTTGCATACAAACACTATCATTTCATTTCATCTGTCATTCATTTAATCATTTCCCCAGAGGAGTGCGTCAAGTCTCGGCAGCCGGCACAGTTCATATCCTCGCCGCTAGATGGGGGCTTCATTCATTCCATTCCTGACCCGGTCGGAGACTGGAAGCAGGCTGTGGATTTTCATTTTTCATTCATGGCCGCCATCCGCAAATTTTTGGGCTGATGATCTTGTAGTTTAGTCAAAAGATTCTTCATTTATAAAGGTATAATTTTGCAAAATTTAGTAGGGATCAGATGATTGTATTGATTGTAATTTGATTTAAGCTTTTAACATTTGGGTGGCCCCCATTACGTGTTCATCAAGATGGCGGCGATATAAAACATGCCACTAAGGTGCCATTTGCTAGTGCTACCTCTGTACCAAATATCCTTCAATTCGGTTTCACCGTGTTTGAATAGATTGGGGGAATCGATTTGCACACATACATGGCCGCCACCCGCAAATTATTGGGCGGATGACCTTGTAGTTAGGTCAAAAGGTATAATGTTGCAAAATTTGGTAGAGATCTGATGATTAGGTTAGTCGTAATTTGATTTAAGCTTTGAACATTTGGGTGGCCGCCATTATGTATCCGTCAAGATGGCGTCGGTATAAAACATGACTCTGTGGTGCGCTTTGCTAGTGCTACCTCTGTACCAAATTTCTTTCAATTCGGTTTCACCGTGTTTGAATAGATTCGGGGAATCGATTTGCACACATACATGGCCACCACCCGCAAATAATTGGGCTAATATCCTTGTAGTTAGGTCAAAATATTCTTCATACATAAAGGTAGAACGTTGCAAAATTTGGTAGAGATCTGATGATTAGGTTAGTCATAGTTTGATTTAAGCTTTGAACATTTGGGTGGCCGCCATTACGTATCCGTCAAGATGGCGGCGATATAAAACATGACACTGAGGTGCCCTTTGCTAGTGCTACCTCTGTACCAAATTTCGTTCAATTCTGTTTCACATTGTTCAAATTGATAGGGGGGGGGCAGACATTCAGTGTACACACACTCACACACACACACTCACACTCACACTCACACACAGACACACATACAGACAGACACACAATTTTTGGCCCTGTGTAGATCTCATAAGTCTACTCCTATTTTTTGCAAAAATCGAAAGTAGGCTAATAATAAAAAAGTCTTTCACCATCCCCCACCCCCTCTTTTTTTCTTTTTGTACATAAAAGCGTGTTGTTTTGTGAGGAATATCTTAAGTAATATTTCTTTCAGGTTAGAGTGTTTAAACACTTATTTTCCCGCCTAATTGAATTGGGCACAATTTGTGTTGACCGACTGAAAAGCTTTATTTAATAGCTTTAGACAACAGTGAAAAATGGCTTCTAATACGAATGTTAAATTCATAACCATCTACCGAAGAGAAGTACAAGAAAGATATTTTAAAACATGTATATTAAATAAGTCATTGTTACAACCCTGTGTCCTTCGCGATCTTCTAACGCCAGCTGTTCAATTTCGTCGTGAAGCGTGTTGGTTGTGCTGATGAGTTCTTTCTCCGACTCTATCTCTTAGTACTGTATCAAGCCTGCTGCGACTTGGACTAAGCCGATGCACACGTACAGAGCATCAGAAAGACATAGCCACCAGCAGAGCTTTGGATGTATGACAGTCACGCACGCTATAACCAGAGTAATTCTCTCGCGAAGTGCAGAGCAACTGTAACATAACCCTAATTTTGTTGAGCCCTATGGGCCATTTTATGGCAACTACTTCCATTGTTACTGTAATGATTATTGCTATCATTACTGAATTTACTGAATGCTGATGGGGGACGTAAAAGCAAGTGGTTCGAATCTTGGCACTGCTATGAATCTAAGTGCTCCCTCGGGATCTGATGGAAGTTCTAGCTGCCAATTGAGTGCTCACATCCAGTTAGATACTCAGGCCAGTTTCCTTTTATGATCGTAGGCTATGTAATTTGCAAGCCACCCACCGATTTCCCTCTACGTTCATTGTGGACAATCAAATCAAGCATGCAATACACAAGCTGTTGCGAAATGCAATATAAAGACCAGAAAGAGTATCAGAAGGGATCAATGGATGTGAACTTCATCTATAAACTCATGTCAACACTGTAGGAGTTAAGTGGCTGCATGTGTTAAATCGTGCACCACGACCGCTATAGGAAGCTGCGGCAAGTCCGGAGATAAGAAGTTCGAATCCCGGCGCTGACAGTGGCTATCCTGAGTGTGGTCATCGCCCAGTTTTTTCTACACTTCCTCCAGGAAAATATCGGGGTAATACCTTACCTTATTTCAAGTTCAGGTGCACCGAACTTATCTCTGTCTCTAATGTCCGGCTCCATGGCTAATTGGTTAGCGTGTTTAAAATGTCTCTGTGTTATTTAACACCATTTTAGCCTATTTTCATTTTATGAAAAAAAAAATAGGCTTATGAGATCACATTTTGTCCGTGTGTGTGCGTTCTTGTGTGTGTCCACCCCTAATAACTTCTAAACGGCTGGAGCGATTTCAATAAAACTCGGAAAATTCATAGTACTATTTTGGCCCACCCCGACGGTGCCCTTCAAATCTTATTACGTCTCACCAATACAACATAGCGGCTGTGCGAAATATTTCACCGGTATTCTATAACTCCGAAACTATTACTGGTACCACCCTGAAATTTTGTACGGTAATGAAGGGTACTAATAGAAGTTCACCTAGCTTATAGGTTTGTCCTAAAAACTGCGGGACTTCCTTAAGATTATGTCTCAGTTTGTCTGTCTTGTAGGTCTATTATTCCCAGTTCTTTGATGTCCTTCTCAGCTTCAGTCAGCCAAGTGATACGAACCTTTTTGTTTCGCCGGAATGTGGACAGGCGGTTGGTCAATCTGTTTGGAGGCACCCTTGCCACATGACCCTTTTTATTGTTACAATCAATATAACAGTTTTTACTATTACCAGATATGACAGGGAAAACAGATTACCTCTTCGAATTTAGCTCAGCAAATTTAATCTAACAAACCTATTTTCGTTTTTACAGCAGACATTTTTGATGTGTAACATCTTTCCACTCGGTTGCTGGATATTTTTGTGGGAGTGATTTTGAAAAATGGGACGGAAGTGGATCGGAACGATCGAGCTGGCAGTGGTGGATCGAACGGAAGTGTAAGACGCACTGCCAACTCGATCGATCGATCCAGCTGGCAGTGGTAAGAGAAACAATGAGCGCGCGGTGTCAGAAATTGATACCATGACGTACTCTCGGCCATGTGGAATGTATATGACATACTGAACGATAAACGCTCATGCGAACTCTGGTGTCAAGTGATTGAAACAAATGACATGGTACATGTTCGAAGTCTTCGTATCAGTATTTAAATGGTAAAATGCCTTAGTATCAAACATTGTAAGTAGTCGGCATTGCCAGTATTAAGTTTCTGCACAATGGCTATTCAAATATTAACCCACATAACGGTAATGTAGTCATCAATATAATACAATCGTTGTGGTTATACGAGAATTGAGCAAGCCTTCATGAACTATTGCTGAATACATTCTCTTTTACAGTTATGTTAGGAGAAGAAAGGGAAATTCAAATAATTTGTCGATGATAATGTCCGGTGACGGTAAATTAATTACTGAGAAACAGGCCATTGCTAATGAATTAAATGTCTTTTACGGTAGTGTGTTCAATAAATCCAATAGCTGTGTGTTGGACCTTAACGACGAATCAGGGGCTCCCCTGTTCCAAATAAACCAGTCAGCAATTGTAAAGCTAATACAAAAACTGCGTTTCAATGTATCAAAGGGTCCTGATAATATTGTTAGTGAAGTACTTAAATTAGGAGGTAGGGCCGTGGCACGATACTTGGAGGTGATATTTAATGTGTCCATAAACAATGCGCAAATCCCAGATGACTGGAAAAGAGCTACGGTAGTCCCAATATTTAAGGGAGGGCGCAGACTTGAATTGGGCAACTACAGGCCGGTTAGCCTTACGTCCATCGTTTGTAAGCAGATGGAGCATCTCATTTGCGACTACTTGAGGGAACAGTGGGAAACATTATCATGGTTTAATGATAGGCAGCATGGATTTCGGAAAGGTTACTCATGCGAGAGTCAGATGCTATCACTTTTTCAAGACATTAGCGAATCGTTAGACCATGGAGTTTCAGTCGACGCCGTGGTGATAGATTTTGCGAAGGCATTTGATGTCGTGCCGCATGACATGCTACTCCATAAATTAGCTTCGACGAAGATTGATAGAAGAGTAATTTTATGGATCCAAGAATTTTTGACTGGTCGTTCCCAGAAAGTGAAAGTTGAAGGCGTATTCTCGGATGAAATTACCGTAACGTCGGGTATCCCTCAGGGCAGCGTAATCGGAACTTTGTTGTTTTTGGCGTTTATAAATGACTTACCAAATGGAATTCGCAGTGACTGTCGATTGTTTGCGGATGATTGTGTAATATATCGAAAGATACACGACTCACAAGACAATGCAGTGCTGCAAGAGGACCTGAACCTGGTCTATAAGTGGGCGATTGTAAATAAAATGAAAATAAACACAAGAAAATGTAGTCTCTTAAAAATAGGGAAAGTGCGAAGGCAGGATTTTCAATATAACATTGGCTCGGAAATACTTGTAGAAGAAGATTCTTGCAAATATTTGGGCGTTCACGTAAGGAATGATATGAAATGGAGTAGTCATGTAGGATGTGTAGTTTCAAAAGCTTACAAATCCCTGCACTTTGTAATGAGGGTATTAAAAGGAAGTAGTACCTCTGCTAAAGAATTAGGCTATTTGTCACTTGTAAGACCTATTCTGGAATATGCCTCGGCGGTTTGGGATCCATATCAAGTAGGGCTCATCAATGAGTTGGAAATGGTACAAAGAAAGGCCGCTAGATTTGTGCTCAGTGACTTTAATCCCAGGAGCAGTGTGAGCCGTATGTTAAAGAAACTTGGGTGGGAATCACTGGAGGCTAGGAGGATGAAATCTAGACTCTACGCTATGTACAACACGTATACAAATCAACCAGCATGGGGTGAGCTTAGCAAACGATTGGGAAAGCCCACTTACATGAGTAGGAGCGATCATCCTTTCAAAGTTAAGGGCCGACCACAGCGAACAAATTATGGTAAATATTCTTTTGTAAACCGTGCCATTGATAACTGGAACTCTCTACCTGCCGCAGTCTTAGAGCCTTTTCCCAAACATATAGGTGTGTTTAAGAAAAGACTGACTATTTGTGTAAATACTCCAGTTTAATTGGTGTATAATTGTTATTGAATTGTTATGTATAATTATGTATTGTTATGTGTAATTATGTATTTTTATGTATAATTATGTATTTGTTATGTATATCCAATTTGCCACCGGGGGACACACCCCCCATTGCAAATAAATGAATGAATGAATGAATGAATTTACTCACAAGAGAGCCTATTCATAAAGAATTTTAAACTCAATTTCACGCAGGAACATTATCGAAACAAGCAAAATATAAATGAAACTTAATTCCGTAATGCAGTATTATTGGAACGTGGAAATAAGTCACCATCTTGTGCACAATATTTGCATAGTCGAAATAGCTGTTCGGTTAGCACCTATGACGGTGAATCTAGAGATCTCGGGTTCGAAACCTGGACGGGGTAGATATTTTTTCTACCAGATCATTTTAAACGATATTTATCATATCAATATGACTCATTTTAACAGAATCCATATGAAATTACGTGTTTGTCTGTTTATCAAGAGGTCCTGTTTATAAGGAATTTAAGGTTATGAGCGGTGTCGTGTCTATTAATCTAGTTGATCCATATCGCACTCTTTATTTAGGCTAGAGCTGGTGGAAGCTACAAATCATCTAATAAAATGAGTTCCGTATTATAAACTACAATATCTGTAAAACACTCCCTTTTACAATAGGTTACTATTTGTGCAAATAATAGTATAAAATACCGGTGTATCAACAATTTTCACGTGAGGTTTCTTCTATGGCAGATGTTACACATCATATGCGACTACTGTAAGGCTCGTATTTTTTTCTTTCTTTCAAGTCTGTGTAATCACTTTAATTACACATAAAGGCTCATCATTAGCCAAGCTACACTTTTTCACATACTGAAAATGTATCTAGAACACAGAAACTTCACAAAAGAAATTCAATTTATTCCATGTACAGAGGTGTGCAAATTATTAGAATCAATAATTTAAATCAGTCAGAATGGTTTAATTCAAAATCATTTTATTAAACAACGGCTGACATCTTATATCGCCCTACTTAGTAAAGTTTTCTTCCCTGTAGATTTTATCACTTTTCCCATAAGGAATTGCGTCAAAAAATAGAATTGGGTATTCCGAGGGATACCTGAGCTGGGTCCATTTTCTCTTGTGTCATTGACTTTGGAATGTGCCCTCTAAATCAGGTGATTTCAGTCCATGGTCCACGAATCTTTGTATAGTTATAGATCGGATGATCAGTAAAAAGACTTTGAATTCCTCAGCTCTAAATTCACATGAAAAGTAAAATATAGTAATCAAAACCAAACGTGTGACATTTTGCATTTACAAGGCCCCTCTTGTAGTGGAAATTCTATAAAATCATTTTAAGAACTATTAATTTCTTAAAATAAAATGTAATTAGTACTAAAGGTTAAATACTTGAAATAACTTCAGCGCCTTGTAAATACACCCTCTGTCTGAAAAGTTCGATGAATGTACTATATTACGAACGGATTGTTTGCTTACCTGAAACAGCAGTTACTATCCTTCGAAGTAATCCCCGTGGATGGTTATGCACTTCTGAGAACGACTGAACAAGTCCTGGAAACTCCTGGCATAGTCTTCTCTAGGAATAGCCTTCAGTTTGGGTCGTCAAAACTCTAAATTGAAAGCAAGAGAGAAGTGTGAATTTATGCAACCTGCCTTGCACACCTGATAGACGGGCGGCAGTGAGAAGGGTGAATTTATGCAACCTAACGTGCAAACATGTTTGACGGGTGACAGTGAGAAGGGTGAATGTTCCGTGGAATGGAATGGTCCTGAAAACCATCGTCACGGGTGACAAGACCTGGTGCCTGAGGTACAACCTCGAAGGCAAGCGTCAAAGTATGGAGTATCCGGGTCCAGGTCACCGAAAAGCCCTGAGGGGCCAGATGTTTTCGGACATTTCGGACATCCAACGTAATGTGACGACCCAACTGAAGGCTATCCCTCAGGAAGACTATGCCAGGACTTGTACAGCCGTTCTAAGAAGTGCATAATCATCCACGGGGATTACTTCGAAGGATAGCAAACGCTTTTTCAGGTAAGCCAACAATCCGTTCGTAATATAGGCCCATTCACCGAACACTTCAGACAGAGGGTGTATATTTGGTGCATTAAATCATGAAACGTATAAATGAAATTTTGGAAAACTGGCGTTGAGTTTCAGACCTCTCTATTTAATTGTTTCAGCACTTGAGTTCGGTCTCCATGGAGTTGAAGATGATATTTTATCATGGAGAAGTGGCTCTTAATTAGCCGGCATAATGTGTGACCAATTGTTTTTTTAATTAAGGAGGAGACATAGAACTCGTTAGCATTCTCTTCACAGGGTCCTACGTGAAGTGTAATTACAAGCCGTGCCTTCAGAGCTTCTTCATTTACTTTCCACAGAGAGCCTTCAAATTACCCTGCTTGCGTCATATACAGATACGGTCTAAACATGAGTTGTTAAACGCAACCGTTACTACAAGCCTGTCTTCCAGTGTGCGTACTTTTCAGGCGTCCAGTGTACAGCAGCAGAGATTGAAAGAACAAGAGTTGACAGAAAGAGGTTAGTCAGGATATACCAGGTGAATCAGCTGCCCCTAATAATATTGTTTTATGCAGCCCAACTAACACGTGTTGTCAGGAAGGTCGATATTTCTCTGCCTGCATCCAGTATGGTACTAATGCACTGCTATCATATTCCGCAAACGATACTGAGCGCTATTTATTTTCCGTCGTATTAGTCTGTAGTCACATCGAGGGAAAAGTAATAGGGTTCAGTATCGTTTGCAGGACATGCTTGCAGTACCATACCGGATACAAGCAGAGAAATATCAACCTTCTTGATAACAACGCTAGTTGGGTGGCATAAAACAATATCATGAGGAGCAGCTGATTCACCTGGTATAATGTACGTACAACAGGGTGAGTTAGCCGTGGTCGTTACGGCATGACTGCTGGCAGTCGCTCATTTCCGTGAGGCGAGGAGGTTCGAATCCCCCCGCCGGCAACCTTGAAGATGGTCTTCTGTGGTTTCCCATCCTCCTTACAGTCAAATGCCGGGGTTGGTCCCTAACTATAGGCCACAGCCGCTACCTTCCAACTCCTCTTCCTTCCATTCCAACTTCCCTCCCCAACGGTACTTGTTGCTCACCCATTGGGTGTCCGTCTCGAAGCAGCTACAAAACTGGTGAGCCGAACATGTCCTCGGACACTCCCGGCACTAAAAGCCATACGCTGAAAAAAAAGTACGTACAGTAATTGGAAACAATGTCAGGCTCAGTTGGCGGCCATGGTCCAATATTGTATTGAAACCGCAGTTGACCAATCGTCCTAAATTCGTCCATTACCTCTTGCAGGAAAGACTGGCTGCGTGGCTCAGCGGTTTTCAATGTTGCATAATCGAAGCCTGTCGCAGTCAGCTGGCATTGAGGGTGTGCAAAAGTGAGGGAGGGAGCCGTATCAGTAGATTTATTGGCACGTTAAAGATCCCCTTCGGGGCAAAATTCTGGCACCTCGGCGTTTCAAACGGCGTCAGTACTTAAGGGGGACTTTAAACCAATAACATTATTATATTACGTTGGCGGACTAACATACTTTCATACAAGAGGAATTACACCATAAAGCTTCCTATAAGTTATGGATAAAGGTGGTAAGAGTGTGGAAATATACGCCTGGTCGGAGCGAAGCTCGAGGATTGCGCTGCTTGTCGCCCAGTTTGTGCCGGAAGAGAGATAATGTTATTGAACAACGGCTTGTCTCCTGCAGCTTCCCCTTTCAATCTCAGGGAGTAACGCAATAAAAACACTAGCGCCTACATTAACGCGCGTCAGCGTCATACACGTTCACATAGAGAAGGGCTGACCAAACAGGGGCATACGCTCATATGGAACAAGGCTGTCCAAGCAAAACATCTCATATAGGGTTCTTATTGACTGTAGATTATACCCAAACAAAAGTACAGACTTTGTCAAAATAACAAATATAACTGTATTGTACAATTATTTAATTATTTATTTACTTGTTTATTAATTTATTTATTTATTTATTTATGTATTTACTTATTTATTTACTCATTTGTTTTTTCTTCTTTCTTCGAATTTGGCCTACTGTGGACCACGGGAAATAATTGATTTGCAGGTTAGTTCCTGTTTCTTCAAAATTCTCCTTTACAATTATTTAATTATTTATTTACTTGTTTATCTACGTATGCGTTTATTTATTTACTTTTTATTTATTTATTTAGTCATTTATTTATTAACTATTTATTTATTTATTATTTACTAGCAGAAGTACCCGTTCTTCGAACTGTGTTCGGTATTAATAACCAGACATTATCAATTGTGCTACTGTTGCAATGGTTAGGGGCTTGTCATTCCTTCATAAGTTTATCAGAACGAAGTTAGTTTTCTGGGAATATCACACATACTGTTAATTTAAGGGCCTTATAATGTGGTTTTCGGAGACCTTTTATAGACTCCCTAGTTTTGTGTCACACATTGAGAAGCGCAACATATGCTCTGGTCGTCCTTCTAGGATAATTTTTCTATTTCGCCTATTTTAGCATGTATTTTGAGAAGTTTTTCCCTATATCCACCTTTCTACTGTATGAAAAGTAAGGTGAAGAGTTTTATAAATGATTGGTGTATTGACTCTCATGGAAACCATACCTAATTTTGCGATGCACCAAGCATCCGAACACGAGTTATAGGCGTACATAAAGATACACAGAAAGACACGCAAGAAAGATACGCAGCAAAGTAGTGCAGTTGCACTCAATATAAAGGGAGGTAGCGCGTAGTTCGTTACTCCTGTGGGGGTCCGGGCGGGGACACCAAGAGCCCGCCGATGAGCCAAGCTTGGTGTCCTAGGCGAAACCCCACACAAGACACGGCACAAACCTAGAAGAATTGCTGAGTTTTAATTCACCAGCCGTGAAAGCCAATATACCATCTTTTTGGAAGCCTTCATAGGGAGGTTATGGCTGCTTGAGCTTTTGGTTCTCGCAGTCAAGGAGTGCAGTTGCACTCTATATAAAGGGAGGTATCGCGTAGTTCGTTACTCCTGTGGGGGTCCGGGCGGGGACACCAAGAGCCCGCCGATGAGCCAAGCTTGGTGTCCTAGGCGAAACCCCACACAAGACAAGGCACAAACCTAGAAGAATTGCTGAGTTTTGACAATTCTATTGTCCACAACATATCACCCAGATATCCAAATATGGGTATATCTACCACACAGTATCAAAAAAAAATCATCCTTACGATGAACCCTTATGTCGACAAAAAAAAAGATTATTAAAAATGTGCTCTCAAACTAAATTCACCTAACGTTTACTTCCTGACGTGAAATAGAATTGAAAGCCTTGTAGACGGAACGCAATACACGTCACATAAAAACTGACCCTCTACGTTGTGTTAGGTCCCCATACACAGGAAGACCTCTTTCATAAATTATAAAGGCTTGTGGTGCATGAAAATTCAGGTTCTTTAGCCTCAAATGGCCTAAATTCCTAAAAGCCGCAAAAAAATGCTGATTCAATTCAGGAATTTTTGAAAATAATTTTGCTGTTTGGAGATATATTAGACCTTCTGTGCTATATGTCGCACGTGAAAATTGCGCGAAAAAATTCCAGCTTACCCCTTGACCCCCTTAATTGCATTGATGAATTATACAGTGTAGGTTAGTTCCGTGATAACCTCATAGCCATTTGCAAACTTTCACAGATATGTAATAAGTGGAGTGACATTGCTTCTTACAGAAATAGATGGAAAGTTGGATGTCACCCCTTGAGATAATGTTGTCATTGCTACCGATTTGCATTCCTTCATTAGTTTGTTAAATTAAATTAAATTAGTTTTCTGGGAATATCTCAGAAACTGTTGGTTTTAAAGCCTTATAATGTAGTTTTCGAGGACCCTTTAGGGCCCCAGGGTTTTGTTTCTGGCACCGGGCGCTTTGTTCTGTCGTTGTACGCCATAATATAATACTAAAATAATAATAATAATAATAATAATAATAATAATAATAATAATAATAATAATAATAATAATAATAATAATAATAATATATAGGAAGATTTTGGGTTCGATTGTGGACTTCACATCCCCTAACAGCCGAGTCCCTACTCTTTCTTTTCGGTGTACAAATAGAGTTTACACAATGGTGAACGTACATGCGCCAATCAATCAGGCGAATAGGAAGGACCCGGAAGGAACAGACGAATTCTGGGAGGAGCTAGAATATATCCTCTCAAAGGTACCTGACAAACATACCATCATTCTGCTAGGGGATTCCAATGCCCAGCTTGGTAAAAAAACGAAAATATCAGAAGACTAATGGAAACTACCCAGCTCACCGGAGAACTAATCGTAATGGAGAGAGGCTTGTAGAGTTATGCAGAGCATTCAATCAGGTCCTAAAGTCAACGGCGTTCAAACACCTACCAAGAAAACAGAAGACCAGGATATCTCCAAACTCCAACCTTGGTGAATTCCAAATTGATCATGTCGCCATTGCACGGAAAGCGCAACGGGAGATCCAGAACGTAAAGGTTCTGAGAAGTGGTAACTTAGACTCGGATCACTACCTATCGCAGATCAAAGTTAGACTAATTCCAAGAAATAACAAGAAGATTACTCCAAGAAAAACTGATAAGTTTGACAGAGACAAGCTACGGAGCAACCAAGAATTCACCCACAATTTGGAAACTTTAAATCCAGAGAATTGGGAACAATTACAAGAGGCTATAGTCAGAACAGCAAAGGAGACTGTTCCTCTCACAAAATCAAGAAAGCATCTTTGGTGGGATCATGAATGTGATACAGCAGTTCAGCTAAGACAGGTTGCATGGCAGAAATGGAATTGTCACAAAAATGAAGAGAACAGGGTCAACTTCCTAAACGCGAGAAAATCTGCATCAAAAACCATCCGTGGCGTGAAACTTATGTTTAATAAGGAACAGTTGGTACAGATTGAGCAAGACTTCCAGAAAAATAACACACGTAACTTCTATAAAACCTTCAAGCACAGTCTGAACAAATACAACCCCCCAAGTCTACAGTTTAAGATTCCAACGGTAAATTAGCTCACAATGATAAAGATAATTGTCAGATTCTAGCAAGTTATTTTGAAAAGCTCCTCAACTGTGAGGCACCTGAGACCCCTTTCGTTGATGAAATAAATCTGAACATCCACCCTGATTCGTCCCCTCCTACGAAGGCTGAAATCACGAAGATCATCCAAGAGCTGAAGGACAACAAGGCACCGGGTGAAGATTTGATAATTGCTGAACTGTGGAAACATGCAGGGGAAAAAGCAGTCGACAAGCTTGTTGCAATTATTCAAGAGATCTGGGAGAGCGATAAACTCCCAAGTGGATGGACCTCTGCCGTAATTCATTCACTACATAAAAAGGGGGGAAAACCGATGTGAACAATTACCGTGGCATCTCTCTTCTATCAATAACTTACAAGATCCTCTCAAAAGCTCTGCAGAATAGGGCGGAACAACAAATCGATCCACAACTGGGGGAATACCAAGGGGGTTTCAGAAAGGGACGATCATGTGCTGAGCAGATTATGAATCTGAATTCCATCCTTTCATATCTGAAACCCAGGAACAGGGAATTCGTGATGGCCTTTGTTGATTTTAGGAAAGCGTACGACTCAATTGATCGAACCAAACTATTTCAAATCCTTGAAGAGTTTGGCTTAGATAACAAGACACAATCAATTATTCAGCAAACCCTGATCAACACCACCTCCAAAGTGAAGTTCAGAGGAGAGATGTCTGATGCCTTTGAAATCAGGACAGGAGTGAGGCAAGGAGACGGGCTATCACCGCTTCTCTTCAATTGTGTTTTGGAAAAGGTTATCCGAGAATGGCGGAAGGAAATGAAAAATTCAAGGGTAGAAAATGGCGTAAGGCTAGGGTACAAGTTTATGAATCTTACAATCGACTGTCTAGCCTTTGCAGATGATCTAGTGATCTTTTCAAATTCCATTGATATGGCAGAAGAACAACTTAACCAGCTGAAATATCAAGCACTGAAGGCTGGGCTTCAAATCTCCTTTGAGAAGACACAATTCATGACAAATATAAAGTCAGCGCCCAGGGAACTGGAGGTCGGACTAGGAAAAGTTCAGAAGGCAGAAAAGTTTAAATACCTCGGTGAATGGATGGAGCTTAACCTATCAGAGAAGGAAGCCTTCATGTCACGCATTAATGAAATGGAAATGGCATACAACCTGACTAAAGACATCTACAATAAGAGATCGATATCCTTAAACGCCAAAATTAGACATTACTGCACTGTTATTCGACCAGAGGCTCTGTATGCGGCTGAGACTCTAATAATGAACAAGAAAGGTTTGATGGAAAATCTAGAGGCTAAAGAAAGGAAGATTTTGAGGAAAATCCTGGGTCCCATCAAAGAAAACAGCGAGTACAGAAGGCGTCACAACCACGAATTGTACAAGCACGTGGAGAAGATCAGTGACACGATTCGAAAAAGAAGGATTGCCTTTTATAGCCACGTGACACGAATGAGCCCAGGCAAGATATCAAAACGGATATTGACGTACTTCCACGATAAGAAAACTAAAGGGGCATGGTTTACGGAAGTTGAGAAAGATCTACGTGAAATGGAAATTTCCCCTAAAGATATCCAGGAGCGTGTTCCACTTCAGGAAAAACTACGTACGCACAAAGGTTTCCAGGAAAAGCCGAAGCTGAAGACAGGGAAGGCTTGGTCCCAAGAGAGAAAAGAACAACACCGAAGACGAATGCGGGAAAACTGGGCGGTAGTTAGAGCTCGGAAGAAGAGACAGTTGAACTGACGTGGTCCCTAGTTGGCCGAATCGAAGAAAGAAGAAGAAGAAATACATAGGGATAGGAATATAATAGACCTGCCGTACCACACCCGCAGGTGTACATCGCGTTAAAAAATTCAAGAGTACCCCTTGACCCCCAAGCGCATTGTACGTATTGATGAATTTTGCAGCTTAATTTGGTTCCGTGATAACCTTCTAGCAGTTTGCAAACTTTCACACTAATGTATTAATGGAATTGCATTGCGTATTACAGACATAGATGGACCTCTGCGATTCTGTTGCCATGGTTACCGGCTTGCATTCGTTTATTAGTTTATTAAATGAAATTAGTTTTCTGGGAATATCTCAAAAACAATTGGTTTTAGGGCATTAAAATGTGGTTTTCTGGGACCCTTTAGGGCCCCCGAGTTTTGTCTCTCACATTGAGGGGCTGAAAATGAGCTTTGTCTCGTCCTTCTACGCCTATTTCAGCATGTATTTTAAGGGGTTAGTCCCCCGTTTATGAGAGGTACGGAGAAGAGTTACATCAATGATTAGTGACGTGCCTCTTGTGGATATCTGTACCAAATTTTACGTTGATACATCCAGCCGTTCTCGACTTATAAGGGAACAAATTTGTCCACAGACAAACAAACTGACAGACAGACAAAAAAATATTTTCGCACGCATCCATCATAAAACAGTCTGAAACGCGTAAATAACTCAAATTTCCGTAGAAATTCAGAAAAATAACCAGGCAAACTTTCATTTTTATATATACAGAGATAGACTGCACAGCTCGGTTTTGACCGTGTTTTATTGCACAAATTTAGGTTTTACTCGCTAACCGTTGGAGATACACGAAAAGTGATAAGGACTTTTCGGATAGAAAATTAAATGGTAAAGCTCGTGTATGCTATTAAACGTTTGCTATTTCTTAGCGTTCTCTTTTTATTTGAAATGGAAATATGAAATTTTGAAACCAAAGAGTGTAGTGATGTCACCAAAATGGTCGCCATTTTTTAATAGCGCAAAATATCGAAATCAAAAGTATCCTATATGTAAACCTGGTAAATCAGCTACATCCATGCAAAATTTCACTTAAAACGGACCAGTGGTTCTTGCGTGATTGAGTAACAGACAGGACGACAGACAGACAGACAGACAAACACCATCTCATTTTTAGCCTATTTTCAATTTTGAAAAAATAGGCTTATGTGATCACCTTTTGTCCGTGTGTGTGTGCGTGTGTGTGTGTGTGTGTGTATGTGTGTGTGAGGTGTGTGTGTGTGTCCTCTAATAAAATCTAAACGGCTAGAGCGATTTCAATGAAACTCGGTAAGTTCATAGCACTATTCCCGGCGACCTCGACCGTGCCCTTCAAATATTGTTACGTCTCACCAATCCAACATGGCGGCTGTGCGAAATATGTCACTAGCATTCAATATCTCCGAAGTTATTATCGATATCGCCCTGAAATTGTGTACGGTGATAAAGGACACTACTAGAAGTTCACCTATGAGACTTTCAAAAACCTGGTGACTACAAAACCAAGATGGCGGTCAAGTGAAGTTGAGACTTTTAAATTGACTTTTCTCGCGATTTAACTATCCAAACGTAATGAAACTTGGTACAGCATATGTTTATACACATTGTAATGCACTGGAGTCTAATTTAGTTCAATTGTTTACATAACCTCAAAATGGCGGCTGTGCGAAATATTTCACTGACATTCTATATCTCCGAAACTATTACAGATATCACCCTGCGATTTTGTACGGTGATAAATGGTACTAATACAAGTTTATCTATGTATATTTTATAAACCTGTAAAGTACAGAACGAACATGGCGACCAAGCGAATTTGAAATGTTTTAATGGACTTTTCTCGTGATTTAACTCTCTGAGCGCAGTGAAATGAGGTACAGCAAATGATTTTGCAGATTGTAATGCACTGCCATCTAATTTAATTCAATTGTTTACATAACCTCAAGATGGCGGCTGTGCGAAATTTTAAAATTAAGTTATTATTTCTTGTGTCGTAATCATGCGATCGAGGTGAAAGTTTGAGTAATGAACCTAGGCAATAATTGTCCTTGAATGGTACATAACTCTATGGCCTATACATATAACAGTCCTAAATGGCGAGCTTCCGAAATATTTAGACAGTTCTCAATATCTGTGAATCTTTTACAGCAACCAAACTGAATTTTTTTATGTTCATAGAGACTATGAACATATGTTCACCTAAAGGGCTCTCAGTAACCTGGTGAGCACAAATCCAACATGGCGGCGTCGCGAAGTATAAATATTTAAATGGACGTTTCTCGCGAATTAACTATCTGAGTGCCGTGAAACGTTGCACGTTAAATGCTTATACAAATGTTGATCCACTGGCATCTAATTTATTTCAGTTGTTTGCATAATCACAAGATGGCTGCTGTGCGTAATTTTAAAATCTCGTTTTTACTTCTTGTGTTCTAATCATGCGATTGAAGCTTGAATACCACACGTACACAATAATCTTAATGTAATGGTACAAAAATAAAAATCCAACCTGGCGACCATCTGAAATATTTAGACGGTTCTCAATATCTACGAATCTGTTACAGCAATTAAACTGAAATTTTGTATGTTGATAGAGGCAATTAACATTAGCAGGATATATGAAAATAGGCTGTATATTTCTTCACGGAACTACTTGTTATATATTAGTATGATTTGTTATTTATTTATTTATTTATTCATTCATTTACAGTATATATGTATTTTTCTTTCTCCTTTGGTCGTTTGGGCCACCTATGGACCACGGTTCTTGTGCTTTAGCTGTTGTCTGCCATTTTTGGGGTTTTTGGTGGATTTATTTATTTATTTTTTATGTATTTATTTATTTAATAATTTATTTATATATTTCTTGTGGTGTTTGAAGCCATATTTTCAGTGTTGCCTTAGTAAACAAGAGTTTAGTGCTTTTTCAGTCGGTCAACACGAATGTACCCAAAAGAGATGGGTTATACCCTAATCCTGAAATAAATTATATGAGATTAATAAAGTGTTGACCGACTGAAAAGCACTAAACTCTTGTTATATATTTCTGTCAAACTCGGACACAATGCGGAAAGATTTACGATGAATACTCACATAACTAAAAATTCACCTCAAATAAATTACAGGTCTATTTCTGACCAAGTGAACTTAAAAATCAAGTAACGTACGACTTTATAAATAGTTTTAAAAAAATATTTGTGCAGTGTATAACAAGCATTTCCAGTATATTTTGCATGAACTCATGTCTTTCGGGGATAATACCGACTCATCTCAGGAATACCTCGGGGTCGCCAACTCCCGAGCTCACCGGGAATGTGTCCTCGAGGGTGTAGCACCATCCAATATGTGGTTATGCTATACAACCTGGCTCCTTTAGGGCCTGTCACAGTAGGCTGCAGACACTGTGAAATTAATTGAGTGTACTGAGAGACACCTGTTGATACTATAATGTTTACAATGTTTTGTTGAGACATCTTTTCTACATTTCATTGGGGTCTTCATCAGCATGGGTCGCATACTTGAACATACTTATACACTAAATAGTTTTTTTTACGAAAACAATATAGAAAATAAAACTAAACTCTAGGAATACAATTTTCAATATACGAGTCTAATAGAATGGACGTTCTTACAAAAGTATTTATGAAAGTATTTATAATAATAATAATAGTAATAATAATAATAATAATAATAATAATAATATCGTATTGCCTCGGGTGCTGGGCGAAATCTTTGTTATTTGACGCCCAGAGGGCAGCTTGTATGCCAATTTTTGACGTTCCTTGGAGCGCAACGAATGTCAAGGAGGTTTGATATCCAAGCTCCTTGACACTATAGCGCTTTCTAGTAGAGAAAATACCAAGATGAATTTTGCCATTATGAACACGGCCTACTGAATTCAAATGGGTTCTTTAACATGCCAACAACGTATGACATGCGTGCCGTGATTTTAGTCGCCTTTCAAAAATCACTTACCATGGCCAGGAGCAAACCTGCAAGCTTGGGGTTGGTAGTCCGACACAATAACCACTCACCCACCGTGGCAAGTTATGAAGGTAGTTAAGGTGGCACTAACTTAGTCTTTGGTGAAGAAAAAAACACATGATTTCGAAGCCTTACAGTTCAATCTGGAAGCTGATTTTCTGCACGTTGTCCTCTTATAGAATAACGATTGCGTCCACCAAGATTCAAGATTGGTTTCAACCTGTTTTATCTGATACCTCCCTTGTTAGAATAATAGCTGCACTATATTTTGCAGCCCTGGTGACTGAATATATTGTTAGTTCCATCTCTTAAGGTACAGAATACAAAATTTGGTTGAAGTCCAATGGATAGCATGGACGTTGCATGCAGTTAGACATTGGATCTATCATCGCGCGTAAAATCATGTTGGCAACAATGTCATGCATGTGTTGGTCAGAAATAATCTGAAATAGTATGATATATTGTTGTGCCAATTTTGGATGAAATCCATTTGTTAGTATAGAAGTTACATGTATTTTAATATTGGACGTATCAGCAGGCTTAGAGTCATATACTGTACCCGATACCTAGTTTAGGCTATCGGCTATGCCAGCAGACATTAAGCTGTAGTTGAGGTTTTGGAAAGAATTAAGAAAAGATAGCGCACCGATCGCGTCAAGAAGAATGTCAAGATGACGTAGGAGGTCTAGAATCAAGGAGGCATTGATATCTGTGAGAAGATGGAATTATGGATAGAGATGTGAAGCTTTATTGAAATATTTATGGAATTATAGCAATTAAACATCTTAGAAGAGGATATATAACATGCATTATATGTGGAAATAATTTTATGGAAGTCAGATAACCCTTAAGTTATTTTATAACGGAACAGCCGAGATGATCTGGGTTCGAGACTACGATCGTGACGCGAGAGCACTGTGGTGGGGGACTACACCACGTGCCTGCGCCGAGCACATAAGCAAGAAGACAGTGCCAGCAGGTTCAGTTGAGCTCAGTCAGACGAGCAGGTAGGAGCAGCTCTATAGCGCAAGCGAGACGCACAGTGAAGGTTACGTAACATACCGAAACTGTCACGGCAAGAGTGTAGGCGACAGTTCCTGCATCACCGAGCAGCGAAGGCCAGGCGGGTCATTGATCCAGGCGGGCTGGCCGAGGAAGCAATTACAGACGGCCGGGATATGTCAGAACCGCACTGCAAGTAGTTGAAGACTTTATTACAAGCTACATTTCAACGCAGTTTGAACATTGCTTTTACGAATAACTTTATGACTATGCTGTTCTATAACGCATTCAAAGCTACTTTAACTATTTCAAGTAAACGGAATGTTGTTAGCATAGGCACCGATGAACATTAGATCGTGCATTAATAAGATTTATTTCTTATGCAGTTTTCATGAGTTAGCAGATACAGACAAATACAGGGTGTTTCGTAATTTTGAACACTCTCAAGTAAGATTTTATTTTACGAAAGTGGGACTTAGCAGTCATTTGAGATTGAACTTACAATACTCAAACTGAACATTTAACGGAACAGTGGCGTAACTTAGAAGAGGAGTAGGGGGTCCGCTGTTTCCATGAACTTTTTCGAGAAGGAGTTGGACAATATCCGCTATGGGTAATCCGAAGTTCAACATGTCCGAGTAGACTCAAATAGAGACAAGATGGCACCGCAGAGCGATGGATTCGATTCCTGACGAGAGGAGTCCAACAGCTGATTCACTTTGGGATTTCGAAGGCAATCGTCATTTCATGGATGAAATGATATTCACGCCGATCTTTCGAGAAATTTTTTATGTAGGGAAAATCGACGATCTTGGAAATTTGATTACAGCTGATTATGAAAGGTACTGTAAGAGTCATAACTACCTGATACGATTATTTTCATGAATACTGGGCACACATGTATATTTTTCTAATAGGAGTGATACGATTATTAAGACATGGTTTGAATTTATATACTTCGAATTTGCTAGAATATGGAGTGACCATATGATATGACAGGCATCATTATACGAAATTCTCACCGTTGTTTGGCTTTATTAAGCAGATGTTTGGTCTTTTAGACATTTTTCCAGCTAGGATATTTTTCATGAATAGTTTTTTTTGTGTAACGAGTATTTCGAACTCGTGATCTGCAATTGATTATCTAAAATTACTTCGTCAGTTCATTGCATACTAGCGAGTGTGTATTATTCATCAGTAGGGATTTTTTTCCATTGGATTGTTTGGAGATATTAAGAAGTTATTCACTTTAGTGAATGAACATCGCTTTTATATGACAACTAGAAACTTGTTGATTCCTATCTGATACATTCACTCATATAGTCTACGAGGTGGGGTCTTTCGTATTTATACGATTGTATGGTGGCTACTCATCTTACCCATCGTTCAGGGAACTATCATCCAAGTCGACGGGGCGAGGTCTTTCGTATTTATACGACTGTACGGTGGTTACACATCTTACTCGCCATTGAGGGACTCATTTTTATCATCCGAATGTACATGAGATTGTAAGTGAATCAAACAAGGAACTACTAGTCACATATCAGTCGAAATTTTGTTAAATAAAGTAACGATAAATGTCAACAGGATTGCATTTAGTAATTCTTGTTTGCCAATCCAATATTTTGTTGCTATACTCTTTTGAGAGTAATTTCAGTTTAACAGCTGTTACAGCTGATGCTTTTGATGATTTTTATAATTGTGTTTGATACCTTTGAGAAGGATTTAAAGTAATTGAATCTTGTAAGATTAATCATTAATGGTCAGAATTATTTTAAGGCAGATCAGTATTGCAGATTTTGATGTGAGAGATTATAGAACATTGGTGTTTTTCTGTGATGTGAGTTATGAAGATTGTAAAAGAATTTATGCTATTTGAAAGCAGATCATAAATTACTGAAGTAATATTTTTCCAATTGTTTAAGAAGTTGTCTAGATGTGATCAGAGTAATTACAGTTATTGGAGATTGTGTGCGTTGATAATTTGAAGCCAGTTATATATTTTTGTAGATCATGCAACATGGTTAAGTGAAGTTTGTGATAGGCATTTTGTGGAAGTTGCCATGTGATAGTTGCAATGTTGATAATGTATTTTGAGGCAGACATGAGGTCGTCGTACCCAGTCTAGCGTAATTGTTGAGATTCATGCTGTATGTGCTGAATATTTATGGAGTTTTGTGGAATAATTCTTGTATTCAAATGTGATATTTGAAGAATTGAAGAAATGTAATGTCGTTGTGGATAGTTAGATCCAACGTGATGTCGTGGAGGCAATAATATTTTTTGGCATGATAAATTAAATACGAGATATAACTTGGAAGTGGTAAAACTGTAAGACAACGTTCTATAAACCATATTAAACAATTTGTTAGGAAATTAAACAAATAAATAAAGTTGATAATACAAGATTTTCTGAAAATAATAATTAATGAAATAATAATCTGAGATTTAAGCATATTAACGATCTGACCTAATGAAATAAAAATCAGAATGACTAGATGAAATAATGAAAACTAAATAACCAGATGATTGAAATTTAAATAAGTTGATAAATTAAATTTTTGAAATAAATCAATGAATTAAATAAATGGATGAATTAAAGATTGGATAAATAAACTGATTTAGATAAATTAATAGACAATTGTAATGATGATGAATAACTGAATTAGAAGGTGATAATTAACTAAAGAAGCTGATGATTAATGAATTTATATGGAATTAAATAAATTCAATTGAGATATAATTTGAAGGAATTGCAACTTGAGTTGAGCATTTAAATGATGTAATGGTGATGAATTAACGATTCTGACAAGAATATGTAGAATTTTGAAGTGAGAATTAATGTGAGAAATATTTAATTTTGATGATGACGATAACGATGACCAATGAGCCATGAATTATCTGTAATTCACAGATAAGTGATTGTTAATGACGATGTAAATAGTGTAAATTAATTATTCGATGTTTAGGAGCATTTGATTAACATGTTCAACATTCAAATTATACCATGCAAACCATAAATTTACGTGATATTTAATATGTGTGATTATTATATGAGTATGTTTAGACAGATTAATAACTTATTTAAATCCACATTGATGTTAAATTAAAGAGAAATTAGGTCTCAGGTTTCACAAATGTCAGTGACGAAAGACATAGTGCTACAGTGATCCTGAGAACCCAAGAGAACTTTATAAATTTTTCTTGTTATGTGGATAAAAATAATTTTGGAATAGAAAAGAGATGGTTCGATTTTTGGACAATGACAATTTAACTTTGGCATTCGACCATACTCTTAGGTAGGAGTTATATTTAAAATGTCTGTCTGACTATCAAAGTAAAATAAATTTGTTTTTATCTTAGTTGTGATCTGATGATGGTGTGATGTTCCTTTTTCTTTCCTTGTCTTGAGTAAGGCTTATCCGGAAAGGAAGTGGTTTGCTAGGAATTCAGTTGATGGCGCCCATTTATATTTGTATTATTTCTATTAAACTTAAGCCCGTAACGACCCTAGAGATACTTTGTCTCGTGATACCCACTGCTTTTTCGAGAACTCAGCTGAATTTCCGACACATTCCTTATTTGACTAGAGGTTCATTTAACTCCGCTCTGTCCCGGAACTCCAGGAATGCGATGTTATAGCAGATGGGTCATCGCATCCCCAGGACGAACGGGTACAATACTGACATATATTAGTTTCTCCAAATTAATCTAGAATGTCTGATACCATACGTGTGCAAATTTTAAAGCTGTTGGCTTACATACTTTCTGATATATTAATATTAGGGTAAAAATTGAGATAGCATTTTTTAACAGTTGGAATCCCTTATTGCTCTTAAGAATAAGCATAGTCATATCTGTTATGGTACACATAGCACATACGAAATCTGGTTGAAATCAAATTGATAGTATACAAGTTACATGTATTTAAAGATTGGTCCTATCAGCAGACTTAGAATCATGTTGGTAGCACTGACGTACATAAGTTACTGCAAATTAATTTATAATGTTAGGTACTTACTATATGTGTGCATAGTTTAAAGCTGTCGGCTTGCATACTTTCTGATATATTGGTATTTGGATATGAAAATAGAGAGAGAGCATTTATTAACAGTTGGCAACCCTGGTGGCTTTTAAGAATACGGTCAGTCATATCTGTTTATGTACACATAGTAAGTAGCCTACAAACAAAATTTGGTTGAAATCCAATTGATAGTGTAGACGTTATATGCATTTAAAAATTGGACTTATCAGCAGGCTTAGAATCATTTTGGCAACACTGCCATGCATGGCCTCCTGGAAATTAAACTGAAATATTATTATCTACATGTGTGCCAATTTTTATAACTCCCATGCATACCTTTCAAGATATTCAACATGGAGCTCAAATTACAATTTCGGGTTTTCAGTTGGTAGCACTAACATAATTTTCAGATATGGGCTTGAGATATTCAGGTGTAGATCTTTACTCATACCAAATTTGGATTCGATTGCTGCAGCCGTTTAGGAGTTGATAGGCGTGGGGAGGACACACACTGCCAGGCAGGCAGACAGACATACAGACAGAAGGACAGACAGACAGATGACAGACATTGGCCCGGAACGATCTCATAAGTCTACTATTTCCTCATTTTTGCAAAATGTGAAAAGTAGGCCAAGAAATAAATAAATAAATAAATAAATTCGTCAGTGCTTGTCCCACGGCTGCAATCTCCACACCGGGTGTCCCAGAATTTAGAGTAAACTAATGTTCAAATTAAGTCTACCAGTGTCGGATAACTCGGAATGTCGGATAAGCGAATGTCGGTTGAGCGAGGCTCTACTGTACTTTATCTCAGAAATTACCGCATCGATCTACTTGAAATTTCCACAGTATCTTTATATGGATATGTGCACTAAGCTGACTTAGAATAATGGCTGCAGTGTTTATGCACTTCTTTAAAAACAAACCTTATCAAAAAGAAACTTGGCAAACAGTAAGGTTGAAGAACTAGAACCATGATCTAAGTTGGATTGCAAGCTCTATTTCCCATTTCCCTTGGAGCAGGAGCGCTGTGGACTTAAGTAGGCATCATTTGCCTGGAGTAGACGTAGGGAAAACTCGGGAAACCTCTTCTAGGAAGGCTGAGGTAGGAATCGAACGTAACCCTTCCCAGTTTTGTCTCATGAAACTGCGTGAACTCCGTTCCAGTCCTTAGACCGGAATAAAATTCTTTGACAGAGCCGGAATCGAACCCGGACCTCCGCGGTTACAGTGAGGAAAGCTAGTTACTACGCCACAAGGTGTACATGCAGTACTATTGGCATGTTAAACATTAAAAGCATGTACAGTAGTTTCTCACCGAGAAGTATTTCAACCTGCGTAATGAACTGAGGAACATGTGCGTTGAAGTTTCTGACAAATGCCGCAAGGGAATATTCCGCCAAGCGGTAAGGCTGCTTCATGAGGGGATTCAAGCAAATTGGGTGAAATTTGCATTGCATAGTACGGTACTTGAGTAATTGCAACTAAGAGGAATTTCGTTAGTTTAACTCTGGGATTGTTGATGAGCGTACTGCTTGCCTTCTGGACTTAAATAAGTCAGCAGTGGAGAAAGGTTTCATTCTGGTAGCATTCAAGTAATTGGTCAGAGGGTGGATATCAATTCAATCAGTCACTTAAGAAAGGGCTCATTTATTTGTTTGAAATTCGTCTTTATTAGCCTGTGCGTGTGTGTGTGTGTCCCTAATAAATTCTAAACGGCAGGAGTGATTTCAATGAAACTCGGTAAGGTCATAGTAACATTTCGGCCGACCCCGAACGTGCCTTTCATATTTTATTACGTCTCACGAATCCAACATGGCGGCTGTGCAAAATATTTCACTGGCATTCAATATCTCCGAAACTATTACAGATATCACCCTGAAATTTTGTACGGTGATAAAATGCATTACTAGAAGTTCCCCTATGAGTCTTTCAAAAATTTGGTAAATACAAAACCAATATGGCAGCCAAGCGAAGTTGAGACCTTTTAATAGACTTTTCGCGCGATTTAACCGTCCAAACACAGTGGAACTTGGTACAGCAAATGTTCATACACATTGCAAATGCACAAGAAACTAATTTAGTTCAATTGTTTACATAACCTCAAAATGCCGCTGTGCGAAATATTTCACTGGCATTCTATATCTCCGAAACTATTACCGATATCATCCTGAAATTTTGTACGGTGATAAAGGGCACTGCTACAAGGTTATCTATGTAAGTTTCAAAAACCTGTAAAGTACAAAACGAACATGGCGGCCAAGCGAATTTGAAACATTTTAATAGACTTTTCTCGTGATTTAACCATCTGAGCGCAGTGAAATGTGGTACAGTAAATGATTATACATATTGTAATGCACTGCCATCTAATTTAGTTCAATTTTTTACATAACATCAAGATGGCGGCTGTGCGAAATTTTTAAATTAAGCTTTATTTCTTGTGCGGTAATCATGCGATCGAAGTGAAACGTTGAATAATAACGCAATGCAATAATTTTCCTTTAATAGTACATAACTCTATGGCCTATACATATAACAATCCATAATGGCGACCATCTGAAATATTTAGACGGTTCTCAATATCTACGAATCTTTTACAACAATCAAACTGAATTTCTTAATGTTCATAGAGGCTATAAACATAAGATCACCTATAGGACTTTCAGTAACCTGGTGAGCACAAATCCAACATGTCGGCGACGCGAATATAAATATTTAAATGGACGTTTCTCGCGATTTAAACATCCGAGTGCAGTAAAATTTCGTAGGTTAAATGCTTATACAAATGTTAATCCACTTGCATCTAATGTATTTCAATTGTTTCCATAACCACAAGATGGCAGCTGTGCGAATTTTTAAAAACTCGTTTTTACTTCTTGTGTCCTAAGCATGCGATTGAAGTTTGAATACCACACGTACACAATAATCTTCATGTAATAGTACATAAATAAAAATCCAACATGGCGACCACCATCTGAAATATTATTATTATGCAGTTGTTTCATTCCGCCGCATGGCTATTGCCTCTGCGGCGGCGGGCCCCCTTAGACGGTTTCGCCGTCTCTTCGGGCCAGAGGATTAAGGTTAATGGGAGGGGTGAAATTTTGGAGATGGGTGAGTTTGGTTTTAGGATTTGGGTGAAGTGTGTTGGAATTTTGATTTGGGGCAATGCGGTGGAATTGGGAGGTGGGCTTGGGCGAAGGGTCGCTGTTGAGAAGGGAGAGTTAGATGCTGGGTTGGGGAAGAGTGTGGAGAAGGGGGATTGGTTGGTTCGACGTGGGTAGAATTTTTAAAAGTCGGTTGTTTACGACTGACAAAGAAAACACGGAAACACTGCTGCAATCTCTAAAAGTAGACGATGTAACTTTTATTGCTCGGAGGTTTACGTGTGTTTGGTACTGAAGAGACTAAGTGTGGTGAACAAGGGGCTGTAGTGACGTCCAGATCATAAGGTCGTGGTGGAGATATTATTAGCCTACTTTTCTCATTTTGCAAAAATGAGGAAAAAGTAGACTTATGAGATCGGGCAAATGTGTGTCTGTCTGTCTGTCTGTCTGTCTGTCTGTCCGTCTGTCTGTCTGTCTGTCTGTCTGTCCTTCTGTCTGTCTGTCTGGCTGTGTGTGTGTCCCCCCCCTATCAACTCCTAAACGGCTGCAGCAATCGAAACAAAATTTGGTAGGAGTAAAGATCTATACCTGAATATCTCATGGCCATATTTGAAAATGATGTCAGTGCTACCAACTGCTAAAAAATCGCAATTGAAATTTGAGCTCCATGTTGGATATCTTGGAAAGTATGAATGGGAGCTATTTCAAAATTGGCACACGTACAGATCATAATATTTCAGTTTAATTTCCAGGAGGCCAAACATGGCAGTGTTGCCAAAATGATTATAAGCCTCCTGATAGGACCAATTTTTAAATGCATATAACGTCTACACTATCAAGCGGAATTCAACCAAATTTCGTATGTTGTATGTGTACATAACCAGATATGACTGAGCGTATTCTTAAGACCTACCAGGGCTGCCAACTGTTAATAAATGCTCCTAATTTATTTTATCCAAATACCAATATATCAGAAAGTATGCAAGCCGCCAGCTTTAAACTATGCACACGTATAGTACCTGACATTCTATATTAATTTGGAGTAACTTATATACGTCAGTGCTACCAACATGAATCTAAGCCTGCTGACAGGTCCAACTTTAAAGACATGTAACTTCCATACTATCATTTGGATTTCAACCAAATTTCGTATGTGCTGTGTGTACCATAACAGATATGACTATGCGTATTCTAAGAAGCAACCAGGGCTGCCAACTGTTAAAATGTGCTGTCCCTATTTTTGTTACCCTAATATCAATATATCAGAAAGTATGCAAGCCAATAGCTCTAAACTTTGCACACGTATAGTACCTGGCATTCTAGACGAATTTGGAGTAACTAATATACGTCAGTGCTGCCAACATGATTCTAAGCCTGCTGATAGGTCCAATTTTAAAATGCATGTAACTTCTATACTAACTAATGGATTTCATTCAAAATTGGCACAACAATAGATCATATTATTTCAGATTATTTCTGACCAATACATGCATGACATTGTTGCCAACATGATTTTACGCGCGCTGTTAGATCCAATGTTTAACTGCATGTAACGTCCATGCTATCCAGTGGACTTCAACCAAATTTTGTATTTAGTACCGTAAGAGACGGAACTCAGAATATATTCAGTCATCAGGGCTGCCAACTGTAGTGCTCTATTAGGATACATTATGCCAGGTATACAGTATTTCGAACTAATTGGAAATTTCGATATTAGCAACTTAATTTCGTCATTATTCTAGATAGGTTCATATTCTGTAGAATAATCATTGGCATGAAAAGTAGGCTGTATAGTTCTTAACGGAACTTCTTGTTTTTATGATGATATTTGTTGTTTTAAGGGGCCTAACATCTAGGTTATCGGCCCCATGTGGTGGAGATAAAGTGATGGTGATGGTGTAGAGTGGGGTTGGTGTTGAACATATGCATACATATATATATATATATATATATATATATATATATATATATATACAGGGTGTATTTGATATGATGGAAGTCCGTTACACTGGTGATAGAAGAGACTATTCTAAGCTTCCTAGGTAAAAAATTTGTCACCTATCTTGAAATTGATAATTAATCATTAAAAAGTCAATGTTTTTAGTTATTTCAGAAACTAATCAGGCAGAAAGTGGTGCGGCAGGCTGGGGAAACGAGGTGGAGCCAGATGTGACGACGCGCGAAGGGGAAGTTGTTACGTAATCGGAGCATTGACCTTACCGGTTGACTTGAGGGGTGGTAGGCTATCAGCTGTTATGAGGATGAGCTCTACCGTCTCGTAAGAAAATGTGCATTGCCGTTGTTCTTGTTGTTGTTGTTGACAACGCACGCAATGGCTTGGGACGTCAGGACCGGTAGTATTGTGTAGCCTACTTTGTAAGTGTGGAATTCATTGATTGATGTTCATGTATAAAATAATTTCGATACTCAGCCCTGATGTATCATTGGCGTCCGTGTCGGACCTTCTGATGACTAGTTTCTGAAAATACTAAAAACATTCTCTTAATGAAATGCAGTGTGACAAAATTCCGACATCCCGCAGTCTGTTCAGAACTAGGCATTTAGGACGGAAGTAAAAAACTTGATGTTTTGTTTGAGAGGCTTGGCGATTTTGGTCATTTAGCCCCATGTAGCTGGGTGTGGGTAGAATTTGTGTGATAACCTGTGTTTTGTGGTTTCTGTAGTAATGTGGGTATTTGTAATTCAGGTGAGGATTCGGAAGAAGGCGCCGGCCCTGTGGTGTTGGGGCAGTGCAACTGCCTCTCACCTGGAGGCCCTGGGTTCGATTCCTGGCTCCATCAGGGATATTAGAAACTGACGTGAGGGCTGTAACGCAGTGCACTAAGCCTCGTGAGGGCAATTAAGTAGCTGTCTGACAGTGAGGCAGTGCCCGAGTCAGGAAAATCAAGATTAATGGCCGAGGGGACCCGATGCACTGACCACGCGTCACCCTAATATCTGCAGGCCAAATGGCTGGACAGCGGTCGCTTGGTAGGCCTAGGCCCTTCATGGGCTGCACTGCCAGCGGTTATGATTATTGAGAAGAAGGCGGCCGTGGCCTTAAGTTAGGAACAATCCCGACATTTGCCTGGGGTAGAAGTGGGAACCCATGGAAACCTACTTCCAAGATTTAATACTAGTATGGTACCACATGTTCATATTGTGAATTGTCCCATCCCATCTCCAGCCCTCGGGTGGCCATTAACTGGAGAGAGGGGGGGGGGGGGAGGATTGATTTATTGGTCCATCAACAATGTAAATACACGAAAATGAAAATAAAATACAAATACATTGTTATAATACAGTGTTATAATAATAATAATAATAATAATAATAATAATAATAATAGTCTAATAATAATAATAATAATAAGAGTCAGCATGTGTAGTTCTGGTGGTAGAGTGCTAACCATCCCGAGGGTGCGATCTACGTTCAGTCATGTAGTAAATGAATGGGATCTAATAAGATCATCTCCATGGATTTCATGGCAGATACAAGAAATCCTACGTACATTAAAGTCTGGCAACTCGACATACCAAAAAGAAACATAAAAGAAGTTAGTGTGTCTAAAAGCCTACTATTACTATTATTAGTATTATTAATAAGTTTATTACAGTTGTTGCACTATCTTCACACAAAGATAGACCAACAGTTCCTTAAATTAATTTACTAAATCTTTAGGATTTCTATTTTCTATGCATAGTTCATGAAGCTGGAAAAATCCTAGACAGATCCACCATCACTAGTCATGTAGCCACTCCCCATGAAGGTGTGAATCAGCTGTTCATAGGCTCGGTTTGTGTATTTCAATGTCATTGGCAGACAAGGCGAGGAGGTCACTCAACTGCAGACTCTGGTCAACATTCCTCAGCGTAGGAGGGGAGGGAGAAGGGGAGAAGTCAGCTCTGCTGCTGAGGGGAACGAAGTGAAAGCCCGTTTCCAAGATATTGACCGACGATTTTTGTGATTTAATTCCACCTACACTAATTATGATCCGACTTAATTTCATGAAGATATTTGCTTAGAATACCATCTTCTATCACCAGTGTAAAGGACTTCCATCATATCAAATACACCCTGTATATATATACACACATATAGAGGTGGGTTTTTTTATGAAGTGGAGGGATGGATGTTATCGATGAGGATGGAGTAGATAATTATGTTCGCTGAGATGAGACGGAGAATGGTATTGTATAAAGAGAGAGAAAGATATATGAAAAGAAGAAAGAGAAAAAGAAAAGGGGTTGTATTGCTGATGATATGTGGACTGCGGCGAATTAATGAGATGAGATGTGGAGTAGTAAGCGTATGAAGTGAATCAGGAGTTGAAGAGTGGAAGGTTGAACCATGTTTTTTTTTTTTTTTTTTTTTTGTTGTTGTTAAATGATGAATGTAAGTGATGAAATGGAAGTAGTGAGTGATGCTTGCTGGGTTCAGGGGAGTGGCGCCGTAGAAGAAAGAAAGAGAGAGAAAATGAAAGAAGGAAAGAAAATGAAAAAAAGAACAAAAGAAAGATAGAAAGAAAAAGAAAGAAACAACGGACCCATAGCATATCTGCTGGGACGGTTGTAATAACGAATTAAGGGGGTAGTAGGCAGATGAGGTGAATGAATTATTATAAGATGATGGTGGCTATGGTGACAGTTTGGCGTGAGAGATGTGAATGTGGAAAACCATTCTGGGAGATGTAAATGGTGGATGAAATGTCTTATTATGGCGTATGGTGGTTGATGAGGTGGTTGGGATGGATGTGAAATGCTGTGAAAACTGTAGTTTGGATAATGTGGTTGGTCGAAGCCATTTGTGGGTGTTGAAACCGTGGGTAAGAGCTCGAGCCATTGGTGGCTACTTGAACCATTGGTTGCTACTTAATACGAGATTTGTTGCGTATAGAAAAGTAGTGAGTTCTTAAGGCTGTATGTTGCCTCATCGGTTGGCGGGATTTAGTCCGGTGCCGGGAGGAGTCCCTTGAGGGTATATACGCCCAACTTGGTGCGCAGGGGCGTGCGGAGAGGTCGTGTCAACAAGGGGCTGACGACAGGGTTGTGTTGAGTGCGCGCCCTCAGGACGTAGCGTCGTTGTAGGATCTCGACGTATGTGGTAAGTGGGGGCAAGGGCATGCGGTCTATGAGATCCGCGGTCCGATAGGTGAAGGGAAGGCGCATGGCCACTCGGACCAGGCGACGCTCGAGCTGGAGATATGGTGTTAGGGGCCTCTCTGGGAAGCCATCCCAGGCTGGATGGCTGGATGGCCATATATAATGAATGGGCGGATCATTGCCTTGTAGGTGTGGATAAGGGTCTTGGTGTTGAGTACCCACGACGTGCCTGCCAGGCGGCGAAGGAGGTGTGCGCGCTTGCGAGCTGCTGGCAGCCTCGCTTTAAAGTGTGGACGAAAAGTAAAGTGCTGATCAAATAGCAAGCCCAGGTAGCGTACGGTGGGTGTGGGGATGAGGCGGCGATCGCGGAGATAGAGCCGGAGGTTATCCGGATTGCGTGTAACGCTTGTTGCCCGTCTGCGAGGGCGAAACAGGATGGTTTGCGTTTTGTCGCCATTAAGGCTGAGGTGCCACCTGTCACACCATGCTGTGAAGCGCTCAAGGTACGGTTGAGTGTGTCCAGTGATGTGCTGGACGCTGGCGAAGGGAGCCACTATGGCGGTGTCGTCCGAAAACTGTAGAAGCTGGAGGGGAGAGGTTGGTTGAGGGATATCCGCCACGAAGAGGACGTAGAGAAGAGGGGACAGGACGGAGCCCTGAGGGACGCCTTGTTCGAAGGGTACGGGTCGGGAAAAGAGGTTATTGATAGTGATTTTGGCTGTGCGGTGTCTAAGGAAGGAGTTGACGAATCTGATGTAGCTGTGGGGAAGATTGAAGTAGTGGAGCTTCAGGACGAGGGCGTCGTGCCATACCGTGTCGAAGGCATTTTGGAAATCGAAGGCTATGAGAAGGGTGGGAGCGGGACGATTGAAGTTGTCAGCGATGAGAGTGGAGAGGCGAAGGAGTTGGTCTTGTGCGGATAAGTGAGGGCGGAAGCCGCATTGAGAAAGGGGGAGGAGGTGATGGCGAAGAAGGTGGCGGTGGAGGCGCTTGGTAAGTATTTTTTCGAAGGTCTTGGAAAGGACGGCGGTCAGACAGATGGGACGATAAGAACTAGGGGAGGAAAGTGGTTTTCCGGGTTTAGGGAAGAGAAGCATCGTGGCGCGACGCCACTGGGTGGGATAGAAGCCGGAGCGGAGAAGAAAGTTATAGAGGCGGGTGAGTGCGGTGAGAAAAATGGGAGGGGCCTCCTTAAGATGACGATAGCGAATGGAGTCGGGACCTGGTGCTGTGTTGGTGGTGCGGGACAAGGCGCAGGAAATATCAAGTTCCGTGATGGGGTCGTCGAGGGGATGAGGTGAGAGGGTATGGTGGGAGGAGGGTTGTAAATGAGGGCGGGAAAGTACGGTGGCGATGAAGTCGTCGTGATCGTGGGTGTGAGAGGGGTCGTCGGAATAGCGAAACGTGCGAGAGAAGCGTTTGGCGAAGACGTCCAGCTTGGCTGCATCGTCTGGCGGCGCCGTCCCATTATAGATGATGGGGTAGGTTGGTGCCGTGGACTGGCCAGTTAATTTGTTCAGTTGGTGCCAGTAGGCGGGCAGAGAGGAAGAGACTCGGTTGAGCCGTGTGCAGGCAGTGTGCCATGAGAGGCGTTTGTGGGCCTCTATGTATGATTTAACCTGCCGGAGGGATTGTCGATGGCGCTGAAGGAAATATCGATCGTGCGTACGGAGATAGGTGTTGTGGTAGGAGTGTGCCAGGGCGAGAAGGCGACGTGCCTTTGGGGGAATTGGGGGGCGGGAGGGTGTCGTCGGGATGAGGGGGATGGCTAGGGAAGATGCTTGTTGCAGCGTGGCTTCAATATGTGTGGTATATGCATCGACTGTCGCTTGGTCTTCCAATGGAAGTTGATCGGTATGAAGGTTGGTATTTATGTGATCCCGGTACTCTGGCCAGTTTGCCGTGCAGAAGCTCTGGATCATCCTGGGGGGTGTGAGTGGCGCGTTGCGAGGTGGGAGGGGGAAAGTGAGCAGTACCGGGGCGTGGTCGCCTCCGATGAGGGGCAAGACTGTAACGTCGAACAAATGTAGGAGGGAGTTGTGGGCTATAACTGCATCGGGGGTGGTGTTGGAGGAGGGACGGGTAGGTTTGGGTAAGGGAACGAGGGTGGCATCGATGTGGCGGAGATAAATGTCCAGGCTGCGACGTTCCAGGGCTGAACGAGAGTGTAGGTTGAGGTCGGCCATTACCAAAAAATGGGGGAAAACCTCGGCCACGTGGGCAATAAAGTCTTTGGGGATGGGATGGTTGGGACGAATGTAGATTGTGGCGAGGTGTAGGACGCGGGACGGGAAATAGATGGAGCAAATGAGGCTTTCTGGGAAAATCAGAGGGGGAGGGGGGATATGATGGCGGGTGGGGAGACGCGCGCGACTGGCGAGGGCAGAGCCACCGCGGCCTGCGTTGTTGGGGCGATCGGCGCGCAGAAGGGTGTAGCCGGGGAGAAAAGCGTGTTGGTCGCTCCGAAGAAATGTTTCATTTAGGAGGGCCGCATCGACATGATGGGACCTGAGGGTGTGGGTGAGGAGAGTGCGGCGGGCATGGAAGGAACAGACGTTGTGGTAAAGGAGGGTGATGTTGCGGGGAGTTCCAGGTCTAGCAGTTCGTAGCGCCATAATGCGGTTATACGGCGGTGACTCGGGGGTAGTGGGAGAAGGTGAAGTGGGTGAGGGGGCCCGAGAAAGAAGGGTGGAACCGAACCCCGCTGCGTGGCAAGTTGGAGCTGAGCCAGTACCAGTGGCCGTTGGTAGGGGAGGATATTCTGGAGGGAGACCACCATGAAGCGAATGAGGTCTTCGATGGTGAGGGGGGGGGGGGGGGAATTGGGATTGGGCAGGGGTGGTGGGTGGGTCAACTGATTTTACCGGAGCAACTCGGCCTCTCTGGAGGCTACACGAAAAAAAAAAAAAAAACCGGAGCAACTGTTTCGGGGCGGTTGGGGATAGGTGCAGGTTTTGCTTTGCACTTGTAGGAGTAGGTGGGGTGAGTTAGCTGGCACTGGTTGCATCGGGGGGGCAGGGCAAGATTGGGACACTTCCCGGTGGTGTGCGAAGGTTGAGAGCAGTGACCGCAGCGCGGCGGTTGCCGGCATTGGTCGGTGGAGTGCTCATTATATGCTAGGCACCTGTTGCACCTGAGAGCGACTGGAGCAGGAGCTTTTGAGGGTTCGACTCTATGATGGTAGCGGTACAGGTAGACCCCGTCCGTGAGCAGGCGGTCGACCTCGGCCTGGGTAACGAGGAGTATCCGCACCATCCACGTTGGGCCCTCAGCGTTACGAATTCGGAAAGCCTTCCGCGCGTCGACCTGTTCAAGGTGGAGTTCCTGCAAGACCGCCTCCTCGGTGAGATCGGGGTCCACGCCCCGGATCACACACGAGAAGTGCGGGTTGCGTTGCGGATCTGAAATATTTAGACGGTTCTCAATATCTGTGAATCTATTACAACAAAGAATCTGAAATTTTGTATGTTGATAGAGGTAACTAACATGAGTAGGATATATGAAAATAGGCTGTATAGTTCTTCACGGAACTACTAAACCGTTACTTTTAACCCGTTGAGTGCTATGTCCGTCAAAAGACGGTGCACAAGGACATTTTTGTTTCATATTCCCATTCGCTTTTGAGTACTGAGTCGATCTCTAGCATAGTCTGACATCTGTTGAGAATTATGTAATACTACTTGACTTCGTATTCTTTGCTTCCTGAAGTACCTAACGTAGCATTTTGTTGATTTTGTCGCCTGCAGCTGGAGTTCATCAGAGGTGTAAACAAACATGGCGGAACAAGAAGCAAATTCTTCACGTCTCGTTGTGATTTCGCATCAAAGAATAATCAATATTTGTACCAATTAGAAACAACAAGTACCAGTTGCCTACTGATTATGGGAAATAATTTTATTTTGGGCCCTTTACTTGCAGATGATATAGCCCTGATAACTGAAAATGAGAGTGATTTGGAAAAAGCTCTGAATCACATAAATGAATTATTGCAAGAGAAAAAATAAATAAATAAAAAATCCAAAATTCGACATAACGCGACGGCCATCAAACCCGAAACACTCTACGCCAGTGAGACCTTAAACCTCAATTATAAAGGGGATCTTGAAAACATCAAGAAAGCTGAAAGGAAAATCATCCGAAAAAATCTTGGCCCAAGACTTACAGATGAAGGATATCGTTTACAATCTCACAAGATCACAGAAAAATATTCAAATATTGAAACCGATTTCCGTAAACGACACTTGAAATTTTATGGACACATTATGAGGCTAGATGACAACCGATTAACAAAGAAAATATTGATGTACTCCCAAAAATTAAAGACGACAACGGTTTGGATTAAACAAGTCGAAACTGATCTCAATAACGCCAAAATCACACCCACAGATATCGAAGACCGCAAAACTTTCAGACATAAGATCTACACTTGGGAAGCTGCATCAGAAGATAAGCCCAGCAGACCTAGGGGAAAATGGACTGACGAACGTCGAGCTAAACATAGCGACATGATGAAAGATTTCTGGAAGAACAAGAAAAATAACAGCAACAGATCATAACTTGCTTTATGTGATCCTGTATGGGTCGAAACATTCTAAATAAATAAATAAAATCCAAAGTAATGGCATGCACTAGCGATGGCGACCAAATAGTCAATGTGCTAATGGATGGTGAAAAACTAGCCCAAGTAAAGTATTTCAAATATCTGGGGAGCTTGATCGCATTAAATGGAAAGGGTATGAGAGAAGTAAATGCTCGCACAGGCAAAAGAAGCCTGCTCAAAAAAGAAGTCTTTACTAACATCCAAGACTGTTAACTTAGAGGTGCGAAAACACTTCGTGAAAACTTTTGTATGGAGTATTGCAAGTTAGGGCTCTGAAACATGGTCTCTGTGACAAGCAGATGTATCAAAACTAGGGGCGTTCGAGATGTGGTGCAGGCGACGACTACTAAAGATACCTTGGACTGATAAAGTCACGAATGAGAATGTTCTCAAAACAGGAAAGGAGACACGTACCTTGGTGGAATCCTTAAACAGAAGAAGGAATAGTTTTGTTCGCCATTTGAATCGTCATTCTGACTGGTGCACCACACTCTTCGAAGGGAAGCTAGAAGCAAAGAGGAGTGGAGGAAGACCAAGGACTCAATTTATAGACAGCATTAAAGGCAAGCACACTTATTGCCATTTGGAACTACAGGCCAGAGAAAGAAGACGTTCTGGAAGACATGCATGTTACCCACCAACCTAGCGGTTAAGAAGAAGAAGAAGAAGAAGACTTGGAGATGATGTAAGTTTGGGCACGAAAATTTTAATTTTGAATTGTGTCCAAATAGAAGTAAATATTAACGTAGAACTTTGAATTTACAAGGCCCAAAACCTATAGGCATTTTAATCCCCCCCCCCCCTGATCTGCTAGGGTGGCATCTTACTCAATGAGACATCCGTACAGAATCTCTTTCTCGGAATCAGGTCTTCTGAACCTGCTATCTGCCTGTTCCAGGAATACACAGAAAATATGTTTGAACCAGTTAATATGTATCTTGTCAAAATTTAAACAAAAAAGCTCAAAATATAACCAAATATGGGTTTAAAGGCCTGTCACTAAAACGAACAAAATATGTCAAAAACCATAAAAATCACCAAAATATGCATTTATAGGCAAAATAAAATTGCTTTAAATGAGGGACATTTCATTCGCAATTATTTTTTCATTTTTCGGGCTAAACAAGCTCATGAGAAAATGTGACTTTTCCTTAACTTCCGACCCTTAGTTAAGAATTTAGATTACCTTTGTGACCTCTACTAGGGAAATAATGGACAAATGAGGATTTGTTCCCTGGATAGTCGTACTGACTATTACTAATATTTCAATCGTGGAGAGGGGGTAATGTAGTATTGACGGAATGAATGTTTCAGTTTCTTTGAGTCAGGTTATATCGCCTTTACTGCAGAATAATATAGAGTTAGTTATGAAGTCACACATAATAGAGATATTTGTTAAAGAAAACAGAGTGACAGATGAATGGCAAAATAAGAACATCCTAAGGGTTATACCATCAGAGTTAAAGGAGAACAAGTGTTCACAAAGCAAGACCGGTTGAAACTTAAATAATTTATTTGAAGTATAAGAAATGAATATCACAGGTGACATCGTAGAAAATCGTGTAGTCTTTAGTACAATAATGCGCAAGCACAAATTCATGGAGAAACCTGCAAATAACTGGTAGGAAGTGGTCGGCAACACAGAGCATTCATGAAGAGATTTTGGGAGGATAAGAAGGTGAAAACCATCTAGGCCAACTGACAAGTTCAAACACGCTTTTTGAATGGGCATAACGAAGAAGTACATGTTGAATTCGTCGTTTTATTAACCTGTTTAGCACTATATTAACGAGTAGTTAGTTATTGTTTCTTTAAAGGGTGTAACAGCGAGGTCATCTGCCCCTATTTTCGAGCAGAAAGAGTAACTTCTTGAAGTACAGACAGAGAAGACGGGCATCTACAAACCCAATATCAAATATCCAAGGTGCTATGGAATAAATGGCTGGCCCCCTGGTGTTGGAGTAGCGCGCTTGCCTCTTACTTAGAAGGTCCTGGCGTGAGAGCTGGAACGGGAGTCACTCAGCCTCGTGAGGTCAATCGAGTAGCTGTCTGATCTGAGAGGCAGCGACCCTAGTCAAGAAAGAAAATATTAATGACCAAGGAGAGACATCGCTTCACAATATCTGCTTGCTAATGGTTGAGCTGTAAATTCTTGGTAGTCGAAGGCCCTTAATGGGCTGTAGAGCCACATGTATTTTTATGGAATAAATGATGAGTTGGTATACGAACCAAGAGTATAATCACAAAACGCTCTGCTTCTGCAGACTTGTATAAACAGTTTTAATTTGCAATAATCTAGATTACTATACGTGTATCACAGCACTAAAAGAATAAATGTCACATATTAAAGTAGCTTGCCACGGAGGGTGAGAGGTTAGCATATCGGTCTACTAACCCCAAACTTGCAGGTTCGCTCCTGGCCGTGGTAAGTGCTTTGTGAAAGGCGGCAAAAATACGGCATGCATGTCATACGATGTTGGCATGTCAAAGAACCCATTTGAATTCAGTAGGCCGTGTTCATAGTGGCAAAATTAATCTTGGGAGTTTCCGCCAACACTAAGTTCCTCATTTCTCTACTAGAAAGCGCAACAGTGTTCAAGGAGCTTAGATATCTAACCTCCTTGACTTTCATATTGCTTCAAGGAACAACGAAATTCGACATGCAAGCTACCCTCTGGGTGTCAAATAACAAAGCTTGCACCCGGCACTCAAGGCCATACCATATTATTATTATTATTATTATTATTATTATTATTATTATTATTATTATTATTATTATTATTATTATTATTATTATTTCATATTAAAGTGCGAGTAGGTTTAGAAATATTGGGTTTATATTTCATGTTTAAGTGCACTCTACCCTGAAAGAGATCAAGCGTTTAACATTTTAGAGCTCATGTGTTAATGACAGGCTGCAAGAATGTTATAGAGCATCCAGCGTTTAGAAAAGACTGTGGGTCTTATGGGCTTTTACTTTTAACGGAAACCTCCGCTACACTGGTTTTGTTACCTCACTTTTATCATGAAGAAACTCTGAACATGTATAGTTTTCGTCATAATTGCTTCCTAGAATTATCTGCCAATTGATTACCTTTGTCATTGCATACTCGCATCGTTTATATGACGTCTTAGTAATTTAAAAATTTTCAAGTTTAGTACGCTGGAAAGAATAGCCTCGTCTTGTGCTGCATGCTCGCCCGGAGTGGGGCACGTGCTCAGTTCCGCAGGCAACATAAGTTCTGAAGCACTATCCGTCATTGGTGTTATTGTTGCGTGTTTGTTTTATTTTCTGTTCGATCTAATCAGGGCTGCCGACAGTTGGGTTCGAGCCCACTATCTCCCGAATGCAAGCTCACAGCTGCTCGCCCCCAACCCCACGGCTAACTCACTACAATATTACAAATATTAATCTAAACAAAACAACAAGAATAAAATTGAAAGAAACTAAATTATAGCCTAACTAATAACAGAAAAGGTGATGATCAACAGTATTGCTGACGTAAATATTGTTAACATCGTCAGCATACAGTACATCCGAGAAGGAAGGAAAGGTTGTGCTCTCGACATCTGTCAATCAGTAATACGTCATATCACAACGAAATGAATGTCGTTATTGGTTCTCTTCGCGTACGGTATCCTTAATACTGGTCCAATCTGTTAACACCTGCAAAACTGCTCCTTCCTGGGTGTGTTCTATGTCAGGTAGCTGCTGGGGTTGTCTCGCTAACTTATGAAAGCGCAGTACTCGAAGCTGGTGAACATAACGTATGACGTCAGCGCTACCTCTGTGTAGAGTTAGCAACACTGTCGCCATAAGACTCCACAGTCTTTTCTAAACGCTGGATGCTCTTATAGATATGTAACGATTATTGTGATTGATATGTCTTTCACCCGTAATTCCCAGCTTTCATCTCCCACATGTTGAGCACCGTAATGCATGGCCGCTAATATGTTTAGCGCGAACTGTGTGTAAAGCACAAATAAGAGCTGTCTTATAAACTGTATTTACCTGAAACAAATATTGCGATGTGTTGTACTATCACATGCAATACACACACCTGCTCCGGCTTTGTTTACTCTACGACTTGAATTATTGTTTGAATTACATTGTTGATAGAAATAAAGCCAGTTAATACTGGAAAAATCGAATACGGACGCTGTTTAAAGTGAAGTATTTTAGGCGGCTACGGTGGCGTAGTTGGTAGCATGCTGAGCTTCGATGGCCAAGATCGTGGGTTCAAACTTCAAACCCGGCTGAAGTCGTCGTATTTTTCTAAGAGCGTTAAAAATCCCTCAGTATGCCTTCCTTCGGAGGGAATGTAAAGCCGATGGGCCCATGTCGTCGATTTATGGCATGTAAAAGAACCTTCCACTAACTACAGCTTTGTGAAGCTAAATTTGTAGGTTCGTTTTGATTAACGCTCTATAAGTTTCAACGTTCGCCGCAAGATGCCAGTGGCGGTGGCATCTAGTAGCCAAGTTGCGTCTAGGAGTCGTTGACGATAGCATTTGTTAGCAAAAGTAGGAACTACTTGAAATTGATCTTCTGCAGTCCATACCTAATTTGCAGATACCACACATTAATACAGCCATCACAAATAACACCGGTTGTCAGACAGATTCTACACACACGCAAAGTACACGGGGCTATATGACCGCGTTATCGCAGCCCCTAAACTGAGGAACCAACCAACCTCTATATTGGAATGTAGAATTATACTTGGATCTCTTCAACAAGAAGCTTTGTATTTTTATTGTTGCTTCAATTAGGATTTTTCAGCATCTTTGGTGACCATCCACGTGTATTTGTGTGAGTATGTGAGTGATAACTTGTATTATTGTGGTGACTGTCGTAGTAATAATTGTCATTAATTACGACTGGGGTTAGAGTCGGTGCCTCGTAACTTGAAATATGGTATCATTCCAGCATTTGCCTCAAATGAATAAGAAAACACTGCGGAAAACCTCACTCATCAAGGACACTGTCAGAGTCGGAATTCCAACCTTGGATCTCTGAACTGCAGCTTCCCTATGCAATCATGGAGAGTGACATAACGCACTCGTATACTCTGCTGGGTAGACATACTTTTCCCAGAAACACGTCAGTGGTGTGACATGGGGAGATTTATCGTGTTTAGCTGTTTTATTAGGTAGATTTCATTAGAAAGCTAACTATTGCAATGGGTACCATGTTTCGACTTCCGGAAAATTTCGACATATCTTCGCGTTTCACATCCCCCAGACTCCAAAACCACCGTCAGTTGAAAAGTTTATATATAATTTATGTATATATATATATATATATATATCAGTTTCTTGTGGACACGATAACTGCCGTAATTTTGCACCAATCACTTTGAATTTTTTGACATAATATGTATCCCTATAAAATCTCGGTCGAGTTCGTTAATTGGCAAAATCGGTCGAAGGTGGTAAAAATGGGGGGCTTTTTTCGAAAAAGTGAAATATCACTATAACTCTCTTAATATGTGAAATATCGAATTCCTTCAAAGTTCATATTATGTGTCGGTAAATGCCAAAAATGTATGTTTAAAAAGTTTTTTGATAGCACCTACCATTGGCCAATGGGGTGGGAAAAAGTTGGTTTTCGGGAAACATTAATCATATCTCTCTTAATAGGCACAATATCAAAACAGTACAAAATGGACAATATTCCCCTAATAATTACCTAAAACTTTTGTCTGAAATAATTTTTGATATGACCCACCATTACGTCAAGGGATGAGATAAATGATTTCGGTATTATAAGAAACTAGCAGTAGTACCCGGCTTCGCCCGGTGGAATGATGATAATGTTTTAAGGTCTCCTTAGAAATATAATGGACTTAAAATCTAAGTCATTTGCCCCCAAAGACAATGAGGGAGTAATATCTAGGTCATTTGCCCTTTTGATAAGGATGATAATAAAGTTTACTGTTGAATTGACACGTCAAACTTACAAACTACCGTAATAGAAATACATATTTCAAAATTCACAGGCGAGGAAGACTTATTGTGTGTGGTGATTAATGGTGTAATGGGCGTAACATCTACTGTAGGTCATTTGCTCTTATGATGAGGATGATAAGGGAAACTACTACCGGTATTGAATTGACACTTCAACGTATAATGTACACAATGTACTGTAATAAAAATAACTATATGGCGGCTTCGGTGGCGTATTTGGTAGCATGCTGAGCTTCTATGCCCAAGATAGTGGGTTCAAACCCGGCCGAAGCCGTCGGATATTTTAAGAGCGTTAAAAATCCGTCAGTATGCCTTTCTTCGGAGGGGAAGTAAAGCCGGCGGTCCCATGTCAGAGTTATGGCATATTAAAGAACCTTCCATTAATTACACCTGTGTGAAGCTAAATTGGATAGGTAAACAACGCTCATAGATGTCTACGTCCGTTGCCAAGAGCCAACTGCAGTGGCGTCTAGTACCTAAGTTCCGAACTTGGCCTAGTAGTCGTTGACGGTGGCGCTGGGCGGCAAAAGTACTAACTATTTGAAGAATTCTAAGTTGCAGTTTGTACTTAAATTAAAAAACAGATAACACACACTAATACAGTCATCACAATTAACACCGGTTATCAGACAGATTCTACACACACCCAAAGTACACGGGGCTACATGACCGCGTTGTCGCAGCCCCTAAACTTAAGAACCAACCAACTAAAAATAAATATTTTAAAAATCACAGTCGAGAAAGACTTTATGCGGCGGTGATTATTGGTATGATGCGCGTAACATCTAGGTCATTTGCACTTATGATGATAATAATAAGGTAATGAAAAATGACTACTAAACGAACATGGTGTTATTTTAAAACTGATAGGCCTATTGGTAATTCAGGTGTCTAGCTTCGATGTCTTCCAAAGTCTCAACCTTATTTTCTGGCTTAGGCCTGTACTGGATGCGTCTAGTGAAAGAGCGTACTGCTCGGCAAAGACAAAGAATATAGGTCCAAGCTGCACGAACCTGAGATGATCGCAGATGATGACGAAATATGATGACACACGTTCGGGGTTCCCCGTCCTATACAGATTGACCGGGAATCACTCACTGTTTCGCAACGACCCTGTTTTGGCATCAGCATAGACAGCAGGAGATAACACGGCGGGCTCTGGAAAGTACTCTCAAGTCACCTCGCGATGAATCAGCAAGCTATTCTCACAACTGTACCCCCCAGGGTCTCACAACTTGTGGGACGTGGGTTGGCGACCACGGAACCCCAGCTGAGTCTGGCATCGCTTCTACTTCCTGGTGCCGGGCTCATTTCAGTTCTCATTCCTGTCGGCCTCCCTTGGTCAACTCTTGTTCTCTTCCGACCCAGACTGTATTAGGGTATCCGAGGGCTAGGGAGTCTTTCAATTTCCCGCCTTATTTGGCTTTGTCTCATCTTTCCTGATACCCTCATTCTTCGAGGGGTTTGCCTTCTTTTCCTTTTCATAATATCTCCTGTCTACTGCTCAAGGCCCTCAAAGAGGCAGGGTGTGTGTAGACCCACCACTTCTGGTACACCCTATGTAAAATCTGGTTGAGATCGGTGAAACGGTGTAGTTTTGTGCCAAGGGCCAAAATGCAGGGAATGGAGTGGCCTGTCCAAATTTTAAAGTGGACAGTGTTACTCATCGGGTTCCAAAGGGTAAGTATACACATTTTGTTTTCGATCGGTGAACGATGTAGATTTGTGCCAAGGGGCCTAACTGCGTGGAATGGAGTGGTCTGTCCGGAATTTCAAGCAGACAGTGTTCCTCGCAGGGTACCAAAGGGTAAGAATACGAATTTTGGTTCTGATCGGTGAAACTGTGTAGATTTGGACCAAAGGGCCTGAATGCAGAAAATGGGGTGGTCTGTCCGAAATTTTAAGTGGAGAGTGTTACTCGCAGGGTTCCAAAGGGCAAGTATACAAATTTTGGTTCAGATCGATGAAACGGTGTAGATTTGTGCCAAAGGGCCTAAATGCAGGGAATGGAGTGGTCTGTCCGCAATTTCAAGCAGACAGTGTTTTTCGCAGGGTACCAAGGGTAAGAATACGAATTTTGGTTCTGATCGACGAAACGGTGTAGATTTGGACCAAAGGGCCTGAATGCAGGAAATGGGGTGGTCTGTCCGAAATTTTAAGCGGACAGTGTTACTCGCAGGGTTCCAAAGGGTAGGTATACAAATTTTGGTGCAGATCGGTGAAACGGTGTAGATTTGTGCAAAAGGGCCTAAATGCAGGGAATGGGGTGGTCTGTCCGAAATTTAAAGTTGACAGGGTTACCCGCAGGGTTCCAAAGGGTAAGTATACAGATTTTGGTTCTGATCGGTGAAACGGTGTAGATTTGGACCAAAGGGCCTAAATGCAGGGAATGGGGTGGTCTGTCCGAAATTTTAAGTGGACAGTGTTACTCGCAGGGTTCCAAAGGGTAAATATGCAAATTTTGGTTGAGATCGGTGAAACGGTGTGGATTTGGAACAAAGGGCCTAAATGCAGGGAATGGGGTGGTCTGTCCGAAATTTTAAGTGGACAGTGTTACTCGCAGGGTTCCAAAGGTTAAATATACAACTTTTGGCACAGATCGGTGAAACGGTGTAGATTTGGACAAAAGGGCCTAAATGAAGGGCATGGGGTGGTCTGTCCGAAATTTAATGTTGACAGGGTTACCCGCAGGGTTCCAAAGGGTAAGTATACAAATTTTGGTTCAGATCGGTGAAACGGTGTAGATTTGTATACATAACAGACAGACAGACAGACAGACAGACAGACAGACAAACTTTGTGCTTTATATATATAGATTGCCAAGAGCTATCAGATGTTGCCATGACAACGCACTTGCACGAGATCAGATTCAGATTTCCAACTGACTAAGTGTGAAGCGGCTTCGGTGACGTAACTGGCAGCATGCTGAGCTTCTATACCCAAGGTCGCGGGTTCAAAGCCGGCCGAAGTCGTCGGATTTCCAAAGAGCGCTGAAAATCCCTCAGTATGCTTTCCTTCAGAGGGGAAGTCCAACGTTCGTTGCAAGTTACTGGTTGCGGTGGCATCTAGTAGCCAAGTTCACAGCTAGGTGTCGTTGACGGTATATTTGGTACCAACATTAGGAACTACTACTTGAAATTGACCGTCTGCAGTCCTTACCTGAATTACAGACTAATACAGCCATCACAATTAACACCGTTTATCAGACAGATTCTACACACACCCAAAGTACACGGGGTTACATGACCGCGTTGTCACAGCCCCTAAACTGAGGAACCAACCAACATCTCTGCGGGAGATAAAATTTGACGTGAAGAAGTAACAGACTGTTAGATAGTTACACATCAGTTCCAAACCTTGCATAAGGACGGTGTGACCACAAATATAAGAAGAAGTTCCGTGAAGAATTATACATCCTACTTTTCATGCCAATAATTATTCTATAGTATATGAACCTATCTAGAATAATGACGAAATTAAGTTGGTAATGTCGAAATATCTAATTAGTTCAAAATATACCTGGTATAGTGTAGCCTAATAGAGCACTACAGTTGGCAGCCCTGGTGACTGAATATATTCTTAGTTCCATCACTTAAGGTACAGAATACAAAATTTGGTTGATGTCCAATGGACGCTACATGTAGTTTGACACTGGATCTATCAGCACGCGTAAAAGCATGTTGCCAACAATACCATGCGTGTGCTGGTCAGAAATAATCTGAAATATTATGATATATTGTTGTGCCAATTTTGGATGAAATCCATTTGTTAGTATAGAAGTTACATGTATTTTAAAATTGGACATATCAGCAGGCAAAGAATCATGTTGGCAGCACTGCCTTGTATTAATTACTCCAAATTAATCTAGAATGTCAGGTGCTATACGTGTGCAAAGTATAGAGCTGTTGGCTTGCATACTTTCTGATATATTGATATTAGGGTAAAAAAATATATACAGCTTTTATTAACAATTGGCAGCCCTGATTGCTCTTAACAATACTTATAGTCATATCTGTTATGATACACATAGCACATACGAAATTTGGTTGAAATCCAACTGATAGTATAGAAGTTACATGTATTTAAAAATTGGTACTATCAGCAGGCTTATAATCATGTTGGTAGAACTGACGTATATAAGTTACTCCAAATTAATCTAAAATGTCAGAATATACGTGTGCATAGTTTAAAGCTGTTGGCTTGCATACTTTCTAATATATTGGTATTTTGATTAAAAATAGAGAGAGCAATTATTAACAGTTGGCAGCCCTGGTGGCTCTTAAGAATACGCTCAGTCATATCTGTTTATGTACAGATATTACATACAAAATTTGGTTGAAATCCAATTGATAGTGTAGAAGTTATATGCATTTAAACATTGGACTTATCAGAAGGCTTAAAATTATTTTGGCAACACTGTCATGGATAGCCTCCTGGAAATTGAACTGAAATAGTATTATCTACTGTGCCCTTTTAGCAAGAAATATGCCAATCACAGTATACCAGCGTAGCTCAATTCGGAATTTTCGGGGCAGCGGTAAGTTTCCCCACTCTGTGACTCACATATTTTGGATTAATTAGAGGATACACTTTCAAAAATAACAACAAAATCAACTCCTATTTTAACACATTTAATTAATAAAAATTATGGCGCTACAAACATTTTAACAATTAAATTACTGACCCATAATCATCTACTTGTTCCAAATGAACAAGGAATCACAAATATAATAAAACAAATATTGTATTAAAACATATGGTTTCCACATAAACCAACAATTCCTACTTATTTTTACTTCCATAAAGCCTCAGCTGTAAGTTTCATATAACTCCGAGCTCTTTGGCTCCATGCTTTACATAATAACGGTGTCATTCTTTGTACACCTCAAATACTACTTTTTATATTTTCTTAATCCTCAAAACAAATGTATCATTACATTTCAAATTATATGTTAATTATCTAACTCAATATTTGGGCATGTTCACACATTTTCAGCTGTTATCATCTCTCTCTAGTTTCACAACTACATTAAGGTAATCAGGAAATTACTTGTGTACTCCAGAGTATGAAGATACTTGACACAGTCAAAAACTATAGTTACTCCCGAAACTTAGTTGCCTTCAATTAACTCGTGGAATCCTACTTCCGTACAACATTACAATAGGGATTGTTATTTATCTCATATGTCTTATAAGACCATTATCACATAAGAAAACTACGATCTGAACAGGCAAGCGGAAATATCAATCTACAAGGACCTCGGTTCAACGCCCGGGTCGTTAACAACTTTAAACACTCCTGGTGTATTCATTACTCCTTACAAGACGACCTTCAGACACCCCTCCTACTCCGAGGGTCTGGCCGTGAAACGTGATAGTTATTTATGACTATGCGGGCTCCTTCCCGTCTGGCCCGAGCTAGAGCGCTCTTTAAATGATTTACCAAACACAAACTTTCCATTCTCAGTTCTTTGTGGAGACCTGGCCTTTATTCTTCGTGTACGTACAACAATATTATTGGGCTTATAAACCACATTCGTAATCTTGGCGTTTATTAATTATGAAAGGTCCTCATTGATTGTGGAAGAGTAATTAACGACGAATAATAAAGGGGCTTTCAAAATAAGAGGATTCTGCTTTCGAATCTCTTCACATGCCTCGGGAACCTTTCCCTTATAGAGGACTATACAAAATGGGATTTAGTGTCAGCCAATAGCTAATAGACCTACGCTCAATACCATACATTTGCTCCCTTTCAAATACATACACAATGCCTCGTGATACTACGTCACAAATAGAGGACTTATACCAAATCTCACTTCGCGACAATCAACTACCTCTCATAAATAATTCACCAAGTACATTAACTTTTACGCGTTCCTAGCGTGACATTTTACTTTATTTTCGCTCCTTTTGCGCTATACATTTTAAGCCTAGCGTCACCCAAAGAACTGATAATATCATATTAACAATTGATACACATTTCAATTTTTATATTAGTCTTTCCTTTTGCAATAACTTTCTCTCTTTCGAGAACATGCATTTAAACATCATGTCTATACTTTTTATTAAGGCTCTAACGCTCTTATGCTCACATCAATTTATTTGATCTTTATTTAATATTTCCTTACTTGGTTATTATTATTATCTTTATTCTTTACACAAGCTCAAAAGCTATTTCTTTCATATCTCAAATTTACTTTATTTAAATATCTTTCATGATAATTACTGATATTTCGCTTGCTCTTATGACATTCGTTAAATACATTAACATTTTATTCACATATTTCCTCTACGGGATTTATTCTTTACATAATTATTTATAATTTCTCAAATTTCTATTAGTGTTCAGACCGCGTTCTTGTTTATTCAGTATATTTATTAAAACACATCCCTTTTACTCAAAAACTCCGGTGGATTTGTACACAACCATTCCCTGACACCAAAATAGAATGAAATTCATTACTTACATGTTTTTATAAGGTCGTCCCATGACCTTTATTCTTGTGCGGTGTTTCATTTTGGCCCACTTTTGAAATTTTACTCCATATTATCGAAATTCATCTTATGTACAAACACTTCTTGACACATATTTAAGACACTTAACATTGACGACATTTTTATACACTGGTGTGTCCCTTTAGAACACACAATAAACACTAAAAAAAATATTAATTTAACACACAATCTTGATAAATTTACACTTCACAATTCTTGATCACTAGGCCGTATTTCTTAGCCTATCACACGTGACCTCTTAATTTGCCGTATCCAAGGGTGAAATTTATTCAATGTCGGCTTCCTATCCTGCAGAATACGAAAGTCTCGAAACATCTACTGTTCCCTGGAATCCTAATTCTTCTACTCCTATTCTGGATGACCGGCTATTTCTCTAGCTTGAACGGCTTCTTTGTAGATCTGGTTTATCGATCCTAGTGAAAGTCTATTCGGATCGAGGTCTCCCCGATAACCTATCGATGATCTATGGATTTATTTCATAGCAGCTAGTACTTCTTGAATCTAGTGCTTTAGAATAGTTAGTCTGCTTTCTGGAGATAATGTTTATAGTCTCCGTTCTTCTTTATTTGATCGGTTCTAGCACTCCTACGTTTCTGAAATACGTTCCGAACCTTACTCTGTTCTTCCCTTTTTGGGTTCTTTAATTTAGATAACTGTTTATCTTTCTGTTACGGTACTTCCGTACGTTATGATATATTCGTTCGTCTATTTAAAGACCTATCGCCTTATGTCCAACGTTCGCAGCCTACTCTGACTATATTTTACGAACTTTTCACTGTAACTTGTGTACTGTCGGACCTAAATCCTGTAACTAGGATTTTCCTAATCTTTCAACACGGCGATACTTTAAATTTCTTCTTTACTACTCCTTATGGAGGCAAGTAAGTTGTTAATACTGCGACGCCTATGGCTATCGGATATTAATTCTGCGGTATAATACAGCGTTTCTCCCCTCAAGGAGTACTAGTAACTGTCTTCGATGTGACGCAGAGTGACGCCCCACACGGCTGTCTGAATACTGATGCGTAGCAACGCCCCCCTTGGGCTATTTGGACCTGCTTGTACTGATGCGTAGTAACACCCCCTCGGGCTGTTCAGAACTGCGTTCGGTGTGTGATGTAGCACAGTGACGTGCCCTCAGGCCGTTTGAAACTGCATGATTGGCTTGGTGAGGCCAGGAGTTTTATACCTTTTCGCTACAAAAAGATCAGACTCTAGCCCTTTCTGTGGCCAACTTCTAAAATAATGGTTGCACAATTATAAAAATTATACCTTCCGAAAGCTCGTCTTCTCAATGTTAAATAATCTCATTGCACATAAGAATCGATCGTGCAATTCGGAGATATTAATTAATTTCTCGTCCTCAATTGTGTGGGAGTTGCTGTTCTTTTGTACTCTCCCCTCTACACCAGCCTTGGTAATTTCACGATGACGTCGACTTGCGTTTGCAGTTTTCTCCTGTGCAATATTTAAAGGGTTTTTCTTTACACAAAAATCTCTCATTCGAAATGATTCACCGTACTGTACTTGTTTACTCATTTTATACTCGTAAACGGGTTAAATTTAATTATTCCTCTTCTGGCGCATAAGCGGTGTTGTCGTTTTCCAGCAAGCTCAGCTCGATTTCCGAATCAGGCTTCCTTGTCTAATAGTGGGAATTTTCCACTCGGTTGTTAATACTCATGACTAGCTCCCTTCTGAATGTCAAGAGGGGTGATCTCATCTCTCGAACACCTGGTCCTCGTTGGTTGCACAACGAGAGGCTAGCATCCTAGCTTGATCTTTCTCTAAGTTACATTAGAAACTATACGTTTCTTTCATTTCTTCCCCAAATACATGGATTCGCCCTCATTGGACCCTATGGCACATGGGATCATCTCACCCTTCCTTAGGATAAATAAATTTTCGAAAAATTTTTGAGGAAATTTATTTCAATTAATTTTATCTTTTTTTTATTCGTCGAATCCATCATAACGTCGTCTGTATCTTCTGTTGTTTTATTTCTTTAAAGTTCCTTCCACTAATTGTGTAGGTTGGGTATGCTCTATCCCTACCCTTTCTTTCCTTTTTTTCCTTTATTACATTGAAATTTTCTTTTTCAATAAAATCAATTACTTCTTTAAAGTTCCTTTCCTCTCTGGTCTGTGTTTAGGTTGGGTCTTCAAAAGGTCCCATTCATTCATTCATTCCCCTCGTGGACGTCTCCGCTCAGGGCCATAAATTTCTTGTCACGTTCGGTGGTTTACAACCTCTACCCTCGTCTGGTGTGCACTTCTCCAAACTCGAGTCAAACAGTTGGTTTCTTTTCTTCTTTTCATAAGACGGACTTCTAGTCGGTCTGTTCTCTATTCATTACATATTGTCAACCTAATGACCTTCTGTTAATTACCTTGCGGGTGCAATTAGCTTTACCCGTAACTTAATTCATTACAGTTCTCAGACTTCAAGTCTGTTACACTTCATTTGATTTTTAAGAGCTCAGTCTAACCTCACCTGACTCTTTCTGGTTTTCTTCCCCCTTCCTCATCTCTCTTTGAGATGGTATTTCAAACACATATTATTATTCCCTTTATTCTTCGACGGTTGCAAATGGCATAACCCGTCGGCTTATGATGGAATAATCCTTTTCCTTCACCTCGTATCGAGATGGCATTTCCAAAGAGTATTTCTTTTTTCGACTCTTCCAATTCTTTATGTTTTTCAGATCTCCTTTCTTTCTCTTCTTTTTATCGCTCCCTTTCTTTTTACGGAGCTTCCAGCTGAAATATGCCTGGGCATCCTCTTTCTCCAAGGCACTGTGCATTGTCGCGTCTCCTCTCTTAGTTTCCATGGGGTATCCATTTTCTTGTAAACCGACTACCAATTGCGGTTTCCCTCTTTCCTGATTTTCTTTAAAGACATCTCCTCTCATTTTTTCATTGTTCCCAACAATCTCATCTTTTTCTTTTAGGTTTTCTTGGCTCTTATTGGCATTTGTTTCCCTTTCTCTGTTCTTTTGTTGCCAGTCCTGGTATTTAATCAGCAATTCAAGGATCTGAGCTTTCAATTTTGGTCCTTCTAATGCCGTTTTATCTTCTTGATCCTCCTGAATGTCTTCTAGGTTTTCTTTTTCTACCTCCTCATTTTCTTCGGAGTTTTCCTTTTCAATTCCTGTGAACTCTTGAACCTCTGTTTCCATCGGTGCTTCGTTGATATTTTCTATTATTGTTTCATCTAATTTCTCTGTTTCTTCAGGAATTATTATTTCCGTTTCTTCAACTATCAATTCTTTTGTTATCTCCTGTTCCGAGATTATATCTTGATCTTCCAGCTCCACCTCTTCATCAAAATGAGTCTCTTCAGTTTGCAGCTCGTTTTCATTTTGGCTGTTCTCCTGGTCGGGACTTACTATTTCCTCTTGAGTCTCCATGTCTTCTTCAGGAAGGATCTCAAGGTTTTCTTCAGTTTCCACTGGAGTCATTATAATTTCTACTTCTTGTTTTTCTTCTTTAATATCAATTTTGGGCTCCTCTGGCACCGTGACTTCTTTTTCTTCTATAATTTTTGCTAACTTTTCAACTTCCGTCTGGACAACTGTTTCATTTATGACTGGGATAGCCATTTCTTTTGCTTTGAGGTCCTCTGCTAATATGTATTCATCATATTTCTTTTGGACGGTCTCTAATATTTCTTCGTATTCCGAAATCTTAACCTTTCTCAATTCAGCTAACTCCTGAACAGTTATTATATCCTGGTCTTCATATATGCTCATTATAAACTGATGCATCTTACTCTTTTCCTTTCCTATCCAATCCTTCTGTTCTTGCACATAATTACTTTCATTTGGCTTTGGATAAAAGGTATTCCACCAAATATGATTCCATTTATCATGTATCTCCGACCATTGTCTCCTTATTTCCACAATTTCATCCCTGAAACTTTTTATCTGTTCCCACGAAACTAATTCGATTTTTCCTTCTTTCACCATACGTTCTACAAATTCCTTCTTCGTTTCTCTTAAAGACTCCTTCACATTAGGGATTTCTTTGTACAATTCCTCTAATTCCTGTTTGGGTATCGTATACCAATTTTTACTTGCCCTTTCACGGAGCTCAGATATCTTCTTAATTTTCTCAGAGATCCTATCTCTTTGTTCCTCAATTCCTTCTTTTATTCTTAATTCGCGATTTTTTAATTCCCAAAGTTCGTCATCCATCTTCTCATACTTACAATCCGTTTCCCGAATTATATCCAAGAATTCTTTTACTTCATCCCATTTCGCCATTTCTACCTTTTCCTGATCCTGAACGCAAAGACTATCGTTCTTTTCCCCTTTGCTTTCCGAGCCTAACTGAACCTGCGTTACTACGTGAGACTTTGAATTACCTTCATCATTATCATTATCTGTATTTATTACATTTTCCCTTGGAATTGGTTTACATTTTTCTTTTTCCTTTTCGAGCTCTAAAAGCTCAACATTTACCCTTTTGTCTGCAGACATGTTACCTTCTCTTCGTGTAACTATGTCTCCAGGTGCACGCATGCTTTCTACAGAAACCTTTACAATTTCTTTACTTGGGTACCCTTTATCACCTGTAATTTTACCTTTATCTGGACTCTCGGCCCTTACATTCTCTGAGAGCCTCCGCCTCTCTTCACTTAACAACATCTTTGCCGTTTCCTCCATCTCTTTACTGAAATGCTCCCCTAGGCATTCCTTAAAATCCCTTATGGTCAACATCTTATTAGAATACAGTGGGCCACTAATGCCACCACACTAGTACATGCTTGAGAGATGATACTCTGAATCATTGTGTCCCAATTTCTTTAAAATTTACTTTGGTACGGGTTTTTACTACAACGTACCCTTCTGATACTTTTATTCAATTTCATAAACCTTTATGGAAGTATTTAAAATTCAAAATTTCGAAAAACCATTTTTTTTCAAAAAATGAAAATTTTGATTTTTCGAGAAAAACTCGGGTTTTCCCTAGGAAAACTCATCCCTGCGTACTGGGCGCCAAAATAGATGTTTGCTGCTAGGGGGTTTGTTAATAATATAATTCAGGGCTGCTCGGTATGAGTTTCCAGGGACCCATGCGGTCAGTTAATATTTTACGTTGTAGCTACTCCTATCATTACTTTACTTTACATGTTATGACCGTCTTAAGGGTTCCTCCAGGTATTAATCCAGCACATTACTTATATGCCCCCCCATGTGCCATTTTAGCAAGAAATATGCCAATCACAGTATACCAGCGTAGCTCAATTCGGAATTTTCGGGGCAGCGGTAAGTTCCCCCACTCTGTGACTCACATATTTTGGATTAATTAGAGGATACACTTTCAAAAATAACAACAAAATCAACTCCTATTTTAACACATTTAATTAATAAAAATTATGGCGCTACAAACATTTTAACAATTAAATTACTGACCCATAATCATCTACTTGTTCCAAATGAACAAGGAATCACAAATATAATAAAACAAATATTGTATTAAAACATATGGTTTCCACATAAACCAACAATTCCTACTTATTTTTACTTCCATAAAGCCTCAGCTGTAAGTTTCATATAACTCCGAGCTCTTTGGCTCCATGCTTTACATAATAACGGTGTCATTCTTTGTACACCTCAAATACTACTTTTTATATTTTCTTAATCCTCAAAACAAATGTATCATTACATTTCAAATTATATGTTAATTATCTAACTCAATATTTGGGCATGTTCACACATTTTCAGCTGTTATCATCTCTCTCTAGTTTCACAACTACATTAAGGTAATCAGGAAATTACTTGTGTACTCCAGAGTATGAAGATACTTGACACAGTCAAAAACTATAGTTACTCCCGAAACTTAGTTGCCTTCAATTAACTCGTGGAATCCTACTTCCGTACAACATTACAATAGGGATTGTTATTTATCTCATATGTCTTATAAGACCATTATCACATAAGAAAACTACGATCTGAACAGGCAAGCGGAAATATCAATCTACAAGGACCTCGGTTCAACACCCGGGTCGTTAACAACTTTAAACACTCCTGGTGTATTCATTACTCCTTACAAGACGACCTTCAGATACCCCTCCTACTCCGAGGGTCTGGCCGTGAAACGTGATAGTTATTTATGACAATGCGGGCTCCTTCCCGTCTGGCCCGAGCTAGAGCGCTCTTTAAATGATTTACCAAACACAAACTTTCCATTCTCAGTTCTTTGTGGAGACCTGGCCTTTATTCTTCGTGTACGTACAACAATATTATTGGGCTTATAAACCACATTCGTAATCTTGGCGTTTATTAATTATGAAAGGTCCTCATTGATTGTGGAAGAGTAATTAACGACGAATAATAAAGGGGCTTTCAAAATAAGAGGATTCTGAGTTCGAATCTCTTCACATGCCTCGGGAACCTTTCCCTTATAGAGGACTATAAAAAATGCGATTTAGGGTCAGCCAATAGCTAATAGACCTACGCTCAATACCATACATTTGCTCCCTTTCAAATACATACACAATGCCTCGTGATACTACGTCACAAATAGAGGACTTATACCAAATCTCACTTCGCGACAATCAACTACCTCTCATAAATAATTCACCAAGTACATTAACTTTTACGCGTTCCTAGCGTGACATTTTACTTTATTTTCGCTCCTTTTGCGCTATACATTTTAAGCCTAGCGTCACCCAAAGAACTGATAATATCATATTAACAATTGATACACATTTCAATTTTTATATTATTCTTTCCTTTTGCAATAACTTTCTCTCTTTCGAGAACATGCATTTAAACATCATGTCTATACTTTTTATTAAGGCTCTAACGCTCTTATGCTCACATCAATTTATTTGATCTTTATTTAATATTTCCTTACTTGGTTATTATTATTATCTTTATTCTTTACACAAGCTCAAAAGCTATTTCTTTCATATCTCAAATTTACTTTATTTAAATATCTTTCATGATAATTACTGATATTTCGCTTGCTCTTATGACATTCGTTAAATACATTAACATTTTATTCACATATTTCCTCTACGGGATTTATTCTTTACATAATTATTTATAATTTCTCAAATTTCTATTAGTGTTCAGACCGCGTTCTTGTTTATTCAGTATATTTATTAAAACACATCCCTTTTACTCAAAAACTCCGGTGGATTTGTACACAACCATTCCCTGACACCAAAATAGAATGAAATTCATTACTTACATGTTTTTATAAGGTCGTCCCATGACCTTTATTCTTGTGCGGTGTTTCATTTTGGCCCACTTTTGAAATTTTACTCCATATTATCGAAATTCATCTTATGTACAAACACTTCTTGACACATATTTAAGACACTTAACATTGACGACATTTTTATACACTGGTGTGTCCCTTTAGAACACACAATAAACACTAAAAAAAATATTAATTTAACACACAATCTTGATAAATTTACACTTCACAATTCTTGATCACTAGGCCGTATTTCTTAGCCTATCACACGTGACCTCTTAATTTGCCGTATCCAAGGGTGAAATTTATTCAATGTCGGCTTCCTATCCTGCAGAATACGAAAGTCTCGAAACATCTACTGTTCCCTGGAATCCTAATTCTTCTACTCCTATTCTGGATGACCGGCTATTTCTCTAGCTTGAACGGCTTCTTTGTAGATCTGGTTTATCGATCCTAGTGAAAGTCTATTCGGATCGAGGTCTCCCCGATAACCTATCGATGATCTATGGATTTATTTCATAGCAGCTAGTACTTCTTGAATCTAGTGCTTTAGAATAGTTAGTCTGCTTTCTGGAGATAATGTTTATAGTCTCCGTTCTTCTTTATTTGATCGGTTCTAGCACTCCTACGTTTCTGAAATACGTTCCGAACCTTACTCTGTTCTTCCCTTTTTGGGTTCTTTAATTTAGATAACTGTTTATCTTTCTGTTACGGTACTTCCGTACGTTATGATATATTCGTTCGTCTATTTAAAGACCTATCGCCTTATGTCCAACGTTCGCAGCCTACTCTGACTATATTTTACGAACTTTTCACTGTAACTTGTGTACTGTCGGACCTAAATCCTGTAACTAGGATTTTCCTAATCTTTCAACACGGCGATACTTTAAATTTCTTCTTTACTACTCCTTATGGAGGCAAGTAAGTTGTTAATACTGCGACGCCTATGGCTATCGGATATTAATTCTGCGGTATAATACAGCGTTTCTCCCCTCAAGGAGTACTAGTAACTGTCTTCGATGTGACGCAGAGTGACGCCCCACACGGCTGTCTGAATACTGATGCGTAGCAACGCCCCCCTTGGGCTATTTGGACCTGCTTGTACTGATGCGTAGTAACACCCCCTCGGGCTGTTCAGAACTGCATTCGGTGTGTGATGTAGCACAGTGACGTGCCCTCAGGCCGTTTGAAACTGCATGATTGGCTTGGTGAGGCCAGGAGTTTTATACCTTTTCGCTACAAAAAGATAAGACTCTAGCCCTTTCTGTGGCCAACTTCTAAAATAATGGTTGCACAATTATAAAAATTATACCTTCCGAAAGCTCGTCTTCTCAATGTTAAACAATCTCATTGCACATAAGAATCGATCGTGCAATTCGGAGATATTAATTAATTTCTCGTCCTCAATTGTGTGGGAGTTGCTGTTCTTTTGTACTCTCCCCTCTACACCAGCCTTGGTAATTCCCCGATGACGTCGACTTGCGTTTGCAGTTTTCACCTGTGCAATATTTAAAGGGTTTTTCTTTACACAAAAATCTCTCATTCGAAATGATTCACCGTACTGTACTTGTTTACTCATTTTTATACTCGTAAACGGGTTAAATTTAATTATTCCTCTTCTGGCGCATAAGCGGTGTTGTCGTTTTCCAGCAAGCTCAGCTCGATTTCCGAATCAGGCTTCCTTGTCTAATAGTGGGAATTTTCCACTCGGTTGTTAATACTCATGACTTGCTCCCTTCTGAATGTCAAGAGGGGTGATCTCATCTCTCGAACACCTGGTCCTCGTTGGTTGCACAACGAGAGGCTAGCATCCTAGCTTGATCTTTCTCTAAGTTACATTAGAAACTATACGTTTCTTTCATTTCTTCCCCAAATACATGGATTCTCCCTCATTGGACCCTATGGCACATGGGTTCACTACATGTGTGCCAATTTTGGAATAGCTCCCCTGCATACCTTGCAAGATATACAACATGGAGATCAAATTTCTAGTGCGTTTTTTCAGCAGTTGGTAGCACTGACATCATTTTCAAATATGGACGTGAGATATTCCGGTGCACATCTTTACTCACACTAAATTTGGTTTTGATTGCTGCAGCCGTTTAGGAGTTGATAGGGGGGGGGGACACACACAGCCAGACAGACAGACAGACAGACAGAAGGACAGACAGACAGACACACATTTTCCCGGATCGATCTCATAAGTCTACTTTTTCCTCTTTTTTGCAAAATGTGAAAAGTAGGCTAAAAATGGACCCCAAATGACAAGAAGGTTACCGTCCCCCTAACACAATAAAATTTTAAAATTATGCATAGTAAGACGAAAGAAAAGTGAATTGAGCTCCAATTACATTGTAAAATACTTTCTCGCAATAAATGAGGTCTTATCCTTCTACGAAAACCTGCATATTTTGCCTATTATAGCCTATCCCCTAGTTTGCCCGGTGAAATCTACCTCCACCTTCCGGCGTGCCGAGAAGAATGTTTTTTTTTTTAAATTGAAACAGGATCAATCTCTGCCTGTGCATCACAAGCGGGGGCGGCCAATGCTCAGATGAGGGTGAAGCACTCGGTATTGACACATGTATTCACCCTCATCAGAACCACCTGAGTGTGCATGGATTGCTGACATAGCTGTCTGGAGCACGCTCCATCAGTGTGTAGCAATATGAGCCTACCATGAAGACTCTGAATCAGGCAAAATATAATACAGAGAATATTTTTAAAGTGCTCAAGAGTGAAGAATTTGGAGGGGAGTTAATGCCAGCAAGGACAGCTGTGATGTTCTATTTGTGATGTTAAAGAGATTTATTTGAAAGGATCCAGCAGTCATTATAAAGACCTTCATTAAGTTGTGGGCTAAGGGGTTTTACTGAGTTTCCCAGTAGGTGTAGTGCTGACAAATCAAAATTGCTGGTTCAGTATCTGTTCAGTTCAAAGGATTCGTATTATCTTGTTCAAAGGCACGCTAAATAACATACAGAACAAACGCTAGGAGGGTACACAATGGACAGTATTTTAGCCTACTTTCGATTTTGACAAAAAATGAATGTAGACTTATGAGATCTACACTGGGCCAAAAATCTTGTGTCTGTCTGTGTGTGTATGTATGTGCTGTGTGAATGTGTGTGTACTCTCCATTTCTGCCCCCCCCCCTATCAATTCAAACACGGTGAATCCGAATTGAACGTTATTTGGTACAGAGGTAGCACTAGCAAAGGGCACCTCAGTGTCATGTTTTATATCCGCCATCTTTACCAAAACGTAATGGCGGCCACTCAAATGGTCAAAACTTAAAATTAAATACAACCAAACTAATCATCGGATCTTTATCAAATTTGGTAACAACATGCCTTCATATGGGACGCGTCTTGTGGCCAAGCGACAAGGTCATCAGCCATACTATTTCAACATGGTGGTCGTGTGAATTATGCAAACTTTATAATCCATAACATGGGACCCACCAGTTCCGATTATCGAACCGAGAATCGTTTAAACTGTTCTAAAGGACGTGCCCGTTCGAAATTAAATGTTTATATTGTAATATTATGGTGCATAAGTTGCTTTAAAAAGCTGTGCCGCCTCGGTTACAGACAAGATGGCAGCTGATCTCTCGTTCTGAACTATACTTCACTAATTTGAGTATGTTGCATGCAAATATAGCCTACAGTTATAAATAATAGGAACTTTGTATGAAATGAACTTTGAAATATACTCCAGTGAAGAAATCGTTTAGTCAAAGTCATTATTTGCTAGGACGTTGTATCTTAATCGAGTGATAACATTGAACTTCGGAGGACATAATTAGGTCTGTGGTTACAGCGTTGGTCTCTCACTCGGCCGGCTGGGGTTCAAATCCTAACAGAGTTGTAATGTTTTGCTTGATTGTTTATATTTATTGTTTTTTGAGTATTGAGGCATTATACAATTGAGCGTTATATTGTGCATTTTGCAACGGAAAATATATATTTAACTAAAACGAAGTTCTCCAATGGATCTGCATGAGTGACATCTACCAGCAACTAGTTGAACTACGGTATGTGGGAGCTATCCACTGCCTACTAGATGCGAGCTGCGCTCTATACCGGCCAGTTAGTGAACCCATGCCAGTGGTGTTATTGAAAATGGCCTCTTTTTGCCGATAGAGTGCACTGCTAAGTATAGGCGCGATTAAAAATTAGGTGTGCACTAGGTATTGAGCCCGAATAGCTCATGCTGGTGATAGTTGTACACGAACCATGGAATTTATAATGTTCAAGAACTATGAATGCATCCACAGATATATGCCAGTACATCAGATGTTCTTTTGACTTCATTAAGAAGCTATGAAAAATTATCCTACATGATCAAAGAAGTTTTCTTTGATGTGCAATCTAGAATTTATAATAAGAAGTCATTCAGCTTAATTAGCCAGATTTTCATGGGCTGATAATATTTATTTATGGTTTACAACTGAAGGTATACCACCGCAGACACGCGGAAGGAATGAACTTAGTGGCTAAATGACTAGGAAGTGATCGAACTGAGCACACCTACTTCCGTGAAGGAACGACTCTAATCCGTGCTTGCATGGCGAGCAGAAGTTAAATTGTGAAGGTCCAAGGTGACCGAGTATTAGTATCATCGATATTCAAATTTGTGAAGTGAATACGACTAAAGTATTTATTGTAGCACGAAGTGTGCTGGTGACGCGAAAAGTCCGTCCAAGATCTTGAATTTTGTTGTATTTCAACTCAATGAAGTGATTGACCACATGGTTGCAGCATGCTTAATGGCTGACCAGTGTGACAAGTGATTTGTGTACCAGCAATACATGAGTGGAGAATCTAGCCGAAGTATTCAGAAGTTTCAGTGAAATATTTACGAGCCGTGCAAAGGCCGAATGTAAAACGAATAAGATTGAGCTGATGCACTTAGATAAGATATCTACAACGTGTGAAGTGTTAGCTTCAGTGGAAAGACACGTGTTTGGTGTCAAAGCTAGTTTCTGTGATCTTAGCAGACAAGGCCATTTTTGAATATAGTCTGCTGGCTAAAAAGTGTAAAAGCTGTGAATTTAAAATACGCTAGAAGCAGTGTCTACTATTCTACAAATTTCTACGATTCTACAAGATGCCTTCATTTAACCATGTGCTGAGGCATACTAGCCCTATACTCAAGAAGAAGATGACTATGTCTTAAACATCCAAATGGGAGGAATGCCGAACACCTAAGCCACACTACGAATGTGGAGAACCACTAGTGGATAACCATGGTTATGGCCAATCAGAGAAGATATTTGTGGATTGCCAGGACGAAAGGCAAAATCCTCAATCTTGGTGTCTGGAAAATAAACTGCAATAGCTGTGAGTCATAATTTTCTAATCTATATCTGTACGGTGGATGGTCATGGGTGGATTAGTTTGTAGCATCCGTAACTTATTGTCAGTCATCAAGGTAGGGTTCTTTCATTCTTTTTGACCACCTTATTGAGGTGATTTTCACGCTTCTAAATGCTTCTTTGCATTTCGTTACTCGACACTGAGTTAGTCACCTGATTTTGTGCGTTCACACGGTGCAATATTGTTCTTGAAATGTAATTCTGCATGACGGAAGATCATTTAGTCAATTTGTGACAGGGGCATATTTTTTAAGTCAGCTCCAGCTGATTATTTGTCAACGTTTATGAAGTCCCCATTTTTCTATTATTTAGTACGCCACTGACGTCTAATATTTAACATTATGGCGTATCGTTTAGGCATGGAAAGGATCCAGCCCAATTGTTATTGTAATGTACATTATTAAAGAGTGAGCAGTTTGTCCACAGAATTCAGGTAATTCACATCGCTGTACATGAGTCAAGTATTGTTTGGAACTTACTCATAAATTTTTCTGTTACACGATATTCGTATCATTTTGATTATTTCCACCTAAGGTTAAGGTGTGAAACCAGTATTTATATTCATTTAAACGTGTTTTGTACGCAGCACCCATTTGCTGTGAGCTTCAGTGGTGCTACACAATGTCAAAGACTTTCAGAAGGAGAGAGAAATCTTTCCGTTACGTCTGTTTGGTTTTTAGAAGCCAAACATATCATTCTTATTGTAATTTATTCGTCTTTAACGACATCATAACCTTTCTTACATGTGTATAATCTTATAGAGTGAATGCAAAAAACACTCAGTCTACATTTATTGTGAATTTAATGTGTTTTAAATATCAGTGAAAGATATTTCTTTGAGAACTCATTGACACGCTATAACGCGTAGTGCAGGGCGCTGGGAGCATAATGACAGATGCTTGTCCAGTTCACGCCGATGACATTGCCCAAGGTTATTTACGATCTCTCTTGTGAGACAATTGACTAACGACTACATTTTTATTTTTATTTCTAGACCTGGCTAGAAATGTTCTTACGGGCCATGCTTTGTTTATGCTCAGGCTATTGACCTTGATTAAGTATCGACTTTTGTAAAGTTGTTCTGGTACAGGTGTACTAATAAGTAATGCTAAATATGTAATATACTCGCAGGTATTTGTGAGCGAGCCCCAATATGTTTTGTCATGATTTATATTTAATTTGAGTAACCATTTGATAGGTTGGACCCTTAAGGCCATTGTGTATTCTCACTTGTAAGTGAATGATTATTTACCGTATTTTAATACACGTCGTCGGGTTAGTTACCATGTTTATTAGAGAATGCCGGCAAATCTATGTTACAGAACAAGTTCGACCGAGGAGGAAAGGTATGGTCTTTTACGAGTACCGATTGTGTTATTGTTAACGTGCGAGCTACGTATTCTTTGTTGAGGTGTACCACGTGTTGGTAGCACGCTCTTGCGGAGCCTTGCATTTGGTCAACTATCTTAATAATAATGGACTCATAAATCTACGGCATTAAACTTAGGACTAAATCATGTATCATCAATTTATTTCCTAAACCTACGATGCTAATAATACAGTTAAACTTTAATCGCTGTTAAATCTTCATCTTGTTTCTTTAGTCGAGCGGACCAATGCATTGAGCTTTCGTTTCTTCTTACTAGTAAGTCTAGTAACTAACACTGATAGACTTTTGACAGAGATCGCACGAACCCAAAGTTCAGAACTCGTGGGTCGTGACCCGATCGGGAGAATGCTGTTCTTGCACAGTTGGATTCTCAAGTTTAAATACACTGGTAGATGCCGGTGGACAACAAACAGTTGTTCATCTGTTGCAGGCAGGACTAATAAGATGATTATTTGTGTGTACAACTTATTTATTTACTGATATGTTATCCCATTGTTACCCTACTGTATCTTGTAATATAATATCTTTGTTGTTGTATATAATTGTACCATTGAACTGTAAATGATGACTGACAATCATTAGTTTTTGTTTAGTTTGTTTATCACGGACGTCTAACGCCGTTGATCAGCTTAAAGCAGGTTTAGTTCAAATTAATTAGAGTATAAATGTAAATATGGGATGGTACCAGTCCTATAACTTTGCTGTCATATTTGACGTGTTTCGATGACATGATGCCTTCTTCATAGAAGCATCATTTTTTCTTGTATAACTATTTTTCTTGCGGTACCATTTCCCCAGCTTTGTTTTTTGTTTTGCTGTATTTAGGACCTGTCGAGGGGATTCTACGTTAAGTTTAGGAGTAGTTTATTTTTTTCTTTGTTTATTAGCTACGGAATAGCCGTTTTACCAAACCCTCTGACCGTAGGACAGGGGTTTGACATTTCAAATAAACAAACCATGAGTATGTCTTAAGTCTGGATTTAATTATTTAGTAGTTTTGACCTTTTGGGGGTGCATTTTCTTTGGGTGTCTATGACAATCACTGCGATGGGAACCTGATCCTTAGGGAAGGAGAGTCTTGTGCCGGCTAGTCCCATAAGAAGTGCATTCCGATCCTCTCCGGCAATGTGTCTCGTGGTAGAAGTCATCTGGGAGGCCAAGTTACGGTTGGTGGTAACCAGATAACCTCGTCCAACGGGCACAGTATATTAAATGTGTTTCTCCCAGTGATACGTTTACACCAACGAAGTTTCAATTATTGTTAGTAGTTTGTGTTAATATACTGAATTCCTACGTTGTTTGGAGTGTTTGCTGATGAAATTGCAAAATACTGGGGTAGAGTCTAAACAATGGTCTGAACGTTGCTGCTACAAATCCAGTGTGCCAATTTGCATTTCGATTAGGAAGAAGATAGGATGTTATAACTATACCCCTACATTTAGAAGAAAGTAGGATATATGTTCTTTCCTGAACATCTTGTTTTTTAAATTAATATACTCTCTGCATGCACCACTACAGTCCTTGTACTACATGCTCTTAACTAATTTCATACAATTGTGTAATTATAATATACGGTTCATTTTTTCATATACAGTAGCCTAACTATATTATCTTGATTTTCTTTCATTGCTGTAAAGTCCAAAGTTTTCACGAATTTTGAAAATGGTTTAAGATATTTTCTGATTAAAAAAGACTTATGAATCGGCCAGTATCCTTCTATGGAAACAGTCATGCAGCTACTCAATTGTCCTCACGAGGCTGAGTGCACCCCGTTCCATCCCTCACGTCAGTTTCTAAAATACCTAACGGGAATTGAACCCGGGGCATCCGGGTGAGAGGCTGGCGCGCTACCCCAACACCACGGGGCCTGCCAAATATTATATGGAATTATTAATAAACCATCCGGCAAAGTTAATAGGCCTACAGCATACCGTGTGATGCGGGGTTCATTTGCCGGCCAAATCGAGGGTTTTTAACTTCTTGTGGTGGATTCGCTAGGCTCGAGGACTGCGTGTTTGTGATGCCTTATTCGGGCATCTCCGAAGACCTAACGCCATTATTATTATTACCGACAGCATTGGCTCAGCTGGCTAAAGCGCAGCATTAGGTCATGGGGCCAAGCTCTCTGCTGACTCGGTAGACGCGTGGGTTCGAGCCCCACCGTCGGCCGTCCTTGAAATGGTTTTCCGTGGTTTCCCATTTTCAACACCAGGCAAATGCTGGGACGGTACCTTCTGATAGGCCACGGCCGATTCCTTCCACATCCTTGCCCTGTTTCATTCATCCTCATCCATTCCATCTCTCAATCCGACGCGCAGGTCGCCCACGGGCGTCGAATAGAAAGACCTGCAATCGGCCTCTCAGGAGACCACACGACAAAAAAATATTATTATTATTCTCCTTGCTGTCGGTTTGATCATCTACGGAACATTTCTTCAATTTATTTGCACCTGGGCTTTAAGGTTCGCCCAGTACTCCACACATTCGTTTCTTGGGCTGTTCCTTCCTCGCTTCAGTCCATGATATGCCAGTTTTTAGTTGTGGCTTTTCTAGGAATCCATGATGTTCTTGTGGTTTCATCTTGAGCGGAACACGTTTCTGGATATCCTCCTGTGTTACTCTTACTTCATTCAGGCCTTTCTCTACCTCGGTGAACCACGCCTCCTTATTAATTTAGTTAGGAAAACGTTGAAGATCCTATTGCTCAACCTTATAGAACCATACGAGCATTGTCATGATCATTCATTCATTTATTTATTTATTGTATGTTGATGACCTTGTTGCAATGACAGACATCGTCGAAAGCTTAAAAACTAATAACTTAAACAAAAATGTAGGAGCGTCTCTGAAAGCCGCAGATGTTAAAAGGGACGTAAAACAAATAACATCATTTTTCTTTTAATAATCGTTTTGGTCTTCTATGGACCACGTTATTTCAATTACCTTTTCCCTCGTTCTTTCACATTGGCCCAGTGTTCGCGCATTCCTCTTCGATGAGCTAATTTTCGTTCTTCGGTCCTCTTCTTGCCGGTTTTCCCCAAGTTTCTTCTTCAAAGAGTCACGTTCAAAGAAGTCCTCATGTGATATCCCCAGTTCCTGTAGGTCTTTTTCCACCTCTGTAAACGATATCCCTTTGGTTTTCTTTCCCACAAAGTAGGCACAGATTCGATTGGACAATCTTTCGGAGCTCATTCGTGTTAAATGGCCATAAAAGGAGAGGCTTCTTGTGCTTATGTTGTGCGTTATTATTATTATTATTTTATTATTATTATTATTATTATTATTATTATTATTATTATTATTATTATTATTATTATTATTAAAAAGGTACGAAATACGGTATGAGAATCTGCACGTTGGTAGGGAAGAAATGGAAGAAAATAGAACACTAAGTACGAGTAAAATAATTGGAGCAGGTGGACTATTTTAGTGCTTAGGCTGTGAATTCTCTCAGCCCACCCCCTGAAGTAACGGCTGGCGTTCTTTGCTGTCACCCCGGAGGTCCGAATTCGTTTCTCGGCTCTGGCAACAAATTTAATTCTGGTCTGAGGGCTGGAACAGGGTACACTCAGCCTCGTGTGGCTCCTGGAAGTGGGATTCCGCGGTTTCCCACCCTTACTCAAGACAATCCCCCGAATGGTTCTTGACTACCACGGCTGCCTTCTTTCCGATCCTGACCTGAATTACAAATACACACTCTACTACACACACGCCAATAGCACAGGTTATCACACACACATAGGGCTAAATGACCACGATGTCCAAGCCCCTCAAATGAAACAACAGCTTATGGAGGCTTGTATAATTCCGAAATGAGAATTGAAGTCGTCATTAGTGGCAGGACTATGCAGATAGTACATGAAATTAACTGAAGAGATTTGAAGCCATTCTTTTCCATGTTGCCTATACAAAATTAATTGTCATTTGTGACTTTTCAGTTCGTCAAGACGTGTTGACCGACTCAAAAGCTATAAAATTAACTGCCATCATCATCATCATCATCATCATCATCATATATTCCTACCCATCTTCATCTTCATCTTCTTCATCTTCATCTTCTTCTTTTCATCTTCTTTATGGTGCCATGTTGGAATTGTCGTCAGCTCCTCGGGAATGCTCCTCCGACTTGATATCATCCAGTCTGTCTGACTCTTTCAACGGGGCTGCCAATCAGTTCAACATGTCTGATCCAATAAATCCAAAGAGAACAGGAACGTGTGGAGTCGCCTATATTAGGAACTCTCGGATAGTGGAGCAGCTGTTGTCCCGACTGTACGTGATATTGCACTTGCGCCATTGTATATGATTGTGTGTGGTATTGGCGGGCAGGGAATTAGGGAGGTTTATCAGCTCAACAGCCAACTTAATGACAGTGCAACTCAAATCCTGTTGAGGGAGACAAGCACTTGATCAAAAGCTAGCCTACAACAGTAGAGGCTCGTGCGTAAATTCGTAGGGCAGCCTTATTATGTTTTAACCCATACATATATACACAGATTTTCATTTGAGACTGCTTTGGCTTTCAGCGTCCAGTCAAGTCTGCAAGTCTCTGTTTTCAAACAAGTCGCCTCCATGATGCCCTATTAGCGGTTGCTCACGTCCGTAGGTTTCATCTGAAAGTACCGACAGCAGTGGCTACGCTGGCTAAAGCGCAGCGTTAGGTCATGGGGCCAAGCTCTCTGCTGACTCGGTAGACGCGTGGGTTCGAGCCCCACCGTCGGCCGTCCTTTAAATGGTTTTCCATGGTTGCCCATTTTCAACACCAGGCAAATGCTGGGACGGTACCTTCTGACAGGTCACGGCCGCTTCCTTCCACATCCTTGCCCAGTTTCATTCATCTTCATCCATTCCATCTCATCCAGACACGCAGGTCCCCACGGGCGTCGACTAGAAAGACCTGCATTCGGCCTCTCAGGAGGCCACACGACGACGACGACGACGACGACGACAACAAAAAAAAACTGAAAGTACCCTACACGTGACCCCTGGGTGGTGCTAAACGAGCAACAGCGAAGAGGCGACCGACCATATCTCTCTCCCGGTCAAGATACAAAAATGAACATGGAATACATAACGAAAGAAAAATGATATTATGCTATTGTGTACACTATTTATTGTGTGGAGAATTACATATTGTATCTGTAAAGCCATACGCTAAATAAATAAATAAATAAATAAATAAATAAAAAATAAGCAGTTAGCAATGCGGCCTCTATTGCTTCTACAACTCTCACTTTGAAATCGTTAAACACTGAATCAAACCATCGCCTTCTAGGTCTACCTCTGCTTCTCTTACCCTCTACAGAAGAACTCTTTAACCTCTTTGGTAATCTCTCCTCCCCCATTCTCATTACATGACCCCACCATCTGAGTTGGCTCATACGAACAGCTTCACCTAGCGTGTTCATTTCTAACTTTATCGGATTCGGTGGCGTAGTTGGTAGCATGCTGAACTGCTGTGCCCAAGCGGGTTCAAACCCGGCCGAAGTCGTCGGATTTTTAAGAGCGTTAAAAATCCTTCAGTATGCCTTCTTTCTGAGGGGAAGTAAAGCCGGAGGTCCTATGTCATACATTTATGGCATGTAAAGGATCCTTCCACAGAATAAACTTGTCTAAAGCTAAATTGTTAGGTTAGATTTCGTCGGAACGCTGTATCAAGGTTCCAACGTTCACCACTAGGTATCATTGATATCTGGTAGTGAAAGTTGGAACTACTTGAAATTGAACGGAACTTGTAGCTCACCTTAAGGTTGTCCGCCGGAAGCAGCTACAGAGTCAGGCGAGCCGAACATATCCTCGGACACTCCCGGCTCTAAAAGCTATACGATAAATAAATTAAAAAAAGATACGAGCATTACAGTAGTCGCGTATGATGTATAACATCTGACATGTTATCCTACTAAGAAATTGAGATGAAATTTATGTTAAGTCATCTGACATGTTATCCAACTCGTATACTACACAGCTTGGATATTCTTAAAATGTTTATTTACGCTCCGTTTTCATACTAGTGATGGTATTATGATCAATGTATAGATTGAATTGAAGATATGCTACTGTCACACTTGTTTGAACAAACATCACATATTATGTTGTAAATTAAGAGGAGGAATGAAACCATAGTCTCTAGCCTATCGATAGACTACTAGAAATAATGTTCAATACAATCAAATTTCCCAACTCCTGCTTGGTGCAAACTATTGTAATAAAAATTAGATAAATCGTAATTTCATGTAGATTCTGTTAAAATGACGCATAATGTTATGATATATATCGTTTAAATCGATAATCCGGTAGCAAAAATAATTGCCGGGACTGGGGTTCGAACCTGAGACCTCATGATTCGCAGACCAAGATGCTCTCTGCGCAGCCATTACAACCGCAGAAATTTAGATTACAAGACAGTTACTCATTTTCACGTGCCGGTAATAATATGGAAGTATTTTTTAATGCTCCATTAATATTTTGCTGGATTTCGATAATGTTCCTGCGTGGAATTGAGTTTTAAATTAGTTGTGAATACGCCTACCTGACAGAAAAGGGAATTTCTATAGTGGTCCGTGAAAGGCTACCTCAGTTCCCGTATAAAACATCGATATATATTACATTGATCGCTGCATTACCGCAATGTGGGTTAATATCTGAATAGCCATTGTGCAGAAACATAATACCGGCTTTGCCGAATAGTTACAATGTTCCATTTTAAAGCATATCATCATTTAAATACTGATACGAAGAATTTTAGCATGTGGTTTGTGTGTCAATGAGTTGACACCAGAGTTCGCATGAGCGGTTACCGTTCAGTATGAAAGTGTTGAGCAAAGTTACTCGGGGAGCGGATGCCCATCACTTTTATACAAAGATTGAAAAACAGACTCTTAATAGATCATAATTGTTTTCAGCAAATATGATATAATGAATATTCTTACACCAGACAACGACAACTTGAAGATGATTTATTGTAGAAATATCTGTAATGGCGCCGCCACACCTTGAAGTAATCCGTATGTGATAAACATTCTACATGGTACCACTGCCAGCTGGACCGCATCCCTCCTCGCTGCTAAATAATATTAAAACAGTTTATAAGTTCCGGTATAGTTTTTTTTATTTTTTTATTTTATTTAGTCAATTTACCCTCTAGGTTGGTGGATCCCACGGACTCAGCGAGGGAACTCACCACTACCGCCTCTATGGACAGTGTCCTGGAGCTTGGAACATCTTGTCGGGATGGATACAACTGGGGAGGTGTGATCAGCACTTCGCCCAGGCGGCCTCACCTGCAAAGCGAACAGGGGCCCCATGAGGGATGGGAACGGATGAAAGATTGGGATGGATAGGCTAGGAAGAGGGAAGAAGGCGGCCGTGGCCTTACAGTAGGTACCATCCCGGCATTTGCCCGAAGACGAAGTGGGAAACCACGGAAAACCACTTCGAGGATGGCTGAGGGGGAATCGAACCCCCTCTACTCATTTGGGCCACCCGAGGCTGAGTAGACCCCGTTCCAGTCCTCATACCACTTTTCAAATTTCGTGGCAGAGCCGGGAATCGAACCCAGGACCTCCGGGGTGGCAGCTAACCATGCTGACCGCTACGCTACGGAGGCGACTCCGGTATAGTTGACGTTTTTATTTTCTTCTTCAAAATGTCATGTATCACCCACCCTGCCTAGGGAACTGATCACGATGCTCCAAGCATCTAAATGCAACAACAACTAAGCACAGGTGAACTCCCCGCCCCCTTTCATATACAGTGGCAATTACACGTACAATATACGGTAGCTCTAGGCATTTAATTAAGTGTATTAATGATATAGTGTAATACAATAGCTGGTCGATCCTCATTAATAAATTAAATAAAAACTCATTATTAATTAATTAATAGGCCTACCCTTGTACAGTGAACAACTCATTAAAAAGCTAAGTAATGAAGTACAGTAGCTAATCAATTATTACCGGTCAATTATTATATAATTAGTTATCGCAGGAATGAATTATGGTGCAGGTACAGAATGAATGACTCCTACACAGCCAACAGTGATTTACTTGATGGCCGGTCAGCAGGAGGTTGGGTTTCACGTTCATGACAGGACAGAACTATAATGATAAATTAATTATGAATGGAGTATTGAAGACCCAACGTGTTACACAATGCAACATCAAATATTGTTTTGGACTGAACATGGAAGCCAAGACAGTTTGAAAAGTAAAGTGATGTTTGTTATTGTTGTTGCATTTAGGGTTTGGACATTCCCGTACACTTTGGGTAAGAGTAGATTTTGTTGGTTGGTTGGTTGGTTCCTTAGTTTAGGGGCTGCGACAACGCGGTCATGTAGCCAAGTGTACTCTGGGTGTGTGTAGAATCTGTCTGATAACCGGTGTTAATTGTGATGGCTGTATTAGTGTGTGTATATGTTTTCTAATTCAAGGAAGGACTGCAACTTAGAATGTATCAAATAGTTCCTACTTTTGCCGCCAAACGCCACCGTCAACCACTATATCGCCTAGTTCAGAACTTCGCGCTACTAGACGCCACCGCAGTCGGCTCTTGGCAACGAACGTAGGGACCTAAGAGCGTTGTTTACATTCTTAACCTATACAATTTAGCTTCACACAGGTGTACTGTAATTTGTGGAAGGTTCTTTAACATGCCATAAATCTATGACATGGGACCGCCGGCTTTACTTCCCCTCCGAAGGAAGGCATACTTAGGGATTTTTAACGCTCTTAAAAATCCGACAACTTCGGCCGGGTTTGAACCCGCTAACTTGGGCATAGAAGCTCAGCATGCTACCAACTACGCCACCGAAGTCGCCAAAAAAAGAGTAGATTTGTCTGATAACCTGCGTTATTGTCATGTATCTACAGTATATGCAAGGATTGGGAAGGAGGCTTGTTGTTGCGGTTTCATCGCTTGAACATCGTGGCCATTTATCCTCGTGTACTTGGGTGTGTATGTAGAATTTGTCTGATAACCTGTGTTATTGTAGTTACTGCAGTAATAGTAGTATTAGTAGTAGTAGTTGTGTGTATTTGTAATTCAGGTGAGGATTTGGAAGGATGTGACTGTGGCCTTAAGTAATGAACCAGCATTAGTGGTGGGAAACGACGGAAAACCACTTCAGCATGGCTGAGGTGGGAATCGTTTCAGTTTTGCCTCACGAGGCTAAGTGCACCCCATTCCAGCCCGGATACCAGTATTAAATTTCTTGGCAGAGACGATAATCTAACGCGGACGTCCGAGGCGACAATCAAGAATGCTAGCCGCTACATCAAGAGGTGGTCTGGGAAGGAAGCGGTTACTGTAGGTACCATCCCGGCATTTACCTGGAGCTGAAGTTGAAAACGACGGAAAACTAAATGGTTCAGGAGGAAATCAAACCCACATCTTCTCGGTCTTGCTTTAAGAGACTGAGTGTACCCCATTCCAATCCTCAGACCAGAATTGAATTTATTGGCAGAGCCGGTTATCAAACCTCAAGACCACCGAGGGTGGTTAAAAGTACTGATGACGAGAGTGATGTGCAGTGAAGACTTGGTTCATACGAGTACGTCATTTCATTCACTACCGACAGTAGTGGCTACGCTGGCAAAAGCGCAGCGTTAGGCCATGGGGCCAAGCCCTCTGCTGACTCGGTAAACGCGTGGGTTCGAGCCCCACCGTCGGCCGTCCTTGAAATGGTTTTCCATGGTTTCCCATTTTCAACACCAGGCAAATGCTGGGACGGTACCTCCTGACAGACCACGGCCGCTTCCTTCAACATCCTTGCCCAGTTTCATTCATTCATCTTCATCCATTCCATCTCTCATCCCGACGCGCAGGTCAACCAGGGGCGTCGACTAGAAAGGCCTGCTCTCGGCCTCTCAGGAGGTCACACGACAAAGAAAAAAAAAACTATTTCACTATGAATGACGTCACAGATTGTGCGCGAAACAATTAGTTACCATATTATAAGTGACCACCACGTGGTGTAGTGATTAGCATTCTTGACTGTCCTCTCAGAGGTCCGGGTTTGATTCCTGGCTCTGCCAAAAAACTGGTCTAAGGGCTGGGACGGCATACATTGAAGGTAAATCTGAGAAGAGTTCGAATCGATTCCCACCTCACTATCAATTTATATTTTTCAGTCGGTCAACACGTTATTTGGCCGATATGATCGACTGGGGGCACAATGTACCGTAGCCTATGCCTAGGTATAACACAAGTTCTGAAAATAAAATAGATGTATTACTTATTATTTACATAAATAATGGTCAATCTAACATTACGCGTTTTGACCGTCACGCGATCATCATCCTGATCTACAGAATAATGTGCAAAATGTTAGAATTGTAGTTTTATTATACTTTTGTATAACTTGTCTTGTTAATGTTAGTATTTATGATTCCCAGTGAATATATAAGGTGCGTCCAAAAAGTAACGAGCCGGAGGCTGGAATGCGCAAACCGGTGACGACATCGGCTAATAGTGGCATGCGTAACGAGGTGTGGTTCCGACCAGAGCGTGGAAGGTCACAGCCCGTCGCTAGAGGGCACGCGTGCACATCACGTGACGATACAAAGCGAGCAGCAGCATGCATTAATCGTCCAACCAAGACCAAGAGAGTAGGCCATTCGACATGCTTCCTGGTGTGGTTGAAGACTGTGGGGCACCCACTGGACACACACTTTCCGCAAGTGCAGTCGTTCACTGTCACTCGGCGGTCCTGGGTAATGAGTGCATCAACCAGCTGGACGTTGTCATCGGTAATGCAGGGGGATGCCCCAGACCAGGCATCATCGGCTAACAACACCCGTCCTTCCCTGAAGCGCTTGTGCCACGCCTTGACCCTTGCAAGGGACATGCAGTGTTCGCCGTACACATGAGAAATTCGGCGATGAATGTCCGTTCCCCCTACTCCTCCCGCTGGCAGAAACCGAACAACACCTCTTTGCTCTTCGTTTGACGCCTCCATGTCACTGTTTGCAATGCGACTGGCAGCGTTGGACGATTGATCCATGCTGCTGCTCGCTTTGTATCGTCACGTGACGTGCACGCGTGCCCTCTAGCGACGGGCTGTGACCTTCCACGCTCTGGTTGGAACCACACCTCGTTACACACGCCACGATTAGACAATGTCGTCACCGGTTTGCGCATTACTGCCTCCGGCTCGTTACTTTTTGAACGCACCTTATAGTTATTAAAAGAAAAGGCTGCTCGAGTACAGGACATGGTGTTGGCGGACAGGCACATAACGGGGGCAGACGTGGCGTCCACACTGTGTATTGGTCATGCCCGGGCCCATCACATGCTCCATGCTCTCGGGACGTCATTTTCACACTAATGCTGAGGCGGAGCAGGCTGTGCGACAATTCCTTGCATCGCAGGGCACAGAGTTTTACCAGAGTGATTTCTTCCAGCTGATTGCACGCCACGACAAGTGTCTCAATGTCAGTGGTGACCTTGTCGAAAAGATGTAGTGCAAGGTGTATAAGTGTATAATCGATCCCATTCCTCCGAAAGGGCAATGCGAAGGTCTTGGAGGGTCCTTGGTGGAGACTGACGGGATGCAATTCACCTCCCCAATGCATCCCAGGCATGTTCTATAGGATTCAGATCCGCAGACCTCGCTGGCCAGTCCATGCGATGCCATGGTGTATGCCAGTTTTGGCAGGGAAGTATCCCAGAGAGAAGTAATAATGACAAAACTTATTTTCGGAACTGTCCTCGTGTTTCGACATTTTCCAACCTCTCATGAGAGGAAGTTGAATAAAGATTCCATCCCCACAGAGTAGCTCATTGCCTGTGGAAGATGTTTTCTATGAATGGACTTGAAATTAACGTGACATTAAATATCTTAATTAAAATCTATTGAAGGTGTGGTTTCAGGAACATTTCCATTAACGGATATTGTACAGGTTCAGTTGCTGACGTTTCCACTTGCATTGATCAGAATTCGTACTTCTGTCCCTTGTTATGATGGTACACAGCCACCTTCAATCCAATCCTAGCTATAACTTGCAACATGCAAAATTTTAGCTTTCTAAGTCAATTTTGGATTATATATAATACTAGCTGAAGTACCCGTGCTTCGCTACTCGTCATAAATAAATTAAAATGTGAAGGTGACAGTTAAAACAGGGAATAGGCGAGGTGCTGCGCAGAGGGAGATAAAGGATGGAACATTTTGTCCAACTACACCGCTCGGCGTTGAACGTGTTTTATAGCACAAATTCAGGTTTTACTCGCTAACCGTTGGAGATACCTTTCGGATAGAAAATGTAATTTTAAACGTCGTATATGCCAACAAAAGTTTGCTATTTCTTAGCGTTCTCTTTTTATTTGGAATGGAAATATGAAAGTTTTAAACCAAAGGGTGTAGTGACGTCACTAAAATGGTCGCCATCTTTAAATAGTGCAAAGTATTGAAATCAAAAGTAACTTATATGTTAACCAGGTAAATCAGCTACTTCCATGTAAAATTCATGTAAATCGGACCAGTGGTACTTGCGTGATTGAGTAATACACAGACACACACCATCTCATTTTTAGCCTCGCTTCGCTCGCGTCATAGTCGTGTCATATTGTTATTCAATGAAATGCATGTTTAACCCCGTTAACACCCCTTTAGAACCTGAATATCCAAAAATCCCTCCTTAGTAGACGTTTTCGACACACTACAAACATATCCCTAAAATATCATTCTTCTAACTTTAATAGTTTTGGTTGGTCGATGAGAGTGAACATCCAAAAATCCTTCCTTAGTGGACGTTTTTCTTCCAGAATTTCACCCCTCCCCATATGCCCCTTAAATTGCATTCATGAAAAAACGGTCGAACACCTATTTATTTTATTTATTTATTTATTTTTAAGCTGATAGATTTCCTCCGAGTTTCAAACTCCTCGCCTATGCCGTTTAAGAGATACACGCTCCGTTAGGAATCTTTCAACCCCCACTTTTCATCCCTTTCACCTCATAATATACACTACATCGAAAAACCATTAGACATGTGTCAGCTTATTTTTAATGATTAGTATATGTGCCAAGTATCACATCCCCAAATAAAACCACTCGTGAGATATTGTTATTCAATGAAATGCACGTTTACCCTCTTAACACCTCTTTAGAACCTGAATATTCAAAACTCTTTCCTTAGAGGAGGTTTTCGACATACAACGAACATATCCCCAAAATTTCATGTTTCTAACTTCAATAATTTTGGCTGGGCGATGATGAGTGAGTGAGTCAGTCAGGACAGTTTCTTTCATTTTTTTTTTTTGATAATTTCACCCCTCCCCATGAACCCCTTAAATTGGATTTATGAAACAAACGGTCTAACAGCTATTTACTTATTTAAAGCTGTTTTCCCCCTGACTTTGATGAGTGAGTAAGTGAATCAATCAGTTACGACACTTTCTTTCATGTTTTTCCCCCCCAGAATGTCACCCCTCTCCAAGGGCCCCTTAAATTAGATTTATGAAAAAAACGGTCGAACACCTACTTACTTGTATTTTAAGCGTTTTTTTTCTGCCGAATTTCAAACTTCTCGCCTATGTCGTTTAAGAGATACACGCTCCGTTAATAATCCCTCAATCCCCAATTTTCACCCCTTTCACCTCATAATATACACCACATCGATAAACCCTTAGACATATGTCTGATTATTTTTAATGATTAGTTTATATACCGAATATCACATCCCCAAAGAAACAACTCATGAGATATCGTTATTCAATGAAATGCACGTTTACCCCCTTAACACCACTTTAAAACCCGAATAAACAAAAATCATTCCTTAGTTGACGTTTTCGACATACAGCAAACATATTCCCAAAATTTCATTTTTCCAACTTTAATAGTTTTCGCTGGGCGTGATGAGTGAGTGAGTGAGACAGGACATTTTCTTTCAATTATTTTACCAGAATTTCACCCCTCCCCAAGGGCCCCTTAAATTGGATTGATGAAAAAACGCTTGATCACCTATTAACTTATTTTTTAAGCTGTCTTTTTCCCCTGAGTTTGATGAGTGAGTGAGTTAGTCAGTCAGTTAGGACACTTTCTCTCATTTTCCCGCCAGAATTTCACCCCACCCTATTGGCCCCTTAAATTAATTTATGAAAACACAGTCGAATACCGATTTACTTACTTTTTAAGCTGATTTTTTTCCACTGAGTTTCAAATTTCTCGCCTATGACGTTTAAGAGATAGGCCTACACGCTCCGTTAGGAATCCTTCAACCCCCACTTTTCACCCCTTTCACCTCATAATAATACACCACATCGAAAAACCCTTAGACACATGTCTGTTTATTTTTAATGATTAGTTTATATGCCGAGTATCACATCCACAAATGAAACCACTTGTGAGATATTGTTATTCAATGAAATGCAGGTTTAACCCCTTTAAGTCCCCTTCAGAACCTGAATATCCAAAAAATCTCCCTTAGTGTACGGTTTTGACATACAACGAACATATCCCCGAAATGTCATGTTTCCAACTTCAATATGTTTGGCTGGGCGATGATGAGTGAGTGAATGAGTCAGGACATTTTCTTTCAATTTTTTTCTTCAGAATTTCACCCCTCCCGATGATCCCCTTCAATTTGATTGAAAAAAAAAAAAAAACTGTCGAAAAGCTATTTACTTACTTTAAATCAGTTTTTCCCCTGAGTTTGATGAGTGAGTCAGTCAGTCAATCAGTTAGGACACTTTCTTTCCTGTCCCTCCCCGCCCCCCCCCCCCCCCAGAATTTTACCCCTCCCCATGGGCCCCTTAAATTGGATTTATGAAAAAACGGTCAAACACATATTTACTTAATTTTATGCTGATTTTTTTCCCGCTGAGTTTCAAACTCCTTGCCTATGTCGTTTAATAGATACACGTTCCGTTAGGAATCTTTCAATCCCCACTTTTCACCCCTTTCACATCATTAACACATCCAAAGACCCTCAGACACGTGTCTTGTTACTTTTTAATGATGAGTTTATATGCCGTGTATCACATCCCTCAATGAAACCAAACGGGAGATATTGTTATTCAATGAAATGCTGGTTTAACCCCCTTAAGACCCCTTTAGAACCTGAATATCCGAAAATCCTGCCTTAGTAGACGGTTTTGACATACAATGAACATATCCCCAAACTGTCATGTTTCTAACTTCAATAATTTTGGCTGGGCGATGATGAGTGAGTAAGTGAGTGAGTGAGTCAGGACATTTTCTTTCAATTTTCTTTTTTCAGAATTTCACCCCTCCCCATTAACCCCTTAAATTTGATTTATGAAAAAAAAACTGTCGAACAGCTATTTACTTACTTACTTACTTTAAAGCAGTTTTTCCCCCTGAGTTTGATGAGTGTGTCAGTCAGTCAATCAGTTAGGGCACTTTCTTTCCTGTCCCCCCCCCCAGAATTTCATTTCTCCCCATGGGCCCCATTAATTGGATTTATGAAGAAACGGTCAACACATATTTACTTCTTTTTTATGTTGTTGTTTTTTTTTCGCTGAGTTTCAAACTCCTCGCGTATGTCGTTTAAGAGATACACGCACCGTTAGGAATCTTTCAATCCCCACTTTTCACCCCTTTCACCTCATAATATACACCACATCGAAAAACCCTCAGACACGTGTCTTCTTATTTTTAATGGTGAGTTTATATGCCGAGTATCACATCGCCCAATGAAACCAATCGGGAGATATTGCTATTCAATGAAATGCAGGTCTATCCCCTTAACACCCCTTTAGAACCTGAATATCCAAAAATCCTCTCTTAGTGGGCATTTGCGGCCCTTGAGGAAGCTGCATACCAGATTTAATTCCAATCCGTTTGGTGGTTTCTGAGATTTCGTGATGAATAAATGAATGAGTGAGTGAGTGAGTGAGTGAGTGAGTGAGTGGTATTTGACAAATATATAGTAGAAAGAAGATAGTGTCAAGTCTTTGTTATGCTAAACTCGGTTGACAGTGCTGTGTGAGCACTTTAGTAACTAACGGGATTTCAAGTAAAGATCCTCATTTTCTATACCGGTAGTGCAGAGCGCAATTGGCATCTAGTCGGCCGTGTCTCGACTTGAGCTATGTTGCCATGGAAACTATCTGCCTTGCCGTTCCTTCATGAGTATATTTTATGATTTGATTAGCCTGTGCTTGAGTGCAAAAGGGCGGAAATCAGAAGAATGAGAAAGACTATCGAAAATTCATGTAGCCAGCGGTTCCTTCTGGGTCCTACACTATGTGTATGCAAAATATGGTTGAGATCGGTGGAACGGTGTAGATTTGTATACGGAACCAACCCACATACTAACATACATACATACATACATACATACATACATACATACAGACTTTCACTTTTATATATTAGATATGATACTTTCCAGCTCGATTTGCTCGTAGAAATATGGGATATATCTCATTTTACGCGTATCAATGCGAAGAGCAATATTCGTGGTTTCCACGTCTATGAAGTGGGAACCGAACCCCGTGTTTTAAGGTCCTAAAATGAACGGTTTTCGAGATATTGCCAGAAAACTATCCCCGGTCTGCGAAATTGCAGCGGTTGCCAAATTAACGTTGATCTGTTTCTCAGGGGGAACACTCTGGTTAAAATAGCACAATAACACAGGTTATCAGACAGATTCGAGAGGTGGATTACATTGATAATCTTCACCTCAAAACAACAGTCACGTCCACCTGTACTCGCCCAAGCGTACGGACCATAACATTACATAAATGGAGTTGATTAATGCTGACCGCATTTACCTCTGGCCTGAAGCCGGCTGAACATATCCATCAAAGAAATACAACAAATCATGAAGACTTTGAAAGTTTAAAAGAAAAAAGGGATCTATATATTTATGCTAATTTATAGTTCACAAGATGTTGCTTCCAGGTTGAATGTTTACACCAAAATAATATAAATGTGTTTTAAACCATATATTCCCAGCGTGCACGCTCCTCCACGAGTATCAACAGCAAGGGAGATATGTCACTTTACAACCCCGTAAAACAGGCCAGCTTCGGCTTTTATGAGCAGATAGCCTAGTTGGAGATCAATGACACAAACAGATTGAAAGTTGGGATTCTCTGTAAAATCCACACCGTATCGCAACCCAGTGGCTAGAAATGCATTCGTCTGGCTAAAATCACATGACATTTTGAGACTATTTTCATCATCGTGTGTGTGCGTATGTGTGTGTGTTTGTGTCACACCAAAACTAACAAAACATCTGCAGCGAATTATTTAAATTTCACATGGTAAGAACATACTACTGTCGACCAAAATATTATGTGTACTCGATTTTGAAGGTTGTTTGTGAAGTAACCAAGAGACCTACATAAAATCCAATAACATCATCATTTTTAGCCTATTTTCAATTTTGAAAAAATAGGCTTATGAGATCACCTTTTGTCCGTCTGTGTGTGCGAGTGTGTGTGTGTGTGTGAGGTGTGTGTGTGTTCCCCCCCCCCCTAATAAAATCTAAACGGCTGGAGCGATATCAATGAAACTCGGTAAGTTCATAGCACTATTCCTGGTGACCTCGAACGTGCCCATCAAATTTTGTTACGTCTCACCAATCCAACATGGCGGCTGTGCGAAATATTTCACTAGAATTCAGTATCTCCGAAACTATTACCGATATCGCCCTGAAATTGTGTACAGTGATAAAGGGCAATACTAGAAGTTCACCTATGAGACTTTCAAAAACCTGGTGACTACAAAACCAACATGGCGGTCAAGCGAAGTTGAGACTTTTAAATAGACTTTTCTCTCGATTTAACAATCCAAACGTAATGAAACTTGGTACAGCAAATGTTTATACAAATTGTAATGCACTGGAGTCTAATTTAGTTCAATTGTTTACAAAACCTCAAAATGGCGGCTGTGCGAAATATTTCACTGCCATTCTATATCTCCGAAACTATTACAGATATCACCCTGCAATTTTGTACGGTGATAAAGGGTACTCATACAAGTTAACCTATGTATATTTCATAAACCTGTAAATTACAAAACGAACATGGCGACCAAGCGAATTTGAAATATTTTAATGGACTTTTCTCGTGATTTAACTCTCTGAGCGCAGTGAAATGTGGTACAGTAAATGATTTTGCAGATTGTAATGCACTGCTATCTAATTTAATTCAATTGTTTACATAACCTCAAGATGGCGGCTGTGCGAAATTTTAAAATTAAGTTTTTATTTCTTGTGTCGTAATCATGCGATCGAAGTGAAAGTTTGAATAATGAACCTAGGCAATAATTGTCCTTGAATGGTACATAACTCTATGGCCTATGCATTTAACAATCCTAAATGGCGAGCTTCCGAAATATTTAGACGGTTCTCAATATCTATGAATCTTTTAAAGCAACCAAACTGAATTTTTTAATGTTCATAGAGACTATGAACATATGTTCACCTATAGGACTTCAGTAACCTGGTGAGCACAAATCCAACATGGCGGCGACGCGAAGTATTAATATTTAAATGGACGTTTCTCGCGAATAAACTATCCGAGAGCCGTGAAACGTTGCACGTTAAATGCTTATACAAATGTTGATCCACTGGCATCTAATTTATTTGAATGGTTTGCATAATCACAAGATGGCTGCTGTGCGTAATTTTAAAATCTCGTTTTTACTTCTTGTGTTCTAATCATGCGATTGAATTTGAATACCACGCGTACACAATAATATTAATGTAATAGTACAAAAATAAAAATCCAACCTGGCGACAATCTGAAATATTTAGACGGTTTTCAATATCTACGAATCTGTTACAGCAATTAAACTGAAATTTTGTATGTTGATAGTGGCAATTAACATGAGTAGGATATATGAAAATAGGCTGTATAGTTCTTCACGGAACTACTTGTTGCCGTTCTATTTTACGTTAGTTCATGTAGGTTTGGAATTCTTAATTTATATTTTAATATTTTTTATCGCAGTTGGAACACAAAAAGTGCCCGTTTTTAAGCGTGTTTCAACCATGCGTCACATTTAAAATTATTATCTCACGAACCCGTCATCAGATCGAATCCAAATTTTAACACGATATACATTGGAATGTTGTATAACTGGTTTATTAATTTTAAAATTTTGTGTGTCCAAGAAACAAAGTTGTTATAATTTTTGTAAGGTAACTTTATCTCGGCCCCGGGTGGTTTAAAAATGTAGTTCTTGGTCGCGTTGTAATCCTTATACATCAAAAAGGTATGCTGTATGATTGTGAAATACGTAAATTAATTCGCTTATTTTATATCGGTTTGTATTTGTATGGGGAATTAAGACATGGTTCACTAGTTAGCCACTCCGGTGAAAGCTGTACAGCGTTGCCAAGATGGGCTCCATCACGCGTCATGGCTCCATATCAGCACGTAATATTTTGGTCGACAGTAGTACCTGGCCCGACCTTAACTGCGCCTTTCAAATTTAATACGTACTACCAATCCAACATGATGGCCAGTTTCCAAAACTGTTTCTGATATCACCCTGAAATATTGTATGGTGATAGAGAATGCTAAGGCAAGTTCACCTATGTGATTTTAAAATCATGTTAAATACAAAGCAAACATGGTGGCCAAGCGAAGTTAAACATTTGAAAGACATGTTCTCACGATTTAATCAACCTTGCGCAGTGAAACTTGGTAAGATAAATGATTGTGGGTACATGTTTTAAACTACTGGCATCTAATCTATTTCAATTTTTTTCATAAAATTAATATAGCAGCTGTGCAAAAGTTTGAAATTAAGTTTTAATTTTCGATGCCCCAATCGTGCAATCAAAGTGAACGTTTGTATAACGAACCTACACAATAATATTCATCTACTGGTACATACATCCATCACGAATCCCTATATATATTATAATTGTGAAAATATGTGTGTCCGTGTGTGTGTGTGTGTGTGTGTGTGTGTGTGTGTGTTAGTTTGTTACCTCTTGACACTAAAACGGCTGGACGGATTTGGATGAAATTTGAAATGGAGACAGCTTATTCCATGGGATAACATATAGGCTGCCTTTTGTCCGGAAATAAATCATTGTTCCCGTGGAATGGGCAACATAACTGAAAAGTTACCAAAAATACTCAACCAGGACAAAATATCGAAGTTGTCGCATAAAGACCGGACAAAGATCATTTTACTCCCCTCGATGCAAGAAACAATACTCGGTATGTCCCTACGGGACACCGAAAACTACATTTTAAGGCTCTAAAACCAACAGTTTCAAAGATATTCGCAGAAAACTATCTTCGCTCTGATTGATGAACTAATCGCAAGTCCGTTTCCATAGCAACACTACCTCAAGGTATGACATCCGATTTTCTATATATCCCTCTAGGAGGCAATGCCAATTCATTTATTATCTTTTTAAGATATATATAAACACAATAAGAACAGTGTAGCGCGCCTGCCTCCCGTCCGGAGGCCCCGGGTTCGATTCCCGGCTCCGTCAGAGATTTTAGACACTGACGTGAGGGCTGCAACGGGCTGAACTCAGATTCGTGAGGACAATTGTGTAGCTGTGAGGCAGCGCGCCGGTCACGAAGAACAAGATTAACGGCAGAGGGGACACTATGCACTGACCACGCGTCACCACAATACCTGCAGGCCAAATGGCCGATTTTCTATATATCCCTCTAGGAGGCAATGCCAATTCATTTATTATCTTTTTCAAGATATATATAAACACAATAAGAACAGTGTAGCGCGCCTGCCTCCCGTCCGGAGGCCCCGGGTTCGATTCCCGGCTCCGTCAGAGATTTTAGACACTGACGTGAGGGCTGCAACGGGCTGAACTCAGATTCGTGAGGACAATTGAGTAGCTGTGAGGCAGCGTGCCGGTCACGAAGAACAAGATTAACGGCTGAGAGGACACTATGCACTGACCACGCGTCACCACAATATCTGCAGGCCAAATGGCTGGGAAGCGGTCGCATGATAGGCCTAGGCCCTTCATGGGCTGTAGTGCCAGGGGTAAAAAATATTAGGGGAAGCGCCTTCTAATACCACCTTCAATTTTTAAACACTACAGAAGCGGCTATTAAATAAAGGTAGCGATATAGCTACGTTCAATTTCATAAACACTGGGCTCACAAATCCCGTATAGTTAAGTACAAATATCGGTCTGGTCATAATTTCAATAGCAACGAAGCTCTTAGGCGGCTATTGCCGTTTCCTTAACACTTATGGCATCCCGCCGTCATATACCTCAATGTGCACTTACCAAATTGTGAACCAGTCTATTTTACTGAAAAGAATTTCTACTAGCGAGTATCCACTCCGGCAAAAACCACTCTCACTACATTTTCCAAAATTTACACAAGACATGATTTTTAAAGCACTCTTCTGTATGTTGAGGTACAGAGACATACCACATGGAAAGATACAATAAAATGTTGGCAAATCTGAGTTCAAGGAACTGCAGTCCAGAATAGGCTTTCGGTACAGGTTATTCGGCCCATGTTCGTAACATGGAATGTTTTCCTTTGACAATGCATCTACACCATGTGCGAGGGCAACGCATTTCAAAGATCTCTAAAAACACAATAATCAGGAAATTGGAGAACAATTTAAAGTCGGAGTGAAGATTTAAGGAGAAATAATTTCATCTCTGAGATTTGCTGATGACATAGTCATCTTGGCCAATACGCCAGAAGCTCAATGTGCACTTACCAAATTGTGAACCAGTCTATTTTACTGAAAATAATTTCTACTAGCGAGTATCCACTCCGGCAAAAACCACTCTCAATACATTTTCCAAAATTTACACAAGACATGATTTTTAAAGCACTCTTCTGTATGTTGAGGTACAGAGACATACCACATGGAAAGATACAATAAAATGTTGGCAAATCTGAGTTCAAGGAACTGCTGTCCAGAATAGGCTTTCGGTACAGGTTATTCGGCCCATGTTCGTAACATGGAATGTTTTCCTTTGACAATGCATCTACACCATGTGCGAGGGCAACGCATTTCAAAGATCTCTAAAAACACAATAATCAGGAAATTGGAGAACAATTTAAAGTCGGAGTGAAGATTCAAGGAGAAATAATTTCATCTCTGAGATTTGCTGATGACATCGTCATCTTGGCCAATACGCCAGAAGATTTGAACGAGTTTTTGAATGGCATGGACTCCGTCTTGACGAATGAATTCATGATGAAAATCAATAAATGTAAAACAAAATTATTGGAATGCAGCCGAAATAAATCAGAAACCTCTATGGACATCAAATTGGCAGGTGAAACGCTACGGGAAGTAGGAGACTTCTGTTACCGGTACTTAGGAAGCAAAATAACCAGTAATGGACGAAGCAAAGAGGATATAAAAAGCAGGTTGGCTCAGGCAAGGAAAGCATTTCTACACAAAAAGGAATCTCTTGACATCGAATATACATTTAGGTATTAGGATGTCATTTTTGAAAGCTTTTGAGTCACTATAAGGAAGTGAAACTTGGACTAATGGTGCTGCAGTAAAGAGGAGAATTGAAGCGTTTGAAATGTGGTGTTACGGGAGAATGATGAAGATCAGATGGTTATATAGGGTATCAAATGAAGAGCTATTAAGACGAGTGGGAGAGGAGAGATGTTTCTGGCGACTGCTAATGAAGAGAAGAGATAGGTTGGTACGACACATATTAAGACACCCAGGAATAGCAAGCTTAGTTATGGATGGGAGGGTCAAGGACAAGAACTGTAGGGGTAGACCAGGGTTATACAGATTGCCTCGGATGTAGGGTGTGGTAGCTATGTAGTGATGAAAGGATTAGCTCAGGAGAGCGAGGCATGGAGGGCTGCATCAAACCAGTCAAAAAACTTAAGACTCAAACAACAACAATCGGGAATTTTAATTACTTAGAGAGGCATGTGAGGCAAAAGGGTTGTTGGAGAATTTCAATCCCTGGGATGTAACACTGGAAGTGACTGCATAATGTACATCAGCGACCAAGGTGAGAGATATTTTACTATAGGTCTATTAATAGCGACATGTTGACGTTCAAATCATCAATAAGTGTGGCAAAATTATACCCAGAATAGCTTAAGGAAAAATACTTTTAATTCCCCATATTCAGATAGATTTGCCATTCCAGGTGTACGTTTAGACAAAACCATTATTTCCCATGGACAACTGTATGTGGCGTGCTGGCGAGTATCCGGACAACAAAATCGTTATGTCTCAGCAGAAGATGGCAAAACCAAAACTAAAATTTTCAAATGTGTTCACAACTCTATAAAATTCCCACTTTGCTGCTCATATCTATATACTGTATGTATCAGAATTCTCAGAATTTGAATCTACCCACCTGTAGCCGCGATTGCTGTAATAGAATAAACCAACTATCAGCAATAATGCATCGTCCCCATTGTCTTGATCGCGAGCGAAGCCGCAGGTACCTGCTAGTATAATATAGAACAGCATGGTGATCATCCCACATAACTAACCGGATCTCAAAATCTACGAATGTATTACAGCAATCAAATTTAATTTTGTATGTTCATATAGGCCATTGAAATACGTTCATCTGTGGGACTTTCATTAAACTGATGAGCACAAAACCAACATGGCGGTGACGCAAATTTTTAAAATTTAAATAGATTTTTCTCGTGACTTAATCATTCGAGGGCTATGAAATTTGGCACAATATATCTTCAGACAAAGTTGAATATATTGACGTCTTTTTTATGAAGACGTATACATTTCAAATTTAAACATAACTTGAAATTTGTGCATTTTTTTTTAAAATTAACGTTTTTATTTCTCGTGTCCTAAACAAGCGATAGGAATGTATGACGGTATAATGAAACAACCATTCCTCTGCTGGCATATAATTCTATAGCCTATATACAAAACAATCCAACATCTCCGAAGGTATTTAAGCAATCAAACATAAATTTTCTATGGTGATAGAGGGCTATTAAGTAAGTACACATTCATTATGTGACTTTCTAAATCCTACTAAACGCCAGAACAATATGGTGGGCAAGTGATATTAAAATATTTCAAAGAACTTTCCTGGCAATCTAACCACCTGAGAGCAATGCAACTTAACTCAGCGAATCTTTATTCAGATCTTAGTATAGAAGCTTCTAATGATGTTCAATTGTATTCAAAAATTGAAGTTGGCCTAAGTTCAAAATTTTAAAGCATTTTACCTCGTATTCTATTCAAGCGATTGAAGAGAAGAATCGTATGATTGGCTGTTATAATAATCTTTATGTTCGACCCTAACTATTATGTGTCAGAAAACTGTATCATAATGGGGCTCATTATAACACTATTTTTCATTATGAAACAGTTTCTCCCACCAATCAGAGCTCAAGAAACAGTTTTGTGACCAATTAGATAAGGATACCTTCGCGCATGCGCTCAAAATCCAACATGTCTATATAAATTACCGAAAGTGCACCGTCCATATGTTCGCGTAAATAAACTGGTGAATATGAGACAAGAAATAGCACTGTACCTTAATATCCCCAAAACCAATTTCTACACAGCGCGTGGTTTTGAAACGACTTCGGTGACAGTTTTACAGAATAACGGTGCACAATCTCAACATATGGCATTGAAGCACACAGAGCGCATGCGTCGGTTGTCCAGAGAGCTTGGAAAACAGAGATATACTACCCACCGCAGCACCCGATCACAACATTCTAGTGACTGAACAGATATTTATGAATATTTATGTTAAAACATATAATAAAGTTATAATTATTGTCGAACATAAACAGTCGTATGCAACTCGCCTATAATGGTAATTAAGACACTCGTATGGAAATGATAAAACTCGCATACGCTCGTTTTATAAAAAATACTCGTGTCTTAATTATAGGCATCATAGGCTCGTTGCATAATGTACTATTATGTTCGACCCTGGCAAAATGTAAATATTATATGTCAGGAAACTGTACTATAATGGGGCCCATTATAGTACACGTTTTCATTATGATACAGTTTCTCCCACCAATCACAGCTCATGAAACAGCTGTATGACCAATTAGGTAAGGATAGCATCGCACCTGCACTGACTTCCACGGCCTCCTATTTAAAATTTCACTGCGTGGCTTGTGTCATAGTGGGGGTATTCGAGGAGACCATGGTCGAATACAAGTTATTCTCTGCATCCCACGCGCTCTGTTTAGTACATAGCCTAAAACTGGCGAAATCTCGACAGATATTTATGAATATTTATGTTTGAACATAAAATAGTTATAATTATCGTCGAACATAAACAACCGTATGAAACTCGCCTATAATGGTAATTAAGACACTCGTGTCTTAATTATTGCCATTATAGGCTTGTTGCATAATGTACTATTATCTAATGGCACTAAATCCTGTATTTGAAGTATTAGTAATGCGTGGAGCTAATGGATACACAACTTTTATTCCAAGGAAGTTAACACACTTCAACAATCATATAGCTTCGTTAGAAGCTACGGCAGATGGCTCACGTTCCTCCACACTGTAGCTTACTTTTCGTTAGGAAGAAGCCGTGCATTTGACTTCTTTTTCAATCAACCCCAGTGACTCGTTACAGAATTATGAGATCTCGTGGGAAGAGTCTTAATCATTGATTCTGAAAGTTATATATTCTGGCACAGAATTTCTCAATGTAAAGAAGATATAGGTCGTGTATCAAAAGCTATTTAGTGCATCACATGGAAAATCTTTTTCTTTGGCGGGAGAGATTAGACCAGTAGGATATTTGAAAGTAGGCCGTTCAGCTCTTTACGGAACTACTTGTTATAATATCACATAAAATACGAAGGATTGCCTATATGAACTACTTAAACTCCATTCATAACTGCACGTTTAAAATAAAATTAAGATTATGCTATCTCTGAGCAGAGGTAAATGCAGTCAGCGCTACTAATAACTTTGGTGCAATGTTATTAATATAAACGGCAACTCTATTCCGTATAGTAAAACAGTGAGAAATCTCGGTGTTACTTTGTCCTAAACTCTTAACTGGTCAGAACATGTAAAAAATATTTGCAAAAACGACCTCTGCAACACTCGATCCTCTGAAGAGGCATAGAGACAAACTTGCACAGGCGTTGTTGCTTCCATTTCTTGATTATTGCGATATAACTCTTGTTCACGCTACAGATCAGCAAACAATGAAATTTGGACGGGCACTGAACTCTCGTATACGATTCATCTATAACTTGAGGTATTATTATTATTCTCGTATCAGAAACATGTTACACAATACAAAACATTTCACTAAATACAATTAGACCAGAACTTGGCGACTTGTAGCGCATTCTCTGAGGCTAGGTGTAGATCCTCGGTTGTGCAAGTGGTTGGACACATACGACATTGAATCATGTGGTCGACAGTCTGATCTTCTCCGCAATCACACTTGATGTTTCCGTCTTTAGCGTAGTTCCATCTTACCATATTAGCTCTTGATTTGCCGACTCCTGATCTCAACCTATTTTGCGATTTCCATGTCATCCATGCCTCATTATGACCCGGTGGTAAAGTTTCAGATGGTGTTGTACAGGCACCAGGAAGAAGAAGCTTTCCAAGATTGTAGTCGAGCATTTTTCTCGGTGGTTGTGAGTTACTTTGATGTTTTTAGGAAACTCTTCCTAGATTTCAGTCTTGGTGTTTGTAATTCGTACCCATATAACGGATGAGTTCCTTCATGCTCCACCTTCTTCCTTTCCTTGTTCGCTGATATTTCTCTTCGAACAGAAGGTGGTGCGATCCCGGCGAGGTGGTAAAGCCATTCAATTGGAGTGGATTTGAGACACCCAGTTATTATTCTGCACGTATCATTGAGAGCCACATCCACCTGTTTGGCATGAGCTGAGTTATGCCAAACAGGACATGACTTGAGGTATCATGAGCATATTACTGTCTATTATTAGACACTCACATGGTCGAAACACGGAAGACGCAGGATCTACCGTATCCTAATTCTTATATACAAGTTACTGACTCAATAACCACCACTGTACATCTCCCATGTTTCCATATTGTCAATAAGCGCTCTGGATCCTCCCTTGCTAATTCCCCTGCACCAAAGATCCTGCTTTAGCAAATCATTTGGGGTCACGGGTTCAAGACTGTGGAATTCCCTACCAGTCAATGTCAGGAATGTGACCTCACTGAAGAAATTCAAAACAGTATGCCACGGCCACCTCATGACTACTGCTGACTGACTTGTGTGAATGAGTGTGTATTTGTAATTGGAATTATTAATGTAAATTTGTGTTTTGTTCCTGAAAACTCCAATGTGATAGGTTTTAATATTCCTACATATTAAAGTAATAGCACAATATGTCGTTAAGTGTAAGAGAGGGCCGAGATCTTCAACTTAGCCACTCAAAAGAATATAAATAATAATAATATTATTATTAATAATAATAATAATGTTCTTTTGTTTACAGTTGGAAACCAAACTTTGTATTCGCATTCCTTGCTTTTTAACAACATCGCTGATAGGCCATAATATAGCTAACTAGTACATTTCATTAATAATATATTTGTTTATTATTATTACTATTGACTAAGATGTAACCTAATAAAATTATAAAAAAAACATTGGTATTTCATTTAGATTCTTATTACTCTTAAAATAGAAGCCTTCACTCAATATGCCGACAAAATAATTTTTGGGCGACTTAAAGTGGCTGGTAGCTCTCGGCACTCACAGAGCCGTTATGTTGGCAGGGCCGTGTCGTTAATGGAATTGAGATGTAAATGTTTAAAACTTATCCTAGCAAAGCTAAACCGGGCTAAGCCACCCTGGCAGATTGATGGAATATTTATTTCGTCTGCCCTGCACATTGGACGTCTACAGGGCAACGCAATAAGATAGGACGATTTAAAGTTTTACGAGGATTTCTTACCCTGCTTCAGAAATTCTACCCTATGGCTAAAGCCCTGCTCGGATGCATATCCGCAACATTTTTCGCCATGCGAATATAGTTTGCAAGGCTGTGCGGATAGCTTTTAAAATACAATCCGAACTTGTTTAATATAATTATTAGAACCCGGATAATTATGACATATCATATTTTTCCGTAATATCTTTTTCATGACAAGATAATGTAAGATGATGATTTAAGCTAATCTCATTCAAATTATGTCATTAGGCATAATTAACACTCCGAACAGGAAAGGGTTGCGATTCTGGCTGTGTAACATTCATTTTAAACATAGCACATGACATAACCTACATAGGCCAGGGGAACGACTTTTTCCTCACATGTCTAAATATGTCGCTTTAGTAATTTATGCTTTATCTAATTACAAATATTATTGTAAACCTCCAAGGCTTAGGCGGCAGCACGCCGGCCTCTCACCGCTGGGTCCGTGGTTCAAATCCCGGTCACTCCATGTGAGATCTGTGCTAGACAAAACGGAGGCAAACAGGTTTTCCTCCGGGTACTCCGGTTTTCCCTGTCAATATTTCATTCCAGCAACACTCTCCACTATCATTTCATTCCATCTGTCATTCATTTAATCATTGCCCCAGAGGAGTGCGTCAGGCCTCGACAGCCGGCACAGTTCATATCCTCGCCGCTAGATGGGGGCTTCATTCATTCCATTCCCTGACCCGGTCGGAGACTGGAAGCAGGCTGTGGATTTTTCATTGTAATGCCAGTAGATTCGGATAACAAACGTGCGAATGCGGAAAATCGTCGTGCGGATGCGGGTCGGATGCGGATAAGAGTCGTGCGGATGCGGGCCGGATGCGGATAACAGTCGTGCGGATGCGGGCCGGATGCAGATAACAGTGGTGCGGATGCGGGACAGATGCGGATAACAGTCGTGCGGATGCGGGGTGGATGCGGATAACAGTCGTGCGGATGCGGGCCGGATGCGGATAACAGTCGTGCGGATGCGGGCCGGATACGGATAACAGTCGTGCGGATGCGGGGCGAATGCGGATGACGTTTTGTTTATCCGCGCAGGGCTCTACCTATGGTTACCTAGAGAATCAGTGTGCAGCGGAGAGAAACCGCAAAGCTCTCTCGGTAATGTGTTTACTTGAAATACAGAGAACTTTGAAGCCTTATTTCAGTGTCGCTCTATTGGTTGGTTGGTTCCTCAGTTTAGGGGCTGCGATAACGCGGTCATGTAGCTCCGTGTACTTTGGGTGTGTGTAGAATCTGTCTGATAACCGGTGTTAATTGTGATGGCTGTATTAGTGTGTGTATCTGTTTTTTAATTTAAGTACAGACTGCAACTTAGAACTTTTCAAATAGTTCCTACTTTTGCCGCTAAGCGCCACCGTCAACGACTCCTAGGCCTAGTTCAGAACTTAGTTACTAGAGGCCACCGCAGTCGGCTCTCGGCAACGAACGTAGAAACCTAAGAGCGTTGTTTACATTCGTAACCTATCCAATTTAGCTTCACACAGGTGTAATTAGTGGAAAGTTCTTTAACATGCCATAAATCTATGACATGGTACCGCCGGCTTTACTTCCCCTCCGAAGGAAGACATACTGAGGGATTTTTAACGCTCTTAATAATCTGACGGCTTCGGCCGGGTTTGAACCCGCTATCTTGGGCATAGAAGCTCAGCATGCTACCGACTACGCCACCGAAGCCGCCGTTGCTCTATTGACCATTGATATTGCAACTTTTCAGTTGGTCAACAGAATATAATCCCAATTACTGGGACATCCGAAACAATAATCAGAAAAACATTACGTGTGAATTACAATTGTTATGGACTACAGAAGAGGGGGAAACTATGGGATGACATGTTTCGCTCGTCAAGCGGACATCATCAGATCCATCTTGCAAATTTGGAACATTCTTAGAACTACAGATTCTGGGGTAGATTTTCCCGAGAGAATCCATCCTGACTGAATTACGTATACGGCATATTATCTGTTATCATTTTCACACGTGTATTGCCTACTTAATTGAAACTTGCCGTCATTACCGTTTCCGGCGTGAATTTTGTTTGGAGAGCAATAGCGCTCAGGGCTTTTAAAGACTCCTGGCGGAGCTCGCTGAATGAAAGGCACACTGACATAGTGACCTACTTCTCTTATCATGACTCGATTGACTAATACAAGTAGCCTACTTTTCTCCACGAGACAGCTTGGTTGGTTGGTTCCTCAGTTTATGGGCTGCGACAACGCGGTCATGTAGCCCCGTGTACTTTGGGTGTGTGTAGAATCAGTCTGATAACCGGTGTTAATTGTGATGGCGGTATTAGTGTGTGTTATCTGTTTTCAATTGAAGTAAGGACTGCAGACGATGATTTCAAGTAGTTCCTACTTTCGCTACCAAATGCTACCGTGCCACGACACCTAGCTGTGAACTTCGCTACTACTAGATGTCATCGCTACCAGCGCCTGGTGACGAACTTTGGAACTTAGGAGCATTAATGAAACCTAACCTACAAATTTTGGCTTCATACAAGTGTAGTTAATGCCATAAATCTATGACATGGGACCGCCGGCTTTACCTTCCCTCCAGAGAAGGCCTACTGTGGGATTTTTAACGCTCTTAATAAATCCGACGACTTCGGTCAGGTTTGAACCCACGACCTTGGCCATAAAAGCTCAGAATTCCACCAACTACCCCACCGAAGACGTCAATCTCCACGAGATAACATAGCAAACTCAAAATACGTACCGTAATAACATTCCAACTGCGCGTATTAAATTATGAAAATCAAATTTCTTACGAGAAGAGCCACTACTAAACTCGTCACTACAAAACTGACCTCAGATGGGAACAGTCCTCTGCTACACTTGTTCAATCTACAAGCAGAGTCACTCACCATCACAGTCTTATATACAGTACAGTATGCTCATGAACCACGTTATATTCCTCCCTTCCTAAGGATGAATAAGAATCAGATTTGAGTCCACAGAAGCCAAGTTCAAATATACAAGCCACACTGCACCATTGTTCCTGGTGAATGACAAGCTACCGAAATATCACTGCCGTTTCCTGCTCGCTAAATGGGTGTACATTGTTCAACTCTTGAGCAATACAATCAAGTAAATGCCCGAGCCTTCTATGAGCATTATTTGAGCCATAATGATCGCGAGCAGAATCAGTCATTGTGTGTCGTTTCCACGTGCAAAACGGATGTCTTCCGAACAAGAAACTCTGCTTGCTGTGATGGTTGCGAGTTGCGCAGCTATGGTGATGGCCAATTTAAATGAAAATGAAAAGAAACCCCGTCGGTGTTGGCGCAATGAACTGTACAAAGGACAAAGTGGGTCGGAATTATTGTTGGACATGAAGTTCCAGATCGTTAGTGGTCAGTATAAAATTTTCACACGGATGTCGCCTACTGACTTTGAGACTTTACTAAGCAGAATAGGTCACAAAATCTCGAAACGGAAAACATATCTTCGCTCTCCGATTTCGGCTCAAGACAGGCTCACAGAAGCTGGTACAGACTTGCGAGCACGTATCTCTGCCGTCCACACTGACACTGAGGATTTATTTGTGCTCGCTGTAAAAACCGACTTCAGCCCGCTCAGATTGAGCGGCTCATGGTCGGCTCGAACTAGGCTCAGAAGCCCGTATACACTGACGAGGCTGGTAGTGTGAGCGGCTCATGAGCCGCTCAGATCGCAAGTGTGTACCCGCCTTAATATGTGCAAACCTATCACTGACGTTGAATCCTAGCCAATTAGAGTAAAACTTGCTCAGAGTCGAACGTCTATAAAGCGGAAACTTGTCCAATATGAACGGAAGTTATGCTCCCAGCACACTGGGTTTGGCTTTGCAACTTATTTATGTTGTATAAAGCGGAATCTGTTCAACGCGCAAGCGGAAATAAAATTATGATTATAATTGTTCAAACCATACCGTGTAATGTGGAACTTATGCTTTACATGTGTAATTTATTTAGACATATCCGGTACTACAGCAAAATTGCTACATAAATATTTCGCCAAGGAGAGAGCCATGTGTTTACGTACCATATCACGCTGCTGTAATGAGGTCCGGGTTTCCCAAATTCCTCGAAGAATGGGATTTAAATCTCCACTATTTGCATGACCGTCACCATGGATCTTACGGACCCTTATCTCGATGTACACCTCGAGCTCAATTCTAATGTAAACAGTTTTGTAACTGTGTGTTCTGTCAGTAGATGTGTGACAGTTGTGAAGACAGCACGTACGATAGCGTGAGTAATAAAAGAAATACATCAAGATATTGTGTTACTGAGATAGTGTATCACCAAACCTAGACTAATGGATCAGGGATAAGTAATTTGTGTATCAATTTGCTTAATGTTGTTCAATCCGGAAACTTGTCTAATTTGGATAAAAATACTCGGACCCTTGCAATTCCGTTTTGAGCAAGTTTTACAGTACAATAAATCCAACTTAATACTCAATAATAAAATTATATAAAGAAATGAATGGGTCATAGATGAAATAATATACACAACATATTAATTAACTGACCCTTGATAATCTATACATATGTTTGGGATTTGCGGGTTCGGTTCATATGGAACCAGTAAACTACGGTTACAATCTAAAGTATCTTCGTAGACAGGGTTAGTTCTACGAGTGGTGGTCACAAAGGCGCACAAGCTATTCTATTGACTTACTGAAAGTTTCGACGCAGCCTACAAGTTGAGAAATAAGCCAAGAGAGTCTCCAGTTTTCCTCTTACCTCACAATATTACATCTGTACAAAGAAATTGAGTTTGCGAGATGCTTCAACATTATACGACTCTGTTTCAATATCTGTATATTCCGATAGATTTTATTGAAAGTACTGTATCTCGTAAGCCAATACTGTCGTTACGGATGTGAACTAACAACAAATATATCTATTTATTTATTTATTTATTTATCTATCAAAATCAGATTTATACAAAATGGGGTGTTTAGATGTTAGGTTGGTTGGTTCTTCAGTTTAGGGGCTGCGACAACGCGGTCGTGTATCCCCGTGTACTTTGGGTGTGTGTAGAATCTGTCTGATAACCGGTGTTAATTGTGATGACTGTATTAGTGTATGTTATCTGTTTTCAATTCAAGTAGCTTAGATGTTAGGGCGTGTAATGAATATGGATTTCAAGTCATCCTTCACAATCCTTACCTGAATTAAAAATACTCACACTACTACAGACACCACCATAGCCCAGGTTGTCAGACACACACACACCCAAGTATACGGTGCTGATCACGAATTCAAAGCCCATGAATGTAACAACAAGTTTAGACAAGTCCAGACCATAGGTATTAGCGGCGCAGGTCGATCCAAACATAACCTCAACCCAAAATATGATTTATTGATTTCAATTCTTTAACAGATCACTATGCCACCATCTTGAATGTATGAGAAGCTGATCTTTTTCTTTGGGCATATAAACCACTTCAAGGATGGTTGAGGTGGAATTCAAAACCAACATTTCTCAGTTTTGCTTCACGAGACTCAGTATACCCCATTCCAATCCTATACAAGAATCAAATTTCTTGGAAGAGCCAGGAATCGAATCCAGGACCTTTGGATGCGAAGTCTCAACACGTTACCCGTAAAGGCGGTCCTCAATGAGACATCAGTCTTTGTTCTATTCCCGTTTGTGTGACCCAGAATGCCCAACTGAAAAATTCACAGAGAGAGAGATCACATGAACGGGATTAAGTAAAGCTCCTTAAATGCCCTTATTTCTCCTCGTTGCTCGCTTTCGGTACTAAAATTCGTTCAAGCCGAAATATATCAGACTCGATGTGACGGGACTCGTAAGATCTGTTTCTTTATATGGAGCGTAAAAATATTTCAAAGACTGGTTACAGCCCATGACATTTAATTTATTGATCGTACGTATTGAGTTTTCTTGAGCTTACACTGAATTTAATGGGCCGTAAATTGAGACTTGAATAGCTAACATAAATGTTTAATAGCACTCGTGTAATTCAAATTATATGAGCTATGCACCAATTCTCACTTCAAAATAATGATTTTGAGAACAATGTAATTGAAGAGATTATTTCCAAAGAGCCAAGAAGAACATATTTATACAAATTAATTTGGAGCTTATGTGTAGTTTTCGAGCCTCCGTGGCTTAGGCGGCAGCAAGCCGGCCTCTCACCACTGGGTCCATTGTTCAAATCCCGGTTACTCCATGTGAGCTTTGTGCTGGACAAAGCGGAGGCAGACAGGTTTTTCTCCGGGTACTCCGGTTTTCCCTGTCAGAAATATCATTCCAGCAACACTCTCCATTGTCATTTCCTATCAACTGTCATTCAAGCGGCTTCGGTGGCGTAGTTGGTAGCATGTTGAACTGCTGTGGCCAAGATAGCGGGTTCAAACCCGGCCAAAATCGTCGGATTTTTTAAGAGCGTCAAAAATCCTTCAGTATGCCTTCCTTCGAGGTGAAGTAAAGCCGGCGGTCCCATGTCATAGATTTATGGTATGTAAAACATCCTTCCACAGACTAAACTTGTGTGAAGCTAAATTTCGTCGGAACACTCTATCAAAGTACCAACATTCACCACTAGGTATCATTGATATCTGGTGGCGGAAGGTCGGAACTACTTGAAATTGAACGGAACTTGTAGTTCACCCTAAGGGTGTCCGCTGGAAGCAGCTACAGACTCAGGCGAGCAGAACATGTCCTCGGACACTCCCGGCACTAAAATCCATACGATAAATAAATAAATAAATGTCATTCATTTAATTATATCCCCAGGGGAGTGTGACAGGCTTCGGCAGCCGGCACATTTCATATCCCCGCCGCCAGTTGGGGGCTTTATTCGTTCCATTCCCTGACCCGGTCGGTCGACTGGAAGTAGTATGTAGTTTTCAAAGAATTATAGAATGCCATTATATTCGCCTAAGTTGCAATACCATGTATCTGACAATCGTCGTCTTTTCCAATAGTTTCCTTTTGATTGGTTACGTCACCCAGCCGTATGAGGATGTGTCGTCCAACAGGATTGTTCATGTTAGGTTCATTATTATTGATCTAAGCCCACTATGGAGCGCTGATGACTAGTTCTTCTTTGATGCTCTCTTCCGTTACCAATAACTCTTGAGCCCGGCTGAGAATTTTTCCTTTCTCCCTTGTCAGAAGGTTTCCTACACTTAGCCACTTCAGATGGTGGGGACCAACAGTTAACTATATCAGCAAATTTGGAGCAATGTTGGAAAACAAGGTCAGAAATCCCAGCAGAATCCAAGTCTTTTTGGACTACATTGAGCCACAGGCTTGTAATTTTTAGCCTACTTTTCACATTTTCCAAAAATGAGGAAAAAGTAGACTTATGAGATCGGCCAAATGTGTGTCTGTCTGTCTGTCTGTTTGACTGTCCTTCTGTCTGTCTGGCTGTGTGTGTGTGTGTCCCCCCCCTATCAACTCCTAAACGGCTGGAGCAATCGAAACAAAATTTGGTAGGAGTAAAGAATATCTGACAGAAGGACAGACAGACAGACACACATTTGGCCGATCTCATAAGTCTAAGTCTGAATATCTCACGGCCATATTTGAAACTGATGTCAGTGCTACCAAGTGCTGAAAAATCGCAATTGAAATTTGAGCTCCATGTTGGATATCTTGGAAGGTATGAATGGGAGCTATTTCAATATTGGTACACGTACAGATAATAATATTGCAGTTTAATTTCCAGGAGGCTATACATGACAGTGTTGCCAAAATGATTATAAGCCTGCTGATAGGTCCAATTTTTAAATGCATATAACGTCTACACTATGAATTGGAATTCAACCAAATTTCGTTTCTTGTATGTGTATATAACCAGATATGACTGAGCGTATTCTTAAGAACCACCAGGGCAGCCAACTGTTAATATATGCTCTTAATTTATTTTATCCAAATACCAATATATCGGAAAGTATGCAAGCCGACAGCTCTAAACTATGCACAAGTATAGTACCTGACAGTCTATATTAATTTGGAGTAACGTCAATGCTACCAACATGATTCTAAGCCTGCTGAGAGGTCCAACTTTAAATACATGTAACTTCCATACTATCATTTGGATTTCAACCAAATTTCGTATGGGCAATGTGTACCATAACTGATATGACTATACGTATTCTTAATAGCAACCAGCGCTGCCAACTGTTAATATGTGTTGTCTCTACTTTTGTTTCCCTAATATCAATATATCAGAAAGTATGCAAGCCAATAGCTCTAAACTTTGCACACGTATAGTACCTGGCATTCTAGATTAATTTGGAGTAACTAATATCCGTCAGTGCTGCCAACATGATTCTAAGCCTGCTAATAGGTCCAATTTTAAAATGCATGTAACTTCTATACTAACTAATAGATTTCATTCAAAATTGGCACAACAATAGATCATATTATTTCAGATTATTTCTGACCAATACATGCATGATATTGTTGCCAACATGATTTTACGCGCGCTGTTAGATCCAATGTTTAACTGCATGTAACGTCCATGCTATTCATTGGACTCCAACCAAATTTTGTATTCTGTACCTTAAGAGATGGAACTAAGAATATATTCAGTCACCAGGGCTGCCAACTGTAGTGCTCTATTAGGCTACATTATGCCAGGTATACAGTATTTCGAACTAATTAGAAATTTCGTTATTACCAACTTAATTTTGTCATTATAGATAGATCCATATAGATTAATCATTGGCGTAAATCTTAAATTTTAAGAAAAGTAGGCTCTTTAGTTCGTCACGGAACTTCTTGTTATCAAGGAGAAGATCCGCTTGGTAAGTCTGTTGTTGTCCATTCGTAGAAGGTGCCCGTAGATCTTCAGCCACCTACGTTGCATGATGGTATTGGCCGTTTCCAACCGTTGATACAGTTTAGAGTTTGCTTTCAGTCGGTAGGTTTCAACTGGGAGCAATCTCGGCCCACCAATGATTCTTAGGATACGTCTTTCGACCTCCCGATCATCCATAGCGCTTTTCCTGTTCATCATGAGGGTATCGGCAGCATACATCATAGCCCAGGCATTATATGCAAAAAACACGGCCAACCTAAAAAAAAATGTAAAGCTGAAATTTGGCATAGATGTTCCCTAGTACCCTAGAAACAAATCCTGAAAAGTCCCCATCTCTGCGGTGTTCGCGTCATAGTTTTTGGAGGTTTCAAAAGGGCTGAAATGGGGCCTAAGTGCCAAAAACAGCATTTTTGCTTTCTGCGTTCAAAATATCGATCCGAATTTAGTTCTCGCGAGCTTCTGCAATTAATAAAAATGAACCAGCAGGATCACGGACTTATCACGCCTAATTATTGCTATTGATGAAGGAAAAAAACGACAAATTTAACATTTTTAGCACAATGTTTACACGAAAATTTGGTTAATTTGTCATTAGCAGGTCATTATTTTTTAAACAACCGCTGATATTGACTTAAGACCCAGAATGAACGTTATAAAGCATACCTTAGCTTTACACTGGTACATTACCCATGTCTATGTAAGAAACGGTTACCGAGTTACGGTCCCATGCATAACCGCTGTTGAAAAGGCACCCGATCGCGTTTCTAAATGACAGCGCTCGGCCTGTCGGAGCAGGCCAACAATACTCGAAACAATTAATTCAGCGTCTAAACAGTCTTGGATTTTCAGTAAATGTGGCGGAAGTCCACAGGTACGAAGTTTCAGCGCTTCGTGAAGAACGTCCAATCCCGAATGCTGGAGCGTTCACGCAGTTTTGCTTTGACAACGCTGACTATAACATAAGGACATTGGACGGGCGAAACACATTTCACTGCATGGGAGACATCAAGTGCACAGGTCCAGCGCCTGCCAGTGAAATATCTCCACTTCCACGTACACGAGAAGTTCCTAATGCTGGTGTAATTGCGGCGATGGGAAAGTTCAACATATCGTGGTATCCGAAAAACCTCTTCTTCTGGTTCAAAGGACGTCAAGATTAAGGAGTTAACTGTGGAGGCCCCAAACTCTGTGGCTATTGTTTCGATGATGGACTCCTTGTGGTTATATGGACGGTGGTCAGGTATTAATTTCCCCGCTTCGTGGAACGGCTTTATGAGGACGTCACTGTCTGCTCATGCTCAACCAGCTTCCCAGACAACGTCAGTTGATGCCCTGCCGTTCATTAACTTGGAACCGAGCTACCCATCAACTATATATTCCGCGTTGAAATTTGCCGCAAGAGAGTGCGCGGAACTGAAAGAAAGCAGTAGTTTCATAACCTTTGACCAGCCTCTATACGCGAAAGTTGCAGAGATAGTCGCATCTGACACTTCAGAGAAACTCAAAAACGTGGTTGTTCGTCTAGGCGGATTTCACCTTCTGATGTCGTTTCTTGGGGCAATCGGCTACTTGATGAATGGAAGCGGTTTGGAGGAGCTATGGACGGAAATATACGCTAAATCGTCAGTGACTCACATGATGTCTGGACACGCATATTCTAGGTAGGCTTGCAATTATCTCGCTGTTAATGATTACGTTATGCCTTCAATTTCAAATGTATCAATAACGCGAAACTGTGCATGTTCTAGGGCCCACAGAGCGAATTTTCTGACAAAACAGGCTGTCGGGACAATGTTACTCAACATGAACGATGGGCTGAAGGATGACAAGGATGAAACACAGGCGCTTTTTACCGCATTCCAAGAAGGCACCGCCAACGACTTGGTATCATATCCTTGCCTTCAACGTCTCAAAGAGTCGCTTCATGACACATTTTCTTCAATGAGCCAGAAATCTCGCACAGGAAAGCTGTGGGTAGAGTACATCAAACAGCAAGCCTGGAAAATATTGAAGGATTCCGCATCTTTGTACGAGGAAATGAAGGTATTCGTCTCTACGGCTCCAGTTGAAAAGGCCATAATATCAGCTGGAGAGATGTTCGCCATTTGTCTCTACGACAGTGCCAAATCGGAGTGCAAAAGCCTCGACGAACTTCGGGTAGTGAAATACAGCCAAAAAAATTGCCAAACAACCGGTCACAGCATCATTTCTGCTGGCTTCACTTCCGCCGACTTCGGCGGCATGCAAACAACATTCACTGCGGGTATATTTGCAAGTTCAGGAATGGTTGGGATTTTCTTTGGACCCGACCCAATGGGGATGGAAAATCCAACACTCAGTACCAGTGACAACTCATTTTCCAGCTGCTCCAGATCATCTCCTCAATTTGGTGTCCTGCAACTGCAAGATCTCTTGGGGCAGCCGGTGTGAGTGTGTACGTTCCGGTTTAGAATGCTCCTTAATGTGTGGACACTGCAGTGGAAAAGCGAGTGGCAACGTCACATTTGATGGCTCAGACGATGAGGAGGACGATTGAGTCCGATGTAAGCTTTGTTTTGCAAGTGTTCTTTGTCTAAACAAAGCTTGTTTGTTATTATTTGCATTATGCATATTATGAATGTACGTTTTACTGCTAACTGCATTAAACTCGTTTTGTTCTATGCAAACTGTTTCTGCTAGTTTACCTGGATTCAAAGGAATACCATCCTAAAAGCTGTTGATCAAAGATACAAAATGGTGTCAGCAAAGGTGAATAGATGGAGCCCACCAGCGTAAATGGGCGTTCGTTAGGAAAGAGACTGCCTCACTTGCACTTTTATATTTGTAACTGTATCTCTGCTGCTGTTTGTCGGATGAACATGGGCAATGTATCGTTTTAAAGCTACAAGTGTGCTTTACAACTTTTACTTCGGGTCTTAAGTCGCTATCAGCAGCGGTTTACACGATAAGTCCCGGCTAATGACAAATTAGCTAACTTTTCATGAGAAAAGTTGAGCTAAAAATGTTTGATTACTCATCTGTTTAATTGTATGGCAATATTTACGACCAATAAGAGCGTTAAATTTAACGCAGTCCTTCTCTTATTACTATCAAAGCTCATTAGAACTGATTTTGGATCAATATTTTGAACGCAGGAAGCAAAAATGCTGTTTTTAGCACTTAGGCCCCATTTAAGCCCTTTTGACCTCTCCAAAAACTATGACGCGGACAACGCAGAGATGGGGACTTTTCAGGAGTTGTTACTAGGGTACTAGGGAACATCTATGCCAAATTTCAGCTTTACATTATATTTTTTTAGGTTAAAACTTAATATGCCTGGGCTATCAGGTTTGTACCGACATATCTTGGCATTTTTAGCCTATTTTCATTTTATGAAAAAAAAAGTCTTATGAGATCACCTTTTGTTCGTGTGTGTGCGTGTTTATGTGTGTGTGATGTGTGTGTGTGTGTGTGATGTGTGTCCCTCTAATAACTTCTAAACGGATGGAGCGAATTCAATGAAACTCTGTAAGGTCATAGCACCATTTTGGCCAACCCCGACCGTGCCCTTCAAATGTTACTACGTCCCACCAATCCAACATAGCGGCTGTGCGAAATATTTCATCAGCATTCAATATCTCCGAAACTATTACTGATATCCCTTAAGTTTGTACGGTGATAAAAAAGCACCACTAGAAGTTCACCTAAGAAACTTCCAAAAACCTGGTAACTACTATACCAACATGGCGGCAATACGAAGTTGCGAATTTTAAATAGACGTAGTTAGCGATGTAACCATCCAAAAGCAATGAAACTTGGTACAGCAAATGATTGTACACATTGTAATGCAGTGGAATTTAATTTAGTTCAATTGTTTACATAACCTCAAGATGGCGGCTGTGCGAAATATTTCACTGGCATTCTATATCTGCGAAACCATTACTGATATCACCCTGAAATTTTGTACGATGATGAAGGGCACAACTGCATGTTTATCTATGTAACTTTCGAAAACCTGTTAAGTACAAAACGAACATGGCGTCCAAACGAATTTGAAACGTTTTAATAGATTTTATCGCAATTTAACCATCTGATCGCAGTGAAATATGGTATAGTATATGATTATACATATTGTAGTGCACTGGCATCTAATTTAGTTCAATTGTTTATATAAACTCAAGATGGCGGCTGTGCGAAATTATAAAATTAATCATGCGATCGAAGTGAAAGTTTGGATAATGAAGCTACGCAATAATTTTTCTTTAATGGTACATAGCCTATAGGCTACATATAACAATTCAAAAAGGTGACCAACCGAAATATTTAGACGGTTCTCAATATCTACAAATATTTTACCGCAATCAAACTGAATGTATTAATGTTCATAGAGGCTATGAACATACGTTCACCTATAGGACTATCAATAACCTGGTGGGCACAAATCCAATATGGCGGTGACGCGATATATATATATATATGTATATATTTAAATGAACGTTTCTCGCGATTTAACCATCTGAGTACAGTGAAACTTGGTACGGTAAATGCTTATACAAATGTTAATCCAATGGCAACTAATTTATGTCAATTGTTTTCATAATCACATGATGACAGCTGTGCGAAATTTTAAAAACTCGATTTTACGTCTTGTGTTCTAATCATGCGATTGGAGTTTCAATACAACACGTACACAATAATCTTCATGTAAAAACACATAACTCTAAGACCTACATATATATAAATCCAACAAGGTGACCATCAGTAATATTAGACGGTTCTCTATATCTACGAATCTATTACAGCAATCAAACTGAAATTTTGTACGTTGATGGAGTCAATTAACATAAGTAGGATATATAAAATAGGCTGTATAGTTCTTCACGGAACTACTTGTTAGGAATGCACTTCTTGTTGTAACGGCTGCGAGACAGTTGGTAGGCTGTGTTGAGTCTTTTACGTTTTTCTAAGATTGTGTAAATAAATAAAAAATGTGAAATGTATATTTCCGTGTATTTATGCACTCCTACTGTACAGTTATATTTGAGTAGTCCAGATGCAAAACTCTTTCAATCTACTTGTGCATACAGATAGTTTGGATTCAGTTTTCTCGCACATTAAAGACACTTTTACTATATGTACTGCATGTTTGCTTAGAAAACGAATATATGAAGTTTGGAATAAACACTGTTTGATAAAAATCGTCAGCATATGTGTATTCAATGCCTTGAAATATGAGAAATGTAAATCGAAGTGAACTTTTTTCACAAGTGGATTGATTGAGTTTTGCAACTGGGCTACTCATTTAAGATTCATTTTCCTTTATGGTTGCACACGGGAAAATGAACAAACCGTGACTATGTAATTATATAACACACTTTCCTGAAATCACTAATAAAGGGGGGATTTTAAGATTAAAATTTTGGGACTCACAACCAAGAACACACGAATTCACGTTCCTCAGTGGACTAAAATTTTAGGACTCACAACAAAGAACACACGAATTCACGTTCCTCAGTGGACTAAAATGTTAGGACTAAACTTCCCCCTTTAACAGTGGAAAATAGCCTATTAACCTCAAGGTTGTTTGATTCCATATTGGAATCATGGGATGGCTTTACTCAGGCTTTATCAGAACATGAGTCAAGGAATCTCCGTCATCACATGACAGCCTGGTCCATATTACTAATCAGAAGGATGAAAATATCAGAACACGGTTTCAGGCTCATCTACAGCAAGAAATAGTTTTAAGGATATTCTTTCAAGAATACAACATATTGTCTGAGTCGTTAACCACGTTTCTACTCAACGCTCATATGACATTATATAATGAATTTTAAAGTGTTATTTACGTGTTTTTAACAGTTTTTAGTGATGTAGGCTGTATTTGTTTAACTGCATGTTGATATGGTTAGTAATCCTTGTTCGAGTGTTGATATGAAAGGACTGACGAAGGGTTCACAGAGCCCGAAACATGTACCCTAAGGAGTGATTTATAATGAACTAGCGTGTGCGTTATCTAGTTGCATTTTCATGCTTTAATGCACTCGTTGTCACGAGCAAAGAACTACGCTCCGTCATCTTGTGCTGGAGTTAGATCCCTGTTCCGCGCGAGTCTGTTATTCCTTCATGCAAATACTGTCTTTTACAGAGGCAGAATGAAAGCTGAGTGAGACCTCGTGAAATGGCGTTGCCATGACAACGTTTATCAATTTCGCAGACCGGGAATAGTTTTTCTGCTGTGTTAAAACTGACCAATTCGTGGCACCGTGGCTAGCATTGGTGGCTGTCACCCCTGAGGTTCGGTTTCCATTCTAGGCTCTGCCAAGAAATTTAATTCTTGCCTCTGGGCTAGAACGGGGTTCCCACCCCCAAGCACCGCAACAAGTTCCGAATTCATCCACATCACTACATCATATTGCAGGAACGTTCATATAGATCCTTAGTCCAATGTAACATCATTTTCCGGGAAAAGGCGGTTAGATCCCTTTTCGGCGCATCGCTTCAAGTTGTATTCTTACAAACGTTCCACGTGTTTAGCCCCACCATATATTTGGCTCATCGCTTGGCATAAGGGTGGGTCATATGAAAAGTTCTTTCGGACAGAAATCTTAGGGGATTTTTAGGGGACTATTGACTATTTTGAATAGTATTGATATTGTGCCTATTAAGGAAGGTATGATTTTCCCCTCAAAACTCCATTTTATCCTCCCCTTTGGTCAATGGTTGTTGCTATCAAAAAACTTTATAAGATAAGTTTTTGCCCTTATCCATAAAACAGTACGAACTTTGAAAGCATTCGATTTTTTACATACTAAGATAGTTATAGCAATATTTCACTTTTTCGAGATAAATGCCCCTCATTTCCACCCCCTTGGTCCGATTTCGCCCATTAAGGAGCTCCACCAATTTGAGCAGTTACATTTTATGTATAGATTTGAAAACGATTGGTGAAAAATTACGGTAGTTTTCGTGTCCACAAGAAAGTGATGTATATCTTTTATTTATTTAGCGTATAGCCTTTAGTGCCGAGAGTGTCCGATGACAAGTTCGTCTCGCCAGAGGCTGTAATTGCTTCAATGTGGACACCCATGGGATGAGCTACAAGTTCCGTTCAATTTCAAGTACTGTAGTTCCAAATTTCGCTACCAGATGTCACTGACACCTAGAGGTGAACGTTGGAACTTTGATAGAGCGTTTCAATGAAATCTAACCTGCAAATTTAGCTTCACACTAGTGTAATTAGTGGAAGGTTCTTTTACATGCCATAAATCTATGTAATGGGCCCGCCGGCTCTACTACCCCTCCGAAGCTGGGCATACTGAAAATTATACTCGTATATAAATTATATATCAACTTTAAAACGGACGGTGGTTTTGGGGTCTGAGGGATTCGAAACGCGAAGATACAGGGTGGCGCACGAAATGTCATACACTGGAAACTGTTTATAGAACATTTAATATACAACATATTTAATAGAAAATGGCATTACAGCAATCACTGAAATGTGCATGATTAGTCAGTATGCAGGACATGTTCAATATGTCCATCTTCTCGGCGTACAACAGCTTCGAGACGAACCTGCATGTTTGTGACCACTCTACGACACATGTCCTCACTCGGCCCTCGGGAGAAATTCACAATGGCTGCTTGCAATTACAGTACATTTTCTGGTTTCGGGCGGTAGATTGTCTCCTTCAAATATCCCCATAGTAAGAAATCACCGGGATTAAAATCGAGGCTATGTGGTGGCCTGATTGAGCCGCTCTGAAAACGTTCCGGATATCGATGGGACATCACACGGGGCCCAAAATGCCATCTTGCATGAACTATTGTGTCTCTATTGGTAGACGTGATACAAAGAGTGTCATTGAAAAAGATTGGCCCAATAATTCCTGGCCCAATAATTCCCAACAAACACTTTCACATCATGACTTTCAACCTCCCTTTGTCCGCCATGTTGTATAACTGGAAGCCGGTACACTTGCGCGACATGTGCTGCTGTCCGTCGAATCACACATGAAATAAGGTTTCTGTTCACGAAAGTACATGGTTGCGAGCCCAGTTTTACACATTTTATAAACAATTTTCGATGTATGACATTTCGTACGCCACCCTGTATGTCAAAATTATCCGGAATTTGCAACAAGTTACCCATTGCAATAGGTTGTTTTCTCATGAGATCTACCTAAAATACTGCTCTTTTTATGCAACTCAATACTGATGTAACTCGTTCTTTTTCTATTACTGTATGGTCTAAACTCGGTTATCCATAGCCTAGTTTTCAGTAGAATACATAAGCCCGGTCATAGAAACTTCCATTTAAATTCTGCAACTCCTTCAGAAGTCGAAATGGATATTGCATTTACTATTGTTACATAATAGCAGCAGTTTTTGTGCTTGTTCAGCAGTCGGTGACACGGCTGTAATGAGCTGTTAATATTAATCCAGTTCCGTTCTTGTTTTCTCTACGGCTCCATTCATTCCATTCATCCCCGACCACGGTAGGCCCCCGAGCGTTCAATTCTACTTGTCTTATCGAGATGGGCTACTTCATATTGGATGAGCAGGGTAACTTTGTCAGTTGTTCTCCTGGTAATATCAAGACGAGCGGAAATGTAGCCCACCACTTAGTGTGCAGTTTTTATAAACTTTCTCATAAAAATGTATATTAGCAAAGTAATGATCACCATCTTTTGTGGTCTCGTGGTACTCCAGATCTAAAGGATTTGGGTTCAATTCCCGATTGGTTTTCAATGAGTTCGTGTGGGCTTTGGTTGTCAAGTAGGGAAATGTATCAAATAACATACGTTTAGTCTACTTTCATAAAAAAAATAATTTTTGCGACATTAACTTCAATATGTCGTCCGTGCGTAATTTTCAAGTGTAGTAATAGATAATTTACGTTCCAATAAATGAATGCACACTAGAATTAATATTCTGAAGCTACATATGACGGCCAGTAGTTGCCTGAGTTACAACGCAGTGATATTGAATAGTTTACTTTTACTACGCATACCCGCCTTAAAATAATAATATCACGTATTGACCATCAAATAAACATAGACTTTTGCAACATAACAAAACGAGAGATAATATTGTATAGAAAATTTAGTTTGCTGAAGGTACACGAGGTTTCTCTAATGACGTTATGATCATAAGTAAAATACCATGAGTATTTATTAAACTTATACACCTTAGGCAATAAATAGTTTTGAAAATATAATATATTATACCAGTTTCGTCCACATTGTGGTCCTCTTCAGTAACTATGTTATCATACAATACATAAAATTTTTCAAAACAAAAGTTTAGTGCTTTTCAGTCAGTCAACACGAATGCACCCAAAAAGCCAGGTTATGCCCTATTCCTGAAATAAATTACATGATATTATAAGCACAAAACTTTTGTTTACTAAGGCAACACTGAAAAATGGCTTCAAACTCCACAATAAAATGTTCACTTAAGCAAGGAATAAATGAAACAACAAATTTTCAAACCATGATCCCCTCAGCAAAGAACCTTATATCATATAATTAATTCATGCTTTTGGGCTAATGCCGTGTGTATTTTTAATTTAAAAAAAAAGGCAAGGTTTCTCCGAAACGTATGGTTTAAATTAAATATACACACGGCATTAGCCCAAAAGCATGAATTATTTATATAATAATCCGGGCCGTGAAAGCCTTAATATGCATACCTTATATCATCTTATGAAAATCCATCGTAAGATATTTTTAGCCTACTTTCGATTTTTGCAAAAAATGAAAGTAGACTTATGAGATCAACACAGGGCGAAAAAAGTGTGTCTGTCTGTGTGTGTGTATGTGTGTGTGTATGTGTGTGTGTGAGTCTGTGTGTGTGTGTATATGTGTGTGTGTGAGTCTGTGTGTGTGTGTGTGTGTGTCTGTGTGTGTGTGTGAGTGTGTGTACTCTGAATGTCTGTCCCCCCCTATCAATTCGAACACGGTGAATGCGAATTGTACGAAATTTGGTACAAAGGTAGCACTAGCAAAGGACACCTCAGTGTCATGTTTTATATCGCCGCCATCTTTACTAAAACTGAATGGCGGCCACTCAAACGTTCAAAACGTAAAATCAAATAACGACTAACCAAATCATCCGATCTCTACCAAATTTGGTAACAACATACCTTTGTATAGGATGCGTCTTGTGACCAAACTACAAGGTCGTCCGCCATACCATTTCAGGATGGCGGCCGTGCGAATTATGCAAACTTTATAATCCATATCATGGGACCCACCAGTTCCGATTATCGAGCCGAGAATCGTTTTAACTGTTCTAAAGGAAGAGGCACGTTCGAAATTAAAAGTTTATTTTGTAATACTATAGTGCAGACGTGATTTTAAAAAGCTGAGCTGATTCAGTAATAAGACAAGATGGCAGCGGATATCTTGTGCCTGACTTATATTTCACTAATTTGAGTATTGCATGCAATATAGCGTACTGATACAAAATAAATAAACTTTGTATGAAATGCTTTATATATAAATGATATACTCCAGTGATGAAATCGTTTAGTATAAATCATTATTTGCTAACAAGTTCTATGTAAGTCATTTTATATAGAACGATATTCGTTGACACAATTAGCTCAGTGGTAGAGCGTTAGCCTATCGCTCAAATGCCTATGGTTCAAACCCGATCAGAGCTAGGTTTTTTGCTTGAAATGTTATATGTTTATTGTTTTGTAATGACTCAGATGTTTTAAAATTAAGCGTTATATTGTGCATATTATGGTGTAAAATATATATTTAATTAAAACATAATTCGCCAGCAGATTTACTCGAGACATCTAGCTGCCAAAAAGGTAACTGCACGCCGACATACTTATTAACTTCCAGATTTTATTGAAAAGTTTCTTCTTCTGGCCGCTAGAATGCACTCGCTCTGTTAGGATTATATTGTTCGATATTTCACCACTAGATGTCACGACTAGTCTACGTGGGGCTCCATTGATTACTATACCATTAGCATTCTATGCGCATCGAATTTGAAGTATGACAAGATGATACTACGATACATTTTTACTTTTTATTTTAAAGGGTTTGTAACAGCCTATTTTGCGTTACTTGAAAATGTTATTTGAAGTAAAGAACAAAACGATTTCACATAGTATCTGAATTCAAGACGTTGGTGTTAGTTCAGGTTATTAATTACTACTTTTATTTCAGGCAAATAGCAATCGAAAATATCCACATAGTTTGTATACACACGTCTCTGTAGGGTCATGGAAAGATTTGTTAATTCAATTAGGGTTTTCGATTCCCGGTCAATGCATGTGAGATTTTCGAAGTGAAATGCCATGTCCTGTGGTTCGGATTCCACGTAAAAAGGAGGTCCCGTGGCTCATAATCACAAGATTCACGGTCACGTAAAACTACAATCTTCCTTCCTTTTTTTCAAATAAGGTTTTTAAAGGCATGCACAACCAGACGTGTAAAGACATGCCTCAACTCAAAGTTGGATGTTGCCCACGGCAGGTCGTATATGTAATAATAATAATAATAATAATAATAATAATAATAATAATAATAATAATAATAATAATAATAATAATGTTATTGGTTTTACATCCCTTTTAACTACTGCTGCTTTTAGAGACACCGGGGTGCCGGAATTTTGGCCCGAAGGGGATCTTTAACGTGCCAGTAAATGTACTGACACGGCTCCCTCGCATTTGTGCACCCTCAAATGCCAGCTGACTGCGCCAGGATACGAACCTGCAACCTAGGGCCCAGCAAGCGAGAACGTTACCGCTGAGCCACGCAGCCAGTCCGGTCGTTTATGTCTCCAGATCCATAACATTCTTGATATACTTCTTATCTTTCTTTCTTTCTTTCTTTCTTTCTTCAATGATGGTAGCAGTTTTTATCTAGGTTGTGGCGTTTGGTAGAGGCAAATCGTTTCTAAGGTCTTCAACAAAGAATAGTTCTATTATACTCTTTGATAATAACAACGAGTTATAACTATACTCATACATTTAGGAGAAAGTAGGCTATATGTTCTTTACTGAACATCTTGTTTTAAATTTAAATCTGTTTGAAAAACAATTCACCATCACCAGATATTTTTGATCTACATATTTTTCAGAACGTTATTTTATAGTACTTTATCATCAATTTTAAAGCACACATTGTCACAGATCTGTTTTTGTAATACTTTTTTATGAAAAATTATTATCAAGGAAAGGGAAAACCCAAGGTAAATATTGGTAAACTTTGCTCGTAATTCAATTAGTTTTAATTATTATTATAAGACAGTTACTGAAGAGGACCACAACGTGGTCGAAACTGGTATAATATGTTATATTTTCAAAACTATTACTGACTAAGGTGTATAGATTTAATAAATATTCATGGTATTTTACTTATGATAGATGTCATAATACAGTATGTTAAGGATGGCGACCATGCGTATTAATTAACAATAGAACCGACATGCTACGATGAAATTGAGCAATTACCACGAATCTTGGTGCAAAAGGAATATTTTCTGAGAGACCTAAGATAAATAAGCCTAATGGGCCTAAATATTAGGCATTGGAGATGGTGACCATGTGCACTCTTGAAACTTCAAGATCAGTAAAAGCATAGGCCTAATATATTGGAGCAATTACCATGAAACTTGGTGAAAGAGGAGCTTTTTATGAGGCACCCCGTTTTCAGAAATCACATTAATATTGTTGTGAATAATGTGCTGGATTACCATATTAAATATATTGAATATTAGGGTCAATATCACGGAATACTAGAGAAAAATAATGACGAAACTTTGGAATATGAATGTATTGTAGCGTAGGCCTATATCAAAATCACTGTCCTATGTTTTGAAAATTGTCGAAGGAATATCTTACTGAATAATAAACTCATAAGGATGCCATATTTATTAAAATTCCTCGGGTTGTTTAATATTAATCGGATGATTCGATTTATACAAATTACTCTTGGAGTTTCAATTAAATAGGTTACAGTATTTAAAAATTTTAAAGTAATCAGTAGTTTACATCGTTGTGTAGTGGCTAGTGTTTTTGGCGATCAACGTGGATTCCCGATTCCTGACTCTGCCAAGAAATCTAATTCTGGTCTGAGGACTTGAACGAGGTACACACAGCCTCTTGAGGTAGAACTGAGAAAGGTGGGTTTTATTCTCACCTCAGCCATCCTGGAATTGGGTTTCCAAGGTATCCCACTTCTACTCCAGTCAAATGCCGGTATGGTTCCCAACTTAAACTCACGACCACCTTCTTCTCAATTCTAGCCTCAATGATGAGTCTCTGGGCATACGTAAGAGGGACAGATATAATTATTATTTATTTCATTTTAACTAAACAATATAAAATATCAGGAAGGAGACTAACATCAGTCAGATAAAAGGCTTGCATTTCCACCTCACTGTGAAAAAACATCCTCGTCTGACCTGGCATGATTCCTGTATTAGAAGCAAGTAACCGGAAACATATTGCTAGCATTTAATTGGGTAGACGAGCCAGTCCTTCCGATCTTCAGCCGGCTGTCTTTGAGACGCCCTGTCAAGCAGAATGTGTCGTCTGATCGGTCAAGCAAAAGGAATCGAGCACCCAGCCAGCGCGCCGTACGGAAATGATGGGTCAAGTTATCTCTGCCGTTTGATGTATGAGAGTTAGAGTTAGAGATATATCAAACACAACTCACCGAACACTAATTGGATTAGTGTATTGCCAATTGCCATAGCTTATTCGTCAGATCAGACCTATGACCCCAAGGTCACTGATTCGATTCCCGTCCAAGGAAGTCGTATATAATAAGGGCAATAAAAATTCACAGGACTCCAACTCGTACGATGTTAGGTCGTGAAAGACCTCTCGTGTTATATTTGGTGACTGCAAGGAAAAAAGGGGGGCTTGAGAATCTCAGTTCGTAGAGACACCGTGCTTTTAACTGGAAGGGAGTGGATTCCATTCATTCCACAGAAGGAATAGATTTAAGAAATACAATTACCACTTCCAGAAACGCAATGACTCTGAGGCTCACTCAGCCTACACCGGAAATGAGTTTAGTTCGGACGGACAACCGAGGCACAGGTGGTTTCAAACAATTTGGAATGTGATTGATCTAAGACATATAAATAAATTAATAAATAAATAAAGACATAAATAAAAAATATAATAAATAAGAAATAAATAAAATAAATAAATAAATAAATAACAAATATAAATAATATAAATAAATAAATATATAAAATTAAAATAAATAAATAAATAAATAAGTAAATAAAATGTATTAAATAAATAAATAAATAAAAATAATATAAATAAATAAATAAATAAATACAACATTAAAATATACAAGTGTTTTAAGCCCCTCAGGGAGGGGGCTATATGAGAGTTTGGAGTTTCATGCGGAACTTGTCTCTTAAGTGGCTATCATGAGTGTCATTATTTCCCAGGTTTTTCCACACTCCCTCCAGACAAATGCCTTACTTCAAGTCTCGAGGTACCTACCTCATCCTTGTCCCCGATACAGTTACACACACTACTACAGTTAGTTAAAATAAACACAGGTTATCAGACAACTTCAACACATACCCAACTATACGGGGCTAATGATCAAGATGTCCTAAGGCCCTAAACATAATTAACAACAACACAACAACGGTAACCGTGGTTGTCTGGTCCACTCTAGAACCCATACATCGAATGTAGGATAGCTTTCCTCCATGATTTAGGTAGTCATCGTAACTTCCAATGTAGTTTCACAGTAGAAATGTCCCCTCCGATTTGAGGTTGAAATCATTGTGAAATGTTTCTCAAATTGTAGTGGAAATATGCTTGATACATCACTGAATATACTGAAGTACTTTTGTAGAATAATGTAGTACTTTGCGTTGAATACTTGTCGTAATTGTAGCTGAAGTTTAATAGATTGTTTCGTTGCTAATAAAAGCGTTCTTATTCATTGCGTTGTAGCTTCAAGTTCTCAATATTTCAATCTCGTGTTTATTCACGGATGATATTTTTTCTGGCTGAGGGTTATCGAAGGCTCTCCCTCGCTCAAATTTCTGCTACCGGTGCTATCAATGTATGTGTCGTGGTTTTTCTCTAGAGCTCTGGTTGACAAGGTCTGGCCTCGACGTGACGAAGTAAGAGAATGAACCTTCCTCTCTGCTGCCACCAGACTCCTGCGATCAAAATGGCGGTAACTAGCCTCGCACGCTTCGTAATTACTCTTATTTGCAAATATCTCCTCTCGTAATCATTAATATTAAATTCTGTTTTGATGAATAAATTTCGTTTCTGATCCTCATGATAATAGTGTACTTTAATACTGTATAGTTTCCATTTTAAAATATAATGATATTTTATTCCTCATTTGAATAGAATTATCTGATTGGTTGATCAGTTGTCAAGAAAATCTCATTCTTCTTATCAAAGTCATTGGTGACGTGCACCAAATCTTTTTTTTTTCTTTCTTTCTTTCAAAAGTGGTGTCGCGTGCAACTCTCCTGTTGACGCTGCTTGGCTTACAAAAACCGGTCTAAATCGAGAATGTAGGACTGGCTTGTAACTTTGGTCTGAATACAGCTACTATAAATCTGAATCTCCTCTGTGTTAAAATAAAATTCACAGATCCATTCTTCGCTAGTCTGTAGATATTATTTGCTCCTTCTGCTGTGTTGAGCTCTTCGTACATGCTCTTGTAATGGTCTGCTTTAGCCTTTGCCACTTCCTGTTTTGCCACCGACTTCAATCTTCTATATTGCTGACGATCAAGATCCAGTCGCGATTGGAGCCAGGTCTTATACGCTAACTTCTTCATCCTGAAGGTATCTTGGACATGTGAATTCCACCACCATATCTCTTTATTGATAAAACTGCGTCCAGGTTTTGATTTACCCACGATGTCAGTAGCACAAGTCGTAATATGTGTGGAGGCCTTTGCCCAGATTTCATCAACGTGTTGACCTTGTTCTGGCATAGATAAAGAACCTATAGATGTTTTCAGCTGGATGTGATGTTGTTTTAATTTCCACCATTTAATTCGTTCCGATGTAGATTTAAGACTTTTCTTGCCGAGATCAAGGCGAATCCTAAAATTGAGGAGAAGCAGATGATGTTGGGGTGCAATAATGTCTGATGGTATGACTTTTACATCAGTGACAAACTTCAGATCACTCCTTCGTACCAGCCAATAATCAATCTGCGTATTTCTTCCACCACTACTGTAGGTAATGAGGTGCAATGGTCGCTTTTTGTAAAAGGTGTTAGTCACAGCTATGTCTAAGGCCTCAGCAAATTCCAGGATTCTGTTTCCATCCTCATTTCACTCTCCAAAGCCTTGTCCACCATGTACTCTCTCGAAACCATTTCTATTCCCTCCAACGTGGCCATTTAAGTCACCACCAATGAACAGGAGTTCTTCTTCAACAAACTGGAGGTAAGTTTCGAGGTTGTTCCAAAATTCGTCCTTCTCATCATCCGTGCACCCAGTTTGTGGAGCATAACATGAAACCACACGTAAGGTTTTCGTACCAGTGTCGATCTTAATAGACATCAATCGGTCAGAAAGACGGTTTACTTCAGAGACGTGATCTCTGAACTTTGTACTCACAGCTATAGCTACGCCATTCCTGCCTGATATCTTTCCGTGGTAGAATAACTTGTATCCTTCACCAATATCCTTGGATTTTGAGCCAGACCATTTGGTTTCCTGGATGCAGGCAATATCTACTTGTCGGTTCTTCAAGGTATCTGCAAGTTCTCGGCTTCGACTCGTAAGAGTACCAATGTTAATGGTTGCCATTCTGATTTGTTGGACTCGCTTCTTTAGCCCACCCCGTCCTTGAGTGGGGAGCCCTTGCACATTTCTCACACCATTCGGGCGATGATGATGCGCGTCGCCTACAGCGGGGAACGCCCTAGCAGTTTCATCCATAATATTTATTCTGGCCAGTGCATTCAGATACAACAGAATTTGTTTTACCGACCGGCTTGTTGTTAAGCCTGCCATCGAACCCTCCTCCTTTCTCATCCCGGACTTGGGACCGGGCAATGGCGGATTCTTTTTAATCTCTTCTCAGCTTGTTTGTTGAGGTGGTCTCTCACTGACTCGATACGCTCCTCCAAAGATGGTTCGTTATCTTCCGGTGTGTTGAAAATACGGTCCCAAAGTCTGAATGGTTTCTCGTTGAAATGTTGCGTGACTGAAACTTCCTTCGTGTTCTCGTGTCGTGTGTCATTGATGCAAAATTCAATTAGAGGTACTACCTTTACCCAATTTGCATGGTTGTCAGTGCTATATAGGCGTATTTACTTTGACGTCTCTAACATGACTATCTCAATAGGATTCGTCTCTGGACTACAAATAGAATTAAATATTTGACGAATATCTAGTCTGTCCGTTGTTTCTTGAAATTCTGCGGAAGTATACTGTGTTCCGTGGTCCGTTAATAATCTCTCTGGTCTTCCTAGCTTAGGAATGATGTTCTTTTCTAAATGGTACAACACAGTCTTCGTAGTTGCTTTCTGCATTGGATTCATCATGACTATTTTAGAAAAAACATCCGTTGTGACTAGTAAGTACTGATTACCCCTCACACTCTTAGATGCAGGTCCAAAACGTCCTGACTGAACAATTCCAAAGGTTTGGTTGGGATAATCGCTTTCGGTCTCTCCTTCAATAATTCCGAAGCGTACTTGTTTTTCTGACATAGTTCACATGACCATATGACGTCAGCAATTGAATCTCTCATGTTAATCCAATAGAATTTCTCTTGAGAAGTAATGTATGTCTTATCTACGCCTCCATGTCCGATGCTTTTGTGTTGTTGTTTGTTGTTGTTTGTTGTTGTTTGAGTCTTCAGTATTTTGACTGGTTTGATGCAGCTCTCCATGCCTCCCTGTCCTGAGCTAATCGTTTCATCTCTACATAGCTCCGACACCCTACATCCGAGGCAATCTGTTTAACATATTCTAACCTTGGTCTACCCCTACAGTTTTTGTCCTCGACCCTTCCTTCCATAACTAAGCTTGCTATTCCTGGGTGTTTTAGTATGTGTCCTACCAACCTATCTCTTCTCTTCATTAACAGTCGCCAGAAACTTCTCTCCTCTCCCACTCGTCTTAATACCTCTTTGTTTGTAACCCTATCTACCCATCTGATCTTCATCATTCTCCTGTAACACCACATTTCAAATGCTTCAATTCTCCTCTTTTCTGCTGCACCAATAGTCCAAGTTTCACTTCCATAGAGCGCCACGCACCAGACAAAGGCTTTCAAAAATGACTTCCTAATACCTAAATCTATATTCGATGTCAGCAGATTCCCTTTTTGTAGAAATGCTTTCTTTGCCTGAGCCAACCTACTTTTTATATCCTCTTTGCTTCGTCCATCACTGGTTATTCTGCTTCCTAAGTAACAGAAGTCTCCCACTTCCTTCAGCTTTTCACCTGCCAATTTGGTCTCCATAGAGGTTTCTGATTTATTTCGGCTGCATTCCAGTATTTTTGTTTTACATTTATTAATTTTCATCATGAATTCTTTCCGTAAGACGGAGTCCATACCATTCAAAAACTCATTCAAATCCTCAGGCTTGTCGGCCAAGATGACGATGTCATCAGCAAATCTCAGAGTTGAAATTATTTCTCCTTGAATCTTCACTCCCACTTTAAATTTTTCTCTAATTTCCTTCATTGCCTGTTTAATGTAAAGATTGAAAAGTATGGGTGATAAGTTGCAGCCTTGCCTTACACCTATCTGAATACCAGCTTCTCTCTCATGTCCTTCAACTCGAATGACTGCTGTCTGGTTTCTGTACAGAATGTATATCAACCTCCTATCCCTGTACTTTATTCCAATCGATTTCAAAATGTCAAACAATTTAGTCCAATCAACATTATCAAAAGCCTTTTCTAAGTCTACAAAAGCCATGAACGTTCTCTTATCTTTCCTTATTCTACCTTCCAAAATCAGCCTAAGACTTAGTACAGCTTCCCTTGTTCCTACATTTCTCCTGAAACCAAACTGGTCTTCACCCAACTCCGTTTCTATCTGGCTTTCAATCCTCTTGTAAATTATTCTAGACAGGATCTTTGAAGCATGAGTAATCAAGCTGATTGTACGGTAATCTTCTCATCTGTCAGCTCCCACTTTCTTTGGTATAGGGATGATTACATTCTTCTTGAAATCAGGGGGTACCTCACCTGTCTCATAAATCCTACACACCAAGTGAAATAACCTGATCAGACCTTCATCTCCTATGCAGCGTAGCAACTCAATCGGTATATTATCTATGCCTGGTGCTTTGTTCCTGCTTAAGTCCTCCAAAGCTCTATCAAATTCTGATCTCAATATTAAATCTCCTTTCGCATCCTCATCAATTTCTTCCTCCCTTTCCATTACATGATTCTCAATCTCCATTCCCTTATACAAACTCTCGATGTAATCTTTCCATCTCTCAACCTTTTCTTCCCTATCTGTTAGAGGCTTTCCATTTGTGTAATTAATATTACAGCAGTTAGACTTATTTTCCCCAAAAGTATTCTTAATCCTTCGATAAGCTGTGTCTACTTTTCCTAATTGCAGACAATTTTCTATACCTGCACATTTCTCTTTCAACCATTCTTCTTTCGCTTCCTTGCACTTCTTGTTAACCTCATTTCTCAGACGTCTGTATTCTGCTTTCCCCTTTTGATCTCTTACATTCTTGTGTTTCCGCCTTTCATCCATCAATTCTAGTATATCCTGAGTGATCCACGGTTTTCTCCCTATTCTTTCTTTCCTACCAATGTTTTCTTCTGCGGATTTTGTTATTTCATTCTTCAAAAGTGCCCATTCGTCTGCAATTGAAGTTTGTTTAGGGTTTTTCATTAGTCCTTCCTTTATACTCTTCTTGAATCTTTCGTTTAAATCCTTCTCTTTCAGTCTGTCTATTGCCCACCTTTTTGGCTTTTGACTTTTCTTCAGTTTCTTCAACTTTAATCTGCAATTCATTACAACCAGATTGTGGTCAGAGTTTATGTCAGCACCAGGATATGTTTTACAATCCAAAATCTGGTTTCGAAACCTCTGCTTGACCATAATGAAGTCGATTTGGTAACGCCCTGTTTCTCCTGGTCTCATCCATGTGTATATTCTTCTATTGTGGTTATTGAATAATGTGTTAGCTATGACCAACTCATGCTCGGTGCAGAATTCTACCAGCCTGCTTCCTCGATCATTCCTTTCACCTAATCCGAAATCTTCCCTTCTCTCCCTTTTCCTACCACAGCATTCCAATCTCCCATTACTATAACATTTTCATCACCCTTGATATACCTCAGAATTTCGTCTATTTCTTCGTAGACCTTTTCAACATCCTCATCATCAGCTTGACTGGTAGGCATATAGACTTGTACCACTGTGGTGCAGGTAGTTTTAGTATTGATTTTTGCTACAATAATCCGTTCACTATATTGCTCATAATATTCCTCCCGCTGTCCAAGTTTCCTACTCAATATGAGGCCAACCCCTGCTTGGCCATTGTTTGATTTAGTGCTAATGACCCTATAGTCTCCTGACCAAAAGTCCTGTTCTTCCTGCCAGCGCATTTCACTAATCCCAACCAAATCCAACCTCAACCCATCCTTTTCCCTTTCTAAGTTTTCTAACCTTCCACTTCCTAGCAGACTTCTAACATTCCACGCTCCGATCCGTAGAATGTCAGATTTCCTCTTTGTCACTTCTGTGATGTACTAACCATATAACTGGCACAATTAACTTCTGTGGAACCACAATTCTCACCTTAGTATGTTCTGCATCTACATACTTACAAACAATGTCATCAAAAATTAAATAATGCGTCGACTACTTCCTTGTTTCCAGATAATTCTCATCTTCGATGTTCATTCTACCCGACAGTAGTCTGTACAAATTCCTCAAAGGTGCGTTTTTTCTTTGGGTTAAAGCGATCCTTCGTAACCTGTCCAACGCTCCCTGGGCTTTGTCATCCGTCTCGACTATGTTGACCTGTTATTATTATTATTATTATTATTATTATTATTATTATTATTAGGTGTATTGGACACAGTACTAGTATGGTGTAGGTTTTTAAAATCTCTGCCATACTTTATAAAGTAGATACATTAACTGAGATTAGGTGTTTTCTGACCTCCGTTGGTAACTGTCGCGAAATTGCGTGAACAAGTTCCGACTCTGCCAATGGTGACTGAAGAAACTGGAGACGGGCGAGCTGACTCGTAAAGAAGCTAGCATAACGAGTGGGTACTGAGTATGCGTACTTTCTCGAGTAGTTCCCCGCTCATATCTTGTTGAAGTTCTTTGCTCCAAAATCTCTTTTGTGGAGCCTCCGCGAACTCCTCAAAATAGTGATACGTGTATCTAAAAGCGTGATGCCAAATAAGGGCTTCTGAGTCCAAAAACGTTTCTACCACCCACATTTCTCTATCTCGCGGTATCCTATTATCGTCGAGATAGTACATGTATCTCATGTCCCTTAAGAATTCAACAGCAGTGAAATTTCCAACACCACTAAATTTAGAAGGCTTGTCATATATACTTTTGAGTATAACGACGTTCTGATTACTCCTGTTTATTCCCTGGTCGCACATCCCTCCTATATCTCTATATTCTCTATGAACGCGTTCTGTTCCTTGTGTCATATTCATTTTAAACTGTAGATGACTGTCTATGCTTACTCGGTCAGCTTTAATCCTATCTGGTTTCGCTTCGAGTTTTCCTAACTCTTCTCTCAATTTTTCATCTCTCTCCTTGAAAAAGTTAGCTAGATCTTGCCTCAAATCGATCCGTACATCATTTCTCAAATCAGTAGTGTCGCTTGGTTCTCTAAGCGTAAGCAATTTCAGTTTGTCGCTTATATCTAGTAATTCCTTCTCTTGGTTTGATTTAATTTTAGCTAATTCTAGGTTAATGCCGTTTACGGTGCGTTTAATTACTTTAACTCTTCCTTTTTAATCGAATCTTCTTTATCAATAATGTCATGTGGTAACGCTCGATTCTTGTACTTATCAATACGTTTTGTGAGTTCTCATCTAAGAGTGTTTACATTAACGTTAGCACTAAGTTCTATACTTTTAACAACTTTAATAATCTTAGCATACAATTCATTCATGTATCCCCCATTGGAAATCTACACTTCTCTTTCAACTCTTTAACAGACTGAGTAATATAACTAGCAATGTCAACATTTATGTCTTCCTCAATCAACATTTTCTGGTCAGCCAATTTACACTGTAAATCAGTCACAGTGCTGCTTAAATTATTAAGCTGGTTGGTGAGTCTCTCCTGGGAACCTGAAATGTGTACATAGTGTTTTTATGTTCTGCGCTACTAGTGTCTATACTATTCTGGAGTTCTGCCTGTAATTTAATAATGCTCGCACTACTTTCGATTTTCACCTCTACTACTTTTCTAGTAACTTCTATTCTGAGGCAACCCATCTCTAATTTTGTCGAGGACATGCCATTCTGGACATTATCAAAAACTGCTTTGGTTTCAACTAGGGCTTTCCTACTTTCCTCTTGGGCTAATCTACTCTCTTCCAAGGCTTTCCTACTCTCGTCTTGGGCAAATCTACTTTCTTCTTGGGCCAACCTACTCTGTTCTTGGGCAAGTCTACCTTCATCTTGGGCTTTTTCTAATTTCATCTTGGGCTTTCCTATCCTCTTCTCGTGCCTTTTCCAAAGCTAACCTAGCTTCCTCCTGGGCTTTCCTAGTCTCCTCCTGGATTTTATCTACCTTCTATTGGGTTTTATCCAGGGACTTCCTAATCTGTTCCTGAATTTTCCTATCTTGTTCCTGAATTTTCCTATCTTCTTCACGTGCCTTTCTAGCCTCCTCTTGTGTTCGTTTGCATTCTTCCTGCACTAACGTAATGCTGGATGTAGTTAGGGATTGGGCTACACTTAACTCTGCCTTCATTTCGGACTTAGTTGTAGCAGCTTACATTTTAATTTCCTTCTCTCTCTTTTTAGTATTATCATGTGTGAGTTTATGCAGAGCATCCATATCACCAGTCAATTGTGTCTGGCTCTCCTGCATCTTCTCGAGCATGGACTTGATTAGGGTCAAGTCAGTTGACGACATATTTTCTTCTCTATTGAAAAAGCTGGGAAGCATCATATACACCAATGTTGTGGGTTTCCAGAGTGACCAACATAATATATTTTATAACAGTGGAATACATCGATAATAATTTCCCCCAAATTACATTAACGTGAGACCATAGTCTACACTCCTGTCTATCGTTGTCAAGTAAACAGACCTCCTCTCATTTAACAATCTCTACTCTATTAATTTTACATTTACATGAATTTAATTTTAATTTACAATCTACTTGACCAATATGTCATTAGCTGGTTTTACGAAAATGTTCTATGCCAGTAAAATCTAAATCGGGTCGCAATCGACATAGTCGACGCCTCCACTCTGGCAACGACACAAAAATCTGTCATGGTGCCTCGAATCATGCCTCAGTCGATCCCCACGTTGGCTTCGACATTAAATTCTCTACCTAATATGTACCCGAATTCCACATAGTCACCACCTATATCCGCTGAGATGGTAAGGATTGCAGAGAGGTCGATACCCAGCTAGATAAATCAGCACTTCCCTACTAGACGGATAACTAGGAAACTCTCGGAGCATACAGTCATACGGCAGTACTACTAACTAGTTACATACAAATCGTAAAGATTAAAAGATTGGTAGGACAAGAATCCTGTATCACGGGGGTGAACGGTCTAAAAGAAAAACGGGCGCCAGCATCTAACTATTAGTACTCTCGTATGGCGATTATCAAAGGAAAAGATATCAGTTTCTATAAAACGGACAAGCATACTAAAAACATTGCTTGTTAAAATTTATTAACAAAAGGTGGACATTACAAGTATGTCCCTGACATAAATAAAAATTCAAAAAATAATTTAAAAAAATGAAATAGCTCTACTATCTGTAGATAATTCCTGTGAAAAAGGAATCCGGACAATAACTATGTCCTCCTTACTCATCTTAAACTTTCATCTCCAAATACAAATTACATTTAAAACTTTTTAAATTTTGTGATGACTAATGACACAGCCTGTAGTTATCAGCTGTTCTTCAAAAAATGATTCTCTCCAATAAAATACAATATACAGTTGCTCTCCCACCCTAATACATTAATATGAACTTCGTGGTTCATTAAACAATACTAAATTATATTATTAAGTTATTAAAATTATTATTAATATTTACATTATCGCGTCCAGCACGATATCTAGATCAGATCTCTCTCAGATCCGCCTGAATATTTCTCGTTCCTCCATACTTTATTTAAAAAGTCTCTCATTAGATAAATTCACTGTTTACACGTTTTACATTCTGTTTAAATCTTGTCATATTCAAGTGAACCTTAGTAACAAGCGATGAAGCAAATTACGGCTCTATAATTCCATAATGAATTAATAAATCCAATAGTTTCCGGAATACTATGCAAGACTATCTCAATAACGATAAAAATCTCTACGTGGATCGTGGCATTAACCTTCACAAACATGTTCCTCACAAAAATACCTACAGATTCCCCATAAACTTTGCATCCAACTTGTACAAAACGTTGCTTCGTTGCAATCTACTTAAATACCTCTTTACTTTGTGAACAAGACTTTCATATAGCGTCTACACTACGCTTATACTCATATAACATTGTACTCTTTACGACGATGCAGCACGGCATTACTAAAATCAAATACACATCGGTATACATTCACACAATGTATCAGAATCTGTGACCCTACTGAATATACACGCAAATATGATATATTTTTCATGATGCACACTATAAAAATAACCTCCTACCATTATACATTCACTTCGTGCCTTTTAATACATTACTTGTTCCTTTCCACAATATATATAGTTCTTGTACAACTCTACACTGTCTGTAGTTACATTCTTGTGCTTGTATCTTTCAACTTTCATATTCATCCATGTTACCATGAAATGTATAAATATATACATCTCCTGAGATCATAGTCTGCACGTATCCGTTTTATTTAATAAAAATATAAACATATCCTCCCTTCCTGGTAATATTTCTTTAATATAAATTCTTAATAATTCATTTCAACTTTATACTGGGAACAGGTCGATATACAAATCACCTTGTCTTCATAATTCGCATTTTACAATGTCATGAGACATAATGACCTTCGTCTTAATCCTTTCAATCTGTTACTTACTCTAGTAATGTTATTATCCAACTTACACTTCAATTCCTTGTTCTCATTTCCTGACATACTTATATCAATTACATGTATAATGTCACATATTCTTATATACTTTTCCAAAGTATCTGTCAAGTATTTATACTCGTTTCATATCAAAATAATAAGTATTAACAAATTTACAATGTTATTTGCGACGTTTTCTCACAATACAATATTATTATCGACGTCTACTTCATAATACAACAATATTATCGTCGCATTCCTATAATACAACTTTCACTATCGACGCATTCTTCCTAATGCAACGTTACCATCGACGCATTCCACACTCAAAAAACGCATTCGTTTAAATAGAAGAGTTAAAAATATACTTGCAAAAATTATTAAATATCAATGAGATCCAAAATATTACTAATATACGTCAAAAACGACACACGCTGACGTCAAATCTTACTTTTAAAATTTACTGAAGAAATAGACAACTTAATAACATGAGTGATAAATAGTCACAATAAAAATATATGTTGGTCGACATCAGAGATACTCCCAAAATATGGCAAATTACTACATATAAGGCAAACTTTTCTGTGCCTTCTGCCGTAAAGTTCTTGCGATAACCTGGGCTATTAGTTGAATTTTGCGAATCGGCATTCCAATGACGCATGGCTGGACTGTCGCTCGGGACCTGCTGTTCGATGCGTGCCTGAAGTAAGCAAGCACCTGGGCTCGCACGCTCCCTGCTCCCGCTGTGGTTTCGGCTGTTGCTCTCTACTCAGCTCACATCTTCTCTCTTCTCGACTGTACCAGTCTGGATACCCGTACGCTTCTCAGATAGATAGCTTTGTAGAATTATCGCTTCTAACGACTGTTCCCTTGTAGAAATGCATGTTATTAACAACTGAAGTGTTTGTCATATGAACTTTCCTAGGTGACATTGGAAATTCATATCGTAGTAAAAATGGTGTATTCAGATGGCTGCTGTTCATCTTCCAGTGGATTTCTGTGGTAACCGTGATTGTCTGGTCCAATCTAGATTCCCATACATCGAGTGTAAACTGGCTTCCCTCCGTGATTTAGTTAAGCATCATAACTTCCAATGTAGTTTCACAGTAGAAATGCCCCTCCGACTTGAGGTTGAAATCATTGTGAAATGTTTCTCAAATTGCAGTGGAAATATGCTTGATACATCGCTGAATATACTGAAGTACTTTTGTAGAATAATGTAGTACTTTGCGTTGAATACTTGTCGTAATTGTAGCTGAAGTTTAATAGATTATTTCGTTGCTAATAAAAGCGTTCTTATTCATTGCGTTGTAGCTTCAAGTTCTCAATATTTCAATCTCGTGTTTCTTCACGAGCGATGTTTGTTCTAGTTGAGGGCTATCGGAGGCTCTCCCTCGGTCAAAGTTTCTGCTACCGTTGCTATCAATTTATGTGCAGTGGATTTTCTCTAGAGCGCTGGTTGACAAGGTCTTACCTCGACCTGACGAAGTAATAGAATGAACCTTCTTCTCTACTACCGCGAGACTCATGGGTTCAGAATGGCGGTAACTAGCCTCGTACGCTTCTTAATTACTCTTATTTGCAAATATCTCCTCTTGTAATCATTAATATTAAATTCTGTTTCGATGAATAAATTTCGTTTCTGATCCTCTTGATAATAATGTACTTTAATACTGTATAGTTTTCATTTTAAAATATAATGATATTTTATTCCTCATATGAATAGAATTATCTGATTCGTTGATCAGTTGTCAAGCAAATCTCATTCTTCTTATCAAAGTCATTGGTGACGTGCACCGAATCTTTTTTTCTGTTTCTTTCAAAAGTGGTGTAGCGTGCAACTCTCCTGTTGACGCTGCTTGACTTACAAAAACCGGTCTTAATAGAGAATGTAGGACTCGCTTGTAACTTTGGTCAGAATCCAGCTACTATAAATCTGATTCTCCCCTGTGTTAAAATAAAATTCACAGATCCAAATTCATTCTGGCTTGTTATAAAAGCTGAATTTTCCTTCTTCAACTCGTATATAGCTTTTATTATCATCACAGAGTACTTGTGTGTAAAAAAAGTTGTTCATACTACTTCTTATTTCTTAGTATAAATTGTCACAAAAGACAGTTCGAATCTCGCCTCATGCATTTTCTTACGGATACTAAATTCGAGTTCAGTACGAGACGCAAAGTGAGGTGGATTTTACCTTCTGTGATTCTATATCCTCGGTTGGGAATTGAGTCCGCGATCCTGAGGTTAATAGGACGGGCACTATACCAGTCATCCGTTAAGGAAGCTCTAACGGGGTGAAGCATAACTCATCTTTAAATTATTTATATATTATGATTATATTATATTAACCCGATGTTCCATTCCTTTAAAACAATAATCATTGACCACCCCGTGGTGTAGCGACTAGCATATTGGCTATCATCCCAGAAGTCCAGGTTTGTTTCTCTGCCTAGGGTTTTAATTCTGGTCTGAGGACTGGAACAAGTACACTCAGTCTTGTGAGGCTAAACTGAGAAGATATGGATTCGATTCTCACCTCAACCATACTAGAAGTGCTTTTCCATGGTTTCCCATTTCTACTGCAGTCATAGTAATGATTTTCAGTCTGTCCGTGGTTTCCCATTTCTACTGCAGTCATAGTAATGATTTTCAGTCCGTCAACACGATTGTATCCAATTATTGTAATGTGTGTTTCCCTACACGTAAAAAAATTACATGAGATTAATAATTAAGTGAATTTATTTATTAATCTATGAAGGGAAACACCCATTACAATTGGGTATAATATTTTTGACCGACTGAAAAGCATTAATTTCTATAAGTGAAATAATTAATAAGAAAATCATTTTAAATTTTCAAACATTATAAGTTTAAACAAAACCTATCGGAATTTCCATCACACTATTGTATTTTATTCATCACTGGTTAGTGGTACTGTGTCAGCCTGGAGTGTCATGCGGATGTGAGCTTAGCTACAATCTGATTTCTCATCAATAAAGGCTCCATCTCCCCATTTAGACAGGAGAGTGTGTTGCGCTCTACTAATTCCTGGAGTTAATGGGCTAGTGAGCGGTAGATTTAGCGTATCTCAGGCGTGTGGTGATGAGCTGTTTACAGAAGTGTTATCGTCGCGCGAGATTCACGGCACTGATGGTAATATAGCCGCTAAATGGGATACTTTCCATCTTCCAATACCCTATTCTCTCCAACTTTCACATGAAAATGCAACATTTATGGAAAAGGTGTTTAAAAAGTAATGGGTTCACAAGTACAATAACACAGTGTTTATTTGAAAAAGTAACTTCCATTTAACTCAACATCACAGATTGGAAGTATAGCTCAAAATAAGAGACAACTCAGAGTCACTCTTAGTGGCATATACCTAGGTAAGCATTCCCTACATCGATATAAGAATAGCACGAATTCAACCACGCTATTGGACGCGAGCAGCCGGTAGGACTGGCTACTATTCCGAAACGACATGCACCTGTAATTGGCATATTCAATTATAAAAACCCTACGATAATCGGGAAATGGTACATTGTTCGGAAAAATGTAAGAAGGCAGAGAATGTAGGACTACAGGCAGATTGCTTCACCCTAGAACGGTAGAACTAATTGCAACGTTGTTAGAGGGAGCGCCTCGCATCGGCGACGACTAGGATTCTAGAAACACTTACGTCAACTTTGTATTTCACTCACTAGGCTAGCAGAATGGAGACTGTTATTGACTAACTTTGCTGGATTTCTGTTATTAGCCTACTTTCGATTTTTGCAAAAAATGAAAGTAGACTTATGAGATCAACACAGGGCGAAAAAAGTGTGTCTGTCTGTGTGTGTGTATGTGTGTGTGTGAGTCTGTGTGTGTGTGTGTGAGTCTGTGTGTGTGTGTGTGTGTGTGTGTGTGTCTGTGTGTGTGTGTGTGAGTGTGTGTACTCTGAATGTCTGTCCCCCCTATCAATTCGAACACGGTGAAACCGAATTGAACGAAATTTGGTACAGAGGTAGCACTAGTAAAGGACACCTCAGTGTCATACTTTATATCGCCGCCATCTTTACCAAAACAGAATGGCGGCCACTCAAATGTTCAAAACGTAAAATCAAATTACGGCTAAACTAATCATCCGATCTCTACCAACTTTGGTGACAACATACCTTTATATAGGACGCGTCTTTCACCCAAAATTCAAGGTCATCGGCCATACCATTTCAGGATGGCGGCCGTGTGAATTATGCAACCATTTTAATAAATAGCTTAAGACCCACCAATTCCGATTATCGAGCCTAGGGGGGTTTAAGCTATCCTGAAGGTCGTGATCCGTTATTTATTATAATTTAATATTATAATATTATACAGTATGAGTGGCTTAAAAGAGCTGAGCCGTTTGTGTCACACGACAAGATGGCAGCTGTCCTCATGTGCCTGTCTTATATTTCAGTAGTTTTAGTATGTTGTATGTGATATACCGTACTGATACAATAATATAAACTTTGTATGAAATGATCTTTAATGAAGATGTACTGCAGTGAAGAAATCGTTTATTTAAAGTCATTATTTGACAACAGTTTGTATCTAATATGTCAGTTAAGAACACCTGACGTCATGGTTACGGTTAGCTCTGGGCTAGCATGTTAGTCTGACACGCAGTTGACTGGGGATCGAATACTGCTACAGTTAGGTTTTTTTTTTCTTGAATTCTTTTACAAATGATGTGCACGAGCTCTTCCCACAGATACTGAATAAAATGTCATTTAGCTCAAAGGAGAGGATAAATTATACACTCGTATATTAATAAAATCACAGTCCCAGCATCGCACATAAACAGAAGACATTAGAAAAAGGAGAATAGAACTAGATACACGTTGTCATTAACCACAGCCTTCTTAATGCCTCTGTACGGTGCTGTCCTCTTGTGGGTTATGTGGGTAATATTGTTCCAAACATAACGCTGTGTAAATGCCTGAGCTGGCCTCCTGAAGTATGGCAATTTTGTAATACTGGTAGTTCAACTATTAGCCACGATCGCGCTCCGAATACCTTTAAACACTGCCAGATGGATCGCCTCCCTCTTGGCTACTTTAAACTGCCTACTCATTCAACACCCATAGAACACTGCCATCGTAGTACATTACGATGGCAGTGCATAGGCGTACAAGATAAAGATTAATTCACTGATAGGTCGCAGCACCACCTACTGTGATTGGGGCGGAAGATGATTGGGGCGGAAGATGATTGGGGCGGAAGATTCTTAATTTTGCAGGCTGGCTTAATATAGAGATTAACGGACGTGAATGCATTACAATGAGTTAGTAGTTTTGTTATTCAATCATCATAAAGTATATAATATTGATCTTGACACTTACTGGCTTATTATCAATATAAAAGAAAACAAACAATACATTGTGGTTGGGGTGATTGTTTTAGGGATGAGGACAAAGAGTCATAAAGATACCCATACATTTAGGAGAAAGTAGGCTATATGTTCTTTGCTGAACATCTTATTTTTAAAAATTGGATTTTAACTCATTTCTTATTTCATTATTTATTTCTTTGGAATTGTTGAGCTGGTTCTCACTAATTTTGAATTGTGATTGTTTCCTTTTGGATTTTGACTGATTTTGATTTTTTAGTTTTTGGACTTTTTCAGCTTTTTTGATTAATGTTGATTGTCTTATTTTATATTGACTAATTTTAATTTTTTGTGATTTTTTTAAATTTTATGTAACGTATTTTTCGTTTTTTTTTTTTTACTTCTTGAGTTTTTTTTTACAAATTTTGACTAATTGCTTCTTGGAGTTTTATGGATTTTGAGTAATTTGCTTTGTATTTTATGACTGCCAAACACTGGTGGGGATTGGACAAAATGGAGGAGTGGGGGAAGCAGGAGTGTATCCCGTTTTCGTCGCGGATATGAACGCTACCATTCTAGGGTTGGGGCAGATGACCTCGTAGTTCCGCCCCTTAAAACAACAATAACTAATTAATAACTATATTCTAGGGTTACGTTTGGTACACTTCTTAGAAGGTGTTTTCAGCGCCCATTACCAGCCAAAGTAAACGAGATTCTACGCGCTCATGTGGCTGTCAACAACCTGATTAGGCCTATTCAAAGATATCAGATGGCAACTAAAGAAATATTACATAATCGCACCGCAATTAATGCAGTGGTTTCGCATCAAAATCCAGAAATTCAACATCACAATCATCAAAATACCACCCTTTTTCTACAAACATTCCAATCATCAAGAATCAATTCCCTAGGCCTTGAAAGAAGCGAAATATTACTCATTGAAGCAGAAGCCAAACTTTCGCTGCCTCCATATAAATTCAAAATTAACAATATAAATTTATCAATAACATTTATTATCATTATTGTAATCAACTGCGTAAAATAATTTCTCAGTAACTGATCATACGAGTAATATACAAGAAAACAGACAAAAATGGACAATAACTGGCTGGTCACAAGAGAGCGCCATATTGGCAATAAGCAGTGCTCCTGGCCAATAGTTGGGCGCCATTCACTCTGTATCTGTCTATCGATGTAGGGAAAGCTTATTGCCTCTCACTGAGAGAGGTTGGTTTGATTCACACATCACCCAACCTAGAAGTGGTTTTCCATGGTTTCCCATTTCAGCTCGAGGCAAAACCCGGTATGGTTCATAACATAAGGCTCCAGCTAACCAACTTTTAATCCTAATCTCAATCGCAAGTACTAACACTGTTGCAGACAAAACAGTACCACAAATTATATCAGATAATGATCGTGTGGCCTCCGGAGAGGCCGAGTGCAGGTCTTTCTAGTTGACGCCCGTGGGCGACCTGCGCGTCGTAATGGGGACGAAGTGATGATGAAGACGTCACATACACCCAGTCCCCGAGCCACGGGAATTAAAATCCCTGATGGCTCGGCCAGGAATCGAACCCGGGGCACTTCGGGCCAAAGCCTAGCGCGCTAACCATTTAGCCACGGAGCCGGACATTATATCAGATGTATATCCCATGTATATGGGACTGAATGACCCCTAACTCCAAATTGAATTAACAACATCAATCTTATGGAATCACCATGTATTATCACTTTATGTATTAGTTAGTTTATTTTAGTTAATAAAATAATCAATTAATTATGTATTTATTTATTTATTTATTTAAAGTTGCTGGAGGAGAAGAGTTGAAAATTTAGGTAGGCTATGTATCACTGTTGTGTGCGGGAAAGTATCTACCAGGAAGTTATTTTGTTGTTGATTATTTTATGGGCTTTGTAACATCGTGGCCATATATCCCCGTGTACTTGGATGTGTGTAGAAGTTGTCTGATAACCTTTGTCACTGTGGGGGGCGTGATCGCGCAGTGGTCAAGCTATTTGCCTCTCTCCAAGGCACACCGGGTTTGATTCCCGGTCAGTGCATATGAGATTTTCGAAAAGAAGTGCCATATTCTATGGTTTGGATTCCACGTAAAAAGGACTCAAGATCGCGAGATTAACGGTCACGTAAAATAACAAGCTCCCTTCATTCTTTCATGTGTGCCAATCTGATGTCTGTACCGGTGTGTGTGTTTGTAATCGAGGTAGGATGTCGATAGGGAACGGCCGTGGCCTTACTATAGGTACCATCTCTGCATTTGCCTGGAGTAGAAGTGTGGAAACCACGGAAAACCACTTCCAAGATGGCTGAGGTAGGAATCGAACCCAACATTTCTCAGTTTTGCCTCAAGAGGTTGAGTGTAACCCTTTACGGCCCTCAGACCAGAATTAAACTTCTTGGCAGAGCCAGGAATTGAACCCAGGCTTTCGCGCTGACAGCCATGAACGGAGCCACTACGCAATGAGGTTGGCCCCAGGATGTTAACCACTGGCTCTGACTATTGGAGAGAAATAATCCAGAGGTATTCATGGACTCAGTTAATGAAGATATCCACATTGAGAACTAACAAAGAGGACTTCTGCTTCCACTCTGAAAACTCATTACCCGTCATTTGTCCATGACGTCATTAGCCACCATTCATTAATATGTCAGTAGAACAATGAGCAGATTAATAATTCACTGCCATGATTAGGCAGGGATAATTAGGTTGGCAAGTCTGTTTGAGTAATGGAAGATTATGTCGGGAATTATCAGGGGACTAATCTCTATTTAAAAACAGCTACGCATTACAAACATTCTAATATGAATTTTACTCGCGAACATTTTCATCTCTCTAACTACTTTAGTGGACTAGGGATACGTATTAAGGCTCCTGTCCCAAAGCTACGATACCAGGACATGTAAATCTGGTCTCAAGGCTGGCGCTAGGTCCTATCAGCATCATGAGGACAAGTGAGAAGAGGTAAGTTCAATATCCACCTCTGTTTGTTAGGTAGTCATCCCGGAGGCTGGTTGGATCCTCAAAAGTTACCGCCGTAGGTTATGTGTGGTATGGGGTTTGAAGCCATTTTCAGTGTTGTCTTAGTAAACAGAAATTTGATGCTTTTCAGTTGGTCAAATCGATTGTACTGCTCGGTTCCAAGCTCCGTGAACCTGAGAGGAATGTGAAGCGTTGACGTTTTTGATGGTAGATGAGCCGGCTTCCCGGTCCGGTCCGTGTACTAACATAACCAAATACATTGGTCGGTATACAATAGCCCACGAGTCAGGTATACTATTGGCGCCTTGGCTACTAGACTCTTCTGCTTCTCGAGGCCACTGGAAGCAACAGGGAGTTCCAGAACAACCAACCAGAATAGGCTTGAACCCACTGGAAGGGGAAAAGGGAGCCAGAACATCGCCGGAGAGAGGCTAGACAGTGCTGGAATCCACCACTAAAAAATACTCGCTTTTACGAGAGGTGGCTTGATCGGGAATATTCGAGACCAGGGAGCTGATTGGATATATACCGGCAAACTGCGGTGGGCAAGTCAGTCCTGGACGAGTCTCCGCATCAGGAGTGTGCCGAGTGACCTGTGGATATAAATGTGGACAGTGCAGTGGAAATAACTAACATAAATTGTGACTGCCAGAGATACTGATTTGCAGAGATCAGTGTACATAAATAGTGACTAATAGCTGTGTAAAGTGCAACTCTGTGTAAGTGTGTGTGTGTGTGGAAGTAAGTAGGCTTAATTTGATTTAGTGTAAATAACATTATTGTAACGCCTCCATTCGCATCAATTACTGCCTCACGCCTTCGCCTCATGCTCTCAACAAGCGTTCTGATTAGGTCTTGGGGAATGTTGGCCCACTCTTCGAGTAGCGCTTGGCGCAGGTCTGCCAAAGTCTGGGGTTGCCGTTTCGCTGCTGCACTCGCGAGTACGTGGACTGAATTAATCATGTGAATGATTAATGCAAAGCTGTACATAATTATATACAGTACACAACTATAAAAAACATCATCGTCCCTGTAAACTTTGAAGCTAGATATTGCAAAACTGCCAAATTATGTAGGAAACAACAATTATAATTTCTCCTAAGTATTTAAATTGCTTCACTATTTTAACTTTCTTGTTATTTACTGTTATTTTAAATTTTGTAAATATTGTCAATTCAAATTGCAGTACAGTAAGTATGTAGTTAGTTTTAGTTGTAAGTATGAAGTTAATTTGTTTATTAGTTATATGTCATTGTTCTATTAGACTGTGGTTTGTGAGTGTGTCTGGTGAGGGTGCATGTGAGTGGGCCTGGTGACAGACTGTTTTAGTGGTAGTATTTGTTTGTTGGTGAAACTTTAGTATTTTTTTCGTTAGTAGAATTTTGGTATTTAATTGTTAGTAGAAGGTTAGTATTTTGTAGTAGAACTGCTCTTTACTTATTCTGAAAGGGAGTAGCAGCCTTTCAGAATAAATCAATTCTTTACTAGTCTAATAGACGGTTAAGATAGTGATAATATAAGCCAATAATGGCTACACTGCGTTCTGCTGCACGGCTGAAAGCAACGGGAAACTACAGCCGTAATGCTACTCCCGAGGATATGCACCTCTCTATGCATAATTACATGTGATGATGGCCTCCTCCCTTGTAAAATTTCAATCCGGAGGTAAACTAGTCCCCCGTTCGGATCTCCGGGTGGGGACTACTCGAGAGGGGGTTAACATCACAGAAGTGACAAAGAGGAAATCTGACATTCTACGGATCGGAGCGTGGAATGTTAGAAGTCTGCTTGGAAGTGGAAAGTTAGAAAACTTGGAAAGGGAAATGGATAGGTTGAGGTTGGATTTGGTTGGGATTAGTGAAATGCGCTGGCAGGAAGAGCAGGACTTTTGGTCAGGAGACTATAGGGTCATTAGCACTAAATCAAACAATGGCCAAGCAGGGGTTGGTCTCATATTGAGTAGGAAACTTGGACAGCGGGTGGAATATTATGAGCAATACAGTGAACGGATTATTGTAGCAAAAATCAATACTAAACCTGCGTGCACCACAGTGGTACAAGTCTATATGCCTACCAGTCAAGCTGATGATGAGGATGTTGAAAAGGTCTACGAAGAAATAGATGACATTCTGAGGTATATCAAAGGTGATGAAAATGTTATAGTAATGGGAGATTGGAATGCTGTGGTAGGAAAAGGGAGAGAAGGGAAGATAGTAGGAGATTTCGGATTAGGTGAAAGGAATGATCGAGGAAGCAGGCTGGTAGAATTCTGCACCGAGCATGAATTGGTCATAGCTAACACCTTATTCAATAACCACAATAGAAGAATATACACATGGATGAGACCAGGAGATACAGGGCGTTACCAAATCGACTTCATTATGGTCAAGCAGAGGTTTCGAAACCAGATTTTGGATTGTAAAACATATCCTGGTGCTGACATAAACTCTGACCACAATCTGGTTGTAATGAAATGCAGATTAAAGTTGAAGAAACTGAAGAAAAGTCAAAAGCCAAAAAGGTGGGCAATAGACAGACTGAAAGTGAAGGATGTAAACGAAAGATTCAAGAAGAGTATAAAGGAAGGACTAATCAAAACCCCTAAACAAACTTCAATTGCAGACGAATGGGCACTTTTGAAGAATGAAATAACAAAATCCGCAGAAGAAAACATTGGTAGGAAAGAAAGAATAGGGAGAAAACCGTGGATCACTCAGGATATACTAGAATTGATGGATGAAAGGCGGAAACACAAGAATCTAAGAGATGAAAAGGGGAAAGCAGAATACAGACGTCTGAGAAATGAGGTTAACAAGAAGTGCAAGGAAGCGAAAGAAGAATGGTTGAAAGAGAAATGTGCAGGTATAGAAAATTGTCTGAAATTAGGAAAAGTAGACACAGCTTATCGAAGGATTAAGAATACTTTTGGGGAAAAGAAAACTAAGTGCTGTAATATTAAGGACACAAATGGAAAGCCTCTAACAGATAGGGAAGAAAAGGTTGAGAGATGGAAAGCTTACATAGAGTGCTTGTATAAGGGAAAGGAGATTGAGAATCATGTAATGGAAAGGGAGGAGGAAATTGATGAGGATGCAAAAGGAGATTTAATATTGAGATCAGAATTTGACAGAGCATTAGAGGACTTGGGAAGGAACAAAGCACCAGGCATAGATGATATACCGATTGAGTTGCTACGCTGCATAGGAGATGAAGGTCTGATCAGGTTATTTCACTTGGTGTGTAGGATTTATGAGACAGGTGAGGTACCCCCTGATTTCAAGAAGAATGTTATCATCCCTGTACCAAAGAAAGTGGGAGCTGACAGATGTGAAGATTACCGTACAATCAGCTTGATTACTCATGCTTCAAAGATCCTGTCTAGAATAATTTACAAGAGGATTGAAAGCCAGATAGAAACGGAGTTGGGTGAAGATCAGTTTGGTTTCAGGAGAAATGTAGGAACAAGGGAAGCTGTACTAAGTCTTAGGTTGATTTTGGAAGGTAGAATAAGGAAAGATAAGAGAACGTTCATGGCATTTGTAGACTTAGAAAAGACTTTTGATAACGTTGATTGGACTAAATTGTTTGCCATTTTGAAATCTATTGGAATAAAGTACAGGGATAGGAGGGTGATATACAATCTATACAGAAACCAGACAGCAGTCATTCGAGCTGAAGGACATGAGAGAGAAGCTGGTATTCAGAAAGGTGTAAGGCAAGGCTGCAACTTATCACCCATACTTTTCAATCTTTACATTGAACAAGCAATGAAGGAAATTGGAGAAAAATTTAAAGTGGGAGTGAAGATTCAAGGAGAAATAATTTCAACTCTGAGATTTGCTGATGACATCGTCATCTTGGCCGACAAGCCTGAGGATTTGAATGAGTTTTTGAATGGTATGGATTCCGTCTTACGGAAGGAATTCATGATGAAAATTAATAAATGTAAAACAAAAATACTGGAATGCAGCCGAAATAAATCAGAAACCTCTATGGAGATCAAATTGGCAGGTGAAAAGCTGAAGGAAGTAGGAGACTTCTGTTACTTAGGAAGCAGAATAACCAGTGATGGACGAAGCAAAGAGGATATAAAAAGTAGGTTGGCTCAGGCAAGGAAAGCCTTTCTACAAAAAAGGAATCTGTTGACATCGAATATAGATTTAGGTATTAGGAAGTCATTTTTGAAAGCCTTTGTCTGGAGCGTAGCGCTCTATGGAAGTGAAACTTGGACTATTGGTGCAGCAGAAAAGAGGAGAATTGAAGCATTTGAAATGTGGTGTTACAGGAGAATGATGAAGATCAGATGGGTAGATAGGGTTACAAACGAAGAGGTATTAAGGCGAGTGGGAGAGGAGAGATGTTTCTGGCGACTGCTAATGAAGAGAAGAGATAGGTTGGTAGGACACATACTAAGACACCCAGGAATAGCAAGCTTAGTTATGGAAGGAAGGGTCGAGGACAAGAACTGTAGGGGTAGACCAAGGTTAGAATATGTTAAACAGATAGCCTCGGATGTAGGGTGTGGTAGCTATGTAGAGATGAAACGATTGGCTCAGGACTGGGAGGCATGGAGAGCTGCATCAAACCAGTCAAAAGACTGAAGACTCAAACAACGGTATACGCTTAATAAAGAACTAACAGACTAATTGAAAATGATCCGAAGCGAAGGGAAATTTAATGACTAATGTCAAATAAATTGAAGTTGAAAGCAATTTGTAGACTGAGACTATACTCTAAGAACACACGGGACTTTGAAATTTTTCTGGCAAAGACACAGTTTATATACGAAAACATTAACTCCCTAGCATTTCAGACCTGGCCTATCGACCATCTGTGTCAATGAGGATGATGATAATTGTTGTTTTAAGGCAACACACATAAAGGTCAATGAAGGTCACCAGCCCGCTGGGTCTCTTACACTTTTTAGCCCTAAATTATTGAATTCAAAGCCGGGAATGAAACCGGGACCACTCGGGACGCTACCACTACTCTACCGTGTTGATGTCAGTTATAATTATGTATGTATGTATGTCTACCCCTTATTATTCCCATTTTCAACGGGGTCGGGCATCTGATGCGATGAAAGTATATGTGGCGGGTGGTTTTAACGGCCGGATGGCCTTCCTGACGCCAACCTCATGAGAGGAAATGAGATATGAAATGAATGAAGATGAATAAAACTCTGCAAGGATGTGGAAGGAAGCGGCCGTGGCCTGCTCTATAGTTCTGCGGAACACCGAAAACATCTTCTGACTGTCAACATTTATTTACGGTAATGTTGCTGTCCACCCACGTCTCATCCAAGTAAAATATTTTCTTACCCGATGCTCGCAACGCTCTCACTTTAACTAGGTACATGTAACGCCACTGAATGATTTCAGGTTTCGCCATTAAAAAAAATATCCTACTTCTGCATTTTTTTTTTTCATTTAAACCCTACGCTTCTCAATGTACTTAGCAAAGACTTTTGCCTCCATGGAATATGTATCATCTTTCACAATAGGCAACAACTTTCGAATTGTTGGGATAAACTTTTTCCCTTATACAATTCTTGTACAATGTTCCGTATCACACATTTATCAAAATCATCAACAAAGGCTTTTCTCTCACCGAATCTAGTTTTCCTTTTATTTCCCGGAGTAGAAAGAATACCTTCGGAATTGCGTTTCTCGGCATCTAGAGATTCTTTGCGAATTTTCTTTATAAAATGTTCTGATTTATTGCAGTAATCTGCTTCTCTACTAGTGGCCTGCTTTAATGGAAAATTCAATGAGTTTGCTCTAGCTTCATCATCGCATTTCTCAAGAACTGTACGAATTAATTGCCGGGCTTCATTATGCACAACAAAACTATTCCTTTTAGCGGGCCGAGAATTTAATTCCGAAGTTCCTTCAGCCATACCGCTTATTGCTGAATCAACTTATGTAATAATTGTATCTCCAGCATTTAATTTGCATTCCTGCTTCAGGTGAATTTTGAAATGATATTTGTGTCCTGAGAACTACGCACACTACACACGAGAATGTCAGAGGAACAACTGTGTGATTACTCACACATTCGCAAGGCCATACTGCACTGGTTTCAGAAAAGACCCTATGGTAGCAGTATCGAAATAGACGGGAATGCCAGGTAGCACAACGGGCTGTCGACAGGCTTCTCAATTCTCGTCTGCCCCTTTCCTGCCTCGGCCCTTCACCCCGCAAGTTCACAGAGCTAAGACCCGAGCAGTACCCAAATGAGATGGGTTATTCCCTAATCCTGAAAAAAATTACATGAGATTAATAAATACACTTGGATGACCAGTTTCGATAGTCAAGCGATCATCATCAGATCCATTACACTTAGGCTACAAAAGTTTTATGTCTGAAAGCATGGGTGAAAATATTTTATAGCCAAAGTGTAATGGATCTGATGATGATCGCTTGACGATCAAAACTGGTCATCCAAGTGTATTTATCAATCTCGTGTAAATTCTTTCAGGATTAGGGAATAACCCATCTCATTTTGGAAATAATCGTGCTAACCTACTGTATTGTCAGCACGCCAGGAGAAGTCAGCTGGGTCTCAGCCTAATATTGGGCCGTCTTCACCAACGTCAATTATCTCTTAATTCATCTAATTAAATTCTCTCGAACACTTCCTAATACTTAATATCTTTACTTCTTTAATAAGGCATGTTTTCGGCCCTTCAGCGGGGCCTTCTTCAACATTTTAGTTAGCTAACACTACATTAAGTGTCGGTGAACCGAATTACAATATAAATTAACATAAATTATGAAATGAACGTCCTTACAATTCAAAGTAGGAAATATATTCATGTACTCAAATCCAAAAAGCAAAATTAGAAATAATATTGTTCAATATTTTGTTTAATTTTGTATATCGATTTGCAAGTAATCTTAAATGGTCCTGTTTAATGTCTGGCAATTGTTAATATCGAAGTCTTATAATTGATTTGAAGCTGATGATTTTTATTTATTTCGTCTTTACAGTTCTTGATTCACGAATTTCAAGTTATTTGAGTCTTGTTGTGGAGCCTATAAGTGTAGTTTGTCTTTGCTAAATGTTATTTTTTTTTAAATCAAATGGTGAAGTATTTTTAATTCGTCTTTGAGTTTTAAATTGATTGGTATTGTCGCTTGTTGTTGATTTCCTTCAATTTCCAAGGAACGTTAAAGGTTATTTAACTTTGCAGGAGTATTTCATCAAACAGAATCGATCGTTAACTTACCACTAACAAGCAATACCTTAAATGGCCAAATCTGACCACTAGACTCTCTAAATCATCGCAAAAGTGGAGGGAAACCGCTGAATTCTACCTCGCTCATATTGCAATGCCGGAAGAATTGGTTTGTTTCCAAATTTCATACGAACTTTCATTCATATGAATATAACATATGTTTATGACAGTTAAATCATAAAAGATCATACATGTTACCAATTTCAAGAAAGAAGAATCCGCAAATTAAAAAAAAACATATCCGAAGTGAAGCCTCCGTGGCTTAGGCGGCAGCACGCCTGCCTCTCACCGCTGGGCCCGTGGTTCAAATCCAGGTCACTCAATGTGGGATCTGTGCTGGACAAAACGGAGGCAGACAGGTTTTTCTCCGGGTACTCCGGTTTTCCCTGTCAAAATTTCATTCCAGCAACACTCTCCACTATCATTTCATTTCATCTGTCATTCATTTAATCATTGCCCCAGAGGAGTGCGTCAGGCCTCGGCAGCCGGCACAGTCCATATCCTCGCCGCTAGATGGGGGCTTCATTCATTCCATTCCTGACCCGGTCGGAGACTGGAAGCAGGCTGTGGATTTTCATTTTCATATCCGAAGTAAGATTGAACTCCTTCCTGCTCTGCATAATATACTTAGAGTCTGCATCGCAACCACTTACACTACGAAGACAATGGAGAGAACGTGACCTATTAAACTAAGTAAACAATGTATACACACAACTGTCAGTTCTCCTAAATAGTTTGTATTATCATTTAAGGCTATTGCCACGAATAAGGCCTTCTGCATTTCCCTTCCTTTATAATTATGTCCCAGAAAATCTGAACGAAGCATCGCAAGCACGATCAGTGCTACACGCTTCTTGATCTGTGCGCCATGTTTCTCCAGGGTGAAACCTAGTCTACGCATGCGCGAGTGCCGTAAAGCGTATTCAAGTAATTACGAACCCGAATGGCCTCGTGAAATGAATCAACGATAACGACGCATTAACTCTAATATTTAGGTTAAATAGGAATAAACTAACTAATAGTTAATACAAAGTTGGTGAAAATGGCCCTAAGGTGCCTTACCGGGTACCATGTATCGTGCTTTCCAAAAACATCAAGTCGGTCAATACCTGCTTCACTCACTCACCGCATTCTTTCTTCGTTTGTACTGCGTGCTCTGTTAAAAATAAACCCAAAGCCATGTAAAAATGTCGTCAGTAGACGTAGAAGCAACTGACTGCCGATATATTTAGGTCAGGAATAGATGTTCTGCGCATGCGCACAGCCATACCCCAACTCCCCGTCGCTGCTTGTCAAATTGACAGACAATACAAAAACCCAAGTCAGTAGAAGAAGGTCACTTTGATAACAAACCGGGTGGCTCATCACCTTAGATGGCAGCCCCATCACTGAGCTCGGGCACGGAAGGCCGATAACCTACCAGTCTTACATTACGAGATCAAAGAAGAAGGTAAAGGAAAATATCGTACTGATCAAATGGTTGACGACAATGGAATGAATAAGAGAATGTTTGGTTTGACAATTGGAACTTGGAATGTTAGATCAATCATGACGGGAGGAATGAAACTGGACACAGTGTTAAGTTATATAATACTAATAATATCGTATGGCCTTGGGTGCCGGGTGCAAGCTTTGTAATTTGATACCCAGAGGGTAGCTTGCATGTCGAATTTCGTTGTTCCTTGAATCACTATGAAAGTCAAGGAGGTTAGTTAATAGATATCTAAGCTCCTTGAACAATAAAGCGCTTACTAGTAGAGAAATGAGGAACTTTGTGTTGGCGGAAACTCCCGAGATTAATTTTGCCATTATGAACTCGGCCTACTGAATTCAATGGGTTCTTTGACATGCCAACATCGTATGACATGCGTATCGTATTTTTGCCGCCTTTCAAAAATCACTTACCACGGCCAGGGGCGAACCTGCAATCTTGGGGTTAGTAGACCGACACGCTACCCACTCACCCACCGTGGCAAGCTAGTGTTAAGTAATTACAAATGCCAAGTAACAGCTATCCAAGAAACAAGACTGCCCCAAGGAATCACGAAGTATGGGAATAAGTTTGCAGCAGGTGGAACCAACAGCAGTACTGGATGATGCAATGGATAGAAGTAAATGACATGTCATTTCTAACAAATACTTCAGATTGTGATTAGGATAATGATCCTTCCTGAGTGATTGAGTAGGATAGTGTTATGCAATGTTGTATATTAATTTGATGTGTGTGTTATGATTCTTTGCTTTGTGACATGGACCTAAATGGGTACAATAAATGATGATGATGATGATGATTATGATGATGATGATGATGAATATATAATCTATAAGCGCATATTTCATAGACTGGTATATTCTACTTCTTAAATTTTCCCTGACCACATTTTCGAACTTTGGAAATTCTAACAGTTGCCTTCTCTGTTTCGTCAAGGCACTCTTCTCTGTATTTTATTCCAAGGCAGGAATTCCCCTAACATTAAGGCTAAATGTCCCGACACTTTGGTAAGAATATATTTCAACAGCTGGCAGCACAAGCGAAGCTGAATTTATGATTTATTTTTGTATCGAAGGAGAGCTCCGATCTGCGATCTGAAAACTGCTATGTACTCTGTCTAGTAGCAGAATTGATATTAATTCATTGCTTACTTTTTAATTTCAAAAACAGAAAATTTGCTGTTTGTTTTTCAAATATATGATTAAATTCGAAAGAAAACGGGTAATACGAAAGTTGAGTTTTACTCACTGATTCCAAAGCCGCATCGAAAACCTAAATCGGTTGAATAAAACCGTCGGGATCACTTTGGGAAGTTTGTGAATAAAACTGTTACTGTATTTGCAACAAGGCGCGGCAGTAGAAGTAGGTCATGGTGAGCGGGTTGGAGAAGGGTTGGGGGGAGGGGAGTGGAGCTAGAGTGATTTGAGAGAGCGACAACCTTGCCAGACGGTATGGATTTCCGAGCATCTTGCCCAATATTGCGATGACTGTGCTGGTTAGTTCTGAATTATTGTCAAGGTCTGGATATTTCTGAGTGATCCTTTGATATTTTACCAGTTCCTAGTTACGACTTCTTGTTTTTAATTCATCGATCTCATTAATTACTTTTTATTTAATTTATTTTACCTGCAACAGTATTATTCTTTAATGCCCGTTAGGTTTTCTATTTTCGGCGCTTTATTTTTTGGACAGTATTTCTGGTAAAATAGATTTTTTCTTTCAGTCAATTTTACCCTCCAGGTTGGTGGTTCCCGCGGACTCAGCGAGGGAACTCACCACTACCGCCTTTCCAGTCAGTGTCCTAGAGCTGGGAACCCTTGGGCGGATTGGATACAACTGGGGAGATGTGATAAGCACTTCACCCAGGCGGTCTCACCTGCAAAGTGAACAGGGGCCTCATGAGGGATGGGATGTGAAAGGAAGATTGGGATGGATATGCAAGGAAGAGGGAAGGAGGCAGCCGTGGCCTTACAGTACGTACCATCCCGGAATTTCCCCGAAGACGAAGTGGGAAACCACGGAAAACCACTTCGAGGATGGCTGAGGTGGGAATCAACCCCATCTACTCATTTGTACTACCCAAGGCAGAGTAGACCCCGTTCCAGTCCTCATACCACTTTTCAAATTTCATGGCAGAGCCGGGAATCGAACCCAGGACCTCCGGGGTGGCAGCGAACCATGCTGACCACTACGCTTGGCTACGACTCGTGGAGAGCATTACGGTCATCACGTGAAGTTATTTTTTAGTTTTTGTTGAAAAATGGAGCCACCACCAAAACCGATTCAAGGGCGTTCCACTAAATCCCAGAGTTGATTGCGACTAAGTACCAAGAAAAGGAATCCAGGCCCAAAAAAAAAAAACCTCTTCACACCCGTAAGTTTTTTTCCTAGTTTATATTTGAAATTATATAATTCTTTACGCTTGCATTAGAGAATCTGTAATGTTCTGAGCAGTTATGATTTCACTTATATTTTACCTGTAGGCTACAAGTTGGATGACTAAACGTCACGCCGAAATCTGCAGGCTACATGGCTGAACAGCGCAGTGGTTGCTTGGTAGGCCTAGGCCCTTCATGGGCTGTCGCGCCAAGGGTGTAGTTTGTTTTTTACTTCTAATACATAGGTGTAGGAGTACACAATCACGAACTATTCAGTGTCAACTTTTTTCAGAGAAGCAAGTTCGACTTCAAATGAAAAAAATTCGTTGTGTGGAAAAATAAAGGCGTAGCGAATGTGAAAATGGAAAATTGGTTTCCGGAAATACTGGACTGGATTGGGATGCATGAAGACTGCAAACAGTACTTTTGAACTACCAGTGGGCAAGGTGAAGACAAACAGCTAACTGCAACCAAACTTATGCGTTATTGCTTGCAGAATGTCCCGACAGCAGTGTAATGAAATGGAACGTACTGTCTCACGTGATAATAGAAACCGATCAATGCAGTTGGATTTCGATGAGGAACTGTTGAGAGAGTTTAGTAATGAGAAGATCAAGCAACTAACGGTTAGTGAAGGCCATATACAAAAACTGGAAAAGGAAACAAGGGGCCAAAGGGAAAATGAAAAGTGGCACACAGCTAGAAAGGACAGACTTACGGTATCCAATTTTGGATATGAATGCAAGAGGAAACCTACTTCGAAATAGGCTCAATTAGCAAAAACATTCTGTACGGCGAATTTCACTCAAAAGCAATGCAGTATGACTGTGGTAATGAGCGAATTGCAAAATGAAATTTAGAGGAGAAATCGGTAGAAAAGTCGAAGAATGTGGTATTTTCGTACATAAAACTTATGGTTTTTAGGTGCCTCCCCAGACGGTTTAATAGGAGACGACGCTGTAGTGGAAGTCAAGTGCCCTTATTCTGCACGGAATATGACCATACTGGAAGCCTGCTAAAAGCTAAAGGGATTTTGTTTGGCAAAAAGTAAGCGAATAAGAAAGCCAGAGAATGTCAGGAACAGTGCCTTTCAGAAGAGAACAGATTGATAACTCTCTAACACTCACATGGTTTTTATTTCCACAACCAGGGCCAGTTGGGAATAACAATGCGGGAAATATGTTATTTTGTGGTATGGACGCCGAAGGACATTCACACAGAAACAATAAAGAGGGACGAAAAGTTCTGGAGACAAAAAATGCTTATGTAACTGACATGCTGCTGCGAGAAAATCTTTTGCCTGAGATCATTGATCCCAGGATGACCAGATCAATCGATATAAGAGAACCTGAGGTGAAGTAAAATACTGAGTGTGTGTAAAACATGAAACGCTATCTTTGATATGGAAAAAATTGAAGCATTGATTTCAAGAACAGGAAATAATTAGGTATAATAATTTTGTTAGTTTATAGTACGCAGTACTAGTGCCTGTGCTAACAATAGGCAGATGAGAATAACTTAGGAACTTTAATTCTATTATGTACTGTACCCATCTCATATGGAAATGCTCAATCACGTGCTGGCTAGCTGTGCGGTTTGAGGCATGTTACGTCCAACCCACTCCGTGATTTCACATTAGATATGATAGCACTTTTTATAGGATCTACAAGACTAGATTGAAAACAAACATGTTTCAAAAGATATGAGTTTATTGTATAAAACTCCCAGGAAATATTACACATAATTTACAAACACTTCCATTTTTGAAAAATCCAAAATTCAAAACATTAAATACATAATAAATTCATATAATCTTATATTATCGCGTTACCTTGCTTACGTATTCTTTATCATTGAATATTCATCTATATTTATTTCCACAACATTTTATTTACTTAGACATAGAGCATGCCTATCACTTTATGTTATTTTTATCTAAGGCTTTTGCAGACATTTAACTGTGTTATTAACATCCCCTCTGGGCTTCATTCATATTTTATTTACTTTAAATCTCTTTATAATTATTCATTCAAGTTCTGTTACTTTTATCAATAAGCCTTAGTCTTCATAACAAATCAACACTTTTAAAACAAATGTATGCCCATCCTGGAATTCACGTCCCATCACAATCATTTCCATGCAGTAGGGTGGTTTATAAGTGGTGTCACATGCTATCACTTTACATTTTTCAGTTACCTTATAAACTCAAATTTGAGTTAACCCGTTTTTTTTATCTTACATGCATCTTAAGGTAGGAATCGAATATTTAATGATCAACTTATTTCTGACTTTTTGATGGTTAAATATTATCCGATTTTCACAAACTTAATGTGGGGATGATTTTAAAAAACCCACTAATTCAATTATTTAATTCACAATTACATAGCACCTCTTATTTTAAAATTTGCATGTTCCACTGCTCGCTTTAATATCCATTCAGCAAACCTTACCTTTTGTATACAGAGCTCCATTGTATTCCCCCCTCGCGTTTAGGAACGGACGGCCGGTCGCTCGCCCCTCCTCGTTTAACGTGATTTATTACCTTCTTCGCGTTCCATTCACTGACTTTAAACTTTCTACTGTTTCACTCCCTTTAAGACAAAACGTATGATGATCCAAGCTACCACATTACTTCATTAACAGTATCCCTTACTGATTCATATTTATTTCATTTTCCGTGTGACCCGTGCTATAGTTTGAGATCATAACTCATTACCTTTCATTTCAGATACTTTATACTTAGCAATTGCCCTGCGGGACTTAGATTGCAACACAATAAGGCCCTTGGCTCGAATCCCTATTCGACCAGGCGCAAACAATATTTGGTCGGTTAACATAGCGTCGTTGGTACAGTACAGGCCATGTGAATCTAGGCTCAGGGACACTTGGTGGCCCTCCTGTCGAAATCACATATCGTAGAAGCACTAGTACTCTCCATATTCATACTTGGCAATTGCCCTGCGGGACTTAGACTGCAACACAATAAGGCCCTTGGCTCGAATCCTTATTCGACCAGGCGCAAACAATATCGACGACTTCCGACAATTATACCTTTTTTCTCCAAACTCATGCACGTCACAGGATATATTCACTTCATTTGCTAGCATTTACTTTATTTTTTCTTTATAGGCCTTATTTCAGCACACAACTATTATATACCTTGGATCGTCATCGTATCTATAACAACTTTGCTCTCATTAGCATTTACTTTACCGTAGCTCAATAGCTTATAACTTCATATATAATTTCTTTGGTGATCGATTATCACCTGTTATTACTTTTATCACTTGCTGAATAGCGTTATTTTATTATAATATTAAGGTATCCCAATGATCCTTCAATTATTTTTATTATCTCACGTATTTCAATTATTTTACTTACTTAATCATTCTACTCGAGTTTATTATTATCATCATTTTTATCAACATTCATTAATTCATTATTAATTCGCGGACTGCAATTTGTTTACCATAACATTAACATCTCGGAGTATAAAACTCATCATTTGTCATTTTGGAGTATACAACTCAATATTTATTATTATTATTATTATTATTATTATTCAAAATGTGCTTGTTTCATTTACGTTAATTTCATTTATTTGGCATACATTTTATTTGCCATTTACGTTATTACATTCGATTCCTCCTTTTAGATCATTAATTCATTGTTATTTAACCATTTTTACGGGCTTTCAACATTATTATTATTATTATTATTATTTTTGCACTTTTATCATTATTTTTAACATTGTTGCAATCCGTTTTGGCGGTTGACTTATAACCTCTTAATATCATTGGATTACTCATTGTGCATATATTTTCATACATAAAATCACTGAAATAGCATATGATACATTCACTTTAATATTATAAACATGTTTGACTCACTCACATTTCAGCTCATGACGTGATTTCTGGATGATTTCCCCCACATAATTTCTTCAGCCAATCATCTTCATACCATAATAGACCTTATCTAACACTTGGTCATCATATCGACACACGACAATACATTGATACATTTTCTTAATTTCACTTTTAACACTTGTTAACATAAATAAAAATTCACTTATTTCACTATTTCACTATTTACAATCGAACACGGACCAATTCTCAGCGTACAAAATGGTTGAAAACAGCCTGGATGGTTTCTCCCTATACAGCTTTGAACGTGTGATTCTCCTATTCCTCCCTGCGGTAAGTCTCTCTCTTCCTATAATTCCCGAGGTCGTAATTGTCTTTTTCTTGAACCTCCTTCTAGATAGCTTTTCTCTCTAATTAATGCTATATCTGTCCTTCTAGAGTTGCGCTTTACTTTCCCTCTATCATGGCCTATCGCAATTTATAGTTCTCATCCTACTATAATTTTCCCTGAAGATTGTATGAAAATGGTCTTCAATTTATCTGTCTTTTCCTGCGCGCTATAACTTCCCTCTCTACATTCTATGTTAGGAGTTCCTACCTCCTATACTGTCCTCCTATTTTTCGCACTTCGTTCTTAATTGTTCATGAAATGCTATCGCGTCTTCAGCCTTTACTTTGCCTGAGCGCGGCTTGGTTTTGAACCAACGCTACTTGCTAACTTCGTTTGATTATTTACGGTTTATCGCACTTGATGTGTATTTGTCTCATGTGAGACTCGAACTATAGTGTCTCTGAATGTAGTTCTTACGATTTTCTCGCTGACTTGCGCATTTCGTTCCCGAGGCTAGACCTAACTCGTTCGTACTTATTAATTTTTAAGTAACATGCCTATACAAAGGCTGTTAACAAATTAGCTAACTGCGTATCGCACTCGAACTGTGGTCTTTTGCAGATTCTTCTATAACTTGCCTCTAACAAAGTCTAACTCTCGACTGATTAACTGTCATTTTAACGTGACTGTACTTTATATCTGGTAGACTGAATCTGATGCGACGTGCACCTCTGCACAGCTTCTCTCGACTGGTGAGACTTCTGTCGACTGAATACTGAATGAAACTGAATACTTCTTCCCTCGACTGCTCCCTATTTATTCGTTTCTGTCTAGAAATTAGTTCTTTTCAAATTTGGGAACAGAATTTCTGATTCCCTGGTCTAATCTTTTTCATAATTTAATCTAAAGTGTATTTTATAAATATATTTTGATTGCCGGCTGGCGGAATGAAAATGTTTCGCTAGTTTATTTTTAAATAATTAAATTAGTTAATATCCCTTTTGCGGAGCCAGCCTCCAGTCCCCTTTTGGTCCGCGGATAGCCTTCCGCTGAATTATGATGACGTTTCTCTTAGCTTGCAGTATCTCAAGTACCTTATTCGGGCCTGCCAACTCACTGATTTTTCTCGTCCCTGTATTTTTCCTCACTCCAGGTTTAATAGTTCTGGTGGGTTTATTTTGTTAAGTTTAATGTGGCAAAGCCCCTTTCTCTTTGCGTGTGAAAACTGCTGACTTACAAATTCCTGGGTTAAGTCTTTTAAGAGCCTCTCGAGAAATAGTTCCCCTTCAGCTGTCCACTTGAAACATAATAATTTTGGTGAAGTTGCTTATTCATAGGAATTTCGAGTAGTATTTATTGCCTCTTGACTTTGACTCACCCTAACGTTTTAATAGCTCTGCTAATGGCTTTTTCCTTTTAACCTGCCAAACTAATGAAGTTTATGTGCCTGAGTTTGACCATCTGCATCCCCTTGTGGTGTTCCTGTGGTCGTTCTACAGTGGGCTTACTCTCGTCTTTTCTTGCAATCTTTATAAAGTTTTAAAATATCCCTATAACTGGTCAGGAGTTCGATCTTGTGCCAATCCCAGATGGGCAGAGTACATAATAATTTTGCTCTTGTTATGTATTTTCATAATTTGTTTATTGTAATAAAATGTCCTACATAAATGAACTTTTATTATTACCTCCATGAAAATTGAAGTAAGTTATAGTGATTGGCCACACGGAGTCGTTTCAGATCTCACGAAAAAAAAGGGGGAAAAAAGGGAATTAAAGCCAAAAGAACCAAGGAACCATACGAATCACCAAAATAAATGTATGCATGTATGTAGGTATATGTGCGTGTGCATTTGGCCTCTTATTAATCGATAATAGCTGGCTCCATTGATTAGAATATGTCACGGTTTGTGGTCTTGTTTGTTATGTCTAGAAGACGATACCTAGATTTGGACGTCCGCATCGGATGGTTTTTAGAATAGATATTCCCAATAAACCTGAACACGAACATATCTTGTCCATCTAGTTTCTAAAATATCAAGAACGTGCTAACTGCAAACCAGTCATATCTTTCTATACAGTATTCAATTTCGCATCGAGTGAAACCAGTCGCTGATCTGTGCGGTAAGAATTATGCCCTACAAAGTATTACTCATGTCGGAACAATATGTATTTTGTTCGGGAGTTCATCCTCAAATAACTCTAAAACAGTTACCTAGAAGGGAATCCAACGCTGTCAGCATCTATCCTGAGTGTGTTTTCACCGGTTTTGCCACAATCCCTCCAGGTAAATGCCGAGATAGAACCGTACGTGAAGTATCAAGACACCTGTCCCATCCCTGACTCTAATACAGTAACACACATAATCAACTACACGGGACTGATGATGATGATGATGATGATAATAATAATAATAATAATAGTAATAATAATAATAAAGATATCAAAATCTATTACGATATACCGGTGGCAAGTCCGGGGCCCTATTCGCAATAAATGGGGAAGGAGGAGTCGGAGGAGTAACACCTCGTTAAAAAACCTAGGTCCAGCTGACCCGGCTGGTAGTACCTTTTAAGGGTCCCTTGCCAGGGTTACGGTGAAGTCCTCAACGGCATTGTTGGTGGAGCGGTTGAACTGCGGTACAGTAATAATGGCGGAAGGGGCCTCCTTGTGCTCGGGAGATTAGGAGCAAAAGGTATATGGTCCACATATATCAGGGTAGCGTCTGTCTCAGATTGAGCGGCTACAAACAGCATCTGTTCCAGATTGGGCGGCTGATTTTAATACTGGGAGGCTTACTACCTCATCAGTTATAACCCCGCTATCCTTCGCGATAGCCTTTCTCAATTCTTTTCTTCACTCATGATGGAAACACAAAGTATTGGATTATCTACCCCAGGTGGTAATTACCCAGGTGGTAATAAATCCACCTCCACGTATTGTGGAGTTAGTAGGCCTGCGGAGTCTGGGGAGCCTGCAATGTCATGTAAGAAGAAATATATTATGTACTTAGAAACACTTAACATAAACTCACTCCTTCAGATAGGAAAACTAAAGCAAACATTGGATGTTCTTGAGAAACATAACATTGTCATCACTGCATTGCAAGAAACACGATTTTGTGATGAAGAAGCTTTTGAGTCTCAAGGATTCAGAATTTATAAAGGAATACCTGGCACAAGAGTTACACAGAACATCCCTCATCTTGGTACAGGTTTTATAGTCCACAAGAAAGCTGTTGAGTCAGTGCTGGATTTTACATCATTCAATGGAAAACTATCCACATTGTCATTTAGATCACTTAATAAAGCCTACACCGTGGTCAATTTTCATGCACCGACGAACTTGTCAAACAAGAAAGACCGAGAGCAAACTAATATATTATGGGAACAATTAGAAGACGTGATTGACAATATTCCAGCGCATCACACCACCATCTTACTCGGTGATTTTAACGCTCAAGTAGGAAGAGAGAAAAAGTTTAGGAATATAGTTGGAAACTATCCCGCACATAAACGAACAAACAAAAATGGCGAACGGCTGATTGACACCTGCAAAAATAACAACCTAGTTCTGAAATCTACTGCGTTTAAACATCTTCCTCGGAAAGCAAAGACATGGAGACATCCAAATTCACTTATGGGTGAATTTCAACTGGATCATGTTGCAATATCAACAAAATCAGATCGTGAAATCCAAAATGTGAAGGTCCTGCGTAATGCGAATATAGATTCTGTCCCTTATTAAAATGAAAGGTATTCCGTTTAGGAACAATAGAGTGAATGTTGAAAAGGGAATGAAAACGCAAAAGTACAACATCGGTGGTCTGAAGTCAACTAACACTTATGCCGAAACACTCCACAACAAACCAAAAGATGGAACACGGTCTACTTAAAGGAACGCCATTGTTACTGCGGCTTCGGAATCCATTCCTCTTGATAGAACGCGCAAGCACCCTTGGTGGAACGATCAATGTGATCACGCAATAGAGGAAAGAAGAAAATCTTGGATCAAGTGGAATAACAAGAAAGACGATGTGAACCTTGAGAACTTTCTCTGCATCAGGAAAGAAACTTGTAAAATTTTAAAATTGGCAAAAAGAAATTTCCACAAATCACAAATTATTCAAATTGAAGATGATTTTCAAAGACACAAAACAAGGGATTTCTATCAAACTTTTAAGCACCAACTGTCCAAATACGTCGCCCCTACTCTTCACATCCGAGGATCTGATGGTAAACTTAATCTCAATAATAAAGACTGTGCTAAAGCCTTTGGAGAATATTTCGCAACACTTTTGAACACGGACATACCTACTGAACAACTTGCTTTCTATCCTAGCGTTGCAAACCACGACAGCTCACCACCCTCTGTCGAAGAAATAACACAAATCATTAAGGGGCTAAAAAATAATAAGGCCTCTGGGGAGGATAGTATTGTGGCTGAATTATGGATATATGCAGATAATGACTCCATCATTTGTCTCCAGAAAACCATTGAAGAAATATGGCATAGTGAAAAATTGCCGGAGGATTGGACTTCCGCCATCATTCATCCTATACATAAGAAAGGGGATAAATCCGACCCAAATAATTATAGAGATATTTCACTGGTATCGGTAACGTACAAAATATTTGCAAGGGCTCTTCTGAACAGAGCAGAACCGATATTAGACCGTCAGTTAGGGGAATATTAAGCTGGTTTCAGGAAATCAAGATCCTGTCCTGAACAAATTCATAACATTAAGACCATAATTTCCTACTGTACGGTACGATCAAAACCTTATGTTGTGATTTTTGTGGACTTTCAAAAGGCTTATGATTGCATTCATAGAGACACAATAATTAACACCTTACGTGAGTTTGGCCTAGACAATAAATCAATTAATTTGTTCAAAGCAAGCTTAGAAAACACCATTTCTAAGGTCAAATTTCGTGGTGAATTGTCTGAAGCCTTTGCAATCAAGACTGGCTGTAGACAAGGTGATCTGGGATCACCGATGCTGTTCAACTGTGTCTTGGAAAAAATTATAAGAGAATGGTTAACAATCTTACCAAATAATTATGGTATTCGAATTGGTTATAAAAAAGAAGACCTGAATATAAACTGTCTCGCTTTTGCGGATGACATTACTTTGTTCGCTAATACAATGGAAGAGGCCACTGACCAACTCAATAAACTACAAATCATAGCTGCTAAAACTGGACTTAAAGTGGCCTTCCATAAAACTAATTTTATCACAAATGTCAAAGTTGCCTCAAAATTCATCACGATTGGTATGCAAAAAATCAAAAAAGTCCAAAAATTTAAATACCTAGGGGAATGGATTACCCCTAATAATTCAGAAATAGCTGCCATTGAGAGCAGATGTAACAAATTGGAAGGTGCCTTTCAAACCTGCAAAAACATTTACATAAGTAAAAGCTTGTCCCGGAATGTCAAACTTTGTCATTATAACACAGTAACTAGGCCGTCAGCACTGTATGCCGCAGAATGCTTACAGATGACAAACAAAGGTCCATTGAGAAAATTAGAACTTAAGGATCGGAAAATTCTAAGGAAAATATTAGGACCTGTTAATAATAATGGTACTTACAGAAGAAGACATAACAATGAATTATTTGAACATATAGAAGATTTGGTGAGTGTGATGAGAAAAAGGAGAATGTCTTTCTTTGGACATTTGGAGCGGATGGAGCATCATCGACTTTCATATCGAATCCACTCATCAATATCTAAAAAAAATCCTATTGTAAATGGTCGATGCAAGTTAAAAAGGACCTAACAGAAGCTCGAATCAATCAAGCTCTGGTTTGGGATAGGAACCTGTTCAGAAAGGCGGTTGAATCAACCAGTAATCTACACCCTTTAACACCTGTGATGCCTCGCCCTCACTGCAAGTGGAAGGAAGAAAGGAGAGCAGAACATTCGTCAAGAATGAAGATCTACTGGCAGACAAAAAAAAACAAGCATTACAGTGATCATATGAATGAAGAACATCGTGGTCCATTGATGGCCGAAACGTCTAAAAAAAATTAAGATAAATACAGGTGTACGGCAGGGTGATGGTTTATCACCCCTTCTGTACAACTGTGTTTTAGAGAAAATTGTAAGAATTTGGAATTTAAAGCTAAAAGAGCATAACATTTCGCCAGTAACTTTGGAGAGAAGAAACAAAGGCATTGAAATAAGTTGACTAGCATTTGCAGACGATTTTGCTATATTGTCAGAAAACCTAACAAGTGCAACAACACAAATCAATCTCTTGGAAGAAATAGCCAACAAAACAGGTTTGAGAATCTCCGTAGAAAAAACTAAATTTATCACAAACATCAAGAACGCTTCAAAATATTTGGCAACAGATATTGGCCCAGTGGAATAAGTAAAGAAATTCAAATATCTGGGAGAAATAATTCAAGAAAATGGTTTAGAAAAATCTTCGGTAGAAGAAGGGGTACACAAGATGGAAAGAGCATATGGTATCACTAAGAATTTTTATAACAAAAAGTGCTTATCTAAAAATCTTAAAATAAGGCACTATACTACAGTGGTGAAACCGGAATGCCTATACGCAAGTGAATGTCTGGTACTAAACTATAGATTAGATAAACTAGAAGTACTAGAAAGGAGAATCGTGAGGAAAATTTTAGGCCCAGTAAAAACAGCAGAAGTATGGAAATTAAGATCTAATGATGAAATATACAGGAACATAGAAAATATAACAGAAACGATAAGAAAAAGGAGATTCCAATTTTTTGGACATATTTACAGAATGGATGATTCCAGATTAACAAAAAGGATATTCAAGTACCTTTGGGAGAAAAGGGCAACAACTAGCTGGATTCAAGTAAAGAAAGATTTAGAAAGAAATAATATAAGTGAAGAAGAAACGGTGAACAGAGAGATCTTTAGAAAAAGGGTATTAAGTATGAAAGGATTGCAAGGAAGATTGCCAAAGAAACCTGGTGCGAAGTGGTCCGAGGACAGAAAGAAGCAGCATAGTGAACGGATGAAGGAGTACTGGAGGGAACGGAAGAGAAAACAACAAAGTGTGAAGAATTGAAATTGGCACGTGGTCCCTAGCAGGCCTCATCGGAAAGAATAATAATAATAATAATAATAATAACGTTATTGGTTTGTATTCCCTTTTAACTACTGCGGATTTTAGGGACGCCGGGGTGCCGGAATTGTGCCCGGAAGGGGATCTTTAATGTGCTAGTAAATCTAATGACACCGCTCCCTCACATTCGCGCACCCTCAAATGCCAACCGGCTGCACCAGGATTCGATCCTGCAACCTTGGGCACAGCAAGTGAGAAAGTTACCGCTGAGCCACGCATCCAGCCAAAGGTACTGATGACCAAGATGTCCCAAGCACCTACAATGTATTATTATCAACAAGAATGTTAGAGGAAGTAAGACAGGCATCTGTACGAACACATTGTGTCAACGTTACATATTGTGACACTACTACAGTATAATTTTATAGCTCAGTTATTTTCCACGCCTAGGCACTTGTACACGTAACTCGTCGAACTATAATATTTGTGACAAGAGGAAGACAACTCCTTCCTGTCGTCAAATTGTTCCCATCTCCCTCCGCCCTGTAAGCGTGTTCATCATTTCCCTTGCGCAAGAGATCTTGTGGAACCGCGCCGCCTACCACCCTTTTGAAAAAAAATCCCAAACTAATGCTGTCGATTCCATTCACCCGATTTTAATTCTGAAAAAATGCATTGGAAGCAGGAAATAAATCTCCATTTTCGGATTACCAGTTTTTTTCATATTTTAAGCAGAGATATAAAAAAAACTGTTAGTAACTATTTTGTTTTTCACATTTTGGAAAATGTGTCGAATTAATATCAATTCAATTGCAGTCTAGTACACATAGTGGTTTTCAGATCGCAAATACGAGCTTTCGTTCAAAAGAAAACAGAAAAAGAAATTGTCTCATTTTGGTGCTGCTACGTGGTGTCAGAATTACAAACTAAAAAACGGGACATTTAACCTTAAAGACAGTAGGTGGCTGAAACTGACAGACACTCATTAAGGCCCCTTTGCCCTCCACCAATCAGCACCTTAACAGGAAACTTTACCTGGAATTACAGTAGTCAGCAAAACTTGGAAGACAGGCTGATAGTGTTGAGTTCTCGTTTCAACTAATACGATGCGACCCAAAAGAATGAAAAGTTACTTTGAACCGTTATGTGTAGGAGTTACGATACATTTAAAAAACTGACGTGACTCTGTTATTTTGAAACATTTGTGAGAAGCCAGACATAGTTCACAAGTATCGCAACATATTGCAACAGCAAAACACGTTGTTACAGAAGCCATCACAAAATTTCTTAAACATCTATTGTTTCGAATATATTTTCTTGTAACTCGCTCTGGTTGCCTCTAGTCAGTTTATTTTGACCTTCTTTGAGTTGGTTACTATCAATAATCTTTTGGTTAGTCTGTGGCTGTCTTTATGTTCACAGAGTCATACGCCTTCTTTAAGTCCCCAAACGTGACGTGCTGGTACCTCGGCAGTCTTAAAGTTCCATATTTGTTCATCACATAATCGATCTTTCCTGAAACCCCCTTGGTACTCGCCAATCACGTGATCTGTCTATTTTGCTAGTTTAAGAGAGCTTTAGAAAGAATTTTGTATGTCAGGGTGATATGCCTCTGTAGTTATTTGAATCCGCCTTGTCGCCATTCTTGAGCAGTGGGTGTAGGCTATTAAGGTGCACTTCCAACCCTGCGAGATGGTTTCAGTTTTCCACTCGGTTGCTGGATATTTTTGTGGGAGTGATTTTGGGACGGAAGTGGATCGGACGGAAGTGTATAAGACGCACTGCAAGCTGGATCGCATCCCTCCTGGCTGCTTTAGAGGAAACAATGTAGCGCGGTGCTGGAGATTGGTACTTTGAAGCATTGTCGGCCATGTGGAATGTATATCACATATGGATTACTTCAAGGTTTGGAGGCGCCATTAAGAATATTCCTGCAGTAAATCATCTTCAAGTTCACGTTCTTTGGCGGCTTCGGTGGCGTAGTTGGTAGCATGCTGAGCTTCTATGCTCAAGATCGCGGGTTCAAACCTGGACGAAGTCGTCGGATTTTTCAAGAGCGTTAAAAATCCCTCAGTATGCCTTCCATCGGAGGGGAAGTAAAGCCGGTGGTCCCATGTCATAGATTTATGGCATGTTAAAGAACCTTCCACTAATTACACCTGTGTGAAGCTAAATTAGGTTAAACATTTGACAAACGTTCTTAGGTTCCTATGTCCGTCGTCAAGAGCCGACTGCGATGGCATCTGGCAACCAAGTTCTGAACTAGTAATTGTTGACGGTGGCGTTTGGCGGCAAAAGTAGGAACTACTGAAAAAAAACAATGTCTGCAGTCCTTACTTGAATTGAAAAAATTCCTCTCGGCACGCCGGAAGGCGGAGGTAGATTTCACCGGGTAAACTAGGGGATAGGCTATAATAGGCAATATATGCAGGTTTTCGTCGGTGGATCAGACCTCATTTATTGCGAGAAGGTATTTTACAATTGGAGGTTAATTAACTTTTTTTTTCGTCTTTCTATGCATATTTTTATTTAACATTTTATTGTATTATGGGGATAGTAACCTTCTTGTCATTTGGGGTTCAGTTTTAGCCTATTTTTAATTTTGAAAACATGAGATCACCTTTTGTCCGTGTGTGTGTGTGCGTGTGTGTGTGTGTGTGCGTGCGCGTGTGTGTGTGTGTGTGTGTGAAGAGTGTGTGTGTGTGTGTCCCCATAATAAATTCTAAACGGCTGGAGCGATTTCAATGAAACTCGGTAAGTTCATAGCACTATTTCGGGCGACCCCGACCGTACCCTTCATATTTTGTTACGCCTCACCAATCCAACATGGCGGCTGTGCGAAATATTTCACCAGTATTCAATACCTCCGAAACAATTCCCGATATCACCCTGCAATTTTTTACGGTGACAAAGAGAACTACTAGAAGTTCACCTATGTGACTTTTGAAATACTGGTATCTACAAAACCAACATGGCGGCCATGCGAATTTGCGACTTTTAAATAGACGTTCCTCGCGATTTAACCAACCAAACTCAATAAAACTTGGTACAGAACATGTTTATACACATTGTAATGCACCGACATCTAACTTGGTTCAATTGTTTACATAACCACAAGATGGCGGGTGTGCGAAATATTTCACCGGCATTCTATATCTCTGAAACTCTTAGTGGTATCACCCTGAAATTTTGTACGGAGATAAATAGCACTACTGGAAGTTCATCTATAAGACTTTCAAAAACCGGTTAACTAAAAAACGAACATGGCGGCCTAGCGAATTTGAAAATTTTAAATAGATCTTTCTCGCGATTTAATGTTCCAACCGCAATGAAATCTGGTGCAGGAAATATTTATACACATTGTAATACACTGGTATCTAAATTAGTTCAATAGTTTACATAACCTCAAGATGGCAGCTGTGCGAAATTTTAAATTTTAAAATCTCCCCGTTACTTCTTTTGTCCTAATCATGCGATTGAAGTTTGAATGCTACACGTACACAATAATCTTCATGTAACAGAACATAACTCTAGGACCTACATGTATAAAATCCAACATGGCGACCATCCGAAATATTTAGTCGGTTCTCAATATCTACGAATCTATTACAGCAATCAAACTGAAATTTTGTATGTACATAGAGGCAATTAACATAAGTAGGATATATGAAAATAGTCTGTATAGTTCTTCACGGAACTACTTGTTATACTTGTGATCACACTGTCCTTATGCAAGGTATGGAACTGATGTGTAACTATCTAACAGTCTGTTACTTCTTCACGCAAAATTTTATCTCCCGCAGATATGTTGGTTGGTTGCTCAGTTTAGGGGCTGCGACAACGTGGTCTTGTAACCCCGTGTACATTGGGTGTGTGTAGAATCTGTCTGATAAACGGTGTTAATTGTGATGACTGTATTAATCTGTAATTCAGGTAAGGTCTGCAGAAGGTCAATTTTAAGAAGTATTACCTAATTTTGTACCGAATACTACCGTCAACGACACCTAGCTGTGAACTTGGCTGCTAGATGCCACCGCATCCAGCAACTTGCAACGAACGTTGGAACTTCCCCTCCGAAGGAAAGCATGCTGAGGGATTTTTAGTGCTCTTAGAAAATACGATGACTTTGGCCGGTTTTGAACCGGCGACCTTGGGCATAGAAGTTCAGCATGCTACCAGTTAGCCGCTTCCCACATAGTCAGATGGAACAAGAAGTTCGGTGACGAACTAAAGAGCCTACTTTTCTTAAAATTAAGATTCATGCCAATGATTAATCTACAGTATATGAACCTATCTAGAATAATGACGAAATTAAGTTGGTAAGATCGGAATGTCTTAATTAGTTCGAAATACTGTATAGTAGGCATAATGTAGCCTAATAGAGAAATACAGTAGGCAGCCCTGGTGACTGAATATATTCTTTATTCCATCTCTTAAGGTAAGAATACAAAATGTGGTTGAAGTCCATAGGACGTTACATGGAGTTAGACATTGGATCTATCAGCACAGGTAAAAGCACGTTGGCAACAATGTCATGCGTGGGCTGGTCAGAAATAATCGGAAATATTATGATATATTTTTGTGCCAATTTTGGATGAAATACATTTGTTAGTATAGAAGTTACATGTATTTTAAAATTTGAGCTATCATCAGGCATAGAATCATGTTGGCATCACTGACTTTTATTAATTACTCCAAATTAATATAGAATGGCAGGTGCTATACGTATGCAAAGTATAGAGCTGTTGGTTTGCATACTTTCTGATATATTGATATTAGGGTAAAGAAATATAGACACCATTTATTAACAGTTGGCAGCCCTAATTGCTCTTAAGAATACTTATAGTCATATCTGTTATGTTACACATAGCACATACGAAATTTGGTTGAAATCCAACTCACAGTATAGAAGTTACATGTATTTAAAAATTGGTCCTATCAACAGGGTTAGAATCATGTTGGTAGAACTGACGTATATAAGATACTCCAAATTAATGTAAAATATCAGGTACTATACGTGTGCATAGTTTAAAGATGTCGGCTTGCATTCTTTCTGATATATTGGTATTTGGATAAAAAATAGAGAGAGCATTTATTAACAGTTGGCAGCCCTGGTGTCTCTTAAGAATACGCTCAGTCATACCTGCTTATATGCACATATTACATACAAAATGTGGATGAAATCTAATTGATAGTGTAGACGTTATATGCATTTAAAAATTAGACCTATCAGAAGGCTTAAAATTATTTTGGCAACATGTATGGCCTCCTGGAAATTAAAACTGAAATAGTATTATCTGCATGTGTGCCAATTTTGGAATAACTCCCATGTGTACCTTCCATGATATCCAACATGGAGCTCAAATTTCTAGTGCGTTTTTTAGCAGTTGATAGCACTGACATCTTATTCAAATATGGGCTTGAGATATTGCGGTATACATCTTTACTCATACTAAATTTGGTTTCGATTGCTGCAGCCGTTAAGAGTTGATAGAGGGGGGACACACACACACAGCCAGCCAGACAGAAGGAAGGACAGACAGACAGACACATTTTCCCGGATCGATCTCATAAGTCTACTTTTTCCTCATTTTTGCAAAGTGTGAAAAGTAGGCTAAAAATGAATGTGATCTCGTCAATGGCGTTGTCTTGGCAACCTCTGATAGCTCATCCCTCATCAATTTAGAAGCGTTGTCATGGTAACCTCTGATGGCACTTGGCATTTTCTTTAATTCCGAAATCATTTTTCTCATCCTTTTGCGTAATGGTAGGTCATTTCAAAAATTCTTTCAGACAAAAGTTTTAGGTAATTATTAGAGGAATATTTTACATTCTGTACGGTTTTAATATTGTGCCTCTTAAGGGAGATATGATTAATGTTTCCCGAAAAACCCACTTTTTTCCACCCCTTTGATCAATGGTTACTGCTATCAGAAACTTATTTGACATATTTTTTTGGCACTTATCCGACACATATTATGAACTTTGAATGGATTCGATATTTCACGTATTAAAAGAGTTATAGTGAAATTTCACTTTTTCGAAAAAAGCCCCCCATTTTCACCCCCTTCGACCGATTTTGGCCATTAACGAACTCGACTGAGATTTTAATAGGATACGTATTATGTAAAAAATTCAAAGTGATTGGGGGCAAAATTACGGCTGTTATCGTGTCCACAAGAAACTGATATATATATACAGTGTAGTCCACCAGCTCCTTATTTTTTTTGGAGAAAGGCAACCCAACTAACGCTTATATCACAGTCATCCTAAAAACATTAGTACCTGCTCCTTTACGTCCATTGTACAACTTTACCGTTGAGTACATCCTCGCGAATATAGTAGAAATCAATAGTGGCAGTGTTCTTTCAATGACCTCAAATATAATGCATGATTGAAACGATCAGAGCTCCGAATGACACCTTCTTACATTTGGACAGGAAGTGTCTACGAATAGACTCAATACGTGCGAGCAATAAACCACGGTTCTCGGTAGCTAAGGTGACAAAATCAAGAAGTGCTAGAGTAGCGTCAACGAAGTCGCATTGTAGTAGGTTCGAACCTTGAACTAATGCATTTTTATTTTATTTTTCTTAATGTCGTTTATTGTAGATGTATTAAGGTTGCTGTTCCAACGAGTGATTTTTTATTTGGTCCTCAAAAGGACCGGACTTATCCGATGGTACTCAGCCAGATTGGACGACGACATAAGCAAGGTATCCTGTATATTCAAGGTAGCAAGTGTTCGAAATTTTGACCACCTTTGTTTAAAGGAAAACTCCGACTCACTCAGACGACCCACATAACAAATAGATTTGTTATGTGGGTAGGCTCACTAATAAATACATCAGACCGAAGCTACAATTTCTTTCAACGGCGTCTTTGCGAAAAGCGCTTGCTATACACTTACAGTAATAGTTAGTTAGTGAGGTTTTAAGGGGCGGAACTACGAGGTCATCTGCCCCAAACATACATTAAATACAGATAATTATAACATTATTGGTTTTACGTCCCGTTTAACTGCTCTGGCTTTTAGATACGCCGGGGTGCCGGAATTTTGCTCCGAAGGGGATCTTCAACGTGCCAGTAAATCTGCTGATACGGCTCCCTCGCATTTGCGCACCCTCAAATACCAGCTGACTGCGCCAGGATACAAACCTGCAACCTTCGGCACAGCAAGCGAGAACGTTACCGTTGAGCCTCGTATCTAGGCAGTAATTACAGAACGTGTCATATTATGATTCTGGGATAAATATTGAACTATTAAAATTCTAATTATCACGAATAGAGTCGCCTCCGTTGCGTAGTGGTCAGCGTGATTAGCTGCCACCCCAGACGTCCTGGGTTCGATTCCCGGCTCTGCCACGAAATTTGAAACGAGGTATGAAGACTGGGAAGGGTCTACTCAACCTCGGGTGGTCCAAATGAGTAGAGGTGGTTCGATTCCCACCTCAGCCATCCTCAAAGTGATTTTCCGTGGTTTCCCACTTCGCCTTCGAGCAAATACCGGGATGTCACCTACCGTACGGCCACGGCCACCTCCTTCCCTCTTCCTTGCCTATCCCTCCCGATCGTCCCCTCCGTTCCCATCCCTCAAGAGGACCCTGTTCGCTTTGCAGGTGAGGCCGCCTGGGGGAGGTGCTGATTCCACCTCCCCAGTTGTATCCCACAGACAAAATTTTCAAGCTCCAGGACACTGCCCATAGAGGCGGTAATGATGGGATCCCCCGCTGAGTCCGTGGGAAAACCTAACCTGGAGGGTAAAATCGACTAAAAACATAATAATTATAACGAATAGTATCCATCCATGGTTTTGAACAGTATTTAGGGAAAATAACCATTTAAAAGAGACAAGAAAATAGCTTTCCCTATCGTCTTCGTAGATAATGTGAACAAAACCAAGTTGAAATCTTGCTGTACGAGTTAGGGAGGGTATAATAAAATAGTTAAAAAGAATTTTAAAATTCTGCCGTTGGATAGTCTTGAACCCGGGATCTTCGAAAGAGTGAGAGGACGCAATAACACTTGCACATATTTCCAACACACTCTCGAGGTTTTGTTGCGCTTCTTATTAACACATATGGTAAAATATTCAATTATTACAGTTAGATCCTAAATATTGATTGGAATGCATTCAGTACCTGGCATGTTTTCTAATTTACTTAAAGCAAGTTTCGCGACCGTTTTGCGTTAATAAGGCGAAAGAACTGCAAATAATGCCCTCAAATGACAGCCCTTCGGTTTAATTTCATACAAATTAGCATACAAAATGCTAGCGTGTGATACACTTCGGTCATACAAGCAGGTGTACTGACGAAGAGAACAGAATCATACAGGATTTTGTACCAGCGATCACAGCAGCTTCCTTGCCAGCGAGTGTCGTGTGATACAGGCCTTAAGATATGCTAAGACTTTTTGTTAAAATTTAATAACAAAACAAGATGTTCGGTAAAGAACGTATAGCCTACTTTCTCCTAAATGCATGGGTATTGTTATAACTCTTTGTCCTTTTCAAGGATTATAATTGATTGTTGGTTGTAGTAGCTTGTTGAAATACAACGTGCTATACGGATATTATACATGAATATGATGCGCCCTTTGCTAGTGCTATCTCTGTAAAAAAAACATTCAATTCAGTTTCACCGTGTTTGAATTGATATGGGGAATCGATTTGCACACATACATGGCCGTTATCTGCAAACTATTGGGCTGATGACCTTGTAGTTCTGTCAAAAGATGCTTCCCACAAAAAGGTATGTTGTTGAAAAATATGGAAGAGATCAAATTATTAGGTTGGTCGTAATTTGATTTAAGCTTTTAACATTTGGGTGGCCACCATTCCGTTTCCGTCAAGATGGTGGCGATATAATACATGACACTGAGGCTGCCTTTATTAGTGCTACCTCTGTACCAAACTTCGTTCCATTCGGTTTCACCGTGTATTAAAAGATAGGGGGAATCGATTTGCTCACATACATGGCCGCTATCTGTACATTATTGGCCCGATGACCTTGTAGTGTGGTCAAAGAATCTCTATACATAACGGTATGTAGTTGCAAAATTGGGTAGAGATCAGATTATTAGGTTGGTCGTAATTTGATTCAAGCTTTTAACATTAGGATGGCCTTCATTACGTTTTCATCAAGATGGCGGCGATATAAAACATGACACTGGAGTGCCCTTTGCTAGTGCAACCTCTGTACCAAATTTCGTTCAATTCGATTTCAACGTGTTTGAATTGATAGGGGGAATCAATTTGCACACATACAAAAGGAAGGAAGCTTGTAGTTTAACGTGACCGTTAATCTTGAGATCATGAGCCACGGGACCTCCTTTTTACGTGGAATCCGAACCACAGGACATGGCATTTCACTTCGAAAATCTCACATGCATTGACCGGGAATCGAACCCGGACCGCCTTGGTGAGAGGCATACAGCTAGACCGCTGAGCCACCACGCCCCTGCACACATACATGGCCGCCATCTGCAAACGACGCTCGCCATACAAGTATAGCCTATGTTGTTACAAAATTTGGTAGAGATCAAATGATTAAGTTAGTCGTAATTTGATTTAAGCTTGGAACATTTGGCTGGCCACCATTACGTTTCCGTCAAGATGGAGGCGATATAAAACATGACACTGACGTGTTCTACGCTAGTGCTACCTCTGTACCAAATTCATTCAATTCGGTTTCACCGTGTTTGAATTGATAGGGGAATCGATTTGCACACATACATGGCCACCATAGGCAAACTCTTGGGCTGATGATCTTGTAGTTTGGTCAAAATATGCTTCCCAAATAAAGGTATGTTGTTGCAAAATTTGGTAGAGATCAGATTATTAGGTTGTTCGTAATTTATTTAAGCTTTTAACATTCGGGTGGCCGCCATTACGTTTTCAGCAAGATGGCGGCGATGTAAAACATGACAATGAGGTGTCCTTTCCTAGTGCTACCTCTGTACCAAATATCGTTCAATTCGGTTTCACCGTGTTTGAAATGATAGGGGGAATCGATTTGCACACATACATGGCCGCCATCTGAAGACTATTGGGCTGATTACCTTGTAGTTTAGTCAAAAGACGCTCGCCATATAAATATATGTTGTTGCAAAATTTGGTAGAGATCGGATGATTAGGTTATTCGTAATTTGATTTAAGCTTTGAACATTTGGGTGGCCGCTATTACGTTTCCGTCAAGATGGCGGCAATATAAAACATGACACTGAGGTGCCCTTTGCTAGTTCTACCTCTGTACCAAATATCGTTCAATTCGGTTTCACCGTGTTCGAATTGATGGGGGGGGGGGGGCAGACATTCAGAGTACACACAGTCACACACACACAGACAGACACACAATTTTTGACCCTGTGTAGATCTCATAAGTCTACTTCCATTTTTTTTTGCAAAAATCGAAAGTATGCTAATTATACCATGGGAATTTCTAAGGAATACGTATACTTCGATGCAAGCACTGGCGATCAGAATATCCTTCGATATGTTGTTGTTTTGTTTCATTTGAGGGGCTAGAATATCGCGGTCATTTAGCCCCGTTTACTTGGATGTGTGTGTAGAATTTGTCTGATAACCCGAGTTATTGCGGGCTTGTAATGATGTGTGTATTTGCAATTAAGGATTGGGGAGGAGGCGGCCGTGGCCTTAAGATAGAATCCGTCCTGGAATTTGGCCGGAGTAGAAGTGGGAAACCACGGAAAACCATTTCCAGGGTGGCTGAGGAGGGAATCAAACCCACTTCTTCTCATATTTGATTCACGAGGCTACGTGTACCCAATATCAGCCTTCAGACAAGTATTACATTTCTTGGCAGAGCTGGGAATCGAACCCGGACCTCCGGACCAACACTTCGATATGTTATGTTAATATTCATGCCAGTTTTTTAATTTTGTGCCAATACAGGTCACGTGGCATAACGTACCAATTCGATCGTATTCTCTTTATAAATCATCAAAATTCAACGTACTCTTCACAAAAATACGTCGTAAGGCAATAAATGTGGCAATGTAGTTACATCCCGACTAAAATGGAATTTGGGCTTTCGTTCACAAAAGTATGCCTGCTACTGGATTCGAAGCAGCATTCTACCTGCTCGCGCTCACCACATACGGTCAGGCTTTAACCCTCTCAGCCACCAACACATGTGAGACACCGCACGCTAAACGTGCTTTAGTTACTGTAGCCGTCCCACCTCAAAGTCTTCAATCACGGTTTATGGTGTTGATTTAACTTTCTACTATTACAGATCACGTGACGTAAGCTATTAATTCGATCGTATTACGTGTATGTGTGTTATTTCAAGGAGCAGTAAGTCATATGTTAGTAAGGACTTGATAAGGACTTAAATTTCAACATATACTTGTCACTATAATGTCTTTTATTGTATAATTTCCTAATTTTCCGTTTTAGGCTACATTATGCCAAGTATACAGTATTTCGAACTAATTATAAATTTCGATATTACCAACTTACTTTCGTCATTATTCTAGATAGATCCATACAGATTAATCACTGATATGAATCTTAAATTATAAGAAAAGTAGGCTCTTTAATTCGTCACGGAACTTCTTGTTTTATACGGGAACTGGGCTAGCCTTTCATAGGAATTCCCTTTACTGTCAAGTAGGCGTATTCATAACTAATTTAAAACTCAATTCCACACAGGAACATTATCGAAAAAAAGCAAAATATTAATGAAGCATACAAAAGGACTTCCATATTATTACTGGCACGTGAAAATGAGTAGGCCTAACTGTCTTGTACTCTAAATTTCTGTGGCTGCAATGGCTGCGTAGACAAAATCTTGGTCTGTGAATCATGAGGTCTCAAGTTTGATCCCCAGTCCCGGCAATTGATTTTGCTACCGGATTATCAATTTAAACGATATCTATCATAACATTATGCGTCATTTTAACAGAATCTACATGAAATTACGATTTATCTAATTTTAATTACAATAGTTTGCACCAAGTAGGAGTTGGGAAATTTGATGGTATTGAACATTATTTCAAGTAGTCTATAGATAGGCTAGAGACTATGGTTTCATTCCTCCTCTTAATTTACAATATAATATTGAACCCATGTACCATAGGCTTCAAAGGGAGTCGAATCCATGTATTTGTTAAAGGAATGAAAGAATCATACAGTCTCTAAGGGAACGGAGAGAGATTTCAAGCCAGGATTCTAGCCTAACATTGTGCAAGCGTTAGGGCCAGGTGTTCCTTAGATGAGCTCATGCCTCTTGACATTTATAAGGAGCCAGTCATGGATATTATTAGAACGAGTGGAAAGTTTGGACTGTAAGACGAAGAAGCCTGACTCGGAAATTGCTCTTACGTTGCAGGAAAATGGCAACCCCGCTGCTGAGTCAGAACAGGAATAATTAAATTTAACCCGTTTACGAGTATCAAAATAAGTAAACAGATACAGTACGGTGATTCATTTTGGATTAGAGATTTTTGTGTAAAGAAAAACCTTGTAATAATAGTCCAGGAAAAAACTGCAAACGCAAGTATACGTCATTGGGGATTCACCGGGACCCAAGGAGTTGAGGACGAGAAATTAATTAATATCTCGGAAATGCACGATCGATTTCCATGCACAGGAAGATTATTTTACGTTTGGAAGACGAGCTTTCTGGAGATATGATTTTTATAATTGTGCGACAATTAGTTAAAGAGTTGGTCGCGAAAAGGACTAGGATTTTATCTTTTTGTGACTGAAAGGTATAAAACTCCTGGCCTCACCAAGCCAATCATGCAGTCTACGAGAGCCCGTGAGGGGAACGTCACGCTGTATCAATACATGCAGTCTACGAGCATTCCGTGAGCGGAAGTGCTGCACCACATCGTATATGCAGTATTCAAGAGCCCGTGAGGGGAACGTAACGCTGTATCAGACATCGAAGGCAGCTAACCAGTACTCCTTGAGGGGAGAAACGCTGTATTACACCGCATAATTAATATCCGATAGCCACGGGTGTCGAAGTATCAGTAACTTGCGTGCCTCCGGAAGGAGTTGCAAAGAAGAAGTACTAAAGTATCGCCGTGTTGAAAAATTAGGAAAATCCTAGTTACAGGATTTAGGTCCGACAGGGCAAAAGTTGCCGTAAAAGTTCCAAAAATACAGTCAAAGCAGGCTGCGAACTTAGGATTCAGGCGATAGGTCTTTCAGTAATCGACCAAAAGTATCATAACGCACGGAAGTACCGGAACAGCGAGATAAACAGTTTATAAATTTTAAAGAACCCGAACAGGGAAAAACAGAGTAAGGTTCGCAACGTATTTCAGAAAATTAGAAGTGCGAGAACCAAATAAACAAAGAAGAACGGAAACTATAGACATTGTTTTCAAGAAAGCAGACGAACTATTCTCAAGCACTAAGACTCGAGAAGTATTAGTGGCTAAAAATCCATAGGTCACCGATAGGTTATCGAGGGGACCTCGATCAGAACAGACTTTCGCTAGGATCGATAAATCAGATCTAAAAGGGGAGCCATTCAAGCTAGAGAAATAGCCGATCATCAGGAACGGGATTCGAAGAATTACTATTCCAGGGAAGCAGTAGATGATTCGAGACTTTCGAATTCTGCAGGATAGGAAGCCGACATTGAATAAATTTCACCCTTGGAGACGGGAGATTAAGAGGTCACGTGTGATAGGCTAAAAAGGACGGCCTAGTGATCAAAAGTTGTGAAGTGTAAATATATCAAGAGTGTGTGTTAAAGTAATATATTTTTTAGTGTTTTATTGTGTGTTCAAAACGGATACACCAGTGTATTAAAAATGTTGTCAGTGTTAAATATAGTGAATATGTGTCAAGAAATTTCTGTACATGAGATGAGTTTGTACAATATGGAGTAGGTCAAGAAGGAGGGCCAAAATGTCACATCTAACGAGAATAAAGGTCAGAAAACGACCTTAGACATGTGAGTAAAAATTTTCATTATGTTTTGGGTGTCAGAAAATTTTTGTGTACAATTCCACCGGAGTTTTGAGTAAAAGGGATGTTTTTAAATGAATAATAACTAAATAAGAACACGATCTGAACGAAAATAAAGTTTTAAGAAATAATAAATAATTATGTGAAATAATAAATCCTGTAGAGGAAATGCATGGAATAAAATGTCAGTGTATTTAATGAATGTTATAAAAGCAAGCGTAATAATAATAATTATAACAAAGATATTTACATAAAGGTAAATTTGAATTATATGAAAGAAATAGCTTTTGAGCTTTTGTAAGGAATGAAGATATAATGTGAATAACAAGGTAAAGAAATCTAAATAAAGATTAAATTGAATGATATAAAAATATAGAGCGTTGAAGCCTTAACAAATGTATAAGACATGATGTGAATGCATGTTCTTAAAAATGGAGCGATTTATGGTCAACGGAAAAGATTAATATAAGAATTAAGATATGTATCAATTGTTAATATGAAATTTATCAGTTCTTTGGAAGACATTCGGCCGTAAAGTAATGTGTAGCGTAATGGAACGCAATTAAATAAAAAGTCACGCTAGGAACGCGTAAAAGTTAATGTACTTGGTAAGTTACTTATGGAGGGTAGTTGATTGCAGTGAATTGAGATATGTTGTAAGTCCTCTAAATTGTGACGTGGACCACGAGGCCATGTGTGTATTATTTAAAAGGGAGCTAATGTATGGTATTATTGAGCGTATGTCATGTAGGCCACGGCCGACTTTAAATCGCGTCTTGTATAAGTCCTCCAAATGTGGAAATGGTTCCCGAGGCATGTTAAGAGATTCGAACATAGAATCCTCTTGCTGTTAAAGCCCCTAATTATTCGTCGTAGAATGTGTATTATTCTTCCCAATCAATGAGGACCCTCTCATAATTAATAAATGCCAAGGTTACGAAAGTGGTTTATGAGCCAAAGAATATTGTTGAATGAAAATAAGTGAAGTAAAAGCCAGGTCTCTCCACAGAACTGAGAATAATGTGAAGGTTTGTTTTAAAGCATTGAAGAGAGCTGCCACCGTAGGTTAGGCAGAGAGCCGCTTTCCTTGTCATAAATCACGCTCGAGATAATGGCCTGACCCTCATAGAGCGAGGGTGGGTAAAAACCGTCTTGTAAGAAATGTTAAATACACCGTGAGTGTTTAAAGTTGTTAATGACCCGGGCGTTGAACCGAGGTCCTTGTAGATTGATATTATCGCTTGCCAGTTCAGATCGTAGTTTTCTTATGTGATAATGGTCTTATAAGACAAATGAATTAAATAAAATCCCTATTGTAATATTGTATGGAAAATAAGGAATCCACGAGTTTTGTGAAGATAACTAGGTTTCGGGAGTGATCATAGTTTTTGACTTTGTCAAGTAATCTTTATAACTCTGGAGTACACAAATAAGTTTACCGATCACCGTAGTGAATTTGAAAATTTGAGAGAGATAGTAAATACGGAGAACATGTGACATGCCCAAATATTGAAGTGAATAATTAACATGTAATTTTAAATGTAATTATATATTTGTTTGATGATAAGAAAAGATAAAAATAGTTCTTGAGGTGTACAAAAGTATGACACCATTATTTTGGGAATGTATCGAGCCAAAGGAGCTCGTAGTTACCTGGAACTTTAAGATAAGTACTTTATGGAAGTGAAAATAATCGTGAATTGTTGGTTTTAAAGAAAACCATGTGTTTAAAGAGAATATTTGTTTATTTTTATGCTATTCATTGTTCACTTTGGACAAGTAGAATGATATTGGTCAGTAGTTTATTTGTTTTATTGTTAGTAGCGCCATAATTTTTATTAATTAAATGTGTTAAAATAGGAGTTGATTTTGTTGTTATCTTTGCAAGTGTATCCTCTATTTAATCCAAAATATGTAAGTCACAGAGTGGGAGAACTTACCGCAGCCCCGAAAAATCCCGAATTGAGCAATGCTGGCATACTGTGATTTGCATATTTCTTGCTAAAAGGGCACACCAAGTAGGAGTTGGGAAATTTGAGGTATTGAACATTATTTCAAGTAGTCTATAGATAGGCTAGAGACTATGGTTTCATTCCTCCTCTTAATTTACAATATAATATGTGATGTTTGTTCAAACAAGTGTGACAGTAGCATATCTTCAATTCAATCTATACATTCATCATAGTACCAGTATGAAAACGGAGCGCAAATTAACATTTTAAGAATGTCCAAGCTGTGTAGTATACGAGTATGATAACATGTCAGATGACTTCACATACATTTCATCTCAATTTCATGGTAGGATAACATGTTACACATCGTATGCGACTACTGTAAGGCTCGTATCTTTTTAGCCTACTTTCGATTTTTGCAATAAATGAAGGTAGACTTATGAGATCTACACAGGGCCAAAAATTGTGTGTGTGTACTCTGAATGTCTGCCCCCCCCCTATCAATTCGAACACGGTGAAACCGAATTCAACGAAATTTGGTACAGAGGTAGAACTAGCAAAGAGCACCTCAGTGTCATGTTTTATATCGCCGCTATCTTGACGAAAACGTAATGGCGGCCACCCAAATGTTCAAAGCTTAAATCAAATTCCGACTAACCAAATCATCCGATCTCTACCAAATTTAGCAAACAACATACCTTTATGTGGGACGCATATTTTGACTAAACTACAAAATCATCAGCCCAATACTTTGCGGATGGCGGTCATGTATGTGTGCAAATTGATTCCCCCTATCAATTCAAACACGGTGAAACCGAATTGAACGAAATTTGGTACTGAGGTAGCACAAACGAAGGGCACCTAGGTGTCATGTTTTATATCACCGCCATCTTGACTGAAACGTAATGGTTACCACCCAAATGTTAAAAACTTAAATCAAATTACGACCAACCTAATAATCTGATGTCTACCAAATTTTGTAACAATATACCTTCATGCGGGAAGCATATTTTGAACAAACTACAAGTTCATCAGCCCAATAGTTGCAGATGGCAGCCATGTATGTGTGCAAATGGATTCCCCCTATCAATTCAAACATGGTAAACCCGAATTGAACGAAATTTGGTACAGAGGTAGCACAAACGAAGGGCACCTAGGTGTCATGTTTTATATCACCGCCATCTTGACGGAAACGTAATGGTTACCACCCAAATGTAAAAAGCTTAAATCAAATTACGACCAACCTAATCATTTGATCTCTACCAAATTTTGCAACAACCTTTCCACTTAATAATTTATAAACTGTTCCGTCTTTTTAATACTAGTTGTATTCAAGATGTTAACACTGGTACATGTTTCGGACACTTATGTGTCCTTCTTCAGCCAGAAATACATATTAAAACATTTATAAGTAACAAAAACACACGTTTAAATACATTGTGATACACTGAGTAGTCATTAGATTTAAAACCAAGATGCCTCATGGTTCATGCACCTGGAGGAAGTTGTCCCTTTTTATAACTATTTAGGCATCTCAACTTTGCTGGTTGACAGTAGTCATTTAGTTCTTGTTGGATCCTCCCTGTGCCAATGCTTATTATGATAAAACTTTTAAAAACTTGATGAAAGTCTTGCCAGTTGTATGTTGATGAAGTTCTATTTTGCTAAAATATTAAAAGTGAAAATGACATATAGTTGCACTTTTCCTTTGGTCTCTGGTATTTGGTTGTATTATGCACCGATCGTGTTTGTGGTAGTCTGAACCTTTAGGGTTCCTTATGTGATACTAATGAAGATGGTAAAGTCATTATTATTGAGTGGATTCTTTTGAGGTCAAATGTTTGATCAGAGGTGGTCTTTGTTGCAATTCCCTGATGTATGTATCTCTAAAACGAAAGGAAAACTTTATTAAGAAATGGCTAAAATTTTATTGTTAAAACCTATGTTAATACATTTCTGTGGGAAGCGTCTTTTGACTGAACTACAAGGTAATCAGCCCAATTGTTTGCAGATAGCGGCCATGTATGTGTGCAAATCGATTCCCCATATCAATTCAAACGCGGTGAAACGGAATTGAATAAAATTTTTTACAGAGGTAGCACTAGCAAGGGGCACCTCATATTCATGTTTAATATCCGTATAGCACGTTGTATTTCAACAAGCTACTACAAACAATATTCAATTATACTCCTTGAAAAGGACAAAGAGTTATAACCATTGGTTGGTTGGTTCTCAAGTTTAGGGGCTGCGACAACGCGGTCATGTAGCCCCGTGTACTTTGGGTGTGTGTAGAATCTGTATGATAACCGGTGTTAATTGTGATGACTGTATTAGTGTGTGTTATCTGTTTTTTAATTTTAGTACTGCAACTTAGAATTTTTCAAATAGTTCGTACTTTTGCCGCCATGCGCCACCGTCAACGACTACTAGGCCAAATTCAGAACTTAGCTACTAGACGCCACCGCAGTCGGCTCTTGGCAACGAACGTAGAAACTTAAGAGCGTTGTTTACATTAACCTATCCAATTTAGCTTCACACAGGTGCAATTAGTGGAAGGTTCTTTAACATGCCATAAATCTATGACATAGGACCGCCGGCTTTACTTCCCCTCCGAATTATACAATACCCATGCATTTAGGAGAAAGTAGGCTATATGTTCTTTACTGAACATCTAGTTTAGTTTTAAGCGATCGGATGGTCTCTGCTCTTTCCTGTATTGTTAGAGGTTGTGAAAGAGGGTTCGACATGGGCTGTTCGAAGTTCAGTCCTTCATTTGGAGGATCACAGTTGAGGAGGCCTCGGAAGTAATCAGCTAGAATTATGCGGTTCTCTTTGGTGTTCGTTTCTAATGTTCCATTTGCTCGACTGAGACATAAATATGGTGGTTGATTATTGTATAAATTCTCGCGAACGGTCATGCAAAAATCCCTGGTGTTGTTTTTGAGGTAATCTCGTTCGATTTATATGAGTCTGTTTTTTTCATACGCTCGTTTCTCATGGCGGTAAATTTTCTGCACCTTTAAGAAAGTGCCATTTAATTAATGTATTTCAAATGAATATTGTATGAATTAGAAACATCTACTTTGCCCGGTGAAATCTACCTCCACCTTACGACGTGCCCAAAGAGATTTTGAGCCTATTTTCATTTATGAAAAAAATAGGCTTATGAGATCACATTTTGTCCGTGTGTCTGTCTGTGTGTATGTGTGTGCGTATGTGTGTGTGTATTTCCCCACCCCCCTAATAAAATCTAACCGGCTGGAGTGATTTCAACGAAACTCAGTAAGTTTATAGCACTATTCCGGACGACCCTGACCGTGCCCTTCACATTTTGTTACGTCTCACCAATCCAACATGGCGACTGTGCAAAACATTTTACCAGCATTCAATATCCCCGAAACTGTTCCCGATAGCACCCTGAAATTTTGTACGGTGATAAAGAAAACTACTAGACGTTCACCTATGTGACTTTTGAAAACCTGCTAACTACAAAACTAACATGGCGGCCAAGCGGATTTGCCACTTTTAAAAAGACGTTTCTTGCGATTCAACCAACCAAACGCAATGAAACTAGGTACAGTATATGATTATACACATTGTAATGCACCGACATCTAACTTCGTTCAATTGTTTACATAACCTCAAGATGGCGGTTGTGTGAAATATTTCACCGGCATTCTATATCTCTGAAACTATTACCGGTATCACCCTGAAATTTTGTACGGAGATAAAGGGCACTACTGGAAGATCATCTACGCAACTTTCAAAAACCGGTTAACAGCAAAACGAACATGGCGGCCAAGCGAAGTTGAAAGTTTAAATAGACTTTTATCGCGATTTAATGATCCACGCAATGAAACTTAGTACAGCAAATGTTTATACACATTGTAATGCACTGGTATCTAATTTAGTTCAATTGTTAGCCTACTTTCGATTTTTGCAAAAAATGAAAGTAGACTTATGAGATCAACACAGGGCGAAAAAAAAGTGTGTCTGTGTGTGTGTTTGTGTGTGTATGTGTGTGAGTCTGTGTGTGTGTGTGTGTGTGTGAGTGTGTGGACTCAGAATGTCTGTCCCCCCTATCAATTCGAACACGGTGAACGCGAATTGAACGAAATTTGGTACAAAGGTAGCACTAGCAAAGGGCACCTCAGTGTCATGTTTTATATCACCGCCATCTTGACGGAAACGTAATTGCGGCCACCCAAATGTTAAAATCTAAAATGTAATTACGACCAACCTAATAATCTAGTCTCTACCAAATTTTGCAACAACATATCTTTATGTGGGAAGCATATTCTGACCAAACTGCAAGATCATCAGCCCAATAGTTTGCAGATGGTGGCCAGTAAGTGTGCAAATCGATTCCCCCAATCAATTCAAACACGGTGAAACCGAATTGAACGAAATTTGGTACAGAGGTAGTGAACCCTTTAGTATTGCAGTGTTTATATGCAAGAAATCTTGATCAAGTGGTCGCGCTCAGTTCATAGTGTGATGTTTACGTTCGCCAAACAACATGCTCTACTGAGGCAAGGGTCAAAGGAGTAAAACTATAATTAAGAAAGGAAGTGACAAGACGTAAAATAATAACATAATTTAATGACTATTTGTGCAAAAAAAAATGAATATAGACAACAACAATAATATTCCTCCCTGAATATTCCCATGACAGAAATATCTATCAACGTTGAGGAGTCAGACGGGTCTCCTCCTCAAAAAAATGTGGATCCAAGTTCCACTAACTTGCATTGGGATTTTATGTACGCGTAATGACTAACTACGAGGGATGAGTACTTGGATGACTGTTCGTTTACATCAGGTAACAGCCACGATGCTTACGAACAATCATCTCGTAAATCAACGTTTACGGATATGGGACACAACACCAATAAAAACCCTTAAAAATTAATGCTGACACACAATCTAAAATCTAATATTTACAGGAATCTCCCTCGAGACCCTCCTTCAGTGCGATGACGCATCTGACAAATGAGCTGCCAACACGGCCAATTGCTCAATACACAAACAAGGAAAAGACAGCATCGCACGTGACTGCACGGGTCACTAATACGGAACATAAACATGGAATGAAACCAACAACAACAAAAGCCTCACCGGCTGAGATTACCTTATATGAACAAAAATGCACGTTAAGCTAACGCTTCGGAGATTATAGTGATTCGTAGGCAACTCCCATTTATTTAAACAATTTTTACCATTGATCAGTTCTTATTCTGTATTTCAAGTAATTTTACGGAGCCAACAAGCACTCCACTAATGACCTCAATGCAATCTTTTCAGCCCGCCTTGTGAAAACAGCTTCCCCCTACCACAACTCTTGTCATCGTCCAACTCCAGTGTGTAAAAATAACTTGACCAACTGTCCCGTTATCTCGTAGAATCAACAGCAACAAATCTCAACCACATAAACACATGGTAAGACATTAATCGATATAGCCACATATGTCCTCGCAAGGCAACGATATGGACTTGGCACCAAGCTGACAGAAATCAGTCTACGCTGAAATTCCCGCTTGTAATGACCAATAAAATACACACACACACACTGCTGGGAATGACATAACATTTTTTACACAGGTCGGTTGAATCAGATACTCACAATCTAATTAAGAAATATTAAAACCTACGATAGAGCTGACTGCTCCTCGCCACAATTCACATTGCTCCAACGGCAATAAACTCACTGAATCTGATCAATAATAAACATTACAAAGATTAAATTACCCTCCAATCTACTGTATGATTATATTAATTCAGTCCTACTTCTGAAACACAATATATCTCCGAGAGACGTTTCTTAACCGCATTACGTAAACAAATGCAAACACGGTTGTCCACATAGCCACGTTAGTTAAAACAAACAAACAAACAAGAACTTACGACTAAGAAAACTTGTGCGAGCTGTTTCCATGCAAAAAGGTGTGTCAGACCAAAACTAAATACACTACGTTAATCAACACAAGCAAGATATTTACAAACAAAATATGTCCCATATACCATAAGTTAACTTGTCAGATAATAAGAATATTATTCAGTACTCATCCTCGGCCAGTCACCGTCAACGGACATCTGCAGCCATCTCCCTACTTAATGCTGCTTAGCTCATCTCAAACATCTCGATGGAGTGTTGACAGTTCCAAACTTCTTCCAGGATATGTGATGTCATCTCTCGTGCTGATGCAAAAAGTTATAGATTATTACACACTCGATATCTGACTACTAAATTCACCGTTTTAGGTACTTATTTCCCCAGAACAGTCTGTTGGCGAATTGTCGAAGATACTGTCCCTACAAAATAGTACAGTGACTATCTATCACACTGAATTTAACACACATTTGTATTAATAAAATCTGTGTCCTCATGACACGCAAAGTACAAGTGCCTACGTCCTCAGACGCGCAACATGTAATTATAACATGTGTCTTCCGACACACACAATGTAATAATAACCTACGTCCTCAGACGCACAAAATGTAATCATTCTTCTTGGCTCTTCACGCCACTTATAAATGAACTGGCCCTAGGTATCGATGGGGGGGGGGGGGGAATTATATAAAAATTTCTCAAAATAATAGTGGTACGGGAATGAAACAAATATCACTGAACTCGTAAAATTTCGTAGGTCAAGAATATGCCCATTAATTCTAGAATCGATCGTAGAGATGTTGTCTAGCCGATCTCCCGCGTTAATGTTAGCTATCGCGTGCCCAAGCTAGACTTGGCGCGTTGGTAAGCATTCATCTCCCATTGGTTCCACTTTTTCAATATGTTCGCGGTTTTTATCAAACCTCGGCCTCGTAGGAGTGTCCAGTAGTACCATCAGCCACTCATGTTACTGCATTATATTTTTTCTAGGCGCGAATAGTACAATGAGCATGCCATAAGCGTGTCTCACCACGCGTCCCTTCTATTTTGAGGCAGCCACCACCTGTCCTTCTGAAACATAGCTAGGCTCTTTCTTTTCACAATCCTTAAGTATTTAGCCTTTTGTCAAACTGCTGCAGGTATGTCCCCACTGTCTCCCACAAATGCTTGAAGTTTCCTCATCTTCGTCTGGCTATTTCATGACGCTGGTGGAAATATTAATCGATTGTAGAAATAAAACATCGAATCATTTATCCATCAGAGGATAAAGGGTTCACAACTCCTCCTCTCACAAAATTTCGAACTTACGATGAAGTCGATAATTTTTAAAAGACTTCCGTAGGCCAATTTGTTTTATTTCAGAATCACCCCTTTTCTATTACTTGGTCTAGCCGCTCCTGTCTTGAATGGCATTTACTCGTTTTATTTCCTGCTTGGACCTCGCCCTTTCAGCTGCTTGCGTGACGCGCTGATGCCTTAGACAACACTCTGCCCGTCTCGTTAATGTTTGTCAACACCATCTCCACTTCCTTCTTCACGTGCCGTACTCAATTGCCCCCCGTCCACTTGGTTGATATAGGACGTCCATATATTTAAACTGCATCATTATTTCGGCGCTCCCATGGCTCACTTCTTCGATACGTTTTTAAATTGGCTGCATTGTAGACCGACATTGTTCCTGTGCTTAACTCTTTCACTCTGTATGCATTATTTCCTAGGTTTCTTACGATAGAATAGGGTCCTATGAACTTTTCACAGAATTTGCTGAAGATCTTCTTCTCTGGATGCGATGTAGCGGGTCGTTTCACCAAAACGAGCTGGTTGATTTCTAGATCACGGTGAAATCTCTTATTTCTCAATCGCCGTAATCTGCGATCTGCTTGTTTTCTCATGTAGGCTCTCGTTCTCTCTATTCGCAGGTCAGGTGCTATCATGGGATCTTGTGGGCAGTTAATGATGCGTTTCCACGTTCTCACTGGATACTCGTTTTTGTGTAAGACCATAGGGATCTGTCCTGTTGACTCGTGCCTGGTAGAATTCATACATGTCTCTACATCCTTAATTTTATCCACCCTCTTATGATGTTCTTTGGGAATGAAGATTCTCAAGTATGATGTTACACATTTTATTGCTCGCTCACTTGGATTAGCTTGGGCATGTCGGATACTGCTTAAAACGTGTTTTATACCCATGTCCTCCATACCTTTCTTGAATTCGGCGCTTGTAAAATAGCTGCCATGGTCTCACAATATAAATTCTGGTTTTCCAAGGATTGGAATAACTCTATTTCGAATACGACTGAGTACTTGCTTCGATGTAGTTTTCTGAATGGGGCATAATACGACAAACTTAGAAAACACATCAATGCACACTAGCAAGTGACGGCAACCTCGCCTACCTTTCGGGATTGGGCCGAAACAGTCCAGGGCCACTAGCTCGCAGGGTTTCTGAGGTAGCAATGGTCTAGGATACTGCCTCATCAAATAGTTATTGGGCATTGTCCTCTGACAAGGATCACAAGTCGTAATAACGTCACATATAGTTGTTCTCATACGTGGCCATGTAAATGTCTCTCCTATTGTCGCTTCGCACTTGTCTACTCCGACGTGTCCGTAACTTTCGTGAGTATGCCATGTCAATCCTCGCTGTAAAGATGCAGGTACAAGTATGCGTAACTTGGTGTGGTCATTATCTACCCATTTGTGCAGCAAATTGTTGACATAAACATATCTTCCTTCTTTTGCTTTCGCTTCTCGAAATGCAGGTGTTCCTGTAGGTAGCTGCTTTCTGAAGTATTGAATTAATAGCATCATCCATGGTTCCGCTTCCTGTTCTCGCTGTATCTCACGTAACTCCTCCAAGAATTCCCGGTCCTTCGGTGTTAACTCCAAGTGTTGTACCATCACTGTTTCTTCAACATCAGGCTCTGGGTTCCTGCTGAGTGCATCTGGAATCACGTTCATCTTCCCTGGACAATGTTCAATCTCAATGCTAAATTGCTGAATATATATAGACCAACTTGTCACACGTTCGCTTGCCATCGACGTCTTAAACAAGAATGTTAGTGCCTTGTGATCAGTCCTGACAACAATGGGGTAACCATAAATTATTCGTTTCCATTGTTGGAGCGCATGAAGGATGGCCAACAGCTCTAGCTCCGTTACAGTATAATTGCGTTCGTGCTTACGCAATTTTCGGCTGACAAATGCCAAATATGTTTTATGTTGCAGGTTAGCTGGATCTTCTTGGTAGAGCATGGCACCTATACCAATTAGTGAAGCATCCGCTTGGATTATAAGTGTGTGCTTGAAATCTGGATATCCTAACTTAATGCAGTTTTCCAGTAGCTGTTTTGTTGCTTGGAACGCCTTCTCACATTCCGCATTCCACAACCATTTATTATTCTTTTTTAGCATTTCCTGCATTGGAGCTACAGTCTCCGTGTAACCTGGACAGTTTTCTTTAAAGAATCCCGTTACGCCTAAGAAAGCCCGAATGTGCTTGACTCTCGTTGGTGTAGGGAAATTCTTTATCGCTTCGATCTTAGCTGGGTTTGGCTTCACTCCCTCCTTGTCAATGATGTGACCCAAATATAAGATCTCGCTCTTGAAGAAATGCGATTTCTTCAGGTTTACTTTGAAATTTGATGCATTAAGGTTGCCTAATACTTTATCTAAATTTTCCATGTGAATTTCAATGTTGTCGGATGCCAGCAGAATGTCATCAATGTAGCGCACCGTCATCTCCTTAACTTCCTCGGTTAGATTTCGATCCAGGGCTCGGATTAAAGCACAGCCCGCTGTTTTGACTCCGAAAGGCATTCGGACGAAGCAAAACGTTTGGTTATCGAATAAGAAGCCAGTTAGAAGCTGTGACTTCTCATCCAATTCAATATGGTGGAAACTGGACGTCAAATCAACAGATGAATAAATGCTCTTGTTCTTAAAGCCTTTTAGTACGTCTCTGATAATTGGCGCTCTGTCATACTCAGGAAAAATGAGTCTCATGTTGAGATTTCTGGCATCTAAACAAAGTCTAATAGATCCATTTGGTTTTGTGACTGCCAAAATCGCATTTAGATAAGGTGTAGGTGTCTTCCTTATCACTCCAGCTTGTAACATCTCATCTATAATGACCTTGACTTGACCACGATATTTTTCCGGAATTGGGTACAATCTACTTTTGAAAGGTGACCAATCCTCGACTTGCATTGAATATTTGAAATTTAATATTTTACCAGGTACTGTATCGAATACTGCTTTGTGCTTCCTTAAAATCTCTTCCAATTGTTTTCTATGTTCACCCCCAAGTTGAATGTCATTGAGCCGCTCCTGTGGTAACTCTTCAAATTGTGCATCACTGTCATCTCCTTCTGTTAATAAAGACCATATCTCCTGGGATTCACTCTCCTCATCTAGTTCCACAACAGCTCTTTCTATGATGTTATCTTCTGCCTTTCGTATCTCCTCTTCCGTCTCTTCCGATATTGCTTCTAATGCCCAAGAATTTACATCTCTTCCGGTAGTGATTTCATCCATATACAATCCCACGTTCTTCAGTTGATCATACTCTCTAAAACTGACTGTGTTCTTGTGCAAATCTATCATTGCTTGATAGTCACAAATGAAATTTGCACCAAGAATTATATTGAAATTCATCTTTGCCATGATAATGAATGTTTGCCCAAAAGTGTGTTCCAATATGTTCAGCTCTAAGTATGCCTGACGTTTACAAGTGACGGTGCGTTCAGGAATAACACCCCTCACTTTGAGTTGTGGTACGGGAATCACAGGAATATTCTGACTCCGTCCCAACTCTCGAACCAAGGCCTCCGATACCAGACTGATCTGCGACCCCGTATCCAATAAACATCTTATATTAATTCCACCAATCCTCGCGTAAATAATGGGTAACTGCCTAATTTCATCGTTCCGTGGTTTCACCGTCTCCTCCAGGCAATCTTCTGGCAAAGCAATCCATTCTTGTATGTTCGCTACTATCCATCCATCTTCAACTTCCGACTGTTGCGTTTGTAGACTGTCTCCTTTACCCAAATTTAGCATTCTTTTTTAGCTCCGCTGCGACTCCCGTCATCATTTTGTCGCCCACGCCCCTGATATTCCTCTTGTCTCAGTAGACTTCCAGCTTCCTCAGTATGTGTGTCTGGATTCTTCATGTTCCCTATGGCTTTCTCCCATCGTCCTTGCTCTCCACCTTGACAAGCGTGTAATTCCTCTAGGTAATTTTGCGATTGAGCGTGCCTATCATCCCAGTCATTTCGATAATTATGTGCCTCTCCTTGATTTTGATCTCTCCTTCCTTTCCATCTTTGATTCCCATTGTAATTACCGTATCTTCCATAAGGCCTCTCATTTCTTCGATTTTCACGCCATTGTTGATACCCTCTCTGTTGATATCTATTGTTGCCTTGATATGACCTATTGTTATAGTTATCCTCGTTACGCTGGTACGGTCTGTTTTCTACCTCTTCCGGGTTTCGCCTAGGTGTGGATGTGCTTGTATTTGTACCCTGCGTTTTAGTGTTCGCCTGTTTTGGTTTTATGACCTCTGTCGTATTTACTAACTCCAGTTGTCTTCCTCCTCTATAATGATTATGAGATGTAGTCTCATCTATCTGGCGTAATATCTGTTCTGCATGTAAGGCCGTACTAACGTTCGCTGCGACTAGTACTTGTTGCACGTTGTCTGGTAATTGCCGCGCTATAGTCATCACCAGATCCGCTTCATTTAAAGGGTAATCAAGGTCGCGAAATTTCAGCATTTGCATGTTAAAGAAATCTGAGTATTTCGTTTGCTGGGTAGTTTGGTATTTCCTAGAGTAAAGCTCCATTCTTAAACTCTGTTGTAATGCCGGTGACCAGTACTTGCACAGAAACGCGATTTTAAAATCTGCCATAGTTCCAAATGTATATTTGAAGCTTAAAAACCACGTAAGGACATTTCCTGATAAAAATCTCTCCATTATCCTTAACCTACGTGCTTCAGGTACCCCAGTGTCATTGTAATGATCTTCAATTTCTTTAATAAAGGCTTTAGGTGTCACCCCTGAATTCTCCGTGTACTTCTGCGTTTTATAATCGTTCGAGCGAATTACTTGGATAAGTTGTGTGGGCTGATGACCGTCCTGTGGCGTGGAACTCCTTTCAATATTCTTGCGAAACCCCTCCGTGTTTGTCGTTAATGGGCTCTCTGTCTGAGTCGGACTTCCTGCTGTGCTCATCCCCTCCGGGCTATTTGAGTCGTCCTGCTTATCTTTCATTGTTCCCGTTTTAAATATCGAGGATTGTTCTATCGACCTCAGTTCAGCTTTAATGATCCTGTCTGTTTGTTCTTTAAGTTTACTCTTAATTTCTTGTTCTAATGCTTGAATACGAGTATGATTTTCGCCTACTGTCTTAAGGATGGTTGATCTTTCCTCTTTAGAATCGATATTCATTTTTCGCCGATCTTTTCTTATTTGCTCCTTAATTGTGCTTACTTTCCCCTCAATCTGGCTCTTAGTGTCATCCTGATTGCATTCTATCTGGCTTAGCCTTTCGTCGATGGTATTCTTTAATTGATCCTGATCCGCTTCTAGGCTTTTCCATTGCTCCGCTGATTTTATTTCGAGACGGTCCATATCTTTAATTATGCCGGATATATTTTCATATACCGCTGATAATTGTTGCTGAATGACCTTGCCGTTTTTTCCATTTCCTTAAATCGTCCTTCCAACTTATCCTGAGCTATCTTGACCTCGCTCGTACTCATAGTGCATGCTAGTTCAATTTGCTCTAATTTACCTAACACCGTTTCATCCAGAATGCTAAGTTTTTGATCAAATATAATTTCCATTTTCTTAATCTGATCTAATTGTTTTTCATTGTTTTTACTAACATCTAGGCCAGCAATACCATCTGTTGATTAGTGTGATCCTTCATCTCTGCGGTTAACGCCTCTAACTGCGAATTTATAGTGTCATTGATTTCACTTTTTAATAATCTAGCTTGTTCCGCCTGATATTCATTTTGTTCAATCCTACTGTTGTTTAATTGTGTCCGCAATGATTCACTTTGTTCAGATAGTTTTGTGTTTAGTGATTCACTTTGTTCGGATAGTTTAGTGTTTAGTGATTCACTTTGTTGGGATAGTTTAGTTTTTAGTGATTCACTCTGCTCAGACAATTTGTTTATAGACTCACTTTGTTCTAACATACTATTGTTTATTTGTTCTGATAATTTCGCGTTTAATGATTCGCTCTGTTCTGATAGTTTAGTGTTTAACAATTCATGTGTCCTCCTAGCCGCATTTTCAATGATTTCTTGAATCTGTTCTACTGTTGCCATGTTATACACGTTATATGAGACATTAGGGAAATGGCATAAAGCAATGCCCCCTGACACACACATACAATCCCCATGCACATTTAATTTCTTTACCCTACTCAGTTCATTTATAATTTACATTTAATCCCACTAGCCAATCGCATCTCTGAGTGGTTCTAATTTTTTACTCAATTTAATTTAAATCCAAACACACATTTAGTCATTAAATTGTTATCCTGATCTGATATTAACACTGACTAATTAACAAAGTATTAATTGTCATTTAAGGCTACCAGCCTCCTAACATTTTCATGAGTTTGACTTTCTAAACAAATATAGTTTTAACTTTAATCATTGGGCACCCGGTATCACGTATATTATTTTTACTTTAATTCAATAGACAAAAACGTGAACCGTATTATACATTGCAAACTCCTGATTTTAATTTATATTTCACACAGTCGGCGGTTTCCTCTTCGCCTCAATTACTTTTAATAAAATATCACTTTCCGGTGATTAAAATACTGTCATATCTGCCTCCACTTGTGGCATGTCAGTTTTACTCAAATACGCCAACTAAATGTGTTCCAGCAGCGAACCAGCAACAAAAATACACTTTCATTGTTGCGTCAGTTTGTAATCCCAACTACGCTTACATTGACATGTGCAATTTCTTTGCCGCTACACCACAGTGAACCACCCCACGCTTGGCCGCGCCAGTTTACCTCCTATGAACCCTTTAGTATTGCAGTGTTTATATGCAAGAAATCTTGATCAAGGGATCGCGCTCAGTTCATAGTGTGATGTTTACGTTCGCCAAACAACATGCTCTACTGAGGCAAGGGTCATAGGATTAAAACTATAATTAAGAAAGGAAGTGACAAGACGTAGAATAATAACATAATTTAATGACTATTTGTGCAAAAAGAAAATGAATATAGACAACAACAATAATATTCCTCCCTGAATCTTCCCATGACAGAAATATCTATCAACGTTGAGGAGTCAGACGGGTCTCCCCCTCAAAAAAATGTGGATCCAAGTTCCACTAACTCGCATTGGGATTTTATGTACGCATAATGACTAACTACGAGGGATGAGTACTTGGATGACTGTTCGTTTACATCGGGTAACAGCCACGATGCTTACGAACAATCATCTCGTAAATCAACGTTTACGGATATGGGACACAACACTAATAAAAACCCTTAAAAATTAATGCTGACACACAATCTAAAATCTAATATTTACAGGAATCTCCCTCGAGACCCTCCTTCAGTGCGATGACGCATCTGACAAATGAGCTGCCAACACGGCCAATTGCTCAATACACAAACAAGGAAAAGACAGCATCGCACGTGACTGCACGGGTCACTAATACGGAACATAAACATGGAATGAAACCAACAACAACAAAAGCCTCACCGGCTGAGATTACCTTATATGAACAAAAATGCACGTTAAGCTAACGCTTCGGAGATTATAGTGATTCGTAGACAACTCCCATTTATTTAAACAATTTTTACCATTGATCAGTTCTTATTCTGTATTTCAAGTAATTTTACGGAGCCAACAAGCACTCCACTAATGACCTCGATGCAATCTTTTCAGCCCGCCTTGTGAAAACAGATTCCCCCTACCACAACTCTTGTCATCGTCCAACTCCAGTGTGTAAAAATAACTTGACCAACTGTCCCGTTATCTCGTAGAATCAACAGCAACAAATCTCAACCACATAAACATATGGTAAGACATTAATCGATATAGCCACTTATGTCCTCGCAAGGCAACGATATGGACTTGGCACCAAGCTGACAGAAATCAGTCTACGCTGAAATTCCCGCTTGTAATGACCAATAAATTACACACACACACACTGCTGGGAATGACATAACATTTTTTACACAGGTCGGTTGAATCAGATACTCACAATCTAATTAAGAAATATTAAAACCTACGATAGAGCTGACTGCTCCTCGCCACAATTCACATTGCTCCTACGGCAATAAACTCACTGAATCTGATCAATAATAAACATTACAAAGATTAAATTACCCTCCAATCTACTGTATGATTATATTAATTCAGTCCTACTTCTGAAACACAATATATCTCCGAGAGACGTTTCTTAACCGCATTACGTAAACAAATGCAAACACGGTTGTCCACATAGCCACGTTAGTTAAAACAAACAAACAAGAACTTACGACTAAGAAAACTTGTGCGAGCTGTTTCCATGCAAAAAGGTGTGTCAGACCAAAACTAAATACACTACGTTAATCAACACAAGCAAGATATTTACAAACAAAATATGTCCCATATACCATAAGTTAACTTGTCAGATAATAAGAATATTATTCAGTACTCATCCTCGGCCAGTCACCGTCAACGGACATCTGCAGCCATCTCCCTACTTAATGCTGCTTAGCTCATCTCAAACATCTCGATGGAGTGTTGACAGTTCCAAACTTCTTCCAGGATATGTGATGTCATCTCTCGTGCTGATGCAAAAAGTTATAGATTATTACACACTCGATATTTGACTACTAAATTCACCGTTTTAGGTACTTATTTCCCCAGAACAGTCTGTTGGCGAATTGTCGAAGATACTGTCCCTACAAAATAGTACTGTGACTATCTATCACACTGAATTTAACACACATTTGTATTAATAAAATCTGTGTCCTCATGACACGCAAAGTACAAGTGCCTACGTCCTCAGACGCGCAACATGTAATTATAACATGTGTCTTCCGACACACACAATGTAATAATAACCTACGTCCTCAGACGCACAAAATGTAATCATTCTTCTTGGCTCTTCACGCCACTTATAAATGAACTGGCCCTAGGTATCGATGGGGGGGGGGGGGAAATTATATAAAAATTTCTCAAAATAATAGTGGTACGGGAATGAAACAAATATCACTGAACTCGTAAAATTGCGCAGGTCAAGAATATGCCCATTAATTCTAGAATCGATCGAAGAGATGATGTCTAGCCAATCTCCCGCGTTAATGTTAGCTATCGCGTGCCCAAGCTAGACTTGGCGCGTTGGTAAGCATTCATCTCCCATTGGTTCCACTTTTTCAATATGTTCGCGGTTTTTATCAGACCTCGGCCTCGTAGGAGTGTCCAGTAGTACCATCACCCACTCACGTTACTGCATTATATTTTTTCTAGGCGCGAATAGTACAATGAGCATGCCATAAGCGTGTCTCACCACGCGTCCCTTCTATTTTGAGGCAGCCACCACCTGTCCTTCTGAAACATAGCTAGGCTCTTTCTTTTCACAATCCTTCAGTATTTAGCCTTTTGTCAAACTGCTGCAGGTATGTCCCCACTGTCTCCCACAAATTCATGAAGTTTCCTCATCTTCGTCTGGCTATTTCATGACGCTGGTGGAAATATTAATTGATTGTAGAAATAAAACATCGAATCATTTATCCATCAGAGGATAAAGGGATCAGTAGCACTAGCAAAGGGCACCTCAGTTCCATGTTTTATATCGCCGCCATCTTGACGGAAACGGAATGACGGCCACCCAAATGTTAAAAGCTTAAATCAAATTACGACCATCCAAATAATTTGATCTCTACCAGATTTTGAAACAACATGCCCATTTGTGGAAAGCAGCTTATGACTGACTACAAGGTCATCAGCCCAATAGTTTGCAAATAGCGGCCATGTATGTGTGCAAATCCATTCCTCATATCAATTCAAACACGGTGAAACCGAATTGAATGACATTTTTTACAGAGGTAGCACTAGCAAAGGGCACCTCATATTCATGTTTAATATCCGTATAGCACGTTGTATTTCAACAAGCTAATACAACAAACATTCAATTATACTCCTTGAAAAGGACAAAGAGTTTCTTTTGTAGTGTAAAGTTATAACAATACCCATGCATTTAGGAGAAAGTAAGATATATGTTCATTATTGAACATCTTGTTTACATAACCTCACGATGACGGCTGGGCGAATTTTAAAATTAAGTTTTTATTTCTTGTGTTGTAACCATGCGATCGAAGTGAAAGCTTGAATAATGAACCTACGCAATAATTTTCCTTTAATGGCACACGACTCAATGGCCTATACTTATAACAATCCAACAAGGCAACCATCCGAAATATTTAGACGGTTCTCAATATCTACGAATTTATTACAGCAATCAAACTGTTTTTTTTATGTTTATAGGGGCTATGAACATAAGTTCACCTATAGGACTTTCAATAACCTGGTGATCACAAATCCAACATGGCGGCGACGCGAATTATTAATATTCACATGGACGTTTCTCGCAATTTAACCATCCGAGTGCAGTGAAACTTGGTACAGTAAATCCTCATACAAATGTTAATCCACTGGCATCTAATTTATTTAAATTGTTCTCATAACCACATGATGGCAGCTGTGCGTAATTTTAAAATCTCGTTTTTACTTCTTGTGTCCTAATCAAGCGATGAAATTTGAATACTACACGTACACAATAAACTTCATGTTACAGTACATAACTCTAAGACCTACATATATTAAAGGCAACATGGCGACCATCCGCAATATTTAGTCGTTTCTCAAAATCTACGAATCTATTACAGCAATCAAAGTGAAATTTTGTATGTTGATAGTGGCAATTAAGATAAGTATGATATATGAAAATAGGCTTTAGTTATTCACGGAACTGCTTGTTTCTTTTGTAGTGTAAAGTTCTGTGACTCAACTTTTAGGTATGGTCTCCTTGAGTGCGTCACACATATAGAATACTAGCTGAAGTACCCGTGCTTCGCTACGCGTCATAAATAAATTAAAATATGAAGGTTACAGTTAAAACAGGGGATAGGCGAGGTGCTGCGCAGAGGGAGATTAAGGATGGAACATTTTGTCCAACTACACCGCTCGGCGTTGGCCGTGTTTTATAGCACAAATTTAGGTTTTACTCGCTAACGGTTGGAGATACCTTTCGGATAGAAAATGTAATTTTTAACCTCGTATATACCATCAAAAGTTTGCTATTTTTTAGCGTTCTCTTTGTATTTGAAATGGAAATATGAAAGTTTTAAACCAAAGGGTGTAGTGAAGTCACTAAAATGGTCGCCATCATTAAATAGTACAAAGTATTGAAATCAAACGTAACCTATATGTTAACCAGCTAAATCAGCTACTTCCATGTAAAATTCATGTAAATCGGACCAGTGGTACTTGCGTGATTGAGTAATACATAGACGCACATCATCGAATTTTTAGCCTCGCTTCGCTCGCGTCATAGTCATGTCATATTGTTATTCAATGAAATGCAGGTTTAACCCCATTAACACCCCTTTAGAACCTGAATATCCAAAAATCCCTCCTTGGTAGACGTTTTCGACACACAACAAACATATCCCCAAAATATCATTTTTCTAACTTTAATCGTTTGGGTTGGTCGATGAGAGTGAACAGCCAAAAATCCTTCCTTAGGGGACGTTTTTCTTCCAGAATTTCACCCCTCCCCATAGGCCCCTTAAATTGGATTTATGAAAAAACGGTCGAACACATTTATTTATTTATTTATTTATTTATTTATTTATTTATTTATTTATTTATTTATTTATTTATTTATTTATTTATTTATTTATTTATTTATTTATTTATTTATTTATTTATTTATTTATTTATTTATTTATTTATTTATTTATTTATTTATTTATTTATTTTTAAGCTGATTGATTTCCTCCGAGTTTCAAACTCCTCGCCTATGTCGTTTAAGAGATACACGGTCCGTTAGGAATCTTTCAACCCCCACTTTTCATCCCTTTCACCTCATAATATACACTACATCGAAAAACAATTAGACATGTGTCAGCTTATTTTTAATGATTAGTATATATGCCAAGTATCACATCACCAAATGAAACCACTCGTGAGATATTGTTATTCAATGAAATGCACGTTTACCCCCCTTAACACATATTTAGAACCTGAATATTCAAAACTCTTTCCTTAGTGGACGTTTTCGACATACAACGAACATATCCCCAAAATTTCATGTTTCTAACTTTAATAATTTTGGCTGGGCTATGATGAGTGAGTGAGTCAGTCAGGACATTTCCTTTCATTTATTTTTGATAATTTCACCCCTCCCCATGAACCCCTTAAATTGGATTTATGAAACAAACGGTCGAACACCTATTTACGTATTTAAAGCTGTTTTCCCCCTGAGTTTGATGAGTGAGTAAGTGAGTCTATCAGTTAGGACACTTTCTTTCCTGTTTTTTTCCCTAGAATTTCACCTCTCTCTAAGGGCCCCTTAAATTGGATTTATGAAAACAACAGTCGAACACCTATTTACTTGTATTTTAAGCTGTTCTTTTTCCGCCGAATTTCAAACTTATCGCCTATGTCCTTTAAGAGATACACGCTCCGTCAAGAATCCCTCAACCCTCAATTTTCACACCTATCACCTCATAATATACACCACATCGATAAACCCTTAGACATATGTGTGATTATTTTTAATGATTAGTTTATATACCAAATATCACATCCCCTAAGAAACAACTCATGACATATAGTTATTCAATGAAATGCACGTTTACCCCCTTAACATCTCTTTAAAACCCGAATAAACAAAAATCATTCCTTAGTTGACGTTTTCGACATACAGCGAACATATTCCCAAAATTTCATTTTTCCAACTTTAATAGTTTTCGCTGGGCGTGATGAGTGAGTGAGTCAGACAGGACATTTTCTTTGAATTATTTTTACCAGAATTTCACCCCTCCCCATGGGCCCCTTAAATTGGATTGATGAAAAAACGCTTGAACACCTATTAACTTATTTTTAAAGCTGTCTTTTTCCCCTGTCTTTTGTGAGTGAGTGAGTTAGTCAGTTAGGACACTTTCTCTAACCTTTTCCCCCAGAATTTCACCCCACTCCATTGGCCCCTTAAATTAATTTATGAAAAAAACGGTCGAACACCGATTTACTTATCTTTTTAGCTGATGTTTTTTCGCTGCGTTTCAAATTTCTCGCCTATGTCGTTTAAGTGATAGGCCTACACGCTCCGTTAGGAATCAACCCCCACTTTTCACCCCCTTTCACCTCATAATAATACACCACATCGAAAAACCCTTAGACACATGTCTGCTTATTTTTAATGATTAGTTTATATGCCGAGTATCACATCCACAAATGAAACCACTCGTGAGATATTGTTATTTAATGAAATTCAGGTTTAACCCCCTTACGACCCCTTTAGAGCCTGAATATCCAAAAATCCTCCCTTAGTGTACGGTTTTGACATACAACGAACATATCCCCAAAATGCCATGTTTCCAACTTCAATATTTTTGGCTGGGCGATGATGATTGAGTGAATGAGTCAGGACATTTTCTTTCATTTTTTCCATCAGAATTTCACCCCTCCCGATGAACCCCATCAATTTGATTGATAAAAAAACTGTCGAACAGCTATTTACTTACTTTAAAGCAGTTTTCCCCCTGAGTTTGATGAGTGAGTCAGTCAGTCAATCAGTTAGGACATTTTCTTTCCTGTACCCCCCCCCCCCCCAGAGAATTTCACCCCTCCCCATGGGCCTCTTAAATTGGATTTATGAAAAAACGGTCAAACACATATTTTACTTATTTTTATGCTGATTTTTTTCCGCTGAGTTTCAAACTCCTCGCCTATGTCGTTTAAGACATACACACTCCGTTAGGAATCTTTCAATCCCTACTTTTCACCCCTTTCACCTCATAATATACACCACATCGAAAAACCCTCAGACACGTGTCTTACTTTTTAATGATGAGTTTATATGCCGTGTATCACATCCCCCAATGAAACCAATCGGGAGATATTGTTATTCAATGAAATGCAGGTTTAACCCCATTAAGACCCCTTTAGAACCTGAATATCCGAAAGTCCTCCCTTAGTAGACTATTTTGAAATACAATGAACATATCCCCAAACTGTCATGTTTCTAACTTCAATAATTTTGGCTGGGCGATGATGAGTGAGTGAGTGAGTGAGTGAGTCAGGATATTTTCTTTCAATTTTCTTTTTTCAGAATTTCACCCCTCCCCATGAACCCCTTAAATTTGATTTATGAAAAAAAAACTGTCGAACAGCTATTTACTTACTTTAAAGCAGTTTTCCCCTGAGTTTGATGAGTCAGTCAGTCAGTCAATCAGTTAGGACACTTTCTTTCCTGTTTCCTCCCCCCCTCCAGAATTTAACCCCTCCCCATGGGCCCCTTAAATTGGATTTATGATAAAACGGTCAAACACATATTTAAATATTTTTATGCTGATTTTTTCCCGCTGAGTTTCAAACTCCTCGCCTATGTCGTTTAAGAGATACACGCTCCGTTAGGAATCTTTCAATCCCCACTTTTCACCCCTTTCACCTCATAATATACACCACATCGAAAAACCCTCCGACTCGTGTCTTCTTATTTTTAATGATGAGTTTATGTGCCGAGTATCACATCCCCCATTGAAACCAATCGGGAGATATTGCTGTTCAATGAAATGCAGGTCTACCCCCTTAACACCCCTTTAGAACCACAATATCCAAAAATCCTCTCTTAGTGGGCATTTGCGGCCCTTGGGGAAGCTGCATACCAAATTTCATTCCAATCCGTTTGATACTTTCTGAGATTTCGTGATGAATGAATGAGTTAGTGAGTGGTATTTGACCAATATAGTAGAAGATAGTGTCAAGTCTTTGTTATGCAAAACTCGGTTGACAGTGCTGTGTGAGTAGTTGAGTAACTAACGGGATTTCAAGTAAAGATCCTCATTTTCTATACCGGTAGTGCAGAGCGCAAATGGCATCCAGTCGGCCGTGTCTCGACTTGAGCTATGTTGCCATGGAAACTATCCGCCTTGCCATTCCTTCATGAGTATATTATATGATTTGATTAGCATGTGCTGGAGTGCAAAAGGGTCGAAATCAGAAGAATGAGAAAGACTATCGAAAAAGCATGTAGCCAGCGGTTCCTTCTGGGTCCTAAACTATGTGTATGCAAAATTCGGTTGAGATTGGTGTAACAGTGTAGATTTGTATACGGAACAGACCCACCCACATACCCACATACATACATACAGACTTTCACTTTTATATATAAGACTAGCTGAAGTACCCATGCTTCGCTACGCGTCATAAATAAAATAAAATGTGAAGGTGACAGTTAAAACAGGGGATAGGCGAGGTGCTGCGCAGAGGGAGATTAGGATGGAACATTTTGTCCAACTACACCGCTCGGCGTTGACCGTGTTTTATAGCACAGATTTAGGTTTTACTCGCTAACGGTTGGAGATACCTTTCGGATAGAAAATGTAATTTTAAACCTCGTATATGCCATCAAAACTTTGCTATTTCTTAGCGTTCTCTTTTTATTTGAAATGGAAATATGAAAGTTTTAAACCAAAGGGTGTAGTGACGTCACTAAAATGGTCGCCATCATTAAATAGTGCAAAGTATTGAAATCAAAAGTAACCTATATGTTAACCAGGTAAATAAGCTACTTCCATGTAACATTCATGTAAATCGGACCAGTGGTACTTGCGTGATTGAGTAATAGGCCTACACAGACACACAACATCTCATTTTTAGCCTCGCTTCGCTCGCGTCATAGTCGTGTCATATTGTTATTCAATGAAATGCAGATTTAACCCTGTTAACACCCCTTTAGAACCTGAATATCCAAAAATCCCTCCTTAGTAGACGTTTTCGATACACAACAAACATATCCCCAAAATATAATTCTGCTAACATTAATAGTTTGGGTTGGTCGATGAGAGTGAACATCCAAAAATCCTTCCTTAGTGGACATTTTTCTTCCAGAATTTCACCCCTCCCCATGGGCCCCTTAAATTGGATTTATGAAAAAAAAAACGGTCAAACACATATTTACTTATTTTTATGCTGATATTTTTCCGCTGAGTTTCAAACTCCTCGCCTATGTCGTTTAAGAGATACACGCTCCGTTAAGAATCTTTCAACCCCCACTTTTCATCCCTTTCACCTCATAATATACACTACATCGAAAAACCATTAGACATGTGTCAGCTTATTTTTAATGTTTAGTACATATGCCAAGTATCACATCCCCAAATGAAACCACTCGTGAGATATTGTTATTCAATGAAATGCACGTTTACCCCCTTAACACCTATTTAGAACCAGAATATTCAAAACTCTTTACTTAGTGGACGTTTTCGACATACAACGAACATATCCCCAAAATGTCATGTTTCTAACTTCAATAATTTTGGCTTGGCGATGATGAGTGGGTGAGTGAGTCAGGACATTTTCTTTCATTTATATTTGATAATTTCACCCCTCCCCATGAACCCCTTAAATTGAATTTACGAAAAAAACGGTCGAACACCTATTTACTTATTTAAAGCTGTTTTCGCCCTGAGTTTGATGAGTGAGTAAGTGAGTCAATCAGTTAGGACACTTTCTTTCCTGTTTCTTTTCCCCCAGAATTTCACCCCTCTCCAAGGGCCCCTTAAATTGGATTTATAAAAAACGGTTTAACCCCTATTTACTTGTATTTTAAGCAGTTTCTTCCCGCCGAATTTCAAACTTCTCGCCTATGTCGTTTAAGAGATACACGCTCCGTTAAGAATCCCTCAATCCCCAATTTTCACCCCTTTCACCTCATAATATACACCACATCGATAAACTCTTAGATATAGGTCTGATTATTTTTAATGATTAGTTTATATACCGAATCTCACATCCCCAAAGAAACAACTCATGAGATATCGTTATTCAATGAAATGCACGTGTACCCCCTTACTTCTCTTTAAAACCCGAATAAACAAAAATCATTCCTTAGTTGACGTTTTCGACATACAGCGAACATATTCCCAAAATTTCATTTTTCCAACTTTAATAGTTTTCGCTGGGCGTGATGAGTGAGTGAGTCAGACAGGACATTTTCTTTCAATTATTTTCACCAGAATTTCACCCCTCCCCATGGGCCCCGTAAATGAGATTGATGAAAAAACTCTTGAACACCTATTAACTTATTTTTTAAGCTGTCATTTTCCCCCAGAATTTCACCCCACCCCATTGGCCCCTTAAATTAATTTATGAAAAAACGGTCGAACACCGATTTAATTATTTATTTAGCTGTTTTTTTTCGCTGAGTTTCAAATTTATCGCCTATGTCGTTTAAGAGATAGGCCTACACACTCCGTTAGGAATCCTTCAACCCCCACTATTCACCCCTTTCACCTCATAATAATACACCACATCGAAAAACCCATAGACACATGTCTGCTTATTTTTAATGATTAGTTTATATGCCGAGTATCACATCCACAAATGAAACCACTCGTGAGATATTGTTATTCAATGAAATGCAGGTTTAACCCCCTTAAGACCCCTTTAGAGCCTGAATATCCAAATATCCTCCCTTAGTGTACGGTTTTGACATACAACGATCATATCCCCAAAATGCCATGTTTCCAACTTCAATATTTTTGGCTGGGCGATGATGAGTGAGTGAATGAGTCAGGACATTTTCTTTCATTTGTTTTTCTTCAGAATTTCACCCCTCCCGAGGAACCCCTTCAATTTGATTGATCAAAAAAAATTTCGAATAACTATTTACTTACTTTAAAGCAGTTTTTCCCCCTGAGTTTGATGAGTGAGTCTGTCAGTCAATCTGTTAGGACACTTTCTTTCCTGTTCCCCCCCACCACCCCCCAGAATTTCACCCCTCCCCATGGGCCCCTTAAATTGGATTTATGAAAAAACGGTCAAACACATATTTACTTATTTTTTATGCTGATTTTTTTCCGCTGAGTTTCAAACTCCTCGCCTATGTCCTTTAAGAGATATACGCTCCGTTAGGAATCTTTCAATCCCTACTTTTCACCCCTTTCACCTCAAAATATACACCACATCGAAAAACCCTCAGACAGGTGTCTTCTTACTTTTTAATGGTGCGTTTATATGCCGTGTATCACATCTCCTAATGAAACCAATCGGGAGATATTGTTATTCAGTGAAATGCAGGTTTAACCCCCTTAAGACCCCTTTAGAACCTGAATATCCGAAAATCCTCCCTTAGTAGACAGTTTTGACATACAATGAACAGATCCCCAAACTGTCATGTTTCTAACTTCAATAATTTTGGCTGGGCGATGATGAGGGAGTGAGTGAGTGACTGAGTTAGTCAGGACATTTTCTTTCAATTTTCTTTTTTCAGAATTTCACCCCTCCCCATGAACCCCTTAAATTTGATTTATGAAAAAATGTCGAACAGCTATTTACTTACTTTAAAGCAGTTTTTCCCCCTGAGTTTGATGAGTGAGTCAGTCAGTCAATCAGTTAGGACACATTCTTTCCTGTCCCCCCCCCCAGAATTTCACGCCTCCCCATGAGCCCCTTAAATTGGATTTATGAAAAAAAAAACGGTCAAACACATATTTACTTATTTTTATGCTGATATTTTTCCGCTGAGTTTCAAACTCCTCGCCTATGTCGTTTAAGAGATACACGCTCCGTTAAGAATCTTTCAACCCCCACTTTTCATCCCTTTCACCTCATAATATACACTACATCGAAAAACCATTAGACATGTGTCAGCTTATTTTTAATGTTTAGTACATATGCCAAGTATCACATCCCCAAATGAAACCACTCGTGAGATATTGTTATTCAATGAAATGCACGTTTACCCCCTTAACACCTATTTAGAACCAGAATATTCAAAACTCTTTACTTAGTGGACGTTTTCGACATACAACGAACATATCCCCAAAATGTCATGTTTCTAACTTCAATAATTTTGGCTTGGCGATGATGAGTGGGTGAGTGAGTCAGGACATTTTCTTTCATTTATATTTGATAATTTCACCCCTCCCCATGAACCCCTTAAATTGAATTTACGAAAAAAACGGTCGAACACCTATTTACTTATTTAAAGCTGTTTTCGCCCTGAGTTTGATGAGTGAGTAAGTGAGTCAATCAGTTAGGACACTTTCTTTCCTGTTTCTTTTCCCCCAGAATTTCACCCCTCTCCAAGGGCCCCTTAAATTGGATTTATAAAAAACGGTTTAACCCCTATTTACTTGTATTTTAAGCAGTTTCTTCCCGCCGAATTTCAAACTTCTCGCCTATGTCGTTTAAGAGATACACGCTCCGTTAAGAATCCCTCAATCCCCAATTTTCACCCCTTTCACCTCATAATATACACCACATCGATAAACTCTTAGATATAGGTCTGATTATTTTTAATGATTAGTTTATATACCGAATCTCACATCCCCAAAGAAACAACTCATGAGATATCGTTATTCAATGAAATGCACGTGTACCCCCTTACTTCTCTTTAAAACCCGAATAAACAAAAATCATTCCTTAGTTGACGTTTTCGACATACAGCGAACATATTCCCAAAATTTCATTTTTCCAACTTTAATAGTTTTCGCTGGGCGTGATGAGTGAGTGAGTCAGACAGGACATTTTCTTTCAATTATTTTCACCAGAATTTCACCCCTCCCCATGGGCCCCGTAAATGAGATTGATGAAAAAACTCTTGAAGACCTATTAACTTATTTTTTAAGCTGTCATTTTCCCCCAGAATTTCACCCCACCCCATTGGCCCCTTAAATTAATTTATGAAAAAACGGTCGAACACCGATTTACTTATTTATTTAGCTGTTTTTTTTCGCTGAGTTTCAAATTTATCGCCTATGTCGTTTAAGAGATAGGCCTACACACTCCGTTAGGAATCCTTCAACCCCCACTATTCACCCCTTTCACCTCATACACCACATCGAAAAACCCATAGACACATGTCTGCTTATTTTTAATGATTAGTTTATATGCCGAGTATCACATCCACAAATGAAACCACTCGTGAGATATTGTTATTCAATGAAATGCAGGTTTAACCCCCTTAAGACCCCTTTAGAGCCTGAATATCCAAATATCCTCCCTTAGTGTACGGTTTTGACATACAACGATCATATCCCCAAAATGCCATGTTTCCAACTTCAATATTTTTGGCTGGGCGATGATGAGTGAGTGAATGAGTCAGGACATTTTCTTTCATTTGTTTTTCTTCAGAATTTCACCCCTCCCGATGAACCCCTTCAATTTGATTGATCAAAAAAAAATGTCGAATAACTATTTACTTACTTTAAAGCAGTTTTTCCCCCTGAGTTTGATGAGTGAGTCTGTCAGTCAATCTGTTAGGACACTTTCTTTCCTGTTTCCCCCCCCCCCAGAATTTCACCCCTCCCCATGGGCCCCTTAAATTGGATTTATGAAAAAACGGTCAAACACATATTTACTTATTTTTTATGCTGATTTTTTTCCGCTGAGTTTCAAACTCCTCGCCTATGTCCTTTAAGAGATATACGCTCCGTTAGGAATCTTTCAATCCCTACTTTTCACCCCTTTCACCTCAAAATATACACCACATCGAAAAACCCTCAGACAGGTGTCTTCTTACTTTTTAATGGTGCGTTTATATGCCGTGTATCACATCTCCTAATGAAACCAATCGGGAGATATTGTTATTCAGTGAAATGCAGGTTTAACCCCCTTAAGACCCCTTTAGAACCTGAATATCCGAAAATCCTCCCTTAGTAGACAGTTTTGACATACAATGAACAGATCCCCAAACTGTCATGTTTCTAACTTCAATAATTTTGGCTGGGCGATGATGAGGGAGTGAGTGAGTGACTGAGTTAGTCAGGACATTTTCTTTCAATTTTCTTTTTTCAGAATTTCACCCCTCCCCATGAACCCCTTAAATTTGATTTATGAAAAAATGTCGAACAGCTATTTACTTACTTTAAAGCAGTTTTTCCCCCTGAGTTTGATGAGTGAGTCAGTCAGTCAATCAGTTAGGACACATTCTTTCCTGTCCCCCCCCCCGAATTTCACGCCTCCCCATGGGCCCCTTAAATTGGATTTATGAAAAAAAAAACGGTCAAACACATATTTACTTATTTTTATGCTGATATTTTTCCGCTGAGTTTCAAACTCCTCGCCTATGTCGTTTAAGAGATACACGCTCCGTTAGGAATCTTTCAATCCCCACTTTTCACCCCTTTCACCTCATAATATACGCCACATCGAAAAAACGTCAGACATGTGTCTTTTTATTTTTAATGATGAGTTTATGTGCCGAGTATCACATCCCCCAAAGAAACCAATCGGGAGATATTGCTATTCAATGAAATGCAGGTCTACCCCCTTAACACCCCTTTGGAACCTGAATATACAAAAATCCTCTCTTAGTGGGCATTTGCGGCCCTTGGGGAAGCAGCATACCAAATTTCATTCCAATCCGTTCGGTGGTTTCTGAGATTTCGTGATGAATGAATGAGTGAGTGAGTGAGTGGTATTTGGCAAATATATAGTAGAAGATAGTGTCAAGTCTTTGTTATGCTAAACTCGGTTGACAGTGCTGTGTGAGTAGGTGAGTAACTAACGGGATTTCAAGTAAAGATCCTCATTTTCTATACCGGTAGTGCAGAGCGCAACTGGCATCCAGACGGCCGTGTCTCGACTTGAGCTATGTTGCCATGGAAACTATCTGCCTTGCCATTCCTGCATGAGTATATTTTATGATTTGATTAGCCTGTGCTTGAGTGCAAAAGGGCCGAAATCAGAAGAATGAGAAAGACTATCGAAAATTCATGTAGCCAGCGGTTCCTTCTGGGTCCTAAACTATGTGTATGCAAAATTTGGTTGAGATTGGCGGAACGGTGTAGATTTGTATACGGAACCAACCCACCCACCCACATACATACATACAGACTTTCACTTTTATATATAAGACAAGCTGTACCCGGCATGCGTTGCAATGCCAATCAAAGAAAGTGTTGGCGTTGAAATTCTGTTTCTTGAAGTGCTTTTGGATACACAACATGTTAACTGCCTCTAAGCTATCATAAAATGGATTTTCTAATTTAGAACCATTCGAGGGAGCGTGCACAACAACTTTCAAAAAGTTTCATCGCTGTCACTCATTTGTTGAATCTAATCGTACGCTACCTATTGTGAAATGGATTTACTAAGTCGAAACCCTTCCCTGGCGTGTACACAATGACTCATCAATGATTCATCGCAATCGGATGAATGGTATATGCACGTATAGGGGTTTTTGTTTAAACGATTCGTGCGCTGTCACTCATTTGTTGAATCTACTCGTGCGCTACCTATTGAGAAATGTATCACTAAGTCGAAGCCCTTCGCTGGCGTGTACACAATAACTCATCAAGGTTTCATCGCAATCGAAGAATGTTATATGAACGCAATAGGGAATTTTGTTGAAACGCTTCGCGCGTCGTCACCCATTTGTTGCATCTACTCTTGCGCTACTTATTGTGAAATGGATTTACTAAGTCCCCTTCCCTGGCGGGTACAAAATAACTGATCAATGTTTCATCGCAATCGGATGAATAGTATATGAACGCATACCTGATTTTGTTTAAACGATTCGCACTCCGTCACTCATTTGTTGAATCTACTCGTGCGCTACCTACTGTAAAATGTATTTACTAAGTTAGAAACCGTCACGTAAGTGTCCACAACATCTCACCCAAGTTTCATCGCTATCGTCGTTCATTTGTCGAATCTACTCGTGTGCTACCTACTGTGAAATGTATTTACTAAGCCAGAAACCTTCCTTGGAGTGTCAACCATATTTCACCCAAGTTTCACCGCTAACGGCAGAATGGTATATGACCTTATACGGGACTTTGTTGAAACGCTTCGCGCGTCGTCCCTCATTTGTTGAATCAACTTGTGCGCTGCATATTGTATAGGGGATTTACTAAGCCAGAAATTTTCCATGACGTGTACACAACACCTCACCCAAGTTTCATAGGTACGGACGAATGGTACATGTATGCATACGGGACTTGGTTGAAACGCTTCGCGTGTCGTCGCTCATTTGTTGATTCTACTCTTGCGCTACATATTGTAATATGGATGTACTGTGCCCAACTGGTCACGGCAGTCTGGTATCGAACTCAGGGCCTTATCAGAGAAGACCAGGCAAATGGGTATGCCTAAGGTCGAACCAGTGGTCTCTAAGGGGGAGCCATTATATGGAACCCACAGAGCAATGAGAGGTCTACTGACACATAATAGTCTAGCGTGATTTCACGATTATTTAGGTGCAAATCATAGCAATTGAAAGGAGAAATTGTAAGCAAAATGCAAGGGAATGTACGTTTTCAGTGCATACGAAGTCGAGAGAGGCTAGTATTGAAGTCTGACAAATGACTTTAAAAAGTAGGCGGAGTAGCCCTGGCGCCTACGGAACTATTTCCGTCTAGGGCGGTCAGACAGCTCAAAATTAATGACCCGGGAATCCACCGGTCGACAACGAGCAAAGCTTTGGCGGGACCAAGCCCACAAGAAATTAATTAATTACAGATAAATGGAGCATTGTAATGCAATGAAACATACACACAGATGAATGTATTCACGGAGGAGTAATTTAGGAGTGGTTTTTCACCTAAAATTACGCCTATTTCTCAAAATGACCGCATTACAACCTAACTCACGCTCGAGAGCATGGATACTTTAACCAACCAGCGGGAAATCCCCACCGTAGCATCCCACGCGCTGAACTAAGGCAATTAATTGTAATTAATTGGCCGAAGCGATCGCCGGCACGCGAGTGTTTTTAAACCCTCCACGCCTAGATAAACAAGATGCAGTTGTTATTTCGGCTGAAGACGGAGTATTTCAAGAAGGGAGTCGCTCTCACGTGTCCCGTGAACTATTTTGTGCAAGAAACCAATATAAGGGAAGAGCACCCTACGCTAAGGGAGTTGTACAGTCAGTTATGGTCAGTTGTTGGTCAGTTATGGTTCAGTTGGAAAGCAGTTGAAGACGTCAGACGGTCGCTCGAGTTGGAAGTTAGTCCTTTGTCTACAAGCGCTCTGCAGTAAGCACGCCAATTATTAAAATATCAGCGTACCGCCGTTGAAGACAATGGAGGCAAATTGTAAGCTTCATCAGTAATAATGAAGTGCATAAAAGGTAACAAAGTGCAGATATTGCTTTATTATCTGACACAGATATAAATTCGCTACAGCGAATAGGAACTGATAATGTTTGGAACAGTTCGTATACCGGAAGGTATTGTCAATTATATGACATCAGCATTAGGAGCACTCCAGTGATGGGAGAATGGAAGTTATTGCCACGTATCCAGGACAGTGAGGTGAACGGGAGTGCAGGGAACTAGGATCGAACATCTATAAAAACGCTACTAGATTTCACGGAGACCAGCGGTTATCATAAGTCATCGCATCTCTGAGGTCAAGCGTAGGTGAAATCCAGATAAGGATCAACATGTGAAATGATAGATGAAGTGTATAAATTGTGAAATAATAATGTAAAGTGTTAATGTGTTAAATGATTAATATTCAGTGTTTATCAGTGGTAAAGGCCACTTGTGGTAATATGTGTATCATGTGTAAAAAGTGTGAATCGCAGTGTTGTGTATTGGATATCATGATGGATTAAGTCAATCATCATGGTAGAGCTCAGGCGGAGATACTGGTACTTTCCAGCCAGAAGGAAACGTGAGTAAACATGCAAATAATAACATTATAATGGCATAGTTCACCATGTAACGATTAATCACTTTGAAATTAAAGAAGTAATAGTCACTTACTGAACGAGTTTTCACCACTCGTCTTGAATAAAGTATGACTTGGAAGGTGATTTGCTTAGGACCATGTAGGTCAAAAATAGTGATGGATCTAAACGTTAAAATAATAATAATAATAATAACTGGGGTCGGCAACCATAAAGTAAGGGCAAAGTTGGCCTAAGTAATGTTCAAATAGTGTCATGTCTAATTTAAGATACTGTCATTTGGTAAACAGTAAAGAATGTAGTGTGGAATATCGCGAATACGAGAGCTTTTCTCAGTGTCAGTGAAAAATTTGAATGAATATGTGAAATTAAAGTAAGCCAGTATATTTATACATTTGTGTTAGGAGCTATGTAAAGCTTTGGCTTAAATAGTATAACAGGAAGAACGCAGGTACCTTGATAATGGAGTCATATATGTGAAATATTGTTTAGCCGCATATAGCGTGCAGATTAACGTAGAATCCAGTGATTTACGTAAGATAAGCACGGGAAAGACTAGTATAGCTTGCGCGTGAGGTGAAAATTGGCTTAATCTTCGAGAAGTATCGCCTTTGTGCATACTGTATGTGTTACGCAGCGATTTGGATAGATTCTGTCTATTGCCAACGCTTGCATTGAATTATAGCCACTATGGACGCCCAGCGAGGCGCGGTGAGCATTTTTACTTATGGTCTGCCCGAGAGGTAGAATCATATTCGTCGACGAGGGACGTGGTTCCCAAATATATGTAAATGACAGCTGCTGATGATAACCATGGGGTTTCATTATGATGCGCGTCTTTAAAGCCACAAGTAATCACCTTAGAACGGCAATGCTATCATTAGAATTCCACCCCTGCCATGAATGTTTAATAGGAGCCATTTGAGCCCAAATACACTGTAAAGTTAGGTGTTAATTAATTAAATGACTCAATTACTTAGGAATATGCCTAGCGGATCTTCATTGTTATATAATTGTAAACAAATGTGGCCTTGACGGAAGAGAGAGACAGGAAATGTAGACCATTTCCGTGGCAGCCATCTTGGAGAGCTGTCTGGAACTAATTTTATGACCTGCTGAGGGGAGGGAGGTCGCTCGACCGATCCCTTGTCAATTACCGTCACAATAGGACACTGAGAGGTCTCGGTATTCAATAATGCAATTAAAAAATGAGTATTTTAGTGATGCAAATGGAATTAATTGGTGTATGGCAACTCACATATGTGGTTGAACCATAGAAATCAGATGATATTTGGCGAAGTTATCCTCTGAGGGGGAAAGCTGAACCAAAATAATGTAGGCATCTTCTTTAAAGTGCATTTTGCCAGTTTATGCTAATTTAGGAAAAACGGGTATGTGTTTTTCCCAGAACATGACACAGTTGTATCTATAATAAGTCCGACAAGACCCAGATAATCGTTATATGGTGAAACTATAAATATTCTATCCATGTTTATGTTTATTTTATGGTTAAGAAGCATGACTCATTTTCCTAGAGCGTTCATAGGGATGGAAAGAAGGAAGATGATTCGCACGACACAACAAAATATTTGCTAATAAATGTAGGAAACATTGAAGTAATGATAATTAAAGTAAATGTCGTAGGAGACGGAATAATGTCTTAGAAATTCATGTTTATGTGACATGTGGTATTTGTGTTAAGATACTTCCATTAAATAAAATTGTGTCACATGACGGACACTATGAAAACCTTGTAATCTGAACTATTATTGACAGGATATTAGAAGTAGGTTTGAGTGCATTGTAGCGCTATTTTTAAGGAGAAAGCTCACAGAATAACCCTATTTATTTGTGGGAATTAATTGTAATTTGTCCTTTGTTTTGTATTTGTTGTACAGCCATGATTTTAGACCAGTAAATATTTTATTCATAGGAATGTTGTGTATTTCCTGTAGAGTAGTTACCTGGTAGACTCCAATCCTGAACATGTGATCGTATTGTGGGCAGGAACGTCCCATACCTCGAAAGACCGTGAGCTAGTTGGGATACGAACACATGGTCCACATGGTGACAATCGGGTACATGGGGGAGTTGTCTCTGTACTTGGATTGAGTCACAGGTAATTACTTAAGTCGGTCAAGGTATTAATGGTAGAAGCAAATATAGCATCAAAATTAGGACAGAATAGGAAGACCGCATCCCATTTGTTAATAAGCCACCACATTAAAAATAATTGTTAATCCTCCATAAGACATGCTTATATAATTGTAACTTTCATAAACCATAGCCATAGATAACACATATAAAATAACATGACGCTGATATGTGGGGCCAGTTTAAAATACAGGTAACCTCCACTTAAGCATCATGAGCATGGCATAAATAAGCATGTTGACTACCCTAATGTAACAAGTCACCCACCTGTGGGCCATGACAGATAAGATTAACATGGCACCCACGTGAGTGTGATATGACCTACTAAAATTAACATGGCGCCCGTACGTGGTTGGCTTATGGGATTCAGAAAAACCCCATAATAATAGCATGGTTTTCATGGGGAAAACCATAGAAATAACTTTTTTTTCCTCAAACTTGGTTTGAGCGATTGTGAGTCTTTCTAGATGATGTTCAGACGTCAGACAAATGTTGTCAGACGGGTACGAGGGTCTATGCCCATTCCATAGTTAGTTTTGACATTTTATAATATGTTGTTGTTGTTGTCGCGGGATCGGAATCCTTTCTTTCCAATAGAACGCGCCAGTGTCTTCAGCTAGGGCCTACCTGAATCTCAAATTAAGTAGTACAGGATGGCCGGAACGGAAGAGGTACTCAGGTGTATCGCCGAGTTAAGGGAACATTTCGATGTTATAAATGCTAAAAGTAAGGAAGAATCCAAAGCATTTAAAGATGAAATAGCGGATAGGCTAGAGGCTAGTCAAACTGAGGTAAGCCAGATGTTGGCTACAGTCAATACTAGACTAGAGGCTAATCAAGCCGAAATAAATACTAGACTAGAGGCTAGTCAAACTAATGTAAACACGCAGTTAGAATTAAACCTAGTAGAGGTTAATAAGAAAATGGACGACGTTAAGGAGTCTGTCCAGAGACAGGTAACTAAGAATATTGTTAGCGTGATCTCAGAAATGCAAAATGATAACGAAAAACGCTTTGAGTCTATTGAATTAAAATTAGAAAGCAATTTGCAAATGTGCAGAGAGTCACAGCGTGAAATTAACGATAATTTAAACAGTATGTCCCGGGAGCTTAAAGACATTCAAAGTCAGAATGAAGCTAACACGAAACGTCAGTTAGAACAATTTAACACGTTTACTCAGACCGTGGATCATAGGTTCGAGGATAATGAACTAAAATGGAATACGCGAATGGCAGGTTATGCCAAGGCTGTAGACGAAGCTTTAAAAAAGCAGGACCAGAATATCCTTGACCAATGCAAGGAAATGCAGGAAATAAAGACGTCTGATCGAGATAATAAGGAAATAATGTCTAATATGAAGATACAAGTTGGAAAAGTGCAGAAAGAGTTGGAACACACTCAGAACGACTTAGCAGTTCTCCATAAAAGACAGGACGAAGACCAAGGGGAAATCACGAAAATGAGGACTGAAATCTCTCATATACAAGGTCACATTCAACGGGAAGTTACAGGCTTACGCGAAGAGTTAGAGCTTCGAGAAGGCTTAAAGACTGAAGCCAGTGATAAGACTCTTGCCGAAGTAAGAGAAAGTCTAGCAGGAGAAATTATCCACCTGAAGGAAAACCTTAAGGATAATAAAGAAAAGGTATTTTCTATGGCAGAAAGAAACCGAGATCGCCTAGAGAAAATAGAACGAGAGGTATTAGCTCGTTTGGAAAGGACTGAAAACAGGCACAGCCAATTAGAAACGAGAATGATAGCGCAGGAAGAATCCATGTTTCGGAATCCTAGGTCTAGCGAAGGAAGTATAGACGAGAATAGGAGGAATAAATGGGCAGAGATAGAAATACAGCCCACTCCAAAGAATGCAGCAATGCCAAGTGACAGCCCGTATGCCACACCTGGTATGCCAATGGCTATGTCAACACCGCAGGAAAATGCTGTACAGAACCAAATAGTCACAGTTATAAGGGCTAGTGATGAAAAACCAAAGAAATACTCTGGGAGTAATTCTAATATGACACCCAAGTACTGGCTTAAAGAAGTTTCCGAGTACTTGAATGATGCGAAAGTACCGCCAGAGCGCAGGTTGAGAGCGATTGAAAAACTCACCGAAGGAGAGTGTGCTCTATGGTTTAGAAGTTTTAGGTACACGTTCGATACCGTTGAGGAATTTCGCCAAGCATTTTTAAGCAGGTATTGGAACGCGAGTGTACAACAAAACCTCAGACTGGACTTGTATTCCAGGCGTTACAGTACTAGTAACCCGACAAAGTACGGAGAGTTTTTTGTGAACCAATTATGCCGTTTTCGCGAGCTCGACGAAGGACTCAGAGAGTCAGACTTGTGCATAGCAATAGCTAAGCAGCTGCCGTATGAAGTGCAGCGCCTGCTAATCTCAGCAAACGCCAAAACTGCAATCGATATGGAGGAGGTGCTGAGACAACTTGATTTAACCACAGTGCAGCACGCAAGACAAAGCCGACATGTGGAACAAGTTAATATGACGAATACGCCGATCGAGCCAACGAAGGTGCAGACGAAATCCAAGTCTACAAGCACCGAAACAGAAAAATCCGACTGGCAGCGCGAAGGACGTGAAAACCAAAATTGGAGGCCAGCGTATCGAGGAGGTTCGAACCGTGGTAACCGAGGAAGGAAAAACTGGAATCAGCGTGGTACCAGAGACCAGCAGCTGGATAACAGAAGAAATTACGGCCGAAATGGGAATAACCAAGGATGGAGATCCCAAGAGCAGAGTCGTGGGTTCGATGAAGAGGCGGAAGAACGCTATCATGCATCTTTAAGATACATGGAAGAGCGCGGAGATGATCCAAGACAATCGCGAGTTCACTGGGATGAAGCGATTCGAAATAGAAGGTCACCCGACATATATCAAAATGATGATGGTGCCAAAAGTCTGGAACTTCAACAGCATGAAGACAGGCAGAAGAACTCCACAAAGAATGGAGCAATTGAAAAAAAAAAACACCAATTTTAAATGACCAGAGAGAGATAGGTTCAGGATGGAGTACAGTAAATGTTATTAACTGGATTGCCAAACCTGAGGAGCTTATCGAAGACCTCGATGAAAGAACGGTCAATGTAAGAAGGGAACTACCTATTATTATTGTAAACATTGCGGGAACGAAAGTAAGAAGTCTCATCGATACAGGATCAACAGTGAGTTTGATAACCCAGGCATTATACAATGAAATCCAGAGTAAAATCCACGTATTGAAAATACCCATTTCAAGCGTGAAAATAAAAGGTGTCATACCAGACAAAGTTATGAGATGCAGATACCAAGTATTTTTAGATCTGCAGATAGGGAACTCTACATTCTCACAGAGCTTCCTACTTGTAAATAAGCTGCCATATAACCTTATTGTTGGGATGGATTTCATAAGAGAGTATAAAGTTATTATAGATCTCTCGCAAGACATTGTGATGTTTCGCGCAAGTGAGGGAAAGGAAGACTTAGAACTCTCATTAAGGCATAATGAAGCGAGACAAGAAGAATACGTATGGCATACATACGGAGATATGACTGGGGAGGCAGTGTCGACAATAGAAGATATTGAGGAAGAGTTGGCAACACTGGCCGCAGACATTGAAAAAGATCTCGAACCAAAATTTGAAGAATGCCTGGAAGAGAAGATTGAGGAAGCTAAATTTGGTCCAGAATATAAGAAAATGCTAAGGGAACTACTATTCGAGTATAAAGGAGTCTTCGATTCGAGACCTGGCCGGATCAAGAATTTCCAGTATGCATTTCAAGTCAGCGATTGGACGCCATTCAAACAGAAGCCGTATCCTGTAGCTGAGAAACATTATTTAAAGGTCAAAGAAGCGATACAGGAAATGCTAGAAGCAGGCGTCATTGTAAAGACAGCCACACCTTATGTCAGCCCACTGGTAGTTGTACCGAAACAGGATGGAAGTGTGAGGATATGCCTGGACCTACGAAATTTGAATTCCAAGGTTATACCGGAATTTGATACAGTTCCACCCATTAAGGAGGTACTCAGAAGGTTCAAAGGAAAGACTGTATTCTCAAATCTTGATCTAACGGCAAGTTTTCACCATCTTGCTCTGGAAGAGAAAACAAGTCTGTTAACCGGATTTTTATTTGACCAGCACACGTACTCCTACGTCCGTCTTCCATTTGGATTAAAAACAGCAGGTTCAGCGTTGATACGAGCGCTAGATAGGAACCTATCCGAAGAAGTAAAAGCTACAACCATATGCTACGTAGATGATATACTACTGACCTCTGAAACAGTTGAAGAACATGTCAGAGATCTACGCAAGTTGTTATATGACCTAAGTCAGGCTAACTTCAAGGTCAATATAAAGAAGTCTAACTTTGCTCAGAGAGAAGTTAAATTTCTAGGTCATGTAATCGATGCACAAGGAGTTAGGCCTAATCCGGGAAAACTGGAAGTCATAAAACGTTTCCCGAGACCAACGAAGGTGAAGAACGTCAGGCAATATCTAGGCGTTATTGGATTCTTTTCGAACCATTGTCCGAAGTACACCGAGACTGTAGCACCACTCCAAGACTTACTTAAAAAAGGAGGAAGATGGCGATGGACGGAGCAATGCGAGGAAGCCTTCGTGAAATCTAAACAGATGCTGTTAGATTATGTGAAATTGGGATATCCTGACTACACTCAGAAATTTATCATCCAGACTGACGCATCCTTCGTAGGCATTGGAGCTATGTTGTATCAGGAAAATAAGGACAGGCCAGAGGAGAGAACTTATATCGCATTCATCAGTAGAAGGTTGAGGCCTAATGAAAAGAATTATACGGTCACGGAGATCGAATTACTTGCGATACTGTATGCATTACAGTATTGGCACAAGTTGATTTATGGTTTTAGAATTATTTTGAGAACAGACCATAAAGCCCTAACGTTCCTGCTAAAAACTGACTTATCGAGTCAAAGACTGACAAGGTGGTCCCTGTACATACAACAATTTCAAGTGGAAATAGAATATTGCCCGGGGAAGGACAATATCATACCTGATTTGCTAAGCAGATACCCTACAGCAGAGGAAGAAGAAACTCTAGCTATTGAAATAGAAGATAGAGATCAGAAGACCTTAGATGATCTGAGGAACATCACCGTTTTTCAACGTGAAGATCCCTGGATACGGTTGATGATAAATTACTTCGAGGGAAAGCTGGATAGAGGAACCCCGATGTATATGGAAGCTGAAGCACTTTCAACGGAATATCTATGGTTTAACCAGATGCTACACAAATGGAGCGACTCTGACCACACAAAACCTAGGATTGTTGTACCACCAGCATTGCAGAGAAGGCTAGTTTGGCTAGCACACCGAGCTTTTGGACATTCAGGTGTAGATAAGACTGTTGCCCTGCTTAAAGAGGCGTTTATTTGGCCTAAACTTAGAGAAACAGTCAGAAATACTATCAGGACATGTGATATGTGCCAACGAGTAAAGCCTAACTCGTACTTAATGAGGCAGAAACCTATACCACTCTTACCAGAGAAGCCATGTCAGCTCCTGGCGCTGGACAACTTTGGGCCCCTGCCTAGAGCTAGAAGAGGAAATAAACACATCCTAGTTGCACTAGACGTGTTTTCCAAAATGGTAGTCCTGTGTCCAATTCAGAAAACCAGTACAAAACAAGTACTTAAGAGGCTGAAGGAAAGAATCATTCCTATATTAGGACAGCCAGAAAACATCTTATCGGATCACGGAAGCTGTTTTACCAGCGTAGAATTTCGCAGGGAGTTGGAAAATCTGGGCATAAGACAGATTTTGTCCACAGTTAGGCACCCGGAGTCGAACTCAGCTGAGAGAGTTATGAGGGAGGTGCAAAAATACATGAAGATATACTGCTCTACTGAGAATTGGAAATGGATTGACGTGCTTGAGATTATTGAATATTGTATCAACAATACTGTGCACGAAGCTACAGGAGAGGTGCCAGTGAGCCTACATCTCGACAGAAGACCCGAGAGGCCATGGAATAATGTCATCCAGACACCCGTCGATGCACAACTTGGACGTGAATTGAGAATCCAGAGGACGTTCGAGTATCTCAAGAAACAAGCAGATAAACGACAGCGGAGAAACAGGAGGAAACGTTATCATAGACCGCTACTCGTGGGAGAATACGTCTTATTGAAAAAACCCGCCAGTTCAGATCCAGAGAGCAGGAAATACAAAAAATTCCAGCACGCTTATCTCGGACCCTACCTGATTATAAGGGATCTGCAGAATAACGCATATCGGATTAAAGATGAGGCAACAGGTAGAGAAGTTGTGGTAAATGCAGCAAATCTGAAGTTATATAGTCCACCAGAAGACTATGATGCGAGAGAAGAGCAAGCTACACACATCCAAGTGAACGAGGAATCATTACGTATGCACGGAGAGGTTCTGGAGAAAAGCTTGCAGGCTCGAGAAGGGTCGAAGAAAAGAAAACAGCTCGCCAGCCCAGCGGACACGAGGGGAGAGTGCAGCTGTCGACTGCAGGAGTTTTACGACCAGTTAAAGGGAGCCGCTGTGGAGTTAGAGGAGATGAATGAACAATTGAGACAGGAAAACGAAAGTCTACGAGACAGCAGACAAGAGTGGAGTGGGAAAACGTGAAAGCCCATTGTCGAGAGCAATGACCGCTTAAAGTAAATACTGCAAGGAGTTAATACCAGCTGATAGGCCCGAAAAATTCACTTATGAAATGAATTTTTCGAACTTAGCAGGAGAAAGATGTGCCCAACTGGTCACGGCAGTCTGGTATCGAACTCAGGGCCTTATCAGAGAAGACCAGGCAAATGGGTATGCCTAAGGTCGAACCAGTGGTCTCTAAGGGGGAGCCATTATATGGAACCCACAGAGCAATGAGAGGTCTACTGACACATAATAGTCTAGCGTGATTTCACGATTATTTAGGTGCAAATCATAGCAATTGAAAGGAGAAATTGTAAGCAAAATGCAAGGGAATGTACGTTTTCAGTGCATACGAAGTCGAGAGAGGCTAGTATTGAAGTCTGACAAATGACTTTAAAAAGTAGGCGGAGTAGCCCTGGCGCCTACGGAACTATTTCCGTCTAGGGCGGTCAGACAGCTCAAAATTAATGACCCGGGAATCCACCGGTCGACAACGAGCAAAGCTTTGGCGGGACCAAGCCCACAAGAAATTAATTAATTACAGATAAATGGAGCATTGTAATGCAATGAAACATACACACAGATGAATGTATTCACGGAGGAGTAATTTAGGAGTGGTTTTTCACCTAAAATTACGCATATTTCTCAAAATGACCGCATTACAACCTAACTCACGCTCGAGAGCATGGATACTTTAACCAACCAGCGGGAAATCCCCACCGTAGCATCCCACGCGCTGAACTAAGGCAATTAATTGTAATTAATTGGCCGAAGCGATCGCCGGCACGCGAGTGTTTTTAAACCCTCCACGCCTAGATAAACAAGATGCAGTTGTTATTTCGGCTGAAGACGGAGTATTTCAAGAAGGGAGTCGCTCTCACGTGTCCCGTGAACTATTTTGTGCAAGAAACCAATATAAGGGAAGAGCACCCTACGCTAAGGGAGTTGTACAGTCAGTTATGGTCAGTTGTTGGTCAGTTATGGTTCAGTTGGAAAGCAGTTGAAGACGTCAGACGGTCGCTCGAGTTGGAAGTTAGTCCTTTGTCTACAAGCGCTCTGCAGTAAGCACGCCAATTATTAAAATATCAGCGTACCGCCGTTGAAGACAATGGAGGCAAATTGTAAGCTTCATCAGTAATAATGAAGTGCATAAAAGGTAACAAAGTGCAGATATTGCTTTATTATCTGACACAGATATAAATTCGCTACAGCGAATAGGAACTGATAATGTTTGGAACAGTTCGTATACCGGAAGGTATTGTCAATTATATGACATCAGCATTAGGAGCACTCCAGTGATGGGAGAATGGAAGTTATTGCCACGTATCCAGGACAGTGAGGTGAACGGGAGTGCAGGGAACTAGGATCGAACATCTATAAAAACGCTACTAGATTTCACGGAGACCAGCGGTTATCATAAGTCATCGCATCTCTGAGGTCAAGCGTAGGTGAAATCCAGATAAGGATCAACATGTGAAATGATAGATGAAGTGTATAAATTGTGAAATAATAATGTAAAGTGTTAATGTGTTAAATGATTAATATTCAGTGTTTATCAGTGGTAAAGGCCACTTGTGGTAATATGTGTATCATGTGTAAAAAGTGTGAATCGCAGTGTTGTGTATTGGATATCATGATGGATTAAGTCAATCATCATGGTAGAGCTCAGGCGGAGATACTGGTACTTTCCAGCCAGAAGGAAACGTGAGTAAACATGCAAATAATAACATTATAATGGCATAGTTCACCATGTAACGATTAATCACTTTGAAATTAAAGAAGTAATAGTCACTTACTGAACGAGTTTTCACCACTCGTCTTGAATAAAGTATGACTTGGAAGGTGATTTGCTTAGGACCATGTAGGTCAAAAATAGTGATGGATCTAAACGTTAAAATAATAATAATAATAATAACTGGGGTCGGCAACCATAAAGTAAGGGCAAAGTTGGCCTAAGTAATGTTCAAATAGTGTCATGTCTAATTTAAGATACTGTCATTTGGTAAACAGTAAAGAATGTAGTGTGGAATATCGCGAATACGAGAGCTTTTCTCAGTGTCAGTGAAAAATTTGAATGAATATGTGAAATTAAAGTAAGCCAGTATATTTATACATTTGTGTTAGGAGCTATGTAAAGCTTTGGCTTAAATAGTATAACAGGAAGAACGCAGGTACCTTGATAATGGAGTCATATATGTGAAATATTGTTTAGCCGCATATAGCGTGCAGATTAACGTAGAATCCAGTGATTTACGTAAGATAAGCACGGGAAAGACTAGTATAGCTTGCGCGTGAGGTGAAAATTGGCTTAATCTTCGAGAAGTATCGCCTTTGTGCATACTGTATGTGTTACGCAGCGATTTGGATAGATTCTGTCTATTGCCAACGCTTGCATTGAATTATAGCCACTATGGACGCCCAGCGAGGCGCGGTGAGCATTTTTACTTATGGTCTGCCCGAGAGGTAGAATCATATTCGTCGACGAGGGACGTGGTTCCCAAATATATGTAAATGACAGCTGCTGATGATAACCATGGGGTTTCATTATGATGCGCGTCTTTAAAGCCACAAGTAATCACCTTAGAACGGCAATGCTATCATTAGAATTCCACCCCTGCCATGAATGTTTAATAGGAGCCATTTGAGCCCAAATACACTGTAAAGTTAGGTGTTAATTAATTAAATGACTCAATTACTTAGGAATATGCCTAGCGGATCTTCATTGTTATATAATTGTAAACAAATGTGGCCTTGACGGAAGAGAGAGACAGGAAATGTAGACCATTTCCGTGGCAGCCATCTTGGAGAGCTGTCTGGAACTAATTTTATGACCTGCTGAGGGGAGGGAGGTCGCTCGACCGATCCCTTGTCAATTACCGTCACAATAGGACACTGAGAGGTCTCGGTATTCAATAATGCAATTAAAAAATGAGTATTTTAGTGATGCAAATGGAATTAATTGGTGTATGGCAACTCACATATGTGGTTGAACCATAGAAATCAGATGATATTTGGCGAAGTTATCCTCTGAGGGGGAAAGCTGAACCAAAATAATGTAGGCATCTTCTTTAAAGTGCATTTTGCCAGTTTATGCTAATTTAGGAAAAACGGGTATGTGTTTTTCCCAGAACATGACACAGTTGTATCTATAATAAGTCCGACAAGACCCAGATAATCGTTATATGGTGAAACTATAAATATTCTATCCATGTTTATGTTTATTTTATGGTTAAGAAGCATGACTCATTTTCCTAGAGCGTTCATAGGGATGGAAAGAAGGAAGATGATTCGCACGACACAACAAAATATTTGCTAATAAATGTAGGAAACATTGAAGTAATGATAATTAAAGTAAATGTCGTAGGAGACGGAATAATGTCTTAGAAATTCATGTTTATGTGACATGTGGTATTTGTGTTAAGATACTTCCATTAAATAAAATTGTGTCACATGACGGACACTATGAAAACCTTGTAATCTGAACTATTATTGACAGGATATTAGAAGTAGGTTTGAGTGCATTGTAGCGCTATTTTTAAGGAGAAAGCTCACAGAATAACCCTATTTATTTGTGGGAATTAATTGTAATTTGTCCTTTGTTTTGTATTTGTTGTACAGCCATGATTTTAGACCAGTAAATATTTTATTCATAGGAATGTTGTGTATTTCCTGTAGAGTAGTTACCTGGTAGACTCCAATCCTGAACATGTGATCGTATTGTGGGCAGGAACGTCCCATACCTCGAAAGACCGTGAGCTAGTTGGGATACGAACACATGGTCCACATGGTGACAATCGGGTACAGTACTCAGCCAGAAACCTTCCCTGGAGTGTACACAACATCTCACCCAAGTTTCATCGCAATCGGATGAATGGTATGTGAACGTATACAGGACGTTGTCGAAACGCTTCGGGCGTAGTCACTCATTTGTTGGACATAAACGTGCGCTTCGTATTGTAAAATGGATTTACTTAGCCAGAAACCTTTCCTGGAGTGTACACAACAATTCACCAAACATTTATCACTATCAGACGAATGGTATATGACTTTATACGGGACTTTGTTGAAACGCTTCGCGTGTCATCGCTCATTTGTTGAATCTACTGGTGCGCTACCTATTGTAAAATGTATGTACTAAGCCAGAAACCTTCCCTGGAGTGTACACAGCATCTCACACAAGTTTCATCGCTATAGGATGAATGGTATATGAAATTAAATGGGACTTTGTTGAAACGCTTCGCGCGCCGTTGCTCATTTGTTGATTCTACTCGTGCTCAACCTATTTTAAAGGGATTTACTAAGCTAGAAACCTTCCCTGGAGTGCACACAAAATCTCAGCCTAGTTTCATCGCTATCGGACGAATGGTATATGAACGCAAACGTGACTTTGTTGAAATGCTTCGCGCGTCGTAGCTCATTTGTTGAATCTAATCGTGCGCTGCCTATTGTAAAGTGGATGTACTAAGCCAGAAAATTTCCCTGCAGTGTACACAACATTTTACGCAAGTTTCATAGCTATCGGACGAATGGTATATGAATGCATTCGGGACTTTGTTGAAATGCTTCGCGCATCGTCGCTCATTTGTTGAATCTACGCGTGCGCTACCTATTGTAAAATGGATTTACTAAGTCAGAAACCTTCCTTGGAGTGTACTCAACATCTCACCCAAGTTTCATCGCTATCGGACGAATGGTATATGAATGCATACGGGACTTTGTTGAAATGCTTCGCGCATTGTCGCTCATTTGTTGAATCTACGCGTGCGCTACCTATTGTAAAATGGATTTACTAAGTTAGAAACCTTCCTTGGAGTGTACTCAACATCTCACCCAAGTTTCATCGCAATCGGACGAATGGTATATGAACACATACGGGACTTTGTTGAAATGCTTCGCGCATCGTCGCTCATTTGTTGAATCTACGCGTGCGCTACCTATTGTAAAATGGATTTACTAAGTCAGAAACCTTCCTTGGAGTGTACTCAATATCTCACCCAAGTTTCATCGCTATCGGACGAATGGTATATGAACAATACGGGACTTTGTTGAAATGCTTCGCGCATCGTCGCTCATTTGTTGAATCTACGCGTGCGCTACCTATTGTAAAATGGATTTACTAAGTCAGAAACCATCCTTGGAGTGTACTCAACATCTCACACAAGTTTCATCGCAATCGGACGAATGGTATATGAACACATACGGGACTTTGTTGAAATGCTTCGCGCATCGTCGCTCATTTGTTGAATCTACGCGTGCGCTACCTATTGTAAAATGGATTTACTAAGTCAGAAACCTTCCTTGGAGTGTACTCAACATCTCACCCAAGTTTCATCGCTATCGGACGAATGGTATATGAACACATACGGGACTTTGTTGAAATGCTTCGCGCATCGTCGCTCATTTGTTGAATCTACGCATGCGCTACCTATTGTAAAATGGATTTACTAAGTCAGAAACCATCCTTGGAGTGTACTCAACATCTCACCCAAGTTTAATCGCAATCGGACGAATGGTATATGAACACATACGGGACTTTGTTGAAATGCTTCGCGCATCGTCGCTCATTTGTTGAATCTACGCGTGCGCTACCTATTGTAAAATGGATTTACTAAGTCAGAAACCTTCCTTGGAGTGTACTCAACATCTCACCCAAGTTTCATCGCAATCGGACGAATGGTATATGAACGCATAGGAGACATACACACCCACAGACAAACTATCACGTTACATTGATTTTTATATATATAGACTAGCTGAAGTACCCGTGCTTCGCTACGCGTCATAAATAAAATAAAATGTGAAGGTGACAGTTAAAACAGGGGATAGGCGAGGTGCTGCGCAGAGGGAGATTAAGGCTGGAATATTTTGTCCAACTACACCGCTCGGCGTTGACCGTGTTTTATAGCACAAATTTAGGTTTTACTCGCTAACGGTTGGAGATACCTTTCGGACAGGAAATGTAAGTTTACACCTCGTATATGCTATCAAAAGTTTGCTATTTCTTAGCGTCCTCTTTTTATTTGAAATGGAAATATGAAAGTTTGAAACCAAAGGGTGTAGTGGCGTCACTAAAATGGTCGCCATCTTTAAATAGTGCAAAGTATTGAAAACAAAAGTAACCTATATGTTATCCAGGTAAATCAGCTACTTCCATGTAAAATTCATGTAAATCGGACCAGTGGTACTTGCGTGATTGAGTAATACACAGACACACACCATTTCATTTTTAGCTTCGATTCGCTCGGGTCATAGCCGTGTCATATTGTTATTCAATGAAATACAGGTTTAAGCCCGTTAACACCCCTTTAGAACCTGAATATCCAAAAATACCTCCTTAGTAGACGTTTTCGACACACAACAAACATATCCCCAAAATATCATTCTGCTAACATTAATAGTTTGGGTTGGTCGATGAGAGTGAACATACAAAAATCCTTCCTTAGTGGACGTTTCTCTTCCAGAATTTCAACCCTCCCCTTAGGCCCCTTAAATTGGATTTATGAAAAAACGGCCGAACACCTATTTATTTTATTTTTTATTTATTTTTAAGCTGATTGATTTCCTCCGAGTTTCAAATTCCTCGCCTATGTCGTTTAAGAGATACACGCTCCGTTAAGAATCTTTCAACCCCAACTTTTCATCCTTTTCACCTCATAATATACACTACATCGAAAAACCATTAGACATGTGTCAGCTTATTTTTAATGATTAGTATATATGCCAAGTATCACATCCACAAATGAAACCACTCGTGAGATATTGTTATTCAATGAAATGCACGTTTACCCCCATTAACACCTATTTAGAACCTGAATATTCAAAACTCTCTCCTTAGTGGACGTTTTCGATATACAACGAACATATCCCCAAAATTTCATGTTTCTAACTTAAATAATTTTTGCTTGGCGATGATGAGTGTGTGAGTGAGTGAGTCAGGACATTTTCTTTCATTTATTTTTGATAATTTCACCCCTCCCCGTGAACCCCTTAAATTGGATTTATGAAAAAACGGTCGAACACCTATTTACTTGTATTTTAAGCTGTTTTTCCCGCCGAATTTCAAACTTCTCGCCTATGTCGTTTAAGAGATACACGCTCCGATTAGAATCCCTCAACCCCCAATTTTCACCCCTTTCACCTCACAATATACACCACATCGATAAACAGATATATGTCTGATTAGTTTTAATGATTAGTTTATATACCGAATATCACATCCCCAAAGAAACAACTCATGAAATATCGTTATTCAATGAAATGCACGTTTACCCCCTTAACATCTCTTTAAAACCCGAATAAACAAAATCATTCCTTAGTTGACGTTTTCGACATACAGCGAACATATTCCCAAAATTTCATTTTTCCAACTTTAATAGTTTTCGCTGGGCGTGATGAGTGAGTGAGTCAGACAGGACATTTTCTTTCAATTTTCTTTTTTCAGATTTTCACCCCTCCCCATGAACCCCATAAATTTGATTTATGAAAAAAATGTCGAACAGCTATTTACTTACTTTAAAGCAGTTTTTCCCCCTGAGTTTGATGAGTGAGTCAGTCAGATAATCAGTTAGGATACTTTCTTTCCTGTTCCCCCCCAGAATGTGACCCCTCCCCATGGGCCCCTTAAATTGGATTTATGAATAAATGGTCAAACACATATTTACTTATTTTTATGCTGATTTTTTCCGCTGAGTTTCAAACTCCTCGCCTATGTCGTTTAAGAGATACACGCTCCGTTAGGATTCTTTCAATCCCCACTTTTCACCCCTTTCACCTCATAATATACGCCACATCGAAAAACCCTCAGACTCGTGTCTTCTTATTTTTAATGATGAGTTTATGTGCCGAGTATCACATCCCCCAATGAAACCAATCGGGAGATATTGCTATTCAATGAAATGCAGGTCTACCCCCTTAACACCCCTTTAGAACCTGAATATTCAAAAATCCTCTCTTGGTGGGCATTTGCTGCCCTTGGGGAAGCAGCATACCAAATTTCATTCCAATCCGTTCGGTAGTTTCTGAGATTTCGTGATGAATGAATGAGTGAGTGAGTGAGTGAGTGGTATGTGACAAATATATAGTAGAAGATAGTGTCAAGTCTTTGTTATGCTAAACTCGGTTGACAGTGCTGTGTGAGTAGGTGAGTAACTAACGGGATTTCAAGTAAAGATGCTCATTTTCTATACCGGTAGTGCAGAGCGCAACTGGTATCTAGTCGGCCGTGTCTCGACTTGAGCTATGTTGCCCTGGAAACTATCTGCCTTGCCATTCCTTCATGAGTATATTTTATGATTTGATTAGCCTGTGCTTGAGTGCAAAAGGGCCGAAATCAGAAGAATGAGAAAGAGTATCGAAAATTCATGTAGCCAGCGGTTCATTCTGGGTCCTAAACTATGTGTATGAAAAATTTGGTTGAGATTGGTGGAACGGTGTAGATTTGTATACGGAACCAACCCACCCATCCACATACATACATACAGACTTTCACTTTTATATATAAGATTGCATAGTAATTTCTAAATTACTCTACCAGACATCCTAAAATGTTCTCCATTTAACATTATATTCCACTATACAACTAAAGGATCAGCAATATTCACTTACAGTTCACTAATGCTTCCATGATTTCAACTAATCTTCAAAGTCTTATTATAAAATAAACAGTTCCAGATGGTACTGTTCTGTTTTAGAATGACTCATTAACAAATCCACTTCTCCGCTGCTTAATGGAAATCCTGCTTTACGCACGCCTTATAATGAAGCGTGTAACAAAGTCTGAAAGGTCGGTTACTTCGACTGATTATCCCTTCTCTCAAGTAGAATTTAGTTGAGATCTCATTCTGTCTATCTTGTTAGCAGTTCGTTTTATCCTACATTAGCCTCAAAATCGTCTACCAGACTACGAACAAGTTGTGTCATTTTTGAAAGACACCAACACTGCAGAAACCGAACGTGCTGTACGTGCTGGGTTTGTGTGCATTGGAAGCTCTGATGGGGTAAGTATATATTTGTTCCCCCTAGTCAATACTTTAAATTATTTTATATTCGAAGATGTCCAACTGTAAACATTATGTGTCAGAAAACTGTATCATAATGAGGCTCATTATAACACTATTTTCCTTTATGAAACAGTTTCTCCCACCAATCAGAGCTCAAGAAACAATTGTGTGACCAATTAGGTCATTAACGACATGAAAAGTGCACCGCCCATATGTTCGCGTCAATAAACTGGTGATTATGAGATAAGAAATAGCACTGTACCTTAATAACCCCAACTCCAATTTCTACAGAGCGCATTGCTTTCAAACGACTTCGGTGACAATATTAGTGAATGCTATAGAGCTGAACGGCAGGCTGTAAACAATAGGTGTTCTGTGTTGGCAAGCAAAGTGAATGGTCTCTGCTTTCGGAGTGCCTTAACCCACGCATGCGCTCTGTTAAGTTAGCAAAGCCAGCGCGCCCTGTTCACTAACTGAATTAACTGAATCCCACAGATATTTATGAGTATTTCTGTTAAAACATATAATAAAGTTATAATTATCGTCGAACATAAACAGTCGCTACGCTCGTTTCATAAACATACTCGTGTCTTAATTATTGCTATTATACGTTTGTTGCATAATGTACTAATATAATATAACTATTATAGGTACATGTTTCAGGGCTTGTGTCTTTTAGCACCCTTCATCAACCATTTATACAAAGACGTTTTCACTAGCAAACAAAATGTAGACATTTGATAATTATACAGACATCACATTGACACAGGTTATAAGAAACTTGTACATACATCTATGTATAAAGGGTTATTATGATCATGATGTCGCAAAACCCATAAAGAATCATCACCAACAGCAACGACAATGACGAAACCAAGCAAGTAGGTCGTCTCACATCACAGTCCTTCTCTGCAAAAGGCACTATATCAACGACTCCATACATTCACGATGGTTGATAGAGGTAGGCCTACTATGCCAATATTAAAATAAATTTCTCAGGATGCGAAGTGGAATTATAATGAAACCTAGTACATGAAGAGTCTTACATAGCATCCAACTGTAGCGATAACCACAAAAATATTAAACAGTTTATTGAATCTTGAAGCTATAAAATGACATAATCGATATTGTTTCTTGCCACGGTGGGTGTGTGGTTATAGTGTCGGACTACCAACCCCAAGCTTGCAGGTTCGCTCCTGGCCATGGTAATTGATTTCTGAAAGGCGACAAAAATCACGATACTCATGTCATATGTTGTTGGCATGTTAAAAAACCCATTTGAATTCAGTAGGCCGTGTTCATAATGGCAAAATTAATCTCGCGATTTTCTTCCAACACCAAGTTCCTCATTTCTCTACTAGAAAGCGGTATAGCGTCAAGGAGCTTATATATCTAACCTCCTTGACATTCATAGCGCTACAAGGAGCATTAAACAAGACACGCAAGCTGCCCTCTGGGTGTCAATTAACAAAGCTTGCACCTGGCACCCGATGCCATACGATATTATTATTATTATTTATCGATATTGTTCAAAGCAGTTCCAAATACGAGTCTTAGATGGAGAGGCACTGTCTTACTCAACAGATATGGCTGCTCCAAGGAGTAATATAACTTAAAGCCATTTATATGTTAATGATTATTTTACAAGATTTATGACACATACTCCCACCCTTTTCGCAACAAATCTGTAAATATATGCTTAGCAGACACAATTTACATTGCACATGCACCTAATGGCTACCAGGTGGTACTGGATACTTCCTACTTTACGCTGGGTAAACACATCTCTATCATCTAGCTTATCGCGTTGAGATAAGCGGCCAATAGTGTCATGAATATGCAGAATTGTTCCACTTGTTAACTACGAGTGCTGACTCCGCAGTTAAACACCCCGCTCAGTTCATAACAGGTCCCACGATTTATTAATCTGACCGAACATAAATCATGTGTGCATATTTTTATATTGGCGTGGTTTATCAGCAAGTTACAATTGGCCGAATAAAACAAAGCTCATGACCATGCATTTTGCATATACATTCTCTTTTCGTAGTTATGTTAGTGTTTGATTGAATTTAGTAGGACGCAGGATGCCCTTTAGTAACTCATGGAAACGAACTTGGAATATGTTAAGACCAGAGATATAAACTCATCTCTCCCACTGGGCTGGTGCAAGTCTTCAAAATGATACCACTTGGATTACATGCATATCAACCTAACCATGCTACTACCTCAAACCAGAATTACATTTATTGGCACAGTCAATAATTAAACCCAATCCTCCGGCTTGGCAGATAGCTAAACATTACATTACAAGGCTTACATGATCAGAGGTAACGCGTGCAATATTGGTGGCACGTACTGCAGTATGGGGTGTAAGAAACGTTCCCTTCCAAAAGAATCACTGATAAATGGTTTAAAATAGGCCTAGTGCATAGTATAAAACTAAGTCCCCGATTCTTGGATGAAACGGGTAATCTCGAGAACCACAGGAAGGATTTTGAAGCGGTTCTCACTATTCTGTAAAAGATTTCTCGAGGAAGCGTTCTGTAGACAAGGAAATCATTTATGACCAAAGGAAGCCGAGCAGTAACGATTTCAGTGAATCTAGACAAAGAAAAACCTACCGTCCGTGCGCCTTTTAAGCTTACGCGGGTAAACCGTTAAAAATATCTATGAGCTATGAGTGTAAGAATTGTTCAGCATGAAGAGTTCTACAAAACAGGCTGCGACAGCATACCTCTCTTTAATACATCGCCTACTATAAGTGTTTTTACGTTTCCATTTCTTCCAGCAATCTCCATTCAGTGGAAATTTAAATTACTAGCTTCGGAGCGAGTTTATGAGCTAGAGAGAGAGAGAGCCTATCACCCCAGCTTCGGCCAGGATCAAACTGTCGAGTCGTGTCGAGTTAAGACTTCATAGAAGAGTATACGTGTTTGGAGTTTCGCTGTTCACCTCGGCTTATCTGAATTGCGTATGGGACCTGCAGTCCGTGCGCCTTTTAAGTTTACGCTGGGTAAACGGTTAAAGATACCGGGTGAAGCCGGGGCGGGTTCCCAGTATTTTAATGTTCCTTTCTAACTTAAATAAAGAAAACTCAATCCTCCTAGTGCTCACTGTAAAATTACCTGCATTTGTTAGAAAGGTCCAGGTCAGCTTATCTCATATAGGTATCGAAACACACATCTTTGCTAATAAGTGGAAGAAAACTAAGTAAGTCAAGATCATGGAAACAACCTGCAGTCACTGGTACCTCTGTTAACTATAGAGCGTATTTTTCTACCATTAATAATAATAATAATAATAATAATAATAATAATAATAATATGCGGCTGAGACTCTAATAATGAACAAGAAAGATCTAATGGAAAAACTAGAGGCTAAAGATATGAAGATTTTGAGGAAAATCCTGGGTCCCATCAAAGAAAACAGCGAGTACAGAAGGCGTCACAACCACGAATTGTACAAGCACGTGGAGGAGATCAGTGACACGATTCGAAAAAGAAGGATTGCCTTTTATAGCCACGTGACACGAATGAACCCAGGCAGGATATCAAAACGGATATTGACTTACTTCCAAGATAAGAAAACCAAAGGGGCATGGTTTACGAAAGTTGAGAAAGATCTACGTGAAATGGAAATTTCCCCTAAAAATATCCATGAGCGTGTTCCACTTCAGGAAAAACTACGTACGCACAAAGGTTTCCAGGAAAAGCCTAAGCTGAAGACAGGGAAGGCGTGGTCCCAGAGAGAAAAGAACAACACCGGAGACGAACGCGGGAACACTGGGTGGTAGTTAGAGCTCGGAAGAAGAGACAGTTGAACTGACGTGGTCCCTAGTTGGCCGAATCGAAGAAAGAAGAAGAAGAAGAATGGGAAGAAAGCTGAATGAGAAAAAGCATGGGAGTGAAGATCGTGGTGCCTCAGCTGGCTATGAAGCCCTACTATTTTCCATTTATGACTAGCATCCTTTACCGTCATCGCGTAGGCCCGGGTTTGATACCCGGCTCTGCCAAGAAATGTAATTCTGGTCTGAGGGCTGGAACGGGATACATTCAGCCTCGTGAGGCAAAACTGAGAAGAGGCGGGTTCGATTCCTACCTCAGCCATCCTTAAGTACAGTATTTTTCTGTGGTTTCCCACTATTCTAATCCAGGCAAATGCCCGGATGGTACCTAACTTAAGGCTACGGCTGTTTCTACCGAAATCCTACCTCAATTACAAATGCACTCACTAATACAGATTCACAGTTTATCAGACAAATTCTACACACACCCAAGTACACGGGGCTACATGAACACTATGTCGCAAAGCCCCTAAAGAATCAACAACAAGTATTTACCATTCAGCGGAAGAATGCGGAGAGCAATGGGAATCCCCGAAATGATCTAACTTATGACCACGGTCATCTGCACCTCAGATACCTTGGGCCCACCGGCCACGGTGGCCGAGAGTGCTAACGCGGGTACTATTGCCTCACTGGCATCGGGTTTGAATCCCACCTCGGCCGACCTGTTCCCATTTTCACCACCAGGCAAATGCAAATGTCTGCACGGTTCCTTACAATAGGTCCACGGCCGATTTCCTTCCAAAATCCTTTCCTTTTTAATTAATTTAGCGTACCTATGGCTTGTAGTGCCTGGAATGTCCGAGGACATGTTCGGCTCACCAGAGGCTGTAGTTGCTTCAAGCGGACACCCATGGGGTGAGCTACACGTTCCGTTCAATTTCAAGGAGTTCCAACTTTCGCTACCAGATGTCACTGACACCTAGTGGCGAACGTTGGAACTTGGATAGAGTGTCTCAACGAAATCTAACCTAGAAATTTAGCCTCACACAAGTTTAGTTGGGGGAAGGATCATTTAAATGCCATAGGCCCTATATCTAAGACATGGGACAACCGGCTTTACTTCCCCTCCGAAGGAAGGCATACTGAAGGATTTAAACGCTCTTAAAAAATCCGACGACTTCGGCTGGGTTTGAACCCGCGATCTTGGACACAGTAGTTCAGTATGCTACCAACTACGCCACCGAAGCCCTGAGTCTTCTTGAAAAGGAAATAGATGACCATTGGCTGCATTAATAAAATTATAGCTTGGGCAGCATACATTTACATTAGATAGGAAGTAATATTTACTACGAGTTATGGAAAATTCCGATAGCCCCGTGGTGTTAGGGTAGCGCGCCTGCCTCTCGCCCGGAGGCCCCGGGTTCGATTCCCGTCTCCATCAGGGATTTTAGAAACTGACGTGAGGGCTGGAACGGGGTGCACTCAGCCTCGCGAGGACAATTGAGTATCTGTCTGATAGTGAGGCAGCGCCCCGATCACGAAAACCAAGATTAACGGCCGAGGGGATCCGATGCGCTGATCACGCGCCACCCCAACATCTGCAGGCCAAATGGTTGTGCAGCGGTCGCTTGGTAGGCCTCGGCCCTTCATGGGCTGTAGTGCCAGGGGTTATTATTATGGAAAATTCCAGTAATAGAGGTTCGATATATCGAGGTTTATATAATATTGTATCCCTGCCCAATCGTATTGGGCTGATGCATGTTGACTGACTGCAGAGGTATCAGTTGATAGTTGATTGATCACAACGGCAACACTGAAAAATGGCGTCTAACAATTCAAAATTACAGCTCTGTTATTATTTACCGCCAAGGCAATTCACTCTTAATCCTACTCACGAACATCCCGTGCTGTTTATCTATCTTCGTCCAAGTTCGCGGGTTCAATCCCGGCCGAAGTCGTTGGATTTTTAAGAGCGTGAAAAATCCCTTTAATTATTCAAAGTTTATGTTATTCTTCGGATTTGGGCCAAAACCTTATATTTGTGAAGTCATTAATAGCATTAACCATTCACCGAAGGGGTGTGAAAACTTGAATTTTTGAGATATAATAATCTACATCCCTTAAAAGGCACAATATCAAAACTGTTTTTAATAAGGAAAGGGGGGAATATTTAGGAATATTTCAAGATACTATAAATCAGGTAGGCCTACATTGACGTTACATTATTGAAACTGCATTCACATTATGATTTGGGAATCAAGGTCCCATAGGGGAGTAATTTCCGAACATCAAAGCTCCATATATCAGAGGCAATGAGACATGAAGGAGTGAGTTGAGAAGACAATAACCCGATCGGCCGCATGTCAATAGTGACTCGCAGTCATAAGATTAATGAGCCTGTGACATCATGCAGGTGATGCCAGTGGGCTTCTCATGGGAGGTGATTAGCGTCCTAGCCGTCACTCAAAGTGGCAATGTTCAACATCCTATAGCATTATAGAACTGTGGTTGGGAATTAACAGTTGTGAGATATGATTAGCACTAGAGTTATTGCAATAATAATGTCATGGGTTATACCGTTCATGGCCATGCTAGGAAAATGTAAGATATTTACTGAATTGATTATTAGATAACTACCTAAAATACTACGGCAGTCAATACAAATTATGAACCATCTAATTGTTATTGTTGCTGTTGTTGTACATCTTTCGGTATTGATTGATATCTTCTTCAGCGCCTAACATTACTAAAATAAAATTAAATGGATATCTTTACAGTAATTTGATTAAATAAAAGTTCCAAATACTTTTTTTTTTCAAAAACACTCAAATTATGCTGTTTCCAAACTATGTCACTGGAGCTGCGATGGATGGTGGCGAAATTGCAATCACTGAAACAGGGAATTGAGACTTCCACCCTCGACATCTGCCAAATTCAAAGCCTCATTTACCGGCCCATTCTCACTGTAACCGAATGGACAGCTTCACAAAACATTTATATAATTCACAAGGACCTAATCATGCCGGGCTGTTATATGAATGTTTCCCTGTATTAGAATACGTGTTACTATCTGCTTATGAATTATATTCGTAACTTGATGTATTCATATACCCTAAGTTTTAAGAAACTTTGCATAATTTTTAACCAAATGTTTTTTTTTTTTGTCTAACTGGAATGTAAATAAAGGCATCAGAATGGTCAATTTAAAATTTAAGGGTTGACCAAAACATTTCTTTGTAAACAAAATTCGCATTTATGAGATCAACTAGCTACTACCACGCTGGATTTATTTCAATGTTTCTATCTAGTAACTATTAATTGAAATTAGCCTAGTGTTTGTGCTGTCACCTACTAAATGTACTAGTTTATCACTGTGGTGGCAATGAATATAATAACATACTTTTTCAAACATTCCAAGTATCCCTTTCTCCATATTCAGCTCTTTAATGGAGACATATTTTTCTCAGCTTTAGTAAAACACGATTCTTAGTTACTAAGTAAAATGAAGTTGAAGTTTTTTGCGTTATGAATAGATACATGCAGCCTGGTCCATTTAAATCAATTTCTGAGCATATTTATGCATGAAATATTATGTAAAATCCATACATTTCATTAGAGTAGAAGAATTAAGCTTTCATCTGGAAAGAAATAAGTGACAATTCCATCCAAATACGTCATTTCAAACGTAAATGGTTAACTTAACTATCGGTACCAAAAATGAATGTTATTAAGACAGCTGATTGGTAGTGATTATATGGGCAATGGAAAAAATGTTGGTCTTCGAACAACTATGATTTTTCTAACTAAATGATGAAGAATTACATAACTTTAAATTAAGTAAACAATGTCTGTTTTAAGAGAGAGAAAAAACAATATCAACGACAACACAATAAACACAAATTAAATAAAACATGACTGTAAATTCTCAATCGACAAGAAGCAGAGCATAAGTGAAATGCGCAGCGCCCTGGTCTGCCTTATAAACAGTAAAGGAAGTTTCCTTGCCGGTGGTAATATTACCGAGTTACTTGGATAAGTCGGGCAATTCCCTGGAAAATACAGTATGGGTTTATGCTATGCTACTAATTATAAGAAGGAATAGTTTTACGTGGCCATTAATCTCGCGATCATGAGCCACGAGACCTCCATTTTACGTGTTGAAGGTAATCATGAAACTTTTCTTTATGCATGAATTGATGCGTTAAAATTATTTTGGTGGGGTGTTAAAAGTCTGAAGAGGATATCGAAACCGTTTGAACGGGTTCAAAAATCCAGTGCAAATTGTAGTCTCAATGTACAGTAGGTCATCCAAAATATACAATAACACCATTGCGGCACAAAATACGTGCTCTTAGACCATTAAGATCACAAGAGAATATTAACTGATTATTTAAAATCTGAATAAGGTAGTAGAGTTTCTTGTTGTTGTTGTTGTTTTATTTGAGGGGCTTGCCCATCGTGGTCATTTATCCCCGTGTACAAGGGTGTGTGTAGAATTCCTCTGATCACCGGTGTTATTGTGTTGGCTGTACTAGTGTGTGTATTTGTATTGGTAAGGAAGCAGTCATGGCCTTTACTCGGCATTTGCCTGGAGTAGAAGTGGAAAACCGCGGAAAAACACTTCCAGGATGCCTGAGGTGGGAATAGAACCTACCTCTTTCTGGTTTTTCCCCACGAGGCTGAGCGTACCCCGTTTCAGGCCACTGACCAGAATTAAATATCTTGACAGAGCCGGGAGTCAAACCCGGACCTCTGGGGCGACAGCTAAGAATGCCAGCCACTACACCAAGAGGTGGACTAAGGTAGTAGAGTTGTTGAGTTATATTAGCCTAGAGCCTACTAGGTGCAAGAAGAGGATCTGAAACGTGTTTACTCCGTTCAAGGAGCCTTGCAAACTAAACATTTTATATTAGGCCCTGTGGAGAATGGTTGTTGTTGTTGTTGTTAAGCCAATGGGATTAGCTGGAAAGAGTGATCAAAGTGCGTCGATCTTCACTGCCGTAGAACCCTGAATTGTTTCTAGCGATTAATTTAAGTGAACCAGTCTCTGTAATGAACACATTGTGTTTGTTGACTTCTTTTTCTGAGGGGAGAGTTGGTGACGTTCCCAATGGGCAAAGTGAATGAGGGGTGAGGCCAGTTCACTGGTTTTCTGAGGTCGTGTTAGCACCAATCCTCAGACTACTGTAGTGGACAGCAGGGAATTATCGTCAAATAGCTTCGTAGTTAGTTTACTGTAATATTACTACTAATAATAAGAATATATCTAACCCCAATCGTATTCCCATTTCTGCAAGATTAGGGATGAAATTAGATGGATCAGTTCATTCTCGCAACAAGGGCCCCAAAATGAGCTCCCTCTCGTCTTTCTACGACAATTATTATTATTATTATTATTATTATTATTATTATTATTACTATTATTATTATTGTTAGGTGCCATGATTACGATAGTGGTGTTGATGATTTGGTGTGTATAAAATGAGCATTTGCATGAGAAGAAGGTATCATTGGTTTGTGTTATAATTGGGAACAGGTCAGTGTACATCTCAGTTAATATAAATATCTCTGTTGTTGGTGCAATATACATTTTTGGTTATTTTATCGCTTGTATATTGTAATGTCATAACCAATTTGAGGTTAAGAAGTGGTAGTATCGTCTCAAACAAACGAGCTCGAAATATCATCTTTGGTCCAAGTAGAGGTTAGGGTATTGTTAGTACAAGGTCTTGCCGTAACTTCCAAAGCCGTCTGGTATTAGTAGTAGTTAAGGTTCTGTCGCCAGGAGGCGGCAAGGGCGTTTAGATCTCTCTGTTTCGGCGGACATTTTTAACCCGCAGCATTGCCATGGAGGAAATACTGAGTCAAGGAGCATTGGATGCCGATAAGTTCACCGTCTTAAGACAGCAGATATCGGACAATGAAAACAAAGAACAGGAGTATCTTGACATTGCTAAGGCGCTTTTGGAGAGCATTTTGGCTATCCCCCAAAGGAATATGAAGCTGGAGATTCAAGTTGGGTTGAAAAAAATGCAGGAGGCTTTAGATGCAGGGAGTACTAGTCGGAGATCCTGGAAGAAAGCCAGAGAGTTGCTGTTGCTTCAAAAAAAGGACCTTTCTTCAAGAGCGGAGGAATTGTCTCTGATATCTTCGGGAACAATTCCAGAGAACACTGAAAAGGAGGAATGGACAAGAGTTCAACCCAAGAAGAAGAGGAAACAACAGAGTAATGAAATTGAAAATACTCAGCAGCGAGTAGAAGAGGTTCAAACTGTGGTCATGAACCCTGCAAGAAAGGAAGAAGGAAAGAGGCCTAAACCAAGAAGGCGCCTTGAAGCTGTTCTTATTCAGCCAGCTAAAGACAGATCCTTTGCGGATGTACTTAAAGATATCCGTAGCAAGGTCAAACCAGAGGACAGTGGCGTGGACATTAAGTCAATTAGGAAGACCAGGTCTGGAGATGTTCTTCTTGAATTGAACAAATCTACGACGTGTGAGGGTCGAGAAAACCTCAACAAATCGTTGAGAGAGGCTCTTGGTCAGGATGAAGATGTCAGAACTTTGACCCCCCGAATAACTCTGGAGGTGCGGGACTTAGACTGCATCACGACTATTGCAGATGTGGAGGAGGCGGTCAGACGGGACATTAAAACACTTAGCGGAGAAGTCAAAATCTTTGTCACGGAACCCAATAGCAGAAGTCAGAAAATGGCTATTATACATTTAGCAGAGCAAGATGCCGGTAAACTTCTGGAAGAGGGGAGAATGAATGTGGGATGGATATATGGTAGGGTAAGGGAGAGAGCAATGGTAACTCACTGTTTCCGTTGTTTGTCATATGGACATCTTGCAAGGAATTGTAATGGCCCTGATAGGAGCAAACTCTGTTACAAGTGTGGAGATGCCAGACATAAAGCATCAGGCTGTAAAGGTGAAGCACGATGTGTGCTATGCACGGAGAAGGAGGTTCATGACACCAAACGGAACCATGTTCCTGATTCAGGCGCCTGTATAGTGTTTAGGGATGCTCTCGAGAAGGTTAAAATCGGCAAAAAATTGTGAGAGTTCTTCAAGGAAATGTTCACAGAAGTTTGACTGCCAATGATCTCTTGACGCAATTGGCATTTGAAATGGAAGTGGATATTTTTCTCCTGAGTGAGCAATATCAGAACAGGGACCATCATGGGTGGTTTGCGGACAACCTTGGAACAGCTGCAATTTTCATTCCGGATCTGGGAAAATATCCAGTGACAGATCAAGGTTCTAAGGATGGTTTCGTCTGGGTTAAGAATGGCACGCTTACGTACGTGAGCTGTTACTTCACTCCGAACGAGCCCATTGCTGATTTCCAGAACAAGTTGGATAGCCTTGAGGACACATTGCGTGGTATGGGAAATAACCTTATTGTAGCTGGAGATTTCAATGCCAAGGCCTTGGAATGGGGTATGCCGGATGTAGATTCCAGAGGACGTCGTATACTGGAAATGGCTGCAAGGTTAGGATTGTCGACCGTAAATGTTGGAAATACGCCTACCTTTCGACGACCTGGCTGCAATGGAACCATACCAGATGTGACTTTAGCGGCAGACGATTATTTGTCAAGAATATCTGAATGGCGCGTGATTGAGGACTACACAGGAAGCGATCATCAGTATGTTACTTTCTGTGTACTTCAGCAAAATCGACAACAAAGCGCTGTCATACGCAAACCATCATACTGGAATCCCACAAATATGGATAAAGAAAAGTTCTGTGAGGTAATACAGAGAGGAATGGTGAAAGTTGAAACGAGTTGCTTTTCATTTGAGGGGAGAGAGGCGGCGGATAAATGGGTAGAGAACACTATGTTGCTTATTCATCAAGCCTGCAATAAATCCATGTGCAGGAAGAAAACGCGAAAACACAAACAGCCAGCATACTGGTGGACGGAGGAAATTGCTGATATGAGGCGACACTGCCTGAGGATGAGACGAAGGGCACATAGAGCGAGAGGAAGAGAAGAGGCAGCCTTATTCTCTGAAGACCACAAATGAGCAAGAAAGGCGCTTCGGGATGCAATTAAAAGAAGTAAAGCTGACAAATGGTGGGAAATGGTCAAAGAAGTTGACAACGATCCTTGGGGACTAGGATATAAGATTGTATTGAAGAAACTTGGAACTTTTTCTAACCCGATAATGGATGCACACACTATGGACGAAATAGTCAGTACGCTGTTTCCGGAACATCCGGAGAGGATTGATGAAGCTGATGATTGCATTGATATTGAAGAAATACCATTGTTCACCGAGGAAGAATTATTGAAAGCGATTAATTCTATCAGGAACAAGAAGGCTCCTGGACCAGATGGGATACCAGCAGAAGCACTTAAGGAGGTAGCAAGAGCTTGCCCGCGACTCCTTTTGAACATGTATAACGCATGTCTGAAGGCAGGCGTATTTAGTGCCTGCTGGAAGAAGGCCAGACTAGTTCTTATTAGTAAAGGAAAATTGGGAGGAAATATGCCTTCATCATACAGGCCATTATGTATGCTGGATACGGCTGGAAAAGGATTAGAAAAACTATTACAGCCTAGAATATTGATGGCAGTTCAATCAGCTGGAGATCTATCTGCCCAACAAAACGGCTTTCGGAAAGGGCACTCGACTATAGATGCTGTGCGGGTAGTTGTAGAGACTGCAAACAGAGCTCAGATGGGTAACCATTACTCACGTAAAGTTACGCTGCTTGTGACTCTAGATGTGAAGAATGCCTTTAACTCTGCCCAGTGGAGTGACATTTTGGTGGCACTTCAAGATAAATTTAGACTACCGAGATACCTCATGCGGATAATGAGGGATTATCTAAAGGACCGTATTTTGCAGTACGATACCGAGGAAGGACATAGGACTAAAAGATTAACCGCTGGGGCAGCTCAAGGATCTATTCTTGGGCCAGATCTCTGGAATATTGCATACGATGGCCTGCTTCGGCTGAAGATGCCCGAAGATGCAATATTGGTAGGATATGCTGATGATGTTGCTGCTCTGATTGTGGCTCGTGATATAGAGCTGGCGCAACTGAAACTCAATCAGGTAATGCGACGTGTCACGGATTGGATGACGGAACATAAGCTGTCATTAGCAGACCATAAAACGGAGATTGTTGTGCTGACGAGAAGGAGAATCAACACTCTTGTACCAATGCAAGTGGGAGGGACGATGATTAATTCATCAAGGAGTACGAAGTACTTGGGTGTGACGCTAGATACGAAGCTCACATTCTGTGCCCATATTCAAAGAGTGACGGATAAAGCAGCAAATATCTTGACCGCTTTGAGCCGATTAATGGGTAATATTAAAGGTCCGAAGCCTAGCAAACGACGTCTCCTGATGACAACAGTCCAGTCCATATTACTCTATGGAGCTGAGATCTGGGCTGAGTCCTTACGGTTCGAGAAATATCGTAAAAGGATAGCAGCAGTACAACGAAGAGGAGCACTGAGGATCTCATGTGCATATCGCACTGTTTCAGAGCCTGCTGTTCTAGTGGTAGCGGGAGTAGCACCAATTGATTTACTTGCCTTAGAGCGTCTGGAAGTTTGGCGCACCAAAGAAGAACTGGACATACACCAGACAAAGACGTCTGCACACAACCATTGTATGGAACGATGGCAACAGAAGTGGGATGATGAGACACGAGGTCGATGGACAAAGAAACTTATTCCGCGTCTGGCTGACTGGGTTGATCGAAACCACGGAGAGGTCAATTATTATTTGACACAGTTCCTAACAGGCCATGGATATTTTCGGAGATTCCTGCATCACATAGGCGTGGCTAATAGTCCTTTGTGTCATTATTGTAATGAAGAGGATGATGCACTCCACACATGCTTTGTGTGTGAACGCTGGTCAACACATAGAAGAGATCTGCAAGCTTCTATAGGGGCAATCACGCCGGACAACATCCTACAGATGATGCTCCGAAATGATCAAACATGGAATCAGATAGCTATTTACATAGAATGTGTCCTGCGCCAGAGGAAGAGGGAAATGGATGCGTTCGAGCATCCTTAAGTAAAAATGAAGAAAGAAGAAGTCTGAATGACTAAGTAAGCACGACGTCACCCTGAAGTAATGCGAGAGCGTTCCGGGGTGATGAACACATCGTGGGAAAAGGGAGGTGGTTTTTAGTGGGTAAGAATCCCACACTACTGTGGAGTGCGGACCCTTCACATGTGTCTTTTGAAAATTTTCCACAGTCCCTCGTAAAAAAAAAAAAATTACTAGCAGAAGTACCCGTTCTTTGAACGGCATTTTGTACTTATCGGAAAATAAACTTTTCACATAATCACGTACTCATGGTGTAGTTACAGTAGCCTATTAACTATTTATCAATTAGATTCAGCATTTTCTCGTTCTGTCTCGCATAGCTGGGATGCTATGACGCAACTATCTCGTAAACGGTTGGTTCTAGGACCTTAAACTATGGTTTTCGGGGTCTATGTTTTGTTTCTTGCAACGAGGGGCTCAAAGTGACCATTATTTCGTCTTTCTACTACAACTTTGATATTTTGCCTTTGATATTTAGCATGTATTTTGAGGAGTTTTTCCCCCAATTGCCCCCATTTAATGAGAGGTATAGTGATTAGGTATTGTACCCGCTTCTAGCGGAGAATGCTTGGTCATTACCTGGCTATACTCTTTCGGTGTCGGGGCGCGTACCGTTCAACCCCAAATGACCTTACATTCGGATATGAAAGCACAATAAGGTTATCAAGACTACAGGAAAAACTCACACATTACAGTTACAAATTATTTATTTTACGAAAAAGTAACAAATCAAAAATATATATTCAAAAATGAAAATAAACATTTACTTGGCATTGTCCCTTCAAGTTATAATCACATAAATGAATATAGAAATCACTTCAAAAATCAATATAAAAATCACTTCACTTTCATTTGAAATTGTCTTGCTTAACCTATTCAACACTTATCATTTATAATTTATTCATTTAAAGTTACACTCACTTAGGCATAGAGCATGCCTATCACTCTAGTCAAATTTAATCTCTAAGGCTTTGGACATTTAAATTATTTCCACTACCCTTCAGGGCTCTCTTTATTTATACATTTATCCGTTAATCTTCCATTCAGTTCCTTGACTGAGTAACTATTTTTCACAAAGCCTTAGGTATCTTAAAAAGCACAATGCATTTATTCAATAAACATGCCATGTCATAGGTCGAACCCTCACTCCTTCATTTATCTACTCATGCTCCAGGTGATTTGTTTTAGTATTGTACCATGCACTGTCTTTATTTATCATTTGTGGGATTTTTCCAATCATTTCAAACTTTATTATTTCATAACCCGTTAGTTCCATTATTTCTCAAAGAAGGAATCGCTTTCTCTCAACAATGCTAATATTTGACCAAATCCGTCAAAATTCACTTAATTACTTCAAACTTAGGCTTGGGAGAATTGTATCAACTAGAGCATTCCAAATATCTAATTTATATTAAGCTAGCACCTTTTAATCAAAACTTTCATATAGCGGTTTTTAATTGCTAGTCTCCATTCAAACCCTACTTGACAACAGAACTCATTATGTGGTCTCTTTCCATCCCCTCACAAGAAGCAAGGTCAGGGTCGGTTCGCCGTCCCCTCCTCCTTCGGTAATTACTCAAGATGTATGACGTCTCGCGGACTGTCTTCGCTTACTTTTACTTTCGACTATCTTTCAAACATATGGTTATCCAAGTTTAATATTTCATTTCTCATACAGCTACTTGCTTCCTTATTCATTATTATTATCAATATTTCGTGTTTCCAAGATATTTTGCACTAGTTCGGAGAGGATACGCGACGCTTACTTTACAACAACTTCATTTTCTGTCGGATGGCAAGGCTGGACATAACTCCCAGACTTATATGCAAATACCATAACATACCATAACACAGACACATCTATTCCAGTGGGAATTTTCATCCACTTGGTTGCAACCCATAATATACTGACCTAGCCAGGACTCTAACCTGCTAGCGGGTCTCGGCCTCAAACAACGACGAATTAAAACACAATACCATAATATAATGGCCTAGCCAGGACTCTAACCTGCTAGCGGGTCTCGCCCTCAAACAACGACGAATTCGACTCGCTTTCATTTTTACTTTCCATCTCTCGAAACACGGCATATCCTGGATCACGTACTTCTTACTAGCTTGAAGCAAAACTCATTTTCAATTACTTGGCCCTTTCGGCAATACAACTTGGCTTGGATATCCATGATTCATTTACTTTTCTCTCTTAGCAACTTTATTACATCGCGGTAAGACTTCAGGATTTTCCTATTATTTTTATTCCCATAACTTTGGCCTGACAGCCTACAATACAACATTTCATTTTCATTCTTAGGTGTTCCGTATTCACCACTTACTTTAATGATCTGTAAACTCATTATCATGTCAACAATAAGTCAAAGCGTTACTATTCATTCAGTTAATTAATCTCTTTTTATTTGAGTTCATTATCATTATTATTCAACCTTTCAATGATTTATCCACAACAACTCGATAACAATAATAATAATATCGTATGGCCTCGGGTGCCTGGTGCAAGCTTTGCTATTTGACACCCAGAGGGTAGCTTGTATGTCGAATTTCGTAGTTCCTTGACTATGAAAGTCAAGGAGGTTAGATGTTAGATATCTAATCTCCTTGAACACAATAGCGCTTTCTAGTAGAGAAATGAGGAACTTGTGCTGGCGGAAACTCCCGAGATTAATTTTGCCATTATGAACTCGGCCTACTGAATTCAAATGGGTTCTTTGACATGCCAACATCGTATGACATGCGTATCGTATTTTTGCCGCCTTTCAAAAATTACTTACCACGGTCAGGGGCGAACCTGCAATCTTGGGGTTAGTAGACCGACACGCTATCCACTCAACTTTCAACTTTCCAATAAATTTATTACGGTGCTCATTTACTTTAAAGTTCATTTACTTGGCGAAAATTCAAGCCATTGATCTTATATAATTCTTTCAAATTTAATACTTCATTACGGTGCTTATTTACTTTACAATTCATTTACTTGGCGAAAATTCAAGCCATTTATATTATTACTTTCGATTCCTTCTTTTAAATCCATTAATTATTTATCATTTCATCTTTCCGGGTATCAATTATTTTATATTTCTTTATTTCAATTATATATTTACACTCAACGAGGCTATCCTCGCTGTTAACAATTATTATTATCACCCAATCATATTTCACAATTATTCAGTGCGTTTCAAATACATAGTGAATCAAGGCTTAACTCCCCAGTCAGCGCTTGATTTCACTAGTTCAGTGCATAGTACAACAACAATCATAATGAACATTATTATGACTCACCTCGTGCGCAGACGTTGATTATATCCTTGAATGGGGTCGCCCATCTAATTACATTTCTAGCACTTCTCCATCGTACTGCTTTTCACACACTTCATTTCACATTCACATAATCTACACTGATACACACTTAAACACATTTTTATCTTTCAAAAGCACTTTACATATAACACTAAAAAATTATACCCTTTATTTTATAGCACTTAACACTTCACTTATTTCAACACCGTATCTCAGGGATTCCTGGCAATCCCTATCGGCGGTCAACACTTCGATGTAAGTCCCACGACTCCGCATTGAACGTGTAATGGCTCGAACGGGTCCTTGCTCCTACACTGGAATTACTGCTTTAGTCTTTTACACAGCTTCGAATAGTCAATCATTCGGTTTTACCTTACCGGCCTTATTTAAGCGATAAATGTATTTCACTTTGCTTTTACTTCCAACTCTATCTAGCGGTCGATCGCACTTCGATCCCTATCTTTGACCTCCCTGTCCCAAGGACCTTATACTTTTCTATCGTATAATTTGATTAGCTTGTTCGGACTTCGAACCGGCGCGTCTCTGAATTCCTTTGGCTAGAACCTATATCTTTGGGATTCAACGTGATTTGCTTTTCTCTTCGTATATGAATGTCTTTAATGACGTCTCTATTGAACGTACCGTAGCTGTAATTTATTTGGCTCTCTGACTTCACCACAATGTCGAACTCATGTCCCTGAACTCGAAGTTCCTTACTGTTTTATGATGCCTGATCGCTGTTTCCTTTAAAAGCTGTAATTTTACTTATTCGATAGTTCCGTAAAAACCCTTCGGAGTCTCGAACTAACAATGTTCAGCGTGGCGTGCTTCTAATAACTGGCCTACACTTTAGGCTATAATACAGTCTTTTGATTTGACGCGGCGTAACTTGCCCTCATTGAGGTTCTCGTAGAATACTTATCGGTTGATCCAGCGCAATGCGCCTTAGTGATCACTGCGGACTGATACTTTGCGATGCAGCGTGTAACGCACCTGCGTATACTTGAAAACTGAGTTGAACTGTCTGTGAAACAGCCCTGCGCTTTCTAGCGTTTTTGGTAGACTGAATATATGTTGACCAACGTGTTCCGCCACTGCCGACACCGTAGATTGAACTGACTGACGCGATTCTGCGCGACCAGCCTCTGAGGTCGATGAAGACTGAACTGAATTGATGCTGGTCACTGGTTGATCCAGCGTTTAACGCCCCTGCGTACATTTGAGACTGAATACTGCATACGGCAATCGTTGCCGATTTATTAGATTCATGACAAATAAACTACTTTGGCTTCTTCTCCAAAATTAACTTTTGAACTAACCATGGTATCTTTTTGAAAAAATAACCATCTTGAAGCGCGCGATCTAAATGTTCCGAATATGTAAAAATTTCCTAAATCGGATCGTGGGAACATGTTAATAAAAATTGAGATAGCTCCTACATTTATGTTAGTGGATATTCTTTTTTCCCCTTCTCCAACTAACTGGATCGGTAAAGTCCCTACCGTATACTGCTGAATTAGCTTTTCTATACTGTGCAGATATTAACAACTTTTACCACTCTAAAAATTGTAGTTTCTAAAATAAGTAACATTGGCGGAGAGATTCTTCAATAATTTTGCGTATTTCTGGCTAATTTTAATTATTTAATCAATTTCTTGTTCACACCTTCCAAACAGTGTTGGCAATTTATCGATGACTAAGCGTTTCTCAGTTATATCTTTTATCTCTCTCTTACACGGAAGATTCCACTGGGTCTATTTTAATATCTGCGTAACCCTTTTTCAGCTGAGTTTGTGGGTGACATCACGCACAGCTGCAGTTATTACTCCACTATTGCCTCACCGGTCTATGCGTCATATAGATGTGATTTCGTATTAACCATTCTGATACCCTTAAAAACTACATAAAATATCCTATATTATTTCTTCTTTTCCAAACTTGAAATGTCGTAGGTTCGATGCATGTGCCAAAGTCCATTTGGGCACAGTATATAAATGATTGGGGCCTGGTTTGTCATTTTACGTTGATCCACCCAGCTGTTCTTGACATATAGGCGAGCAAACAGACAGACAAACAAAACAAGATGTTCATTAAGGAACATATAGCCAACTTTCTCCTAAATGCATGGGTATTGTTATAACTCTTTGTCCTTTTCAAGGAGTATAATTGAATGTTGGTTGTAGTAGCTTGTTGAAATACAACGTGCTATACGGATATTAAACATGAATATGAGGTGCCCTTTGCTAGTGCTACCTCTGTAAAAAAAAAGCATTCAATTCGGTTTCACCGTGTTTGAATTGATCTGGGGAATGGATTTGCACACATACATGGCCACTATTTGCAAACTATTGGGCTGATGACCTTGTAGTCAGTCATAAGATGCTTTCCACAAAAAGGCATGTTGTTGCAAAATCCGGTAGAGATCAAATTATTAGGATGGTCGAAATTTGATTTAAGCTTTTAACATTTGGGTGGCCGTCATTCCGTTTCCGTCAAGATGGCGGCGATATGAAACATGACACTGAGGTGCCGTTTGCTAATGCTACCTCTGTACCAAATTTCGTTCAATTCGGTTTCACCGTGTTTGAATTGATAGGGGGAATCGATTTGCACACATACTTGGCCACCATCTGCAAACTATTGGGCTGATGATCTAGCAGTTTGGTCAGAATATGCTTCCCTTATAAAGATTTATTGTTGCAAAATTTGGTAGAGACTAGATTATTAGGTTGGTCGTAATTACATTTTAGCCTTTAACATTTGGGTGGCCGCGATTACGTTTCCGTCAAAATAGCGGTGATATAAAACAAGACACTGAGGTGGCCTTTTCTAGTGCTACCTCAGTACCAAATTTCGTTCCATTCGGTTTCACCGTGTTCGAATTAATAGGGGGAATCGATTTTCACACAAAGGTGGCCGCCATCCGCAAAATATTAGGCTAATGACCTATTAGTTTGGTCAAATGATGCTCCCTCCATAATGGTATGTTGATGCAAAATTTGGTAGAGATCGGATGATTAGGTTAATCGTAATTTGATTTAAGCCTTGAATATTTGTGTGGCCGCCATTACGGTTCGTCAAGAAGGCGGCGATATAAAACATGACACTGAGGTGCCCTTTGCTAGTGCTACCTCTGTATCAAATTTCATTCCATTCGGTTTCACCGTGTTCGAATTAATAGGGGTAATCGATTTTGACACAAAGATGGCCGCCATCCGCAAACTATTAGGCTAATGACCTATTAGATTTGTCAAAGGATGCTCCCTTCATAAAGGTATGTTGTTGCAAAATTTGGTAGAGATCGGATGATTAGGTTAGTAGTAATTTGATTTAAGCTTTGAACATTTGGGTGGCCGCCATTACGTTTCCGTCAAGATGGCGGCGATATAAAACATGTCACTGGGGTGCCCTTTGCTAGTGCTACCTCTGTACAAAATTTCATTCCATTCGGTTTCACCGTGTTCGAATTAATAGGGTTAATCGATTTTGACACAAAGATGGCCGCCATCCGCAATCTATTAGGCTAATGACCTATCAGATTTGTCAAAGGATGCTCCCTCCATAAAGGTATGTTGTTGCAAAATTTGGTAGAGATCGGATGATTAGGTTAGTCGTAATTTGATTTAAGCTTTGAAAATTTGTGTGGCCGCCATTACGTTTCCGTCAAGATGGCGGCGATATAAAATGTGACACTGGGGTGCCCTTTGCTAGTGCTACCTCTGTACCAAATTTCGTTCCATTCGGTTTCACCGTGTTTGAATTAATAGGAGCAATCAATTTTCACACAAAGATGGCCGCCATCCGCAATCTATTAGGCTGATGACCTATTGGTTTGGTCAAAGGATGCTGCCCCCATAAAGGTATGTTGTTGCAAAATTTGGTAGAGATCGGAGGATTAGGTTGGTCGTAATTTGATTTAAGCTTTGAACATTTGTGTGGCCGCCATTACGTTTCCGTCAAGATGGCGGCGATATAAAAGATGACACTGAGGTGTCCATTGCTAGTGCTACCTTTGTACCAAATTTCGTTCAATTTGCGCTCACCGTGTTCGAATTGATAGGGGGAGACAGACATTCAGAGTTCACACACTCACACACACACGCACACACAGACTCACACACACACATACACACACACAGACAGACACACTTTTTTTCGCCCTGTAGTGATCTCATAAGTCTACTTTAATTTTTTGCAAAAATCGTAAGTAGGCTAAAAAATGACGCGCATTCGACTTAAATCAGTCTGAAAGTCGTAAGCAACGCAAAACTCCCTGAAAATTCAGAAAATGAGACATGTAGAAAATATGATATTTGTAACTCACGAAATACAATGATGAATGACGTAGAGCTTTGTTGACATACATTACATAATGTCCCCGTGTGAAACCATTTGCTGCTTGTACGTAGAATGTTTGCGCACAATTTCTGCATCCATACCACCAGAAGCTACTGTATAATGCAGTGATGTTCTTACGAAATGTTTCATACGTCGTGAAGTTGCTGAGAACTGATGCTTTTGGGGATATGTACAGTGAATCTTACCGGATGTAAAAATGAATGTTCACATTCAGGTTCTTTTTGATGCAATGTTTGGGTGGTCTGAATATTGATTATTGTCAACTAGTTCTCTGAATTTAGATCTGTCCAGTACTTTATCATTTGAGATGTCTTTTTCCTGAAGGTCTTTTTCGACTTCCAATTGTTCTTAGCTTTCTTTGAAAGAGCAAGATTTAGAATTCTTTTAGTCAGCCTGTGATCACTAATTCTGAGAATATGCCCATAAATTTCCAAGCGTCTTTTCCTGAATGTATCCGAGATTTTCTCCGAATGCTGATAAAGTTCCTGGGATTTACTTGTCATCCCAATTCCCTCAGTACAAACTGGGCCAGGAATGTTCCTCAAGATTTTTCTTTCTTATGTTTGCATATCATTAATTAGTTATTAATGCTTGCCTCGATGGGTGAGTGGTTATCGTGTCGGACTACCATCCCCAAGCTTGCAGGTTTGCTCCTGGCCGTGGTAAGTGATTTTTGAAAGACGACAATAATCACGGCATGCATGTCATACGTTGTTGACATGTTAAAGAACCCATTTGAATTCAGTAGGCCGTGTTCATAAGGGCAAAATGAATCTCGGGATTTTCCGCCAACACAAAGTTCCTCATTTCTCTAATAGAAAGCGCTGTAGTGTCAAGAAGCTTAGATATCAAACCTCATTGACTTTCATAGCGTTTCAAGGAACGACAAAATTCGACATGCAAGCTGCCCTCTGGGCATCAAATAACAAAGCTTGCACCCGTCACCCAAGGCCATACGATATTATTATTATTAGTTTTTAATAATAATAATAATTATTATTATTATTATTATTGGTCCCAGGAATTAACCTGGGAAGAGTCCTTGTGGCTCTGGGCAAATTGGAGCGAAATGCGTCGTTGCCTGTCATCTGCAACCATAACATATTGGATTCAGCAAGAGAATCCAACTAGTCTCTTTCACTCAACTCCAGCACGTAACCTGCAAGAGGTGCCCCTGTTAAGCCGAGCAACCCAGTGGAAGGTTGGGTAACCAATCCCAGCGGGAAGCTGGGTCGGTGAGCCGATCAGTGCTGGGGGCTCTAAGAAAAACGGTCAATGGTCTCAAAGGCGGAAGAAGAATTTCATTTCTCAACGGCTGAGAGGGCGGAAGAACCTAGTGGAGTCAACCACGAAAACAAATCATTTCAGACTAACAATCTGATGTTACTTTGGAATATTATTCCTACCCTTGAAACACACAATTTCGATTGCAGAATGGAAAAGCCGCTGAAAGAAAGCACTACCCCAGGTGGCAGCTCGGAAGAGAAATCCACCATTGCGTTATGCAATGCATCGGGACCTAGGGTTTTGGTGAGTCCCAACATCTGCAATAGGGATGAGTCGGAGCATCCTTGGAATCCTTCCAAACTTAAGTTTAAACATAAGTTTTTTGCAGGTACTTTGAATGTAAATTCTTTACTGAAGGTGGGTAAACAGAAGGAATTAGAACTGCTTTTAGATAGAAACGAAATTCAAATTTTAGCAGTACAAGAGACAAGATATTTGGATGAGAATGTGACAGAAACGAAAGATTATAGAATCTTTAAAGGTAAACCTGCGATTAAAATTATGAAAGGAATGCCACTCTTGGGAACAGCCTTTTATGTCCATAAAAGTCTATTAGCCAATGTAACTGAATTCAAATCACGCTCAGAAAGGATGTGTCTTTTGACAATGAAATGCAAAAATAAAATATATACTTTTGTTAATTGTCATGCGCCAATAAACGAAGACAACAAGAAGAACCCAAATAAAGTAGAGGAATTCTGGGACTTCCTAGATGATGAAATATCTAAAATTCCAAAATCAAATGTGGTGATATTACTTGGAGATTTCAATGCCCAAATAGGAATAGAGAGGATTTATAGACCAATAGTGGGAGAATATGCTGCACGCCAAAGAACAAACAGAAATGGGATGAGATTAATTACTATTTGTAAAAACTTTCAACTTAAGTTAATGTCAACTTTCTTCAAGAAATTGCCAAGAAAAGCTAAAACATGGATTTCTCCAAATCCAATACTAGGTGAATTTCAACTGGAGCTTGTAGCTATATCCAATAGAAACATGAAAGAAATTATGAATATCAAGGTTATAAGAAGCAGAGAATTTGACTCTGATCACTATTTGTCTAAATTAAACTCAAATTCTTACCCAACAGAAACCACAGAAGAGGGGAAAGAGTAAATAAATATAACACAAATAGACTTCAAATTACACAAGAAACATTGGAAACATTTCAGGAAGAAATAAAAGTAACTCATCATGGGAAGTGGCAAGATTTATCTAAAGAAATAACCAACGCAGCTCAGAAGACGTTTGGGCTAGCCAAACCTAAGAAGAAACCTTGGTGGAATCAAATATGTGAAGATACGTTACAAGAGAGAACAAAACAATGGAAAAAGTGGAAATGCTCTGGAAAGATGGAACATTATGACCAATTCAAACAGCAAAGGAAAGACACTGCCAGAATAATAAGGGGAGTTAAAAGATCATTCGAAAAATCACAACTTACTGACCTGCAAGACAGCTTTGTTAAAAATAACTCTCGAAACTTCTATCAGACTTTTAAGAGTCAATTAAAGGGGTATCAAGCGCCTAGCATATGCTTTAAAGGTGAAAATGGTAGACTTGGCCTAAGCAATGTTGAGAACTGTGAAATACTTGCGAAGCACTTTGATCAACTTTTAAACTGCCCTGAACCAGATCATAAGTTGGAATTCTCACAAGCGACAGAAAATCTGGAAGAAGATATACCACCCAATGCTGAAGTAATTAAAGAAGCAATTAACAATCTAAAAAATAATAAAGCTAGCGGAGAGGACTCTATAACGGCTGAACTTTTGAAAAGGTCTCAATCAAAAATCATTGAAGAGGTGCAGTTAATCTTTGAAGATATTTGGAGAACAGAGAGGATTCCAGAGAAATGGAAAGTGGCTCTAATACACCCATTGCATAAAAAAGGGGACAAACAAAACGTTGATAACTATAGAGGTATCTCTCTTCTTCAAATTGCATACATGGTATTTTCAAAAATATTGCTGAATAGAGTAGAAACATCACTTGACAAGCAACTGGGCGAGTATCAAGCTGGATTTCAAAAGGTAGATCTTGTTCAGAACAAATATTTAACTTAAAATCCATAATTCGCCATAGGATACTGAATTCAAAGGATATAGTTGTGACTTTTGTAGATTTTAAAAAGGCCTTTGACTCGGTTGATAGAGAAACCATAGATAAAACAATTCGTGAATTTTGAGTGAAAACTAAATTGGCAAACCTAATACGTGAAACCCTTACTGACACGATTTCAAAAGTAACATTTATGGGTGAGATATCAAAATCTATTAAGATAAATACAGGTGTACGGCAGGGTGATGGTTTATCACCCCCTTTTGTTCAACTGTGTTTTAGAGAAAATTGTAAGAATTTGGAATTCAAAGCTAAAAGAACATAACATTTCGCCAGTAACTTTGGGGAGAAGAAACAAAGGCATTGAAATAAGTTGCCTAGCATTTGCAGACGATTTTGCTATATTGTCAGAAACCCTAACAAGTGCAACAACACAAATCAATCTCTTGGAAGAAATAGCCAACAAAACAGGGTTGAGAATCTCCGTAGAAAAAACTAAATTTATTACAAACATAAAGAACGCTTCAAAATATTTGGCAACAGATATTGGCCCAGTGGAAAAAGTAAAGAAATTCAAATATCTGGGAGAAATAATTCAAGAAAATGCTTTAGAAAAATCTTCGGTAGAAGAAGGGGTACACAAGATGGAAAGAGCATATGGTATCACTAAGAATTTTTATAACAAAAAGTGCTTATCTAAAAATCTTAAAATAAGGCACTACACTACAGTGGTGAAACCGGAATGCCTATACGCAAGTGAATGTCTGGTACTAAACTATAGATTAGATAAACTTGAAGTACTAGAAAGGAGAATCATGAGGAAAATTTTAGGCCCAGTGAAAACAGCATAAGTATGGAAATTAAGATCTAATGATGAACTATACAGGAACATAGAAAATATAACAGAAAAGATAAGAAAAAGGAGATTGCAATTTTTTGGACATATTTACAGAATGGATGATTCCAGATTAACAAAAAGGATATTCAAGTACCTTTGGGAGAAAAGGGCAACAACTAGCTGGATTCAAGAAGTAAAGAAAGAGTTAGAAAGAAATAATATAAGTGAAGAAGAAACGGTGAACAGAGAGATCTTTAGAAAAAGGGTATTAAGTATGAAAGGATTCCAAGGAAGATTGCCAAAGAAACCTGGTGCGAAGTGGTCCGAGGACAGAAAGAAGCAGCATAGTGAAAGGATGAAGGAGTACTGGAGTGAACGGAAGAGAAAACAACAAAGTGTAAAGAATTGAAATTGGCACGTGGTCCCTAGCAGGCCTCATCGGAAAGAAGAAGAAGAAGAATAATTATAATTATTATTATTGTTATTATTTCAGAGAGTCATTATCTGCAAAGTAACGCTTACAGTCTGAAGCTGCGGGACGCTGAGATCTCACTTATTTTACAGTGTCAGTTGCACACATGGAGAATTTCTCAATGAAGGAAATGAGATTGCTAATATCTTGAACAGCCGCCAGCCCTCTGACCATGATGGTGTTAATGCACCGGCTGAGCGGTAAGAGGGCCAGATAAGGCGGGATGCTGCGAAGATTAATGAGCCCCGAGCTACAAGAAGACGCCCAACACTAAGGAAGCCAGCAAGCCGCACAATTTGTATCCATTCTGTGGGAGATTATTAAAATTCTTCATTGTGTCCAGCACAGCTGTGTCTGGATAACCGACATGATTTGTCACTGCTGATGATGACAACGGATTATCAATTTATCTCACGGTTGAATCTCAGAGCTGTCACACAGTTTGCTATCTAACAGACTGATTTACAAATCCTCATTCCAGTAAACGGAGCAATCCGTTACCAGAGATGGCACAAATGTAACAATTTAGATCAATCTTTGAGACTAAATAACTCATTTGCCAATAAATTGATGTAACCAAAACGTGAAAATGCGACTCTATGGAGAGAGACCCTGGTTTCTTGCATTTCTAGAACAGATATGCCAACCGTTCCACCATATCTGCCGGCACACAATTACGGGTGATTTATATAAGAGTTGCACATATTGAACATCGACTGATGACTAGAAAGTTAGAAACTAACACAATATATATTAAACTAAATATCATAACAACAGCACACAAATGACAGTTCGGGGAAATTAAATTCCTTGACAGGTTTGGAAATTGAACCCAGGGCCTTTGAAGCAAGATTCTCAATAACGTACCGCCATTGAAGCGACAAATTTGTAGTAATTTCTATGTATCATAGTTCTATGGCCTCTCACTTGTGAATGACTTTCCAAACTCAACTCGTTCTCAATCCCACGAGAACTTCTCAAAGTTTAGTTATAAATCCATTTAAACACTGGCTGATCTCTTGAACAGTCATACATCGAGTGATAAGGGGCTTTGTTTGCAGTATACCAGCATACAAAAGTGCTAACGCGTTCTTAAGATTAAACCATTCTGTCTCCAGAACACTAGGAAAGTTTTAGAATTTTTAGAACATGGTAATTCACTTTGAGACGTAGTTAGGAAGTGATAATGTTACAGGAGAGTGACTCTGTTGACATTAAAAAATGCAGATTGAATAAGCCTTGAGCAAAGCTTTAAAAGATTCTGGACGGCCATAGTGAAATTGTGGCTGATTAAATGAAGTGAGGCATGAATTGAAGAGAAATGAATTGAAGGAGCGCTGATGGAAGAGAATGTGGGGCGAGTAAATGAAGTTAAGACCGGCGCAGTTAATGGAGTTAGGTAAAGCTAACTTTAAATAGAGAATGGGCGAGTCTGCCTTGACACACCTCAGCTACTTGTCAACACTCCATAGTAGAGCTGGTAATAGGCGGTGTTCGGGTAATCGATTAATACTCGATTAATCAAATAATTTGAAATTAATCGAAAATGATGAATCGATTAATCGACTATCCGAATAATTGATTAATTGATTACTTTACACGAGGTAGTAATATCGTATGGCCTCGGAGGCCGGGTGCAAGCTTTGTTATTTGACACCTAAAGGGTAGCTTGCATGTCAAATTTCGTTGTTCCTTGAAGTACTATGAAAGTCAAGGAGGTTAGATATCTAAGCTCCTTGAACACTATAGCGTTTCCTAGTAGAGAAATGAGGAACTTTGTGATGGCGGAAACTTTATTTTTTTATTTTATTTAGTCAATTTACCCTCGAGGTTGGTGGTTCCCACGGACTCAGCGAGGGAACTCACCACTACCGCCTCTATGGGCAGTGTCCTGGAGCTTGGAACATCTGATCGGGATGGATACAACTGGGGAGGTGTGATCAACACTTCGCCCAGGCGGCCTCACCTGCAAAGCGAACAGGGGCCTCATGAGGGATGGGAAGGGATGGAAGATTGGGATGGATAGGCTAGGAAGAGGGAAAGAGGCGGCCGTGGCCTTACAGTAGGTACCATCCCGGCATTTGCCCGATGACGAAATGGGAAACCACGGAAAACCACTTCAAGGATGGCTGAGGTGGGAATCGAAACCCCTCTACTCATTTGGAGCACCCTAGGCTGAGTAGACCCCGTTCCAGTCCTCATACCACTTTTCTAATTTCGTGGCAGAGCCGGGAATCGAACCCAGGACCACTGGGGCGGCAGATAAGCATGCTGACCGGCACGCTACGGAGGCGACAATGGCAGAAACTCCCGAGATTAATTTTGCCGTTATGAGCACGGCCTACTGAATTCAAATGGGTTCTTTGACGTGCCAACATCGTATGACATGGTGTCGTAATTTTTGTCGCCTTTCAAAAATCACTTAACACGGCCAGAAGCGAACCTGAAAGCTTGGGTTGAGTAGACCGACACGTTAACCACTCGCCCACTATGGCAAGCTTTACATGAGGAAAGAAAATAAGTTTAAATGAGAGGCCGCCGCTGAAGTTGAGTTACGCTCATTTTCGGAATGATGATGTACAGAAATCTATAAAAGTTACTTTTTGTCCAAATATAAAAAGTGGTCTTCCGTTTTTATGTTAACAAAAACCAAATGAGAGTCAGTGTCAGTGGAAGGACGAACATCAATAAAATGGGGCATGGTTTCGAAACAGAAACGAAGAGTTTTGAACTAAGATTTTGAATTCATGTTCAATGTTTACATTTTAGGGCAGGAACATTTTTGATTTACGTTTCTTAGCCTAGTTTTCACAAAGAAGTATCATTATTTAAAAATATATGATGCAATATATTTTAATTAAATAAATGCCTGATTTGTTTCTGTGACAGCGTAGAAACGAGCGAAGTAGGCCTACATCGATTAATCAACAGAACAATAAAATAAAATATTCGACCAATCGAATAAACGACCAATAGAATCAATTGATTAAACGCACAAACGATTATTCTTTATTAATAGCAATAATTAATTCATTCTTCTTCGATTAATAGATTCTTATTCTTCTTCTTGTTGTTCTTCTTCTGCTTTTACGGCCTCATTGGACCACTTCAGTCAATCATTTCTTGGTCCTCTTCTTCAGTAAGTTTCCTTTCCGAGTCGCCCAGGAGCTTTTCATTCGCTCTGATCTTCTCAGGCGTTCCTCATCTGTAAATACCCTTTTTATTGTATTACGTCTGTCTACTTTTGGCTGATATCTTATTTTTATATCTTTCAGTTTTTTAAATTTTTGTTTTGGTTTGCAAGTCATCCAAGGTTATTTCTAATTCTTTCATATCTTCTCTAATTTCCTTAATCCATCCTACTTGTTGTTTCATATTCCAAAGTTTCACTACAATTTTTCTAGATAACCTGGTTTCTGGTGCCCTCATGTGACCAAAAAAAGAAATCCGTTTCTTCCGAATAGTATCAGTGATGGGCTCCAGTTCTCTGTATACCACTTCATTTGGTACTATCCGCCACTGTCCATCTTTCTGATATGTTTTATTTATGCATGTTCTAGCTATTCTTCTTTCTACTTTTAAAATTTTGTTGATTCTGTTTTTCTGAGTAACATTAAAAAGAGTTTCGCTTCCATATGTCACTTCTGGTTGAACCACCATCTTGTAATATTTTAATTTTGTTGCGATCGATAGACATTTTCTTTTATATGTAGACCATGTTAATTTTTGGGCTTTTATCATTTTATTAGTTCTTTCTTGCCATGCAGGTTTCTCATCCAAGTTGTAAGTTATAATTTCTCCTAAGTATTTAAATTGCTTCACTATTTTAACTTTCTCGTTATTTATTGTTATTTCTATTACATTTATTATTATTATTATTATTATTTATTTAGTGTATGGCTTTTAGTGCCGGGAGTGTCCTAAGACATGTTTGGCTCACCAGAGGCTGTAGCTGCTTCAAGCGGACACCCATGGGGTGACCTACAAGTTCCGTTCAATTTCAAGTAGTTCCAACTTTCGCTACCAGATGTCACTGACACCTAGTAGTGAACGTTGGAACTATGATAGAGCACTTCAACGAAATCTAACCTAGAAATTTAGCTTCACACAAGTTTAGTTAGTGGAAGGATCTTTTACATGTCATGAATATATATATGACATGGGACCGCCGGCTTTTCTTCCCCTCCGAAGGAAGGCATACTGAAGGAATTTAACGCTCTTAAAAAAACGACGACTTCCGCCAGGTTTGAACCCGCTATCTTGGGCACAGCAGTTCAGCATACTACCAACTACGCCACAGAAATTAATCGATTAAAAGTACCAGTCCTACTTCGTAACCATGTCACCCAACACACTTGCCGTGACACCTCGCACCCCGGTTGAGTTCGACATTGCTTCCTCATATTTGAGTCAGGCTCCTCTCTTTCACCGTTCCTGTTGACCTCCCATGGTCAACTGTTATTCTCTTCTGACCCCACGACATGAGAGTATCCGAGGTCTAGGGTGTCTATCATTGAAGCGGCCGTGGCCTTAAGCCAGGTTCCATCCCGGCATTTGCTTGGACTAGAAGTGGGGAAATCACGGACAACCACTTCCAGGTTGGCTGAGGTAGGAATCGAACACACCTCTTCTCAGTTTTTCTTCACGTGTACCCTGTTCCATCCCTCAGACCAGAATTAAATGTATTTGCAGAGCCGGGAATCGAACCCGGACATCCGGAGCGACAGCCAAGAATGCTAACCACTACGCAACGAGGCGGACTGCCCAATTAGGTTAGGTGTGGTGAGTATATACTGTATATAACTGCAGTGACTAGCATTCTTGACTGTCTCCCCGGAGGTCCGAATTCGATTCTCGGCTCTACCAAGAAATTGAATTCAGGTCTGGGAGCTGGAAATGTGTCCACTCAGGCTCATGAGACACAACTCAGAAGAGATGGATTCGATACCCACCACAGTCAACATGGAAGTGTTAAGGCCATGGCCACCTTCTTCCCAATCCTCGCCTAAATTACAATTGCACACACTATCGCAGACCCACAATAACAACAATAATATATACTGTATATATACAGGGTCTTTATATTTGCTTGGCTAGGACATTCTCGCTCACGCGCTCCGCCAGTGACGCCTCAGTTGCCGGCTGCCGCACGCGCGTATGTACGGCAGAATACGGTGATTAAAATCAGTATCTTGCATTTTTACTCACCATGCCTCCAGTTGATGCTGAAAATGTTTCCCATACGCTGCCAAACATAATGGGCATCTACTAATAGACGCTATGGTCGTTGTTTCCATACTGAAGCTAAATTAACCGGAAACTTCATAAGGAGATGCCGATTCTGTTTGGCAGCGCATGGGGAACATTTTCAGCATCTACTGTAAACATAGTGATTTTAAAAAAATCGTATGGCCTCGGGTGCTGGGTTCAAGATTTGTTATTTGTCACCCAGAGGGTAGCTTGCATGTCGAATTTCGTTGTTCCTTGAATCACCCTATGAGAGTCAAGGAGGTTAGATATCTAAGCTCCTTGAACACTATAGCGCTTTCTAGTAGAGAAATGAGGAACGTTGTGTTGGCGGAAACTCCCGAGATTTATTTTGCCATTATGAACACGGCCTTCTGAATTAGAATGGGTTCTTTGATATGCCAACATCGTATGACATGCATATCGTATTTTTGCCGCCTTTCAAAAAACACTTACCACGGACAGGGGCGAACCTGCAAGCTTGGGGCTAGTAGACCGACACGCTATCCACTCACCCACCGTGGCAAGCTGTGACTAAAAATGCATGATACTGATTTTAATCAAGGTCTTTTGCCTACATACGCGTGCGCGGCAGCCGGCAACTGAGTCATCACCTGCGGAGCGCGTGAGTGAGAATGTCCTAGCCAAGCATATATAACGACCCTGTATATACTGTACCTACATATTGGGCCCGTATCCTCTCATGTCTTCAATATTTCTTTGAGAGCATGCTTACTCCTTGTGCTCATCTGGATAGAACACACTCTGAAGCTTCCTCATGATTATGATGCTATTTTTATTTCGACGAGGATAGCTTATTTTCTTCCTGGATATATTTTACACGCAATTTTGTTACTGCATATTTCAGGAACGTACCACATGTAATTCTGTTTAATTTACCATTTTAGTATGCCTTTGGAATTGGTAAATCGTATTTATGGTAAAGGTATTTATTTACACCGCGGATATGCGGGAATCAACGTAATTAGTCGCTCAATGACTTACAACTTATTTGGAACCGGGGAGCAGTTCCTGGCTTCAACACACCAGTTTGATTGTCCGCCGAGACTAGATGTGCCTGTGATATAGTCCGTCATATCGACGAGGGACACGTTTTGTGCAAAGTGCACCCACATAAGTGTGTGGAAAGTAGTCGACAGCCATCGTGCTGAATACACCGTATAATTTGAGTGAACAGTATATTTTTTGGACATACAAGGTTTGTGCAACGATATTTCTGAAGGGAAAACTTATTTCGAGTGAAATTGTAATTTTTCACTTCACCACGTGAATTCTGACCACGCTGTCTAGGACAGGTCAGACTTTGTGCGCCACGAGGCATAAAATATTGAGTCCACGTTAAATAACTACAACTCACCGAACGCTACTAATGAAATAAGTAATGGCAATGTCACGCATCGTATTTATTTCATCGTGATTGCCGAGATTTTGAGTGATCTTCAAGTGACTAAAATCAGTGAGAGATACAACCAGTTGTATCATAAATTCTGTGCCAGGACAATCCAGAGCCATTTTTGCCATTGCATGCGCCATTGTGACGCCAGTGAGCTAATTTCTGTACAGTTTAATATTGCAACTTCAGTGATATTATTTTGTGAAATTGATCACCATGCAACGTAAAATGTACCACGTGTTTGATGCATTCTACCCACTACACGTGTGGTCCGTTATGGAGTAACATCATCCATGATGAGGGAAGAACCTACGAATTGATTCAACCATGAGGAGGAAAGTCCGGCAGAGACTGCCAAGGGCGAGCCATGTACGTGACCGAGGACGAGAAGGACAGGTCAGGACCTTTGGACTTGCTTATTAATCCCTCCATTGGATTGGAGACGTATTACCCCTTCCAGCCTGGAGACAAGAAGGTGAACAACATATGTCACTGTGAGTCCTGTATTCTCATTCATGAACAAGGTTTTGTCCTTACATTGTTGGTAAATTCCGGCGTCATTGAGCCAAGGGTCCTAGGCGACCGATGTCATTTGCGTGCAAATAGTGCAAGACGCGCTAACCTGTGTTATTGTTGTTGAGCAATTCTTAGCTCAGAGCATTGTGTTGTTGACTTTTAGAAGTCATGTTCTACGAGTGTATCTCTGAGGGGGTTACATGCAGCCGACGACTGGTGTCTTAAATCAAACCATCTAATACTCTACATAAACCTTGATTATAAATCATATGTCTAATTATCCTAAACCGACGGATTAAATGGTAATTAATTAATTACAGCCTAGTAAATTTGAATACATTTGCTTCTTTATGACTTTGACACCATGATTCTACATCATTTTTTGTGGGAGATGATAATTTAAATTAGCTGACACTTTGTTTTTCGACGACATGAATCTGTGGGACCAGTAGTTCGTATCTTATGGCCCGCGTGATTCAAAGCAACGTAAGTCGCAGTGATGATTGCGCTATTGCCAACCTAACTTACACACTTGAGATGACGATTGGGGGCTAAGAGCTTCTCAATTCCTGTGTGTGTGTGTGTGTGTGTGTGTGTGTGTGTGTGTGTGTGTGTGTGTGTCTGTTGACTCATTTCCTAATAATTATAAGAGTGTATTATTATGTAATTTTTTTCTAGTCTGTGGTCTACTATCATTAGCTCTTGCATTTAATTCTTTGATTACGACGCGTCTCGTCGTAATATTTTCATTCACGTCAGGATTTAGACAGAATTGTAAATGTGGACGTGGTACCATTCTAATCTAGGGATTGGATATGCTTTGCTGTTAAATGTAAATTATACCGAGTCATTTGCGTGTACCTTTGCTTCGCGTCAGTTTTATCTTGTGCCACGCGCCTAGCTTAGTTGTTGCTTTTGCCTTCTTGTAATAAGGACTTCGCGAGGGTTAGTTAATTTCATTTTAGGGTTTGACTCACCATTGTAACTAGATTAGCAGATTAGCCGATTTTTAACCCTCGGAGGTAGGACAGGGGCTTCTTTTATGAATAAATCATTCACGAAATTTTACTTAAGACTGGATCTCTTTATTGTTACCTTTGTGTTTTGCGGGTGTATTTCTTTGGGCGTCTTTAACATATTCCGTACAAATGACCCAGATTCCCTGGATCAAGCTTCTCGTGCTACGCTATCCCTTTAAAGAAATGCATCCAATCCTCTCAGGTTGTGAGTTCGAAGGATGGGGTCGTTCGAAGTACCATTTCTTTCGGTGGATGGTACCCGGATAACCTCTTCTAACGGGCTCAATATAACACACTATTCGTGCAAACTGAAAAGGACGGAATTCCCCCTGTATCAGGGACAGGGTTGAGGTAGGTGGCCCCGGACTTGAAATAAGGTACCTATCCCGGCATTTGTCTGCTGGGAGTGTGGAAAATCCTGGGGATAAACCACACACAAGATAGCCGCTGTCAGCGCTGGGATCCGAACCTGCGGTCTCCGGACTTATTGTAGCTGCCCGTACGATCTTGGTGCACGATTTAACTAGCACGGCTACGCCGTGGGGCAATACTAATATTATTAATAATAATAAAATGGTAATAATAATAATAATAATAATAATAATAATAATCTTCATTTCGTTCAAAAGACACCAGTAAGGCGTGTGTGAAGGTGGGATTGCCATATGCACAGCACCATTCCCTAACGCTGTCCCTGTCAGACCTCATGCAATAACGCTAACAGGAGAGGTGTAATTATAATCATTCAGATCGTAGATTAGCTTATTTATTATTTATTAAACCACCATAACATTTTCAGAATCAATTTTTAACTTCGCGCGTCATTATTCTCCATGCCATATATCGGAAGTTGATTAATTTATCTGCATGATGTGCTGTTTTAAATAAGGCTTAATACAGTTGATGTCTTCCTAATTGCCACGCGAGGCGAGATCCACAGGGAGTTCCGTAACTAAATACCCAGGGTAGTGCATATACAGTAATTCATGAATCAAAGTTCAGTACGAAGCCGCGGTGTCCCAAAGCTTACCAACTGGACGGAACTAGTTTGTTTCCCAGTAGCGTTAAATTTCTGAACTGTCTAACGTCTTTCAGGCGGCTTATGATTGACTCAGCCAGATATAAAAATGACTGCCTATGATATTTCAAATGTTCTAATGTTGTTAATTTGTATTAAGAGCAAAGGACGTATTTGATAATCAGCCCCATGTACTTGGGTGTGAGGTGTATTTGTCTGACAACCTGTGTTTCTGTCTCGACTAAAGTTCTCTTTGTAGCTGTGATTACTAGGATTGGGGATGAGATAGGTGCCCCAGGAGTTCAAATAAGGTACTATCCCGGCATTTTCCTGGGGGAAATGTGAAAAAAAACGGAGAAAAACCACTCTCTATTTAGCCTCTGTCAGCGCCGGGATATGAACTTCTGATCTCCATATTAACTACCCCCGCGAGTCTGTGATATTTCCTCTATGGGTATATTCCCTCTCGGGCAGGGGAATAAATGTCTTTGGCCCAGAAAGTGAGTCTTGGGTGTGTATCGTGGTATATAGGACATGGGGACCAGTTGTGAAGCAATGTCGTCAATGATTAGTGGATCCATGTACAGTACTTATCTCTGTATGTTGCGTGTATCACAGTTAGATGTCAGTCAGCAAGTTGGGGCAACGCAGAGTGGTGGGCCGATCTGAGGGTAAAAGCCTGCTGACCCATGGTGTAACTACAATGGTGAGGCGGATCGCTCCCTCTCTCTTGTGCGGATGACGTCACAACGGGGGCATTGCGTTCGGTGACACAGCACGAAGTACGTGTATTTGACACGGCTTCTTAAGTTGAAGGCATAATTAATACATAAAATGTATTATAACACTCACATACTTTGTATTGTAAACTCTGATAATAATGTAGGTAATTATGAATGCGCTGTACCTCTAAATAATATTAATAGTCCAATAACGAGATCAACTATTTTCTTACATTGATGAATGTACACATTTTGCGATTCAATTTTCTCTGTGAATTGCCGAAACTTATTTTTCTGTTTAAGCCAAGCAACGTAATATATGTTCGGGTTCGAGCTAAACAGTGAATAACCTCATAAGCAATATTAATATGAGGCAATTTTTACGAGGTCCTGCTGGTTAATTCATTGAATATAAACATAGTCTATCATTTGATAGCGAAATGTCATGAAATTGAACTCAGCGTCCATTGTTGTTTCAACTTACATATGTTCATTAGAGGGATACAAACGATTTTCCCTTGAAATAAACTGGGGCCAATCTGGGCCTTCATTACTGGGTTAATGGTCTTGAGATACAAAGTACACGGGACTACATGACCGCGTTGTCGCAGCCCCTACACTGAGGAACCAACCAATGTTCTTGAGTTAATGTTCGCAAATGTTTGTACTTATCCCTGAATATATGTGCTACATATCCTGCACTGTATTTTAAACCTTCATGGTTCATTTCATCTTTAAAATCTGAGGCATCAAATTCATCCAACAACTCATTCTGATGATCGGTCATTTTAAACAAACTCATATTCATTTCCACAGTTTCGTAATTTGATTCAATAAATAAACTGGAAACTAGTTTTTCTTAGTCAGGAGCATCCACGATATCTGGAATATGTTTGACAACATTCACTAACGCAGTCTGCAAGAAACAGGTATCGGTTTCTGTTTCCATTGGTTTAATCAGACACTTTTCGTCAATATCCTCCTCTGTATTTATATTTAAAGTAAACACTGAAGCAAAGGGCTTGTCCAAAATGTACCATCTCAATCTACAGTTTATTTAATATCCAGACGACATGGGTGATCATTGGAGCCTCCCATTCCTCTAATATATGTGAGAAGGTTCTCCATAATATCTTGATTTAGACGATAAGTTATTATGCACTTGACTTGGTACATGGGCTTCAAGCATCTAAAAAGGTTAACTAGATACGTGTTGCTGAGTAGAATTCCTTTTCGAAATAGGGGTAAGGCTTTATGTCGGTCAACCCTCATGGACGTTATCAACTCATTGACATTATTTAGCACACTGATTTGCTTGTCTAAATCAGTACCAAATGAATGCATTTCCTTCAGAATGATGATGATAATAATTGTAGTTTTAAGGGGTCTAACATCTAGGTTATGGTTTGGGTGATAGTGAAATATGAGATGAGAATGAAAACTATAACTAATACAAACTAGACTTACATACTAAAAGAAGAAATGGTAAACAAACAAAGGATAAGGTAAATAAAGGACAGGAAGAAAAGAAATGCCCTCAACCCACGAATAATGTGGATTGAGGGACTTGGAAGGAAGGAAAGCCATGAAAGGCGGATAGGAAAGAGGAGAGGGCCCATCCCAAAGTCAGTGGTAAAAGGGGACAAAACGGTCCCAGCTCAGGAATCCCTCGGGCTCGCCAACTCCCAAGCTCACCAGGCGTAAGCCCTGAGGGTGTAGCAATATCCAGAATGCACCTGAAGTGGTGGGGCTACATACACCCTGCCTCCTTGAGGGCCATGAGCAGAAGGCAGGAGATAACATGAAAAGAAAAAGAAGGTTGACCCCTCGCAGAAGGAGGGTACCAGGAAAGATGAGACAAGGGCCAATTAAGGCGGAAAAGGAAGAGACTCCCTAGGCCTCGGAAAACCGTCGGAGTCGGAAGAGAACAAGAGTTGACCATGAGAGGTCGACAGGAAAGAAGACGGAGAGGAGCCCGGCACAAGTAAGTGGAAGCAATGTCGGACTCAGCTGGGGTCCCGTGGTCACCAACCCACGTCCCACAAGTTGTGATCCCCTGGGGGCTTTCAGAATGACTCCCAAATTTGTTTTTAGCATTAAGTAAGCCAAACCAGTAATTTATTAATTTTATACATCTAGCAGCTTCTTCTCAGTCAATGTTTTTCATCAAACCTTTTCCTCCACATCATTCAAGAGCCTTTGATACCTGGTTTGAAAGTACATGAGCCGCAGGCCGAAATTTTTGTCTCTCTGATCCCTTTAAGTCTAAATGATATCTGCTAATTTTGTGCGCAATAGTGAGTTCAGAAGAAGACATAGACATTAGTAGTTCCAAAACATTCCGTGCTCACCTTTTTCCCATTGAGCAGTACACATCCCTGATCTAATTACGGACAAATTTAACAAATGATTTCTCACAAGTTTCAATAAATGAGGAATGTCTGCAAACACAAACAGCTTTAAGGAACCGTTGCTTACATGATTGAAGACACATTCCTTATTATGCGTTGGCAGAGATTGAAATACAATACTTTCACTACCAACGTACGCACCTGTCAACATTAACATAATTATTTCAATCGACTGCGGATTCACGCGCCTGACTCCCGCCTTTAGCCACAAGTCACGGCTGCCCCCGTTGTGACGTCATCCGCACGAGAGAGAGGGAGCGATCCGCCTCACCATTGTAGTTACACCATGTGCTGACCTTAGTAACCAAATTTGCAGTGTCAGGGTTCACAGAAAGTGTTTTGTCTTACACTCTACACCCCTAATTGGCTAATATATCTTGCCCAATGGTCGAAGGCTAAGTGCTAGGTGTCAAAATAGTGTCGTGTATTGTCTGCCACCAATACCGTAAGTCAGTGGTGTTCAGAGAAAATAAAGGCCGGGTACCTAGGTGAAATTAGCTTGTTCCCGCGTTCTCCTTGTGCGAGTGTTGCTACGATCTCCCACTCTTCACCCATAGCTTGTTGTTACTGTTGATTCATTTTAGAGACATCTTGGCAATCACCCTCGTTTACTTGGGTGTGTGTTCATTATGTCTGATATCCTGTATTTCTATTGACTTTAGTAGTGTGTGTGTACAGGGGCGCACCCAGGGGGGGGGCTTTGGGGGCTTAAGCCCCCCCTAAAAACCTGGGAACACTTTAAAAATATTGATGATATCTTTCAAGAAAATTGATTGCTTAACGGGCTCCAGAATGTTTAGTGTTGGAACGTTGGAACATTTTGCGATTTTCTACAGAATTATGTTAGGCCTATATTTATGCAACTCTTGAGTGATAATAATATATATTGTAAACACAACACGATCGGATATTTCCGGCCGTTGTCGTAACTATGCTCAAGATGCACGTGGGACAGCGGTGAAAATGTCTCTCCCCAATGTATTGTGCTGTGCTGTGCTCTGTGTCAAGCGTCAAGTCAGTAGTGGTGTTTGTAAAAGTTCATTCGTTGATTGTTGTTGTGTTTGTATTTTCCAATGGCTATTGGTGTTCGTAGTATGTCCAATTGGACTAGTAGTAATGGGAGACAAAAGAAAGTCAAACATGAAAAACTACTTTAAACCGTTAAAAATAAATAAATATGATGTGGTTAGTGTTAGTGAATGTGGCAATCCTTCAACGAGTAAGTAACAGTTAACAAGGACTGCAAGCATAGAAAAAAAGTCCTCTCGGCACGCCGGAAGGCGTAGGTAGATTTCACCGGACAAACTTGGGGATAGGCTATAATAGGCAGAATATGCAGATTTTCGTAGAAGAATCAGACCTCATTTATTGCGAGAAGGTATTTTATAATTGGAGCTTAATTAACTTTGTGTTTCGTCATTTTATGCTTATTTTAAACATTTTATTGTCTTATGGGAACGGTAACCTTCTTGTCATTTGGGGTCCATTTTTAGCCTATTTTCAATTTTGAAAAAATAAAAGCCTTATGAGATCACCTTTTGTCCGTGTGTGTGTGTGTGTGTGTGTGTGAGGTGTGTGTGTGTGTGTGTGTCCCTAATAAAATCTAAACGGCTAGAGCGATATCAATGAAACTCGGTAAGTTCATAGCACTATTCCCGGCGACCTCGACCGAGCCCTTCAAATTTTGTTACGTCTTTTCACTAGCATTCAATATCTCCGAAACTATTACCGATATCGCCATGAAATTGTGTACGGTGATAGAGGGCACTACTAGAAGTTCATCTATGAGACTTTCAAAAACCGGGAGACTACAAAACCAACATGGCGGCCAAGCGAAGTCGAAACTTTTAAATAGACTTTTCTCGCGATTTAACTATCCAAACGTAATGAAACTTGGTACAGCAAATGTTTACACACATTGTAATGCAGTGAAGTCTAATTTAGTTCAATTGTTTACATAACCTTAAAATGGCGGCTGTGCGAAATATTTCACTGACATTCTATATCTCCGAAACTATTACAGATATCACCCTGCAATTTTGTACGGTGATAAAGGGTACTGATACAATTTTATCTATGTATATTTCATAAACCTGTAAAGTACAAAACGAACATGGCGACCAAGCGAATTTGAAATATTTTAATAGACTTTTCTCGTGATTTAACTCTCTGAGCGCTGTGAAATGTGGTACAGTAAATGATTTTGCAGATTGTAATACACTGCCATTTAATTTAATTCAATTGTTTACATAACCTCAAGATGGCGTCTGTGCGAAATTTTAAAATAAAGTTTTTATTTCTTGTGTCGTATTCATGCGATCGAAGTGAAAGTTTGAATAATGAACCTAGGCAATAATTGTCCTTGAATGGTACATAACTCTATGGCCTATACATATAACAATCCTAAATGGCGAGCTTCCGAAATATTTAGACGGTTCTCAATATCTATGAATCTTTTACAGCAACCAAACTGATTTTTTTAAATGTTCATATAGACTATGAACATATGTTCACCTATAGGACTTTCAGTAACCTGGTGAGCACGAATCCAACATGGCGGCGACGCGAATTATAAATATTTAAATGGACGTTTCTCGCGAATTAACTATCCGGGTGCCATGAAACGTTGCACGTTAAATGCTTATACAAATGTTGATCCACTGGCATCTGATTTATTTCAATTGTTTGCATAATCACAAGATGGCTGCTGTGCGTAATTTTAGAATCTTGTTTTTACTTCTTGTGTTCTAATCATGCGATTGCAGTTTGAATAGCACACGTGCACAATAATCTTAATGTAATAGTACAAAAATAAAAATCCAACCTGGCGACCATCTGAAATATTTAGACGGTTCTCAATATCTACGAATCTATTACAGCAATTAAACTGAAATATTGTATGTTGATAGGGACAATTAACATGAGCAGGATATATGAAAATAGGCTGTATAGTTCTTCACGGAACTACTTCTTAAACTTGTGGTCACACTATCCTTGTTGGGGAATGAAACAAGGACAATGTGTTTATGTAACTTGCCGCTAGAGTGTGTTGTATGTTGTAGTTACTAATGGAATAAAATAGTGAATGTCACGGTGTTGTTCTTCCTAACTTCACGCTATAATATCCCACACTTGGTGCCGAAAACTCCGATTTTAAGTGCTAGAGAGAATTACGTTATAGTGGTGAATAGTTTAAGCCAGCAGTCTACACTACGGACTAGCTTCACACACGAGGAAGAACGACCAGCAGAATTGGGCAAGCTACCAACGAGCTACATTTGGAGACGCCATTACCTTACACCATCATACAGATGAGCTATTGAAAATTATACTAGCCTAACTAATATTACTTTGTGATATCTAGCACATGTTGCATGCTTATAAAGGCAAAACACATCACATATTGTCAATATCGTTGTCATTAAAATAATTGATATTGGACATTCCAAGCAGTGGTGACTTGAACGCCATCTATTAGAAGTACGGGACACTGCATACAGTATTACATGCACGCAACTGCACGCAACCCTGGGTACTAATAAACTTCAACTGTCTGCGAGATTCAGAAACCATTAGTCCTCGCTTACCTCAAACACTTTCACATCAGTGCAGAAGTAACTAATGTATGACATCAAAAATTCGCATGATGATTTATGAAATATGCATGTGATGTGCATGACAAAGAAAAGCAATAATATTCATTGGATGAAGTTACGGACGCAGCATTCAACTCAACGAGACGACAGTGACATCTATGAACACAACTTGATTCAGAGTATCTTCGCATGCTTCCTATAGAGATCGCTAGTAGCCTAGAATTCTTATCACGAACTCGTGCATGCACTCTAGGAACAATATTTGGAACTGTGTCTACCAGCGACCGTCACTGCATACTTCCCACGTCTCCGGCAGGTAGCAGAGGGATTACCGTCTGGCCATCTTGCAGCTCCACAGCCACGACAATAGCCTACGGGGCTACCTCACTTCCTTGTCCACAGCAGGTAGCCGAGGAATTACAGCAGCTGTCAACCCATTGTCAAGTATTACAATACCCTACCCATTATGTCTAACCCGGACCAGCCTTCACAATTACAGAAATTGAAACGTCTCAGAAAGACGGCAAGAACACTTATTACCAAATTCACTACGGTAATAAATGATGCAACACCTAGCTCAGAGATCGACTACTAATACAATCAGATTAGACTTCAAGAAGCATTAGACCGTCTAACCACTCTCGATCAACAAATCCATGACGTCCTTCCTGACACCGAGTATAACGTTGACGTCATCTCGTGCGAAGAATATACCGATCTTGCCAAGAGAGCTATCCTCAAAGCGACTCGCGCCATTGGAGAAAAAACACCTGTCGATAATGTAAGTCTCGCGTCTGCCAAAGACGCCGCTGTGCCCCCTCCACCCTTAATGCACACAGTTAAACTTCCTGTGATCAGGTTGGAACCATTCTCAGGAGACGTAGAGAAGTGGTCCCGTTTCTGGGAACAATTCCAATCATCTATTGACGGCAACCCTTCCATTTCCAGTATCGATAAACACGTTTTTCTTCGCGGGTACTTGGAGGACGAGCCCAAGAACCTGGTCGACGGAATTCCAATCACCGCTGACGCATATGAGGAGACAAAACAGATTCTCATTTCACGGTACGGTGACAAAAACAGAATAATCCAAGCCCATCTGGATTACCTGGAGACTCTACAGCCTATATCACACGTCACGCCCAACGCCTTAAACATGACATTCATCGAATGTAACCGGCGGATACAGGCCCTCAGGGCCTTGGGAGAAAATGTTGACGAATATGGCCGAATGCTAGCTCCGAAAATTCTGCGCGCGTTCCCGGAGGACATTGTTCGCCGTTGGATTATTCATGCCAAGAGAGAGAATATCATGGAAAGCCACATTACTAAATTGATGCGATTCTTAAACGAAGAGGTTGACGGTGCTCTAACCACACAGAAAATCAGAGGAAATCCTATAGCTTCAGCAACCCTTATCCCCACTACAGCTGCACTCCAAATTCATGCCAAATCAAGCAAATCGTCACCAAAAGCGAAGAAGACGATACTTCCATTCTGCGTATTTTGTGACCGACGAGGCCATTGGGGTCAAGACTGTAAAACCATAACAACCGTGTATGATCGCATTCAGAAGCTAAAATCGAACAAGCGCTGTTTTCTTTGTTTAAATCAAGGACACGTTGTTTCGGACTGCAGCAAGAAAGGTCAAACGCAGTGTGCTACATGTAAGAAGTTACACCATAGATCTATTTGTGATGGAGAACAGAGAACTCTTTCTACTCCGTCATCTCAAACGGCAGTAGGGAAAATAAGCGTAGCAACCTCCGGCTTTACTTACCTACAGACCGCTCAGGTGTGGATTACAGGACCCACAGGTTTAAGCAAACTTACTCGCTGTGTTCTCGACGCAGGAAGTCAGTCGACCTTCATCTCCAAGTCACTAGTAGACGATCTTCAGCTGGAAGTAATTAGACGACAAGAACTGACTGTTTGTGCCTTTGAGTCAAACCCTACGAGCTCCAACACTAGACGACTTGTACGATTCAATATGAAAGGGTTTTGGACTAACACGAGCGTCTCTCTCTATGGTTTCGAAAGTCTTCACGTTCTTTCACCACAACCGTCAGTTCCACGAGACATTACGGCATTGGCACATGCTCGTAAGTTACAGTTAGCTGATCCTAGGACGGATTCCCATGAAGATCTACCAGTTGAACTCCTTATCGGTAGTGACCACTACTGGAAAATTATCAGAGACAGTCCTCCCTTACGTGTCTCCACGTCACTCGTGTTGGTTCCTTCTACCATCGGCTGGATACTCAGTGGGGACCGATCCGGTATGCACGTGAATTCAGCCACAGTCAATTTCATTAACCTCGAGCAGGCTTCTTTCCAGTCAGACGAAGACTTCAGAAGATTTTGGGACCTCGAGACTATTGGTATAACTGCTGATCAAGAACGCCCACATACGCCGAAGGATTCCAGAATCCTTGAGGACTTCAAATCATCTTTCCGAATCGAAGAACAGCGACGCGTAGTCTCGTTGCCAAAGAAGCAAGGCATTCTGGAACTACCCCATAATCTACACAATGCCGAGGCGCGTCTGAGCAACCTTCAGAAAAGACTTCAAAGCAATGACGACTTCAACCAGATGTACTGTAGCCAGATGTTCAGCTACATTCACAATCAGCACGTGGAAGAAGTCAACACGACAAACTCACCCGAAGTCATGTTCTACCTTCCTCATCAAGCTGTGAAGAAAGAAAGAAAGATATGGAAAAAACAAGTGGAGAATAGTATTCGACGCATCATCTCATCAGGCTAAGTCACCCTCTCTTAATGACATGTTGGAGATGGGACCAAATTTATTACCAGAGGCTGTGGCAATTCTCCTGCGTTTCAGACTTCATCGACAGGGGATCATCAGTGACATACAACAGGCCTTTCTTCAGCTAACCCTGGACAGGAAAGACAGAGACTTGACCAGATTCCTCTGGTACAAAGTGATTCAAGACGACGGAGGACACTTCCACACAACAAATGACATAGTCACTTATCGTTTCACTAGGCTCCCTTTCGGCCTGACCTGCAGTCCTTTCCTCCTCTCAGCAACCATCAGGGAACATGC